>OX421466.1:2400000-4800000 GCA_949126895.1 Eilema caniola
CAACTTGTAAAAATTGCCAAATTCGGTTGAAAGTATCACAGTAAACGCGTGGTGAGCGGCTTTTTTCATCAATCCTACACCCTTAGGGCAAGAGCCAGACACCATGTGTGTCACGAATCGAGAAAAAACAAGGATTGTTAAAAGTTTAGCGAAATGACCGGCCCCATATGGTAAGGGGCCATCTTAGAAACATATGAACAAACAATTAGTGTAGTTTTAGGGTATTGTGTTCTATTTTTTTTTTCGAACACTCGTGGCTTGGGTCGCGGGCTATTTGTGTGAGTCGATTCACAGTTCGAATATATTTTTGTTGTGTCTTTTTAGGTCAATTGACTCTGAAATGGTTTGATAATCCCAAATTTAGACGGCTTAGCACGTTGAAATGATATTAGAAATCATGAATGTTAGGGGGAATACGCTTAGCCTCTATAAAAATCCCCCAGAAAGGGCCGATTCAAGAAGGGAAAATAGTTACACCACCTCGATATACCGTCCTCTGAGAACCTGGGAAAAGCGGGAGTCTCAAATATTTGAGTAGACGAGTATGCGCAGGGTACGAATTTTAGTGAAATGTGGGTCTCTGTCATTCAATCTACATTTTTTTATTTAGTTACGTGACAATGGTAAACGTACGTTTGTCCATTTCCTTTTACCGTTCTGCACATGACAATCGCACTAGAAATAGGTACGTCTTCTCAAGCTGGAGCTACGATAACTGTTTACTATAGAGTCGGCCGTTCACTTGTTTGCTACCTTAGTAGTATAAAACTAATGATTAAAACATAAAATGGACGACAACGCTGTTAGAAACTTTTTCGTCACATTTGAAAATGGCTCCATTTTCAAATGTCATCTGCCGATTGCTTTTAATTTTTTTTAAGAGTATTTAATTTTTTTTAAGGAACGTTTTTAAAGATTCCATGATGTAGGCCATTTCGCGAAGATGTATCGATTCTAACGATACTTTGAGTCTCAATAGTGTTTTGTAAAATAATGTTAATAGATATATCAAGTGATACATGTAGGCATTTAAAAGTTATAATGAGATAGGAAATGGAATACTAAATACACGAAACAAGTAATGAAGTAACTATCCGTGTGTTTCTCAATACGTGTTCTTTTCTGTATCTATACAGAATACCAACATAAACTGTTCGCAGTTAAGTAACAATTCTATTCATGAACGAAACTTCATTAATGCCATGCCTCCATTCAACTGCGTCTTTTGCATCACGTCGCGGCGTTAGTTCAATAACTCCTCAACAATCAACGTACCTATGAATACTATGACATATTGGGTAAAGTCGTGTGCCCGCCACACGAGCTTACCGAGAAATAATTATAAACAATGACAATATGACCTCATTGGCGCCATTTTATTTTTGATTGCCCATCGAACTAGCGGACGTGACGGGACCACGCGATCGCGCGCATTTGTACGTGAGCGATTTGAATTAAGAACTTTCTGAAAACATTGACAGTCTTTTCTTTTCATTAGGAATGTAATTGCCAGTACATCACTTTTTTAAATGTAGAGAAATGATGAGAAAAAGTGCTTACCATTTGTGTAACAGATGGTTTAAAAATCGGTGCACATAATATATATGCAATCTGTTCTTTAAAAATGGTAACAACTAAATTTTTGTTGTAATTCATAGTTAATAAGATGTCTTTTTTCGGTATTACGTAAGTTCATTTTCGATAGTTTATACCTACTTACAGAAAATGATCTATCGTTGTGCCACTGCGGTAGTATTTATGTTTTTAGGTACAAGACATTAACCCCTAACACCTAAGTTAAACATTAATATCGCTAGTGCGATTCAAGCATGACGACACAGTCGCTTACATTTCAAGTTAGTTGCGTAACATTATATATTATATACAAGTGTCGCTGGACGACTAGATACAAGACATAGGACAAACAATACGACAAAAGGATTACAGTACCCTTTCCCCTGCACCTAATTTTTGTGGAACTCGGAACTTTCTAGCAGTAGAATTTAATATTTAATGTACCGTCAATGTAAGTTCCATCTCGATCCCATCTGCCAATCTTTTTGACTTTATTCTAGCCTAGTGGTATGGGTAATGGACTGCTAAAACGAGGTCTCGGGTTCGATCCCAGGTTTTCCATGGCACACACCAATGACTTTTCGATGTTTTTCGAAGTTATGTATGTATTTACCGCAGGTTTATAAGTGCCCAGTTAATGGCAATACGCTCGCCACCTATTACATTGGGACCTAAACATAAACCGGCGAAATGTGGGTGCTAGCACCTCTGCCTACCCCTTCGCGGATAAAGGCGTGAGTTTATGTTATGTTATGTTCTTTTATAGCTTTTGCCCGCTGCTCCGCCCGCGTGGATGTCGGTTATCGCTATAATATCGGTTATTGTTATAAATTGTAGCCTATGTGTTATTCTGATGTATAAGCTATATTATTGTACAGTTTCTTTCAGAAGTTTAACGTCACAGAGTAACAAATATCCATTCATCCCATTCATTTTTTTTTTTAACGTGTGGAAACCCCCACGGGCTTCACCCCATCGGTGTCGACGATGGGGTGGGCGTGTCGGAATCCGACCGACTAAAACCACACGGTGTCCTTCCCAAGTATCCATTGCCGGGCACCCCGGGTAAGCCCTCGAAAGGATAACCCCAGGGTTGCCGGCGGATATTGGCCGCCACCGCAGCCTCGCCTGGTGGGTTCGGGTTATATCCCGCGTCGGTGAGTTGGCAAGCGTGTGTAGGACACACACGACACGCCTCCGCCACGGCCTGCTTCTGTATGTATGTCATCCCATTCATACTTAAAAACTTTCGCGTTTAAGATGAGTAGGATTTCTAAGTGTGGTACAATGTTTAATGGCGGACAGTATATCATGGAGAAAGATTTTGTTATATCTCATAGGTAGACAGTTCTAGAGAGCAGATTGTAACGAAAATAAATTCTTAAGTTGCAATACTAGTTTCGACAGACGTATCATTAAATTATTCTCAACACAACTAGACTTAGTTGGTAGACAAGCACACGGCTCACCTGATGGAAAGTGGTTACCAGACGGCATGCGGACGTGTACAACACCAGGGGCGCCATTTTACCATTTTACCATCTACAACTAGTGTGTACACTTCTTAAGTTTCCTGGTCAGGTGAACACAAATTTAGTCGTACTTCCCCTGGCCAGTGGTACGATGAAAGGCATATCAATTTACTCCATCACGGAATAGGGTATGACTAGTCAATTTGGTCACCTGACCAAGCCTAAGTCCTTTTTAAGTACATTTCTAGAACTGGTTTGCATCCGGCACGGGCCGAGTCTTGTGCAAGTTTACAATAATGGCAAATAACTAGGGTTGCTACGTTTAAAAATTCAAATTTCCCTTAAATAATTGTTATCGTTTAGCCCGATTATATTCGAGTGTTATTGTGAGTTCTAGGATGGTTTTGGGACAAGAAAACTAGTAGGAATTACATTATCTAGTGAAGGGAAAGGTTGGTATAGAATCTTACTAATATTATAAATGCGAAATTTTGTAAGTATGGATGGATGGATGAATTGTTACTCTTTCACATAAAAACTACTGAATACATTTTAATGAAAGTTTACAATAATATAGCTTATATATTAGAATACCTAGCACAGGATACAATTAACGATAACTAATATTATAGCGATAACCGACATCCACGCGGGCGGAGCCGCGAGCAAAAGCTAGTACCTATCTATATAAAAAGGGAGAAAGGGCCCCACGTACGCAAATAAACTAGATTCTTTTTAAGACAATAAATTATCTATTATAGTTTGATGAATCCATATCTTATCTCATAAGTCATAGCCAACTTGAACCTACCCCTACGCCACCAATATGGGTTAAGGTAAGCAAGGTGGCCGTTGTCAGAAAAACAACGAAATTAAAAAAAAAGATGATTTTTAAGTCTGGCAACCCTAGAGAATTTGACATTTACTCGTTGAGAGTTTGAAACACTCCTACGTAATGTATGTACTTATAAGGTCTCGCGAATAGATCCTTTTACAGATTTATTTCGATAATCATATAATTGAAGTCTTAAATAACTTCTTTTGGTAATTTTATGGCTAATTTTTTTTCCTGAACTGGCGTATTGGCACAAGAACACACACATTCGGCATAAAAATCAATCATCTGTGGACCACACAGAAATTAATGTTTACGTAGGCGATGGCGCCATTTCTAGTAGGTACGAATGGGCCGTTTGGAGCGGGAAAATATCAACCGAAAATCTTTTTCAATACTTAGCAGTAGGTACAATGTGTTTTTACTCCTTCGCATTCCCCTTTTGCCCCCTTTGTAGGTGGTATGGATCAAATAACTCTGTTTTTGCAAGATTTTTTATTAGGTATGATTGACTGCAGAGGAGTCATGCCCCTGGGCTTATTACCTACCTTAGTAACACATAAATACGGAACTGCAGTAGCCCTTAACACTAACACTTTAAGGCGCGATAAAACCCCTATAGACCACAATCATTGTCTACATGTCCTACGTGAATAATATAGACTTGACTTTTGCAATTAGCACTAACAAATTGAATCATCGACGTTTTAATAATTGCTTTTTATAATTAGAAATCCTTGGAGGACTCGTCATCTGGGCCTATAAATCTTTATAACCAACATAAATTTGTAGGTACTAATACTTACACAAGATACATTAATAAAAATCATAATTGAATAACTCGCACACCTCTACTGCTTCATCAATCAATCATTGCACTAAAATAACCGACGACTTTAAGCGCTCAATCTCATTACACACTAATTCCAAATTCGAATATTCAAACAAAGAAAGGGCATGGAACTTTTAAATCATGAAATAGTGAAGCGACATTGACGGTTAACAAAAAAAAACAAAGCCAGTGACACTTTTATTAGGCCTGTCATTCGTTGGTGCTTATTTGTGACAACTCATAAGTTTCGAACTTTAATTTTGTGATAAGCTAAACATATGTATGGATATAGATGCTACTGGATTTTAGCTTTCACATTTTTTTCATTGTTCGGTTATCAGTTATTTTAGTGTCGTCACGTTTACGTTTTATTACAGCACTCTTTGTTATATTCCATAATATGGGTTACTTCATCATCATTAACGTTAATTGGTATCTGAGTAAAGTTAAAAGCTAATATACTTTTATTTACGATACAGTCCTAGAATTCTAGAAAATTCGCAATGACCTGTCGATTTCAAACCATAAGTAGCAATTACAGATTGACGTAAAATACTACTACAACTATTGTGAATGCTTTGAACAGGACATAAAATTAAGGTTAGACAGCGTGCGAATTAGAACACTTTAGTACTAATAGACCCACCTATTATAAATTTATGCGAAAGTAATGAACTCTGATATTTTTTGACGCCTAGACCAAAATAATTTACCAGGATAAAGGGTCGATAGAACAGGCAGAGCAGCTGACATCGTCTAAAGTACTACAAATTAGGAATAAACACATCATTCACTGAGAAAATAATACAAAATAACTCACTCAATACGGCTACATTTTATATGTAGTAACATTTATTAGCTTAACTGAACTAATTACGGGCAGTGACAATGTGTTTCGTTGTATTAGTCGACTAATTCGTTCGACAGTCGAGTCGAGACGTAATCATAATCAAGGTAATGCGCGTCACTAGCGTGCCATCGACAAGTTATGGCGCCAACTTTACTTTTTTATTCTATTTTTAAATAGTTGACACCGGTTGAGTTTATAACGCATTAAAAATTACTTAAGGATTACGTAAGTACTTGTCTTTTTGGACAATCCAATTTAGTAATCTTTGATAACTACACATTAATGTTAGGATGAAGACAGTAAGTAGACAGGTTTATACTTACGAAATAAGCTTTCAACAAGAGCAGCTACTTCCACATAAGATGTCCTTGTCACTTAGGCTCAATGTTGACATTAGGGATGTCATCTATAATGATTCAATTAAATTTAAAAAAATTAACTGGTCTGGGAAGTGCCCATGCTGATCGGGGAAAAACAGTTTCTGTGTGGTGTATCAGTGAGAAGTTCCTGTGTAATGTCCTCCGCAGATGAAAAGCAAATATATAAGGCATCAGATGGTTATCTTTCCGAGCATTAGTCGACTGAGGGATTTGGCAGGTCTATTGCGGAAAATATACCATCTACGCTGGACAGGTTTCCTTCAGTAATATTCACCCCTGATTATAAGACAACAGGTACTTATTGAAACCTGGCGTCCGTTCCACCACGGCAATAGGCTCATCAAGTAACTACTTGCGATGTTAGGCAGCAGTGCAGTACCCCGAGCATGAATAATATTCGAATTCGAAACGTACAGTATTCAGAGAACGGAGCAATGTGATTGGCCGCCTGCCTGCTATGAACCAATCCCAATACACCATTCTTTTGATACGTTTTATGTAATATATTTCAGAACCGCAAAAATTAAATAATTTTTCTAACTCGGTTTCATCTCTATATATGAAGACATTGTGTGTGAGAAAGTGTGTGTGTGTTGTTGTTGTATCGGTACATCCATGATCATAGTGTTTTCATCAGTACTAAAATGGTAATGATATATCACAATATAAATAGATTGAAAAATTAACAATCTCCAGGCGTCTGATAAGAACTTCAAAGTTTAAAAAAATCAACAAAACGAGCATCTCCTCTTCCATTTTGTAAAATCCGTTAAAATTAATTTAACATTATGATGTAGGTTACGCACAACAAGAATAATAAATTTATGCCATTAATGAAGCATAAAAATCATTTCGGATATAAAGTATACAGAGAACGGAGCAATGCGATTGGCCGCCTGCCTGCTATGAACCAATCCCAATACACCATCCTTTTGATACGTTTACGTTTCGAATTCGAAACGAATGAATGTATGAATGAGGAATGGAGCAACGCGATTGGTTCTCAGTAGGCAGGCAGCCAATCACATTGCTCCATTCTCTGGTTACGTTTACGTTACGAGTTCAAATATTATTCATGCTCGGGGCACTGCTATCTTTCACATTAAAAACACCAAAGACGCATTTTGAAAATTTCACGCCTAATAAGGATAAAATAGGAAATTTTTAAAGACGCATTCGAGACCGGCCAGCAATAATCATATACCTGAGCGAGTTGATCAACAGGAAACGCCTCAAATACGAATAGCGAAGCTGTGCTAATTCGAGATGTGTTTATACACAAGCTGTTCTATCTATAGTTTTGCTTCAGAACGAGGTATCGAACAATTTGAACAGGTGCTAGTAAAGGTGCGTACCCGGTTGTAGGACGTTGACTTGCAGACATTCTAAACGTCAAGGTTCATCTGGATTATGTTTTTCATACTTACTTACTGATATCCAAGGTATTTCCCTCCAGAGTAGAAATTCCTGAATCGTATCAAGTGGAAAGAAGTTGTCTTTGGGTATCCCAAGGGAGAGAGAAAGAGGCGTTTATAATTTGTATATTATTTATTACATTGAAGTTTCGGTAGCTTAGTGGTTAAGAGAGCGGCCTTACAAGTGAGAGATACCGGATTCGAATCCTGATTCACACACACACACACACACACAGGAATTTCGCTAAGTTGGCCCTCCAGGACAAATAACCGAACAAAATTACTAGTATGGCTAGTATTTTTGGTTATTTTAATCATTATTGGTCATGACTTATCTCAGATCACTCAGCAGTAGCCAGTAAGGACTTTTTTTAAACATGGAGACGATGCTAATAAAGAAAACTGGTTCTATATTATTAGTATGTCTTGAGCAGGCTCCAAGATCATCGACATAACTTCTCCCTTCAATTAAAAACGTAATTGAATGAAAGATTATTATTATCTACTCTGACAAATTGCTGCCACCACTGCCTATTCGAGTTACTGTTAGTACCGGAAGAAGTGGTCAGAACGAGCCAATATCCGCTTCTAAGTACATTAATGGGACCAACGGACCAACATTAATAATACCGGAGTATTGGGAAGTCGGTATGTTGTGGTGACGCAGGATATTACCTACATACTGATTAATGTGTAACAGCTGTCGATCTATAATAATAAATTATTATTTATGTAATATATTTCAGAACCGCCAAAATTTGATAATTCGGTTTCATCTATATATGGAGACATTGTGTGTAAGAAAGTGTGTGTTGTTGTTGTGACGGTACATCCATGATTATAGTGTTTTCATCAGTACTAATTTAGTTCACAATATAAATTGATTGAAAAATTAACAATCTCCAGGGGCCGATAAATTAAAAAAAAAGACAAAACGAGCATCTTCTCTTCCATTTTGTAAAATCCGTTAAAATGAATTTAACGTCTGCTCGTTTGCCTCCTATGTCATAAAAAAAAACATTATGATGTAGGTACGCACAACAAGAATATCAAATGTATGCCATTATGTAATCAAAAAAAGGTATTTCGGAATGTCTTTATTCGGGTTAGTAGGAGGCGACTGGCCTCTGCATAATCCTCCCAACAATTCGTCGATATCGGGAAATATCTAAGCACCACAAAGCAACTCCTGCGCACAATGCCATCGACAGATGCGCAAGCACAATGCGAACTGTCAAGTATCAGCTGTTCAGACGCCATATTTGATGTGCAGAATGTTGTATTGTATTGGCAAATGGCTACGCATGTGGTTTGAAGTCCTTTCGACATTTAAAATGGGGTAGACTAGGGTAAATGGCGATATATTTGCTATTGTTTTGATCTCTAATGAACGGTCAATTGAAATAAACATGTGATTTAATGCAATTATTATGATGTAAACAATTTTATTAGTGATCTAACCTGACTACTGATTCTCGAGAGTGACCTCTGAATTAGAAAAATAAACAGAACAGCGTTAAGGAACTACCTGATAACTGGTCCTTTTGAAATTGCACAGCGGAACATCCGGGTACATAGTAGGTACTGTGGTACTCCGTGGCAGATATTACGAGTAGTTGCCTGTCCATCATGTGTCAACGATCTAAAAATAAGTCATAAAAATTAAAAAACAAATATCAAATTTAGAATTTAGGAAAAAACTGAACGTGTGGGACATTTCCTGACAGTTGACGTGAGGTCTTCTGAGGAAGCCAGCGGGGCTTCGGAAGCTCAAGATTTGAAGAGAAGTGTTCTAGCTTCCGCGATCCTCTAAAACGAGTATTGTATAAAATTATAAAAAACCTCGCGTAAAATCCCCTTTTACAAAGCTCATAATAATATAGGAATGATATGTTTTATTCCCAATAAATATCAATATTTGAGCAAAAGAGTAGTTTCACTCAAAGTAATATTGTAAAACTGTGGAGATCAAGCCGCCGATTCCACAGACTTACGGCTAAGGGACCCCATGGAACGCAGTACCAGGCTCTCTTAGTCTCACTAGTTTTTTTAAACTTAGTTTCAATCAAACCAAACATGTTTTCTATACAACAGTATCCTGCTACCCCTGATTCGGTGTACTAATTTGCTGACCTTCAACTCGCCATAACAAGGCAGTAGAAATAGTGGGTGAAGCGATAATACACCAATACCTGATCATCACCTCCCCAATCAAGATTAAATAGCCATAAGTGAACATAGTAAAGAAACTATCCCTAACACACACTATCCGTTTATCTCCGATGAAGAGACCGAAACGAACTCACTCTCAAACACAAATACACCTCGATTCCCAAAATAAAATCAAAAATGGTGCTTTTGTCAACAACTTCATAACATATTAAATAGGGCACTTTATCTTGGACTAATCTCTGGCCCAATTAAGTCCTATTTGTGTTACCCGGGGTGGTCCGGAGTGGGATAAGTTGGAATATTTTATTATGTGTTTTGTCTGTCGTAGTTGAGTCGCGACCTCCGTCAATTAGAATATGTCAGTTACTGTATTATGACGAGGAGGGGTACTCTCGTGAATGTCAGTGGGTTAGATTACCTAGTTGAATATTTATAGAGGAAGGTTTTTTAAAATAGAAATTAATGAAATTTAATGACATTAGATGAAACTTGTGAAATGTGTAAGGACATAAGTAGGTTGTGCGCTGTTGTCTCTACTTACCTCGAAGGCAAAAAGGCGTAATTATATGTATGTATGAATGTATAAGTTGATGAAAAGGTAGTAATTTGGTTTTATAATTTTTATTTTATAACTGAACTACCTACTTACTTTTGGCATTAAGGTACTATTGTAATCATGATTAAAAACTTAAAAAAAGAAAAGATTGGATGCATTTCTGTTAATTTGCCGTAACTTTACACAAAACTGTACCTAAGCTTATTCTGCATGAGATTACTTATCTTCAACCCATAAGACAACCACGATCTAAATTCTCTTCCCGTATTCATTACTGCGGAAAACAACCGAAACATCGCAATCAGTATAAAAAAATAAAATGAAACAAATCGCGATGGAATCTGTTAAAAAATATTTATTATTATATTGAAATAATACTACATCTTTTTTTATAGATCGATCGATCGTGTTTTAAAAATAAAAATAAAAACCTAACCAAATTGAGTATTAAACTCGACGACCGTACCATGAATTCCCAGCCACTGTGTCGTACATTCGTATGACGTAGGAAACATTCCTAACATAAGAGAGCCTCGCGCTTGAAACATCTTTTGTCCACTGCTGCCTTATTTTCAATAAAGGCTCTATACATCCGATACGTGATTTAAATGCCTATGTAGAATTGGTTAGAGAATCTTTTTGTATAGGGCCAACTTTAGATGAACTGCTAGTAAGCGATCTTCAATGTTTGATACCACAATGTTCTATTACCAAAGGATATCCGTA
This sequence comes from Eilema caniola, assembly GCA_949126895.1. Classification (NCBI taxonomy): domain Eukaryota; kingdom Metazoa; phylum Arthropoda; class Insecta; order Lepidoptera; family Erebidae; genus Eilema; species Eilema caniola. The sequence continues at coordinate 2,410,814 of OX421466.1, forward strand.
TCAAACCAAATGCAATACATACAATACAGCGCGGAGGATTTGGACGCTACCTGGAGGGGCAGTACTCTAAATACTGGAGATAGCGAATTTCACTCAAAGGAAACATTCCTTTATTTTTAAAAAGAAACAAATCTGCGTTCATAGATTTTTGAAAACTCGCCACACCCGGTAATCGAACCGAAGAGAATCCGAAAAAGTAACACCTGTATTTGTATGGCATCAATCGATAGTGTCAATCAAAAGGATTAAATCTGTTTAACAAACATGGTATCTCCAGTATTTAGAGTACTCCCCCTCCAGGTAAGGGTAAAATCTTCCACTCTGTATAGAGAGTAGTGGAGGGTTAGTAAGGTCACATCGAGACCTATGGACGAAGTCAACCTCGCCTGGCAACCAATAGACCTGCTGATTGAAGTGTAAAACTTTGGAGCAGGCTTTCTTTGGGGTAGACAAGCACACGGTCCACCTCTTGGAAAGTGGTTACCGTGGCCTATGGACGTGTGCCACACCAGGGGAGTTACACTCGTACTGCCGACCCTCTAAACACAGAGAGTTCCTGTGCCGTCAGTGTAGAAGATAAAGCAGGAATAGCCTTTGGTTTTCCCACTGACAGCACAAAAACTCTCCAATGAGCTCTGGCTACCCTACTCACCGCCGGGAACACAACACGAGGTTATTATGGCCGCGGTATTTTGTATTTCCACTAGGAGATAAAACGGTTATCCCTCCCATAAAAGCCATAATAATATAAGCCAATCCAAAACGAGAGACAAATTATACGAACCCTGGGCAACCCTGGGTTCTCGCTGAAAACCTCAATCAACCACATGCACCCGCAAAAAAACACACATACATGAAAATAATGTGACTAAGTCCAATATCATATTTCTACACACAATTATTCGCACTGACCGCGAATCGAACTCAAGGTCACTAACTAATAAGGCCACAAATAACCTATTAGGTAATCTGTGTGACATAACTCGAAATCTCTAAAGAACTCTAAATACACTGTCTTATTAATAAGCATTATACGGGTAGAATAATTTAGAAATAACAAAATGTAAATCAACAAAAGGGGCCCCTTCTAAACCTACACTTGGGTCGCAAGTCCCAGGCACTGTCTCGAGTTCTCAACTCAGCAACGCGATGGACCTGGCACGGAGAATCCATTGCATTGCCATTGCTAAGAATATCAGTCTCTAGTGACAAACAAATGACTAACACAATACAATATAATACTCCATACATTTAATATTATAAATCTGAAAGTATTTGTGTGTGTCTGTTTGTCCGTCTTTCACGCCTAAACCACTGAACCGATTTTGATGAATTGAATGAAATTTTGAAGCAATTAGCATGCTTACTTTTCAAATAGATTAAGATAGGAAAAATGTGAATCGATCAGGCGGGACTCGAACCCGCGATCTTTCCCTTACAGGGGGAATGATTCGATTTTGATGAAATTTGGCATAGGGTTAGATTAGACCTTGAGAAAGGACATAGTCTATGTTTGGTCGCGATAACCGAAATCTATGTAGGCGGAGCCGCGGGCAAAAGCTAATCGTTTATAAAGCTGCATTATCTGCAGAGTATAAATGCCTTCCCAGGCTCACCGGCCTCAGTCTGACTCAGAGCTTCCTGCCAGCCCTAATTATGACATAGCTCACATTCTTGTACAGATAAACGTTTAACTGATAAACAAGTTATGAATTTGTAACAGAGCGATGCATTCTTATATTGAATAGGCCCTTTCGGCCGCCATATATAATCGATAAAAGAGATACGGCTGCACTTTTCATAATAAAGTTTTGCGTAAATGTGCAACCGTGTCTTGTGCGTTGTTCATCCATACTAATAATATAAATGCCAAAGTCTATGTATGTGTCTGTTTTTTTGTCCCTTCACGCCTAATTCACTGAACCGATTTTGATGAAATTTGGTATAGGGGTTGATAAAACCTTGAGAAAGGACATAGACTATGTTTGGTCGCGATATCCACGCGGGCGGAGCCGCGGGCAAAACCTAGTATCTACAAAAAAGTAGAATATGTATATAGAAGAATACGCCTGCAAGTTCCCGATATGATTTTCAGTACGCACGTAATAGGGTGCGAGTCTACCTAATCAATTTTTTTCTGGGTTTCTTCGGGGTTGTCTACGTTTAGCAAACCCCGAAAGCGTTGGTAGGGTCCATAGAACTCTAAATTATCTAGATTTCCATAAAGAGTTGTGACTTCGCACTACTTTAACTTTCAATAAAAAAAGTTAAAAGTAACAAACAATGCTTTCGAAAAAGTTTTTTTTTATACCACGTTACTTAGGTAGCAAACAAGCACACGGCCCACTTTATAGAAAGTGGTTACCGTGGCCTATAGGCGTATGCAACACCACATTTTTGAAGAACCACATATTGTAGCTCCTTAGGAAAACCACAGCAGGTTTATTAGCGCTTAGTATTTTATCTAATTCTGTCTTAAAAAAGCCGTTGACCATGTTTATAATAAACAGTTTCAACGATTTCTCATATCAACAATACAAACACCGCACCGCAACATACCGGATCAAAAAATCGTTATTTTTTTGTGCGTGCTTGCCGCCAACCGCCCATATTGTTTACATTTTAAATATTTGTAGCACACGACTACGATAGGATTCTACAACACAACAACACTAGTTTTATTTGGAGTTAATGCATTCCGTCCCTTTCACTTAGTTATGGATCAAAGGACAGAGGTTCTCGTATCTGGGTCTAAAAATGTTTTTTTTTAAATCGAATATAGGAGAAAAAATTTAATCCGTCAGCGGGGTTTGAACCCGTGATTTTTGCCTTACAAGGGCAATGCTTTGACCACTAAGCTACAAGACCTCGCCCTAACTCGAATTGACTGTGAGAATAAAATTGGGTTTACAAAAATGTATATTTCATAACTAAAAAGTATAAAATAAATTATTAAAAATAAAAAACGCGACTGGTGCTGAAATGATCGAAACAAGCTTTATAGCCATTACTTTTCATCGGGTTTGGGATTTGCAAATGGGTAGCGCCTGTTAAAAGCTCGTTTCGATCTTTTCAACATTATATAGTCGGGTTTTATTTTTAATAATTCATTTTATGTAAGTCTTAAAAAGGAAGGTTTGCTTCCATCCAACTTAAAAACTTGAAATCCATAATATACTATTTATGAAAGCAACTGTCATTTGACCTCTCAACCCCAACAAGAAAACCTACGCCAACGCCTTGTCAATCAAGACGCTTTTTCACACCCTGTATAATAGCAAAAGTACTAATTAATAGACAAAACCCAAATCATAAAGACGTAAAATGCACACTTAATTCTGATCGTTACGTCTTTTTGATTTTAGGTGGCTCAGGGCTCTTCAGCCATAGCCAACTGAACAATATATCAGTAATGACGTAATTATAGTTATTTATCTACATCCTATGAAACAAATCGTTAAATATCTAATATCTATATGAAAGTTAATAGCCCTTTAGAATTAATTGTGTCAAGTAATTAGTATAATTATTGATAAAATAGTAATAGTATACTGTCAGACGCGGCGCGAGAGGTCGTGGGTTCGAAGCCCGGCCATTACACTACAAAGGAAATTTATCGTTGTTGGAAAGGTGTATTGCATACCAGTAATTCCCATTGTCGGTATTTTGTACATATTCCTTTAGAAAATAAGATTATTCTTGTATGTACAGTCGACAAAATCGATAGCATTCCACTTTTACATATAAAGTTGTATGTAAAGGTGGGATGCTATCGATTTTGTCGACTGTACAAAGGCTACTATACCAACCCCATCTCATGCCTTGAGTATCGCAGAAGGCAACTATGAAATTGCAGTTGATAGCTTCCCATTCCGGTATGTTGATAGCGGGACTTCAACACCAAGGTACACTTTTCGGGTAAATATAAAAAATAAAAATAATAAAAAATACCTACTAATATAAATGTCCTCACGGTTCATTTTATACCGGTATAAATCTCCTCGTGGTTAAATTTCGCAGTCTTAGGTATCCGAATACAGTTTTCAAATACAAGGGATTTGTACTTTACCTTTTTGCGATTTATGTTACAATCTTTTTTCTTTTGTGAACATGGATTTCAAATTGTGAGATAGTAGCTATTATCCTTATTATTGCAACTGCAGAGTACCCAATAAATGTATTTATCTCATGAAAAACTAAAAAGGGTGGATTGTAAACCAGCGTTGAGAGGTGTCATAGTCTTACCGTACAATATGTCAACATGTTGATGAATTCACACCTTTTGCCAAAAACACTGTAAACAACTTTTACCTGAATGTTTGTATTATGTATTTTTGTAAGGCAATAAATGGTTTATTATTTTAAATCCCAAAGGGTTTAGCTAAAAGTCAAACCCCCTTCAAGAGTAGAAACTAGGAAGTCTACTTCAGTCGAGGGCCAATCTCGATTACATTCAAAGCTTTTTTTACTACTGAGATGGCAGACAAACACACGGCCAACTGATGGAAAGTGGTTACCGTGGACGTGTGCAACACCAGGGGAGTCACACTCGTGCTGCCGACCCTGTAAACACAGAGAGTTTCTGCGCCGCCAGCGTAGAAGATAAAGCGGGAATAGCCTTTGGTCTTCCCACTGACAGCACAAAAACTCTCAAGTGAGCTCTGGCCACCCTACTCATCGCCGGGAACACGAGGTTATTTTGGCTGCGGTATTCTGTAGGTACCGTCGTATCCTACCTCTCTTAAAACATTCAAAGCTTGCACTTTGGAGTCACTGTGATGTACACAATAAAAATGTATCTATGTGAAAGGCAGAAAGATAAACCGAAAAGTGGACCCCTTGTCTCAAATCGCTGAAATAATGATGCCGAATACAGAATATTCCATCTAAGTATGTTAGTACTATTAAGGACAACAATAAAATCGCCAATAAAATAACATTGTCTCCAAATCCGAAACCTAATTTCACCAATAATAATCAATATATTCAAAAGGTCAGCTAAACCGGTTTCCAGAGACGGAGTCCGTTAACACGGAGTGGCCGATCAGCTGGTGGCGCTCCCATACACCAGTTCTACCGGTTTCCTTGAAGAATATACTTGTTCAAACTAAAATTAGTCCGTAACGTATTTTTGTTGTTTTTATGACGATTATGAGTAAGCACGGTGGGCCTCTGGTTGGTTAATGGTCAAATTTGACCGTTATATAGAAGGTGGAGAGGATTGATTGCAATTTTATCGTCCAGGGTAGAACTGGAGGGGGGGGGGGGGACTCTCCTCATTACAATAAGAGTAGATGTGACATTGATCAAATCATTTCTCGTTCAGGGTAAAATTAAACCTACAAGTTCCAGGTGACTCTCCACAAACTTAAAATTGGCTTGGGAAAGGACAATGCTCCCTTTTATCGTGAAAAGGGTGTTAAAGAGGGTCAAATAGGGGATGAAAGTTTGGATAAAAGTATATCATTTTTCAGATAATCTGATGAAATGTGGGTACACAGATAGATAAGAGATTGCGAAACCAAACGTCGTACAGTTATTATTACAATATTCTTCGTAACAGACATCATTAAACTCAACCTCGCTAGACAATCCTAGCGGTAACACAACTGACAATAAATTACAAAAAAAAAACGTTATACTTCACATCATTCCACTAGGGTGAAAGTAACAATAACCGGGCCGATATATCAAAACGCCTTTATGAGTCATTATTGCCGACAAATATCTGTGCTGGCTGTCTGTCTATGCAAACACCGTGGTAGAACATCGTAAATACTATGCTTTATTGGTGACTATAAAAGTAGTGATGGATGAACAAATAGGCGGTTTTATTTTAAATAGGTGCGAGGATGGGAATGTGACATGTGTTTTGTGACGTTCGGAAGAAGAGTGTGGGGCAAATTTCTGGGGAATTCAATTTATTGTTATGTAAAAGTATGAGATGAATTAGATACTTGAATAAACTCAAATAGAGACATTTGAGCAACAGTTACTGATTTTTATTCTGATAATGATACCTGTGTGGAAGTTTAAAAGTGTATAAACATTATGAAAAAAGTAAAGTAATGAAAAAGTTATGTTGTAAACAAGGTTTGACGTATGAATGTAGGGGGATTGAGGAGTAGAGGTGGGCTCAAGAAAAGATTGATGGAGTACGTGAAAGGAAAGATGATACCTATGGCAAAGAAGAGAGTGACTAAGAAAATAACATCTGACAGAAATTTATAGAGGATAATGACACGTTGTGCCGACTCCAAATAATTGGGACAGTGGTAGATAGATTAATAATGACATGTGTGGTGAAGCGTAGCGTACCCAGGTTTGATTATCGCTCAGTGCAAATATACGTACTTATGTATTTATATTTTTATGGGACCTGAAAATCATTTGATACCAAACATTATCTTCTACATTATTTTGTTAGAGAAAGCAGCTAGAGACACGTCATATACAATCATTTAAATCTAGGTACGTCATTGTTATCTACTATAATGACATCGTTTTGTCCTGTCTGTCTGTCTTGTTACTAACAATACCTTATCGATTATCAATCTGACAACTACAAGCAGCTTACAGGAACAAAGACATGTGTTTTATTATAACTAGAATGATATGAGAATAATTATGTATAATATGTATAACCTTCATTCTTTAACTGACTTCAAAAAGGAGCAGTTTCTCTATTTATCGTAATTTTATGTATGGTCAGTGATAAGATAATACCTAAATATGTCCAAATGTTTATCTACATCTACACTATTAATATAAAAAGGAAAGATTTGTATGTTTGTAATGAATAAACTTAAAAACTACTGTGCCGATTTCGAAAATTCATTCACCAGTGGCTATATTGGATTTCCATGGGAACGTTTTTACCACCCATGCGAAGCCGGGGCAAATCGCTAGTTTTGTTATATAGTAAGGTTGGTATTCTTAAAAGAAAGTGGTTCTATGGGGGACGACCAAGACCCTCGGGACCAAGCTAACTTTACTTACAAGCCGGTACACTTGCTTGAGACATTCCTCTATGGCTTTGGAGGTCAAACGGTAGTCGCTCATGCCCACATGCTAATCAAAATACATAAGCGGAGCTCAAGCTCAAAAGCGCAAACACAACTGAGAAATTACTATGAGGTCATCGCAATATTTTTCATTATAATTTACATGATTGGTGATAATTCTTTGCCATGTCCGAATTCAATTAATATTGGTTTATAGAAAGGTCCTTTTATTATATTGAAGAAAAAGTCATTAATGGAGCCAATCCACAATATTAAAACGCAAAATCGCGTTAAAAGTGACACTAAACTGGATGTAACAATTAATGCCGACACTGAGTCATCCAGTTCTTAGTATCACAATCGATGTGTGGCCTTTTAAAAAGCAAAACATAATTCACTAAAAGCAAACTGTCTTACAATCGCCATAATTTTCTTCTTGTCAACATGCGATTGATTCTTTGCTCGCCGCTGCAGCCCGACAACTGGCGAATTCACCCAATTTTTTTTATACCTTATTTGTACGAACATAGAGTTCAATTTATACGCTTTTGTTAAGGTGTAGTATTATGCTACGTATTCTACTATTAACCTGTGTATCACAGCTTGACACCTTATTACCGCCAAATATCACTGCAGGCAAAACTATACCTTGTTGAGAAAAATATAGAACTCAAATCAATTTCTTACTTTCTGTAGTTTATACTCAATCTATTATAGAATTTAAAACTGTTACGATAAGGTTTATATTGATTTGACGCACTTTCAATTTTTATCGTCATCAAAGGTGGCATTTATTAGTATCTTCAAGCTTTAACGACGGGTGGGCAGGCGGCTTCATTGAGATACTTCTCCAAAACCGATAGATAGGATGTTTGTTGTACCGACAATGTTGGGGGGTCTGCTTCTAAGTAATGAAGTTATGTGCGACGGCCCTTAATTCTTGATAAGTGGCCGACACTTAATGCGTTGACAAATTTAGATTTAAAAACTAAAAAGGACAAACTATGCCGCCTGGTATCACTCGCGATTGGTTACAAATTTATTGGCCGTATCTGGCAATAGGCTATATAGGAGATATCGTAAAGTGAGGGATTAAAATTGGAAGCTTTCGGTATAGCTCTTTTGTGAATAGAACATAATGGATGTTTTCAAATCGTGTATCAAGTGAGGTCAAATTATAATGTCCCTGTGGCACTCCCTTTGAAAGACAGACATTCTTGAAATTCTTATATCTCTGTCTGTTTATTAGCATCGAAAAGTTACGCGAATATAGGCAGATACATCAACATTCTCCTGCCCTTATCACATGTTTATTTGGGGTCGGCGCAAAATGTGTGTTAGTTTCCATTCATCGCTAGTTTCAGCCATCTCAACATCTACTCCCTTCTTAACATATCATGTTTCACACAGTCCGTCCACCTCCTTTTAGGTCTTCCTCTCCCCTTATAGCCGTCCACTTCCATAGTGCATGCCTTCTTTATGACATTACTTTCATCCCTACGCATTACATGTCCGAACCTGGACAATAAAATGAATTTTAGGGGATTGTATTCAGGTGAAACAAAAATATGCATGAAGTAGTAGCGGTTGCGTCTGATAGAACTGATTCCGTACCTGCAACCGTCAGGAACCTATTTTTGGAGTAAAAAGCTATTTTCCGTTCCAGACAATAATTTATTTCTATCCCAAAATTTCATTGAAATCTATTCAGCCGTTTCTGCGTGAAAGAGTAGGTACTAAACATCGCTACATCATATCAAACTTTCTAATTTATAATATTAGTAGGTTATAACATAATGGCTTGAGTCAAAGTTATCTTAAACTTGAAAATGAGCTGAACTTATTTATACCTACCTACCCAAATCGTTTCCTGGGTTTGGTTGAGAACAAAATTGTATTTGCTTGTCCACTAAGTTATTTCTCTTTCGTCCGAGTTCTGATATAGCGAATACGTGTTGCTGGTGCATTAATAAATAGAATAAAATATATATAAAACCTTAAGGTTTAAATTAATTCAAGAGATTCCAAGAAACAGTAAAGCAGACAATATAACAACATTTTGATCTACAATTGAAGATCGACCTTACTGGAGTAACGAGTCAAGCTCGCAGGGCTCAACGGGGCGCCCCTCACCCCCGCAAGTTTAAAGAGACAGGTGATATTTCTTATCTTTGTTGCCCCGCGTTCGCTGCCGCTATACACTCACTTGGTTGTCAACTTGTCACCTTACATATTAAACTTCACATGATCAACTAATTACCAAGATCTACTAGTGTTTGTTTTATTATAGATACCTACACTATTATAATAACTTTTGCACCTACGTTACAATAATATTGTGCGCAAGCGGTGCAGCTTTAGACATTTACTACAGATTGGGATTCCTGACAACTGGCTATAGTTTATTTTTAGCAGTATGTCGGCTCGAGGTTCACCTTTATCAACTCCCACGCATTTAAGGGAGCACACACAGTCGGAAACCGACTTAAATGCCCTACAACAGTCAACCGATCCATCGTTTTATTGTGTAAATAAACACAAACGTTACCGGACAAGTCAGCCAGGCTCACCAAGCATGGAACAAGATCTAAATGCGGATGTAAAGGAGTTATTGCTTAATTGGAAAAAAGAATTCGAACTTAAAATCGACGAGATGTACAATAGCCAGAACATACTTATTTCAAAGCTAACGTCAGAGATTAGGGAGTTAAAATATCTGAACAATAAAATTCAAAAAGTAAACGACGACATGGCACAGTCCATGTCTTTTATCAATAAACAATATGAGGAACTTAAGAATAGCTTTGAAATTTTACATAAGGAACGAACTGAACAAAGGAGGTGCATAGAAAACATTGAGAGAAAGGTACAGGATCTGCAACTCCAAACCAGATCCTCCAATATAGAAATAAGAAATGTGCCACTTTATGATAAGGAAACCCCCGAAAAATTAATAAACACTGTTTGTAAAATTGGTCTGGTTGTTGGGACTCCTATCTCCTCTTCCGACCTTAGAGACATCTTCCGGCTTCCGGGCAGACCAGGTTCCGTGCGCCCGATTGTAGCTGAGTTCAAGACAGTCCAGATGAAGTTAGACACACTCTCTGCAGTTAGGCATTTTAATAAAGATAAAAAAGCCGAAGAAAAGTTGAACACAGAAATAATTCAAATTCCCGGCAAACGTGGTCCTATATTCGTATCTGATTACCTGACCGCAAGTTCGAAGAAACTGTACCATCACGCACGTGAATTTGCAAAGGAATACAATTTTAAGTACTGCTGGACCATGAACGGCAGCATCTTTTTGCGCAAAAACGATGGTGAAAAACAACTGCTCATACCCTCCGAAAAAGCGCTGTTGGATTTGCGTAAGAATATGTGACTATCTCTCTTGTTTATGTATCCCGTATATGATATTTTTTGCAGATCATTGTTAGATCACAAACATTGTTTTGTGTTGTTTGTTTGTTACTTAGGCTACTTACCTGAAACAAAAAAAATAAATTACAGTAATAAATTATATGTTTACAATACATATACACACACACACTTTCTTAGATATAAACTAGCTCACAAGTATCTACTTAAACTACACACACAATTACATTCAATATTTCAAAACCTTACAAACACGAGTATCTTTGACTATGGCATTTCTAAACTGTATTTAGCTTGTATACCTACGGTATTACTTCCACTTCTGCTCACCCTTTTCGACACCCTCTCTCAAGTAAATAAGAGTATTAATCTATGGCTAACATAAATAATATAAACACCGAACTAGACTCAGACCCTCTTTTTCGGTCATACATGTGTAACCCAGAAGAATGCCGAACACATCTAGCTCAATATCATTGTCCCCTTAAAGTGATTCATGTAAATATATGTAGTATCACGAAAAACTTTGATCAATTCTGCGCAATGTTATCGATGTCAAAAGTCAAATACGATGTTATTATATTTACTGAGTGTTGGCTTCGCAAAGCTCACACTATACCTATACTAGAAGGGTACATAGCGCACCCGTCTACATCACTACGAAATCAAAATGATGGCATAATTATATATACGAATAAGCAACTCAAATGCGCTATAAGTCAACCTTATTTTAAGGGTGGTAGTTGCTTAGTCTGCCAAATTGATAAAGATGTGGGTATTGTGGCTATTTACCGCTCACCGTCACTTATTTCTCCTATGGACCATAATAATTTCTTAGACGATTTAAACAATGTGTATAAGTCCCTAACGACTGAACACTCAATTCTAATAGGTGACATGAATATTGACATTCGTCCAAACAGCACTGATGCCCTATGTGAGGAGTATATAACAGTCAATGCATCCTACGGTTTCTTTCCTACCCACACCTTCCCCACTAGAGTAAGTCAAAAATGCTTGGATCACATCTTCATCAAGACAAAAGTCCCCGCTACGACACTAGTATTAGAATCCCATGTAACAGACCACACCCCGATAGCTTTGTTTTTGGACCTACTACGACCAACCCAGAATAAACATCAATACTACCAAAAAACCCACATCAATTACCTAAAAGCAAAGACTGACATTGAGAATACAGATCTCTCAGACATATTTCAAATGGACGATGTAAATTCAGCAACGAATAAACTCATTAGCACGGTGTCAAGTATCATAGCCACAAATACGAAAGTCACCAACATCTCTAGGAAAAACCGAACTCTAAAACCATGGATGACACCTGGTTTATTTCGATGTATTAGACACCGGGACAGACTGCATATGAAAGCCAGAAATTCACCTGAGAACATGACGCTCCAAATCACTTACAGTCGATATCGAAACTTCTGTAATCACCTACTTCGAGAGCTAAAACTGAAATACAACAGAAATCTCCTACATGAAGCCGGTTCCAATCCGAAAGCTGTCTGGAAGGCAATAAAAACAGTCACCAATACTCAAAAAAGTCTAGATTGCCCAACAGAACTGTTGAACAAGCACTTGGATCCTGTGCAATCTCTGAACCATGTCTGTAACTTTTTCTGTTCTATCGGCAAAAGCCTAGCGGAAAAAATTACTGTGTCCCATCCCAGGTATTGTAATTATTCATCTTCTATCAAAGCAAAACTTACCTCAATGGTATTACTAGAGGTTAGTGAAGCTGAAATCGAGTCCATAATACTACAGTTACGACAAGACTGTGCTGTAGGGTGGGATGGTATTTCATCTTACCTATTAAAACTCGCCCGTAAGGCACTAATTCCCCCCATAACCCATATTTGCAACCTCGCTATAAGTTCTGGTGTCTTCCCAGATGCTTTAAAAAAAGCTGTGATCCACCCAATCTATAAGAGCGGGGACAGAGACTGTGCCAACAATTATCGACCAATTTCTATCCTCTCTGCACTCTCAAAAATTCTAGAAAAGATCTTAAATAAATCACTTAAAAATTACATCGAAAAGTTCAATATTCTTGCCAAAAACCAATATGGTTTTCGAACGGATCTCTCCACTGAGGATGCAGTTATTGACCTGACAAAAACCATAGTTAAGCACTTAGACGACAACAACAGATGTGTGTGTATATTTTTGGATCTTTCTAAAGCATTTGACACGGTCTCTGTCCCAGTCTTGTTGGATAAATTGGAGAAACTTGGCATACGAGGTACGACCCATAACCTGTTCAAAGATTATCTTACAAACAGAAAGCAAAAAGTGAAAATAGGTGAGCACTTTAGTGACGAGTTTGAGACTTCCTACGGCGTCCCGCAAGGGAGTATTCTAGGCCCGACACTCTTCCAACTTTATGTCAATGATCTCTGCAGTATATCCCTACCGCATACTGACATTTTTGCTTACGCGGATGATACTGCAATAGTCATAAAAGGTCCGAACTGGTCGGTGGTCAGAGAAAGAGCGGAATACTCACTCAAACATATTATGACATGGCTCTCCAAAAACCTATTGACTTTGAACTTGGAAAAAACACTTTTTATTCCCTTTTCTATCTCAAAAATTAACACCCCAAATCACAATTTTTCTATCACAGCTCATACATGCATCGCCGGCAAGGAATGTGAATGTAAGCAGCTGACAAGAGTTACTAACACAAAATATCTTGGAATACATTTAGACAGCAGGCTCAGGTGGGATGTTCAGGTTTTAGCAGTAAAAACAAGAGCCAGGAAACTGATGTACCTTTTTAGAATGTTAAGTAAAGTAGCCGCGATAGCACAGGTAAGAATGGTATATTTGGCACTATGCCAATCTATCATACAATACTGCATTCCGGTTTGGGGAGGATCGGGTAAAACTCAATTTCTTAAAATCGAGAGGGCACAGAGAGCTGTACTCAAAGTTATGAGCAAGCGACCTATGAGATATCCCACAGACCAACTTTATGATGATCATAAACTTCTGACAGTGAGACAGCTCTTTGTGCTCAGATCTATCTTGAGAGTGCATCAAACCGTCCCTCTTCCCAACCCTAACAAACGTAGTAGGCAACTTGCCTGCCCTATATTGCGGTACCGTACATCTTTTGCCAAAAATCAGTACGAGAGTTTAGGCGGTAAGGTCTACAACAACCTAAATAAAAAACTAAACATTATAAAGATGAATAAAAATAAAGTTAAAAAAACAGTAACGGCCTGGCTACTTCAGCAGAACTATAATCAAACTGAATCGCTACTAGAATTTATGCAGTAAACAATGATACTCAATTATTACCCTATTCCACTCCACCTACCATTTGACACACACCCACTCACACACACACACACACACACACACACACACACACACACACGCACGCACGCACGCACACACGCACACATACACACACGCACACATACACACACGCGCACACACACGCACACGCACATATACACACACACACATCCACACACACACTTAATTATAAGTAGAACAATTACAAATCATCTAATAAGTACCTACAAATTCATAAAATTTAAAAATTATTTATATCTTACCTGTACTAATAAGCTAAAAACACGATTCACGAAGGCCATATTTTATATGATTGTACAACGTTAGAGCTCTGACTCCCAAAATACAAGCTTCAGCTTAGTTTGGGAACCAGCGAAGTACTTAAGCGTGAATCTAAATGTATGCCCTAATTTTAAGACCCTCATTTGTGTACCTGATCTTTGAGTCAATAAACAATAAACAATTTTTATTTATTTATTTATTTATTTTATGCTACATAAAATACCTGTAATTTGTACTGTGGTATTGTGATCGCAGATAGACTTCATCGGCATAATAATAATAATAATAGTAAGAAGTTTGTCAATAATTGTAAAACTACCGTTAGCTTACTTAGATTTCCGCCCACAATTATCGAACATCCGCAGCTGTCAGCCTGGCAGGTCATTAACGCTAGTCATGCAATCTTGATTTTAAATAAGAACATATTTAAAATATGTATAACTATATAGTCTGAATGAGCCAGCTGAAGTGGCAGTAGGCTGGCCACGTGTGTGTCGGCGGAGCGATAGCTGTTGGTGCATACGAGTCCTGGAGTGGAGGCCGCGAGAAGGAAAACGGAAGGTGGGACGTGGTGGGATGGACTGGATGCAGAAGGCAGAGGATCGGTTTCAAGAGCAAATTGGGGGAGGTCTATGTCCAGTAGTAGACTGCAGTAGACTAAATGTATTGATTAATTATAGCTACCTATGCCTATCATTGTTTAAACAATGTTTGAAGTTAACATAATACAAATTTTTAATTTTTTTAATTAACATAGAACATGCATGTGGTCTAAAGCTGTTTTCAGTTCCATTACTCATGCATGCAGCGGCTACAAATTTTATTTGAAGTGTTAACCCAATAGCTTGAGAAGTTCAAATTATTCTAGAAGGCCAATTCTCGTAATAAAAGTTCAAATTATTCTAGAGGGCATTGCCCTCTAGAATAATTCTTAATAAAAATTGACCAAAATTCAGTCATGAATATGACATAATCTCAATATTGCAAATGTCAAAAACGACCATGATGTCAATGTTCGATCTTGAAAATTGTGTTACGTTAATACTGTCTTTTTAGGTCTATTTAAACTTTTTTAAATACCATAAAAGACTTTCACGACTTGACGAATACTTATTAGGAGAATTGACCTTCATGTTAGCTATGGTGATAAATAGCCCTCCTTACTATTTTTAAATACCTTTAATATGTCAGTTTTTCAGTGTTTCGTAATAATCTCAGGGTAGTGTGACCAATAAAATATTTATCGTTTTTTGTTGTATGTTTAAGCACAATCAGCGCTCACATTGTGTTTACTCACTCAATTGGAACTACCTCTAATTTGACAAGCTCCCTAGCAACAAAATACATAAATAAACAGTAAACAATAGGAACCATCACTTCCATTTATCTTTATTACAGACAAGTGAAACTTAAAGGTATCAGGACTGTGATCCCTCTGATTCGTTTCACCTTTCGTTTGCAATACAGTTATTTGCATTTTTTTTGGCTATTGTCAACGCAATATGGGGATATTGTTGGTTATTCTTGTTACCTATAAGCGATTACTGTTCTATTTGTTGGCAAACAATAAGGTTTGTGCAGTTTTCGGTTTTTGAATAATTCGTCGTCGGCAAGAAGAGTAAGAGCCGACTTGTTTCGGTTATGTTCTCTCTATCGCACCTACGTAGGAATGACCGTTTGGTACCTATAAGAAGTAGTTAAAACCGTTTGTTTATTAAATACCTAATAAACTAGAATTTTATTCATTTAGTCAATTGGCAGTGGCAGATTATATGTGTACCGGCCAGGGCCAGAGGCCCCCTGTGTGGCCACAGTGACGGCCACTAAAAGCATTCTCCTTTAAGGGTCTGTTCCCGGGTTCAAGTTTCGTCTTGGACGTTTACTTCTTCCGATCTAAATCGATTTAGTTTAATTGTTACAAATTAGCCGTATAGAATACTAATCGCGTTCCAGAATCTCTGAAATATTTATGTCCTCAGCAGCTTGATTATACTGCTCCAGACTATAATATTTGTGCCAAATTTTATCCAGACCTCCACAGCAGTTCTGGCGTGATTAATTTGACATAAACTCATGCATACATTCAAAACTATCACATTTTAATAGACTTCTTTAAGGAGTAGGTACCTACCTGTAACCAAAATTACTAGATTTCCCACTAACCCTTTCAACTAAGCAAAATTGGTTTCACGTCGTCGATGAAGTAAAGCCGGGATTCAAACCCAGGACCGCTCGATTGTAATGCCGTCTCCTTAACCACTTCACTACTGACCACACCAACCCTATTTACACCATCGGGACTTCTAAAACAGTTGTTGCAACAGTAGTAAGCTTTTCATGGTTAATCGTCTACCTGTATTGTCTATGCTTTAACAATGAGGTTGCATAGGTAAAAATAAAAGCTGGCCATAAACAAATGCAACAGTGCCTTTTGTATTCACTATTGGGTGGAATGAAAGGGTCTTATTTCGAACAATTACGATAATGGTGGTTGATAATGCTTCTTGTTACGCAATTTGTATTATTATTAAAAATAAAAATAGGTGAAAATTTTTAACGGACTTCAAAAAAGGATGAATCTGCGTGAAACTGGAGTTCATGGCATTTGTTCATTATTTGTGAAACGATTTCAAACATGTTATTTTTATTTAAAAGAGTACACTTCCGATTTAAACCTATTCGTGAAACCCAAGAAAATCATAAAAATACGATTTCCAGAATCAGGTACCTGTAAAAGCAACAGTTATAGTATTTTGCCTGCAGAGTATTTTCCTCGATTTCCCCGGGACCCCATCTCTGAATCCTGACTCCGCCATTGAAATATCTTCTCTCCAACAAACAAATATCATAAAAACCCATTGGTGGTGTAGATTTTCGTGTTAAAATAAACATACATGTCGATTGAGGTAGGACACGACGGTATTCCCGTCCAATTGAGCAGTCCGACTGGGGAAGTGCCTCCGCCCTACAAAATACCGTGGCCATAATAACGTCGTGTTGTGTTCCCGGCGGTGAGTATGGTAGCCAGAGCTCACTGGAGAGGTTTAGTGCTATCAGTGGTAGGACTAAAGGCTAATCTTGCTTTGTCTTCTACACTGACAGCACAGAAACTCTGTGTTTACAGGGTCGGTAGCACGAGTGTGACTCCACTAGTGTTGCACACGTCCATAGGTCACGGTAATCACTTACCATCAGATGGGCATAGTGCTTGTCTGCCACCTCACTTGTATAAAAACCTCCCATTTGAAGTCGGTTATCAAAAGGACCATAAAAACTAATTGTAAGTCAATTTGGGAATAAGGCAACATCACCGAACAGAAAAAAGATAAAATTGACGGGTTTTTTTTTCTATTCTGTGGACAATATTGTCTTGATCCTTGGCAAGGGTAGATAAGTTAAAAAATGACCTGTCAATACATGCACGGACACGTTGCTATAAACTTGAACTACTTGTTGCTAGAGTATTGTGAAGGCCGAAAATAATAAATGAATATTTTAGGATTTTTCTTCCCGTCCATGGGTCAAATGCAAAGTCTGGTACTCTAACTACAGCATTTTGTTTCAATTTCCCTCTAAGTACATACATACAGTCACGCTTCTATCCCAATGGGGTAAGCAGAGACCAGATGCTTTCACTCGCTATGGTCTTGTCATAAACATTTAGCTTCTTCTTACTCTCATAATTGTTTTCATACATGTACGTAGCTGGTTTTGGATACTCTTGACACGGTCTTTCCTTAAAATAGGTACGTATACCTAGTTCAACCCCACAAAGTTGTCCATTCACCCTCGCTTCATAAATCTGTTTCATAAATCTTCTTTAGCCCATCATCTTTACTTTCCAGACTTTTCCCTTAAGATAGCTATTACTGCCAATAACTTAGTAAGTAACATAATCCTATTAGTTTTTGCGGTACCGTTTATTAGTTCATTGTATTGTAACCGGGTTTTATGACATTTACTAACCAGTTAACATTGATCTCCACAGCGTCTTTTCACATGTAATCTTTAGAACGATACCAGCCATATGTTCAAGTTTAAAGAGGTCTTTTATAAATGGTTGTATGAGACGAACAGTTGGCCTTCTCCTTTGTGTATGGACTAGAAACATGTAACTGAATCGAAATGCACCGTCGTCGAATGGTGTTTTTGGTTTGTGCATTTTATATATTTCATGAGTTTTGGCAAAGTTGTATGGCACACACATACACATACAAAAGGCTGATCAGATGTATCTTAACAGATAATTGCCTTTTAGACACATGTCATTAAGACATGTATTGTGTCTTAAGGCATGGCTGTAAGTCTGCTTTGAATTCATTGTTTGAACACATGTACCAATGGATTGTGTGAAATAGGCTGAATGACGTCGTAGTAGTAAAATTAGCATGGAAGTAAAATAATATCTGACAAGAGACAATGCCATGTTACAGAGACACTTAAAAATTTTAGAAATTCCAGATTAACTAGCTCTATACCAAATTTCATCCAGATTCGGTAAGCTGTTCTGACTGATCGAGTAACAAATTTCAATACTCCGTCGCAAGTTCTCCACCTATTATGATTATCTCACGCCTGTACAGCCTCGAAATAGTGTACCTATTTAAACAACACCCACATTTCGCCAAACATGTTTTTCAGTCTCACATTATTAGGCGAACAAGCCTGTTGGCGTCAATAAAGTGCTCTAACCTATTTTCTTCCAATCAAAACCTATATGAAGTTTCCAATATTATGGTCATAAGATTGTTTCTTTAAAGTCTTTATACAACTTAAATCGCACCAATAAGCACCTCTCGAGCCTCAATAAGTACAGCCTTTGAACACGTTGCGACATGTTTATAAAACAGGATTGTAAACAAGCTTGGAGCCTTATTCGGAAACGCAAGAGTGTAAATCAACTTTTATTTTTATTGGCAAGTAATATGGAGTTAATGAATGAGAACTTTTGCATTTTATACGATTTTTAATGTCTTTCTGATTGAAGTTATAGCTTGCATTTTGGAGTCTAGGGCCCGTGCTTTTCTTTAAGTACCTATAGGATCCATGCTTTTAGTTATTTTAGCTTTTACGCCATTGTGCGCAATCTCACCCATCACAAGATTTGACAGTACCTACCAAAGACTTCTAAACAAATACTACTTACCTAAATAAAACTTTCCAATGGTTTAAACACTGTCTTTGGTCTTGACACTCTCTTCGCTTTACACAAATTAAGAGAAAATTCATAATAAAATGCGTTTATTTTAATATATATATATATTTAATATATTTAATAAGTATATTATTTTAATACGTTTAGTTTATATTAATATATTCACACCTTTACAGATGATACGCAAACAAACACAAAAAGTGAATAAACAAATGTAAAAAGTGATGAAATAATTTGTTCCGAACAACCGCGAGCAGGTCTATTGCAATATGTATAAAAATGGGGCAAGACCCCCAACAAAAGGCCTCGCGACGTGTAGTGACGTGTCCAAAAGACCTGTTACCCGCGACCTTGCCTCGACCTAGACCAAACAGGACCAAACGGGGTCAACGAACCATCTGTCTGGGGCGACAAATTATTTTGAGCTAGAAACAAATTAGATTTTATGTGCGTTCTAACCATCACCAGTTATATCTTTTGGGATTACGTGTATTATGGTGGTGTTGTGAATGTTTGTTAAGTTTGTTAAGTAAGCTTTGTTAAGTTAAGATATCTCGCACAATAAAAACTTAGAATCATTTTCATATCTAGGTATAGAAACAGGTGCATCGGACTTGTTTCTATCGATATCTTATTCTAGTAATGAGAATATAAAACTTTATCCGGTACACCTGCTTATTGACAACTTTCATTTTCACAAACATTCTACAAGGGGTAGACAGAGGTTAAAACATCCACATCCGCCTGTATTCAATCCCACATAATAGACGTTGTGTCTATCGTATCGAGTTGACAGATAGGAGACAAGAAGCTCGAACAAATAAGCTAACAGTGCCAAACTATATCGTAAGCTAGATTTTAGCCTACATGAAAATAAAAGGTTAAATGATTTAACAAACATAGACTAGTTTGGGCCACGTAAAAGGTAGTTAAATGAGTCAGGGTGCTTGCGGATTGGGTACCCCAGAAGACCGTTATAGGATCTAAATAACAGACCACGTTCTCAGAAAAGTCGGGATGCAAACTCAAAGGAAAAAATAACATGGTTTGAAAAGGCTGAAGGATGGAGCGGTTCTATATGTTTTGCCGCCGGTTTACATGTCACTAAACAAGGGATTTATGTATGTATCTGCCCTGTATGAGTTATTAAATGGTATGACAATATTCTTGGTTCACAACTTGAACCTAATGCTATGCTAATGGGGATGCCACCTGCGCTTTTATCCCTACAGAGGGCGCCTCTTAATGGCCAATGTTAGCTGTCATCTACGTAGATTTCATTGTTTGTCTCTTCAAATCTGACAGCTATGGGTTTGTTATTGCAAAACCACTGCGGTACCACAGACACTATACCAATGCCATTTAACTTTAGACTTTACTGTTGTATTATTAAAGCCTGAAATTAAATGACAATCTTGTAGAGTGAATGAAAAATGTTATAAACTCTTTTTTTACTTTTTTTAACTTTAACACTCAGCTTTAAAGTCTAAAATTTAACAACATTTTGTGCAATGTCAGCGGTGTGACAGTGGTTTTGGAATTGGGGACCAGATGGTTATTGTTGTTTGGTCATATATGCTGCTGCCATCTACAATTAGTTTTGCGTCGGCATCCCCATTGATCGCAACTAAAAATCTTATATTAAAATAATGACTTGAAAAATTGATCCGTCTAGTTAGGAAGTGTGACAATAAGTCTTCCTAAACATTATTTTTGTGCACTTATACAAGTTGTCGAATGAAATAAATTCGGGGTATATTTCTCTGTCCATCCAAAGGTTGCCTGGAAGAGTTCGCTTGTAGCGATAAGGCCGCCATTTTTTATAATGTTGTCTGTACATGTACTTTGATTTACTGGTGTACAATAAAGACTTACCTTATCTTATCTCATCCCTAGGGGCCGAGGTGATAAAAAACACACCAGGTGTAATAAAAGAACTGTACCTTGGGAGAAAGTGCTTAAGTAGGTACTTACATAAGCTACCTACAGCAGCCGGCTTTTGATTTAAGACGGCACGCGTCATGAAGAAGAGACAGAGAGAGTTCCTATGAACATCTGTTAGGCGCAAGCTACCTCAGTTGCCAGATGTACGTACACCTGCCGGTCAACGGGTGAAGTTCCGGCACAGGCTCTCTCTAGGTTTGGAGGTCATACAGCAATTACACTCGCCATACCCAATTAAAAATGGCTGGAGAATGAAAGGCACCGGGTTTCGAGACTTTGGATGCAACTGATAAGACGATGACAATTGTCATACTCCTAGAAAACGTATTTTAACTAACAAAATAATCAAATCTCATCACGGAAACTTATTCGAGCCCGAAACAACTGCGCCATCTGGGTATTAGAATGGACACAAAAATCCCCAGATTATCATTTTATAGGTACAGTCAGAATCAGAACAATCTTCGACTACAAAGTCTCAAAATTATCTTATTATGATCAAATCAAACAGTTTTATTGATTTAATTTGTATTATTGTCTAAACTAAAGGTGTGTACCAAATATCAGAACAATCAGTCAAAAGGAAAGGGGAAAGACCTAGACGTGAAGATAATTTTGAGTACTTTGTTCGTCACGACCGATCAGATGCTGACTGTACATTCATCGACAATTAAGTCTTATAAAATCATGATGGAGCCAATCTTGCGGCACACTTCAAGTCGAAAATAAAGTGCAGTGGGTCCTGGTCCACACGTGCGCTCACATCTGCGCAAGGTGCGCGCGCGCAGCTGCCAACCACCACCTATAAAAATCTCGCCACAACGTTGTACACCTTTCATTTTCGAGCAAATCTTTTTATAAATACTTAAGGCAGTTAATGAGTAAAATGTCAATTTGTAGTATAACTTCGCGACATATATCTTGACCCAAAAATGTGCTCAAAATTTACTCTATACTATGTATGTGTCCTGCGCATTTGTGTGTCTATTGAAGATAGCGCGGTGTGCTATGGCGGAAGACGAGCTCTAATACCAAGCATAGATTATTACAAAACAATCCGCGAGCGCCATGGGTTCGTTTATCTAGAGACTTAGGTTCAAGAAATGTCGTAAGGTATACTTCAATTGGTGTACTTACCCTAATTAATGAACCAAGGAAGTAATTGGTTGCGCATCTTCTTAAAAGGGTTCAATTAAAAGGCGATAATTGATGCACTTACCTGTAACAAATAAAAAAGAAATGATGGTGTTAAAAAGCAATTGAAATAAATTATAATAATATTCTGTAATCTCACTAATTACTACGAAGTTTATTATTTAATTAGCCCTTTATGATGCCGCTGTAACTGTTTACTTCGGATTTGAATGATATTTAGAACGGAGGTAGCTTGGATAAAGGTAGCGCTCGTACCCAGATGCGCTGACTGTTCGCTAAACGATTAGTAGGTTTCCATTTGGATGGGTGACCGCCTAGCCGCCCACTGAACCCTTTTCTGTGCTTCAGAGGACATGTTAAAAATCGATACTGCCTGTCAAAAAAGTTAGTATAGTGTCACTAGTCGTTAGATCAGATCAGTTAGAATTACAGATCTGCCTGGGGTCCTCCTCGCAGGAAAATGTTTTATTAAGAACATTATAAATTAAAAATATAAATTAAATTAAGTAATTATTATAATAGAAAAAAAAATGTGCAAACTAAACCTAATTTAAGTCTTTACTAACACAATGGATCTATATAATCTGAGAAATAAATGATTTGATTTTGATTTGAGATCAAGGCAGAGGACTACGTCGGCGACCTGAACAACTTTGTGACTGAAAAAGTTGTTCAGGTCACTCGGGGGAGATGGCAGTTGTTCCCAATGAAGCCGAAAATGCAAACCACACTATACTAAAGCGGCCACTGGACTGTTCTTAAGATACCTTAAGAACAATCCTGAGTTGTTATCCATACTAATATTATAATGAAATGTAAAAGTGTGTGTGTGTCGGTTTGTCCGTCTTTCACGCCTAAACCACTGAACCGATTTTGATAAAATTTGGTATAGGTGTAGATTAGACCTTGAGAAAGGACATAGGATAGATAGGCTATGTTTGGTCGCGATAGCCGACATCCACGCGGGCGGAGGCTAGTACATTTATATACCTTTTCATTTAAGTCCCACGTAATGAAGGGAACTTATGGTTCCCGGCAGAGTAGAATTTGGGCCACCCCTTCTCTTCCCATGTGGTGTCGTACAAGGCGACTAAGGGATAGGGCTGATTAACTTTAACATCAGACAGATATGTACAGCCCAGACTCAGCCTCAGATGCATGGCTCGAGTCAACAATATTGCCCGGAATACGGCAATACGGACCGAATACAGATTGGTGAAATGTGGGTGTTAATTCACCTCTGCCTAACCCTCCGGGGATAAAGGCGTGATTATATGTATGTATGTAATGAAGGGCGAAGCTATTGCCAACAAGCAGCCAATTTGTCATGGGGTGTGTGCTTACTGTCAAATTAAGAACAGCCCTTAATCGCCGTCCACGAAACCCACGGAAAAAATGATAGTAAACCATTAAAAAAAAAGACGGGTTGCACTCTGGGAGTGCCGACAGAAGTGAAAACTTTTTCTTTCTTTCTTTCCTCGTTATATATATAGAAAAAGATAAAAAAACATACCATACCATACCTGTAATACAGTGCCAATCATAGACCCTATCACTAATATTCTGCTAATTTTCTATCAGAAGAAATTAATAAATTACAAAAAGATAAAATAATCACAAAAAGTAAGAAATTATAAAAAGAAAAGATAATCACAAAAAGTGTCATAAGGCCAGGTTTGAACCCGGTACTATCTGAAACCCTAAGGACTGACAGTCGAAGCGTTTATCGCTATGCTGCGAAGCTATTTATAGTATATTGCAAAATGGACAGTCTATAGCTAATATTGTATGACGTCAGTCGTCGGTTACGGTCCAAAGGTCAAGCGATCCTGACGCGCGAGTTTAACAATTTTTACCCATTCAACGCCGCTAAAGAAGTTTTCAATTCAAAAACTGTAATAAAAACAAATAGACTACTAATCTACAATTATATTCCATGGACGCATTCAAAAAGCATAAAAAAAAAAAATAACGACTATAATCTCTAATCTAGATCCCGCATACAAGCATGGCCGCCATGACCTCTGAACATTTATTCCATGCATTATCATATCATACTGTGTGTTTATTTAGTTCGTAATGAATAATGCAGTTGAATTTTGAGTTCGTCTCTTCGGTAATGCGAGCGTGTGAATATGTAGTTTGATATCAATTTGTTACAAATACTCGGGGTCGGAGCGTTAAGGTATTTTAAGAGTTTAACGTTCCTTATAAGTTGTGCGTTCCTATTTAACAGAATTCATGAAAGCTAGACGCTTCCCGAGACCAGAGGGCTGGTTTATTCCTTGTGCAAAGTATTGGTGTTGCTATTTATCGTGGCAATTTTCCTTCTGGTCACCCTTCCAACCGACATCGATAAGGAGGAAATATATCTTTCGTAATTCAGGTGGACTATCATCAATCAAATATATATCAGTCCTTTATTTGCTTTGAAAATGGTTACAGAGATTGTGTTTCAAAATGTACAGCATATTTTTTGGGGAACAACTCCAAAGTCTGTTCCCAAATTGGAGGACACAACTGCCGCTGATGTGGGCCCGAAGACTACTGCAGGAGACTCTGTGACGTGTGGTCCATGGGTGCAAAATCTGGACCAAGGCATTTACCGTAACTAAGTATTTATTTAGCCTTCCACAGTCCACTGCTGGACATAAGCCTCTAACAATATTGGGGGGGGGGGGGGGGTTCAGCCTGGTTATCTCTCGCAGTAATATCGACTGCGTATTTTTCCGTTAGGCACCTCATACGACACCGTTCGGATGAGATTGTTTGGTTATGTTTGATGATACTTGTATTCTCTATATCCGTCATTAAGTATGTAGATATATTTATTAGTAGGTATTGGTATTTATTGATATATTTCAATATAAAAAGATCCATAACATGAATTTCCTGATTTGATGGCACAAATTTGTCTCAATTTTCGGCCGGGTGGGTACCACCGTGCACAATTGCGAAACACCCTCCGTAGTAATCCAATCTCGGTTGGATTGCGTTCAAGGTTCAGTTAGTGCATAGACGGGCAGGTGGATTGTGGTCGCAGCACCAGTGGGACCGGTGGGTGTCACGCGGTGCGCAGACGACAATCCTCTTTCGTCGAGGCCGTCAAGCAGAGTGCCACCATTGTTAACATGTAATAGTGTATGTAATGGTGACCCTCTTTCCTAAGAGTTTGCTTTCAGCTTACCATCAGGCGAGGTGAAGTCAAATTGAAGTGTATTAAAAACCACTGTGAGCGTTATAAGTGTTAGGGTTGTAAAATGTAAACTTTGTAAACATACCAGCTATTCTTATAGGGTGACGACACCATTTGTCATTCATAATCGAATACTGTCATATCCACACCCTTTATACTATGCCACCAATTCCTCCAAATTTGTCGTCAATAGCGCATACAACCGTGAGTTAAAATACCGTGATGCATATATCAAAACCCCTTTTAAATAAATCAATCAAAAATAAAGAAGTGTATAAAATATTTAAAGGGATATATCACATTGTCACTAGGTAGGGTGACCGCTACATTTATCGTCTGTAATCATAATCCATCATGCGCATGTTCGGTGCGTTAAAAATGAGAACGGTGTCAAATGCTTGTTGAATAGAGATTAGGGCTATTCTCATTTTGATTTTAAAGTGATTATAAGTGTAGTGTGAGATTGTAAAAATATTTTTCTCAAGGGAAACATATTCTGATTTTTTTTTTGAAACCTTTACACAAAGTGTAAATGTAAACTCTGACCATCATAAATATCGCCACCTTTTTAGAATCATAACTACTTTATTTGTCTGTTTGTCTCATTGCTCCCGTGAGATAAATTAGTGCTAATATTAACACGCGATTATTAAGTCTTGAAATATATTTTCATGTCGAGACAAACATTACTGATAGAAAAAAAAAATAGTTACTTAAGACAATAACAAAATATAATTCATTCCACGTAATAGCAAGATTAACATAGTAAACCTTTTCTTTTTATCACTATGACAAAATAATAGACGAAATAAACTACGACTACGACAGTTAATGTAGCTAACAATATCTGTCGTAGTTAAATTTTTACAGAATCGCCCACTGAATTTGGTCTATCCAGAGACGTCCATAGACGCGTGACCTATGACTGCCATGATTTACAGCCAATACGATATATGTGTGCTCTCTACTGTGGAATGCACGAGTGGCCATACACTCAATATAATTATTATTACAGCTATGAAAAAGAAATATTCAAGCATTATAATAGTTTGCTTGTTCTTTTTGACAACGCTGTCTACATAATTGCCCAAACTCAATGGGATTGTGTCGTTTCATTATAGAGTTCCTATGATATCTTTCCAGCTCTATCATCAGATCCTGATTACCATTGCAAGACAAACTACTAGCCAAGGCGATTCAAATGAGCCCAAACTCGATGAGGTTGTGTCATTCCATTACGAAGTTTATTTGACTACCTTCCAGCTCCATCATGAGATCAGCACCCTGTCATCATAATATTGCACTGTCACTTAATTTACACATGTAGGCAAATTTTCACCTCAATCGGTAGCCAGGAATTAGAACAAATTTAATTTACAAGTTTTGAAGACTAAACATAGGTACAGGTGAAACTAAATAAAAGCTTGTAAAAATGACGAAGTTTCATACAAACGTTTAATCCCTTAGTAGTATATATTTTTATCTACTGCAGCTATTCAAAATAAATGCATTTTTCTTTCTTTCTTTTCTTTCTTTATCGTTGGCTTAGGTTTCTATTAACAGCTCAATAACATAAAGATAAAAACCAGTTGCAAATACTCAAGTTAGATTTAATAAAGGCAACAGAAACAGTATTTTTTGCCTGCAATTCGAGGGTTTTCCTCGATTTCCCCAGGATCCCAGCACCAGATCCTGACTTCCTGGATATGGGACCATATGGGAAGCAACAGGTTTCACATAAAAAACGTCATCAAAATCGGTTCACTCTGTCAAACGATCGATTTGTCGGTAAAAAATAATAATAACATACAGACGAATTGAGAACCTCCTCCTTTCTTTGAAGACGGTTAAAAATGGTTCCAAATTCATTCCTACCTCACCCACGAGTCGTAATACAATTTTTTTCTGATCAGCAACAACAGCTTATTGCCAGATAAATGGAGAATCCAAGAAAAGAATTCTCGCATACCTAAAAAGAACACTTAAACAGTTACTCTTAAGAAATATGATAAACTAAAAACAAGTTTTACACAAATATGTAAAAGATAATTATCTATTCCAGCCCAATACGCGTAACTCGCAAGTGAAGTGATGCAAGTGCACTAACAGTTCACAGAAGCGAAACAATAAACTTTATCTGTTGAACATTAACGGTCATTTGGACGTTATCTAAAACTTTCTCACGTTAAGAACATTTTATTTGTCATGCGCGTACATCGTACATGCGCATGTAGGGTGAAAGCAACTATTGTTGTTATACTGACCGTCACTTAGATTAGATTAATATTAGAGATGCGCGGTCGTTTTTAAATGTTAAACGGTTGTAATCAAAAGAAATGTAATATAATGAGCAGTCTTGTCTCGTATCACTTGACCACAGATAATAATAGGTATGTGTATTACGGTTAACTTTACTTTGTGTAGTTGCTGTGATATAATCTACATGGAAAAAAAAATATTAGTACCTACCTAGTAATACGCAGTTTTTTACACGGTTTGCAATACTTTCTTTCCATTCCTATCTTACCATTTTCCTATTTATCTTCTGGAGATGGTAAACAAGTATATATTCCACAATATTTCACACAACGCTATCTAGACCAATGGTAAGCATAGCTTAACTAGCTTGTGTTATGGAATCTAGAGTGCCGATAAAAATACTTACATACTTTTTTTTTTGTAAATACATACATATTATACAAAGAAACACAAAATAAATAAGAAAAAAACGGGTTGCACTCTGGGAGTGCCGGCAGAAGTAAAAACATTTTCTTTCTTCCTTTCTTTACATACATAGAAAAAGACAAAAAAAAACATACCTATAATACAGCGCCAATCGTAGAACCTATAACAAATTTTCTGCTAATTTTCTATCAGAAGAAATTAATAAATTACAAAAAGATAAAATAATCACAAAAAGTAATAAATTACAAAAAGAAAAAATGATCACAAAAAGTGTCAGAAGGCCAGCTTTGAACCCGGTTCTATCTGAAACCGTAAGGACTTACAGTCGAAGAAGCGTTTTCAGTTATGCTGCGAAGCTATTTATCGTATATTGCAAAATAGGCAGTGTATAGCTAATACTGTATGACGTCAGTCGTCGGTTACGGTCCAAAGGTCAACCGATCCTGACGCGCGAGTTTAACAATTTTTACCCATCCAACGCCGCTAAAGAAGTTTTCACTTCAAAAACTTTAGCGTCTGAGACCTCTATATTTTCAGGAAGTAGAAGTGTTAGACTGGTCAAGCGGACCTCAATGCCCAACTTCAACCGAGGTGAAGGTTTCGAACGCGACTGGGATTGAAGAAGAAGTGTAAATACAATAAGGCCACCCCATATTCTGTTAACTTGAGCATCGAAGAAGGCGATTAAGGTATGAGTATACTGTTTTCCATTCGACGTGTAATGAGTAAATGAGTCATGAGATACAGCCCATGAAAAATTTACTGCATGAAACAAAAAATATAATTGGCAAAATCTGAGTGTTGACACACCTCTGTTCCTCGCACGTTACAACTAATGTTCAACAACTACGTTCAGCCTTCCTGTCGGTACTAGTAAGTAACCATGTTTTATCAGGGACAAAATTCGGAAAATAATAGGAGCGTTCACTGGTCACTACTGCACAAAGTACACCTTGAGCAAGATTGATATCATGAACGACGCAAAATGCAGACACTGCGGGGAGGGCGATGAAACGATGAAACACATACTGTGCGAGTGCCACGCCTTAGGAAGACATCGTATGGATCTTCTCGGGATGGGCTATTCAAAACCAGAGGATTACAGGCATCTACAAATAAGAAGAATAACCACCTTAATAGAGAGGGCCAGGTTTGGGTTGACACAAAGGATCCAATAGGGTCGAAGTGTCCGCGATAGCTCCAAAGCACGCACCCCAGTAACATAAGATAAGATAAGAACCATGCTTTGTACCCAACTAGCTTTTGCCAGCGGCTCAGCCCACGTGGATGTCGGTTATAGCGACCAAACATAGCCCATGTCGTTTCTTCAGATCTAATCCACCCCTATACCAAATTTCATAAAAATCGCTTCAGTGGTTTAGCCGTGAAAGAAGGACAAACAGACACACACACTTTCCATTTATAATATTAGTATGCAGGATAATATTACACAAAATAGTGCAAGATTCTTGATCTCTTATCAAGACATTGCTGACACTATGACTCATGGCTATCACCATCTTTAGTCGATACTCGCCCCAGTCCGGTCACCATACGTTCCCTCACGTCCTGACATCTTATCTCTATTGTTTGCACCTACTTTACATCATAATGTCTTGGGACCCGTTTTATATGCGTTTAGCTTTTCTTTATTAGAACGTAAAGGTAGTGAAACATTATGGTGTAATTTCGGTTAGAAAAGAAATGTTATAGTAACATTTAGTTATAGATAAAGGATGAATTTTTGTGGGTAAACTGATTTTATAATTTCGTTATTTTAATACAGGTTTTTCTGAGAATAATGTGACATATTTTGTACGTTGCTCGAGATGCATACAATGTGATGAGTTTAATGACATGTTGAGGCAATTAGTACGCTAACTATTCAAGTCCATTCTTCTCTTAAGCATTCACTTTCTCCAATCTAAATTGATACAGTATAAGGATGGTTTATTACATAATATTACAAAAAAAACAGACAGAAATATATTTTATAGCTTTTCTGGCCGTAATAGGCACGAACCATTGACTTCAAGCAGCAGGATGTCGTATTTCGTATGGTTTATAAGAGTGCATTGAGACCCGAATCTTCTTTTTTCGGTGCATGGGAATTGATACAATTAATTACTAAAGTCCCATATTAATCACACAGATACTTTAAATATATTGTATTTATATTATGTGAATGTATTTATTTTCATCCATTTTAATTACGTTGATACGAAAATTGATAAATAAGAAAATATACTAATCAATCTTACTAGAACTACTTTTATCCGGACTGCGCATTTCACGCTAGCGTAACCCAACCTTTATCTATCTTGAATATGTCCAAATTGCCTCTTTACAAAACGAGGTCACTGACACAGCCATGCATTATTTTCTCGTATACAGATTAATCTTTAATTTAAATGCTGCCATACAAAAGAGCCATACATTCATGTGTCTATGCCAGTAGTGTATGACTTGAGAAATCTTCTTTATGATGTATTAGATATGCCTCGATTGATCTTTTGGATTTCATTGGAGTGAATTATTAATTAAAATGAATGTTTAAAAAGTTTGTTGTGTATAATGTCGCTGTGGGTATTTGGAAGGGGAGAAGACAATAAGTTGTTTTTATCCGACTACGGCAAAGCCAAACGAGGGTTATGATTTTGACAGGCGTTATTATGTATGTTCATCTGTTCCCTCATAGCTGCTTAACTTCTTATTAGAACTAGAGAAATGGGTTATCGTTAGAAGCGCCCTGATTTTCCGCTGGTTATAGGCTGTATCATAGATGATACAATAAATGAAGTGTCACTGATTCTAATGTGGCGCCCTCTATCGGTCATAAAGTACTGTGTTAAAAGATAAACATGTCGTTTTTGTGTCATATAAAAGGGGCTCAACATCACCACACCACTCGGTTTAGGCTATGTATGTATTGATTTGGACCTACATCACTACATAGTATAAAACAAAGCTGCTTTTTCTGTCCCTATATCCCTTTGTACGTTTAAATCTTTAAAACTACGCAACGGATTTTGATGCGGTTTTTTAATAGATAGAGTGATTCAAGAGGAAGATTTATATGTATAATACATGTTTAATATAGTTGAGGGTGCAGCGGGAACGGGATCTGACGCCACGCGGGCGCAACAATATTAGCGGTACGAAGTTCGCCGGGTCAGTTAATAAAAACCTGATCTAGATCTCATACAATATTGATAACATAATCAAAAAGTATTTGTCTGACCGATCTTTTTGGATTTTTTTTTACATTTAATTATAGGTACACAAGTAGGTATTTTCTTATATTTAAAATAAATTATTTAGCTGAACTTACTAAATTAAGAATGGTAAAACAACGTGATAACAGTTGCTTCAGTTCTTATTTTATCGTTTTTTTTTTATCCACCCAACTTATAACAATAAATGATTTGACTATTAAATATTATGACGTCATGAATAAATTTTTCATACAATTTTCCTTATATAACTTACCGTTTTGACGTTTAGTAAAAAGAAACTACTAGCCAGTCGAATACCCAATTGCATATTATGAAAACATGCTTTGATTAATACCTGTCCACATTTTTCCTGTGACCATAAAACGTGATGAGTGAAATATGAGTAATGTAATACATCTCTGCTTGCCATTTAGGAGATAAGCAAGCGTGAGTATCATGTATACTATAACAATTAATGCATCCCTAAACTACATAGACATGGGCCTAATAAGTGCTCGTATTTTTTAGTTTTCACGCGTCACTGACACCAAACAGACGGAATTAGTTTTACAAAACAAAATCACAGCGCCTATTGATGTCAAAGGGGTGAGTTGGATGGGTATTTGGTGTCCTATTGTGGAACGGCCATTTTGATCACTATTGTGGATCAGATATCCTTTGTGATTCATCTATTATTGTGTTTTTAATTTTAATAGTCGTGTGATCCGAGATTTGATGGCTTTTTTAATGGTCATGGGAATTTGAATATTTTATCGGAAATTTGACACCATGGAGACATAAAAAATAAGTTTTTCCTGAACAGCGTAGTGGTAGTAAAGTTTGACTGCTTTTTGGTCGCGGCCGTAGTGGGATCGATTCTCGTTCAGTTCAAATATTTCCCAAATGAGTTGCAGTCGGCTTTCCAGTCTAACTTTAATGCGGCTGAACTTCGTTATTTTCAGTGGAGCGACTGCCATCTGACCTCCACAACCCACTGGCGATACCGAAGTTCTGCAGTTAAACTATTCGGGCTTTTGTTGGATCCAACTACCCGTAACGACCTTAACGTGCACTCCGGGGCACGACCAGACCAATGCAAATATACATAATCATGCAAACCTCTAAATATTTGAAATTAGCGGGAATCGAGCCCGCGCCTCCTGCGTAGCCAACCAATAATTGTAAATAATTTTGTTTTTCTTTTAGCTAAGACATACTTATCGAGACTGCGGGGTACAAATTCTTTATGGACATGATATATCTGTGACATTTACTACTCTTTGTCTAAGTCATAAAGCTATAATCACCGCCATTGTGCCCACGATGACACAAGTAAAAGAAATGCTGTGGTCTATGGTTCGTTTAGTGCAGACACATGTGTTCGACAGATTGTGCTGAATGACTTGGAACTTGTAACTGTGAATGCGATGTAGTGTGTATAGTTACAGGTATATAACCGGAGTAAGGGGAACGCTCCCGAAGCCGAACGCCCCTGGTAGTAATCCTGGTACACTATATGAATTATGTAACCGACTAAACCGCACACCGTCTGTGGGTCGTAGTGCTATGTCGAAGGTGAGGTTGTCAGGCGACATATCCCTCGCACCCTGGCTAATCCAGGGCCATCCCTCTCGGTCTGGCCCACCTCGGGAGGGGTCCAGACCACGCGGTCCCCGACTCGCCCCCGGTATGGGGAGGCGCGCATCGCCCCGCGCTGCTACCGTCGCCTGCTTCTTCAGTTTTTTAATTTCGGCACAGTCCACAGAGTTAGTAGAAATGTATGTGGCCATAATTTAAGCCGCATCGTGGGTATCCAATTATGTAAGCGGGGAGCTAAAAAATAGATAACGCAATGATTAACGCGTTTAAGTAGGATATTTGAGCATTGTGCGCCTTTG
The DNA here is from genome assembly GCA_949126895.1 of Eilema caniola. NCBI lineage: Eukaryota > Metazoa > Arthropoda > Insecta > Lepidoptera > Erebidae > Eilema > Eilema caniola. Next base: position 2,444,056 of record OX421466.1, read on the forward strand.
ACATTCTGCGCTTTTGACTATGTGCGCTTTTGACATTCTGCACTTTTGACAATCTGCGCCTTTGACTATGTGCGCTTTTGACATTCTGCTCTTTTGACAATTTGCGATCGTTTGTCATTTTGCGCTTTTGACTTTATGCGCCTAAACGCACCCGTCGCCCTCTAGCCCGCGCTCATGGGAGGCGGAGGTCGGTGTGCGCCCTCCGACGCCCGAGCCGCCTAGTAGAATTCGACTAAGAATAGGGCTGATCTCGATCCGACAGTAAACATTTAGCCCATGAAAACCTGTCCGTTTGAATAGGTTCGTCCCCTATTACGTGACACCAAATATCATAGTTGCCGAAATGTGGGTGTTAAAACACCTCTGCCTACCCTACATAATTGTTTGTTATCCGTAGATCTTGTTAAGGAGTATAAATCGCAGGTTGCGACCACGTTGTCGGCATCGTTGTTCCGCACTCGCTGCGGTTCTCACGACCTGCGCCCGCGCACTCGTCTGTTTGCTAGGCCGTGTACACAGCAGCGGAGTGGACATGAACTGGTGTAATAATAAAATTGTAATCTCAATACAAAACTTTCAAAATGCAATAATTTTTCCATACTTTTCATTTTAATCAAAAAAACCAAAAAATAGTTATTAACACTACGCATGACTCCAGTTATTGGTTCTAGAAGGTGGATAAACACAATTATGTAGAAAATTATTTACGCTCTTAAAACGTCTAATAACCACAATGACAAATATGTACCTTTTTAAGCCAATATAGTCTTTTGAATAACAAGAACTCAATATCCTGGAAGGAATTTAAATCCAAGGTAGACACTTTCTAGGAAATACTCTACCAACTGAGTCATATCAGCTCAATAAGAAACACTGACCTTATCTATAATATAAAAATGAATCACTGATTGTGTTTCTAAGCGCAAATCTCGAGAACAGCTGAACCGATTCCGCTAATTGTTTTTTTTTTTAGAATATTCCTTGCAGTATGATGGATGTGGGATGGTTATTACGCAGAGAAAAAAATTGAAAAATGGCCTGAAAGAGTATAAAAACAGCACTTTTCTATACTCCCCTACAAATGAATAGTAATAATAATCACTTCAATTTGAACTTTAATACCATATCATTAAGTTCAAGTGATACTGGGGAGGTTCCGGGAAGGAAAAACAGTTGAGTGACGCATAATGGCTTAGGGGTGCTACGGGGGTGAAGTATGCCAAGGCTGGTCAGCTAGTACAAAAATATAATTATTTTAATGGTGCGATGAGTTTTCCTAAAAGTATAGATTGCTTTGCTCTTCTGTGCCACCATCCTACCTAAGACGCCATCTATTTATCAAGCCCAGAACTAAACACAAGAAGTCCGCAAAGCTCCTTAGCATAAACGTGTAAATGAAACAACCGTACGCCTTTGCACCGATGGAGAGAGACAGCTACTTACTCAATTACTGAACACAACATGCTAAAGAGAGACAAAAACATTGCCGCGTGACTGGTTAGCATTGCAAGGTCGTCGCGAAAGGTGAGTGACACCAATCTTTGAATTCCATCTTCGCATAGAATTGAACTTTATCTCAATGGGGTACGGTTCAATTTAGCTGTCGTTGTTTTCGTATGGTGTGCGCCGACGCATTTCGCGTGCCAAATCATCGTGTTATGATTTTGTAGGCGCAATTGATGTTTAATCGATCGATTAACAAATTCACCATGTCATACACGGTTGTAATCGGCTGCTGTGCCAAATTCGATAATTCCTTGGCTACAAGAATCCGGCATGATGGCGTATTGAGTGTTTGTAACATTGTTTTGTATTTTAATTTGCGATTTTTTTTAGTACTAGGTAGTTACCTACTGGATGATAACCCGATATTGTATTTAAATGTGTTCTAAGAATCTCCATTGATTTGACATCATCAAGCTGATCTGATGATAGATTCAGGATAGGTATGCGGCAATTAAAGGAATTTACTAGAAGATAAATTAGTCATATCATCCTTCTAGCGCTGTTCCTGGTTGATTTCCTAGGCTCTCACCTTCGTAAACAGGCTTCGCTCCTACTCCTTTTTTTAAAATACCACTTTTATAAGGCTCGTCCATTAATGAGTAGGCTTTCTGGTGATTTTTTTTTCGCGGCCTCATACAGTCATACCTATAACCACTACTAGTCATAAGTAAACTAGTAAACCACTATTTTCGTGTTTTTTGTCATATGTAGGGTTTTGTGAAATCTCGGGTTTATCCTAATAAACCCGAAACAATTCCCGAGCTCAAATCGGGAATCCAACGCGTCATCGGTGAGATACGAGTACAACCATCTCATCTCGTCATCTCTGTGCAAAAGTCATGGAAAATTGAAAAGTAATGGCCTGTCATCGGAGCCGTGGGGTTCATTTGGCCTGATATTGTATTCTACACTTAATCGTAACATATCTTCTTTACAATACAATAAGTAGGTATATCACAACTCGGTCATAAAATACTTGTTTTTATTTTAAAATGAAAAAGTGCACTCTAAGTAACACCCTATATAATCATTTCAACTTTTCTCTACACGCAGCAGCAACCTCTCTAAAACTGAAATACTGTACAACCACAGCTTAGCTAAGCTATATACTGATAGGTAAACTTAAATCTAAGTAGCGTACACGTTCGCGTACCGAGCACTTATTGGATCAATTTCATATAACTGCCAGTTCTCAGCTACGTATTTCTCGTAATCATTGAATATCATCACGCTAGTTCGTGATAGAGCATAAGTAGAATTGTAATGTAGTAAATTCTGTAACAAATTGACTAATCTTAGACTAGCTTTCGTTGAGTGAGCGTAACTTGGAACAGTATTACTTTAATACAAACTATAGATGTTTACGCGTAAGGAATATCATGTGAATATAAAAAATGTGTTCCTATTCTAGAGAAATTCATCCAAATCATCGACAAACGGCACATCATATTTATTATTATACATTTTCTACGCCAGAGCGTTAGTTCTGTCGTCCGTCTTTCTTCCCATAATTTGGTTTATATTTTGGTTTCTACGAGAACGACTGTAGCGGAGCCTCGTTCAGAAATCAGCTGGTAGGTATACCAATATGCTGGGGAGATTGGCTTTGGTTATGATGATCTTGGTGGAGCATTACAAACCCGGGTTTCAAAGGAGAAGCTTCGGTTTCAACCGGACTGAACTGAAATTGACTTTCGGCTGATGACTCGAGAAACAGATATAACAAATAACATTATTTGATACTATGTAACTATATTTTACATGTTACGTCTACCTTTCATGTTATTGTTACACATTTTCGTACAACAAAGGAAGTACTGCGTCAATAAAAATACTATTTATGATAATTGTAAGTGTAAAGCTCGCCCACGACCACCACAAACAACCGCTAAGTACCAAAAACTAAGCTTACTTTACTTGACGTATGTTTCCGTAATAATTAAAATTGTTTACTCAACCATTTCTAAGAAATCTGGTAGTTTTATGAGATAATAAAATGGCTTTAAAGTTGTTCTTAGGCTGTAGCGAGTGAACTTCAACCGCAATTGTAAATAACGCCATCTATGCGCAGCTGCTCGAACTACTTAGTACTGTGACCACCCGCGTGGATGCGTGTGGGCAGCTTATTGGAAAAAGTTCCCGATAGAGGTGGTGACGAACTTAAGCGAATTTTTTTACATTTATATCCTGCTTGGTCAAGTAATGTTCTTCATGTACCAAACGATATCTCAGTTGCTGTCATGATTTACGGTGGTTGTTTATTTGAATATTCTACTGCACTGCTAAAATAATAAATAGCTACATACATAATTATACTCACGCCTGTATATCCTAGAAGGAGTAGGTAGAGATGTATTAACACCCACATTTCGCCAACTATGATTTTCAGATCACGTAATAGGGGGAAAGCCACTTGCCGTCTAGCCGGCACTTAGTCATGAGCTATATGTTTACGGTCCGATGCAGAACAGCCCTATCGGAAGCTAATAGAAATAAAATACATAGTAATAAAATTCAAATTATTTAAGAGTAATAAATACTCTTGAATAATTTGAATTTTATTACTGTAAAATTATAAGGTGAAATTAAATTTATTTTTATTAAAACTAAGGTAATTTTTAATTAAAATTAAGGTAATGTTTAATTACAATAATTAAAGTAATATAAGGTAAAAAAAATTACCTTGGCGTAGTCCACGGGGGATGCGTTGACCGGACAGGTGAACAGACCCTCGCTGAAACAAAGAAAATATACAATAAATAATGCGAATATCAAATGAATATATAAATATTAATGATTAAGTATGCTAGACTATATTAGCCACGTGGTTCCCGGCAGAGTAGAATTTGGGCCACTCCTTCTATTCCCATGTGGTGCCGTACAAGGCGACTAAGAGCTAGGGCTGATTAACTTTAACATCATACAGATATTTCAGCCCAGACTCAGCCTCAGATGCATGGCTCGAGTCAACAATAGTGCCCGGAATACGGCAATAGGCTCACCCCCTATTACGTGGGACCGAATACAGGTTGGTGAAATGTGGGTGTTAATTCACCTCTGCCTAACTCTCCGGGGATAAAGGCGTGATTATATGTATGTATGTAGAATATCTTAAAACTTAGCATAGCACCATCTAGAGAGAGAGAAACAGAGCCTGCAGCTTGTCCTATGAGCTCTAGAATGAGGGTAACTAAATAATAGCACAGATATTATAATATAATTCTTAAAATCATCCATGTTATGTGAGCCTATCACCCTACCATGACTATGCCTATTGCCTATGAATGAGAGTGTTTCGGGCGGCAATTTAGAGAAAAAGTGATGGAGCTATATAGGTCCATCTCCCTCCCCCTGGATCGTGGCCCAAACCACGATCATTCATAGACATAGCACGACTTGGCAAGCTTAGCAAGTCTTTGGTTGAAAAAAGTTTGATATCGATATACAAGGTGTTCAATAATTCAAGAGACACCCCAGACAATATCCGTCGGTCGTTCCGGTGATTAAAATTCTATCCGCATCTGTTACTAATCAATTGATACGTACTTAATATTCATACAAGTAAATATATTAATAAATCACCTGTGTGGGCGGTCGCCGGCCCTGAACTTTGTGAACATACTGTATTTAATCATTGTTTTAGAAGTTATTAACTTAATTTTAAGTTGTTGTATCTGTAAAATGTTGGTAAATATGTATATATTTATTTTTTAGAATGGGTACTATTAGTCAATAATAATATTTTTTAGTTTACTAGTTTTCCCGTTACCGTCAAACCTCAAGAAACATTTTAGAGCTAGGGGTGCGCTCTTATAAAAATGCTTTCACATCGTGATTTGGCTTACCTTGTCCTTTCTATCTGACCCCCGAATCCCAAAGAGAGCCCACACTAGATATATTTCATTATTGCAAATCAAAGACAATTTAGCACGATTTGATAATACCTACGGTGGCGATCTCTTTCAGTTCATGACTGGTTAGTGAACTTGTCAGTTTTACCATTTAGATTGTATACATATACATTTGTCAATAAACTATACACCCTTATTGTATAGTCGTTTCGGAAAAAAAAATCTGGGCACAGTCTCTATATACAAGGTGATTTTATAGTTGTTTAGGAAAATAACAATTTGGGCACAGTTTCGATAGCAAAATCGTCTGTAAAAAAACTGAGCCCAAATTCTTACTTTCAGAAACAACTATAAAATCACCTTGTATATATAGACGAACAAAAAGGCTAAAGAAAAACATTTACTTTTGAAATTACTTAAGCACAAGTAATGACTTAGTTAGGAAATTGCTTAAGAACAAGTAATGACTTGTTTATAGATACGGGGGTAAAAATCGAAGCAAGTTGATCAGAACTATAATTCTATCATTCTAAACGTACCAAATCAAAACTCTAGTGTACAGCATATTAATCTTCCGGAAAATGCCGTATTAAATACTTACATGGCGGCTCTAATTATTATATCGTCATAAGATGATGTACAAATTACCGTGGGCACGTATCCACCCACCGTGATTCCTAAATTCAACTCTATCACCCAGCAATAAAGTATAAAATGGCTCGAAGTAAAAATCAGACGTGATATACAGCATGTTCTATTATAAAAAGTATACTTTTTCCAAGCGACGGTTGTAATTATTCGTTAATATGAAGAAAATTACGTACCGCGTCTGTTTGTAAGCGCACGCGCATCAGATATGAATATTCCTATAAAGCGATGATCTCGATGTTTCCGTACGATCGTTTTGCTTAATAATCGTTATAGTCAATTCAATGAATCGTGACGTTTTGAGTGCTTATTATTCGTGCTAGTTACATGGTTGGTTTGCGAATACCGACTTACAAATGCATAGAACAAGATTAGTGGCGTTGTCTAAAATAGAAAAAAAGAAAAAGTAATTGTTTAGCCAAATGAAACACTATGACATGTATATTCGTCTCTTTATGCTGTATTATGGGTGTGAAGGTATATTAATAATTCACAGTACTATATCTATTTATAGCTCAACTTAATATCACTCTTATTAATGCATCTACTGAACTTATCTCTGCATCACATTTAGTTGACTGGTAGAGAATACCTACGGCTACGGCATTAAGTCCGCCTCTGGACTTGTGAATAAAGTTCAATAAATAAATAAAGAAATAAATAATGAACAAACCTAGATGTATTTAGACCATAAATTTTAAAGTTAAATTAGCCTTATTGCTATTAATACTAATTTTAATACCTATATTAATTGCTATATAATTTTATTAAACAGACTTTACATATCTTTTATCTATAGTACCTACGACAATATGACCACTATACTGTCATGCTATCGTACGACCAGCCTAGGTCGATCTTAAGTGGGTTGCACATTTAACTTTGCTTTTGCAACCACTCACCTCCCATCCTCTCCATCTCCAAGCATTTTTCTATCTTTAATACCACTACTTCTGAGTTCTAACATACCACAACGATCGATTACGCTATTCCGCACTTGGCCTATCCATTTTTATTGTCAATGAAAGTATACGCATCAGTTAACGCTATTTACTTAGCTAAAAAAGAAATCATAATCAATAATTCTACCAAGAAATCATTAATACCGTGTAAACGGCCACAACATCGCCATATTATTTCATAAGCAAAGCTGTAATGTGTTTCATTAATATTTACATATTATACCAATAAAGTACATGATTGATGATAAACAGACGTGACAAAAAAACAACACCATGTTTATAGAAGATTGCTTTTGTTAACGTGAAAATTATTTGTTAATGATGCATGTAATACAGTAATTCTCTCCTATTATAGGCTGGCTGACAACATTACATTTATATTAACGAAATGCTATCCGCATAAAAAGCACTTAATTTTGATGAAAGTTTGCAATCATATGATAAAAGGAATAAGTATAATTTTGTCCATGCAATTTTAGAAACACCCTGTGACTCATTACTTCTTGAGGTCATAGATACATGAAAACCAACCTTAGCATGTACCCATTTTTATTGATAACACCTATCTTCCTATTTTTTCTCCAGCCTATCCTATCCGCTTCTTACTATTTCCCATTTGTCTCCTGTCCTTTTTCATTTTCGCTAGTCGAAAAGTTAGCCATTAAACGCGTGAAGATCAGCCCCTCTAGATTTGACGTATTTGACATGCGTTAACGATTGTCATATACGTTAAATCCCATATATTCGTCATTCTATTCCCCCAAACGCCAGCTAGCGAATTGCCACTTGTCTAGAGGGGCTGATCCCCTATCAAGCGGTAGTAGACCTGATTGGCGCTTCTAAAAATTGTATGAAAATGAGTAGTGGCGCCACAACGCGCCACTGCAGCGCTTCTTCACGCATATAATTTGAAGGCAGCCTAATTCATTTAGTGTGTCTGGAGCGGTGTGTGTGCGAGGGGGCATAAAAGCGAAAAACATTTTTTATTAAAAATACTAAACTCGACTGATGCTGAAAAGATCGAAAGAAGCTTTAAATAGCTTGGTACCCATTAAATTTTATTTGGTTTGAGACATCATTCGATAAATTTGAATGAAAAATATTAATTTACCACATACATTTTGGCGCTAAAAACCAACATATAGATTTTAATCACATTTTATGTACCCAAGAACACTTGGGCAATACCTTTCTTTCATTTGATCATTGAAATCGGTACGGGCGGTGGTTCAGAAGATATGAGGTAATAAAGAATATTACAAACATACATATGTACATACAAGATTCGTGCGAAAACATAATCCTTTAGTTATCCTTTATTATCCTATTAATCAAGTAAAAAGATTTTTAAAATTGAACATCTTTCCCTATCCCATAGCTCGTAACAATTTCGCTAGAGGGCACGACACGCAGATAAGAGCACAGATAATATAATTTATAATTCTTCAAAATATCAATCAAACATCTCGGATCTTCAGTAATCGATCGCATGTGTCGATACGATAACGGCACCGACTCCGGGTTTCACAGCATTAATTAAACATTCAGTACCTATATCTGTATATATCAGTCTGATTCGCTCCACCACGACGGTCAACACACTCAATATAACAGTTACAACTTGATTGTAAACAACATGTTGTAAACACTATGTATTAGTGTTAAACGCAGGGCCGGATTCGGGGATTGGTATCTGGGGTAGCCACTCCGGGGCCTCCACAACAGTTGGGGAACTGCGCACAATAGACTGGGACAATGTCTTTCCGAAATACACTACCAAAAAACTTTCACTTCGATAATTTTCTCTACAGTACTTTGTTCAAACGTGATTAAACCTACATATAGTTTTTTTATACAACTGAGGTGGCAGACAAGCACACGGCCCACCTAATGGTAAGTGGTTACCATGGCCTATGGACATGTGCAAACACCAGGAGAGTCACACTCGTGCTGCCGACCCTGTAAACACCGAGAGTTTCTGTGCCTTCAGTGTAGAAGACAAAGCAGGAATAACCTTTGGTCTTCCCACTGATAGCACAAAACCTCTCCAGTGAGCTCTGGCTGCCCTACTCACCGCCGGGAACACAACACGAGGTTATTATGGCCGCGGTATTCTGTAGGGCGGAGGTACTTCCCCTAGTAGGACTGCTCAATTGGACGGGAATATTGTCGTGTCCAACCACCTACCTGCCTATAGTTCTTTAATATAAAAAAAAAGACGTGTGGCACTCGGGGACTGCCGCGGTAAAGCTATTGCATAGCATTTTGTATCAACTTATGCAATTATGATAATAATGCCCTTTGACGTGCATTAGTTATTTTTTCTTTTTAGCTCTTTACGCTTTTCTTCTCTTTAAAACGAAAATATCTAGGTATTAATAATAGGTATAAATAATTAGGTATAAATAGTGTAATGACACACCAAAACAAAATTATTTATTTAAAAAAATAACGATATCAAGAAGTAATTATCGACAAATTTTACAAGTACAGCTATTCACACAACAGTACATAAATACCTATACACCTATATACTTTCTTATAAACAGCTGCTTATGTATTCGTCCGATTTCGGAGCAGCTCGTCTCGATTCGTGCGAGCTTCGTAGAGTCGTACAATACGGCTAGTTGCACGCACACGAACACCGTGTCGAAGACTGCCGAAAAGAAACGAGCGTGAGGTTTTTTTCGTTACGGAATTTCTGGATTCGGTCCCCACGCTCAAGGCCTTCGATAGAAGCTATGCAATAGCTTAAAAAGATTCATTTATATTTCCACACATGAAAAGTATTAAGTCGCATTTATGATCCAAGCCATGGGGCGTCCTCCACTCCTCTGTTGTCCCAGCACCTGCACATCTGTAAATCCGGCCCTGGTGCCACGGTATACTCGTTTCACATAGTTACGGTTCACACAGTTATGAGTTACGTAGTTACGGTTTCTAAGTACTTGATGGCATTACTATTAAGCCCGGTAAGCCTCATCTTAGAGGACTGGCTAGAGAGGCTTATCCTCCACTGGCTGTGGTGGTTTCGGGAGTTGCCTGCGTCGTATTTCTGAAGAATGATTGGAACGCCCTAGTCCTACACCTGAGAAGACCACCCAATGAACACCAGGCCCGAGGAGGCCTGATCTTCATTTGGCGTGAAGTCATAATAATGTGCTAAATAGTAAGCGCTTTAAACGTTTTGATCACGCTTCATTTTCTGTTTAACAGATCGTTTGATTTATCAATTAATCAATGCAGTTTGATTTATCAATCAATCAATGCAAATGATCCTCAACCGAGCGCCAACCCCGCTTACATCCATAGCCTGAACTTTGGAGCCTGGAGTCCGCTTTCGTACAAGTTTATTTAATGTATTTTTTACAGGAATGACTGCCATCTGACCCCCTAACGATTAAAGCCTGCGCCAGAGCCATGTCCTTCACTCCAGCAAGTAAGCTTACAGGAAAGGTTTCCTTGGATTGAATGAAATTTTGAAGCATTTACTATGCTAACTTTTCAAATCGTTTAAGATAGGAAAAAGTGAATGCCCAGGTGGGACTACTATCCTAAACTTTCTATCTTAAACGATTTGAAAAGTTAGCATAGTAAATGCTTCAAAATTTCATTCAATTATTTGGGCGGAGTCATCAAAAAAAAAACAATGTTTAAAAATGATTGCAACATCATTCATTGTTTCCGATATTTCGTATGAATGTCGGTAGATTCCTCCCACCGTCGCCCTAAGACGGTAGTATAGGAGAATTTGGATAGCTTCAGGTGTGGCCCGGTGGCTCAGTGGTCACAGCATTCTCCCTGTAAGGGAAAGATCGTAGGTTTCCTTGGACCCCAAAGATCTTGATATTCCTAAATTCTGCTTGTACTTATCAAAATAACAAATTAATTGTGATTTATTTTACGTGCGCAAAATCTCCTAAAACGCTCGCTCTCTTCGGGTGGGGTCCCCGACTCGTCCCCGGTGTAGGGGGGCGATCAGGAGGGAATGCTCTGACCGCTCATAATGTATGGAAGAATTTTGAATGCTCAAGGCGTGGGTCGGTAGCACAGTGGTAGCGGGTTTAAGTCCCGCTTGAGCTTTTCACCTTCTCTTTTCTTAACCGATTTGATTATTTAATAAACTAAATGCTTTAAAATTTTATTAATATAATAAATCCACCATTGAAGTAGGCACGTTTGCCATAGACATCATCTATTAAGGCACTGGTTATCGTACTTCCGAGTGTACGTAATTTGTGTAATTATGACATCACACGTGCGTTATGTTATCTTATCGTTACACATATTTACGTTCATAGACTGTTATAGCATCTCGTTCTATTAAAGATCTTGGTACGAGTATGGACTGAAGCCATAGGCCATGTAGTCTATTTGCATTACGAAAATAATATGTGAGATGTAATGCCCACATATTATTTTTCAATCAAAGAAACGAAAAACGCACCAACTACCCTTTTTCCATTTCCATAAGTACACGGCCAAGGAAATAAATATTATGCACACTTTACATATGAAGGCCATGGACCGCACCAACGTCAAGACCAAAGCGAAAGCTGTGCCCTTGTGCTTGGAGACTAAGCTTCGGAGAAGTTTCCTGAAGTCCTATCGGCTGTCAAGCACGAGCCCCAAGCATTTCATTTGGGGCTTGATGCCGATGTGAATGCCCCGTACCTACTATAGGCGGATTACATAATAGTACACCAGAAGTTACAGAATCTATATAATATATCTCTTTCTCGAACTATTTCTTTTGTCATTCATCTACCAAGATACAAATGCTCGAACATAAATTTCACCAAGAAAACATATTTACACGTCCATTACTCTTAGCTAAGAAGTAGATACAACTAGCGACGCGGAAAATTAAGCAGATCGCTCATACATTGTACGTAACCATTTACTTTTATGCGTTACGAACTCAAATACATTGCACTTGTATATAGTTGACATACTTTCGTCCACCATGTGTGGGTCTGGCTTGGTCTGGCTCCTAGAAATGTGCGACAAGATTAGGCGATTAACTAAAATATTTTTTTCAATAAAAGTATAAGTAAAAATAATTAAATTCTTAGAAGGCGGGACTATTTACTTCATTCGAACGCTTACTCCTTCTTTTATAATTTGGTTTATTTTGGCTTTATTGGGAAGCGACTGCCCTCTGACCCCAAATCCCCACAGGATTGATGCGCTAGAACCTTATCTCACAAACAGTAGGCACACCGGCTTGCTGGTAAGGTCGATGTTTAAATATTGCCAGAACGTAAAATAAGAGCCCCTGTAAATAAATGACAACATGTCTATTCATTTTATCGATAAGTACGTATTATCACATAGATTTTTTTTGATGATTATGTATGCCACGTCATTCTCTGGTTCTCGGCAGAGTAGAATTTGGGCAGTAGATTTTAGTACAACCTAGACTCAGCCTCAGATGCATGGCTCGAGTCAACAATAGTGCCCGGAATACGGCTATAGGCTCACCCCCTATTACGTGGGACCGAATACAGATTGGTGAAATGTGGGGGTTAATTCACCTCTGCCTAACCCTCCGGGGATAAAGGCGTGATAATATGTATGTATTTATGTTCTTGTGCCACACGAAGTACCAAAGTAAATCGATACGCGTACAATTCAATTATTCTTTATAAATTGTAAAATCGACTAATAACTCGTTGATTTCATTTAAAATTAGTCACATAAAATTTAAACGCTTTATGAAATTTATTGTAATTCTGTCGGCCATTTACGTATTCGAAAGCAAATCTGATAAGCGTTGTTACAAGAGTGTATCTTACTGTACTTATAGCATTGCTAATAGCCTATAAACATTTAGAGACTGTATTGCCAGATATAATACGCAGCAGATAGCTATAATTATAACTAATTACGTTGGTAATTAAAAATAAATCAGATTCAGTTCGGTTAGTAAGATGCCTATCATTTACTTCAGAAAATTTAATTAACTAGTATAAGCCAATTCTATATTATCACTGACCTCTAGCGAGTACTATTACAGGTCAGTGTATATTATAAACTGTATGATGCGTTGTCCGGATTCGCCATTTTGGTTTCGGTTTTGCACCAATCAGCAACATTAACTATATATTTCACAATAATATAATAAACTGTAAAAGTAAAATATTCTTATGACAAATAGTTTAGACCTTTAATTTTGAAAATTCATTTCGTGGGCCGCCCGAAAACGCTCAATACAAACCTGAAACATATTATGACGTCACAGTGTACTGGCGCGTCATCATCATTTCAGCCGAAAGACGTCCACTGCTGGACAAAGGCCTCTCCCAAGGATTTCCACAATGACCGGTCCTGCGCCTTCCGCATCCATGCCCTTCCCGCGACCTTCACCAGGTCGTCGGTCCACCGTGTGGGAGGCCTGCCTACACTGCGTCTTCCGGCGCGTGGTCGCCACTCGAGAACTCTCTTGCCCCAACGGCCATCTGTTCTACGAGCTATGTGCCCCGCCCACTGCCACTTAAGTTTGGCGATTCTGTGTGCTATGTCGGTTACTTTAGTTCTCCTGCGGATCTCCTCATTTCTGATTCGATCACGCAGGGAAACTCCGAGCATAGCACGCTCCATCGCCCTTTGGGTGACCTTGAGCCTTCTTATGAGGCCCATAGTAAGGGACCAAGTCTCAGTTCCGTAGGTCATCGCTGGCAACACACACTGATCGTAGACTTTAGTCTTGAGACACTGCGGTATTTTGGACGAGAAGATATTATGAAGCTTCCCGAACGCTGCCCAGCCGAGTTGGATTCGACGATTGACCTCTTTCTCAAAGTTGGACCTGCCTAACTGGACTGTCTGTCCCAGGTAAACATATTCGTCGACAACTTCGAGTGTAGAGTCTCCAACCTTTAAAGAAGAAGTGGGTGCGACATGGACATTTGACATAATTTTCGTCTTGTCCATGTTCATTTTGAGGCCCACTTGTTGGGAGGCTCTACTGAGGTCTTCGAGCATTGTGCCTAGGTCTTCCAAGGTCTCAGCCATGACTACGATATCGTCAGCGAATCGAAGGTGAGTGATGTACTCGCCGTTGATATTGATGCCGAGTCTTCTCCAGTCCAGGAGCTTGAAAACATCTTCCAGGCCGGCGGTGAACAGTTTCGGAGATATAACGTCTCCCTGTCTCACCCCTCGCTGCAACTGGATAGGTTTTGAGCTTTGATCCTGGAGGCGGACTGACATGGTGGCGTTTTCGTACAAACACTTCAGCGCTTCGATATATCGATAGTCAATTTGGCACCGTTGGAGAGACTGTAGCACAGCCCAGGTCTCGATCGAATCGAAGGCTTTCTCATAGTCCACAAACGCCAAGCAGAGTGGCTGATTATACTCCTCGGTCTTCTGTATAATCTGTCGCAGCGTATGTATGTGGTCTATGGTGCTAAAGCCTTTTCGGAAACCGGCTTGTTCGGGAGGCTGGAAGTCGTCGAACCTGCGAGCGAGACGATTCGTAATGACTCTCGAAAACAACTTGTAGACATGGCTCAGAAGCGAGATGGGTCTATAATTCTTCAACAAGGTTTTATCACCTTTTTTGAAGAAGAGTACCACCACACTTCTGTGCCATGCCTTAGGCGTTCGTCCCTCGAGTATGACGGAATCAAATAGCTTCTGAAGAGCTTTAAGTATCGGTGTTCCACCAGCTTTTAGAAGCTCAGCCGTGATCCCATCATCACCCGGTGCCTTATTGTTCTTTAGCTGTTTGAGAGCCATTCTAATCTCGTACAGGCTGACGTCCGGGATATCCTCGGTATAGTGTCGGGTCAATCTGGCTCTTGGGTCTTTGGCCAGATTATTAACAGATTGCCGTACACTCGTGTATAATTGTCCGTAGAACTTCTCGACCTCTTCCAACAGCTCCGGCTTTGACGAAACAATTCTGCCATCCTCCGCCTTCAGCTTATTCAGTTGGCTTTGACCAACAGACAGATCCCTTGCGAAAACCTTTGAGCCTTTGTTGCTCTCAATCGCCTCCTTAATACGAGTCGTATTAAATTGGCGTAGGTCGCGAGTCAAGGACTTGGAGATCTGTCTGTTTAAACGCCGATACTGAGTAGCATCTTCAGAGGACTGCAGAACCAAATTTCGTCTTTGTTCCATGAGTTTGTTGGTGAGGTCCGAAATCTTTTTGGTTCCTTTTGAACGACGGGCTTTGAAGATCTTAGACCCAGTCGTTTGGACAATTTCCACAAATCTGTCATTGTAATCATCCACATTTTCGCAATCTCCCAGGTATTCGAAGCGATTCTGCAACTCGAGCTGAAAGTGCTCAGGGTTCTGGAACTGGATAGGTGCTGGTCGGAGCGTAGACTTCATCAGTCGACATCTTTCGAGCTTTGTTCTAAGATTCAATGTGCCTCTTACCATCCGGTGATCGCTTCCTGTTTTTACTGAATTGATCACGGAGACATCATTGAATATGTGCCTCTTCGTCAACAAGATGAAATCAATCTCATTTTTTGTGACACCGTTAGGGTGTAGCCATGTCCACTTACGCTGTTCCGGCTTTCTGAAGAAGGAGTTCATCATAAAAAGGCCCTCCTTCTCCATGAAGCCGGCCAGCAGATGGCCACGTGCATTCCTCTTTCCATATCCAAATTGCCCCACTCTCAGCTCGTTGTCGCTTCGTTTGCCCAGTTTCGCGTTAAAGTCCCCCATCACAACGGTATAGTGTGTTCGGGAGCTATGCATGGCTTTAGAGATATCCTCATACATAGTCTCCACCTCGTCGTCGGGGTGCTTCGAGGTCGGTGCGTGTACCTGTATGACCTTCAACGAATACCGTTTGGTGATTCTGAGTATAAGGTACGCTACCCTCGTCGAAACACTCTCGATCTGGACCACGTTGTTGACAAGGGACCTGTGGACGATAAACCCGACACCACCCTGGGACAGTATGTCGCCCTCCCGGAAATAGAGCAGGTTACCGGATTTGAGGATCATGGTGTCCTGCCCCTCTCTCCGGACTTCACACAATCCTACGATATCCCACCGTAACCTGCTCAATTCTTCCTCGAGTTCAGCGAGCTTCTCGTCGGTTCGCAGTGTGAGCGTGTTGTACGTTGCCAGGGCCAAAGGTCGTCGGGGTTGGTAGCCTGGCATCTGCCGGGGATTCTTCGCACCCCTTGCCCCGCCGTTACCATGGCCGCTACCATAGCCAGGAATAGCGGGGCCGCCGGGGACTAGGGGCCGTTTGTTGGGTTCGTTCATCATGGGGGGTTATGCCGTAATCGCCACGCTTGGCAGGCGGGTTGGCGATCGCAGTTTGGTGGCTAGTACGCGGAAAGATGCTGCTGCCGATCCTCCGGTATTTGAATCCCTTAGTCGCCTCTTACGACACCCACGGGAGGAGATGGGGTGGTGCTATTCTAGGGCCATACCACAGGCCATAATGTAGTACTGGCGCGTAGTGCAAATTTATTTATCTACTCTGATACTATAATACACAGATTATAAAATTGAAATCAAAACTCTTATGACAAACATTACGCACAGGCCAAAAAAAAAGTTTTATTACGATACAGGTCTTGTATGGACACCTATATCATAAAATAACTTTTTAATCATAACTGAACCTCTACTTTAAAAAAAACGGCCGATTCGGAAGAAAAAAAAAGAAACGCGCATGCGCAATCGATGTTTGCGCCTTGGCGTGCGTCAACTATTTTTTTTTAATTTGAATTAAACGAAGTTTGGTTTTGTTTGTAAAATAAATTAGTTTATGTATTATAGTATGAGAGTAGATAAAGTAGTGTATGACACTGTACATAACTTGGTCTTTTAACACTCGTGTGATACAATAAAAAAAACTCGCCCACGGCTCGTTTTTTTAAAACACACTCGTTTTATAAGAACCCTTATTATTATGCAACAGTATCATAAACTACTATTATAATATATCTTCTACATCCATCTTTACAGGGTAAATGTATGGCTCAGTCCACGTTGCGTTTACAGATGTACACATAACAAGATTGATTTGAAATTGAATAAGGAATCTAAAAAGTTATAAATTTTGCCTTAATTTGAATGTTTATAATATTTTGGAAATTAAAAATAATGAAAAGTAATAGTATAAGTATAATAAGTATAGTATAAGTTTAGTTAGGCAATATCTTATTTTATATATGTTGAGAAAAAACTACGACATAAAGCAATATTGGTGCTGATCCGTTGACTCAGAACACTATAGGTGATATTGAGTTCTGTAGTTTGGAGGTACTTATTAGTAGAAATTTATTAGTAGAAAATAGAGAGTAGAAACGAAATTCTAGACAAACACAAACGCTTCACACATTTATAAGTTAAAATACTACCTAGTTACTTTAAAACCTATCAACTAAACATAGGGTCAAACTGCCAATAACTACATAACGCAACTTTGTAAGGTACTAGCTACCTAGACTAGATAAAACCTATGGATATTTACTTTCATATTTTATCTCTACATATGTAAGCTAGTAAATAATCACCTATTTACCCTGACTGACTCATCAATACAGAGTGTACCGCTAGAACTACAAACTTAGAATTTTAGCAATTGATGGAGATGAATTTATATTTTATTATTATATTATAATTCATCCCCTATACCTTTAGGTGCTCATTGGTTCCCTGATAGTACACCAGTTTATATTAATTTATTCCTAAAGAGGAAAAATAGTGAAAGGTTGTACGGGACCTCTTATTCAAATTCCAATTTAATTTATTTGCAAGAATATGTTAGGTAGAAAGGTATCACAATATAATAAAGTTCATTTATATTCTGCCACATGATGGCATGCAAAATACATTAGCAACTTTATTTAATTAACTACATATGAATAGGTACATTACATATACATTTGAATTTATATTTATCAACCCTGAGTGTTCTTATTTCTATTGTGCAAGTTTGGAAAGTTGTATGGGAGCATGGATCTCCAGAGATCCCAATGACTACCTAATCAAATCTAGATTAGGTTTAGAGTATGAAATACCAGATAGACTACTGTCAACCCGGATATACTTATATGTGGGTTGGTTTTCACGGGAAAGCGTTCAGTATTTAACGCGAGCGGATCCGCAGGCAACAGCTAGTATAAATTAAATCTGAATAAATACAATTTCCATTTGTACAAAACAAACCCAGCTCTCATGGGAGCCAGATGTAACTGATATCGATGGGAAACCGCGGGGCAGCGCAGGCACAACTATCACGTTACCGCTCATGTTATACCTCGGGACATATATCTTTGATCTAAAATATGTTCTATACACGCAGTACACCATTCTTTCATGTTTTCTGAGAATAGTACGGGGTGCTAAGGCGGTGGAAAGCTCAAATTCACCAAGCATAGATCATAAAACAATCCGCCCGCGTGCTTCGTTTCGTTACTCTCGCAAGGTCCAAGTTATTTGTTTCTAGGTATACGTTGATGAGGACGGTACAAATACTTACGATTTAACGCCTTGATGAGCACTATTAGGTGTTTATAGGGGTCACTAGTGAATCGATACATAGTTTCTAAATATTGAACCAGCTCTGAACCACGATGAATTGGTTTCAGTGGTTTGCCACAGGAGATATAAATTAGAGCCAACCGCAAAGCTGATGTCAACATTAATAAGGAAGGTCGCTTTCTTACATGACAAAGAGGTTGCCTATACTTTTCATAGGTGTGATCCCTTACAAATGCCTTAGTTAGATAATTTATATTTGAACGTTAAACTGCTGAATAACCACAGTACGGCTTATCAGCCACCACGAAGAGTGACTGACAAGAAGAAGAAGATAATTAAGTTTTCTACAATAACAATGATTTGAGATTCACTAGGTCATGGCGCTTGCAACATCACCGAAATATCGGATACTCGACATAACTAAAAAACATGGTAAATATCCCGGCGAGTGTTTTACTATTAAAATAACAATGATAATACAAATAATAATTACATATTACCAAAGAAATACCGTGTCTGAGTAACTGTAAAGGCTCTAGGTTATTAGTGACAGCATTATTCTTCATCTAACAGTCATATTATACAAAAGACACCGCTGCTTCGCAATGAAAAACCGTTTTTCTTTGTCTCTGAGTTCCCGCGGTTTTACTGCATACACCGCGTGTGAATGAGCAAACATTTTGTGTGTGCGTCCGACCTTCTGCGTTATTTATTTAAGCGCATCACTTATTACTACACACTTGCATAATTGTCGACATGTAACTGAGAACCGCCAAAAGCACGGATTAAATTTTAAAATAACATCAAATTAAAATAAGCCATAGTTGAAAGCTGTTGACACTAGGCCCTATCACTAGCCTCTGAGGCGTGGCGGTAGTGAACGCGGCCGCTGCGCAGGAGGCGCGGGTTCGATTCCCGCTCAGTGTAAATATTTGTATGCATGAATTTTGATATTTGCATTGGTCTGGGTGTCTCCTTTTTTATAATATTTATGTATTTACAAAAAAAAGTAGATATGTAGATTCGCATTCTAGATTCCATAACACAATCTAGTTAAGCTATGCTTACCATGGATCTAGATAGCGTTGTGTGAAATGTTGTGGAATATTATAGAATATTATTATTATTTACTATCTTTAAGATCAAGTCAACCTCACTAGTCAGTGTATATGCTAAACAGCTAACCACACTGTGGTGATTGAAGATTTCCTCTAAGTTTGGTAGTTCAGTCGGCAGTCGCTTTCGACAAAGCAGACAGACCATTCAAAAACAATAAGCGCACCCCGGATCCTAAAGTATAAGCTTTAGATGTTACTGGCAAATTGCTATAGAATGATGATAATGAAAAAGCGACTAAATCTACTAGAAATATTGTTTCTCCTTCTTCTTTCTTTTTCAAAATGGCCTCTGCAGCATATCGCCGCAATTTTTTGATCCCAAGTAAAATGTATTATACAGTTATTAATGGCGAGACGCCAATGTCAAGTGTACCACAGCCACGTTAGCCACGCCAGTAATTTTTTTTCCGTGTGTCCGCCCCCCACGAGATTCAGATGGACAATCAGAACGTGTGGTTGGATTTTTGGGGGTATATTGTTTCTTTAAAATTCTCGTAAACTTCTGACAACATAACTGAGAGAAATCTTCATATTCCTACTTAGGCTCTTTTCCAATGATGGCTAAAATAACCATCCGTTATGATAACATGAATGTCATGTAACCACCTCATTACATCCATTAAATCATCCAACAAAATTCTATTAACAGGTTTAATGACCGAATGTGTGAATATGTATGAAGTTATGCCATAATCGACCGCGGTTACGAACAAATTATACACTATGAATCTGTTTGACTGGTGAACAAATCAGTGAGTGTTAGCGTTGAAAGGAGTTTTCACGTTTGTAACACTTATGAAATAAACACTACTTTTGATACTCCTATAAGTTCGTAACCAAATACAACGCTACAAAATACCGATGATAGACCGGGGATAATTGTAAAAACTCATGGATTACCGAGAAAATGTAAAGTTGTAACATTTAGCACCAGATTGGTCCGCTCTCCCCGCATATTATTAGTTAATCTTGGCCTTCACAGCAGAGACTACCATCTGATTCCCAATCTTGAAAGGATAACCGGTGTCTGGCTCTCGTCCCCCAATTAGCAGATGTACTGGCAGTGGCAAGCGAGGAGGCCCCAAATACCTTTCGCTCGCCGCCTTAGCCACGGCGATGGAGCGCTGTGCGCATGCGTGGGCCGCCACCGCATCCTTCTGCGAGCAAATAATACTCGTGAAAGAGACGGAGGGGCAGGCACGGAGAAGACTTGTCAACCGCACATCCCGCGACGAGCGGAGGTTACTCGGGCATCGTGGGTAACAGAATGACCTCCGTTCCCCATGAGCGCGGGCCTGGGAATGACGCGTGGAGCCGTCTGTCACCCTAGCAGAAGCAGGCCAGGCCTCCCAATACTCGGGGACGAAATGGGGATGCCTTGATCCCTACACTCGAAGTAGGCCAGCTCGAAAGACCTCCAGTAACATACGATCTACAGATGGCGTGCGTTTTAGTTCATTTAAGACCGACATAACCACACCCGCAAAAATTGAAAAACATTGAACAATATTTTTATTTTTTTTTACACGTCAATTTGACTTTACCTCGCCTGATGATAAGTTGAAGGCAAAGTCTCAGGAAAGATGGCCACCATTATATTCATATGCCATGTTAACAATGGTGGCACTCAGCTTGACGGCCTCATCAGATGCTTTTTAACGCCCCGCTTAAAGGACCGTCCCGGGTTATAGGAAGAGGGAAACACGTGAGCTGGCATGGCATTCCAGAATTTAACAGTGGACAAAGGAAAGAGTCACTGAACCGGTTAGTTCTTGAAGAAATGTCCTGCACCGTATCCAGGTAGTCCACAAAAGAAATAGTCAGTACTTGCTCACATATAATCTTCCTAATATCATTCATTTGTACATACACTCGTTAGTTATTTTTGTTACATAAAGAACCAGTTCTCAAAGAAGAAGCCAAGCGTATCGTGTGTGTCGTTGCCTAGTTGAGTAGGCACACATAGTTTCACAGATACGATGGGTATCTACTACCTAAGAGCTTTCTTATTCAGTATTAATACAGTAGTCCTGGTTTCTTCAGGGTTAGCAGCGAGAGTGTAACGCCCCTGGTGTTGCATACGTCCATAGGCCACGGTAACCACTTTCCATTAGGCGGGTCGTGTGCTTGTCTGCCACATAAGTGGTATATAAAAAAATTCCAACTAGTTTAACTACAGAACTACAATATCGACATTTGTATATAAACATTTAGTTACGGAGGTCATATGGCAGTCGCTTTACAGAAAAAATCGAAGTTCAGCCGCATCACAGTTAGAGCGTTTTCACACTCATCCGATATCCGATATCGGTGTCGGACGCCGATAGCCAATATCCGATAGCCTACGCCTGGTGCTGTTTTCACATTTATCCGATAAAATCAGCCCGATACTGCCATCTGCTCGAAAGCACAGACTAGTTGGAGATGCTAGGGAGAAAAAAATAATCTATGCTATCGAGGTTTTTTTTTCTTATATTCGTGATCAGCGTCATCAATTAACGCGAAAAGACACGTAACTAAAAAAATGTCATTAAGGTTGAAAATTGCTTGCAGTCGCTGTTTTAGCAAGAAAGAAAGAAAGAAAGAAAAATTCATTTATTTTGAATAGCTTCAGCAGATAAAAACAAAACGGGTTTAGTTTTTTTGTGATCCGATATCGGGGCAACACAGTCATGGTGTTGGCTCCGAAAATCGATATCGGGCCGGACACTGGTAAAGATATCTTATACATTTGACTTCCTCCGATATCGGATATCGGATGAGTATGATAACGCTCTTAGACTGAAAAGCCGACCCAACTGGCCCCAAAGGCTCAGAGAATAATGACTACATTGTTACAACTTCTTCGTCATTGATACCATTCCGTTTAGCACAAGTTTACCACCGCTTCCTAGACGCTTGTGGAGAAAAAGCGGCGCAACAAAATCCACTGCAGCATTTTATAGCTTAGTTTCTTAATACTAAATGCGGACGAATAGCTGACTCTATTCCACTTTTTTAATAAAATCCAAAGGCTATCAGTATTTAACTTCCAAAAGGAGGTTCTTAATTCGGTTGAAAAATAAATTACAAGCGGACCTCAGGCTCGAAAGCAAGCGGGGCGTGAAGCATCTGATAAGGCCGTCAAGCTGAGGGTAACCATTGCAATTTTGTGGATGTCTGTAATGGTAACTTTATTTCCTGAGACTTTATCTTATCATCAGGCGAGGTAAAGTCCTATTGAAGTGTCCTATATAAAAAGGGCAAAATCTTCTTCATGTCCAACTGGAATGTGGTGGTTCATTCCTAAGCCATAGCCTCCATAGGCTGCATCATCTCTCGTCTCGCTCTAACTCGGCTAAATAATACTATGGAAAGGTAGAAATATAGATGTTGCGAGATTATCACGGGTGTTGAAAGAAACAATAAAACGACAGATTAATACAACCGATGCATAGCAATCGCGTGCGAAAACAACATGTTTCATTGCAGTTTAGTACTTACCTGTTCTATCTGTCAAGATCAATGTTTTCAATCAATCGGAATTATGAAGTAAACGATAAAAACTAACGTTCTCATAATTAAATTTAAAATGCCTACATTACAATTACTTGACGCACAAACATGAAATTTTGTTAGATGATACTACGGAAAGAGGTCAAAAATAAGTTCGTGATCCTAACTCCTCAGGACAACCCACAGTAACTATTTTTATCTTTTAACTATAACACAAAAACAATTATGTCCTTTACGAAGCGATTTTAAGCAATATAGCATTAATCCTTATCTAATTAAATACGTTAGATACATTGTGCATTTAATATAGATCAAAATTTCCATTCATAGTTTATAATTACAATAACTTAAGAGGTATCGCAAATTAAAAATTTTGCGCGACGAAATAAATTCAAAAGTGTTACGCGGTGACGCGACGAGAGTGGACTTTTCACTTCGCACAGACACCTGACACTACCTTCAGAGTCTACATTGTATCCACGTGAAGCCGTGGGTCGCTAGTGGTTTATATTAGGACAATGATTAGACCTACGTTAGGATTTCACCGATGATCAGAGTTTCTTACACAATATTAAAATTATAAATGATAAACAATGGAGAACTGACAACAATGCGTAATTATTGCATTAGTATATTTATGTTGTTTTCCTAATTGCCTTTAATCATGATTGTTCATTTAAAAATACATTCGCTCATGGTTTCAACCATTAACCAACATTAATCAATCCATCCATTTAAGTACATCAGTCGGATATTTGTACTACTGTAACTGGACATAAATAGAAGAGCTTTAGAAATTAGGGTCCCGTGCCTTCAGATGTGGAACAGAGAACCCTAAAAATAGCGTAACATCGTAATCGAATAGTACATTCGATATGCAAGCATCGAGTTAAGCAACATCGAATAACCGTTATTCGATAAGTAATTGGATCTTCCTCAGTCCTGTCAGTCGTGGCTCAAGCTACAAATGCAGTTTAGCCTTACTAGGCTTGGGCGGACTAAAGCGACTACTTTAGCTAATTAGATAGGAATGAGGTTTTTCTTGGTACTTGGTAATTAACCAGCAAGATTTAAAAGTACCATAAGTAATAAAAAAGTACCATAAGTAATAAAAAAGTATATGTATAGTATATAAAAGTATAAATATCCAATAGTTTGTACTCTAAATATTCATCATCATCATAGAGCAGCGTTTCCCATTTGCCGGGTAGCGACCCGGTGCCGCGCCATCAAAATAAAATACCACTACTTTTTCCAAAAAATAATATCTACTATCGATCGGTATATTAATTTAAACGAAGCTGGGTTATCAACACTAGTTTACTTTAAAAATAAATATAGAAACCGACTTGAAGTGGAACCAGACCTAGAAGGTTAGAAACTTTTTATGATTTTTCGCAAATTTGATTCCATGGTAAAAAATAAACAACAGCTCCATACATCACACTAAAATTTAATTACTAAATAGGTGATACCGAAATATTGTTTGTAAGGCCCTGCCTACCCAATATTAATAAAACATTTCTACTATTGATAAATGTGTAGGTATTATTAATAGAACCAGCTTGAGTTAAAAAGTATTCAGTGGGTCACGAAGGGGCAGTGTGAAAATTACCGGGCCATGGCAGAACAATGTTTGGGAAATACTGTCATAGAGACGTACTTTTCTGATTGCATATGTGGTGAACTTGGAGCTCAGGGTCCGTCTTCCGATTTTTCATCCTCCACTGCGCGCGGTATTGTGATCCCATGATGGAAAGACCATTTGCACGCATGTCACCCTCTGTGACGACAGTTAGCTCATAAAATATTGCAGGGGAGAATAAGGTACCTAACGATTTCCATCTCTTTCTGTGAGCGTCGTAGAAGGCGCCTAAAGGATAGGGCTGTTCTCCGACAGTAAACATATAGCCCAAAACTAAATGCCCGTTTAACGGCAATGGGTTCGCTCCCTATTACATAGGACTGAAAATCCCCCTCATACCGGAGGCGAGTCGGGGACCGCGTGGTCCCCTCTCCCGAGGAGGGCCAGACCGAGAGGAATGGCCCTGGTTCAGCCGGGGTGCGAAGGATATGTCGCGAGACAACCTCACCTTCGGCATAGCACATCGACCCACAGACGGCGTGCGGTTTAGTCGGTTCGAGTCCGACATAACCTCCCCCTTCGGCTCCTCTTCGGATCAGAGGGGATTTCCCTCACGTAAAAAAAAAAGTAGGACCGAAAATCATAGTTTGCGTAATGTGGGTGTTAATATAACTCTGCCTACCTCTTCGAGGATGTACAGGCGTGAGTATAGGCAAGAATGTACGCTTTCCATTAAAGAAATGGTGAAAGCTGAGTCCAGAAGACTAGTATTAAACAATTACTTTACTGTTTACTTTCCTTTCCTTTTCTTTCTAAAGGTCGGGGTTCGAATTCCTGCTATTACACTATTGACGTGAAGATACACTACCATCTCATCGATTCATTTCTGTTACTGACATTCTTACAGAAAAAAATATTAAAAAAAACATTAGAGGGCCATTATCTCTGCCTACCTCAGTGTTTGAGTAGTGTGAATGTATACCTTTAAAACAGGTTTCATCTTCACTCTCTTAATAACCACAACTGGTATAAAGCAGATATAAATTGCAGCCATAGTGTTCACGGACATGACGAATTGCACACGTTCAACAGAAACTATTAAAACTGAACGTATTGTTAGATCCAACGAGCATGGCAATTATGGTCACACAACAAAATATTGACAGGATGGAGGCATGGCTGCTTGAAGTTCTTTATCAAACATTTATAGTTACATACCGATCGTAGTCTATATCCTTTTCGAAGATCTAATCTATCTCTGTACGAAATTGCATCTACATTCAGTGGTTTATGGAAAACGTAACAAACAGCCATACAGAAAGACAAATATTACGTTACTTTCGCATTTTTAATATTAGTATGGTAGTATTAGACTTCGCCAGTGAAAAATCATTTAAGTGAGCAGCAGATTTAAGTCTATGAAAATCAAACACATTTTCGAAGTCGGCGCCCCAGATTAGTCGGCACGGCTGAAGCTCTGGCGCGGCTGCTGCCCAACCTGAGGGGCCCGGAGGACTTCTGCAGGAGACTCTACGCGGGTATCGTGCGGTCCATGGCCCTATACGAGTGCCCTGTATGGGCGAACACCCTCAAGGAGAGGTATACGCGGCTGCTGCATCTCCCGCTGCAGAAGATAGCCTACAGGGTCATCAGGGGGTACCGCTCGATATGCTTCGAAGCAGCGAGTCTCCTTTCCGAAACGCCACCATGGATCCTGGATGCGAGAGCCCTTTCGGCGCTATATCGGTTCCGAAAGGAGGCACGGTAGGGGAGACACGATCCTGAGCCTGAAGAAATTCAGGGCGCGAAGTCTCGGCTCCACAGGAACATGGTGGCGAAGCGGTGACTTAAGCGACCATGCGCAGGGTACGCCGTTATAGCGGCGGTAAGACCCATCATGGGGGAGTGACTATAGAGGCAACACGGCGGCCTCTCGTACCGGCTGACACAGATGATCACCGAGCACGGGAGCTTCAGGTGCTATCTGTGTCAGAAGAGGCAACGCCCGAGTGCCATCACTGCGACGCGAGCGTGGACTCGGGGCTGCACACGCTCACCGAGTGTCCGGCGTGGGAGACGCCGAGGCGGGAGCCAGTGGCGGCCCTGGGAATGGGAGTGAGAGCTCTCACGCTCGCCACCTCGCTCGCGGTGATGGTCCGCTGCGCGGATGACTGGGCGGCCGGCGCCCCCTTCTGCGAGCAACTTATGCATGTGAAGGAGCGGGCGGCGGGGCTGGACCGGGACCGGGAGCGAAGAAGTCACCCATGAGAGCGGGCACCCCGACCCCCTGTACCGGGGACGAGTGCGAGGGATATGTTCTGTAGCTACCTCACCTTCGGCCTTACACAGCGACCCACAGACGGCGTGCGGTTTAGACGGTTCGAGTCGGTGCTAGCCGTATGTACGGTGTCCTATGAGGCCGGTACGATTCAAGCCCGGAGGCGCTGCGCTTGTGGATAGCGGCGATATTATTCCCATCATACCTCGTGGTGGCGTGGGCATGACGATCCATGCATGCGGCGGCTGCGCGCAAGCATGTGGCGCGCCTAATTCTACATATCGGTACCTATTGTCACGAGCGTGATTCAGATAGGTAATAAATCTTTGGCCAAAGTTTTTTTCGTGTGATAGCCCGTGTCTCGTATCGCGTCGTCGCGAGTTATATTTACAGGAACTGTGCGAAATTTAACTCTTAAGTTATGAATATGTTTCGATTAATACTCATATATCTTTTTTTGAAGTGAAAACTTCTTTAGCGGCGTTGGATGGGTAAAGATTGTTAAACTCGCGCGTCAGGGTCACTTGGCCTTTGACCCGTAACCGACGACTTTGTAGGATGACATGACTTCATAGAAAATTCCTAGCTACAGAGTGTTTATATTGCTAGGTACGCTAGCTGCTTCGTAGCTTAGCGGTAAGCGCTTCGCCTGTAAGTCCTTATGCTTCTGACAATTGTTGTGATTATTATTCTGTTTGTAATTTATTAATTTCTTCTGACAGAAAATTAGCAGACAATTTTGGAGCTATATTATAGGTATAGTATGGTACAGTATGGTATGTTATCTTTTTCTCTGTATATAACGAAGAAAGAAAGAAAGAAAAAGTTTTCACTTCTGCCGGCACTCCCGGAGTGCATATCTTAGCTTCATATCACTTCGATGTGTAATTTAATATGGGATGTAAATATGTTTGACTGTAAATTCTTTGTGCCCATAAATTCAGTAATGCCGTTTCAGACTAGTGCAACTCCTATGTATATGTAATAGGTTGTATTACTTGGTGGGAAGTGATTCGTCGTCAAACTAGTGCTGCTGTTGCTGCTGCATGCGGTCGGGTCGGCTACGAATTCGAAACCTTCAAACTTTCTTCGGTGCTTTTGCCTGCGGCTCCGCCCGCGTGGATGTCTTAAGGTCTAATCTATCTGTATACCAAAGTTTATCGAATCGGTTCAGTGTATTAGGCGTGAAGAGTTACTTCCGCAATTATATACATAATATTCATCTACTGTATTACAGATGATATTTTAACAACATAGATATTTTAAACAATTAGGCGTGTGCATTAAGCATATGTTATGTATGAATGATTAAAACATTTCTCGGTATCTATAGTTTACCTGGCCATGTCTTATAACGTTTTACGCATCCATAATCACGGACAAAAGGTAATTAATATAATTATGACCGTTGGTTTCGCGATGTAGCGAAAAGTTTTATGTGTGGAACTTAAACTGTTACTCCTTTGTGCGAAATAAGGCTGAACACTTGGCAGGTTTGAATGATATTTAAAAGGCCTGTTCTGCGACCCCTAAGGGGGACTGCCCATTTAGACAAATGGCAATTCGTTGGCCAACGTTTGGTGGTATAGAATGACGAATGTATGAGATTTGACATTTATGACAGTCGTTAACGCATGTCAACTACGTCTAATCCCATACATTCGTCATTCTGTTCCATCAAACTCCGGTGAACGAATTGCCACTAGTCTAGAGGGGCAGGACACAAGCGAACTTAACCTTTGAGCCAGTTAACTTCGGATAAACGAAAAAGGCTCTAACGCAACCTCCCGTAAAAGTCAGGATAAACCTCACTCCTAACACAAGCAATTTAGCTTGGCTGGCCCTTCCAGCTTTACTAATAGTAACAAGAATACTAGTAATTTCGGTTATTAGTGATTTAAAAAAGGTTGTATCAATTTGAAAGGGGCTTTTAACTTGTCCTTTTGTAGGAGGTTTTTAAGGAGGCTTTTAAGTTTTGTGTTGTATTTGTTTTAGCCAACTCGCCTATAATACCGTCACGCTATGATGCACAGGAGCGGAGCAGGTAAGTTAAACATCATAGTCCAAATTTAACATCATGTCGTTGAGAAGCAGGGGTGACAGTTATTATTGATATTAATAGCTTTAGTTTGTTTAACGTCCACCGAGTACTGTCAACTTTGGAATCTCAATAATAGGCTAAGAAATAGTCAGTTTTCTCTTCTGTTTGTTCACCGATTTTTATATTTTGGTTATCATTTTATTTTGTAGATAGTGGATATAGTTGAAGAGCTGTTATATTCAGAAGAATATTTTGATGTCGTCTGTTGTGTAGTGGTTGAACGTTTGACTGCTAGGTCGCGGGTTCGATGCCCTATTTTTTTTATACCACTTAAGTGGCAGACCAGCACACGGCCCGCCTAATGGAAATTGGTTACCGTTGCCAATGGACGTATGCAACACCAGGAGAGTCGCACGAACCTGTAAGTACAGAGAGTTTCTGTACCGTCAGAGTAGAAGAAAAAACAGGAAAAGCCTTTGGTCTTCCCACTGACAGCACAAAAGCTCTCTCGTGAGCTCTGGCTGCCGTACTCACCATCGAGGGTTTCCGTGAGTGTTATACAACCGTACATATGTATGTCACGTACTTTTATCATTCATAATGGATACAAAGACACATACCTCATTAGTGCTGACACAAGTACATTTTACTTGCATTACCCAACTCCCACACCTACTCACTGTATGGAAGTACATTTTGCATTCACCGCGGGACCAGATCAACAATACGAACTAAAACCTAAAGCATCCCAGGCCCCAGCTCGACGTCTCGAAAGCATTACAATAGACACATCAGGAATAACAATGTCAGAAATACCAATCACGACACGCATTAACATCCCATGTTCAATATTTAACACTCTTACACATGCAAACAAACCTACCTGTTCACTTTAAACAGAAGCCCGACTGGGGTCATTTTGAAATTTACTGAAAACACTACACTTATTATTTTACAAATCCACCACTGAAAAATTCAACTTTTCTAATTAATTTCTAATTATTTATGATTCAAAATAATAATAATAATTGTCAAATTCGTTAACACAAAATTCAAATTTTCGAATTAATATTTAAATTTTTCAAATCAAAGATTCACTTTTTTAATTGATAGTGTTGCGTTTTTCAGATCCGAATGCGGCTATCGATGCATGTAACTGTGAAGTTATAAATCAATCGCAAGCGTGTTTGTCGCTCGGCGTTCGCGTGAGTTCTGCGCGAATGACAAACAATAGTTCTGTCCGTCGTTCAAGCCTAATTATACAGGTTCTCTTTATTAGTAGAAACAACAGGTGGGAACCCTCTCAACAATGTTGCGGGGACGTTTAACATGGTAACAGTTTTAGGATGGAGCGTTGGAATTCTTAGTTAAGTAGTTTGTTTGTTAGAAGACGTGGAATGTAAGAATAACGCGAGGCTGGTAGCTACGACGATTACTAGGCGTTTAATGGTGACATTAATGCAATTAATTGACGTTCAACACGTCGGCATTATTGGAGGTATTTAACGATTGATGGGCATGACTAGATATGTTGCCGTCAATCACGTCCAAAGAAATTTTGAGCTACCAACAAAATTTCGTTGTTGGTAATTGATTGGTAAATTGAAGTTTCAGGAATATAAAGAAACAGACAGACATGTGATAGATAAGGATATACTAATAGTACCTAATGAAAAATAGTTAACCGAGATCACAGGCGAAGGCCTTCTTCCTTGGCCACCCTAAGCTAGCTGTAAGCACTGGTCAACTCAACCTCGGTTCATCATTTACTTTTTTGCCAACTTTACTTGAAATCGGTTATATCGGTAGATATATACATAAGAAGATCTTCAAGGGTCAATTAACTTAACCTACTCTGGCGCACAATTTCCTCTCACGATTGAGAGGTCAGATACCAGTCGCTCTCCTACCCAAAATAAGCCAAATTAAGAGAAGGATAAAGCTATTTTTTTTTTAATTAACACAGTTGTACCTGAAGTCTAGCCTTCGATCGTTCGGTACAGCGCGAAATGACTGGGTCCACTTATTTGACGGAGTTATTACCCATGACCAAAGGTAAAATCCACCATTAATATAACAAAATTATAACACTCTTCACGCTATGATAACATTCCCTCAAATAACCCGCGTAATGGTTAACTCTTGGGGCTATCGACTCTATATGGCTTTATTACAGGTCTGCCTAAACCACATCCGCGCACGCGCACACCACAGGATGTTCAACCAAACCAACATAATTTATAACACTGGTATCACCTTTATTTCTAAAGCATTAAAGTTTATTATAGCTAAATGACTTACAAATTTAACATTGTCGTAATGACCCTTTATGATGTCATGGTCCAATATTTCCTTCCTTAATTTTATTGTTTTAATATAAAATTTTGGTGTAGTTGATTGAATTTGTTGAAACTTCTTGATGGAACTTCATTTTACTATTTTTATATATATTGAAACACACTTTACCAGTTCCACACAATTATATTTAATTTTGTCACTGTATAATGCTAATATTTGATTTTTTTGAATACGACATGTTTCGATTAACTCATCTTCAGGTAAACATATTTATTTTGAATGAGGGTACTTATTAAAACTTCATGCTCTTGTTCAATTGAAGTGACAAAACAATTTTGGGTTCAAGGATTATTATGTTACGGTAAAGCAACTTATGGTCTGTAATTTTACTTATACAACATACCGGGTGTGAGAGGAAAGTTCCCGAAGCCGAAGGCATCTGGTAGTACTGCGGGCACCTATATACACTACATTTTGGCATACATTATTTTTGGAATTGGTGAAAAAAAAAGTTTTTTTTCGTTTTTTTTATACCATCTAATTAGCATTGTTCTCTCCCCATCGTGTCAGTAAGGCTCAATGAAATGATAATTTCATTAAAACATCACTACAAGAAAAAACACAAATGGCGCCAATCTCATGCCTTTTTATAGTGATGTCGTTTATATATGAAAATATCGTTTCATTAAGATTTACTAACATGATGAAGAATCAATAATGCTAATTAGACGGTATATGTTTTTTTAATGAAAAAAAAAAATATTTCACCAATAAAAAAAATATGTTAATATGTAGGGTACCTGGAGTACTACCTTGGCTTAGAGAGCGTTCCCTTTCCACCCGGTATAAGTACTCAAGTTTGTATTTTCCTGAAGGTATAGGCAGAGCTGTGTTAACACTCACATTTCGTCAACAAAGTATAATTTTGGGACCCACATTAAAGGACGAGCCTATAATGCTCATAAAACTGGACTGTATGTTTACTGACAGATGGAAGTTCTAACCCTTCGTCACCTTCTAAGACATTCAGGGGAAGAACTGGAGCGACCCTCCACGGGAACAAAAACTGTCTAATTTTTTCGATACATTTAATACAAGTACGATGTCTGAAAAAGCACTGTCTAAAGCCACGCCATCATCCTAACTTAATTCCCAGCTGAGACCGAGGCTTTCACCTCGGCACCCCTCATCCGTCAATAAACACGGCACACCCGGCTTGCAAGTGAGGACGCTTAGGCCTCATGGTTTTAATGGGGCCCCTGCCGCTACAACACATTAGGTAGTTTAGCAGAATATTCCACCAGGAACCAAGCGGTTTAGTGACTCTTTCTTTCGCCGCACCATTAAGGCCTGGAACTCCTTGCCAACTCATGTATTTCCTTCTTTTTACAGTCCCAGACCTGAAAAGGCACCTGATGAGGCTGTCGAGCTGAGTGCCATCATTGTTATAATGATGACTTTGCCTTTAGCTTACCATCAGACGCGGTGAAGTTAAATTGACGTGTCCTATAAATATATAAAAAAGCGATACACTTGCCCGTCCTTTATTTCAATTTCATATTTATTTTATTTTCACATAATAAAGTTTACATTCAAAACGAAGATTTGATCAAGAACTCAATGTGCAGGAATCAGGAAGTTTGTTTGTTATCGCAGCCGCACCGGTTCGATTCCTGTTTGCATTCCGTCGCCGGTCGTAAACGAAGAACAATGGGCTGTTTGATTGGAAGCTTATTGACGGATCGAGTTAGAACTCATTTGCATTCCACAGGTAAACCTGATTATGAAAATGGCAGACGCTGTCCATTGTGGAATTGCATGCACCTCTGCCGTGTCCCGTAGAAAAAAAATGTTTATTCGTACTCTAGCTAGCCCATAACTAAACTACTAGAAGTCCTAGAACTCTGTTACTCCGTACAACATTGTACAGTAACCATCAGATCTTGACAAAGTACTCAAAATGATCTAAGGGTTTGTTTTTGAGACTTTGTAGTCAAGTTTCAACCACAGCTTCTGTGGCGTGTGTAGTGAACGCGGCTGCATCGCAGGAGGCGCGGGTTCGATCCCCGCTTAGTGTAAATATTTGAATGCATGAATATGTATATTTGCATTGATCTGAGTGTTTCTAGGTATATTATATATGTATTTACAAAAATAAAAGTATCTAAGTATGTTTATCCGCATTCTATATTCCATAACACAAGCTAGCTAAGATATGCTTACAAATTATATTTTAAATACATATAGAAAAAAACAAAAAACAAACATCTATTTGTTTTTTCCTTATTATTATTTATTATTAAGATTGTTCTGACACTGAGGTAGGTATATTGCCTTTTTCACACGAATAATAAGGTCAGTCAGGCCATAAACTTAGTAATTATATCTATATTAGGTTTATGGTTCAGGCATCATCATCATATCAGCCGTAAATAGTACACTGTTGAACATAGGCCTCTCCTATATAACACGAGCCAGCAGCTTGTGATATGTGACGTAGCTAAAGTGAAGACAAAACGTCACAAATCATAAGCTGCTCGATCGTTTAAACTAGGTGCTAACATTAAAAAATACCTGTTTAAACGTTCATTTTAACGTTTCAACAGGTATTTGAACTGTTTTGCTATGTTATAAGTACTATCCGAATTACCAGCGTATTCATCTTGACCGTCCACTCATACAGCCTATTTGGAACTCACGAAAAGAATTTCACAATTAACGTCATAATACTGTTGGAAAAAAGAAAAGTTATATGTTTTAAAACAGGATTTCACAGTTCGTAGCCTGACAGATTCCCACGGATTCCTAACTGACTAGTCATATATAATTTCTAAACGTAGACGCTTAGCCATTTGCATATAACATTTTGAAACCAGCATCTTCGGGATTTCAAATCAAGTCATAATAATGTCATGATTGGAATAAGTTTGGGTGTACAGGGTCCTACCCACACCTATGGAGCCCAAGCCAACCTGACCCACTAAACAACGGACGAGAGTCTGGCGCAGGCATTCCTCTCAGGGTTGGGAGGTCAGATAGCAGTCACTCAAAGAAAAGCCGATATTCTAATCATAGAAATAAGTGGGTCTGGGGGACAAGTTTGGGCTTTAATGGGCAACTGGAAAATCATTTGAAGATGATGAGTTTCCATACAAACAAGGATTAAGGGCTCTTTATTACGTGAAGAGTACCATAATGATGAGGAATATTCGTGCTTAAGTTTTGCTTTAGTGGATTGACAGCACGATTGCTTTCGATGCCACCAATCTAGGGACTACTTTTTGGACTTCACCTAAGATTACTGTAAGGCGGAGTGCAACCTGTGCAACTAAATTGACGAATGAAACCTAAATAAGGCGAAGTCCACGCTATATCATTGTGGTATGTGGGTATGTTTCCGACATCACAAAATTATGTAAAACTGCTGTCTAAAACACCGTGCAACAGCCTACAATGTATTGTTTAGTGCGTCAGATGTCCGCATTCCTACAAGTTGACTGGTATACTTATGCTATGGTTTATGCTGCAATATTGCAAGGTCGTACAGTTTACTGCGGGGCAATGGCCGATAATTGGCTAGCTAGGCCTAGTTTATGCTAAGCCAAGGACCTCTACAGCTGCGGCCACTCTGTTGCGAACACAAAACTAATAAGAAGTAGGTGGGTACCAGAAATGTGATATATGTGTCGCCGCCAATAAGCTTAATCAGTCGTTCAATTAACTGCCTGAATGATATTCAGCCGTAACGTGAGCCGGAACGTAATTGAGAAAGTTACACAATCCGATTTGGATAGGTTAGGTTAGAAGGTCTAATGCGGGAGCGAAACGGATCGGAGCTACCGCATTAACCTCCGTGGTTGTTTTTTTTATAACCATGCAGAAATAAGTCCTTGTTGTAGCTATTTGATTAAATGGCTAAGCAAGTTATTAAACGTCATCGATCCAAGCTATTTGCCTAGCCATTTAATGTAATGGCTGAACACCATTCAGGCCGCTAATTGAACGGCGCCGTTCAGTAAAGAGCTGATTAATGACGGAGTCGTTAACGCATGGCATGAACGTCAAATCTCATACATTTTTCATTCTATACTACCAAACGCCGGTAAACGAATTTCCACGTGCCAACATTCGAGTGCCATCATTATAGTGATGGGCGTCCCCCCTCCCCCCTTTTCCTACAGTTTTTACTTGAAAGTTTGACACCAGACTTAAAATCTGCGATATCTTTGGCCGTAATCAGTGGAGTAGAACCGGACATACTTATAGACATCAGATGAACCTTTGAATTAAAGTGCTTTATTTCGTCAAATTGAATTTATGAGTTTAAATTTCAGGGATTTCCTTTCATATAATTTACCATGTTTATTAGAGAGATTTGATCCTTAATATTGACACTATCGATTGATGATATAAAAATACAGGATGTTATTTTTTCGTGTTTTAGTCGGTTCGATTACCGGCAAGCGAGTTTTCGAAAATCTATGAAGGCAGTTTTGTTTCTTTTTAAAAATAAAGGAATGTTTTCTTTACGTGAAATTCGCTATCTCCAGTATTAAGAGTAGGTACTTCCCATCCAGGTAAGGTTAAAACGTGCCCCCCCCCCCCTGTAATTTCTAAAATAAGAGAATGATAAAACTAAAAAAATACATGATATACATATTGAATAATGACATCACTTGTACTTTTCCACACTTTATTTTGTTTTTATTTTTAACCAAACCGGTTTCACCTCACGGCATTATCAAAGGTTCAGTAAACCTTTGATAATGCCGTGAGGTGAAACCGGTTAGGTGGGTTAGGTGATCTAGTACGTAGTTTTTTTTTAATACGTCATAAATCGTAAACCGCAATTCACCTACTTGCTGCTACGGAACCCTTCGTGGGCGAGTCCGACTCGCACGTGGCCGTTTTTTTTACTAGTTCTACGCATCGTACAAGATGACCACCAGTCCTGAAATACCATATCACGTTAAAAGTGCAACCACATTCATCCGCGCTGAATTATATTAGATAGGTTATCAACTGCCATCAGATGCTGTCGTCCAACGGAGTGTCGCAGAATCGATGTCCGTATAGTGCAATTTACAGATATATCATCATCTCACTTTAAGCTCCTGCACCATGGCCAGAGGAGGTGCAATGACTAGCAGATGAGAGTTACTGGGGTGACCCAAAGGTATTGGTAGGTAGGTAGGTACATCCACAGAAATATTTTAGGGTAGAACGGTCATAAACAGTGTTCACATACATGTTAAGCGTGGCGACTTTTCCACTGTAAATGAATACTCACAACAGATAAAAATACCTTTACTTTTAACTAGACAAGTGGCAATTCGTTGGCCGGCATTTGATGGAATTGAAATACATACATTCGTATGCGATTTGACGTATATGACATGCGTTAACGACTGTCAAATACGTCAAATTCCATACAATCGTCATTCTATTCCATCAAACGCCGGCTAACGAATGTCCATTTGTCTAGAGGCAGTACTGAGTAAGCGTTCGAAAGTTCCTATCTCATAGGGCAGGCATTGCCTAAAAAGGTGCCACGCGTTGTCCGCTGTCATGGCCGTTCTATCCTAATATATTTCTGTGGGTACACCCGTGTACATTAAGCTGCTTCAGTGGCTATTTCCATAAAAGCAGAGTATTGAACGAAGCGTAGAAGGTGCAGGTATTGCAGGTATTATCTTCTGTACCCCTAGCACGAACAACTATCGTAATCGTATCGTTAACGTATTGAGAGAACGGAGCGTTGTGATTGGCCGGCTTCACACGCACACAGGTTTACGGCCAATCGCAATGCTCCATTCTCTCGGTTGCATATTAGAAAATCAAAACTTTCTCGAGCAAATTTCAAAAGAACAATAAACGAAATAACAAAATTTTAATGAGCAAATGTTGTATTTAGAAAAAATTTGAAATTCCAATGTGACATCAAATGATCGACTGATAAAAAGTTACTAGATGTAATATTAAAATATGAAATCATAACTAATCAAATTTTTATAGCAAAATTTTTTATTCATTTTATTTATTCTGCATGGTCATAAAAAAAAATATTAAAACAAATTTAGAATTTACCTTTTTCAGTTAATCCATTTGATAATTAATAATTTATCCAGTAATCCATTTTGAGCTTTAAACGATTTGGTCAATAGTGTAATAAATAATTTAAACATTGATATTCCATATTTTAGTCAGCTGAACTTTTGATCAAATGACCATCGTTATTTTAAATTAAACTGTGTTGATTTGTACCTACGTTGTTCCTTTGAAATTTACTCGAGAAAGTTTTGATTTTCTAATATGCAACCATTCTCTCGATACGTTTACCATACGATTAGTATAGTTGTTCGTGCTAGGGGTACAATATCAGACTATAACTAGCATATGAAGCCGTCTGATACTATTATGCTCACACTTACTTCAAAGAGGCTTCACACGCAAGTTCTATACGTTTTGTCTATGTAGTTCATTTAGTCTGAGGCATTGGCATGCCACAATGCAAGTCCATATTGATAAATGTGTATTGTCCCTAACAGCTTCAAGTTAATTGAACGACCTTGTGATGAGCAATGTCGTGTACTTGTGTATGACATATTGCAAACTGTGACTGAATTACAAAAAGCGTAACTAGTTTTGTAGTAGTATGTATCACCTGGTTTCTACTCCAGCGAAGAATTTGAAGAATTCCTATACTGGGTCTCGTAGTGTTGTTGTGCCTTGTGAGTTAGGTCTGTTATGGTTTTTTATGAGTATATTATTAATTTTAAAATAGTTTTTTTTATACCGCTCACAGTGCGTCACACTCGCGCTGCCGACCCTGTAGGAACAGAGAGTTTCTGAGCCGTCAGTGTAGAAGATAAAACAGGAAGGCATAAGGTCTTCAGACTCTGACAGCACAAAAACTCTCGAGTGAGCTTTGGCTCCCCTAATCCCCGCCGGGAATACAACACGAGGGTATTATGACCGCGGTATTGTGTAAGGCGAAGGTACTTCCCCAGTCGAACTGCTCAATTGGACGGAAACACCAATAGTGAAATGAAGGAAAAATTGGAACATACGACGTCTTCATGTAGCTCAGCCAATCAAAGCATTCTCCTGTAAGGAACCGATTGCGGGTTCAAGCATTTACGTAGGTTTCGAATATTTAGGCAGATAATCTATGGTTCAAGTCCTGTCTTGAATGTCCACTTTTTCTGTGATTGTATTAATTGCATTAGATTATGATAAATGAACGATACAATAAGGCTCGTGTTTAAATTTTTGATCGGTTTGTTCGCGATAAAAGCAAAAACTACTTTACCCCTAACATGAAAATATATCTTAATAGTATCGTAAACGTATTGACAGAACGGAGCATTGTGATTGGCTGGCTTCACACACACACAGGTTCACAGTAGACAGCCGGCCAATTGCAATGGTCCGTTCTCTCGACACGTTTACGATAGTTTTTCGTGCTAGGGGCACTGAATGGATTTTGATGCATTTTTTTTCGAAAGGTCGGAATAAGAATCTACCGTATGCTTGACTAAATAGAGCCGACGATATAACCAAAAATCAGCATAGATAACAACTAGTGTGATATAAAAACCTGTCTAGTGATAATCTGGCTTATGCACTGAGGGTTCCGTGTACAACTAAATTGAGCGTACCGTTCTATTTTTCTTATTGAGGACAGAAAACAGACAAAGAGCCTACAATACAAAGAAGTCACCATGCTTATTTACAATGTATGCCACCACCAATTGAGTGACCAATAGTGTAAATTTTCGTCCACCAGCGCATGACGAGACAACGCATATTAGCGCATATTTCCCAAGAAAACTGACCACCGAGTGGTCAGACCACTCCTCTGTAATAGACGGGTAATGTAATATAACCTGAAATTATTGTCCCACAAGATACATTGATAGAAAACTGTAATAATTGTGAGAAAATATTTGAAGACTGTCTTGCAATAGTGTAGTGTCAGAACTGCCAGTGTTCTTCATCCGTGCACCCATCCCAGTTGCTTTTAATACTTGTAGTTTGGAGACCGAGGTCTGTTTTTTTTAAAGAATATTAGCAACCGCTAATATTCCCTCTAACCCCTCCAACTAAGCTAGATTGCTTGTACTAGGAGTGGGTTCACGTCGGTAGTGTAATGGACAGGATTCGAACCCGGGACCTCTCGATCGTAAGGCCGACCTCTTAACCACTAAGCTACCGACGCTATATCTATTTCTATAATACGGTAAATTTCAGTTTTCATTGCCAGCTGACACCCTAACAACCCCTAAAGGAAATCTTGCGACAGAGAAGATAGGAAAGAGAAGTGTTCCCTATCCGTTATCCTTTTGAAACTACTAAAAACTTCCAAATCATCATCATTTTGCATGCGTTAGGCCCGGTCGCATTCGAGACTTTCACCTCAGAGTCCAGGGTCTGCTTAAATATTATTTGACTTCGTTTTTTCGGCTATATTTGGAGCGACTGCCTTATGACCTCCCAGTCTGAATTGTAGTTAGTGGTCAACAGTGATAGAGTTAGTCAGGTCGCTCATATAGGCCTCCGTCGTGACCTAACGAGTATTGATAGCCGGGTCACTATACAATGACTAGCTAAATGACTAAATCTAATCAATACTTCCAAACATAGTTAAATCTATACTAATATTATAAATGCGTAAGTAACTCTGTCTGTCTGTCTGTCTGTCTGTCTGTCTGTCTGTCTGTCTGTATGTTACGCTTTCACGCCTAAACCACTGAACCGATTTTGATGAAATTTGGTATAAGTGTAGATTAGACCTTGAGAAAGGACATAGGCTATGTTTGGTCGCGATAACCGACATCCACGCGGGCTAGTAACAATATATTTCTATTTGAATATTCTAAGCGCACAATAAAATTACCTACCTACTAATAGCGAAATATCTAGTTTGTCATGCACCATGAATACCATGACCATGGCTTATTGGGGAGCTGGCATGTTATAGGGACCCCATTCCAGTGCTAACTTGAACATTATATTAGCATTAAATAAAAAATCGAGTCCGAACTGACCCTAGCTCACCGCCTCCATAATTAAATTAGGTATAACAAACTAACAACGGTTTGTCTCAGTTCGCGCGGTTTGCTGAATGGTTCACAGTTATATTAAAATGTTTATAAAGATGCCCGCTATTTATGTGTCAAAGTCACAGAGCAAAAACATACAATAGAATAGCAGTACTATAATCTATTCTGTGACTATAGACAGGAAAAACTACGCAATTGGATAGTGAGCAGAGTTTAAGAGGGCCATAATTTTGTTAAATAACCGTATATTTCAAAAAAATTACAGGCGAAATGAGATCCTGTCCTTTTCTTGAAGTCGGTTAAAGAAATGCAAGAACACCTCGCAAGTTATTACAAAGAGGAATTATAAAATGATTGATTCGGTTACCCAGTCAGTACCCTACCAGATATAAATGTCAAACAATTTTATTATCTCTAACAAAAATCACAGATTATAAGAACGCCAGTTTGTACATTTTACGAAACCCGATTAACCGCGTGTCTGTGTTATCCATACTAATAATTATAACTCTGTAGAATATGCGCCACTGAAGATGTCGACCGCAGTGATCGACGAAACGTCTGGAACGCAAGTTTCACATAGACCACGGCCAAACAGCCCGGTAGCAGTATATTCTACATGCAACGCCGGCCGTGAAAGCCTGTAGACTTATAAATTATAACTCTGTCGGTCTATTACGCTTTCACGTCTGCCCCTCTAGACAAGTGTCAATTTATTGGCCGACGTTTGATGAAATAGAATAACGAATGTACGAGATTTGACGTATTTGACATGCGTTAACTACTGCCATATACGTCAAATCCCATACATTCGTCATTATATTCCATCAAACACCTGTCAACTAATTACCACTTGCCTAGAGGAGCTGAACAATTGAACCGATATTTATGAAATTAAATTTAAAGATGGACTAGAGTTTGGCAAAGGACATGGGCTACCTTTTATCGCGAAGAAAAGGGTTGAACGGGTTCAAATCGGGAACGAAAGTTTTTATAGAAGTTCGTCATTTTTGAAGATATCATGACGAAATTTGGTACACGGATAGATTTAAAACTTGGGAAAGGGATAGGCTGTTTTATTGCGATAACCGACATCCACGCGCACTACAGCTAATACCTAGATTATATGAGACACGCAATAAAAAAATGTAGCAAGATATTTTTTGTCGATTGTGTGACAAATAGCACTTTAATACCAATAGCATATCTCTACAATTTGATATCTATGTTTAAAACATAAACAAAGACGATAATTCCACTGTGAGAACTTTTTCTTATCTACAAACATCTCTCAGTTCTCTACAATTAACATTAAAATCTATTTGCAATGTTTATTACTTTTTCTTATCTACAAACATCTCTCAGTTCTCTACAATTAACATTAAAATCTATTTGCAATGTTTATTCAAAAGAATGTCTTTATTTAGGCTTGATAACTAAAGGCTTTGTATGGTAATTATTTCACACGTCTATTGTCTTTATTCGGTAGCGAGAAGTCAAGGGCTAACATGATACACATGTCCGAAATTACGGACCCGCACGAATATGAACGAAAAACGTAACATAACTTAAGTATATTCGAAGTATGAAGTTAGTTTTCGGATTTCTTTCGCAGAGTTTAGGCTAAACAAAATGTCACGCGTCGTCTTCGGCACGATTACGGGCTACATGTGTTTCGTGGTACCAACTCCTGTAATTTCGAACTGCTACATTTACGTAATATATGTATGATACAACACTATTGACAACATAACATGGAAAATATTGTGACTACTCTATACGATTTGGAATTACATCCTGGGGGAATTCCACTGAGAGAGAAAGAGTGTTTCGGGCGCAAAAGCGTTGTATTAAGAATATGGTCAATATTAAACAAATACAGTCATGCAAGCCATACTTTATTAAGTTTTATATAATATTAACAATGCCTTCACTATTTATTTATGAAACTGATGTGTTCATAAAACTAAATAGAGATAAATGGAGCGTCACAAAGACAAACTACGAATAACGAAAAGTAACGCAAAGTAATTAAGTATAATTTAAATAGCGCAGCAAATTTTCAATAAAATACCTACAATAATTAGAAACATACAGAAAATTTATATGTTTAAAGACAAGATGCATAAATTACTGGTAGAGAAGTGTTACTATTGGCTAATTTTTAAAAGATACTCAAAGTCAAGTCAAGAATCGTTTATTCTGTATAGACCATTAAAACGGCACTTGCAAAACGTCGAATTAAAAAAAAACCTAGACTAGTTTAGCAAATGGACCACCGGTTCGAAACGCGGCCCGGCAAGAAACTCAGCGGGTAGGTATTTCTTTTTTGGTCTATTTACAAACATTTGCTTAGTCTACTTAGTCTAAATACAATAGTTTGCTTGAGTTGTTGTGCGAACAGCTCATTTCCAAGCTTGTTTATCTTCTAAATATTCTTGGATTTTATAATAGCTTTCAATAAAAAATTGCCTTATGTTTGTATAACTTTTTTTATAAAGTATAATTTAGTAAAATAAATATAATCTGTCATTAATCTACAGCAAATTATTTTAAGATATTGTATACCAATACCTATGGCTGAACATGGCTGAACTATTTATTTAAAAGACTATCTGTATATACCGGCAGAGGAAGAGCTGGAAGGTGAACCCCGAGGTCCGGGGGCATCTTAGCCTCGGATGCAATCAGGATAACGTCTAAATGTCGATGATGATGAATGATGACCATCTATATATACC
Organism: Eilema caniola; assembly: GCA_949126895.1. Lineage (NCBI taxonomy): Eukaryota > Metazoa > Arthropoda > Insecta > Lepidoptera > Erebidae > Eilema > Eilema caniola. The sequence goes on from OX421466.1 coordinate 2,487,119, forward strand.
TGTGTTTCACAATAAACAATTTGAATTTGAATATTTGAATTCTTTCCACGCATGAACCCCCAGGAAGTCCATGAACTGTTATAATTACACCTGGACTCCCTGAGGGGTCTATGAACATTTACACTTACTGGTACACTTGGACCCCCTAGGGTGTCTATGAACACTAACCCATACACTTGGCCCTTTAGGCGGTAAATAAACACTATTACACTTGAACTCTGTGCTACTCATAAACCCGTCAATGTCAACGATTTTGTAGTTAATAATTTCCCAGTGATTCTAACATTTATGTAAATGGCAGACTTCCATACAACTGTTCAACTCTTTTTTATCTCTTGAGGGGTAAAATATTAAAAGCCCCTCATTTGTGGGTGCATCGATCAGTTTGTCCATCTTTCACGTACCTACGCCTAAACCACTGAACCGATTTTGACGAAATTTAGTTTTGGGGTAGATTAGACCTTGAGAAAAGACATGGGCTATGTTAGGTCGCGATAACTGACACACACGCGGGCGGAGCAAAAATTAATGCAACTGTAGGCATAAGTTAGTACAACATAAAATCAATAATTGCCAAACTTTGTAGCCTGCCAAACTGTGCGTTATAGTACTTATGTTGCGGTTAATGTGATTAATTGAAAATTATTAACACAAACCGGTTTTATTAATAAAGGACAGAAGCATATGTCAGTCTTTCTCTATCTGCCTTAGAAGAAAAGCATGAGTATATATATGTATGGCTATTAGAGAATAAAAACATGGCATTGAACATATCAATGGAGGTCGAACAAGAAAATCCTATCAATTATAGAAATCTCAAGCTGCAGGTACAATAGATACGTATTGTTAGCTGTAAATGTACCATCGCCTATGACAGTCGCCATTGTAGTAGAGAGATTCGTGGGAAATGCGACAAGGAAAAAATACCTATTATGGAAATTTTTACTGTTTTGGTTACCGATTACTGTTTTGCTTACAATGGATATCTACTAAAGTAATAATTCATCAGAAATCTTAATTCTAATATCTATGTATAATTTAGAATTTATCGGATTTGTTGATATTTACGATTACTGCTCGGCTCTCTTGAGTATATACCTAGTAGCGTGATCATTTATAGACTAAGTATATCAACCGAACAAATGTACTCTTTAGCTTTTATAATATTACTAGCTGTTGACCGCGGCTCCGTCCGCGTGGATGTCGGTTTTGCGAGCAAACATAGTCTATGTCCTTTCTCAAAGTCTAATATATTCCTATACCAAATTTCATCAAAATCGGTTTAGTGGTTTCCGCGTGAAAGCGTAACATACAGATGACATCTGATGTTATATAGGTAGTTCTGCAATTGCATTATCTTAGTTCAAATTGCCACACGATATATCCAGGTAAAACCTCTTATACACGTCGATAGAAGACACTGCAATCGGGTTCGGACTTTTGACTATACTCATTTAAATGGCCAAAAGGTATTCAACCTACAATGTTGCTATCAATGTAGTGCAAAAATACCGCATCCTATATAAGGTAAGGTTGGGATTTCACGATGCGTTGGCGCAGTTTTTGGAAGTTAAGGATCTCAAACTCATCGCAGTTTTATTACTGATCCGGATTACGAAACCTTGGATATGGCAGTTTATTTTAAGTGAAATTGAGAAGGGTATACAAGCGTCAACAGATTTCTATGAGGCGACTAAGGGAAGAATTTTTATATTAGTATTACACCTCAGACTTACACTCGCAAGATTCTGTCATCTTGAACAATTGTCGTAATATTCCAACATGTTAATATAACACAGTCTGCCTTAGTGTACGGAAGCCTCACCAAGATCTTGAGACCCCTAGCCAAGATCTCCAGGGTCGGTACACCTGCTGCACGATGAACATGGTTCTAGCGCTGGCTATTCTTTCTAGGTTGGGAGATTATGCTGCAGTCGCTCCCATAAAACAAGATAAGCCAATTCAAAATGAGAAGTATAAAGTTGATCTCAAATCTAAAATGAAAGCCTCGGACGCAACTGGGGACAACAAAAACTTACTGAAATAGGGAATATGCATATGATTCAAATACCGCGGATTTTTTTTTTTAAATATAGTCTTTTATTTAAGATTTACGTATATATTCATATTTTTAAATATATATACCATTTGATTAAGAAAATAACCATCGAAAAGTGCGTAAGTTGAGAGTGACATTCAAATGAGTTAAAACGTAACGCTATTGGTAGGCAGTTCCGACCAATACTAGGTCGATTCAACATAGCATTAGCTTGAAAATCTGATATCAGACTACTATTTGAAAACCTTTTTGTAAAAACCAGATGTTGATTTGGTACTGTTTATTTTTTAATATTTATATTATTGTAATTAATCATTTAAAAATATAACAACAAAACTTTTATATTCCCTATTTTGTCCGTACATTCCTATTATTTTTCATTGATTTAATCACAGTAGCGTGACATGACAGTGACCATTTGGCCTACAATAGCATCTGAAACCGGATCCCGGAACAAATCAACGCATTTCTTTCGGCAATTATCGTCATTCTATCGTCATTATCAAATGCTAATATCAATTCTAACATACAGTTCGAAGAATATTTTAATCAGTTACACATATGATCACGCATGTAAGAGCTCGGCTGGATAGGTAGAAGGGGTAGAAGCATAAAGACATATTGCTCCAAAGTGCCAATTAAATTACCTTTCCAATGCCACGTCTTATGCACGGTCGAATTAATCTAGAGGTTCGTTTATTAAATAGTGTTTCAATTAAACTTAGAAGTAGAAAAAAAATATAGCAGGACTTGGGCGACCGAACTTTACGCGATTTTCGTATCATTCCATCTTGTAGAGCGTAGTAGCGTGAGGTAATGTTTTTTTATGACTATGTAAAATCGACAAAGGAATCACGGTTGCACTTTTTCATATAAAGTTCTATGTAAAAGTGCAACCGTATCTTTTTTGTGGACTGTACCTGCCTGTACGACATCAAATTTTGAACTCTGTCACGAAAACACCTGGACGAACATCATTTCAAGACCAGTTTAACAAAAAAAAGACGGGTTGCACTCTGGGAATGCCGGCAGAAGTGAAAACTTTTTCTTTCTTTCTTTCTTCGTTATACACATAGAAAAAGATAAAAAGAACAAACCATACCATACCATACCTATAGTATAGCGCCAATCATAGAACCTATCACTAATTTTCTGCGAATTTTTTGTCAGAAGAAATTAATAAATTACAAAACGAAAAAATAATCACCAAAAGTAATAAATTATAATAAGAAAAAACAATCACAAAAAATCCCTGTAGGCCAGGTGGTTTGAACCCGATACTATCAGAAACTATAAGGACTTACAGTCGAAGTGCTTACCGTTTTAGCTACGACGCTATTATTGTAACTTGCAAAATAAATAGTCTGTACCTAATCTTGTATGACGTCAGTCGTCGGTTACGGTTCAAAGGTCAACTAATCCTGACGCTTCCTTAACATTTTACACCCATCCAACGCCGCTAAAGTTTTCACTTCAAAAATGAAGCGGCGGCTTGGTGGTTAAGGAGTCGGCTTTACGATCAAGAGGTCCCGGGTTCGAATCCTAGTCATTACACAACCGACGTAAACCCACTCCTAGCACAAGCAATTTAGCTTAAATGGAGGGGTTAGAGGGAATATAAGTGACTTTGTTCGCTCATATTCTTAAAAAAAAATTAATACATGAGGTCCACACTTCAAGGTCGTAAGGGTACGTAGTCTGTTTCGTGTGGAAATCCCCACTGATACCTATCCTATCGCCTGTCAGACTTAAATTGACTAAAACCGCACGTCTCAGGAAAACTATCATGGAAGTATGATAAATACGGATACGCACAAATTGGCGTTATTTATGTAGGTATTTTAAAATGGTGCACATGTCTAGCAGTGGAGGGGGGGGTTTTTTTGAATTGAATTGAAAAAAAAATGTAGGTAGGTATATTGTAATTGAAATTGTATCACTTCTCCTCCTTCAATAGAATCTTTAATAGATATTATTTGACAGCCTCCGTGGCGTGGCGGTAGTGAACGCTACGCAGGAGGCGCGGGTTCGATCCCCGCTCAGCGCAAATATTTGTATGCATGAATATGTATATTTGCATTGGTCTGGGTGTTTATATATAATATGTACGTATTTACAAAAAAAATGTGTCTAAGTATGTTTATCCGCATTCTAGATTCCATAACACAAGCTAGTTAAGCTTACCATGGGCCTAGGTAGCGTTGTGTGAAATGTTGTGGAATATTTTTTTTTTATTTATTTATTTATACCTCATCTTTGCCTCATCCAATTAGCACCTTCCTTCTGGTCCTCAGCTCCCAATCCTCGATAATTCAGTTTAGTATCCATTACAATAAATTTATCAACAGTGGTGTAGGCGTTGCTGACACAGAACACAGCTTCAAGTGCATTGACTTCTTACACAGATTAATTATCACTTTCAAAACTTATAATTAAAAAAAAAAGTTAGTACAGATTAAAAAAAAGTTTTGCAATGAATTTTTATATCTTATTTTGTGATTACTTTCATTCCATCAATTCTTTATTAAGGAACATCAGCTGTAGCAAAGGGAAACAAATTTTATTTTACTGGTACTGATAATTGCGCGCCTTTAGGTACAGAAGACAGACAGCTAATGAATTTGAATCACCAAAATGACCTGGACAAATAGGCAAGTAATTAGCTTGTGTTACGTTTTTCCCTATTTATCTACATACTAATTAATCAATTCGCTCATTCGCGCCCAAGGAGAAATACTTACCCAAAACTACAGAGTCAGTTACTACTGCATATTCTACGAGTTCGAAAAACATACTTAAAAAAAACACCATTCAATTGCAACAGAATCCATTAAACTTCATTGATACAGAACGGTAAACGTTAGCAAAAAGCCGGTTCGGAGTGCGTACGTCCGGTCCGGCGGTCGGGCCTGTCATTATCGTGTTCCGGTTCGGACCGGTTCCACCTCCACCCGCCCTTCCAGTGTTACAGTTTGAGCACAACCTTCGTTTTAATGTGTCCTTGTGATTGACCACTTCAGTAAAATTAACTTAATCTAACATTAAGTAACTACTAACAAAAATCAATGTTTGTATGTTTACTTGTATTTTTTATGGTACGCGTCAAAATCACTTCCCCTCGCTTGATGGTAAGCTGAAGGTCAAGATCAAGGCTCAAGAGAAAAGGTCACTATTACAGATATTAATAATGTAACAATGGTGGCCCTCAGCATAAGGCCTCATCAAACGCTTTTTTACGCCCCACTTAAAGGGCCCGGAACTGTAAGAAGAAGGAAACACTTGAACTGCTAAATAATGCTAAGATTATTTATGGTACAGCAAAGAAAAGAATCGCCGAACTGCTTAGTTCTTAATGGGATATCAACGTGTGCGGATGACATCTTCACGTGTTGCCCTGTAGGTATTTCCGTCTGACACCCTATTCCGAAAGAAAATTCTATACCAGATCTTCGCCCGCCAGCCTCCAGGTGTACCGGCTTACTTGGTGCCAACAGGGGACGCCGTCGGCGAATGATCTACCCTCCTGTATAAGTAATTTCCCCTAGTCGGCTAATAGGTCCAAAAATCCTTATATTATGGGCAAATCCCATGTGGGTGCAGAAGAAGATGATTAAGGGATATTTTATCTATTTTCATCCGACAGTAAATAGGTATACAATTCAGCACAGCTCATGACAAAGTGCCCGCAACACGTCAATAGACACGTCCTCAATTACGTGGGACCATAGTTGGCGAAATAAGCGTGTTAATACACCTCTGCTTATCCCTTAGGAGATTTACAGGCCTGAATATATCTATATGTGCAGACCACGAATTCACAAGCGCCATCATTTGAACATACTTAAATAGTGTTTTATAATAATATATTCATTTATTCGAGTAACAATGACTCATATTGGTTAGTTATAAAGACTTATCCTAAGTTAGTAATTACATAGTTTATTATATTATTCAGCCCCTCACAACACCAGCAGAAATCACAATACAATAATTCATAAAGCTGCAGTCTATACGTAATTATATAAATAAGTAATAAAGGTAGATACTATCTGAAGTTCCTTTTTGGGTAGCAGACAGCGCTGCGATGCATGTGAGCATATGTTTCGCGATTTGTATGTGGGAACCTATCGGCTGTACTAAAATTATATACCAGTACGTTCACGATAGGAATGAATGTCAAGTGCAAGATAGGGATGGCGACTTTTTATCAAATTGGCTGTAGCCTATAAAAAACCAAGCCGAGACGCTCAAAAAGTTCTCTAGGACTCCAAACAACCTCAAAAATAACCCGAGGAGATAATGTTACGACTATTTTGTTACTGTTTTTGGTGTAGGAACCTTAGGTGCGTGTGTGGATAAATACGGTATACCTACCAAATGTTTTAAGGGCAGCGAGGTATGTATAAAAGCAATGTACTTATAGCTTTGTTGTAGAAAATTCGGGAGTATGCCTACTTTGGACAACTGTTCCGGTTGTCAGTCCACAGAGGACAATACAGGATAGCAGGTAAAGTTCAGTACTGAAGAGGCACATAAAGAAAAAGAAGTGGAAAAAAAAGAAGAAATGTAGACCATAACGTTTTCGTTACTTTTAAACTATCGCGGTGTAAACTCATAGTTTTATATGAATAGTTCCAAAATTTTATCACTTTAAATTCCGAACTATTATACACAAAATATGAGAAAACGTTTTCGGTCAGCCCTGCGCGTACGCACGTTGTCACTTACTTCCTAATAGGGAGACAGGAAGCGCGCTTTGGCAGCCGGACATGGGCAGCAACAAACCTCGCATAGGTTGGTACAGCACTTGTACACAAGTCACACATACAGGCAGGTAATTTGTGAGTTCTTCATTGTTCGACAGACGTGCTTTCGGCGCGGCTTGCAGAAGAAAGGAAGTTGCTAGTTATTTTAATTTATAAGTAGCTGATCACTGATGTCGGCGGCTTCGCCTGGAATACTTATTGATCCCGTTACCGCAACATATGAAGCCTATACCCGGGATAATAAGCGTAGTTTATGTGTTATTCCAGACTGTAATCTGTTCCTGTATCAAAGTTCAGCTAGATCTGTTCAACCGTTAGAGCGTTACTGAATAACAAAATTCTTCACGAACTTTAACATTTATTGTTATTAATGAATTGAATATTGGCATGATAATAGGATTTATAAATAATTAGCTCTTGCCCGCGGATATGTCATTCTGATGTATAAGCTATATTATTGTAAAGTTTCATTGAAATCCATTCAGTAGTTGTTACATGAAAGAGTAAAAACTTCCATACAAACTTTTTTTTTTTACGTGCGGGAAATCCCCACGGATACCCACCCCTCCGGAGCCGGAGGGGTAGGTTATGTCGGACTCGAACCGACTAAACCGCACGCCGTCTGTGGGTCGATGTGCTAGGCCGGAGGTGAGGTTGTCTTTTAACATATCCCTCGCACCCCGGCTGACCCAGGGCCATTCCTCTCGGTCTGGCCCTCCTCGGGAGGGGGGACCACGCGGTCCCCGACTCGCCCCCGGTATGGGGGGGGGGGCGCGCATCGTCCTACGATGCGCGCCGCCGCCGTGACCTGCTCCTGCTAGGGTGACGAACGGCTCCACCCGTCACCCTCAGGCCCGCGCTCATGGGGGGCGGAGGTCGGTTTGCGCCCTCCGACGCCCGAGCCGCCTTCGAACGCGGCCAGCGATGTCCGCGAGTCTTTCTCGCTCGCTGCGCCGCGCCCGCTCTGCTGTCTCCTTCACGAGCATGACCTGCTCGCAGAAGGAGGCGCTGGCCGCCCACGCATCCGCGCAGCGGACCATCGCCGCGAGCAGGGTGAACAGCGTGAGCACTCTCACCCCCAGGGCCGTCACAAGCTCCCGCCTCGGCGCTTCAAACGCCGACTTCCATTCATACTTACAAACTTTCGCGTTTATGATATTAGTAGGTAGACCAGGGTCGATAATTTTTAAAACAAAAAAAAAAAAAGGAAGGTTGAAACCTATTAGAAAAGGAGGGGAATATTATAAAAATGAAAGGAAAAATTAATTACGGGCGATCTGAGGTCGGAAAGGGGATGGGGGTGAGTTTTAAGGGTAAAAAACGGTTTTTCTCGATTTCCGGCAAAACTAAAAGTCCTATGGAAAAAAGTCAAATGGCAAAGCTGTAGGTAATAAAAAGATCTAAAACTTTTGCATTGACACTTTTTTCACATAACCTCAAAATTTATATGAAAAATTAAAAAAACCAAGATTTTGGTTTTTTATTTTTATCTTTTTCAAATAAATTTCTTTTTCATGATATTTGGTGAATACTTACCTTTTTATGTCCCAAATACGCTGTAATTTATTTGATTAGAAATATTTATTTTTGCACCTTATTTTGAATTAATATCGAAAAAGCACCCTAATTTTCAATCGAAAATTCACCCGTCAAAATATCAGCTTTTATCAAAAAGTTCTCTACTTTCCGATGGTGAAAAAAAAAATATGTTACAATAGTAAATCTTCTCAGAAAATGCCAAAAATCGAAAAAGACTCGAATTCGAAATTTCTTTTTTAATTATTATATACAATTTTGAGCCATTTATTAAAATTTACACTTTAATTACTCGAAAAACGTAAGATTACATGTTACAAGTTTACTTAAAAAAAAAAGTTTAGTTTCAACACACATATTGAAAACGTGTGCCAAAATAATATCGTTACCACTTGCCCACTTGATAAACCTCTCCTTTAGCCAAGGCAAGTTTCCTGATAAACTAAAGATTTCCTTAGTGAAACCAATTTTAAAAAAGGGTGATATATCAGAGATGGGTAACTATAGGCCCATTACTCTTATACCAATTTTTTCAAAAATATATGAAAAGTTAATGCATAGCCGAGTTACTGATTTTCTGAATAAATTTAAAATAATAAAGGAGGAACAGAATGGTTTTCAAAAAAATAAGTCCACTACGCTTGCGGGTTTTTCCTTGTTTAAGACTATTACAGAGAATATTGACAGAAAAACCCCAGTGACGGTACTATTCCTTGACATGACTAGGGCATTCGATTTTGTGAACCATTCTATTCTCTTGACCAAGTGTGAATATTATGGAATTCGGGGACCCGCACTTGACTGGATTAAAAGCTACCTGTCGGACAGAACACAATGCGTTGAAATCAGCCGCTTAAACTTTAATAAGACCTCTACTTCCTACAGATCGGCATACAGTATTAATGGAACGGGAGTTCCCCAGGGAAGCGTGATGGGACCGCTTCTGTTTCTGTTATACATAAATGACCTGCCGAATGTTATAAAGCATCAGTGTATCTTGTTTGCAGATGACGTGTCAATAGTAATTCCAAACCATGACTATTTGCATAAAAATTACGAATTAGTGACAAACAAAGCCTTATCAGACATATTAGAATGGTTAAAAATCAATGAATTAAGTGCAAACCTCACGAAGACTAAATATATACAATTTTGTAATAATAAAATGCAAGTAGATGACATAATTCTTAAATATGACAATCACATAATAGAATTAACTGACCAAATAAAGTTTCTGGGTATTACCGTGGATAATCTCTGTAATTGGAAACTACATACAGACGAAGTTTCCAAAAAACTAAATAAATTTGTTTATGCATTGCGTAACATACGTAAGCTGGCTTCTGAGAGTACGGCAATAACAGCCTATCATGGTTACATAGGGTCAGTATTGCGCTACGGCATAATATTGTGGGGCAATTCAGTACATAACAACAGAGTCTTCTTGTCACAAAAGAAATGTTTAAGAGCAATATGTGGTGTGAAACCCTTAGATTCCTGCAGACCTCTTTTTAAAAGAACCAAAATACTGACACTGACCTGTCTCTATATTCTAGAAACTGGACTCTTTGTCAGGAAGCACCCAAATATCTTTGAGAGGATTGGTGATAGGAGTCGTTATAGCCAAAGAGACCCCACTAAACTAGTGGTCCAGAAGTGTCGAACTGAACTTTACCACAAAAATTGCCTGTTCATGTGTACGAAGGTTTATAATAAAATACCACAAGTAATACGAGAGCTCCCTCCTAGAGCTTTTGGGTCGAAGCTCAAGGCGTGGTTGCAGGATAGGTGCTTCTACACTATGCAAGAATACTTATCCTACAGAGAGAATGGAAATTTGTAATTAATCTGCTATTATTTTGTTATTTCTATTTATTAATTATGACCATGAAATAATATGTACACTTGACATTCCCTTTCATTCGTAATTAAAATATATTGTTTTATTATTTTCATCAATTCAATGACATAGTTTTATATAATTATATATTCATTTGACATTCTTTGAAATTTTGCATGCCAATTTTGGTGAAATACGTTAAGCTACCTATTGTAATAACCGAACACCACTGTAACATGTAATGTACCGTATTTCGTGCGAATAAATTATCATTCATTCATTCATTCATTCATTCAAAGAAAACTTTTCGAATCTGCATAGGAAGGTAAATACTATCTCTATTTTTATCTGTTTAAATTAACTCAAACTTAGGGTGCTTTTTCGATATTAATTCAAAATAAGGTGCAAAAATAAATATTTCTAATCAGATAAATTACAGCGTATTTAGGACATAAAAAGGTAAGTTTTCACCAAATTTCATGAAAAAAGAAATTTATTTGAAAAAGATAAAAATAAAAAACCAAAATCTTGGTTTTTTGAATTTTTCACATAAATTTTGAGGTTATGTGAAAAAAGTGGAAATACAAAAGTTTTAGATCTTTTTATTACCCACAACTTTGCCTTTTGACTTTTTTCCATAGGACTTTTAGTTTTGCCGGAAATCGAGAAAAACCGTTTTTTACCCTTAAAACTCACCCCCTTCCCCTTCCCGACCTCAGATCGCCCGTAATTTATTTTTCCTTTCATTTTTATAATATTCCCCTCCTTTTCTAATGGGTTTCATCCTACTATTATTTTATTTCACTTTGTATTACTTTTAAAGGCTTCTACCCTGGTCTAAGGATAGTAGAATATATTACAATCTACATTCTATGAGTAGAAGCCAATTATTTGGATCCAAATGTCGCTGTGTAATTTTTCCTAGAATACTTATATCAATTTTAACTAGCTCTAGCACTACCTAAAGAACCTCTAAGAGCTGATATAACCACCATCTATCCTGAAAACTATTTTAAAACACATTTCTGAGAAACAGCAGCACACATTAACAAAAAATGTCGTAAAATAGATAATAACTTCTAAAGTTAATTTTTAACAAACTACCGTCATCTGTATTTACAATATGCTTCCTCGGTCCTAAGGGACAACTTTGTTCAATTAGGGGGCAAAGTTCCAGAGATGGCCGTTAAAAACACATAAAATGATAGTAAAAATGTTCTCCGACATGGATGTATAAGAATATCTTGAAATTATCACTTGGATGCAATAATTTCTTTGTTAATTGTGTAAATAGACTGTAAGGATTGTAAAAAAAATAAAATAATTAATAATGAAGCAAGCTTAGATTATGAATCTAAGGGCACTATATACAGGGTCGAAGATTTTAACCTTACCTTACCTATCTCCTGTATTTTTAGAGTATTTCCCTGCAGGTAAGGTCAAAATCTTCCACCCTGTATTATAATATTAAATCTGATAATTCCTTACCTGCTAAGTGAAACGAAAATCGGCAGTGTAGCCATTTTGATTATCTGAAAAGAATTTTTATAAATGTAAATGTGTCTAAAACATAAAGCAAAGCCTAGAGCCAATTCTCGTGATAAAAGATATTCAAAATTCAGTCGTAACAACATAACTTCAATCTCTCAGACGTCAAAAATAATGACAAAGTCTAAGAAATAAATTTGAAATTGTGTTACGAGAATAGGTACCTTATTTGACATTTGGGAGATTGTGGTTATGTTAAGACTGAATTTTTAACATATTTTTACTACCTACTAAAATTGGCTCTCTGAGTGAAACTATCGCCCAAGCAAGGCGGACGGTTTTTTTGTACAATTGAATGCCTTCTTACAAAAAACAAAACTTGAATCTTCAATTAATTAAAATAGCCGTCGCGGCCTTTTTTTAATTTGTCACCCATTTTGACCACCGGACGTGTTGCGCGCTGTTGTCTATGGCGGGCATAAACAATAGAGCAATTCGATGAGCACCTTATCTTCTGTTCCGATTCAGATGACACAATGGTTTGTTTTTTGATGTCTTTGTTTCGCTTCGTGATGGAGCTATTAACTTTGTGTTAGTCAGAACTGGTAGGTAACAGAAGGTTGGGTATTCCACCATATTTGTTACTTATTTAGGTACAGTGCATGACAGATATTGCTTAATACCAAAATATTAACAAGCCTTTTTATTACAATATTTGAATTAGTCTAAGTATTTTTTAATTTATTTCGGAGGGAAATACGGGATCCTATGCACTGTACAAACTGCACTCTACGGACTGCACTGTACAAACTGCACTCTACGGACTGCACTGTACGGACGGCACTGTACAATATGCACTGTACGGACTGCACAGTACGGACTGTAGTATTATTATTATTATTATTATTATTTAAGAACTGTGATAGCAAGGCAGTTGACAAACAGGACGTTTTTCTGTTGCCGCTATAAGAAATACCTAGGTACTAAAATCGGAATGATACGGAACCCTTAGTGCACGGTGTTTATAATTTATCTCGTTTATATTAATTTTTTTAACAAGTGCAGTTTATACCTATTTTTAATGTAAATAACAAACCTACTGTCCCTTTTTATCACTAACCTATCCATTACATACCTACCTAGATTATACTTAAACAACCCAAAACAGTAGGAGTAATGTTTCATGGAAATCACGCCACTGGTGACGAAAGAACTCACTGCGTAAGGCGCGGTTTATACAAAGAGACGTGGCGCGGACGTATGGCGGTGGCGGACAATTTAAGTAGGTAACACAATATGAACCTTCAATCACAGTAACAATCGTAGTCGTTTTTGTCTTAGAGGAGAACTGGGCACGCGCCTCCAGGCGACGCGACGTCCCGCCACTAAAGTGACGAGCCATCGGTTAGGTTTATATTGTGTTACTTAAATTGTCCGCCACCGCCATACGTCCTCGCCACGTCTCTGCTGTATAAACCGCACCTAAGAGTATTAAGTGCGATAAAAGTGTTTATCTTAGGGGGAGGCAGTGGCCTTGAACCAAGCCATAATACATATCACATAGGGTAAATAAATAAAATCAATGAAACTAGGGATGGTTGATAAAAGCTTTGAGTTCTATAACCAACCCTCTGTTTACTATTGTCCTACCCTGATGAGTCAATGCTGAGGGAAAAAATCGATTGTGTAACTTATAACTAAGTGTATAATGTACCTACGTATTGGAAATACGTAAAACGTTCCGATAAAATATTTTTCGTTTTCACAATTAATATAAGTCGCTTTGTTATATTAACTGTAACAGTAATATGACTTTAAGGTGGAGCTAGGGCAACAAACTTTAGGAGCGGGTTAAGATATTTTAGGGCCATATTGCACTTGCGGCTGGCCGCTGTAGGTGCTACTCATTAATGACAGCATTTGATTTCGATTGTATTGTTATCGTTAAAAATATTAAAATTAGTATAAATAACTTTCAATCAATCAGCCGCTCAATTAGCCGCCTGGGCTCTTTAATGAACGGCACCTTTCAATTAGCGGCCTGAATGGTGTTTAGCCATTTGATTAAACGGCTAGGCAAATAGCTTGGATCGATAACGTTTAATTACTTGCATCGCCATTTAATCAAACAGCTATAAATATGGCTTATTTCTGCATGGTTATAAAAAAATAACCATTACCAATCATTATAACCAATTAATTCAATTAACTAATTGGCCGGCTGATTAAGCTAGTTGGCGGCGACATATAGAACACAACGAGTGATTTTTTAGCTATAATATCCTATAGAAAAGATGCCTAAAATTATACTCAACATCTGTACAATAAATATAGTACACAACATAACCGATAACTGCATTGCACTATCTCTTGATTTTAAATTCTGTATGCGGATCTAGTGGGTACCTACCCATATTTTAAACGACGGGCTAGGTTGGTAATTGGTATTGTGCCACTGAATAATATTAGTTCATTGCTAATACAATAATGCTGTAAATATCCACCAAAACATAAAAATACTCACGTAAGTAGTAATGGACTATCCAAACCATTTATCACCAAAAACCAAAACACACTTTACAAACAATTACTTTCAAACTAAGCACTAATAGCGTAAACGAAATTCACTGTCAATACCAAAATGACATTTCACCAGTCTCTTTTCATTTAAAAAAAAGTAATGAATTCATAAATAAAGTTTAAAAAATACAAGACAAAAAGGCGCCAAATCAGACTGATACGTCACACGGGCGCGCGTCTCCCTACTGGCTTAGTCTATGGACGAATATGGCGGTCTGTTTATTTTTATGGAAACTTTGCATGGGGTTGCGGTGACTTTAATTTGGGGCAACAAGTGAGTGACATTATCGGATCCGCGCATGCGTGGTGGTCTCGCCGGGTAAGTACGCAAATAAGCGAGCAAGTATATTATTGGCTAGAAATAGCGAAAGCGCGTGGGGTCGAGCAAATTATACGATTTCATTTAAAAATTGCGAAAGGTCTGTTTCACGATTTAATCACTGTCACGCATATGGTCGTAAAAGTACTAAGATAAACCATGGCTATGAACCATCATTTTAATTAAAGTACGTACCTACTCCTAAAGTAGGTAGATAGGTATCTCAAGAACATCCACCAAGAACCTACGAAGATATTTAAAATGTATTGCTTCACAACTGCTAAATTACTTATTTGATTCCGTTAATTAAAAACATAATCATATAGGTAGCTCTGTCCGAAAGAATAGACGAAGGCGTTCCAGCCTTAGTCTATTATATATTACTTTTTCGTACCAGGTACCTCATGCACAGCAGTCGCAATTTTGTACCGCTGCGCTACCAAAACAACATTACAAAAAGGCGTAAAGGAAGCCCCGTCTAGGTAGTCAAAAATCCACCAGGACGTCAGGACTCGGGGCTATTGGGAAAAGAATTGGACTGATTATTCGGACATTGTTGAGGAAAGCCACCGGAATCTCGTGAGGGGCCGACACACGGAAACAGACATACTGGCGTGGCGTCACCATATCTCGCTAATTGGCATAATCATCATACCTACTTTATAAAAAAATTTAAATTTTATCTGCGGTAGCAAAAAAACCAACAATATTCAGTCTTCTAAATACTACTCGACAAATTAATTATAGGTTTTCTGTATTAAACAAGTTAAACTAGTAATCACACTACATAGTGAATACATTACAAGAATATTTCTTTTTCTTCCACTTACATCGGTGTCACGGTGGGTCGGCAGGAATCACGCTTGACGAAGCGTGGTGCGAAGCTATGGCGGCCATATGCCTTTAGTGCCTTATAAATAATTGATATGACTCTGTATAAGGCATGATGCTGTCTATAGTTGTGTAATGAGTAATTTATTTTTGATAGTCGATTAAGTGCACAAGTAACGTGAAATCGAGAGGAAACATTAAACCTCGTTAGTATATGTGTAAAATAATATCATCAACGTACAATAAGACGCCAAAGATTATCAACTAGATCTTCGGGGTCCAAACAACCCTCACCTGGAAATCCCTCTGGGATACTTCTAGTGGGAATTTACATGATCATGGTATAGATACATACATACCTATAATTTGCCCGAGGTTTTGACCAGGTTATACAAGCCTTGTTCACAGGCTGGCTGACTGACAGCATTATTGTCTATCATTGAACGCGTGAGTTAAAAAAGTTAGAACTCTCACTAGTCGTTTTGCAAGAGTCTACACAGGTAGATCATCTGTGGAATGAACTCCCTGCTGTGGTTCCAAGCAACCACAATATTCTTCAAGAAGGGCATTGAAGGTTCAAGTGTTCCCAGAGGGTCGGTACACGAGTGTGACGCACCTGGTGTTGCAAACGTCCATGGGCCTCGGTATTTCCACCAGTTTCCATTAAGTGGACCGTATGTTTGTCTGCCAGTTCCTTGCTCTATAGCTCATAATATCATATACAAACTTGCCCTATTAGTTTCCGGTGAAGTAAAATAGACCACCCCATCTCTTCCTGTGGTTGTCGTAGAAGGCGTCTAAGGGGTAGGGGCTATTTTCTATCCGACAGTAAACATGCAGCCCATGACCAGCGACTGATCAAGAGTTCTGACCGCCCTAGGCTAAATATGAGGACACGCCCCCGCTAGGTGTGTGTGTTTTTTTACGTGCAGGAAATCCCCACGGATGCCCCCCTCCCCTTCTGGCGCCGGAGGGGGAGGTCATGTCGGACTCGAATCGACTAAGCCGCATGCCGTCAGTGGGTCGATGTGCTAGGCCGAAGGTGAGATGTCTCGCGACATATCCCTCGCACCTCGGCTGACCCTGGGCCATTCCTCTCGGTCTAGCCCTCCTTGCTGGCCGCCCACGCATCGCCCATCACCGCTAGCAGGGTGGAGAGCATGAGCACTCTCACCCCCAGAGCCGTCACAAGCGCCTGCCTCAGCGATTCTACACTCGGTAAGCGTGTGCAGCCCCGAGTCCACGCTCGCGTCGCAGTGATGGCACTCGGGCGTTGGCTCTATGCCTATCAGATGCAGGTACCGTCCGAAGTTACCGTGTCCGGTAATGACCTGCGTCTGACAGTACGAGAGGCCACCGTGAGGCCTCTCTAGCCACTCCCCCGTGATGGGTGTTACCGCAGCAATCACGGCGTGCCCTGCGCGTGGTTGTTCAAGTCGTAGCTCCCACTCGGTCACCATGGCCCTGTGGAGCCGGGATTTCTCGGCCCGAATTTCTTCGGGCTCGGGATCGAATCCCCGCTCCCGCGCCTCCCTTCGGAACCGATACAGTGCCGAAAGGGTCTTCGCTTCCAGGATCCACGGTGGCGACACGGCCAGGAGACTCGCCGCTTCAAAGGATATCGTGCGGTACCCCCTGATGGTCCTGGAGGCCACCGTCCCCTGCGCCGCGTGGAGCAGAGGCAGGAATCTGGCCCTATACGTGTCCGCCCATACGGGGCACCCGTATAGGGCCATGGACCGCACGACACCCGCGTAGAGTCTCCTGCAGGAGTCCTCTGGACCCCTCAAGTTGGGCAACAGCCAGCTCAAGGCATTCGCCGTTATCACTAACTTGGGGCGCAGACTTCGGAGATGTTCTCCGAAGTCCCATCGACCGTCAAGCACGAGCCCCAGGTATTTCAACCGGGGCTTAATGTCGATAGGAGTGCCTCCCACTGTAAGGCTGGCTCCCGGGTCTGACCTGTGCCGAGGGCCATGAAAGAACATGGCCTCGGACTTGTGCAGAGCCACCTCGAGACCCAGCCGCCAGATCCGTTCGACGACTTAAGCAACCGCGGTCGTGGCCCTCAGGGTCGCCTCGCGGTGCATGGTCCCGCTCACCGTCACCAGCGTGTCGTCCGCGTAACACGTGACGGTGGCACCGTACGCGAAGTCACCGCGAAGCACCCAGTCGTCACCGATGTTCCTCAGCAGCGGCCCCAGGACCGATCCCTGTGGAACACCGCATGACATCTCACGCCTACCGACTCCGGTCGAACTTGGGTAGATGACGGCTCTCCCCGTCAGGTACGCCCTGACTATGCGGCGAAGGTAGAGAGGCACATCGTGGTACACGAGCGCCTCTCTGATGCAACTCAAGGGCAAGGTGTTAAAAGCGTTGGAGATGTCTAACGACACCGCCAACATCACCTCGTCCCGAGCGACCGCATCCTCGGGACGGCTACGCCTTCTACGAAATCGGGCCCACCGGCGGTCCGTGATCGCGCAGGCTTGACGCAGCCTCGCGATCTCCGCATTCCACCAGTAGATCCGACGCCTCGGATTATAGGCTGCAGTCCTAAGCATACCCGCATCGCAGACAAGTGTCATAGCCTCCCGGAACCACGCCGCTTCATCGTCGATGTTGATAGGCCTGTCCGGCTCAATAGCCCAGGCCTGTACGATGGCGGATTCAAGTGCCCCAGCACCCAGCGCGGCTCGCGTTGGGCCGTTGCGACCGGCGTATCCCCCGCGGGATGGGAGACATCCAACCAAACGTATCGGTGGTCCGACAGAGTCTCCACCTCCGCGACGACACGCCAGTCCCGCACGCGGAGTGACAGGGAAGCGCTCGCGAACGAAAGGTCTATGATCGACCTGCGCTCGCCCGACACAAACGTGGCTTCGGCCCCGCGATTCTGGAGAACTAGACCGAAACTGTCGGCCCAGCCCTCCAGAGCCCTGCCTCGCGCGTCCGTGCGCCGGGAACCCCAAGCCCCCGACCAGGCGTTGAAATGCCCGAGCACAAGAACCGGACGAGTTATGCACGAGTGCCGCCGAACCATCCAGATCGACCACCCAGGCGGGCCTGAGTGGTCGGTGAGTGTATGGCTCGGCGACAGCGGCAACGTGTATGGACCACTGTGCCATGCTCTGGAGCAGAAATGCCTGCAGGATGCGGAGCTGGGGATCCATTATGGAACCATCTCCGCATGCCGCCCCGAACCATTGGCGGAACGCCCGCCTCGCGGCTTCGGCTCCCCGCGGATGCAGGCCTTGCTGCCACCCTTATGGTCGGCCTGTTTGCCCCCCGCCGCACACCTAAAACAGTGCGGCGGAGCTTCGTAACTGCCGGCCCTATGACCGGGTTGGCCACAGCGGAAGCAACGGTCGCCGACCGTCACCTCCGCCGTGCACTGCACTCCCACATGGCCGACCAACAGGCACCTAAAGCACCTGGCCGGCCGACTCTGTAGGAGGCATACCCGTACCACTACTACGCCGCCCACCGCACCCGCTAGGTGTGTTACGGACGGCCTAAAATTTGTGAGTAGAGTAATAGTGTGAAAATTTCAACAAATGCACAACTATGCTGCACTGTTTAAATTAGGAATTTCCCATACAAAATAAAGTTAAAATTAACGCTTTCCCATACAAAATGAAGTTAAAATTTGCGCCCGTTATTTTTGTTCTACGTGCGCTTTTTAAATTTTTAAAATTTACTTTTATAATTAGGAACTCTCAAGTGCATTTAGTTTTAGTGTTTTCTAGTGTTTTTCTTCTCGGTCTAGTTGCAATATGTAGGGTAGATGCAATGATGGTAGATTAGTGCATAAGAAGACACGATTTCAGCGCGCCCGCCCCCCTGATCCTCGCGCCCTAGGCTGCAGCCTAATTAGCCTAAGGGTTAATCAGGCCCTGCCCATGACTAGGTGACCGTTTGACGGCGATAGGCTCGCCCCCCATTACGTGAAACTGAAAATCATAGTTGCCGAAGGCCCCTGGTAGTACTCCGGGTGCACTACATATTGGTACACTTAATATTTTTTTCCAAATGTTGAAAGAATTTTTTTTTTCTTTGTTTTCCGTTTAATTAGTATTATTTATTCTCCATCGTATTAGGAAAGCTCAATGAAACGACAATTTCATAAAAGAAAACACCACTACATGAAGAAAAAAATTGGCGCCAAGCGAGTACTTTAAAAAAAAAAAGAATAGCAACCTAAATTTTCGAAATTACTAATATTAGATCTACTAAGCTAAATTGCTTGTGCTAGGAGTACCTACTTCTTTTGTAGTGATGTTTTTTTATGATATTTCCGTTTCATTGAGCTATACTAATACGATGGTGAGTAGATACTGCTAATGAAACGGAAAAAAAACGAAAATATTTTTTTCTTTTTCACCAAATCGAAACAAAATTTATGCCTGTACCCGAAGTGCTATCAGAGGCCTTCGGCTTCGGGAGCGTTCCCCTTGCACCCGGTATGTATGTGTGTATGTACTAGGCGAGATTTTTAATAGCCTGCGCTACTTGTATACGACAGTAACTTACCTACAGTTTCCTGTATAAATATTAATGTTATGAAATCCAAGCATTACGCCAGAAGCGTGGCAACTGGCACTAAAAAAAGTAAAAAGAGGGGTGTTAAAGTTCACCACTGACCTGCGCACGCGCACGAGACACGCAAAAAGCGCAATTATATGTGATTTCATTACAAAAGTGCTTTAACAAGCTCGTACTCGATCGTGTTGTTTTTTTTTTTTGTTAGGATGTAGTTTAAAAAAACTGACTCGTGCACTGATGGTTCCGTATAAAAATAAATAAAAGGGCTTATTCCCATCCAGTGCCTATAGTCATGGATTACGGTTGGCACTGTCAAATGCATATCTACTATTTTTTAGGTTTTCCCAACCACTAACACTAAAAGTGGTATTAGGAAATTATACCTAATCTTTTACCTGACAGAAAGTGGCTAGCATGCCCTATGGACGTGTGCAACACTAGGGGAGTCACACTCGTGCTATCAACCTTGTAAGCACAGAGAGTTTCTGTGCCGTTAGTGTAGAAGACAAAGCAGGAATAACTCGTGCTCTTCCCTCTTCTGTCAGTGACACCGGGAACAGTACACGAGGTTATTATGGCCGCGGAATTCTGTAGAGCGAAGGTACTTCCCCAGTCGGATTGTCAATTGGATAGAAATACAGTCATGTCCTACCCGTACATCAAATTGTGTGTAATCAGCCCAATGTCTTTTTTAACAAATGAAAGGGCATTATCAATTAATTGATTGTAATAAAAGCTATTTTCAAAAAAAATATTTAAATGATAATATTAATAATAATTTTTAATTTTTCTCTTGCCACTGCATTTTTCAAGGCCCAGCACACAGGTGTGGTCTCCGCAGGGGCAATAGCTTACAGCTGGATCTGGAAACATACTTATATGATGACTAGCGAATACCTTAGGTACTCATCTTGACTCACCACGAATATTGAAAAAACTCACTATTTAACGGATTCCGTGGCGATTTATTTGGTATTATTTACATTTAGTCCGACGGTTTTTGTTACTGCAATGCTTCGATATCGCCTTTGGGTGGTGTAGGTCAGATGGCAGACACTTCACGGAAAATGTCGTAGTTTAGCCAAACCCGCAGTTAGAGTGATAAAAGCGGAAGCCAGGCTCCAAGTTGATAGCTTCGGATGCGACTGGGATTAACGCTGGGATGAAGTTTTAACATTTAGGCCGACGTTTCCCCCGCGACGATAGCAGTTGAAAAGTAGTCAAAACGTCGGGCTAAATGTAAATTATATCAAATAAATCGCGATAGAATAAAGTTCTTTTTATTTCAATAACCACTACAAGTGAGCAAGGAACTCTAGCCTCTAAACTTTTAGAGTCCAGAGTAATATCATCATTATACAGGGCGAGGTTAACACTATTCCTTGCACGATAGTAAATTACAACTTCCTGCATACATATTTATGTTCATAAAGCCAAGTGTTAGGTACGCCACAAGCGTGGCACTATAAAAAGTAAAAAGGGTGCTCAAGTTCAGTTGCAGTCCTGCACTCGTTTCCAATAAAAAAAATATTTAGAAAAGAAACATCTAGATATTTACTTTTGCAGGACCTAATACGTAGGGTATAAATACGAGTATTATGTAGTATCCGAAATTACTAATATTCCCTCTTACCCCTCCGGCAAAGCTAAATTGCTTGTATTGTGTTGTCAAATCCACCTAATCATATATCATATCAAACTAATGACGTGACGTGGAGTCAAGATAATGTAAGGACCTATTATACAAAATCATAATACATAAATAAATATCATTTTATTCATGGCAACTGGGCCCAATTCGTTGGTAACAATTCGTCTTACATCTATGGTTAGGATGAAATATGTCAACAATTAAACAATTAAGTAAATCAAGAACTTATTATCAATCGATATCATATTATGGCATTACATCTGATGTCAGTCAAAAAAGTATAATTCAAAAATTAAATAATTAAAAACAATTATAAATTAAGTAACACAAATCCATGATAGATGCAATAGTCAACAATAATGTCAATTCATAATAGCGTATAAGTCCTTTAATTCAATAAATAATATTATAATAATAAATTAATTAAAGTTACCATGTAGGTATGTGTTTCACTCTACTGGAGGTTTTGGCAGTACGCCTTGAATAAGGTGATTTTTATACTTACATAAGTAATTCTTTAAGATCTATGACTAACCTTCGGTTAAATCATCATTATAGTAGATCAGAATGGCCGGCACATGGATATTTTCGGCCAAAGCCACGTTGCTGAACCTGTCGCGTTCGTCAGGTATTTTATTCTCGGCCAATGTCTTGTTGTAGCACAGCGGCTTGCCCAAGTACCGCCACGTGTAAGATAGCAAGTGGCGATTGTGTGGGTAGTACCGCATCATAACCTCGTATAACGTCTCTTCTGAACATACTTCTAGGGTTACTGTTGATCCTATGTTTTAAAGATATGTTATTTTAATACCTTACCTAGACAAATCTTCGAGGCTCGAGGTCACCGATCTGGCTGAAATGTTTAGTCTCCTAAAATTTCCAATATGCTAAAGAGTCTGGTGTCCTATAGCCAGATCTGAGGTCACCCACACTTGCGAGTTAGTACCTATACCTGCTGACGAGGAGCTGCCACAGGTCTTCGTCTCGACGTTGGAGGGTAAGGCGGAGGTTGCTTCCGTATAAACGGAGAAATTATATCAAGCAGAGAACCCCCACCGACTCGTCTTCAAAGTGCTTTGTCAAAAACTCGAGTAGATATCTCTATTGTCTCTATTTTTCCCACTGGTAATGGTACATGATAGACCAAGCACAACGAGGGATGAAAAGTAGCAGTTTTCTGCATCATATGAGTATCAGGCCTTAAGTCCCTTTCTTTCCTTCTTCCTATGCTAGTCTCCATACGTTTGGCTTGGTTAGAATCCTGACTACATGCTGAGACAGACGGCTTGCGGTAGGTACGCACTTATGTAACCTATTCTAAACGCAACTTAAGTATAAAAAAGTCGCTTAAAACAACCTTTACTTACCAGTCAAAGTATTAGTAATCCTAATAGGCCTGGTTCGAGCTGTAGCTTTCCCAACTACATACTTCTCATTCAGCCACCAAGGCTTCTCCAAAGGCCTCCACTTGGTGGATGGAACTACCGGCTCCCTATGGCCGTGCCCGTGGATCTTATAAGTCGTTCTGGTGCCGGTGATGGGGTGCGTGTAGCGTATCCACTCGTCGCCCTTGAACCAGTGGCTCAAGTCCTTGCCAGCGTATGCTACGATCGCCATTGCTAACTGGAAATGAGGTCAAACAAGTCGAACTACTTAGGTAGGTAGGTATATTGTTTTAATAGTGTCAGAGTTGAGAGGACGACTGGTATTCGGCTGTACCTACACTAAACTTCGATGAGACTAGTATCTAACTGTTAGTAGGTAACTAGCCTTGAAAAAGGGGGTTATTTGTGATTCCCTCCGCTCTAACTTCCCAGAAAATTATTGATCTATAGGTAATAGCGTGATAAAACATGAGAAAATGCTATTTTTAAAAGACAAATAAGCGGCTCAGTTGTAAAAAATCATAACGACACCACACAAACCACTTGCCCCAACCGGGGAATCGAAGCAGGAACCACGTTAACAGCACCAAACACTCAATGCGATACCAAGACAGTAAATCTAAGAAAACAACGCACCCTTTTCCCATCACAGTACATATAACCTTGTCTAAAACAAGGGCAGTACTCCACGCAATGGTCTTCGCAAAACCAGTTCTTGATCTCACACGAACACAGCTTGGTGCACTTGCATAATCGGTACTGGTCTTCGAGCCATTTCGAGAGGTCGTACACCTTCCCATTCAAAGATACCCAGCAATCCCGGGACGAATCGTGAATAGCTATCTCCGCTGGTGTGTACCACTGTTTGACTGTATATCTCATCGTTTAAAAAAAGTATGTGAGCAATTTTTAGGTTGGGTGTCGTCCATAAAATGTACTTGTTTTTAGGTAAATTCTGTAAAAATGTTACTTATAAAGTTGTTTTACCGGTGCTATTGCTTTTTTGACAACACGTGAAACCATCGTGAAAAACATGGCAATTCCACCTTTATGGTTTTATATAGAGGCCAGTGTTTTATACCTTTTTTCGTGCCTAAATCTCCTCGTATAACCCCGGCGAAGAAATGCTAAACGGATTCAAACCGACTAAAGCCCCACGTCACAGAAAAGATAATAGTACTCCCACGTCGTATAAATGACTTCAGATGTTGTAATGTAAGGTGGCCCAAAAGGCCTTTCACCCTGGCTTGTGCCTTAATATCGATCTGAGTATCAAAGTAGGCCTACTTAGGTATAAGCATTTAGTATTGGGAAATGATGAAAGGAGTAGGTATGGCTGGCCATCAAGACTTGGGAGGGCGGTAAGTTATCACTTTTATAAGTCATAAGTAGTTATAAGCCAAAAAGAGTAGGTACCTAAGCTGACCACGGGCTCCGACGTGAAAACCTCGAATACAAATGGGAATAACATGCTAAGATATATGTTGAGATAAAGAGGTTCTTCCTATTATAGGATACTAACTTTTGCCCGTGGCTCCGCCCGCGTGGATGTAGGTTATCGCGACGAGGCATAACCCATGTCCTTTCTCAAGGTCTAATCTACCTCTATACAAAATATCATCAAAATCGGTTCAGTGGTTTAGGCGTAAAAGCGTAACATACGTACATACATATTGACAATGCAGTTATACTTTTCCACGATATTTTATCTTCGAAATCGTAAACCTGCCGTGAGACGAAACCGGGCAGGTTTTAATAAATTATCGTGGAAAAGAATAACTGCATTGTCAATATGACTTCACCTGTCACAGGATAATGGATCACCACTGTCCATTACAGTCACCAACAATGTTATAAAAGCGGCACTCGGCTTCACAGCCATATCAGATGCTTTTTCACGCCCTGCTTGTAGAACCCGGGACTGTAGGAAGAGGGACACACGTGTGCTGGTATATTCAAAAACTTTATGGTGCAGCAAAGAAAAGAGTGGCCGTACCGCTTGATTTAATAATAATAGAATTGTTTGCAGCGTATGAAGGTGACATTTAAAGCCGGGGTTCCACGGCCTGTCGAAAGCACAGGCCGCGCCGGACCACGCCAGGCCGCGCCGCGCCACGCCGTGGGAACCGATCGGTGCGTGGCGCGAATGGAATCACAGGCCTCCTGCTTACATTTGAACCTTGACGCGCCGCGCCTTTGAAGTTTCCGACTCGCGATGGTTCAAACGCGCCACGCCAGACCGTGACAGGCCGGTTCCCACGGCGCGTTGGCATGTCCTGGCGCGGCGCGGCCTGTCAAACGCCTGTTAAAACGGGCCGTGGAACCCAAGCTTAAGACCAGCACATTTTGTAAAAAGGGAGGTTGCCTTAAAAAACAAGATAATTAAACTTTGACGCATATTTATTGAGATTTTTTATCGCCAATACGCCGAAAGTATATAACTAAATAGTTTGCATTTTATTATACAATATCCAAGAGATGAGATATAAGTTATCACAAACGACCACCTTTAATATACATAATACAAAAAGACGATTACACATTAACAATTTTTTTACAATCTTTACAAAACATCAAATCCACTCATATTGCTATTCTGCTGAAGATCTTAGCGATTTAGATTAGAAAGAGAGAGACAGGACAAACCCGCGACCGATCCCTTAGGCGCGGTTTATACAGAAGAGACGTGTCGAGGACGTATGACGGTTTAAGCAACACAATACAAAAAAACATTAAGTAGTGTACAATAACGTCATTTTTTCTTAGAGTAGAATTGCAACCGCGCCTCGAGGCGACGTCCCGCCACTAAATGAAGACGCAATTCTCCTCTAAGACAAAAACGACGTTATTGTACACTACATAAGGTTTATATTGTGCTACTTAAATTGTCCGCCACCGCAATACGTCCTCACCACGTCTCTTCTGCATAAACCGTACCTTACAGGGGAATGCTGTGACCACTTGAGCTACTGAGCCATGTCTTGAATATTCAAACAACCATCTTCGGGCGACGATGGCGCCATCTATCGATCATCATGTGAACTATCGAACTGGGTCCTGATTCTATTATTTTTTTCATGGCAAAACCATTGCGGTACCGCAAACACTGTACCAAAAACCATGCGGTACCACAAACACTGTACCAAAACCCATTTAACTTTAGACTTTACTGCTCTACTGTTAAAGTTTAAAATTAAATGACAATCTTGTATTGTAAATTTAAAATGTTACACTCTTTCACTTTTTATTTTGGACTTTAAAATTCAGCCATAAAGTCTAAAATTTAATGATATTTTATGCAATGTCATCGGTTTGACAGTGGTTTTGTTATGTCACAAAATTAGCGATTCGGGAACCTGAATAGGTAGTTAGAACACATATTGCTTGAAATTTGCATTAGATCTTGGCATTTCCGTAGGCTACACCAATGGCGAAAGGTACAATTTGAATTAAATTTTCAACATTCTACATGTCAAATATTCAAATTGATTTAAATTTGACAAAGTTGAATTTGTTCTAGGCGGGGTTTGAACCCGCGATCTTTGCCTTACAGGGGTAATGCTATGACCATTTAGCTACCAGACCCTCGCACTAACCAATTCAAATTTCTCTTTCTATATCTGTCTTGAGGCGACTGTGAAGTGTGTCTTCGAATATTTTTACGAACTATCGGAAACAATGAATGATTTTTCAATCATTTTTAAACATTTGTTTTTGACAACTCCGCCCATTATTATATACAATTGTAGGGGAAGAACGCAGGTTCGATTTCCGCCTAGACCAATTCAACTTTTTCAAATATAAATCGTAGGGTACAATTCTTAAAAAGGGAAGTCGGTAGTAAAAGACTCACCTCGATCTTATATGTTATAATATAAATCATACGACCCATTGGGAAGTTGGCAGGAATTGGGCTGTAGGGAGCCCTCGCCACCAGGCTACAAACTCAATGATCTCATATTCAAACTAGCTACTCCTGACCGCACGGTACCCTATTATTCTAAAAGTAAACTTACTTTCGCCTTATTAACTATGTGGTAGTGATAATTTTATAAAAAAGGGCCCAGCTATTTCGGAGATCAACCGAACAAAGAGAACACAAGAATATTTAAAAGTACTGTGTGTACCACGGCTGGTTAATCAGCCAGCTAGCATCCAATCAAATAGCCAGTTTAACGGGTTTAGACAATTTGACGGTTAGTATATTTAAAAAGAACTATACATGGCCGAAAATCATGTAATAATTTAGGTAGATTAGATTGATTATCTAGTTATTTCTTCATCTAAATCTCAATATAAGATCATTGTACAAACCACTTGTATAAACCAACATACAAGACGAGACTCACATCTGCGAGTGTAACGCTAGATTTTAGAATACATGCTAGATTTTAGAATACACGCTAGAGTTTAGAATACACGCTAGATTTTAGAATACACGCTAGATTTAGAAGCGCTCGTGGACAGGTGCGCCCGCTGTTCGGTAAACGAACAGTGGGTTAAGTTACCTAGGCGAAGGTTACCATTGGGATGGGTGACCGTTTAGTGGTGTTACATCTGAGCGCTTCCGTGCTTCGGATGGCACGTTAAACGTCGCTCCCGGCTGTCAGCCGTCGTTAGGTCAAGACGGAGGCCTATATGGGCGACCTGAACAACTCTTTCACAGATTGACCACTAACCACATGAAAGAACGCTAGATTTCTCTAACAGAGCAACCAAGCTATAAATCCAAACAGATCCCGTTTGGATTTATTTCATTTGTTGTCCAAATACATACTACTTTTAAGACATAGAAACCATCATCGATATTCTAAACAAATTGTACGTTTTCATTGTGAAACATACAATTTGATAGTATTTTTCCGTTTCGCCACGGGCAGCTTAGTTAGTTGAAAACTCTTCTAGCAAGAGATCGCCCTGGATGTTATTCCCATTAAAATGAACAAAAAAACTTTCCACAAAGGCTTCAAAATGTATTCAAACAACACTTGTCAAAACTTGACAGTTCATGACATATCTTTGTGACATTGGCTGATTTTAGCGTAAGTGGGTAGTAACATGAAATAAATGCAATGACAAAAAACTGACAAGTTTTGACTAGTAGAATAATTGATTTAAGACCTTTTGTCATAATTTGACAATACTCGACACATCGAAGTATTTGTGAGATTAGCAAAGTTTCGACAACTATTTGTGGGTCATAACATAAATAGAAAATTGTCAAATTTTGACAAGTGACACCACTTGTCATAATTTGACAATACATGACATATTTGACATTAGCTAATTTTCAGCAGAGCTTGTGGGTAGTTGACATAAATGCACTGTCAATGTGTGCGTCGTTAAAGTGCCTAAGTGTTCGTGTGTCATGACGCGGGCGGTTGATGGGGCGCTTGTGATAAATGCTTCACTATGTCCACCCAATCGTAGCCGCGGGGCTTCTCGCCAGCCTTGCCTATCTCAGCCTTGTCCCACACTCTCCGTTTCTGGGCTTTCGTTAGTTGCTCCTTCTTCTCTGGTTTCTTTGTAGTATCGTTCTGGAATAGTCGATAATTTAATTTTAGGAAGTTTCATAGATTTGAGATGAAATAGATACTGAAAGCTGTCCGTCTCAGTGTGTTACTAAATCGGATGTTTTTTTTACGTGCGGGAAATTGCCACGGATACCCACCCCTCCGGAGCCGAGGGAGAGGTTATGTCGGACTCGAACCGACTAAACCGCACGCCGTCTCTGGTTCGTAGTGCTAGGCCGAAGGTGAGGTTGTCATGCGACATATCCCTCGCACCCCGGCTGACCCAGGGACTAAATTGGATGTAATGCACGAACTCTATTTACGGTGAGCATAATTACTAAATGTATATTTATCGGTTAGGATATTCCCAGTAGCAACAAAAAGTGTTCTGCCGATCAACAAGACTATAGACCGCCCCCAATTCCGTGGTATTAATAAAGGTTTAAAACATAATCTCTGCTTACTTCTTTAAGAACATATAGGCGTGTGTGTCTGTTTGTCTGTCTTTCACGCCTAAACCACTGTACCAATTTTGATGTTTTGAATTTGGTAAAGGGGTATATTAGACCTTGGGAAAGACATAGGATATGTTTGGTCGCGATAACCGATATCCACGCGAGTGGAGCCGCGGGTAAAAGCTAGTATCTAATGAATTAAAATACAGGCCGTCACGAAGCCTGCCAACAGCAATGAAAACATGTATTTCCTATCACTGCTAGCCAAAAACACATCATACCCATAGCATAGATTGCATTTTCATTGCGCAATTGGCTCTGAAGACATATGAGACTTCGTTCGGCCTAATCCCAACCGCAAGAAACCCTAAGTAACTACATGCTAAGTGCGTCTTTAATTCGCGTTTCGTATGAGCCCGAAGTTTCGAATGAATTTTCATGATATAATATACAGGGTGGAAGATTTTGACGTTACCAGAAGGGGAAGTATTCTAAATACTTGAAGCTAGAGAGATTTGAACCTTATTATTTGACACTATCGATTGATACCATAAAAGTATAGAATGTCATTTTTCGGATTTTAGTCGGTTCGATTACCGGGACCGGCAAGCGCGTTTTCGAAAATCTTTGAATCCAGTTTTGTTTATTTTTTTACACTGAAGGAATGTTTCCATTGCTTAAAATTCGTTATCTTCAGTATTTACAGTACTTTTCTCCTCCAGGTACGGTCAAAATCTTCCACCGTGTATACTGTTGACATAAGCAATAGACAACATTTTTACTTTTATCTGCAGAAACCTTTCAACACAACAAATAACCTGCTCACCTGATCCTCTATAACTAATTTTTCAACACGACTAGACACCACGACCTCCTCAGTCTGCTCCGAGAGTATATCCGACACATGTTCCTTCAGGCACTCGAAGAGCGTGTACGTCATCGCACATCCCAGCCATTGCTCTGCCTCAGTATTCACTATTGACAATACCTTTTCTTTTACTGACGGCAATCTGCAAGAACAACACTAGCTTTTTGTTTTGTTTCTACCAGAAACTATAAGTGATACTTCTGTACGACCAGTTTTCAGAAGTAATAACACCCCACTTTGTCCCGGCAAAGTGGGGTGTTATTCCCATTGAATTTTACAAGAAAAAGTTAGCACAAGAAATACCGGAATAAGGTGGGGACACCGAGCTTCCCACACCCGAAGGGATCTCAAAACCGTTGATGGCCCATAGTCAATCGGGGTGCGATTGCGTGAGAAATACGTTATTGGATAACTTTCTACATTATCATCAGCCACACATAGTCCACTGCTGAACATATCCTATAGACTTCCAGAACGACCGATATAAAGCAGCCCGCATCCAGCACTTCCCGGTGACCTTGATGAGGTCGTCCTTCCACCTGGCCGTGGGGCGTCCTACACAACGTTTACCCGTATGCGGACGCCATTCCAGAACCTTGCACCCCGGAGATTAAAAGCCGAAACGGTAAAAGGTTTTGTCAGTGGATCACCGTAGGGATTAATGCACGAAAAAATCGTATGTTGTGTTGTCGTATTATCTCTTACTTGCAAATAGGCAACACCAACAACATAATCCTGCAATGGATCAAGGGCCACAGCGGCTCGCGCGGCAATGACGCAGCAGACGAGCTTGCTAGGAGAGGATCTAACATGGTCGCAATGGGACCTGAGCCCATAATACCGATCCCCTTAGCATACCTACGAACCATCGTAAACAAACGAACGATAGATCAACACAACAGATACTGGACAAACCTGGAAGGATGCAGGCAGGCCAGGGAAGCAATCCCTGTGCTTGAACATAGACTGACCCGGCGTGTTCGACAACTGTCAAAACAACCACTACGCATAGCTACAGCTGCCATCACGGGGCACGGCTCCTTTAATAAACACCTTTTTATTTTAGGAATCACCGACAGCCCTCTCTGCAGAACCTGCATGAGAGAGGAGGAAACAGCGGCACATGTGCTCCTACACTGTCCTGCAACCGCCACATACAGGGCTAAGTACTTCAATAATACAGGTACGCTCCGGGAGATCACCAGCAGTGTGAAGAGCCTGCTGGCGTTCTTCAATGAGTTGGGGTGGATCGAGTGAAATGCCCACCCTCACGCAAAAACCGCGCCATGACATGGAGTTGCGGATACCAGCCCGTGTTACCATACCATCTTACTTGCAACATAAACGGTTAACTTCCGTCCATTAAATTCGGTGTACAGGTTTGAAGTTGACTCGTGAATTACTTTGTTACCACCCGGAATTGAGACATCTTCATCTCAGCGTTAGATCCCTGTAGCTGATGCTTTCTCCTCAGAGCCCGTCGCTTTACTCCTCCAGAATCAAGGAAATTCGAACTATAATACACGGAAAGAGTAATTTTCTCGTAGTGATTCCTCATTGGTCAAACTATGTTCCTATGTCACTTCTCGATCAGCTCGAGTTTCATTAACTACTCAGTTACCGACTATCAGTGATGAGGGGTCCTTATAATAACGATTCGTGCTGTCTTCCCATTTGAAAATCTACACACTTCGCCACTACCAACTACGACAAATATTCATGAAGATAGAGACTTCAATTCAACTGATAAGTGCCAATGCATCACTCGACGGGATGTTTGCATTTACTTTTTAAATGTAATTGCCGACATCCTGAAAAGCAAGCGATATATCCGATGAAATTTGAATAGTTTACAAACAACATAATGTATTTAAAACGAAGACAATTCACAAATCATCCACAAGTAGTGAAATTGTGAAACGGTGTGGTGCAGTGCGTCGTGACATAGATATATGATAGTTAATCATCATGAACAAGTAAGTACGGGAATCATTCTTATATACAAATTAAGTGTTACGAGAGTACTAGAAAAGAAGGAAATATTATTTTAAGGCTAGTGACTTCGACTTCAACTTTTATAGTGTGGATTTTGTGGAAGTCTACTACAAAAACAATCATCCAATTACGACCGCACTGCTCTCCGATATATCCGATATATTAGCTCGACAATACGCAGCGACTTTACATCGGCGGTTAAAAGATCCAAGTTATAACTTATAAGCGACAATAACAGTTCGCAAGAAAATGGCGTTGTCAGGTAAAGTGTTGATGATGTACTTTAAGATCTTTTTCCTTGGAACAGTCGATGGCGCTTGCACCCAATGTCTACCATCATCTAGCAGAACTATCACTTTCGCTTCCACAGTGATTGGCATTTATTTATAAAAATTCCAATATCAACCTGTAGGGCCACAGCCCGTAAAGCCTTTACAGCTAGTAAAACCCTGATGTTGTTATTTTTATTGTTTCAGAATATACGCGATAATCATAATGCTATATTGTTGGTGCCAGTCACTATCCCAGGAGTATGTTGGTCTTCAACAGTACCACACTCCTGAGACACTAGATTACCGTCAACCTTTGATACATAACCTGTCCACTCCACGTCTTTCCTATCAACAAATTTTACGGAAACTTCTTCTCCCATATCATCGTCAGCTTCCATATTGTGCCCAAATTCCATCGATTTATCACTATAACGCATCAGTGCAACAAAATCTTCCACCTTCACGTCGATATCTGCTTTTCTATTACAATTCACTTTATCATCAAAATCTCCTTCCTTATCAATCGCAAGAATATCTTCTCGCACATCAACATAAACCCCCATCAGAATATCTACTGTTTTTCTACCATAACAAATTCTATCATGCAAATTCTCATATTTCTGAAGCAGATATGTACAGTCTGTATGATACGATAGACAATTTTGGTAATGGACTCCAAGAAGACAACATATCTCGATGGAAAACCACGCCTATAATTCATCATGAAGACTGGTCTAATAGTAAAATGCCAGCTCCGACGTGCAAGTACATAGCTGGCTACCAAAAAAGTAATTTTTCCCAGATTACTTCGAACCCGATCTTTACTTCAAAAAATAAAGAAACCTGTATGCAACCCAAAACTGGACGTGGAAACTTACTGGCTTATACTTTACTTAATAGATTAGTCAAACCCGTGACCAGACGAGAGCAGGAATTGACATTTAATTTACTAAACAGATTGGTCAGAATCGTCAGAAATGGAACCAGGTGGCAGACGTTGCAAAATCAGACTTGTGACGCATTTAATTATGAGTGGTTGTTGGCTATCAAGACATTGAAGCATACATTAACTGAGTTGAAAAATCTCTCGTCTAATGGTTTACTAAATAGCTTAATGAGCCAGAAAATGAGTTTGGGTCAAAGGCTTTTTCTAAAGAATGTGGGATGCAGTCATAACATATTGAAAAATCTAACAGTTCTGGATTGGCCAGGGTTGTACAGGAAATATATAAAGAGTCACCTCAGAACATTGTATTGCCACTATAGTTCCAAATCTGTAAACAGCACCCATAGTGCAGTCAGCAGTTTTACACCATATGGTCACAAAATGACATCCAATGTCAACGGAATTAGCCCGGCAAAGGTATGTATGAAACACTCAAAAATTACTGAAAATATTTTTTTTCAGGAATCAATTATTAATCCATAAAACTCTACTTCTGTTAAAACTTTGTAAATATTAGTGGTAAAGTGGTGGTCATTTTATCAATGCACTGCACCACAATCATACTGCTGAATTAAATATATAATATCTTCTAGTAAAATAAATGTGTTTCCTGATTCGGAATAAATAATGCAGTATAGTTAAATTCAGCAAAAATTGTCAGATGCACTCTTATTTTGTTTCGTGTGGGTACCACCCCCGTCGGGCATCAGGGGCGGTTATGTAACAAAAACTTCACGCCGTTATGGGTCTCAATTATTACAGTAGTGTACCAACACCCAAAGGCAAACAGAACGTAGGACACCCCCTAGCCAGATGGACTGACGAGCTGAAAAGGGTGGCTGTGACAGACCGGATGAGGAAGGTGGATTATCGGACGAAATGATGCGCTTTGGGAGAACCCTATGTCCAGCAGTGGACTGTGGTGGACTAGTTGATTGATTAAGGGTTAAACAATAAGGCATTTCTCTGGCACCTTCACTGAGCTTAGGCCATCTACGGTTTTAAGATGGTCTCCTCTTGGTGGAGGAAAGGGGGTGGGGGCAATAGGCATCCGTTGCGCCACTGCGCCGACTGGGTCAATGGGGTCACAGAACAATAGTGAATTTCTATGTATACTTACAGACTTTGATTATAAAATATCTCCATATTAAAACTAGGTTTATCTGTTGGATAGGTAGGTCCCCAAATTATCTCCAGTATAAATGATTTATCTCCATCTATGTACTGAAAATAATGAATAATTTATTAATACCCACAGTAACTAATTTGAAATGTTTATAAACATGTTATAAAGTATAAAAATCCTGGGTTAATATGTGTATGCTTCATAAACTTAAAAATCCTGCATTCGTGAAGTTCAAATTTAGACATACCCTCTTCAGAAATGTCTAAAAAAAATTGCTAAAAACCACAGTTCTTAGGTATTTTTGCATTTGCAAATGTATCCCTAGAAAGAGCCAGAAGTTTTCAATAAAAACGTCACAAGAAGTTTCAGCACCTAGGTGACCCTGGATTTAGATAGATTGTACACATAATTTCATGATTATTTACAGGTATACAGTCACATGAAATATTTTGAAAACGCAGACCACACATTGGACTTTCAAAATGAACCTGGCTGTTCTAAGAAGCATTTTAACTCTCAAACGCAAATTCATTTTAAATAATATAATGCAATCTCATATCAACAAGCAACTAAAAATGTTAGGGTGTACTTAACATTTTTGTTTGCTTACTCAAATGGCAAATATTCAATGCACTCAAGTAAAAAAAAAATGTAATCATTAATATTCCTAGAAAATAAATATAAAATAGAACCTCAATTAACCAGAAAAACGGTTGTCGTTAGGCATTTCAAATATCTGGATAATCAAATTGTAAAGAAAAGCTGATTCTGTGCATACATGTGTGCCATTAAAACAAAAAATATCACTGCAAATCAAATTTTATTAATGCATACATTTTCTAACATACATATAAATTCATTTATTTATGTACATATTTTCTTATACAAACTATGTAATGTATTTGGTCACATGTGGTAGTCAGTTAATAGCAAATCCTCCGTAAACTGCATGTGGATAATTGAGGTTCTACTGTACCTAGTTAAGTAATGAGTTGTCATACATAATATTATGTTAGTAGGTTATTCAAAGACACTGATACGGCACAAAATTGTATCTAACGGTGTCACTTTATATGGCTATTTGATTTCACAATTGGTCATTTGTTGTATTTGGCAAAATATTTGACATACACGCAAACATTCAAATACAGGCAAATATGACTATCGACACATAAGTAGCAGCCAAACAACAAACACAAAACATTTGACTGCAGATGCCTTCTGTTACTTTCTGCCATTCTGGTATTGGCCATATTTGTAAAATAGGCAAATAAGACCAATACTTTGTCAAATATACTGTCTATGTGTGGTAACTTGACAAATATGTCAAATATGCAAAAACAAATAACTATGTGAAGTTTCACCATGACAAACTAAAACTGTGTTATTGTACTTACTGACCTTGTATTGGTAGGTTTTTGTATCTACTTGTTTGAAGTTATCATCACCCTCATAAATTGATTTGAGTACTTCTATTTCTTCAGTTTGTTGCTCTGCATCATCAGACATTATTTTATGATCAGATTCTGGAAATTTTTATGAATAAATTAGCCATTACAATTATTAGAACAATTTCAGAAACTAGGTGGCAACCAGTGTTTTTTTTTATAAATATATTAATGACAGGTCTTGAGATCTGTGTAGTTCCTACTTACAAGTAAGTATTGTAATAAATTTATTTATGAAAACGAAATATTGCATTTTTATTCCTAATGAAAGAAATGAATACACATGGTTCTAAAGGCTTCTTTAAGTTTTTTTTTTCATCTATCAACAATAATTCAGTCGACAGTTTGGTAATAAATAGGGTTACCTTATTCCCCATTTGTACAGATTATGTAAAATATTAATAAGTGTAACCAAGAAGCGCTTTTATAGATTGCTAAATTGAATAATTATAAATTATACTCGTTACTTTTTCATTTTATAAATAAACACTACTTCGCATGCAGAAACAAATCCACATTAATGAAGAATCAGAAGACCACTTTCTTATCACAACATAACCTTAAAATAATAATCAAAACACAGCAACTCAGAATATTTTCTAAATACTTTAAGCTACAAAATTGCCATTACGAAGCAAATAAAATCTTAAATTTTGTTATCATTTACCTTCAACAATTGTAATGAATATTAGAACTTTTTATGAACACTTGTTGGCAATTTTTTAATTGATGACCTTTTGACACATTAATGACAATATTGACAATGACAACTTTTCTTTGATGACCATTTTTTTAATTGAATATTTTTGACATGGTTACAAGACCTTTAAGCCATGTGTTAATTTGTTTTTTTTATACCACTTAGGTGGCAGGTAGACAAGCACACGCACGACCCACCTGATGGACAGTAGTTACCGTGGCCTAAGGACGTATGCAACACCAGGGGCGTTACACTCGCGCTGCCGCCCTGAAGAAACTTTCTAATCTTTCTTCTTTCCCTTCTTGAAGAACCCCATATTGTAGCCGCTTGGGAAAACCACAGAAGGAAGTTTATTCTACAACCCTGAGCGTGCGTGGGATGAAGTTTCTTCCAAATGGTACGGTCCGATAACGGTTAGGATCGCAATGTGAATGATGGATGAATTCCATGCCAATGGCGAGTGGTGCGATGATAGAATGTAGCTGTAGGCATCATGTCAAACAATTCATCTGAGCACAAACCATTGTATTGGTGGTAGAACACACACAGAGAGGCAAAGTCCCTCCTGAGGCTCGACGCCCGTCTTTACACCGAGTCTAATAAGTCAAGCTGATATGCAGGCGCTCCGGCAAAATGGTGACAGCACTACTCCATGTGGGGCCGAACTTGTGCCTTATAAATAAGGAGTCGTTGCCCCGCAGTTAAGTACTGTTTCGCCCTGTTAAGCACCCACAGTTTCTTTGATGCCAGTTTGACCTTGTCTTCTAATTGACTGCGTTACTGGACATCACTTGAGATGTCGACACCCACGATATCGATACTCGAGAAGATGGTGAGCGGTGTGCTCAGGAACTGCGGCGCTACAATAAATGGGGTTTTCTTATCGATGAATACACATACTTGTGTCTTAGTGTAGATGAAGGTCGGCGGGGGCACCATTGCCAGGCATTTGTTAAACGTAGCCTGCCGGTTGCCGCAAGACGGGGACACACCATCGAAATCAGCTCTCTTGCATTTTATCTGCGATGTCATGACGGCTGCCGTGGATGCGCGAGTTGCCCTTACGATCTTTACGCGTGACTTCGGTAATGACCTAGATTCGAATTCGAGGATTTCACCCGCGCATTATTGCCATAATGCCAGCTTATTCTTCACTCAAGTCTGCGGGCGTCGTTATTATCGCAGCAGCGTGCCTTAGTAGTCGTGCTACCCGTCATCGTCTTAATATATCATATCACAATAACGGATACACCCATGAGGGAGACAGTTAAGGCTTCAGCACACCAAACGCGGGACAGTAGCAGCACTTTTAGAATGCGGGCCCGCGCAAGTTGTAATACAAGAAACTCTTTAAACTGCGGTACACCAACTTCAAACGCGGGCCCGCGCTCAAACTGCACCACGCCGCAACTGTGCCACAACGCCGGGCGACAAAACAGGCGGCGCGGACGCAGACCTGAAGCAGTGCAGGGCAGCACGAGCGCGTGCCCATGCTTTTGTATAACTACTGCGGCCATGTAGGTACGACACACTGGAGGCATTGCAGCGCAATGCGTCGAAAGCGGTGGCCGACTGTTGTAATTATTAACAACTATAGTGAACGGCCTTACAGCCTAAGCATCCTGCAGCCTACTGCCTGCAACCCATACTGAACGCGGTCCAGCATTGCAACTGCTATAAAACTGCCGCTGCATTCAGTGTGCCTACTCCCGCGTTGCTACTGACCTGAGCTGCTACTGACGCGCGTTTGGTGTGCCGAATCTTTTACTTATGTTTAAACTTTGGGTTTGAAAGTTTTCGCTCATAGTGTGCACTTGCACCTTGTGTTTAATGTTCATAGTCATCATAGATAAGAACCTATTTTCTTGATAGCATCCATCCAAGGCCAAGGTGAACTCAGAGTTCAGGAGTCACCTTCCGGCGAGATCTTGTGTTTACAGTTGATATGGCACAAAGGCTTTATGCCATGTATAACCAAACTTTTGACAGTTGCTTGACAGCCAAGTGTTCAAGACAGACATCTGTTCTGTTATTCTGTTACTTACCAGCTAATTTTGAACGAAAAAAAGCGTTAGTCTTTGAATTTGTGAAAGGTTGAATTTATAAACAGTAGCTTATTGATTTGAAATCAAGTAGACACAAACTAAGTTTAAAGTTAGCGAAAATGAACGTTGTCCCATGTAGCTGTAAAGAAAATCGACCATTGACTGCTGGCCGGTCTGTGTGCGCCTGTAGTACAGGCCCACAAAAAATTGCTACAGATAGTTTCAAAGTGCCAGCTGCTCCGGCCATTCGACCCTTATGTGCTAAAGTAAACTTTTCTGACAATAAGGAG
This sequence comes from Eilema caniola, assembly GCA_949126895.1. Lineage (NCBI taxonomy): Eukaryota > Metazoa > Arthropoda > Insecta > Lepidoptera > Erebidae > Eilema > Eilema caniola. The sequence continues at coordinate 2,525,780 of OX421466.1, forward strand.
GCTGGACCTTCATCTACAAATGACCCGCAAGTTAAAAAAGATGAAAAGAAGAAATCGTGGTCGCTGTCCGATTTTGATCTGGGACGTCCTTTGGGCAAAGGTAAATTCGGAAATGTTTATTTAGCCCGTGAGAAAGAATCACATTATGTCGTAGCTCTTAAAGTGCTCTTTAAAAGTCAAATTTTGGACTCTGAAATTGAACATCAAGTTCGACGAGAAGTAGAGATACAGTGTCGTCTTCGACATCCTAACATTTTGCGTATGTTTGGTTATTTTCACGATGAGAAACGAATTTATTTAATTTTGGAATATGCGAAACATGGGTCTCTCTACAAACTGCTGAAAGAGAAGGAGAGATTTGACGAGAAAACTGTTGCCATATACATTAGAGATTTATGTAGAGCTTTAGTTTACTGCCATACCAAAAAAGTAATACATCGCGATATTAAACCGGAGAATTTACTTGTTGGGCACAATTGGGAGCTTAAAATTGCAGACTTTGGATGGTCCGTGCACTCTCCATCTTCCAGAAGAATGACACTTTGTGGTACTTTAGATTATCTGTCTCCTGAAATGGTTGAAGGAAAGCCTCATAGCTATGCTGTAGATATTTGGAGTCTCGGTGTCCTTTGTTACGAGCTGTTGGTAGGCATACCACCTTTTGATGCTAAGGACTCGCACCAGACTTATAGAAAGATAAGATATGTTATAATTAAGTATCCTGATTTCATATCAGACAAAGCTAAAGATCTGATGGGAAAACTGTTAGTCATTAACCCTGAGCAAAGACTTTCACTGACACATGTGTTACAACACCCATGGATCACAGAGAATGCACCGGAAGGAGCCCGTTCCCCTGCCTTCAATCCTGAACAAAAATGATGTATAATAAAAGGTTGAATTTAGAATAACATTTAATATGTCACTTTGGTGAAATTATGCATTACAGACTTGTAGAAAATAAATTTACATTTTGTGCATATTTTTAAACAAATTATATTAGTTAAATGCTCTGTCCAAATGTTTAGAAGTAATGTTTTTGTATTTGACTCTTTTATAGACAAATAGAAGCAGTAGAGTGTTAGTGACAATATCTGCTCATAGGAAAAATGCTGTTTGGAGACCTTTTCTCCTAAAAAGTCAATGTTGCTTGCACTTTTTTACATTTCAATCAATATTGTAGGGAGCCCACGGCCCATATGATCTTGATGAAATTTTAACCAGTTAAAACTTTATCATAGCCATTTTAGGAAAGGTGCTTAACTAACTCTAACTAAGTCTTTGTCACTAAGAAAGAAGCACTTTGCCAATGTGATATTTTTGACAAGGAAACAAAAAGTATGACATAACTTAATGTAAACATGTTAGCATAACAGTAAGGATTAATTAAATAATATTTAAGTATTCCTTCCTGCAAATGCAAATGTATTTAACAAATTTTATTATGAATTTTCGCTATTTTATTATGTACACTGTTTCCATTTTATTCAGGAACAGGGTAAATGCTGAAAAAACAAATAACTCATAATAAAATCAGTTAAAAATAATTTTATTTCAATGCAATAGGTATTCAATTAAAATACTACTTATATTGAAACAAAAATATTTTTTTTTAGGTAATGGACATTTGTGTTGTTCATACCCTATGAGCAACACAAATGTCCATTTCCTAAAGAATAAAAATAAAAACAATTTAGTCAATTTATGAATACCTTCTTTAATAAATTTTAAACATAAATAATACTAACTGCCCAATTACTTAATATAGTTAATATTTAATCAACTTTAAATTTTATATTGATAATACTAGAACATGACTGTAGAGTTACTAAAAGATAACATGATTGCACTTGTATTTATTTCACAAATGTCTCAAATAATCATGTTGTATATAATTTTAAAATAAATTTTAATAGTTTCAAATATCAATGTTTCTTATTTTTATATTTGTAGTACAGATCCAGGGCATACTTGTCATAATTAGGATCCCTTTTAACTATGAATTGCCAGTGTAATAGCTCCCCACATAGGCATATACCACTGAGAGAATATCCTATTGCTAATGCAATAAATGCTCCATAAAGCTTCTGAAGATTCATTAGAGCTTTGATTTCTTCCTCATTCTTCTCCAAAATACGGATAGGCTGCATTGCATCATTCAACCATTTCTCTACAAGCCCAACTTCTACCACCCGTCTTATATAAGTGTCGGCCAATGGCTTAAGGGGTGAATTCTTATGGAAACCAATAGATATAGGTATATTAACTACACAATCAGACATAATGTGTAAGCTCCTTTCGCCGTCATCTTTTGAAATAATTTCTGTAACATTAGTAAAATTATCCTGCTTGAATTTGGCGTTAATTCTTTTCACAGTTATATATTTTAGGAAGTCTGAATTGTCGTAATAAGCGTACACTCCTTGAGCCACTTTATTTGCTGCTTGTATGGGATCCTCTATAGTTGCAAACTTAGCTCCAATCTTTTGCACATATTCATCCAGAGAATCCAGGAAAAACTTCTTAGTTTCTATGCCCCAACCTCCACATGTGACTTTGCTGTCGACTAGCTCTTGAAGGGTATCGATTGTGACTCTTGGAGCTGGGTTAGCGAGTATTGCAGTCATGCTGGCGCGGTAGGAGACCACGAGGAGTATGCAGTACAGCCAGTACCAACCAGTAAGGAGCCTGATAGACCAGCCGGCGGGTAACTTAGGAAGGGATACGACCAGCAACATTCCATAGGTATACAGTATGCTGTTAATTATTTCGCCAAACAGGTACAGACCCTGTTTTGAATCTGCAAAGTAAATAAATACAGTAAGCTCAAGCTCAAGGTGTTGTTTACTCAAGTAATAAACGTAAGTGCGTATTGAACCATCTTCGCTTGTCTTGAGTCTCGTACTGGCATTAAGGATAACGAGGTTTAATGGCATTTTCTCTCGATTTTCAATATTCTTGTACTGTCTTTTAATTCTGTGTCGTATGTCTGTATTTTTTTGTTACATAAAACAGCAGAAGCTTTTAATGTTAGCTGTACTAATCTAAGGGTAATTCTATTTATTTTTACTTCTAGTCGCACCTCATCACCACCGGAGTCAACGGTGAGGTGAATATATCAAGCTAGGGTACCGATGTGTCCTAGAAATAAGCCCCGACTAGTCTTGGTTGCTATCGTCAACCAACCCGATAATTAAGTATCTAAAGATTCACCCACCGTAATCTGCAGTCTTCCTTTTAATATTGGAGGATATTCTGTAGTCTTTCTTGTATAGTTCAAGGTTCGTGTAATATTTAGCTAACCCGTAGAAAATGGTGCCTGTTATTAATAACATTAACAATACGGCAATCCACATTGACAATCTGAAAGGACAACATACCTTTTTATTTAAATATGAAAAATTGTTTAAATATCACCTACATACTAACTTGGGCCGTTCGACTCGGGGCGCAAAGACAAGCGCTGAGGATCGTCGAGCCTCGTAAGAGATTTTATCTCTCCGTGTTCTATCGCCTATACCTATACCTAAATGTGTGTGTTCGGAAGAATTTGTTCGTCATGATTCCCACGCTCACCGCTCGCTACAGTCAGGGCATTCATTCTAACACCTTGCAACCGGAAACAGTGTGCACACAGTGAACTATGAAGTAATAAAAAGACTTCATTCCGCTCATGCTGTGGAATGATATCTCTGTTGTGGTCTTTTCTAAGCGACTACCTAGTAGCTGCAATATGAGATTCTTCAAATAGACTAGAAGGTTCGTAATTACTTAGGTAAGTATAGGGTCGACAGCTGGAGTGTGACAACCCTGGTGTTGCATACGTTCTTAGGCAAGGTTACCACTACTCGTCTGGGCCGTGTGTTTAACTGCCACCGAAATGGTATAAATAAATATAACTTATTGTACTACCTACATTCGCAATCAAAAACTTACTTGAAAGGTAAAATTAGTGTTTTCCAAGAGTTATCAGTGAGCGCTTCTGGCGTCAGAAACGTCCAACACTGGGAAGTATACGGTATGCTCAAATCCGTCAGCTCAAGGTGGTAGGGGGTGTACTGAAGATTCCCTAGTGCGACGTCACCTGCGCCGTTCACCATCTCGCCTAAGAGCCCTGAGAATGAGCCGTTGGATTGCTTCTGACCCCATTTGTGGAATTCAGGGTTTATAGACTGATACAGTTTCGGTTTGAAATTCATTTTTTCTGCTAATGTGTGTAGGATCTGTAAAGGTTGCCATGATGGATATAATTGCTAATAATAGTATTATTACCATTGCATATCGAGGCTTTGACGCAGGTTTTTCTTTCAGGGTAGGGGAGTCAGGGCGTTACTTCTTTATTGGAATATGCCAAAGCAAAAGGAAGAAAAGGAGAAAGGATCCATCCCCGCTGAAAGCGCACAGACTTTTGTATTGGAAATAATTGATGCAGATAATATTCAAAATGATTTGTAATATTTTGTTTCAAAAACCACTCCGGCCGCTGCTATTTCAGTGTCCCTAAGTGGACCCTGGATTCCGAGTTGAAAGTCACGGTTGTAACCAACTGGTTGCATCCGTTAGATACCTACTTCTAATAGGAGCAGCAGCCGTCTGACCGCCTGAACCTAAGAGGAATAATGCGCTAGAGCCTCTTGTCTTAATCACTACCGTTTTGCAGGTTATGTGCAAAACGCCTTTTTTATAAGAACACTTACCTCAATCTCGACGCCCCCAATCTTATTACTGGTATTGCTTTTCACAACCACCACTGATGGCACGTGATCAAGGTACACTACATTCAGAACTTCGCCATTTAAATTATTTGTTTTATCCACAAACAGAGGCTTATTGAAATGGAACTTATTATTTTGCCAAATATCTATTCTTCGCGGAACAAACACACTCTTAATAGGATTGGGGTATGGAACCGTCGACAACTCGAACCAAGCTTTACTTTTAGTTATTTCGACATCTTTCTTGTGATACTTCAGGAATACGATGTTGACGATTCTGCGCCAAATGTAATGATAGTCGCTGTGAAATAGACGGAAGTCATGAAGCATTATGTAATTAGCTCTTGTGTCGAGAATACGGTATCTGTAAAAGAAAAAACCCATTAAGATGTTTAAAAGTAGTTGTAGGTGTACCTACTTTGGGACTAAGTAGATAGGGTGTTTGGCATCTCGATCTTCGAGATCCAAGTCGATTTCACCTAAAGGTAGATACGGTGGTACATTTGCTGACTGATGGACGAGTTTTTCTTCAAATAATGGAAAGCGGGCCTCGGGCTTCAAGCGAGGAAGCGGAGGTAATTGCATAGCCTTATTATTAGCTTCTGCGGCTCTTGACGACTTGTCGTTTCGGATTAGGGGTCGCAATACCGAATCATTTAAGTAAAACCGGTATTTTCGGTATTGGCTCCAGACCAATACCGATAATCCGGTATTTTCGATATTTCCGGCATTAAGCTAAAGTTAGCAAATTTAGTATAATAAAGTTTGTTTACGGAGGAATAGTAAGTAGGTACCTAACCTAAATGAATTTATCTTCTAAATAAAACAATTTTTTTATTGATACAAGGTTTAATATTTGATATGTTGGTAATCTAAATGGTAATCACAACAGTCTGAACATAAACAAAACGAACCAAAAAAATACACTTCTAACTTGATCTGCCAATTCTGCCATCGCTTTCGATTCATAACAATCTGTAAAGAAAATATCAAATTGTACTTACAAGAAATAAATCACTGAACTTGAACCCTGCATAAAACACATTGATTCAAAACATAAAAATAACATGAAATAAATCCATACTCTTAATATTATAATGCAAAGTACAAACGTAACTCTGTCTGTCTGTTACGCTTTCACGGAAAGGACACAGTCTACTTTTTATTCCAATATAAGATACACTTTATTGCGATGTGAGATACTTTTTATCTTCGATAGGTACTTTTCTTTCGATGAGTATATCTTTAATCCACGCGGACAACGTCGCGGACACAGCTAGTTTGAAAGTTCATTTATATTATACATTTATACGATGACTGTTTACAAAACTAAATATTATGGTCAATCAAAGGCCAATGCTATAAAATGAAAGTTGAAAACAATTGCGGTAGAAACCATTAATTAAACGTTCATTTATATCGTAATTTCTATCTTAGCTATTTGCAGTACAATACATACAATACAAATGTAGAAAAACATTTGCACTTCTTTCTGTCTCCAAAAACAACTCTTTTCAAAAATAATTAAATACCCCATATACTTTTATGACATGCAATATGATAATTTAAAATCATTTACTTACCAATTTGTCTATTTTCTTTCTAAATTCCGAGTGTGGATAACAAAAACAAACCACAACACCAACAAAACGATGCAATGACGAATGACGATGACGAAATGTAAACAATTGAAGTAAATAGAACATATTTTGACAGTTGTCGGTCGCAAACTCGCAACTACCTACAACAAACTCACTTTTGCACCGTTCGCCGCGCCACACCATTGGCTCATTCGCTAATCCTTGCGCGGGACAGAGAGCGTAAGGTGAACGAACTCGCGCGCACGTAATTTGAATTAAATGACGCGTAACTTTTTCTATCTGTATTTGTTTTTTATTTAATTTACTAAAACCGAAAATACCGAATATCCCGGATTTTGTGAAATGAATACCGGTATTAATTAGACCTAAATCTGGCCCAGTTTTCCGGTATTTTCGAAATTCGATATCCCGGTTTGCGACCCCTGTTTCGGATCGCTTCCGTCCTGACGATCGGACGATTGGTTGACATACTTACTGCAGACGTACGTATTTAAGTTTTACCCGTGCCCATGCACTAGGCTCCCATGACGGAACAACGTGTGATTTTAGTCGGCTCGATTCCGACATTAACCCGAAATACTCGAGGATATTTATTTTCCACATGTAAATCAAAGCTGTAGGTACGCATGTTTATGGGTAACCTATTGAAATATCAAATTTCTGTTACCCGAATCTTAATACCCCGAAAACGGTTGGTAGAACTTTTAAAAGACCTACGAATAATGTATCCTATAGAAGTGTAACTCCCATAGAGTTACCGCTGAAATATTGGAGTAACTTACGCATACTAAAAAAACAGCAATAAAACAAAACACTCACACATCCTATGTTGAACACTTGCACGCGATTGGTCGCGCCAAAGTCATGCTGTCTCGGCGCCCCAAACGTCATAGTGGCAAAGCGGCGAACGTGATGAGCGTGGATGGTGTTATACAATAATAAGACAGCTTGTTTGTGTTTATGTTTTATTGAATAAGTTCAATCAAAGTTCAATCAATAAAAAAGTCGGGTTGCACTCCGGGAGTGCCGGCAGAAGTGAAAACTTGTTCTCTCTTTCTTCGTTATATACAGAGTAAAAGATAAAAAGAACATACCATACCATACAATACCTATAATATAGCGCCAATCATAGAACCTATCACTAATTTTCTGTCAGAACAAATTAATGAATTACAAAAAGAAAAATAATCACAAAAAGTAATAAATTACAAAAAGAAAAAATAATCACAAAAAATGTCAGATGCCGAGGTTCGAACCCGGTACTATCTGAAACCATAAGGACTTACAGTAGAAGCGCGTACCGCTAAGCTACGAAGCTTCTTGGCGTACCTAACAAAATAAACAATTTTTAGCTAATGTTGTATGACGTCAGTCGTCGGTTACGGTTTAAAGGTCAAGTATTCCTGACGCGAGTTCAACACTTTTTACCCATCCAACGCCGCTAAAGAAGTTTTCACTTCAAAAAATAATAACTGGATTGTTATTATTTTTCTATTGATTGAACTACATACGCATACAAATCAAAATAATTAGTTTATTTAATTTATGGCGGTTGGAATTTAGTAAAGACTCGTTTTTAACAATATAATGCAAACGAATTATAAGAAACTGTTCGATTCTAGCTTTTAACAACATAACGTCGTGATTGCTTTCTATAGGATGGCTTTCTTTAAGGGGTTATACACTTATTTACCATTATTTTAAAATTGTTAATTTCAACTGTCGACCAGATGATTCTAGATTTGAATGTAATGGACTAACTATCTGAAAAGTAGTAAAATACTTTTTAAATATAAATAATTTAAGTAATGAACTAAATAAGAACAGTTTAACTTTTTCATTAAATTTAGAAGTTGCAAATAGGTATATAAAATATCTCACAGTGCAAATAGGCACAGCAGTTTTTCTTAATCGCTTAACCTTTCCATTATTTGGTGTGTACATGTCATCAGTTCGAACGTGTATGCTGCATATTTTACTGTACTGACTAGGCATCCAATCACGTTCATTTCTTTCCAAACGAACCGCACTCACCCATTTTCATGATGGACTTCATTTGTTGGGAATCTGTGACATTTAAATTATAATTTAATTTTTATGCATAATATCATCCTACTAATATAATATCATAGTAACAATAGTTTTGATTACCTTAGCTATGAACACTGCATAAAAAATAATGTTATTTAGGAATTGCGTTCATGTTGCATACCACATTTCAACTTCGCCAAGTACGTGTTTTTAAAATGAATATTTACTCACCTATGGAAGGTGATTCCAGCGTTTTTCATATCAGTATGGTTTCTGCACCACTTCACAACACACGAAGGCATATTTGAAATGTAATTAACGCGAAAACACACAAAAAACAAACACAATTAAAATCACTGACAGATTGATTCCAGTGACACAACCGTACGATACCTACGCGTGACAGCGCGGACTGACAGCGCCGCGCGGTACACTTTTTATGCCCCGCCTTCCGCGGTCCCCATTATGTGGTGCCATTTTTTGAGCCGAGTTACACTTCTATAGGATACATTATTCGTAGTAAAAGACAGATGTAATGAATGACAACTTTCTATAATTCCGTTTTTCATTTCCCAGATGAATCAATTTCCAGGTGCACTAAAACCAAATTTTCAAATAGTATTTTTTTGTTTCCCATATTGTCATAATCCAAATATAGTTATACCAGATTCTCAGAATATTCTTTTTTGGTTCCCATCGTACCATTTTCCAAATAAACTATTACCAAATTTTCATAATCTTTTTATTTGGTTCCCATACAAATCGTGTTCCAGCTAAACTTTATACAGGTTTAGTAAAAATCAGTAAATTTATAAGATTCATTTAGGGTGTGTAACGGTTGATATAATAATAAAAAATCTAACGTTCACTTAAGACATAAATAATTTCACTTAATATAAGACTTATAATATAATTTTGTTTAAATTATTATTTTCCATGTCATGCATGAACAGTTTTGTATGCAGGTATAATCAATGAATCAGGAAAGCGAGCTCGTGAACACTGCGTACCACACCTGACCCGACTCGCCGTGGTACTTGTCTGCCCTACACTAGAGTGTTATTTAAGAACCGGAGGCGCGGAGGGACAGGAGCCCCTTATTTCGTAGAAAGAAATTTCATAGAATTTCGTTTCACAGAAAATGCTTTAGATAATATTTGGTTCTTATATTTTTATTTCGAATATTATTGTTTCAAAAACAATTTCCTACAATGAAACATATTTCACAGAAACACAATTGAACGAATTTTTAATCACATTTTTTTGTTTAACAAACTTATCAAACTGTAGAATTATTTTTTAAAGAATATCAAACCACCTTTATAATGTTCCAAATCACATTTATTTTTAACTGTAACATTTACAATTTTAACACCCCGACTCAGATTACCCCGACTCGGATAGGTTAGGTTAGAAGGCTAATGCGGGAGCGGAGCGTAGCGAAGCTCCCGCATTAGGCCTTCGTGGTTATTTTTTTATAAACCACCCAGAAGTAGGAGCCCCGCGTAGCGGGGCTCCGTCGACCTTGTAGACGCAAGCTCGGGCGCCCGGGCGAGCTGGAACGGCTGAGGCTGGTCGCCAAAGCTGCGGAAGCGAGCGTTGCCTGCTTGCCTGCATGCTTGCCTGCTTGCCTGCATGCCTGCATGCTTGCCGGTTTGATTGCCAGCTTGCCTGCATGCATGCTTGTTTGCTTACATGCATACATATATTTTTTAAGGCAACGTGTGTTTTGTTCAGTAGGTCTCCAATTGTAGTTAGTAGACGCCATATGAGGTTTAGTTTTAGGTTTATAAATCTGGATATTGTTTGTCTGGATATCAATTAACTGGATATCAATTAATTGCATTTCAAAAATTAGTGTTGTAAAAATTGGGCTTTCGTGCATATGGATTACGGTCATCTGGATTTTGTGCATTTAGATTTCGTGTGTCTGGAACTCGTTCGTCTGGATTATAAAACGTCTTACAAATGAATAAATCGGCAAATGAAATTCGGAGTTGCGATTATATGGCAAATAAAACTTCGGAATTTGAAAAACCGGGATTATGAAAAATTGGCCAAACGTTTTCTGGATTATGATATTCGGAATATTGAAATTCGGGATTAAGATAGGTAACCATGTTTATGTATAGACTAAGTATAAACAGTATATACCTGTCTCCAAATCTCAGAAGTCTGGCCGCTTGCAGTCCGTTAGCCAGGAGAATAATATACACATTGCATCCTACATTTCTTGCTTCTCTCAGTGACTCCAACGTCACGAAGTTCGGCGATAGCAGGTCCTCGTAATCTTCTACGACAATCTTAAAGCATATAAAGGCATAGTGTTATGGAAACATGGGCAGGTGCTGAGTAATTTAGATCAGATGCTCCTGTAAAACCCTTCTTTATCGTACGATAAAGAACTGGAATGCTTCGCCCACACACGTTTTCCGTTCTTTGTACAATCCCGGGTTTTTTTAAGCGGGATCCTAAAAACGTCTGTCAAACGTCTGTCTGCATCTTGCCGTACAAATGGACTGTACATCGCCCCATCAGGAGGAATGGACTGCAATTAAGACGAGACAAAAAAATGGAATCAGAAGAACGGCTCCAAAGTTCGATATTTGACGCAACAAGCACGCGGCCCACCTGAAGGAAAGTGGTTACCGTTGTCTATACACGTGTTCAACACCAGGGGACCTGCCGAACCGACCCGTAGTAGCTTGGAAAAACCACAGCAGGGAGCAACGGGTAGGTACACTAGAATTTGTCGCTCAGGTGGGATAAACAAATCTATAGATATACATATACCTACTCACCATGACATAAGGTGTAGTTCCCACCCTCCGAAACAGGGATCCGCTGAATACGTTCAAGTAAACATCATCGCATATGATGGCCACGCATGTCAGCTCATAATTCCGGCTGAGCACGTTTATTAAGTCAATGAGCACGTACTCCAGATCTCGACGCTCGTTGATGTATTTCAACATGGGATATGTGTCGGGCTTCACCCTGAAGGATGTAAGGGATTGATTGTCTTGACAAGTTGGCATGAAACTTGAGGAATTCACCTCTTATGGCAATGGGTTTTATGACAGGTTAATTAAGGGCTCTAATAACTAAAGACAAGGGATCAAACGCGTGATTTCAATTCGATTAAAAAAGAAAGTATAAGTATTCTTACTTAGAATACCTACGGGTAAAAATCTTTGGTTTTTTGCCCGTCTTTTGTTGTAAATGAAAACAAAAACTGATTCAATTTTCTCAAGGTTTTAAAACCTTCAGAATAACTCGATTTGATTCTTTTTCAACTAGAATATTTTTTTAGTTAATTGGAGCTGGTTCTCACAAGCTGAAAAAAAAAATAAGGAAAGTGGATAGGTACTTACACAACAAATAACACCGCAACTATTAGTAATTTAAACATTTTAAATTTTCACTCTTTTGCCATAATTATATTCCGGAGTAACTTCATACGGTAGCATAAAAAGAAATGCCGTAAGAATCTAACAAAAACTAGCGTGTATTTCCTGTAATTATTCAAGAAGACACCTTGATTGACAGCGACATTACATATGCAGGGTTCAATTACAATCCCATTTGCTTTCCACTTACAAATTGATAGCGTCTAAACTTTAATGTACAGGCAACGATAAACGTGCTTTAACAAATCCTATTATATTGACCCACCGCTAACCGCCTCTATTTCATTTGCTTATAAACAAAACATTATGAGGTAAACACATACTTATAAGTACTTAATAAATACTAGCTGTGGCCCGCGGCTCCGCCCGCTTGTGGATGTCGGTTATCGCTTAGTTTTGAGACAACACTATTTTTCTAAAATAAAAGTAGCCTAAGTTACTCCGTATTACATCAGCTATCTGCCAATAAAAGTCCCGTCAAAATTCGTCCAGCCATTTCAGAGATTAGCCGGAACAAACGGGCAGACAGGCAGACAAAAATTGTAAAAATGTTATTTTGGTGTATGTACCGTGTTATATTCATATGCATGTAGTAAAATACGGTTATTTCTATATTAAAAATGGCGTTTATGATGTCATTTAAGAACTTTATTCTTTGAACAGACCAAGAAGATTTCACCCTTGCTTTTCAACCGATGATTTTATTATGATTAAAATAGTAAAAAACACGAATTTGTGTAAAGCGTTTATTGTATCAAAAATATAAAACATGTCAACATGTTAAAATAACTATTCTTATTTATAACATCAAAAATAAAATATATCACATTAACCTGCAAGTAAATAACGGTTATTTCAATATTAAAAAAGACACATCAATTTTATTTATATGTATGTATAGATAGATATCGACAAACAATGAAGAAGAAAACTGTAACCATTGTGATGCCACTTTTAGGCCATTATGTGCTAAACACCCGATCCTCCGTCTTCTGTATCCAGATTGTCCCTGCTCTGTCCTATCCCAGTCAGTCATTAGTCCATGTGGCTAGATCAAAGTCAGTCATTAGTCCATGTGGCTAGATCAAAGTCAGTCATTAGTCCATGTGGCTAGATAAAAGTCAGTCATTAGTCCATGTGGCTAGATCAAAGTCAGTCATTAGTCCATGTGGCTAGAGGTTGATTCTTTTTCTGCTAGTCGAGTCTCCACTTGAGGGATTACCTATACCCAGCAGTGGACTGCAAAAGATAATTTATTGATCGATTGAAATAATTTAATGAAATTTTTTGTAAGCATTTTGCAAAAATCAAAATCGATTTGAAATTCAAATCTATTTAGATAGAGAATTTTTTCGGGTCTCGATCCTGCGACCTTAACCCTAAAGTGGGACTGCTCTGACCACTGAGCTACCAAACCACGCCCGAACTAATCCAAATATCTCCTTATTTCCGTCTTTAAAGCGACGGTGGAGCCTCATTCATTGGTTCCGATAGTTCATAAGAATATAAGTACCACGTATACTTCGAGAAGCCATCGAAATATTCAAGCATCCCAAGCACTTCAACCGAAAAAACGAGGGATTTCAGCTCCAAAAAGATTGGTACCCAGCACTGAGAGCCACTCGGTATCACAGTGCAAACGACCAATCAGGATCGAGTACGTCCGCGCCTATAAATATGCCAGCGACTCAAGTTCCTACATTAGTCGCAGCGAAGCCGCCGACGAGGCAAGGTCTCCGAACTCGTCGTCGCCCGGACCCGCGCCACTGAATATGTCGACCGCAGGGATCGACTAAACGTCTGGAACGCAAGTTTCACATGGACCACGGCCAAACAGCCCGGTAGCAGTATATTCCACAAATTTGGATTAGTTAGGGCGTAGTCTGGTAGCTCAGTGGTCAGAGGAGTCCCCCTGTAAAAAAAAAGGTCGCGGGTTCGAGTCCCGTCTGAACAGATTCAAATTATTTTCTATCAAAATTGATTAAAGCAACTTTTGTCGTTGACTGTATTCGCCTATGGCAACAATGTATACCGTGCATGATTAAACGGGAACCGAAGGGAACAAATGCCGTATCTATGTGTGGTACTTGCATTCTAGAACCCATAACACAAGCTAAGCTATGTTACTTACTTTTGGATGGCACAGTGTAGAATGTTGAAAAGTGAACTATTGACAAGAATATAACTGCGCTTGTATAGTAAAACTATTAATTCCGTGATGTGGCTAAAATCGGTACTACAGTTGTTACTGTTTTACTGCAATTCAAAGATAATTTAGCACGATTTGTCAATATTGGAGGGAAGGTGGCAGCCTCCTTTAGTTCACGGAATTATTGGTTTTACTATAAGGTGTTTATGATGTCATTTAAGATCTTTAATCTTTGAACAGACCAAGAAGATGTCACCCTTGCTTTTCAACCGATGATTTTATAATGATTACCATACCAGGCGTGGTTCACTCCGCGCAGTACATCCGTTATGTACCTACAGCGAAGTATCCGGCCGACCGAATTTAACATTAGTCGAGTGTCAAGCGTGCGCTCATGTGAACGCTTGAAGTGTTTTCTATGCTCGCGCTCGGCTGGGATTTTATAAAAACATTATTTTCTATCTCTTGATCGTGCCTACTTAAAGTAGAATATTAACTTAGAATGGACAAGAAAAGAAAATATGACAGACGATATTGTGTGGCGTTCGGCTGTTTGAATGCGAATAGAAATATACCGGATTATCTTTTTTCTCGCTTCCCAAAGATGCTGAAACGTAAGTAAACGTAACCTACCCATAACCCAACCTATCAATACTACTGTTCGGACAGAATGCGTATCTAGACAAAAACTACTTATTTTATAGGTAGACCACAAAGTAGGTAGGTACCTAGCCAGCTAGATCGGACCCATCGGGGTCAACGTACTTCGCCGTCACCCGCCCGACGTATTTTTCTAGTTTCGAGTGTCCTTGACGGGCATCGCGCACTGACTATAGGTAGGTAGGTACCACTGACGATACCTACCCTACGTAATTTCTGCAGTTCCAAGTTCCTTCTTTTTAAACGACTTCAAAAAAGGAGGAGGGTCTCAATTCGTTTTTTTTTTATGTTTGTCTCTTCATAACTCCGTCAGTTAATACTTCTTACCTACATATGAATATTCGCGCTCGAAGGAGCGTTAGGCACCTTTTGTACCTACCTTATAGCTTATAGGTAATATCTAGAGTCTTTGCTTATAGTCCGAGAGCTGAAGTAATAAATTTAATAGGTATACAAATGAATAGCATAATATTTAATATTATTTACCTGAACATGATATTTAGATACTTTGGCCAGGCATGGTTCACTCCACGCAGTACATCCATTATATACCTACAGCGAAGTACCAGGCCGTGTTTGCGTATGTAACTAAACACCTAAATGATATGTTCAATTTAGCAAATACACTAAAGTGTAGTAGTAAAGAATACTACATGTAGTAGTATGCTTATCGTCTTATGTTAAAATATGCGGACATTGTAATAAAATACTTTTTTCATCTAATACTAGGTAGGTATGTTTAAAGTTGTCATTTTCACATAAGTAGAAAAATAGTAACAGGTACATAACTGGACTGGTAATCAAATATTCAGTTCTTCACAAGAAGGCAACCCTAACAGCGTAAGAAGAGATAAGAGGTACGCGATAGAAAGAGACGAAGTAGTAGGTGAATAAAATTATAGGTACCTAATGTTGTGCGAGCTGAATTCCACCGTATTGCGTCGGAGCAAGACTGGAATTAATTAAATCTTCTTGCGCAGTGATTCTTCTGTACGTAGTACTATTAATTATTCTGTGACCATACTAAAAAAAACGATTTTGTGTTAAACATTTATTATATCAGAAATATAAAACATGTCAACATGTTAAAATAACTATTCTTATTTATAACATTAAAAAATATAAAATATCACATTTACCTGCACCCTTAAAAACAGTTATAAAAATAAATAATTAATATAGGGTAAACCACTGTATCATTGCCCGCACCTTAAATAGATGAAATTCTTTACCAGGACTTTTTTTTCTTTATATCAGTTGGCAGAAAAGTACACGGCCCACCTGATGGAAAGTGGTTATCGTTGCCTATGGACGTGTACAACACCAGGGGCGTCACACTCGCGCTACCAACTCTTAGAAAAGAGTTTCTGTGCCGTCAGTGTAGAAGATAAAGCAGTACAAGCCTTATGTCTTCCCACTGACAGCACAAAAACTCTCCAGCGAGCTCTGGCTACCCTACCCACCGCCGGGAACACAACACGAGGTTATTATGGCCACGGTATTCTGTAGGGCGAATATATAAAGCGTCGGTAGCTTAGTGGTTAAGGAGTCGGCCTTGCGATCGAGAGGTCACGGGTTCGAATCCTGGCCATTACACTACCGACATGAACCCACTCCTAGCACAAGCAATTTAGCTTAGTTAGAGGGGTTAGAGGGAATATTAGTAATTTAGATAATTCCGGTTGCTAATATTCTTTAAAAAAAAAAAAAATCCCCAGTCGAACTGCTCAATTGGACGGAAATACCGTCGTCGTGTCCTATCTCCTACAGGACTGTAGGAAGAAGGGAACACGTGTGTGTTTCCTTGTTCCTACTGTCCCGGTTTCTTTTAAAGGGGTGTGAAAAAACATCTGCAATATTGTTACAATGGTGGCACCACAGAAATATATTATGATAGAACGGCCATGTGAGCGGTAAACGTGTAGCAACTTTTTAGTCAATTCCTGTCCTACGAGACAGGAACTTTTGAACGTTTACTGGGTACTGTTAAGACTAGCTTGTAATAATATCGTTAGAAATATCGTGAATATGCCATATTGTGCTAAACCATATGTAGAATAAAAATAGAGCTAAATTTGAAAAAATAAAGGTATTTTTTATCTGTCGTGAGTATTTATGTACAGTTAAAAAGTCAACACGCGCGACATGAAAGTAAACACTGCGTATGCCCGTCCTATCCTAATATAACAATTGGGTGGCACTCAGCTCGACGGCCTCCATCAAGCTGAGTGCCACCAATGTAACAATTTTGTAAATGTCCCTTACATTTACAAAATTGTAAATCCTCACTGAAAGAGCAGCGGCAGCAGCTTTTTGAGGCAAAATATTACAACCATTTTGAATCTTATCAAAGGGAGAAAATGATCATAGTGATTCTGCAAAAATGATCAGTTATTTTGCAAAAATGATCATAGTGATCTTGTAAAAATGAACATAGTGATCTTGTAAAAATGAATATAGTGATTTTGTAAAAATGATCGTAGTGATTTTGTAAAAATGATCATATCGCGTAGCATCGCGCGGCTGCACGAGGCTTCTCGCAGTCATTTCTAGTAAGATACTCTGGCCACCGCCTGCGGCTCCCAGCGCTGCTTTTTCAGTGATGATTGACCCTAATGGTGACTCTCATTCCTGAGACTTCCCCTTTAGCTTAGCTTACTATCAGGCGAGGTAAAGAATACCAACAAATAGATTACCCATCTGGAAAAATTACTTTAAGAACATTGCCCATTATATGTGCATGTTCTATTGAATTGGTTTTTTCGTTGCGTAGGGGATATTAGCCTCATAAAAAAAATGAGTGACTGTTTTTAAGCACCAATGTCGTATTTACTATAATTAAAAGCATTAGGTGCCAATGATAGGTTGGTTTACCTTACACAAATATTAAGATATAGTATATTTTTATATATAGTATATAGGTATTTATGAAATCAATGATTATTGCATTTGAATATTAAAATAACTAAGTATTATTTGTTCCCTTACACACATTGTACTTAATTATAAACATTCTCTATATACATATACACCAGTATTACATTTATTATGCCTTATCTAATATTATATAAGTACCTATAGAAATATTGTTCGATTGTTTGTTTGTTCGTATTTTGTGCGCTGCTGTACCGTACATCCGATTGTGATCAAACTTTATGAACTCATAGTTTAAGAGTAGGTACTAAGTACATAGTTACTGAAATAACTAGCATTTTCGTTAACTTCTTCAGCTAAGCCAAATTGCTTGCATTTTTTAAAATTAAATTTTTAATTCTTTATACATGCTAAATATTTAAATCGATTTAAATAGAAAAAATTGAATCGGTCTAGGCGGGGTTTGAACCCGCGATCTTTGCCTTACAGGGACAATGCTTTAACCACTAAGCCACCAGACCTCGCCCGAATCAATCCAAATGTCTTATATATCTGTCTTTGAGACGACAGTGCGAGGCCCGGTAGCTTAGTGGTTAAAGCATTGCCCCTGTAAGGCAAAGATCGCGGGTTCAAACCCCGCCTAGACCGATTCAATTTTTTCTATTTAAATCGATTCAAATTGCTTGTGTTAGGAGGCCGTAATTATCGATCGTAAGGTCAACTCCTTAACCAGTAAGCTAATGGCGCTTCTTTACATAATAAACAGGGAGCTACTACTGCAATCGAGTTATAGAAGTTTTCTTTTGAATATTTTCTTAGTACGAAGACCTAAGCTCATTACCTGATAAGTCCTGAGTACATCATGTGATAAGCTATCATATCAATGTCAAGCTGATTAGGATCTTATCTGTATACAGTTGTCGCAGTCTACAGCTTGGAGGGCGCGTACGCCTGCCAGTAGACGACATCTCGCCACCACTCGGGTCTGGTCAGCGCGCCCGGGTACGTTAGCACGTTGGACTGGAGGTGTTTGTATACCTGGAAGAGAATAGTAATGATGAGTAAAGCGCCCTTTACACGCACAGTCTTTCGCGAGTGAAAGAGCGCGCGTTCTTAGGAGCGTCCAAGATTGTGCAGCGGAATGTAGGCACGCATAAACGGGCGATTGAGTGACCGTATAACGCCCGCCGGACATGACCACACTCGCATTAGCCATCACGAACCGCGTGCAAGTGGCAGCGAATACGTATCGATGCAAGCACGTACATGAGTGTGCACGCGCGTGTTCTGCTAGGTGGACGAGACAGTAATTTCGAATGGCAGTGGCACGAGTGTATTCAAACACTCTTTATCTACTCTGATACTATAATACAAAGATTATAAAATTGAAATCAAAACTCTTATGACAAACATTACGCATAGGCTAAAAAAAAAGGTTTATTACGATACAGGTCTTGTATGGACACCTATATCATTAAATAACTTTTTAATCATAACGATACACCTATATTACCTCCATCTGGACCAAGAAGGTTGAAACTCTACTTTAAAAAAAGAAACCGCCGATTCGGCAGAAAAAAAAGAAACACGCATGCGCAATCGATGTTTGGCACCAACATTTTACATTTAAATTAAAAAAAAGTTGGGTTTTGTTTGTAAAATAAATTAGTTTATGTGTAATAGTATGAGAGTAGATAAAGTAGTGTATGACACTGTACATAACTTGGTCTTATAACACTCGTGTCATACTATAAAAAAACTCTACTCGTGTTATAAGAACCCTTATTATGCAACAGTATCATAAACTACTATAATCATTGTTGGATTTTGAACTTAAATTAATTGCGTCCATCTTGCTTTGTTCTAAAGAGACATTCTGCGAAAGAGACCTTTTTGCGACTAGTGGACATTTTGAGAAGTGGACATTCTGCGCCTGAGTCGGGTTGTGGAGGTCAGATGGCAGTCGCATCACTAAACATATCGAAGTACTCCCTAACCTGCAGTTTGAATGGAAAAGCGAAAAGAAGGATATTTTCGCTTCAATGCTCTTCGAGTCTGCTGTAGTACATATTGAATCTTAGTCCGAATTAATAAATTAGAATGAACGACTGTGGTTCCCTTCATCATCACCATCATATCAGCCGCACATAGCCCACTGTTGAACATAGGCCTCTCTCCAGTTCCAAAACGACCGATCTGAAGAAGAAAAGTTTTAACTCACCTCCCCGTCCGCCGCACCGAGTACAGACTTGAGGCAGAAGTCGGGCGGCGCCAGCGAGTCTACTAGTGCCACGGCGTCCGGCGCCAGCGCTGCGCACGCACGCAGTACGCTCCCGCGGAGCTGCGCCCCCGTGTCCCCACGCAGGTAGCCGCCCTGGGCACGCGGAGGAAACAACATACATACTATATTGGGGAGTAAGTAGGTAGTAAGTAGTAAGGTAAGTAAGGTCCAAGTCTACCTCTCCTGCCTGGTGTACCGACTGCCGATTGGCGGATGACGCAGTAACGCAGGTTTTTTTCTAGGGATGGCAAGTCAGACGGCAAAAAAAAAATAAACCTCCGGAATCGATTGTCCTGGTTCGGACATGTAATGCATAGGGATGAAAGTAGTGTCGTAAGAAAGGCTTTAACTATGCAAGTAAATAGCTATAAGAAAAGAGGAAGAGCTAAAAGGAGGTGGATAGACCGTGTGAAAAATGATATTGTTAAGAAGGGAGATAACGTTGAGATAGTTGCAACTGGAGATGTGTGGAAGAAACATACATGTTGCGCTGACCACAAATAAACTTGGGATAAGGGCAGGAGAACGATGAACATCAGAACCACAATTGGTACTTGAATTACAAAGAATTTAAACTTGTGTTATGGAAATACTTCTTG
This sequence comes from Eilema caniola, assembly GCA_949126895.1. NCBI lineage: Eukaryota > Metazoa > Arthropoda > Insecta > Lepidoptera > Erebidae > Eilema > Eilema caniola. Next base: position 2,546,100 of record OX421466.1, read on the forward strand.
TCTATTTATAAGATAGTCTACAAAAGAAAAAGGTAACAAACTTTCCGGGATATACATTGCCAACGTCACCTTCGGCCTACCACAACGTCCCACAGACGACTTGCGGTTTAGTCGGTTCGAGTCCGACATAACCTCTCCCTTCGTCTCGAGGGGAGGGGGGGGGGGGGGGGGGGGGTTAGGCGTGGGGTCTTTACGCAATAAAAAAAAGAAAAGTAGCAAACTTACATCTCACACATAACAATTATTGTCCATAGCCTATTGTCTCTTAATGCATAAAGTTTTAAAATTTAGAGTTGAAATGGTAACAAACAAACAAAGTTAATTTCGAATTTATAAAAGTAATTTGAATTCCAGAAATAAATAAAACAAAATGTTTGATACTTACAATATACAGTGTAGCCATATGCTTTTCTAGAAGGAAGGTTCCGTACAGCGATACCAGCCTCAACAGCACGTTCTTGCATTTAGCGTCGGGGAACGCTAACGCTGTGTTGTAGAAGTGATTCAATACGTAGTTCTGGAAACAATAGTTTAGTATACTACGTTGAAGAACATCGTCCATAAATAAATTTAAAACAACTATTAAGGCCAAATTGTGTAGCATATTATAACATTTCAGACTATTTGAATGACAAAAATGTTTGGAATAAGGTCGCTCTAGCTCTTAGTCAACACAAGAAAATGATTGTACATACAACATGACGATTTAAAAAAAAAAAAGATTCCTACGAGTTTTTTTGGCAGTGTTTCTCAGTAGTTGCCATGTCACGCACTGTATGGAAGGGGAAAAATAATACGATTCCAAACAAACTTATATTTTTTATGGAATAAATGATAATTTGAATTTACTTTTTTTTTTTGGTAATCAATTAATCCGCCCCCCTACCGTACCAGGGGCAAAGGTGCCCGGGCCGCTAGGGCATTACCGCGCTGGATAGCAACGGCCAACCTTTGCTCCAGGTACGAGGCGGAGCGAGAGTCACCGGTTTATTTGGTATAAATTAGTTACATATTACATACATACAATTACGTTTCTTTCCATTATAGGAGGCCGTGTAGACCAGAATAATATTTTTCCACTGACAGTTACCAAAAATATGTGCTTGACTATAGCCCTTTCGGAGATTTACAGGCGAAAATATTTGTATAGTACCAAAAAGTGTGACATAGGTTATTAGAAAGGTTTGCTTCACTTACTAAAATGTGTAAATAAATCTATTAGAAAATAGCTTTTGCCCGCGGTTTCGCCCGCGTGGATGTCGGTTATCGTTATAAATTCTAGCCTATGTGTTCTCATGTCAATCAATTAGCCCACTGTAGTCCACTGCTGGACATAGGCCTCTCCCAATGTGCGCCATTTCGTACGATCCTCCGCCTTCCGCATCCAGTCCGTCCCAGCCACCTTTTTCAGGTCATCGGTCCATCTGGGTAGGGGGCGTCCTACCCTTCGTTTGCCTTCTCGCAGTCACCACTCTAGGACTCGTTTGCTCCAACGGCCATCGGTCCTTCGACAGTATTCTGATTATACATCAGAATAGCTATATTATTGTAAAGTTTCAGTAAAATCCAATCATTAGTTTTTACGTGAAAGAGTAACAAACATCCATCCATCTATCCGTCCGTCCGTCCGTCCGTCCGTCCGTCCGTCCGTCCGTTCGTCCGTCCGTCCGTCCGTCCGTCCATCCATCCATCCATCCATTCATTCATCCATCCATCCATCCATCTAACCATTCATCCATAACTTACAAACTTTCGCGTTTATAATATTAGTAGGATATGCTAACTGGGTAGTACCCTGCTTAAGTCACAATGTCAAAGATTTTTATTCAATCTAAAATAACATGGCTGTTTCTTATTGAGGTCAATAATACATTCTACTTAACCTAAGTTTACCACCGCTTCCAAGGCGCTGGTGGAGAAGAAACGGCGCAACAAACTACAAAAAATATTTATCTACGAATTACGAATTCAAAGACGATTCTATACATACGCACTTTATAAACGCATATACATAAAATTAAAAAAAAAAACTTATAGTATGTACCGCTAACTATCATAAAACTCATTATTGTACCGCTATCTTTTTTTATTCATTAAACTAGTCTATGGTTTTAGGCTGAATATGAAAAAAAAGGCGCACGCATGAGCAGTTCGAACTGTGAAAAAAATGGCGCACACATGCGTAGTTTAAACTTAATTTCCCGCGCTTCCCATACATTTTTTGGCCGATCGTGTTTTTGTATTCGGGATTCCAAAAAAGTTTATTAAAATCCTGTAAGTGATTAAAATATGATTGGAGAAGAAAGTAGTGACGGCGAGATTTTCACTCCGCCAGATATTCTAGACGCGGCATCGGCGTTACCCAGTGTAGTAAAAACTTATGCCCCAGAATACTACATGACACGTATCTGAATGAATGAAGCGACGGTAGCTTAGTAGTTAAGGCCTTACGATCGAGAGGGCCCGGGTTCCAATCCTGGCCATTACACTACCGACGTGAACCCACTCCTAGCACAAGCAATTTAGCTTAATTGGAGGGGTTAGAGGGACAATTAGTAATTTTGATAATTTCGATTGCTAATATTCTTAAAAAAAAAAGAAAAACTATAAATATATGACCCAGGGTATAAAAAAGTAAAGTAAAAAAATATCTCCTAGAAATATATGAAGTATCTATAAATAAAATGTGTGAAATTTTCTAGATGATGATATGAATGAATGAATGAATGAATGAATGATAATTTATTCGCACGAAATACGGTATATATATAGATGATTTAGATTTCTAGATAAACTGAAAAAATAAACCTACAATATTTTTCACGTAGCATGGGTACGGTGACATTTGACTAATTCCATTTCATGCATGATTCATTTCGAAACAATTTACCTAACGCGGAATACTATTTTTATTTCTCCGTAATTATTTAAACTTTAAATATAAACATTCCAAATACATAATTCTTGATGCGTGAATCGGAACAGGTTGCGTTAGAGATTGACATAGTAAAATCGTTATAATCGATAAATTGTCGAATAAAGTATCATAAATCGTTAGTTGTATTTTTAACTAAAATACGATTATAAAATATAATTATGTAATAATAAACTTTAAACTAACTATAGCCTGATGATGATGATGATGATGAAACTTTAAACAAAGCATTTTTGTCTTTGTGGAGCTTTATTATAATATAGCAACACTGCTTAAGCATGAGCTGGCAGCCATCTTGTTATACGAGGGTCATTCAATAAATACTTAGCCTACAAAAAGTAAACGAAAATTTTGGAAAAGTGGCAATTTATTTTTCAACATAGTCTCCTTTTAGTTCGATACACTTAGCCCAGCGATGCTCCAACTTTTTTAACCCGTCCGAAAAATAGTTTTTGTCAAACTCTGCAAAATAGGCCTCCGTGGCGGCGATGACCTCCTCATTTGATCCATATCTATTCCCGGCGAGTGATTTTTTCAGATTAGGAAACAGAAAGATGTCACAAGGGGCCAAATCTGGAGAATACGGTGGATGGGGCAGCAATTCGTAGCGTAATTCGACCAATTTGGCCATGGCAACGGCAGACGTGTGAACCGGTGCGTTGTCGTGGTGAAACAGCACTTTTTTCTTCGCCAGATGGGGTCGTTTTTTCTTTAATTCGGCGTCGAATCGGCCCAATAAATCGGCATAGTAAAGCCCTGTAATTGTTTTACCCTTCTCGAGGTAATCGATATTAGATCACACCTTGTGAATCCCAGAAAACGGTGGCCATAACTTTTCCGGCAGATTTTACAGTTTTCGCCTTCTTTGGAGCACGTTCCCCGGTCTGGATCCATTGTTTTGATTGCTCCTTGGTCTCTGGTGTGTACCAGTGGATCCAAGTTTCATCGACGGTCACAAAACGACGCAAAAACTCCGCTGGATTCCGCTTAAACAGAGCCAAACACGTCTCCGATGTGGTCTCACGGTTGCGCTTGTTTTCCGGTGTGAGTAAACGCGGCACCCATCGCGCCGACAGCTTTCTCATGCCGAGTTCCTCGTGAAGAATATGATGCACTGTTCCTTCTGAAATGCCTACAGTCTCAGCTAGCTCCCGAACCTTCAATCGGCGATCTGCCAATATGAGATCATGGATTTTTTTAATGTTTTCCTCCGTAGCAGCTGTTTTCGGTGCACCTGGACGTGGTTCATCAAAAATCGACGTACGGCCACGTGCAAACTCGTTGAACCAATTCTTGACGGTGGCCATCGATGGAGAAGAGTCACCGTACACAGCATCCAAGCGCTCTTTGATTTCGATGCGCGTTTTCCCTTCCAAAAATAGAAATCGAATTACCGAACGATATTGCTCTTTTTCCATTTTTGTAAAACCGATCGACACGTTCGCTTCCTTAAGTTGTCAAATTAAAACAAATGAAGGGATTGGAATGAAAATTTGAAAAAAGAATTAAAAAAGAATGTGCTACACTGTGGTAAAACTCTTTTGAAACTACAGCGCCCTCTGGCGATGAGGCTAGGTACTTATTGAATGCCCCTCGTATCAACTCAGTACGAGTGCGTCTGCCTTGTATGCGGTCTGTTTTCTTTGTTTTGAGCTTGCGTGGTGTTTTTGTTACTTGTTTTTGTTATTGACTATCGTTGTGCTTTGTTGTTCTCGTTACCGTTTTTTGTTATTGACTTTTGTTTTGTTGTTTTTTTTGGCAAAATGCCAAAAAGAACGAAAAAGACTGTGCTTGGTAGTCAAGCCCGTGAATTTGTAGTTCGATTGCGGGATTACTTTGAGCGGGAACGTGAGAATGACGGAACGCTATTGCCTGTGTCCAACATTTTGGATCGAGTGGCAGATGCGTTAGACATTGGGCGGAACACGGTTTCTCGAATCACTCGAGAAAAATATGGTGCTCACGATACAGAAGAAAATAAGTTGTCCACCCCTAATGAAAAGCGAACCAAAAAGGCATCTGTAACAGATGTAGACAGTTTTGCGGCCGATGCTATACGGAGCCACATTTATAACTATTACCAGAATAAAGAATTACCGACGCTTCTAAAGCTGGTCAAGTCTTTAAAAGATGCTGATTTGTTTACTGGAAGTCCTACATCCTTGTGGCGCGTATTGAAGGACATTGGTTTCCAATTCAAAAAAGTAAACAAAAGAAAAATTGTCATGGAGAGGGGCGATATAGCACTTGCGCGGGTTGCCTTTTTGAAAAAGGCTAAAGCGATTACCGATTGGAGCAATGTCGTCTTCCTGGATGAAACTTGGCTGAATGCCAATCATACGGTCGGTAAAATGTGGACTGACGATACACCTCATGCCTCGACCAAAGTGCCAGAAGGAAAAGGGGAGAGATTGATTATTTGTCACGCAGGCACATCGAAAGGATTTGTAGAAAATGGGCTACTTGCTTTTAAATCGAAAAAGACGGGAGAATATCACGAAGATATGAATGCGGAAGTATTCACGGAGTGGTTTCAAAATATGCTTAGCAATTTAGAAGAACCCAGCACAATTATTATGGACAATGCCCCATATCACTCCGTGCAATTGAACAAACCGCCGACTTCTTCCAATAAGAAGAGCGAGTTGATCGAGTGGCTCCAAGCCAATAATGTGGAAGCCGATGAGACGAAATTAAAGGTGGAGCTAGTGAAGCTCGTAAAAATGCACAAGCCCCAAACGACATACAAATTAGATATGATGGCAAACGAATATGGTCACGAAGTCCTGAGGCTTCCACCGTACCACTGTCAGTACAATGCCATTGAATTAATTTGGGCCCAAATCAAAGGTAACTTGTTTAACCATAGTCTATTTACATACTGACAAAAATATGATTATGTTTATTACTTGAATTCTATGACTCAATTTGCTTTTTATCTTGTTTCAGGATACGCTGCACGAAAAAATACAGCTCCGCCTTTTACAGCCACAAAAATGATGGGGTTATTGAAAGAGGGATGCAAAAATGTCACTGGCGATGACTGGAAGAAAGTAGTGGAGAAAACCAAAAATCTAATCTTACATGACTGGGAGCGAGACATTAGAATAGACTGCATAATTGATTCCCAAATAATTATTCACGTCGACGAGTCAGATGACGATGATGATGATGAAGATGATGAACATGTTTGATTTTTAATAAATAATTAAACAGGTTATCAATTTTGTTTTACTTTTTTTCTTCAAAATTATTAGTTAATAGAATCGATTTCTTCTTCATTAATAAATGATCTCGATAAGATATATAATCGATTTTATTTCATGCGATTTTATCTTGACTACATCTCTAGTAACTTCAAATCCCAAACGTCACCGTACCCATGCTACGTGAAAAATATTGTAAGTACAAATTGCATCACTGTTTGTCGCTTACCTCTCCGTACACGACCGACAGGGTGACAGCATTAAACGACTGCGAATCGTTCTTAGCCCAGAAGTTGCTCTTGCCTTCCGACTTCAGCTTGCTCACTTTATCTGCCGTCATCTTCAGTACGTACGCCGTCAACCATTTGTACATGTGAATTAAGTCTGCAAGAAAATATTGATAATACAAGCATCAAAGTCAAAATCAAAGATTTTATTCAATCTAGCACAACATGGTTGTTTCTTAATGACGTCATTAATCAATTCTACTTAAACTAAGTTTACTAATCAGCTGATCATCAGCCCGCGGCTTCGCCACGCATCTCATGGGAACCTTTTCCCGGGATAAAAAGCTCAGCCGTTAAAGCGTGTACTGAATAACAAACATCCAAATCTATTTAATATTATTAAGAAGTGGAATAGAATGCCTACAAAAATTACCGGCACGGTATGATGGCCGTTAAGTACTAAGAGAACTTGGCAGAGCTTGCTTGCTCTCTCTCTTTTTTGTAAGGCCGTTAAGTACTACCTTATCAACTCAACTGAAGATGACTAGACCGCTTTACTCGGTATATATCGTCACTTAGTTAATATGTGAAAACGGCCATCATAGCGTGCCGCAAGTATAGTTGAAACCTGTTGACACTTGTTTTTTTTTTTCTGTCAGTAATATCGCTCTTTTTGTTCGGGAATTCTCACAGATATCGCTTCCCACTGGCCATCAGGAGTGGTTGTAAGGTTAAAATCATATTTTATTTCGAGTATTATCGTCTACCAGGGCATCGGCTCGATGACGCAGTTGCACAGTTTTCAACTCTTACCACGGGCGGGAGGTATATCTGCTTTGCAGCTAGTGCTGCTTTGAGAGCTATTGTCACTATTGTAAGGAAGTGATGTATCTCTTATCGAGTACCTATTGGTATAACAGATACATCATAGGTAAGATAATGTGGAATAGTAAAAGTATTTTCATTGAAGATGAAAATACTTTTTGCTACAGCAAGTTCCACCCAGTGCCATCAATCAATAGTATAAGCAGTTTTACAATTACTGCAGAATCTGCCAGAATCAGTATAGATTAGAATATTTATAGTTTTACTAGCAGTCGCCCGCGGCTCCGCCCGCGTGGATGTCGGTTATCGCGAATCGGGGTATGAAAAATAGATGTTGGCCGATTCTCAGACCTACCCGATATGCCCACAAAATTTCATGAGAATCGGTCGAGCCGTTTCGGAGGAGTTTGGCAACGAAAACTGTGAGACGAGAATTTTATATATTAGATTCAGTCATTTTCAATACTGTGTTTAGTGTAAGTTTTAATTTTGATAAGTTCATTTTTAATAGTAAAATTGGAAAAGCTTGCTAAAGCAATGTCGCCATCTAGTTACAACTCTGGCAAACAAAAGATGCCTGCCTACTTTTCGAAGTTAGGTGTGTAACCATTTTTTATTCCTGATCGTGCATCTGTATAAGAATTATATTATCTGTGCCCTAGGTCAGTCAGGGAGGGAAGGATATGCTCTAGATAATCTTACACACCGACACGAGAGGTCACGTAATTTAAGTCGGTTAGAGACCAGCACAATCGCCGGATTGGGCTTGGCTGATTTTTGTTGTAGTCTTTCGTTGAATTGTAACTGTCTTTTTTTATTTGGTTTTTATGCCTCAAATTACTTCATTTACGGTTAACACCCCGACTCAGAGCACCCCGACTCGGATAGGTTAGATAAGAAAGCTAAGGCCTTCGTGGTTATTTCTTTTTTTAAACCACTGAGTAATAGGAGAATGAAAAAAAAGAAATGTCGAGGTAGTGGTCATTCGAAGATGTGACTTGTCTAAGTATTGTCTGTCCAATAATTGTCTGTCGAAGCAATGACTTGTCAATCTATATGTTTTCGAAGTTCGCTACATTTCGAAGTATTTTACTGTCTAAATTCAGTCCGTAAGTCTGAAGAAACCTTCTTGAAGAACCCATCTTGTAGTTGCTTAGCGAAAACTCATCCGGCAATCAGGTCTAGCGGCTTGCAGGTGGATTGGCCTTCAGGGTCCCATAAACACCATTTCATATAAATTCAGGCAGTACTTACTAGCAGGATCAAGGAATTCCTCCTCACAATTCCATGGGCAGGTCTCACTTAACAGCTTATCCACGTCATGTAGGAAGGCCAGGGACCCTAGGGGCGAGTCAGTCGCCGTCAGAGTCCCCCTCCGTGCCCACACGTTGAGCAGCCAATTGCTGGTCTGCTGCAGCAGCAGGCTGTTCTCGCCCTCGTAGGTGCAGTTGGCGTCGTTGTCGTTGCGGAGATCGCCTATGGCGGCCGCTGGAGGTGGAATGAACAGTCAGTATAATGTTGTTTATGGATGATGTATATGCATACTTATAAATACCCGCAGGCGTAGACAGAGGTATGTTAATATTCAGATTTTGATTGATTTTCGGTCCCACCTAATAGGGGGCGCGCTAAAGTACCTAATTAAGGCCGCTTGCTGTTTCTTGTGGGTGCCCGTTTTGAGCAAAATGAGGGTGTTTATACATCTCTGCCTTACCTGTCCGATTTGAGGAGTTACAAGCGTGAATAAAGTATGTATGTGGCAGCAGATGCTACTTGTAATAGATTGATTACATATAGTATATAGCTGTACATGTAAGAGGCACCAGTGAATGAAAAATTGAGACGTGAGCGACTGTCGTGATATGGACATATTATGAGAAGAGGTGAAAGTAATGTTATAAGGTAGGTTCAAAGTATGAATGTAGAGGGCTTAGGAGAAGAGGTAATTCCAAGAAAAAATGAATGGATTGCTTTCAGGCATCTGTCATCATCTTACAAGAAATCCATTCACTTTTCTTGGGCTTAGGAGAAGAGGTAAACCCAAGCAAAGTGGATGGATTTCTTGCAAGATGATATGGAAAAGAAAAGAGTAACTCAGGAAATGACATCTGACAAGTATTTATGGAGGAAAATTACATGTTGCGCCGACCGCAAATAATTGGGATCAGGGCAGAACGATGATGAAAGTTATGTAGTACTAGTTGTTGTCCGCGGCTATGCCCGTGTGGATGTCGGATTTGTTGTCATTTATGATCATTGCTCCGCTCCCTTGAATAGTAGCGTGTGGCCTATGTGTTATTCTGATGTATAAGCTATAGTATCAGTAGTTTTTTGCGTGAAAGAGTAACAAACATCCATCCATGCTCACAAACTTTCGCATTTATAATATAAGTAGGATGTACCTTTGAGGTAGCCGTGTCCCCCGCAGCACTCGCGACAGTTCTGAATGCCATCGCGCGCCGTCCAGCCGAACAGCGGCTTCACCGCTGATGACAGCGCGTGCAGCTCGATGCCGCGCTCCGCTGAGTTTGTATCACTTCCTGCACAGTTTTAGCACTTAGAAATGCGGTGTGTTAAAGACTGTTATAATATTCTAATTTATAAAGCTCATTTGCATCCCGTTTTGCTACAGCTATAACAGTTTCATCGTCATAAATTTTACATAAATTTTTATCAAAAATTACACGATAACCTTTCTTAGTCAAAACATTGACTGACAATAAATTACAAGCCGAATCGGCATCTGCAAAACCGTTATTAACTAGTATGCCAATTAGTGTATCCACTGATAAAAATATAGTGCAAACCAAGGTGCCTACTGTGAGCCAGGGATTGTGGCATCGTCGGCTAGGACACCTGAATAGTCGCAGCATGAATCTGCTTAAAAACGGCTTAGCGGATGGCATCGACTATGATTGCTCTACTTATAATCAATGTGTCGCGTGTATCGAAGGTAAGGCAACAAAACTTCCCTATCCTAAAAAGTCGTTTACACGTGCTACAGAGGTGTTAGGTCTGGTTCACACGGACTTGTGTGGGCCTATGCCTGTGAAATCCAGTGGTGGTGCGAGGTATATGCTTCTTTTTATTGATGATTTTTCAAGAAAAACATTTTGTTATTTTATAGATTGTAAAGACAAAGTTTTTGAGAATTTTAAAGGTTTTAAGTCGCTAGTAGAGAACGAAACTAATAAGAAAATTAAAGTTTTACGAAGCGACAATGGTGGCGAGTATATTAATGGCCGTTTTAAACATTTTTTAAATGAATGTGGAATAAAACACCAAACTACAGTCCCTCATTGTCCGCAGCAAAATGCTGTAGCGGAACGCGCGAACCGCACCATTATGGAGGCGGTGCGCTGTATGTTGCTGGAGGCTGGGTTGGATCAGTGTCTATGGGCTGAAGCGGCAAACACGGCTGTTTATATGAAAAACCGTTCACCAACAAAAGCGGTTAGAGGGGCCACTCCAGAAGAAAAATTTACTGGATCCAAGGTAAACCTTGACCATTTAAGAGTATTTGGATGTTTAGCGTATGCTGTACAGAATAAGCGTAGTAAACTGGATCCAAAAACCAAACCTTACATATTTTCAGGGTACTGCGAGAGTACTAAAGGGTATAGACTTTTGGATACAAAAACATTTAATTTGACAATCGCGCGTAACGTAACATTTCTTGAAAATAAATTCCTCAAGGACCTAAATGAGCGTGAAACGGAGTTGTGTGTTATCTTTGAACTGACGCCGTGCTCAGATCAGATTCCGGAAATTCCCAACACTCATGATAATTACGTAGATAGTGAGCCATCATCGAATAGCGATCGTTCTTCGGATGTCACTTATGTTCCAGATATGTCATTTGATAGTGATGATTCACGAGCGGAGTATGAGACGGCTGATAATGAAAATTCATTACTGTCAGTTTTTCTCATTGGTGAATCTTGTGGGAACGATGAACCAAGAACTGTTAAAGAGGCGTTGAGCGGACCAGAATCTGAGCAATGGAAAACTGCGATGAAAGAAGAATATAATTCTTTTTTGGATCATCAGTGTTTTTCTGTTGTAGATTTACCGAAAGGTGTAAAACCAGTCAAAACCAAATGGATTTTTAAAAAGAAAAGAGGTTTGAATGGTGAGTTACTACAATACAAGGCTCGACTCGTAGCGAAGGGATTTAAGCAAAAATATGGCGTGGAAATGAGAATGAAAGAGTTAAAGGAAACTGTCTTCATGGAGATACCGGAAGGATTTGAAGAGAAAAAACAAAAGAACAAAGTAGTTAGATTACGCAAGGCTGTTTATGGATTAAAGCAAGCGCCTAAATCGTGGAATGAGAAGATAAACGATGTACTTGTAAATAAATTAAAGTTCTACAGATTTCATTCAGAAGCTTGTGTGTATATGAAAAAGATGAAAGATAAAGTTGTAATCATTGGACTGTATGTCGACGATTTGATAATCTTCAGCAATGATTGCAATGAGAAGGGTAAAATAAAACAAATGTTAATGAAACAGTTCGTTATGAAAGATCTAGGCCCTGTCGAACGAGTACTTGGACTCAGAATTAAGAGGGAAAACGGTAAGATCACTCTAGATCAAAGCTCCTATATACAGAAAATTTTAGAAAAATACCGTATGCAAGACGCCAAGCCTGCTGAAACACCTATGCAATGTCAGAAGTTATCTAAAGCTGACGTGAAGGATGACAATTTGGAGTATCGTGAGTTGATAGGATGCCTCATGTATGTGGCTGTTTGCTCGCGTCCGGATATCTGCCACACGGTAAGTGTGTTAAGCCAATTTAATAATTGTTACTCCGAAGTTCACTGGAAGGCGGCAAAACGTGTGTTACGCTATCTCAAAGGCACAATAGATTATTGTCTTACATGTGAGAAAAGTGGTTTAAAAGTAACTGGGTTTGCGGATGCTGATTGGGCATCGAATGAAATTGATAGGCGGTCTTATACGGGCTGTTTTTAAAATTGGTAATAATGTTGTCAGTTGGGAGAGTAGGAAACAGAGGACTGTGGCATTGTCCAGCACAGAGGCGGAATTCATGTCACTCTCTGATGCATGTAAAGAGGCACTTTTTATCAAAAATTTCTTTAAAGAGTGTAACTTTGATAAGGATGTTGAAATAGTTATATTCAACGATAATCAGTCGGCTTTAAAACTGACTGAGACCAGTATGTATCATGGGAGGTCGAAGTATATTGACATCCGACATCATTTCGTCCGGGAGGCGGTAGGCAATGGAATAATACAAGTTAAATTTCTGCCAACGACCAAAATGATGGCGGATGTATTGACCAAACCTTTGGCAGTGCATAAGCATAAGGCTTTTGTTAAAGACTTAGGTTTGATTAGACAGTAGACACTAAGTAATTGTTATTATTTTTCATATAAAGTTTAAGGGCCGGTGTTGGCGAGTGTACTTATAAACTTTATATGGTGAAGATTGTACTTGGTTACTAGGTGGTTGTTGACATTATAGACGTTAGTTACAAACATGAAAAACTGTGTTTTTCTCTAATATATTCAACTTCATTTATTTGCAGAAATGCGGTGTGTTACAAGTTGTTATAAAATTCAATTTTATTTTTTTGCAGAAATGCGGTGTGTCACAGGTTGTCACAATATTCAATTTCATTTATTTGCTGAAAGGTGGTGTACTACAGGTTGTTATAAAATTCAATTTCATTTATTTGCAGAAATGGGGTGTGTTACAGGTTGTTACAATATTCAATTTCATTTATTTGCAGAAATGAGTTGTGTTAAAAATTGTTACAAAATTCAATTTTATTTATTTGCAGAAATGCGGTGTGTTACAAGTTGTTATAAAATTCAATTTTAGTTATTTGCAGAAATGCGGTGTGTCACAGGTTGTCACAATATTCAATTTCATTTATTTGCAGAAAGGTGTGGTGTACTACAGGTTGTTATAAAATTCAATTTCATTTATTTGCAGAAATGGGGTGTGTTACAGGTTGTTACAATATTCGATTTCATTTATTTGCAGAAATGCGGTGTGTTACAAAATTCAATTTCGTTTATTTGCAGAAATGCGGTGTGTTACAGGTACTACAAAATTCAATTTTATTTATTTGTGTAGTAGCATTACCATATCTATGGCTTGCAAACATTAAACATAACAATATATTGAATTACAATTATTTCAACGCACCACGCTCTCTCATCTAGCAGATTGGAAAATTGATCGAGCAGTGAACGAATATGACGGCAGTTTAGAGGCACAATATGTGATTTCAAGATGAAGGGAAAAATTTATAAGTCAATGTTTAGATCTGCCGAGTTGTATGGATCGTTATATTTAGCCTTGAAAGCGACGGAAGAAATGAAGAAAAAATGTCGAGATATCTCACCCATGAAATTGTTGATCGTCATTGTGATGTGTAGCTTACTGAGCCATACCGAGAATATCTTCATCGCATACGTCGCAGCCAAGTACGGGAGCAAGCGAATTTGCTGGAATTCAAAACGTTTTATTCAAATAAATAAATAGAAAAAATATATATATCAGTGAACATAATCAATCAAATTATTCAATTAGCTCACCACAGACCACTGTTGGACATAGGCCTCTCCCAGTTAAAATTATATATTGTTCTGTTTTTCTAAAATAAAAGTAGTCTAAGTTACTCCTTATTACATCAGCTACCTGCCAATAAAAGTCCCGTCAAATCGGTCTAGCCATTTCAGAGATTTTTTTTTTTTTTTTTTATATAGGACACGTCAATTTGACTTCACCTCGATTATCCGGAACAATCAAACAAACAGATATAAATTGTAAAAAATATTATTTTGGTTCTCGTTCCATATTAATTCATATGCATATGGTAAAAAACAGTTACTCTAATTTTGGTTATATGTATAGAAGTTGTATAGATAACAACAAAAAGTAGTTTCTTAATTTATTCAAAAACTTCTATGATAGTGGTAGTGGAATACATACCTGTTGCTGGTACTCCAAGACGGGTGTTTCTTCAGCGGACCCCTCAGGGCCGAACTGTTTCCTCACGGCCGAGTATCGGACTGCTATCACGATAGCCTTCAGCAGGTAGTGTGTGGATATCGTGGTTATGTGAACGCGACCCCCTGCAATATACAGGCGTACAGTTTGTAGAATATACTGCTTCCGGGCTGTCTGGCCGTGGTCCATATGAAACTTGCGTTCCAGACGTATCTTCTTCTCTGCGACTGAGTCGCCGACGACGCGAGGTCTACGCACTCGTCGCCGCCCGGACCTGTGCCACCGAAGATGTGGACCGCAGTGATCGACGAAACGTCTGGAACGCAATTTTCATATGGACCACGGCTAAACAGCCCAGAAGCAGTATATTCTACATAGAACGGCGGCCGTGATTGCCTAAAGACTTATAGATGTACAGTTCTATAGTTGAATTCTATCCTGATACATCCTTGTCTTTAATATTGCCTCAAGGGGCGGCTCTCGCCGAAGGGGTCTCAATGTCTTATAAACGGCTACCCATTCTTAGCCTTGCAATGGCCCCTCGCATGGATAACGTATTGAAATATTCATTGTAGCGTGTTATGGAGTCTCATTAAATTCGGGGCCAAGCCACCAGCAAGCTGATATACACCTACTAATTAACAGACGAGACCCTGGCGCAGGTCTTCCTTTTGGGGATCTGAAGGTCAGATGACGGTCACTCCCATGAAAGCTAAAATACCAAGTCAAGAGAAAGATTGAGAGCGAGCGGACCTGCGGACCCCAGATTCTAAAAAATGATGATTCGTTGATGAAGATGATGACATTACCTGATAGAATACCAAGAGCTGCTCCAAATCTCTTGTTAGGGTCTCTGAAGGGGGTCTTGTAGTCGCCATTGTCGTCGACTCCGCCCAGCTTGTCTAGAGCCGCTTCCTTTGGCAGGTGATAGTTGTTGAACATTACGAAGCTGGAAGGTTATAAGAATAATAAATCGAGGGGTGAAAGGCTATTTGTTTCTAGCGACATTTTTGCAACTTTACAGAAGAGCAATATAAAGTTTAAAATTTTGAAAAAAACATCATAACTAAAAAACTTCTTCAGCTATTTGAATGAGGTAAACTTTATTGAAATTCAATTAAAAAGATCGATTATTTGATTCTAATATTAACTAAAATGGACCTTTAATTGCAAAGAGAAATGTCACTTGATACAAATTGCCTTAAGCTCTTATTTTTCAGAGTATGGAAAAAAGGTTTAAGTGACTTCATAACTTCAATTGGCTAAAGAAAGAAGAAATTAAGCGGCGCTGCAGGATATTTTCAGAGTAGGTCAAAAAACATTAAGTGACATAGTCCAAAATTAATACTAGTAAGCTATTTATCTCAACTACCAGTTTAGATTATTATGGCTAATTTACTTATGTGACATATATCATTGAAAATGTAACGTTTTATGTTAGATTTTTTTTAAATCTAATACTCAATGGCTGTTAAAACAACCTGAATATATAGCAATCACCGAAAATATCATGTGCTTATATTGAATAAATAAAGAAATTATTTATCGTTCGTATCGTATTTGGGTGACGGACAAATGGTTTAAGTGACATCACACCGTATAATTGGTGGAAGTCTAAATGATTTATGTTACGTCTTTATAAAAATTCGAAACAGGAAAAATGCTTTAACTCTTATTGAATTAATGATCTGAGAAAGGGTAAATGGTTTATGTCTCGGGTCTTAATTTCATTGTATGGTTCAAATACATTGCTATGAAAAATATGCAAAATCCATGTCGGATAACACACTGCTACTGTGGAAACAACCCAAAACTAGCATTGTTTCAAACGCCAAAAAAGTGCTCTGATTTTAATGAATCCGGCATCATTCGACGGAGAAAAATTCGCTGATTCCGAATATGTATATAACTCAATATCGCCCTAGATGTCGCTTGAACCAAATAGCCTTTCACCCCTCGAAATATACCAGGGGCGCTACCATGGCACATCCGACACTTTGGTTTATTTCATCCTAAGCTTTATTTTTCTTTATCAGGGTATAAGGCTCTAACATCGCCCCTCGCCCCGCTCCTATGGTAATATCAGGATAAGAAGTAGTGCGATCAATTGGTGATAAAAAAGTCTTGGACAGGTCTTGGATATTTGCAATTCACATTTATATTATACGAGAGGGCAAATTGGACACAGCCCTACTGTGTCCAATTTTTATTATTGTCGTAAACTTTAAATTATATTATATTAAATTAAATGTTTATTTATTTCTTAAGATAGGGTTACATTAGGCTTTCGAAGTTTTACATAATATATGTGTTGGTCGGTGTCAATTAAATATTGATCAAACTTTATCGGCACATTATTATAAGACCCTGCCTCTTAAACTAAGTAAAACTTGTATTTTAAGTTTTTTTTTTTCACAGTAATATATGAACTGTTAAAATGAAATAGTCCTATGACAAATAGTTTAAAAAATATTTGATTTTGAAAATTCAATTTTTCGACCCGGCCGAAAACTCTCCACACTAAATCGCGGCACGTTCACCACGTGCACAACTTACTGGCGCTTAGTACAAATTTATGGAGTGCTAGTGAATATGTATTGCATTTATTTCAGTCCACGTTGCTTTTACAGGTATGCAATGATAAGATTGATTTGAATAATGTAGTAAAGTATAATTGATCAATAATAAAGAATCTAAAAAGTTTTCAATTTTACCGTATTTCAATTGTTTATATTTTGACCTATTTCGGAAATTAAACATAATGAAAAGTCTTAGTTTCAGTTTATTTGGGCAATATCTTAGTTTGCTATGCGTATTTTTTGAGAAAAAACAAAGACATTGAAAAAAATCCGAGGCTCAGTTGGTCAGAGCATTTCCCCAACCAAGATTGGACTGGTCGCGATTTCGAATCCCCTCAAAGATATTCATTTTTTTCCGATCTAAATCTATGGTATGCTAATTGCTTAGTGCCCTTTCGCCTTGGTTTTCAATGAAAGTCACGCAATGGCTACATACCCATTGTCGACACCATTCAGTCCGATCTTCTCTCCTATATCGCCAACTATAACTCCAGGGTATGGTTTCAGTGTCTTTGGGTCTCGGATGGGTACAACGAACGTGTGGAGGCCATGGTTCTTGCCTTTTGAAATCAGCATTGCATATACAATCGCGTGGGTTGCGCATTTGCCTGTAATTCAGATACATACATAAGTATACACTTATGGGTTGGTAGCGTGATATATAATGGTCAATACTATCGATGATTCCTCCTCTCCTATCCCCATCTCCCTGCCGACCCTGTCAATAACTGCTAACAATACAGAAATTACATCTGAATACTTTTTTGTGTTGGTTCCCAGTGCAGGAAAATAGAGCCGCCCTACCTCTTCCCGTGGGTATTGTTGGCGCGTGGTGGGAAGCGTCGAAAGCTTAGTGGTTAAGGAGTCGGGCTTACGATCGGGTCCTGGGTTCGAATCCTGGCCATTGCACTACCGACGTGAACCCACTTCTAGCACAATCTAAGTTGGAGGGGTTAGAATAGAAGAAAATAGAATAGCAATTTCGATAATTACGGTTCCTAATATTCTTTAAAAAAAGGCCAGGCTGTTGCTGTTCTATGCCTACGGCTATGGTTGTTTCTTGTTTCCATCTGACAGTACAAATACAGCTCATTACAAAGTGCCCCCTTTGACAGCCAGAGACTCGCCCTCAATTATGTAGAACTCATAGTAATATCACAGTGTTTCTACTACATACAGAGGCGAAACGCCTTTGATGTCGGACGATGCCGCCGCTCGCGTAAGTACCTACCTACGCTATTCGTCGCAAATGTGCAAGGGTTGTAAGAAAAGCAAAAAAAGGAAATAAATGTAATTATTATGCAATCATTTATTTGAAATACATTTACATGTGTTGTACTGCAAGATACTTTCGTGACACTTTATTTTTAGACGTTTTTAGATTAATTATTATACACGATAAATCTAATAATTGATGAATAGGTGCTTAAGTAAATCAGCATTCGTTTACATTCGGAACTGCGACGTATGTCGACGAGAGAAAATAGTTGTAGGTAGGAACTGAATAATTATTGATTTTTGATTCATAATACCTAACTATTATTTGCATAAAAGAATTTAAAACTCTTTCAATGTTGATGTTTATTTAACTACATTTTTCGTAACTTCTATCGATAGATTGTAGACGTTACTTTGTAATTATAGAAATAAACTTACCTCGCGTCACGGGGAAATCTATGAAATCGTATGTCTAAGAAATCCGTATACGGAACAATAGTGCACCATTTTAATATGAAATGAAAAAAAATCTTAATAATTGTCACGCGAGCCATACCTATACCTACGCGGCTACGGTAGCCCTCAGCGAACATTCCCGCAAAAGACGCGATTTGGCGGACAGCGAGCCGACGATTTAGCCCCGACGCGTCGCAAGTTCCCCTCCGTTGCTCTGTGTAAGTTCATTCGTCGCGCTACTGTATGTAGTAGTAATACTGTGGTAATATTCTGTATAAAATACCCTCTCCGTTTCTCTATCCTGGGTCTGTAAGAGTGACTGCTAATCCTAATTGTATCCCTAGCACGCGCTCATGGAAAGAAAAAGGGATTATGAACTTACCCAATGATCCCACCCAGAACTTGGCAGCTTCAAAATCAGCACTATGCATAACAAACTGCTTCTTCTCAGGTATATAGGTCGCTGTAGTCCTCATACCCTTCGCGTTAGAGCCATGTGCCACCTCTGTCAGTGCGAAACACCCCCCAATCTTCCCCTTAGCAACATCCTCGATGATAGGGTAATGGTGGCTCCGACCATTGCCCTGGATAGCGTTGCTGAACATTCGGAATGTGAGGGACACTTTCACGGCTAAGGAGCTGTCGAACATGAACATAGCTTCGGTTTCAGCTTGGAACAGCATTGGATCTGAAGCTATCTGCGAAAGAAAGCCGATGTTTTTAATAAGATTTGAGTCGCAGGAGTGTCTATGAGCCAAGATCTGCAGGACCCATGTCAACTTATTCAGACAAGGCCAGAGCCTTGTCTGAATAAGTGTTCCGTTTTTAAAGCTATGTAGGCTGTGCCGAATTTAAAAAATCGGCTTCGTAAATGAGTTCAACCGATTCTAAAATGTTGACCCCAGATTTATTTTATTTAATTTTTTCGGAAAACTTACAGCTAATTTTAACAATAGCAAGGTCAATAACATAATGATGGCCCAATTAAAAGTTTTCACAGATAGCTTAAAGTACATACATACAGCTAAAGAAACATTCCCACACACCCATACAAGTTAAGTTGAGAAAAAACAGAAAAAAGAAAAAGAAGTTCTATTCATTGCCTAAAGCAAAATTCGCACAGAATCCTTCTCAATTTTACAGTACTAGTTGTAAACAGATCTATTTCAACGCTCCTGCAAACCATATTAAAGGTACGGCATGCCCTTATTAAATATGAGTTTTGTCTGTACGTAGTCGTTGCTAGAGGAGTAGGTAAGTAACAAATTTGCTCGACGTAAAAAGGTTGGCGATACGCACAAGCCTATTCTATTAACTAACTCCGTATCCGTTGATATATTAAAAATACTAAATAGAAAAGATAAATCCGCTATTTTTCGTCGCTCAGAAAGTGGAAGTACTTATATGAAATTTTTTGCAACGTGTATATGGTAATCAGGCAGAAAACACTTCGAACGATATTGAATGTACCTCACAAACCTACGCTGTATGCTCTCTAATCGATCAATATATACGTTGTAAATCGGGTTCCAAACCTGCGAGGCATATTCGAGGTGACTGCGAACGAAAGAACAGTATAAAATTTTAACTGTTTTAATATGCTTGAAGTCTGATGAGAGTCTCAATACAAAACCAAGTGCCTTTGTTGCTTTGTTAATAATATTGTCGATATGCGAAACAAATATGAGTTTGGAATCAAAGGTAACTCCAAGGTCTTTAACAGTATTAACTCTGATTAAGGGTGTATTCTGCAGTTTGTAGGCGAATACAATAGGCTGCGGTTTGCGGGTAAAAGTGCAAACGGAGCATTTAGACACGTTTAAATCGAGTTTGTTTAATAAGCAACAATTTTGGAATCGATCCAAGTCCTCCTGTAAAGACAGGGCATCAGCAATGGTGTTCACTTTTTTTAGAATTTTCATATCATCTGCGTACAATAAAACATTCGACCACCGAAAACAATCAGTGATATCGTTGACAAAAATGTTGAATAACAAAGGCCCAAGTAAGGATCCCTGAGGAACACCCGAAGGAACGAGCATTGCTCTAGAGGAGTAACCATTTAAAACTACGGTCTGACATCTATTTTCAACATAAGAAACGAACCACCTGTAGAGATTTCCCCTTATGCCCATAGCCAACAGTTTACGCATAAGTATTTTATGATTTATTTTGTCAAAACACTTGCTATAGTCTGTATATATAACATCAACCTGAGATCTTTGCGACATGGACTTAGAAATAAAATCAGTACACAAAATAAGATTTGTTGTAGTCGATCGACCCTTCAAAAAACCATGTTGGTGTTCGTTAAAACCTAATTTAAGTGCTGAGTAGACTTGTTTGTGAACAATTTTTTCCAGTATTTTGGCAAACACACATAGCTTTGAAATAGGCCTATAATTTTGAATAGCGGCTTTCGGTCCTTTTTTTAAAATCGGTGTTATATACGCAGACTTCCAGATGGTAGGCATTACACCTGTATTGAGGGAACGTTGGAAAATAATCGAAAGTGGAAGGGTGAGACTTTCGGCGCAGTTTGCTATTAATACTGGCGGAATATTATCTGGTCCCGCGGTTTTATTCAAGTCAACCCGTTTTAACGACATGTTCAGTTCATCCTCGCCAACTTCCACGGAGTTAATATCTGAGCTGTTATGATCAGCATACCCGGAAAGGTCTTGAAAATTGTCTGACGACAAACTGTTTGGGAACGCGGCATAAGAAAGTTGGAGTGAAAATAGTCAATAAACATATTGCATATAACTTCACCGTCCCCAGATGAGCGTTGTCCGTATTGCAAGACCGCGGGGTAGCAATTAGCGTGTTTTTTAGACTTAACATAAGCCCAAAAGGCTCGAGCATTATAACTGATATTGGATTCTATTTTTGCTATATACTCGTCAAACAATTCCTTTGCAAGATCCTTCGCCCGTTGTCTTAAAATGTCAAGTGAATGATAATCCGAGCGATTGCCATACTTTCTAAACTTCGAGTGAAATTTGGCTTTTTCTTTTACGACCTTTATCAATGAACTATTCTACCAAGCGGGATATTTAGACTGTGCAGTGACGGTCTTAGTGGGAATATAAGTATTACGCAACCGGTTAATAGTATCGCAAAAGTAGGTCACTGCATCTTCAAGAGATCTGCTACTCAGTTGACAATACCAGTTCACACTGTTCAGTTCACGTTTTAAGGCATCGTAATCAGCCAGTCTATACATATTGTTCGGGTCAATCACCGAACAAATAATCATGTCAGCGAAATTGCCCTATTTGTAACACCAACGACCATCGGATTCATGCATGTCAAAATCACATCGCGACATCTCATCGCGCTGTTACTCCAGGTTTGTTCTTGCTGACATCGCGAGGACATTTGATCTCCAAAGAAGCCTTCAGTGCAAGTAAGGTCTCTTTTTTATCTTTTTAAAATGTCAGACATGGACGACATTTTATCAACCCAACAACAACTAATCGAAGCCGTAGATAAGCTGTTCATCAACTTCAAGAAAGATGGTGGAGAGCGCAAGACCTCAGACCACGTACGTCGTCGGTTAGCTACCTTGGAACAATACTTCACAGAGTTCCATAATAATCATATGACTTTGTTATCTTTTGGTGATCAATCTCATTCATATTTCAGTACTAAACAATACGATCAAATGAAAGAAAAATATAACAACATAAAAACTGCTATTCAGAGCTATAACCCTCTCGCAAACAAACCGCAAGTCACTGATTTAAAACCTCCTACATTCCAACCTACTACGGTATCTCAAACCTCAAACCTCGCATCTCACACTGCTTCTGAAACCCCAGCTTTGGAAGTAAGTAGAGCCGAAAAGCTGTTCAAAAGGCAAGCTACTAACTTTAAGGCATTCTTGAGAACTACTTCCGATATCGACCTTGATCTTGTCACGGAAAAATGGGAGTTTGAAGATATCTTGAAGTCGTTACAGTCTCGTTGGGTGACTATTGATTCACTTCACTGGGAACTGGACAATGAGTTTGGCGGAGCGAACCCGGAGTACGAAGACCAGTTTGCCCATTATGAGAAATATTACAACAAAATCAAGAAAGACATCAATAAGAAAATGTGGTCCGTTGCGCATATAGAAAAAACTACCCCTAAAATGGAGATAATGACCTTCGAGGGAAGCTACAATAAGTGGATTTCGTTCAAGGATCTTTTTACCGAAGTAGTGCATAACAACCCCTCTTTGTCAAATGCTCAGAAAATGTAATTTCTAAAGAGTAAGGTCAAAGGTGAGCCTGAAAGAATGATCCAACATCTCCAAATAAGCTCCGATAATTATCTTGTGAGCTGGAATATCCTCAATCATCGTTATAACAATAAGCGACTGATATTCACTTCTCATTTTAATAACCTCATGAATATCCCTACAAGCCAGCAGCAGTCATCAAATCATATAAAACGCATTCATGACACTACGTACGAGAGCGTGAATGCTATCAAGAATCTGGGAGTGGATGTATCTTCTTGGGATCCTTTCCTAGTATGTATATTATCTCAACGGTTAGACTCGGATACATACGAGGACTATCTACAAGCTTTAAAGACCCCGCGAGAGCTGCCCGTCCTGGATGATTTTCTTAACTTCTTAGAAACCAAGTTTATGATGCTAGAAACTTCGCGAAAGAAGATGGAAAATTCCACGCAGAAATCTCACCCCTCTCAACCCAGCAACTACAACAAACCATCATTTTCAAAGGGCTTCAATTCTAAACGAAACAATCCAAAGACGAACTATGCAACAAATCAAGTTTCGCAATCGTCAAAGCCTAAACGCAAAATTAGCAATCGCAAGCAATGCCCTATTTGTAACACCAACGACCATCGGATTCATGCATGTCAAAATTTGCTGAATTTGCAACCCAATGAACGGAAAAATGCCGTTGCCAACTTAAACCTTTGCATCAATTGTTTACATTACCACGATGGCAAAAAATGTCTCTCGGAAATAAGATGCAGAGAATGCAATAAAGAACACAATACCATTTTGCATGAAGCTTTCACGCCCAATCAATCTGGGTCTAAAGTAGTAACGATTACAAAATCACCTCCACAGCAGCAAGAAGGTAGCACCGTGGCATCGCTTCTTAAAAAACCCTCTGAAATATTGCTTGCCACAGCAATTATTGAAGTACAAGCGGCGAACGGATCATACCACAAAATGAGAGTTCTTTTAGATCAAGGATCTCAAACATCCATCATTAGAGAAAGCGCCGCTCAGTTGCTAAAACTACCGCGACGTAAATGTAATGGGTATATCTCTGGAATAGGAAATAAGGAAAATAACTGTAAGGGCATGATCACCATCAAATGTTCGTCGTTGATTAGCGACTTCATCTTTGATACGGATGTGTATATAATGAATAGCCTCATAAATAACTTACCTACCTGCACCTTACCTAAGCCAGACTGGCCTACACTAAATCAACTAACTCTAGCCGATCCCGAATTCTACAAAAGTAGGCCTATTGACATATTATTTGGGGCCGACATCTATTCCACTATTCTTATGGATGGTATCTATCGATTAGACGGTATGTTACCCATTGCCCAACAAACCCAGTTAGGATGGATCTTAAGCGGTAACTATAAAACCTACCATTGCAATGTGGTCCTGAATAACATCCAAGAGATTCAGCAGTTTTGGGAAGTAGAGGACATTCAGGAAGCTCCAGCGGTATCAGAAGAAGATAAAAGGTGCATTGAATATTACCAAGCTTCAACTTCCAGACGAGAAGATGGAAGCTACGTCGTTAAAATCCCATTTACAGAAAATTTTGAGAAAAATATAGGTGAGTCGAAAACAAAATCGATTGCTCAATTTTTCCAAATAGAGCGGAAGTTGTGTAAGCAACCAACGTTACAACGTGATTATAAAACGTTTATTTCTGAGTACCTAGAGCTCGGACATATGACACCCGTTGAGGCACATGTACAGCCGGAATGTTATTTATCGCATCATTGCATTCAACGAGCTGAGTCATCCACTACTAAATTGCGAGTTGTTTTCAATGCCTCAGCAAAAACCTCAAGTGGTTACAGCCTCAATGATCTTATGTGCCGAGGACCCAATTTACAACAAGACCTGCAGAGCCTTATCTTAAAGTGGAGGCAATTTAAGTTTTTTTTTTTTTTTTTTTTTTTTTTTTTTTTTTTTTTTTTTTTTTTTTTTTTTTATAAATAGGACACGTTCGCAAAATCTGGTTACATCCTGATGATCAGAAGTATCAAAAAATCATCTGGCGGAACCATCAATATGAATCTTTAAAAGAATACCAGTTAGCGACTGTTACCTATGGCACAAAAGCCGCTCCTTTCTTGGCCATGATGACACTAAAGCAACTGGCCATCGATGAAAGGCCAAGCTATCCACAAAGCAGAGCTCCTGACATCTTAGAACAATCATTTTACATGGATGATCTCATGCACGGTGAACATTCAGTGGAAGCAGCTAAGCAGCTCAAAGAAGAGATGAATAACCTCCTTAGGTCTGGAGGGTTTAATCTCCGAAAATGGCGATCTAACTTGTTGGAGATAATAGATAGTTCGGACGCACCTCTAATGGAAGACTTCGATTTCAAGCAACCAGAGTCTACGAAAACCTTAGGTCTTCGATGGGTTCCTAAAAGCGACCATTTTATCTTTCATCCTATTGACTTCAATTCAGAAGAAGCCCTCACCAAAAGACAATTTTTATCTCAAATTTCTAAGATTTTTGACCCCTTGGGCTGGCTGGCACCAGTCACAATAAAACTGAAGATCTTGTTCCAAGAACTGTGGAAATCAGATCTGGGTTGGGACCACCCTGTCCCACAAGAAGTTGCATTAGAGTGGAAATCTATTCAAGCCGATCTTTCTCAAATATCCCGATTTAAAATACCACGTTGGATTCAAACTCAAGAGAAAGATATCATCGAAATTCATGGCTTTTGCGACGCTAGCACAAAAGCATACGCTTGCGTTGTGTATTGCAGAATACAAAGAGAAAAGGAAACCCACTTGACCCTTATTGCAGGGAAATCAAAAGTAATCCCGCTGAAAACCCCACAGTCGATCCCGCGGCTGGAACTTTGTGGCGCTCTGTTGTTGTCAAAACTTATGCGAAAAATCATCTTATCCCTATCGAGTTATAAGGTACACGTTTATGGTTGGATTGATTCGACGGCTGTGCTAGGCTGGTTAGGTGGTGAACCGGAGAAGTGGAAACCTTTTGTTGCGAATCGCGTAAGAATTATTACCGAAACAATCCCAAAGAATAAATGGAGTTACGTAAAATCTAAAGATAACCCCGCAGATTGCGCAACTCGAAGTTTATCTGCTGCCCAACTATTCAATCACTCCCTGTGGTGGCAGGGCCCTGATTGGTTACTACAATATAAACCTAAAGACTCACACAAGAAGCCGATCAATTCCAGCATTGTTAGAACAGAACTTAGAAAAAAGGAGCATGTAAATACGGTCATTGTAAACCCCGAGAATTTCATAATCAATCAACTATTGCAAAAATATAGCACCTTACGGAAAGTTACTCGAGTATTAGCTTACATCAACAAGTTCATCGACATTATTGTTTACAAGAGGCACCGTACGTATGATCTTACTCTGCAAAATATAAAGACAGCCAGAGAAATGTTAATTAAGCACGTTCAAAACGAATACTTCCATGACGAGATATCGCGGCTAAATAATAATGAACCATTTAATAATAAAAGCCAGATCCTAAATCTCAATCCCATGCTGGACAGTAATCAAATACTACGTGTCGGAGGCAGACTTAAACATTCGAATCTTGATCCTGAAATGAAGCATCCCATCATAATTCCTAATCAATCGAAGTTGGCAGATCTCATCATAGACGAGTCCCATGAGCTTGTGTTCCACGGTGGAGTAAAAATGACTACTGGATTCATAAGACTCAAATACTGGATTCTCGGAGGAAACAGAGTCACAAAGAAACGATTAAGAATGTGTGTCAAATGTAAAAGAAATAACCCCATATCCCATCATCAAATCATGGGTGACCCATTCCCCCATTCCCAATCGACCGTTTTATCCACAGAACAGAAAAAACTATTAGAAGTGTGATAGGACAGATTCAATAGCGGAACCAATGTCGCCAAACTCACACATACAACCAGATAATAATACGTTGCACTACTAGTAAACAATTGTTTTGATTGGTCGTATATCTTTAACACCAAACTAGCCTAAAATATGCTCACTGCAAAACGAAAACATACCTTATTCAATCGTATTAGTGATTACTTTTATATAGATAAAAAAGGAATTTACGACGTTTTGTATCTGGATCAAACTTGCTTCTCACTCTAACTCTATTCCGAAAAAGTTCAACTACTCCCCAACAGATGTCCGTTTATTTCAAGAATGTTATTTAAAACCTTAAGCGTTAGGAATACGGTTGATATTACTTTGAAGTATTATCTCTCTCACTCTAACTCCTTAATATTAACGCTAGACCGGTGACATAAAATTTTGGCAATATCGATAGATTTGAAATTTGTTTTCGTAATGTCAAAGGATTCCAAACGCTGTTAGTAATTATAATCTAAGAGTACTAAAAAAGAGGGATTTTATAGCTTGTTGAACTGTTTTTTATTAACGATTAAAAATGTATGAAGACTTCAAACTACGTATGTACCTATTTAATTGAAATAAAACAAGTGTCCATTTATAGTAGATATTTTATGTAACTGTTGCAAAATAAAAACGTTTTCACACTATCCGGCGCATCCGATATCCGATATTAGTGTCGGCTCCGATATCGAAGGAAATAAAATAAAGTAGAAAAAGATGTTGAAAATAATTGCTAGGATTTTTTTCTTTTTTTCATTCTGTCTGTGCGATCGAGCAAATGGCCGAATCGGACCGATTTTATTGAATATATGTGGAAACAGCACATGGCGACGGCTATCGGTGTCAGACACCAAATATCAGAAAATGTAAAATCGCTTTAAGGATACTTAAAATACGAGTGCGAGTATTTTACAGTATCAGACGGGTGTTTTAAGACCATTTTACGAGCAGTTTCATACACTACTTTGAAATAATTAATTTAATTTGCATAAAATGAGAAAACGTAGATCACCAAAATCTATTTGCTAATCGCGCATGCATGTTGCGCCGCGTTCACAAACTAGAAAATATCCAGCTGGAGGTGTTCAATTCGGAAGTTTATATTTTTGTATGTTTGTACGCGCATAGCTTCGTCATGTGTAGACGAATTTGCAAAATTCCTTCTTTGTTCGAAAGAAGACTATTCCGGAATGATACCATTTATTTTTTGTAAAGATCCGATAAAGGGTTTCAGAGAGAGACCACGAAACACTTCAATATTAGATGCTCTCGACAGGTTGCAGCGACGTACGGTCCGCATTATCGGAAATCCTTAGGTCACGAGTACCCTCGAGCCTTTGCAGCTGCGTAGAGATGTTGCTTCCTTGGCAGTATTTTACCGTCTCTACCATGGAGAATGTTCTGAAGAGCTATTCCAATTAGTCCCACCCTCTCCTTTCCTATACAGGACGACACGTGCAGGACTTAGATGTCACCCGCATACGGTGCAGAACATTCCTTCAAGAACCAAGCGGTTCGGTGACTCTTTCCTTTGTCGCACAATTAAGACCTGGAATTCCTTGCCAGCTCACGTGTTTCCCTCTTCTTACAGTCCCGGGTCCTGTAAGCGGGGCGTGAAAAAGCATCTGATGAGGCCGTCAAGCTGAGTGCCACCATTGTTAACATGGCACGTGTGTATAATGGTGGCCCTCTCTCCTGAGACTTTGCCTTCAGCTTACCATCAGGCAAGGTAAAGTCAAATTGACGTGTCCTATATAAAAAAAAAACTAACTTTTAAACTCTCGCGTTCCATGATACCTATATAATTTAGAAAACGGGAATTAACGCGATCATGGTATAGGTACTTACATACCTTTGATTGCCTGACGTTTCGACCAGGTTACACCGGCCGTGGTCACAGGCTGACTGAGGTATGTAAGTACCTATACCATGATCGCGTTAATTCCCGTTTTCTAAATTATAAAAAAAAATAAACCAGGAAATCAGCAGTAATTGCTGCAAACGCATATTATTGCTATGTCTATGCCACTACACATCATAACATCACGCCCGTATCCTTTGAATGGTATGCAGAAGTGTTCAGAATGTTCCGTGATATAAAAAAAACAATAAAACCATTTGACAAAAGTTTATAAATATTTCTAAAAAAAATAGATATCGATAAAGTTTGACTACATCACTAAATGAATAGCGAAGAAAGTTCTAGAATAAATAAGTATGACATGTCTATTGTGTGTAATCAAAAACAAGCTTTATTGATATGTGGTAAGGTTGATTTTTTATTTTATTTTATTTCTTTGCATTTCAATAAGATTAGTTATAAATTCTGCTATATCCTGACTTATCGATGGTATAAAACGCCTCCATTTCGAATATTTATGCTCCTACTATCATCGGTGCACTACAAAATGACCCAGTAAGGCATATTTCTATTAAATAGTATTAAATAACACACGGTCCAAAACTGTCAAATACACGTGATGACAGATACGACTGAAGGTTGAAATTGTAAGAGCTTGCAAATCTCCGCATATCAATGACACGCGTGCCACGCCTACTTCACACTTCCATCGTTTTTTCTGTTCCGTGGTTTTATCACACTGGAATAGATTACACTGGACACATTTTTATTAAGGCAAACAAAGGTCGTGGCATCAAAACCTGTAAAGGTTATGTCGCAGTTTTTGTTTGTATGGTAACTAAAGCCGTACATTTAGAAATCGTCACAGACCTCACAGCGTCTGCATTTATTGCCGCGCTTCGACGTATGTCGGCCAGAAGAGGAGTTCCTGGGCATATCTATAGTGATCAGGGAACCAACTTCATAGGTGCCAACAAAATTTTTAAACAAGAGTTTGCCGAAATCTCCAACATCTTGTCTGACCAAGAAGTAACCTCGACCGTCTTTGAAATGAACATTGAATGGCATTTCAATGCTCCATCCTGGCCATCTGCTGGCGGCCTCTGGGAAGCTGCAGTAAAGAGTTTAAAACGTCATCTCAAGCGTGTCGTTGGAGAACAAAAACTAACCTACGGGGAATACTCTACCCTATTATCACAACTCGAAGCTTGTTTGAACTCCAGACCCCTGTGCCCTCTGACAGAAGATCCTGAAGATTTAGAGTTTTTGACCCCAGCTCACTTTTTAGCAAGCGGTCCCAACCTAACGATCTACGAAACAGAGCATGACCTCAGAACACGATGGCATTTGACTCAAAAAATCTATAAGGATACATGGGATAAATGGAAAATCGACTACCTGTCGCAACTTTCTATAAGATCCAAATGGCGGCAGCATCAGAAAGATCTCAACCTTAACGACATCGTTATTATAAAAGACGACAACCTTCCACCTGGGAAATGGAGTCTAGGCCGCATAGTAGCGCTACATCCCGGCAGTGACGGACATGTGAGGGTCGTCACACTTAAAAAAAAAACGGACTCTTAAAACGCCCAGTTGTAAAACTGTCGTTACTGCCAACAAATAAAAATGACCAAGACCAAAATGTCCGAAATGTTGCTAATACACCGTCAGTGGCAAAGAAAAACCAATCTATTTCATTCTCAGCTATAGTCCTATCCTTAACATTATTTTTATTATCACTAATAAACACAGCCAACGCATCCTACAACTTTACCCCGTTGACAAACAACAGTGTATACTTCTATAAGTTATCTAATATGCATTTAATAAGGGATGATTGGCATTTAATTGTCTACTATGACACAAGCCCTTATCAAGAAGGAACGGCGGCATTATTAAAGTATATTAAGTATCTTGAAACCTTATGCTCAACGATTAAAACACAAACACCTTGCGACGGCGTCATGTTACAGCTTGAGCGCGAGTTCGAAGAAATTAAGCATTATGACAATATTGTTATGATGAAGGACTCGTTTATGACTAATAAGAAGCGCCGGCGACGCGGCTTGATAGACGGAGTAGGCTACGTTGCAAATAGTTTATTCGGAGTGTTGGACCAACGATTTGCAGATAAATATGAGAAGGATATTGACCTTTTAAGGCATAATGAAAACCATTTATACCACCTTTGGAAAAACCAAACGTCGGTTGTTGAAGCTGAATTTAATCTCATGAAAAGGATGGAGAATACTATCAACAAACACCATAAGTTAATAAATCAAAAGCTTAATCATCTCCGAGACTCTTTAATAAATCTTACTCAGCAAGTACAAAATATAACTGTCCTCACAGACTTCATAACCTCGGCTTTCACTGCAAACAACTTGCTGTATACCCTGAGACGAATCCAGGACTCAATTTTGGATACAGTAACTGATATTTATAGTGGAAAATTAGATTTTCATTTGATATCCCCCAGGCAACTCAGAGCAGAACTAAGCACAATATCAGCACAAATATCCGGAGACTTGGTAGTACCTGTCAACAACTTTGACCTTAAAGACCTTTACAGCTTGCTCAAAGTAAGAGCCAAATACTCTGCCAAATACCTAATTATAGAAATAAGAATACCCCTGATTGAAAGAGATCTTTACGAAATATACAATCTTATACCGGTCCCACGCATCTTGCAAGATAACATGATGATGAAGGTCGTCACTATCTCAGAACTGGCAGCAATCCACATGAGAAAGGATTTGTATTTACCTATCACAGACACTCAACTGCAGTCATGCGTATTACAAAACCCTGAAACTATTCTGTGCCATATCAGAAGACCAATTCAGCACATGAAAGATGATCATAGCCTTTGTGTAACGATCCTAAGCACAAGAACTTGTAAAACCGCAACTACCCCTTGCGTGAATGACTGGAGAGAGTTAGCATCAGGCAACAATTATTATTATTCATGCTGCAATGAATGTAACGTCAAACTTTTATGCGAAAGCCAAATTACGGCAGTTAGGCTGTCAGGTGCTGGTCTGCTGCGCGTTTCGGAAGGCTGTTTATTAAAAACAGATGACTTCACGGTATATTCAAGCAAAAGATTGTCTAGTAAAATTAGCACGACGACAAAATTTATCTTACCGGAAATTTCACCAATCAATCACATAATAAATATTAGTATGCCGGAAACATATGAGTTTAACCTCAATAACTCAGATAATCTCAGGCAATTTGAAGCTATTAAAAGAAGTATTGAGATCATGAAGAAGAGTGAACCTTTGAGCACCGATATCTCCTACCACGACATCCATCTTTATGCTGTTACATATTTCATCATATTTGGAATATCGGGATGGTGGCAGCTTACTGTTTTAAACGCTGGCGGCAAAGAAAACGTAGAATAAATCTTGCCCCGTCTCCAGCAGTGCCGCGGACAGTCTCTGCAGCGACTGCGTTGCCATCTCCACCCGCCGAAAAAGAAAGTGTAGTGATTGAGTGCAGTGAAATTAGGGAACATGGGCAATCTAGTAGTAAACGAGTGAATAGTGTCCCTAAGCGAGTAGCGCTATCTAGTGAGTGCTTACAAAATGTGTTTTCTCTTTCCGATTTACATTGTAGCGATTCAGTTTAACTTGTAACGTTACTTTTATTTCATCCTTTAATAAAACTAACCCTTCATAACTACTTTAGTACTTTCGGAAAATTGTTTTCACCTTGTTAGTTTTAATTTCATACCCATTTAACTATATCTGCTTACTAACTTTCCCTTTTTCTCCCTCGGGAACATGTTCGGGTCAATCACCGAACAAATAATCATGTCAGCGAAATTGCGACACCGCGCGATATGCATTGAACATTTTATGTAGGTATTACCTAAGTAAAACAGTCAGTACGCTTTCGGATTGCATATCGTGCGCGACTCAATCTTATCCCATTCACCTCATTAGTTTTAATCGTTATCCTAAGTGTATTACTGAAATATACCATCTTTATTATCTTTAACCGTGGTTTATCTTGATCTCACCCCAAACACATATATTGCGCACGGTGTCGAATAGGCAGGCTGTACAACTGAACGAAGTGCTCTGTGGTTCATATCCTCAGGTACAAGAGGGTCAGTACAATGAGAAACAACCACTTCGTTATTGGAAAGAACGAGATCGAGTATCCTATCATTGTCGTTTCGATGACCATTATATTGTAATAAACTACAAATGTTTAAATTGTCAATTAAATTTGTCTGACAACCTCCCTGCAAATTACTCGGGTACAGAGAAGAAATAGAAGAATAACAGACACAGAATTATATTTTATAAAACATATGTACTTCAAAATTAGCGTTATCGAACGTAAAATAATTAAAATTTAAGTAGGTAATTAGGTTAATTCTTTGCGATAAGTGAATTGCATAGTAATATGCAAGGATATACGTAAACATCCTATCAACAGTTCTCAAACTTTTTACAAAGTTTATGCCACGTGTGTTAATTACACTATTTTCTTTAAATCTAATTCCGATTTGATGACAGTTTTTTCTTACTAAAATCTTGCAGTTTTTCACTCATATATATGAAAAAAAATTCTCTTTAGCAAGAGTTTTGGCTTTGGCAATAATTGTTTGTTCTCGAACGTTAAGTAGTCATTTATAAAATTTTGCTATCATCGTTAACACACAGATCAGTAACTCTCAAAGATTTAATCTTTTTGGCTGCGGCCACAAAATCGTCCCTCAAATACCTGTTGTGCAGAGACATGATTATATTCTTAGCATCTTTGTTGTTTCTTTGAGGAACTTGAGCTATATAGTTGATTTGGTCCTTTGAAACTTCACAGCCAATTTTGTTAGAAATTTTCGCAACAATTGTGTAAAGGTTTTCAGATGCGTGTACACGTGTACACGTTTCACAGACGACGTGCGATTTAGTCGGTTCGAGTCCGACATAGCCAGGGGTATCCGTGGGGATTCAAAGACA
Organism: Eilema caniola; assembly: GCA_949126895.1. Taxonomy (NCBI): domain Eukaryota; kingdom Metazoa; phylum Arthropoda; class Insecta; order Lepidoptera; family Erebidae; genus Eilema; species Eilema caniola. The sequence goes on from OX421466.1 coordinate 2,579,513, forward strand.
AGGTCATTACAGAAAAGTACACTCGGGTGAAATGCCCATTTCACCCTCGAACTATTGGCGCTCTTACTTCGAGCGCCAAAATGTCTCGGGTGAAATGGGTCACTTTCCACCCTTGATTAACAATCCGCTATTGTTTTTATTCTAGAATACAGACAAGCCAGTTTTAAACACAAGTATGACAGCTAACCAATTTTGTTTACATCCTTATGGATTAATTAAATTCAGGGTCATAGGTGAACATTCAGGATATGCAAAGGAATAAAGTTAAGTATTATTACAACGAACGGACTCCATTACATATTGTAATATATTTATTTAATAAAGTGACATTAACGTTCATTGGTACGACAAAGCTGTATATTAATATTCTAGTAATGACTATTGTATCACTTTGCAATAATATTGTGCAAAAGCAGAGTTTGTAAATTTAATTTCAATACAAAAACATGTGGGGCTGTATTCGGGGAGGGATTCCATCATTCGTCATAATAGTTTATGTCCTAATTTAAATTGCCATAACAAATTAGGCATAATTTTCTTTGTCATAATAATAGTGTGCCATAATTGGTTTTTAGCATACTGTGTTATTAAGCATAAATATTATATATCCTAATGTTTTTATTCATAACATTAATATGCATAAAGTTGTAAAGCATATTGTATATTTGTCTAATAATTATTTGGTATAATGATAAACGCCTGCTAACATGGTGCTAGCAAGCTGGCAAGAGATCAGATCTGGATGCAATCTGGACTTTAGGGCTTTTTTTTATAAACCACTTAGAAGTAGGAGCCCCGCGTAGCGGGGCTCCGTCGACCCATTAGGTCAAAAGAACATTAGGTTAAATGAACTTTGATGCGCCTACAAGTTTGACGAGAGTAATGTATAAAATAGTGTAATATTGTTCAGAAAAAAATAGTGGTTATTTTTTCGGAATAGTTATGGTTATGCGTCGTTATGCTTAAGTAAACTTATGCTTTGGGATATTATGCTTATTAAATATTATGCTTATAGTAAATAGGAGTAAAAAAATTATGCTTAAAAAGTTATGGCAAATGAGTATTATGCGTAAATAATGTTATGACAAGTAACATTATGCAATGTTAAATTATGACATAAAATTTTAGGAATAAAAATAGAGAACCATTCGGGGATTTCCCACAGAAGTGAAAACTAAGTAACTTGTGGAAAAAGTAAAAAGTAACTACTACACAAAAGTTTACTTTCTTTTTAAGGGTCACAGGTTCAGGTCCCATCTGAGCATTTGACTTTTTCCAATCTTAATCCAGTTAACTTTATGTTCACCCAAAAAAAAATACACGCCTAAAGTTCTATCGTCATGACGTCAGCTTGACGGACGGACGCTGACGCGAGTTCCTTAATTTTTCTTCACCAAAAAAGTGCCAAAAGTTATAACTTCAAAAATATCTTTCAATATGAGTCAATGATATTTAAAGAAAAAGAATGATTGATATTACACTGCTTTTAAATTTAGCTTTAGCTGAACTATGCTAGACTTGTATAAAGCTGATGCCATGGCTTCATCCAAATGAATGTTGGTTATCGTGACTTTTGATTGTGTCTCCAGTTCTATTCAACCAATTGCAATTGAACACATATAAGTAATTAATTACAAAAATCTTACAAACCTAAAAACCTGCTTTGTTGCTGGCATACATAAATTTTTTGTGCACATCACAAACAATAAATTTAAAAAAATCTGTATCATGAATAAAACATAGATACCTATTTTTTTTAAATACACTGTACAGATAAAACTACTTTACAATTTTATAATAGTACCTATAGAAGATAGAAGAGATTCAGAATATTAAATTGATATGTTACCCTTTCAAAAGGCATGAAGTTTTCATTGAAGATAGTATACATCCTCTTTGTGGTGATGTGCCTCTCATCGTCCAATACACGAGTAGCTTCGGTATGCTTGAATAGTGGATTCTTCTCCATGAAGTCCCATATTTCATTCTGTAAACATATATTATTTGGAGGTTATTTCTTATATCACTTTACTCACAGTTTTCATCTTTAACTGTCAGTAAAGTGATAAGTGATATTTATATAAGGTTTGTATCTACATAGATCATAGATGATAATTTTGTCAAGTTTCTCATTTATTTACAAATAAATACCAGAAAACTGGAAGAGTTAAAATTGCTACCTGACAAGTACATTGTGAAAGTACTTAAGTGGGTCTTCTTTCATAAGTTGAGATGTCACTCTCATTATAAGTTGAGTAGTCTAGTCTACGGACTTAATAATCTATTATATATTTCCTCGTAAACTATTGAAGGAATTAACTAAACTTTAATGAATTATCCACTAGCTTTTGCCCGCGGCTCCGCCCGCGTGGATGTCGGTTATCGCGACCAAACATAGCCTATGTCCTTTCTCAAGATCTAATCTACACCTATACCAAATTTCATCAAGATCGGTTCAGTGGTTTAGGCGTGAAAGCGTAACATACAGACAGACAGACAGACAGACCGAGTTACTTTCACATTTATAATATTAGTATGGATTTTATTTTAAAATAGATGAAGATACTCAAATAACAGAGACAAATGCCACCTATTGCCACTAGTGGTGTCAAATTTGTTAGAAATCGTTATTTATTTGGCAATTTAATTTATATTTGGAATAGCCTTATAGAATTTATATCTATTATAAGTATTTTACTTGACTAATAGTATTGAAGGTGTTGTTTTCGAACGAACGGTCATTCCTTTTTCGATTGCGCTCTGAAAACCATGTGTGATAAAAATTATGTATTGTTTTGGGAATTAAACTTATAATTACCAAGTAAAGTGTGGATTATTTCTATTAATTCAGAAGTGTAACGCGTAACGCCCACGTATAGAGGTTTGAATGTTCAGTTTCAAGAAGTGTAACGCGTAACGCCCACGTATAAAGGTTTGAATGTTCAGTTTCAAGGTAAGATGCACATTCTTTGTTTGTCCTCACTTTCGGATAATATGGCCGACTGACCTATTAAACTAGATTAGTTTGATGATAACATGTCATCTAATGTGTCTATAAATAGAAAAGATGTTTTGAGTACCTACACGCAGTTAATTTGTGTTTATTTCATTTATTTGAAATCCGTGATCTGATTGTTGATTACGAATTAGTATTTCAGTGATAATTTGATAATATAATCAGTTCCACCAGTTTAATATTACCTACCAGTTCAGATCTGCGAGTGTTTTAGTAAATCTAAGGATACTTTACGATACCCAAAAATCGATAATATTGTCTCGTAAATTCATAAGACTATATGTAAGTATGTTGTCCAGTTGTTATAATTTAGTACAGTTTCGGATTAACAATTATTACTTTTGTTGAGGAACATTTTCTATGCTTACCTACATTAGGCACCTATCTACTTATGTGAATTTATTTCATAAATAACGTACCTAAACAAGGTTAATCAACGATAATATATTTTCGACCTTTACGCATTGTTCTTGAATCGAAGACTCATCATGTTTCTTGTGTGTATTTATGTGAAATAGATATTATTATTTTGTGAATTTTGACTCACATTCTACGCGTTGTTTCAGAACTTTTGATACGATTGTTTCAGTCTCACGTTGTTTAGCGGCTTAAACTCTCTTATTTATGCAGTAATTTATATAACGTATGAAAAATATTTATATACTGATTTAAATCGATTCAAAACTTATTTATTAACAATCTACCTACTTCAACAAAAACAGTTATCTATAATTATAAAATTATTATACCTATACATAATATAATTGTATATTTATATTAACCTGGTTTCTTACCTTTGTGCTTGCCTACCTACAATCTCACTGGCCTTCGTTATGTCTTACCGTGGTCTTACCCCACCTATGGAAATTGACGGCGATCGTAGTGGACCTAAAGCTAAGAAACGAACAAGGGATAGTAGATCAAAGAAGCGGAGCTATCATGAGAGGCACGGTAGGAAAAAGTATCGCTATTCGAGCGATAGCGGTTCTCGCTCGCCCAGTCGCAGTCGTTCTCGCTCGAATAGGAAATGTTCGCATAAACGGCGTCGTTATCGCCGCCGTGGTTCCACAAGCACTTCCCCGAATTTCAGCCCCTCTCCCAAACGAGGAGAGAACCCGAAACCGAAATCGAATGATGACCTTTTACAAAGCCTAGTTACAGCTTTACAAGGGGGAAGTGCTCGTGGGAACACGGCGACTCATGTACAAGGGGCCCAAAATATTATAACTGAATTCGACTCAAAATCAAAATCGCAGACCATGAAAGATTGGCTTTCCAAAATAAATGAATCAGCCGAGATTTATGGTTGGTCAGAGAAGCAGACAATTTTTTATACCTTGCCCAAGTTGTCAGGATTGGCTAAAAAGTGGTACGATGGCCTAACCAGTGTAAAGTTTAGTTGGGTTGAATGGCAAGATAAACTACTCAGGGCATTCCCGTGTGACCAAAATTACGGGGATTTACTATCGGAGATGCTAAATCGTAAAAGTAGGAGAAATGAAACGTTAGTCGAGTACTATTACGACAAGATAATGTTAATTAACCGTTGCGAATTAAAGGGCAGACAAGCCGTTGATTGCATTACACACGGAGTTTTTTGACTATAATATTCGAATGAACGTTCAAGGAGCACATTACGACGAACCAGAGCAGGTTTTAAATTACTTTCGTAATATTTCGACAAAGACTAACGATTCATTTCAACCTCATCGACAAAATAGTGACGTACGTGACGGTTCCCTATCACAACCTAGAAAATCCAATGAACCATCAAAAGATCGATGGAATAATAACAGAAACCAAACAGAATCATTGAATACTAGGAGGCCATTTGATAGTGTAACATGCTTTAATTGTGGTGAACGAGGTCACACCGTTGTAAGGTGTACTAAGGAAATTATTAAATGTGGCAAATGTAGACGACACGGACATAAAGACGCAAATTGTACGTTTTCCTTGGACGGCAAATCCAATGATCAGACTGTCGGGAGTAATGCTGAACGTAGCAATCCAACAAAACAGGTTTTGACAATTGAAGAAAGTAGCGATACTAACAAAAAAATATTTTAAAACCGTTAAAGTAAATGATGTGCTAATGCAAGGATATGTCGATTTTGGGAGTGAGTGCACACTAATTAGTAACGAGAAGTGTCAATCTTTATCGGTAGACTTACTGTCGGATAACTTACCTACACTTCGAGGATTTGGGAACAGCGCTATAGTTCCAGTAGGCAAAATTCAGATTCGTATTAGCGTAGATCTAGTTAACATTAAATTGACCGCATACGTTGTACCGGCCGTATTCTTGCCAACAGATACTCTTATTGGCCAATCTCTTACCGAAGCCCCATCAGTAAGAGTATATAAAACAGACACCGATCTCACATTATATCAAGTAACAGCAAATAGAAACAATTCAATTGTTCTCAAAACTACGAATGATTGTACAATCAATAGAGATACAGTGGTTGAGGTGAGTTGTGCGTCCGATTATTCAGGTTTTGTAAGCATAGCATCGGATGTAAGGCGTGATGGAGAGAATGAGTATTTTTTATTACCTGGACTGTACAATTTGGCTTGCGGTACCGGGCATGTTATTGTAGTTGGCCTAAGTGAAAATAATGTAATCATACCAAAAGATAAAATTTTAGCTAGGGGTATATCAGTCCCGAGGTCTGTGTTCTCGTCCAAAGAAACTGATACAAGTTATGTAATGAATGTTCGACGTGTAAGTTGCGAGTCTTCTCAGATAGTTTCAAATGATATTCATGTCGATGCGGATACCGATCCCTATGCGAAAGTAAAGTTTTACTGTGGAATACCGACCAGGCACCCAAATGCAGCAGGCGGACTGCTTGAGTCGAAACCCTTTACCGATAGATGCTGACAACTCCGATGACCTTAACATCATGCGTATAGTTCATGACGAACGCTCTTTAATGACTGTACAGTTAAGTGACCCTCGACTCAAACTCATCAAGTGTATATTAGATAAAAACTGCCAAGAAGCCAAAGATATAAATAACAATTATGCACTTAAAGACGGTAAAATATATAAGAAGGTTGGGACGGAATTTAAATGGGCAGTACCACATGATGCTCGATGGAAAGTTTGTCAATTGTGCCATGATGAGAGTGGTCACTTCTCTTTTGAGAAAACCGTTGAAAAGATTCGCAGAGACTACTGGTTTCCGGGTATGACACGCTTCGTTAAAAAATATGTCCGTGCGTGTATCCCTTGTGCTTATGCTAAGGAGCCTTCCGGAAAAAAGCAAGGGTATCTACATCCAATAACAAAGCCAAGTGTGCCGTTCGAATGCGTTCATATAGACCATCTAGGAACACTTACATTTTAGGTATTATAGACTCTTTCACCAAGTTTATAGTATTGCGAGCAGTCAGGAATACCAGAAGCAGAACGTCTATTCAAGTCATGAGAGATTTCATTGGACTCTTTGGTTCGCCAAAAGTAATTATATCGGACCGTGGAACTAGTTTTACTTCTGCGGAGTTTAAAAAGTTTGTAGAGTCCAATCAAATCAAACATGTCAAAAATGCGGTAGCCAGTTCACGAGCGAATGGCCAAATCGAACGGTACAACCGCTCAGTACTAAGTTTTTTAACAGCTTTGGGTATTGATAAGGATGATCGTAACTGGGATTCTGATCTTGGGAAGGTTCAATAAATAACACCATCAATAAGGCTACGGGGAAAACCCCAGTACATGTGGTATTTGGCAAGGAAACTGTTAACTTAGCAGAAGCTCACCTCCACGACATCTCGGAGCATTTGGCAAGTACTGATAATATTGAAGAGATCCGTGGGGAGGCTTCAGCTTCTATAGCTAAACAGCAGGAGGCTATGAAAGTTCGATTTGATAAAAAGCGATGCAGAGCGATCTCGTTATGGTCTTGAAAAGCGTTCGGAACATCGGTGATAGCAATAAATTAATGCCACCATATAGTGGACCCTACAAAATTTCAGCCGTCCTTGGCAACGATCGTTACGAGGTTAGTAGTATAGATGGGTTCTCCTCCAGAAAATATAAAAACGTGTATTCAGCAGATAGAATGAAGCCTTGGATACGATTAGGCAGTTCAGTCATTTCCGAATCAGAGAGCGAAAGTGAACATTCCCAAAGCGAATAAATGAAGATTCTTATTATGCATATTTTGTACCCTATAAGTATATGGTATCGTATTTATTTAAAAGTCTATATTCGGATTTTATTTTATTACGTAATTTATACCAAATTATGGATAATGTGTATATAGTTCATATTGAAAGATTGATTAAGGTTGTCTATCCAGCGGCGGACTGAAATAAAGTAATCAACGACATGCAACTGGAGACCGTCGTGTCCGGTTGATATGAAGATAATTCAAATTAGTTTGCGAATGGAGGCCGATACACATGTGTGTACGCGGTACTTTGCAACTAAACCCATTAACTGAGGCCGATACACCCTGTGCGTGTACGCGGTATGTTTCAACTTAATATGTAAACAGAGGCCGATACACCCTGTGCGTGTACGCGGTATTTTACAAAACTATACTTAGAGGCCGATACACCCTGTGCGTGTACGCGGTATTTTACAAAACTATACTTAGAGGCCGATACACCCTGTGCGTGTACGCGGTATGTTCCAACTTAATATGTAAACAGAGGCCGATACACCCTGTGCGTGTACGCGGTATCATACGAGTGAGCACCCCGATCAGAGACCGATACACCCTGTGCGTGTACGCGGTATCTTACGAGCGAGCACCCCTATCAGAGACCGATACACCCTGTGCGTGTACGCGGTATCTTACGAGCGAGCACCCCGATCAGAGACCGATACACCCTGTGCGTGTACGCGGTACCTTACGAGCGAGCACCACCCCGATCAGAGACCGATACACCCTGTGCGTGTACGCGGTATCTTACGAGCGAGCACCCCGATCAGAAACCGATACACCCTGTGCGTGTACGCGGTGTCTTACGAGCGAGCACCCCGATCAGGAACGATACACCCTGTGAGTGTACGCGGTATCTTAAGAGTGAGCACCTTGATCAGAGACCGAAGCCGACTTAAAGCAATAAGTGTTCCTATGAGAGTGTTTGTGCGTATATCCAAAAATCTATGAGAAAGTGATCTAGTGCCGCGAAGGTAATTTAAACGGTCACCTAAATACAAATAGGTTTGAGTGAGGTCACTCAATATAATAAGGATGGCCGAAACTGTGAAAGTCAATGTGTAGATGACAGTGGATCGATACATTTATCATTTATCATTATAGAATTTTTGTTTCCTTTTTTTTCTAATTGTTACAATGTTTTTAGAATAATACATAAGTCATTAAAAATTTTGTATCATTTTTAGTTAGTCTGTTTGTTTACCTACGCTATTTTAGTTTGTATTCAGTTATGTGAATTATAATCTATTCTACAGATAGTCAAAAACAAGTATGTCCAATTACAAACAAGTATATTCAATTAAAACAAGAGAGTTGTTAGATTTATAAAATAACATTTATTTAAATATGTCAAATTGTGCTTCATGTGTCTGAGGACAGACAATGTTCAGGATGGCCGATTGTTAGAAATCGTTATTTATTTGGCAATTTAATTTATATTTGGAATAGCCTTATAGAATTTATATCTATTATAAGTATTTTACTTGACTAATAGTATTGAAGGTGTTGTTTTCGAACGAACGGTCATTCCTTTTTCGATTGCGCTCTGAAAACCATGTGTGATAAAAATTATGTATTGTTTTGGGAATTAAACTTATAATTACCAAGTAAAGTGTGGATTATTTCTATTAAATTAAGTTACTTTTTTACAAAAGGCAGTTCTGCTGGGCATGGCATGTTTACTTAGAAATTTTCTCTCCCTGGAGCCTTTACAAATGGTAGTTTGGTCCCTGTACCAAATGCCAGTGGGTAGGGTAGGGCTTTGTATATATTTTTTTGAATTATTTTATATTTAAAATTATAGTAATAAAAATAAAATCGCCATTTATGAATCTTTGCATTATCTAAAGTCTTCATGCTTACTCATTTAAAAAAAAGAACTTACCTTTAATTTGAGTGTGTTAACAGTATCATAAGCAAGTTTTAATCTGCGCCAATCGAAGGAGGCTTGTTTCCTGTAAGTATCTAATTGGCCACTAGGCAAATCAGGTATTAGCTCCCTCAATTCTTCATCCGTAACATGTTGCACTTGTTCACCCATTTTTTACTTAATGATATGTATTTGATAAAGTACGCTTGTACGTTTCTCGTATTCTGATCAGTCAAAGCTCAATAAACGCAGGCTACAAACTGAACTATGGACCGACGTTACTCTATTAGTGTCGTCGTTTCCTTTTCATAAACATTCAGTATCATTAAAAATATCTAATTATCTACGTTTTTCGAGATAAGAACTTTATAATTCTGTTATTACTTAGATAGTTCATTCGACATTCAGTGATACTGATTGTTAAGTTGTGTTAAGTCATGATTTTTAAGGGCAAAATTTTACATAATTTATTTACATATTTTACGTTAACCGTCAGCTATATAATATTACCGTAACTTTATAATTCCCACACTTCATAAAAACAAAACAATTAACACCATAGATGAAACAATTTAAATAATAATATTAACACTACATACTTTTGCTACATAATTCTATTAAGCTTTTTATTTGTTTTGGTTTTGCTTTTTACGTCAGATGTCAGATGTCAGATGTCGACGACATCATGTCGTCTAGGTTTTTAGGGTTGCGTACCCAAAGGGTAAAAACGGGACCCTATTACTAAGACTTCGCTGTCCATCCGTCTGTCACCAGGCTGTATCTCAAGAACCCTAATAGCTAGACAGTTAAAATTTTCACAGATTGTGTATTTCTGTTGCCGCTATAACAACAAATACTAAAAACAAACTACAATATTTTTCACGTAGCATGGGTACGGTGACGTTTGGGATTTGAAGTTACTAGAGATGTAGTCAAGATAAAATCGCATGAAATAAAATCGATTATATATCTTATCGAGATCATTTATTAATGAAGAAGAAATCGATTCTATTAACTAATAATTTTGAAGAAAAAAAGTAAAACAAAATTGATAACCTGTTTAATTATTTATTAAAAATCAAACATGTTCATCATCTTCATCATCATCATCATCATCATCATCGTCATCTGACTCGTCGACGTGAATAATTATTTGGGAATCAATTATGCAGTCTATTCTAATGTCTCACTCCCAGTCATGTAAGATTAGATTTTTGGTTTTCTCCACTACTTTCTTCCAGTCATCGCCAGTGACATTTTTGCATCCCTCTTTCAATAACCCCATCATTTTTGTGGCTGTAAAAGGCGGAGCTGTATTTTTTCGTGCAGCGTATCCTGAAACAAGATAAAAAACAAATTGAGTCATAGAATTCAAGTTATAAACATAATCATATTTTTGTCAGTATGTAAATAGACTATGGTTAAACAAGTTACCTTTGATTTGGGCCCAAATTAATTCAATGGCATTGTACTGACAGTGGTACGGTGGAAGCCTCAGGACTTCGTGACCATATTCGTTTGCCATCATTTCTAATTTGTATGTCGTTTGGGGCTTGTGCATTTTTACGAGCTTCACTAGCTCCACCTTTAATTTCGTCTCATCGGCTTCCACATTATTGGCTTGGAGCCACTCGATCAACTCGCTCTTCTTATTGGAAGAAGTCGGCGGTTTGTTCAATTGCACGGAGTGATATGGGGCATTGTCCATAATAATTGTTCTGGGTTCTTCTAAATTGCTAAGCATATTTTGAAACCACTCCGTGAATACTTCCGCATTCATATCTTCGTGATATTCTCCCGTCTTTTTCGATTTAAAAGCAAGTAGCCCATTTTCTACAAATCCTTTCGATGTGCCTGCGTGACAAATAATCAATCTCTCCCCTTTTCCTTCTGGCACTTTGGTCGAGGCATGAGGTGTATCGTCAGTCCACATTTTACCGACCGTATGATTGGCATTCAGCCAAGTTTCATCCAGGAAGACGACTTTGCTCCAATCAGTAATCGCTTTAGCCTTTTTCAAAAAGGTAACCCGCGCAAGTGCTATATCGCCCCTCTCCATGACAATTTTTCTTTTGTTTACTTTTTTGAATTGGAAACCAATGTCCTTCAATACGCGCCACAAGGATGTAGGACTTCCAGTAAACAAATCAGCATCTTTGAAAGACTTGACCAGCTTTAGAAGCGTGCGTAATTCTTTATTCTGGTAATAGTTATAAATGTGGCTCCGTATAGCATCGGCCGCAAAACTGTCTACATCTGTTACAGATACCTTTTTGGTTCGCTTTTTATTAGGGGTGGACAACTTATTTTCTTCTGTATCGTGAGCACCATATTTTTCTCGAGTGATTCGAGAAACCGTGTTCCGCCCAATGTCTAACGCATCTGCCACTCGATCCAGAACGTTGGACACAGGCAATAGCGTTCCGCCATTCTCACGTTCCCGCTCAAAGTAATCCCGCAATCGAACTACAAATTCACGGGCTTGACTACCAAGCACAGTCTTTTTCGTTCTTTTTGGCATTTTGCCAAAAAAAAACAACAAAACAAAAGTCAATAACAAAAAACGGTAACGAAAACAACAAAGCACAACGATAGTCAATAACAAAAACAAGTAACAAAAACACCACGCAAGCTCAAAACAAAGAAAACAGACCGCATACAAGGCAGACGCACTCGTACTGAGTTGATATAACAAGATGGCTGCCAGCTCATGCTTAAGCAGTGTTGCTATATTATAATAAAGCTCCACAAAGACAAAAATGCTTTGTTTAAAGTTTATTATTACATAATTATATTTTATAATCGTATTTTAGTTAAAAATACAACTAACGATTTATGATACTTTATTCGACAATTTATCGATTCTAACGATTTTACTATGTCAATCTCTAACGCAACCTGTTCCGATTCACGCATCAAGAATTATGTATTTGGAATGTTTATATTTAAAGTTTAAATAATTACGGAGAAATAAAAATAGTTTTAAGTTAAAAATGCAAAATAAAACAGTTTTCTTTTTATCTTCGTATTAAGTGTTGTTTCCTGTATTCCGCGTTAGGTAAATTGTTTCGAAATGAATCATGCATGAAATGGAATTAGTCAAATGTCACCGTATCCATGCTACGTGAAAAATATTGTAATAATAATAATTAAGGGGGCTCCCATACAAAAAACGTGATATTTTAGCCCTTTCTCATAGCTTTCGCCTTTTTTTTATTACTTAGAATATTTTAACCCCGTTATCTAGGTAATCAAAAACCCTGAGCCCTAATTTATATAAAATAATAGCTGTTGCCCGCGGCTCCGCCCGCGTCGATGATGTCGGATATCGCTTAGTGTTGGGCCGGAGCTATTGAGCATTAGACTCGCCTTTCCACTCACCTTTCCACTCGCCTTTCCACTCACCCATCTACTCGCCTCTCTACTCAACTCGTTTATAGGTGTATCAGAATCAAATGGTAAATTGCAAACTAAAAGTTTGTAAAGTGCAATACTGGGGAAATCGGACTAAATTATCTTGATACTTTTTAATTTTAATTTGTTGTTTATACATATAAGTAGACATATAAAACTTATGTACTTAGTTATTGTTTATTTTTGAAGTGAAAAGTTCTTAAGCGGCGTTGGATGGGTAAAAATTGTTAAACTCGCGCGTCAGGATCACTTGACCTTTGACCCGTAACCGACGACTGCCGTCATACAACATTAGCTACAGATTGTTTATTTTGTTAAGTACGCTAAGAAGCTTCGTAGCTTAGCGGTAAGCGCTTCGATTGTTAGTAAGTCCTTATGGTTTCAGATAGTACCGGGTTCGAACCTGGGCTTCTGACACTTTTTGTGATTACTGTTTCTTTTTGTAATTTATTACTTGTTGTGATTATTATTTCTGTTTGTAATTTATTACTTTCTTCTGACAGAAAATTAGCAGAACATTAGTGATAGGTTCTACGATTGGCGCTATATTATAGGTATGGCATGGTATGGTATGATATGTTCTTTTTATCTTTTTCTCTGTATATAACGAAGAAAGAACGAAAGAAGAAGTTTTCACTTCTACTGGCACCCCCGGAGTGCAACCCGTCTTTTTTATACATATAGGACACGTCAATTTGACTTTACTTCGCCTGATGGTGAGCTGAAGGCAAAGTCTCAGGAAAGAGGGCCACCATTATATACACGTGCCATGTTAACAATGGTGGCACTCAGCTTGACGGCCTGATATCTGGTCTTTTTCAAGCCCCGCTTAAAGGACCCGGGCCTGTAGGAAGAGGGAAACACATGAGCTGGCTAGGAATTCCAGATCTTAATGGTGCAACTAAGGAAAGAGTCACCGAACCGCTTGGTTCTTGAAGGAATGTTCTGCACCGTATGCAGGTGACATCTAAGTCCTACACGTGTTGTCCTGTATAGGAAAGGGGAGAGTGGGACTAATTGGAATAGCTCTTCAGAACATTCACCATGGTAGAGACGGTAAAGTACTGCCAAGGAAGCAACATCTGATCGGATTTCCGATAATGCAGACCGCAGGTCGCTGCAACCTGTCGAGAGCATCTAATAAGCACTTTGCGGATCCATCTCAGATTCCACGCAGGAACGACTTTGTTTCTTATAAAGAAGACACCGTTGCTCCGGCGTGAAAAATCGTCTCACTCTGTTCAGGACTCCTAGTTTACGCGAGGCTGTTTTGATGATACCCTCGATGTAGTTTTTGTTTTTCAGTTTGCAGCGAACATCCATACCAAGGATATTAAGGGGAAGGAAAGAAGATACCTTTGCTGTAAGCGCACATGCCTGTGTTTTCTTGGCAATGAACTCGACCAAGTTCTCAGAGCCCCATTGGGAAATGTGGTTCAGGATCCGATCAAGCTCAGTGACATGAAGCTGCCTTTTTTCTGCGTCTGCTTATCCGCAGGACGACCATGATAACTCTCGTGCAAGGTGCTATTATCCGTATAGCAATGGATGTTGTTGCATCGATGTCTATGTGGAGAAGCAGTCGATTGCCTTGGACACTACGGATTATCTTGTAGCCGGAGCGCAGACATTAGCCGTCGGGCTCTTGTCACCACCGGCCGGCGTTTTTTGAAACTGTTTTAAAGATATTTGATTTCAAAAATGTAGTTTCTCAAGACATCAAAATAAATTTTAATTTGGAAATTTTGTAATTGCTTAAGATAGCACAAATATTGAATCGGTCTAGGGCGGGGTTTGATCCCGCGATCTTTGCCTTACAGGGACAATGCTTTGACCACTGATTGTAATTATTTGTTCGCGATGGGCGTAAAAAGTACTGAATGGATTTTAACACGGTTACTTTTATGGTAAAATCTTACAGTCTAGTATAATATAAAATAAGACTTGACTAAAAGGTCCTAGTTACCAGATCATAAAATTCCCAGATTTATCAAAATAAAATGTCAAACGTCAAAGTCGCGTATAGCCGGCTAGCCGGCACGGCATTTGTTTTTTGTTTAGTTAAGATTCAAAACAAAGTATCTTGTTTTTAAAGTTTTAAGTATTCACATTTCATCATCCATCTTAATCGAATATGAATTTAAGTAAGTACAGTAGTTTATTTTTCAATCCTAATTCGAATCGAAGCCCGAACTATGCCTGAAGAATGTTAAATATGCATTCTTTTAAATGGATTGGATTGCAAAATGTGGAACGCTTTTATACTCACTGTCAAAATTTAATACTTAATTGCTCCCCATCTGAGCAATTCTTGTTAATAGGAGATTTCAATACCCGTGACTTTTATGCAGCCTGCTTTAATCCATCATTGGCCACAACACCCCTCATACAAAAAAGAAAGCTTTATCTACTTAATGAATTACTATCGCTATGTAATTTAAAGCAATACAACAATATCATCAATGATAATGGACGCTTGCTCGACTTAGTACTATCGAATACTGATTCCTTAACTGTTAGTGGTACACCTGCGCTCATCAAGCAAGATAAGCATCATCCAGCGCTTTTGATCTCATTAACTTCACTATACATCACCAAGGGGTTGCAGCGGTGTAAATCAGCACGGTTTAATTTTAATAAATGTGATCTTATAAAAATTAAATCTGAATTAAGTTCTATGAATTGGCACGAAGTGTTATCTTCTACTGACGTTGACCTGTGTACCGATGCCTTCTACGATACAATATTTAAAATAATAAAAAAACACACTCCAACCACTAATTCCAGATCCTCGTTATATCCCATTTGGTATAATAAGTCTTTAATCAAGTGCAACAAAGAAAAGAATAAATATCACAGATTATTTAAAAAATATGGAAATCCTCGAGATTATGATGTATTCTCATTACTCCGTAATAGATGCAAGACTCTTACTAAGAAATGCTACGGGAAATATGTTGCGGATGTTGAGGATTCCTTAAAGAAGAACATCAAATCTTTTTGGAGTTTTGTCAATGGCCGGAGGGGTCAAGCTACAGTGCCTAATACTATGACTTAAGAAACAACTTCATCGTCCGATGGCCAGGGGATTTGTGACCTCTTTTCTCGTTATTTTGCTTCTGTATTTGATGTTAATTCTGATTACAGAATCAACTCCATGAGTCATAACCAATCAGAATATGCATATGAAAACTTTTTAAGCTCACTGTCTCAAGTCTTAATTGATGAAAGTGACGTGTTATGTAAAATGAAAGAATTAGATGCAAATAAGGGGCCAGGCCCTGATCTTTTGCCTCCCTCTTTTATTAAGGGTGTTGGAAAGGAGCTGTCACTTCCTTTGTGTTATTTTTAATAAGTCATTGGCCAGTGGATACTTCCCTAAATGTTGGAAAACTGCACATATCATTCCCGTATACAAGAGTGGTGATAGATCGAGCTGTAAGAATTATCGGCCTATAAGCATTCTTTCATGTTTCGCCAAAATATTTGAGTCGCTAGTTTATAGACACCTCTACAATCATATGAAACCACTTCTCTCGGATATGCAGCACGGTTTCGTTAGAGGCAAGTCTACAATCACCAACTTATTAGTGTACAAACATTATCTTTGTCAGGTATTTGCTGTCGGTGGTCAAGTCGACTCTGTATATACCGATTTTTCAAAAGCCTTTGACAAAGTCAATCACCACCTGCTTTGTCGTAAATTGGCCTCTTACGGTGTCCATGGAAGCTTGTACCGATGGATCTGCTCATATCTTGAGAACAGAACTCAATTAGTTGCATTAAGGGGTTTTGTTTCATCGGCTACTGCAGTAACATCTGGAGTGCCTCAAGGCTCCCATCTAGGTCCACTGCTCTTTGTTGTATTTATAAATGACTTGATTCAACAATTGACTTGTAACTGCCTTTTGTATGCTGATGATTTAAAGGTTTTTGCGTCAATCTCTAACATGGAGGATTGCTTGGCCCTTCAGCAGGATATTAATACGATATCTAAGTGGTGTAAAGCCAATTTGATGTTCTTGAATGTTGATAAGTGTCTTATTATATCTTTTACTCGAAAATTTAATAAACTTAAATGGAACTACAATATTGACGGTCAAATTTTAAATCGAACAAAAACGGTGAAAGACTTAGGTATAATTTTTGACGACAAACTTTCATTTCGGGATCACTATACTCATATTATACGCAAGGCCAACGAACTCCAAGGTTTTGTTCTGAGAAAAAAAGGTTTCAAAAAACCCAGCAGCGCCATGTACCTTTATTTTGCTCTGGTGAGGAGTATTTTGGAATATGGTAGCCCCATTTGGTCACCCAATTACAAGGTCCATATTGATGATATTGAACGTATTCAAAGAAAATTCCTTAAAATTCTTAACTACCGTGTAAACCCAGGCCGTTCAAATTTAAATTATGAAAGTAGACTCATCAAATATATGGTGCAGCCGCTAGAAAGCCGACGAATATATTTCGACTTAGTTTACCTTTACAAAATTTTACATTATATTATTGATTCACCCGAGTTACTTTCTCAAATTAGCTTCAATATTAAATTTAGTGCCCGAAGGTCTAATGATACGAACATATTTGCCCTTTTGATATATAAAAACAATATCTCTTATTATAATCCATTAACAAGAATGGCCCGTCAATATAATGATTTGGCGAAAGTCTATAAATCACTTGATGTTTTTGATTGCAACTATAACAGATATATCAAAATTGTAAAAGACATCCTTCATAGTAGGCTGGGTTTGGATGGTTCTGTCTCCGGTGGAGGCATCCAAATCTAGATTTATTTTTTAGTATTTACAAATCAGAGATTTATATTGTGTAACTTTTTGTTTCTCTATGTGTGCACATATTATTTGCGTTACGATCCAGATCTAAACATTGTATTTAGGATTTAATATGTATATGATTGTGATGTGTTTTGTGCATTTAAATAAATAAAAAAAAAAAAAAAATGGTTTCGTGTCTTGTAAGTTATGTTCAACTTCAATGAGCTAATATTTAATAACATTCATTTAAGGAACCCGTTTCTTTAACCGTTCATGTTATGAAGTTAACAAAAAAACAAAAGTTTTTACATTTTCATACTTCAGACATGAATGACAAAACTAATTAAGTAAAAGTTTTCATTTTTGAACTGCATGTTTTACTTTCAAATGATATAATTATATATTCAAAATTGCAGTTATATTCTGAGAAATAAATGATTATTCTATTTACAAACTAGCTGACCCAACAAACTTCGTACTGCCTCAGAATCAATAAAAAAAGATGCGATTTCCCATATATTCTCACCCTTTAAACCTTCCCTGGACATCCACAAATATTTCATGACTAAAATTAGCCAAATTCATCATCGGGCGGCACCAATGCCTCTCCACGACCGCTGAAAGTAATTCTTCATTCCAAGAGTGATGCGCTGGAGGTGTTGCGCAATAGAACTAAATTGGAGAAACCGAAATCCATTGCATCGGACCTAACGCCTATGCAACAAGAGTACTCGACCCACCTGCGCGATGAACTTCAAAAGCGCAAGAATGATGGAGAGCTAGACCTCACTATTAAATATGTGCGCGGTCATCCGGAGATTGTGAAGACTCAAAAAAACTAAATTCTACCAACAACAAAAGACCAAAGAGAGCCACAAGAACTACGAAAAGCAAACAATTTCTCGAAAAGAAGCTATCAACATCACTCTTTACAATGACAATTTTGCACACTACATCCAGTCAGTAATATCAAAACTTGATCTCCTTGCCGCTCGAGCTAATTCTCTGAAACCGACGCTGATCATAATTACTGAAACATGGCTAAAGCCCAACATACCGGATTCCATTATAAGATTAGCAGGGTATGACGTATTCAGAGATGACCAACTAGGAAAGCGTAGCGGTGGGGTGGCCGTGTATGTGAGAACAAGTAAAAGACTAATAACAGCAAGAATGAACACCCACTATAACAAAAAACATGAAGCTTCTGAATGTCTGTGGCTGGATATCGAAGTCGGAGGCAACAAGTTTTTATTGTGTGCAGTCTATAGAGGTCAGGACTCAACTGTGGAACAAGACAACGTGTTACTAGACCAAATTGAAATAGCTTCTGAATCAAACACAGTGCTCATTTATGGGAGATTTCAACTACCGTGGAGTCAAATGGCCTCTCAAGGATTGTGAATACCTGAATCCAAGAGAAGAGAACTTTGTTGATTGGTACAGGAATAGCAATCACGAGCAGTTAGTCGATAAACCAACTAGATTTCGCCAAGGCAACTAGCCCTCCTTTTTGGACCTAATCCTCACAAATGATGAATCACTTATAGCCCAAGTTAGTCACGAAGCCGCGATAGGAAAGAGCGACCACATATGCCTAGTCTCTACTATTCAAATTGAAGTCCAAAAAAATAAGACACCGAAATTTAAATTGAACTTCAGAAAAGCAGACTATGAAAAAATTTACGGCATGCTAACCAATACTTTACCTGGAAACATACGAGACTTAGACTGCGCAGAGAGCCAGTTTGAAATATTTCTTACAGCGATAAATGACGCTATTCGTGCGCATGTACCCCTGATGAAAATAGACAGCTACACCATAAACAAGCCATGGATAACTCAAGACAGTCGCAACCTAATTAAGCAGAAACTTGCACTCTGGAGCAGATATATAATAACAGGACTAGACAAACATTACGAAGAATACAGAATAACAAACAACAAACTAACTAACCATCGCCGAACATCACGCATATCATATGAAACAAATTTACTACAATCGGGACCAAAGAAATTTCACTCTTACATAAATAAATAAATAAATAAATATTCCACAACATTTCACACAACGCTATCTAGATCCATGGTAAGCATAGCTTAACTAGCTTGTGTTATGGAATCTAGAATGCGGATAAACATACTTAGATACATTTTTTTTTGTAAATACATACATATTATACATAGAAACACCCAGACCAATGCAAATATACATATTCATGCATACAAATATTTGCACTGAGCGGGAATCGAACCCGCGCCACCTGCGCAGCAGCCGCGTTCACTACCGCTACGCCACGGAGGCTGACATAAGACAACAATTAACATCTAAAGTGAGCATTCCAACAGTCTTACGAAATAGTCAAGGACAAAATGTAACCTTAGCCTCGGAAATATCTGAAGCATTTGCAGAACAGTTTGCTAGTGTCTTTCAAAAGGAACCGCGGGGTCAGAGGCCAATTCTAGACACTTGTCTCGGAATTGAAGACTCAATAACAGAAATCACCTTTACCAAAGACAAAATCCAACGAGCTGTTCAAGGAATGAAATCAGAGTCAGCGCCTGGACCAGATGCTATCCCTGTAGAAATGCTCCAGAAATGCGATCTCTCAGACTCATTAGCTACTATAATGCAGACTTCTTATGACACCGGAATTCTGCCGGCACTATGGAAAACAGCAATTTTGACACCAATATTTAAAAAGGGCAACAAACTTGAACCGTCAAACTACAGACCGATAAGCTTAACTAGTGTAATATGTAAGGCAATGGAGAGAGTAATAGTCGAACACATACGGACATTCCTCCCCAAGCACAGAATTATCGGAGATCAACAACACGGATTCTGCCCCCATCGCTCCACGGTGTCGAACTTACTATCATGCCTGTCATCGTGGACCAACAGCTTCAACAACAGAGAGCCGGTGGACGTAGTTTATCTCGACTACGAAAAAGCCTTCGATAAAGTCCCCATAACAAGACTTCTACAAAAACTAGAATTCATAGGAATAAGGGGTAAACTACTGACCTGGATTGAAGCCTTTCTGCGTGGCAGAACATTCCGTGTGAGAGTGGGTGAAACTTTGTCTGAAGAACGGGAAATCCACAGTGGAGTACCGCAGGGCTCAGTTTTGGGCCCCGTGCTCTACATTATATACACCTTCGACCTACCTCACTGCTTGAACAGTAACGTTGCCATCTTCGCTGATGATACCAAAATCTTCGCAAATCCACTGGTAGACTATAACAAGCTTCAATCTGACTTGGACAAAATTGCAAACTGGTCAAAGGAATGGCTTATCAACCTAAACGCAGCCAAATGCACCATATTGCACATAGGTAACCGAAATCCTCGATTACCCTACCAGCTGGACGGTGTTCAACTACAAGAAGTAAAGGCGCAAACGGATTTAGGTGTTACCATCACAGAGAACCTGAAATGGGAGGAACATATAACTACAATCTCAAAAAGAGCAAAGAGTTTCATATACCTCATAAGAAAGGCATTTGGAATACTGACACCGGAAATGATGCTAAACATCTTTAAAACTTATATTAGACCTCTGTTGGAGTATGCGTTCCAGATTTGGTGTCCCTATTTTGTGAAAGACATTGACCTCCTTGAGAAGATTCAGCGAAGTTTCACTAAAATACCAAGACAATTAAAAACACTGTCCTATGATGAGAGATTGGAAGCTTTGAAACTGAGCACACTGCAAGAACGGAGGGAACGTGGAGACATGATCGAAACCTTCAAAATCTTAAATGGGCATTATGACATACAGAACCTTAATCAATTGTTTAATCGTGACCACAATACCCGGCTGAGAGGGCATCACATGAAATTAAGGACAACTCACTCCAACAACAACCCACACAAACACTTCTTAGCCAACAGAGATGTTAGACTATGGAACAAGCTACCAGTAGAAATTATCTCAGCAACAAATGTCAACCAGTTCAAAAATAGACTAGACAAACATCTCCAAAACTGCAAAGAGTCCAAATAAGTGGTGCATAGTTGGATGCGGGCACTTACCAGTTGCTGCAACTGCCTGCCTGCCTACAAATAATAATAATAATAATAATAATAAATTGGTTCAGCCGTTCCCAAGTTTTAGCGAAACTAACAGAATTGCAATTCATTATTATATATTTACAAATTATTCATAGGAACTTATTACATGTATTAGAAAATATATTAGACATAAGTAATGTGGGTTTTATAAACATGTAGCAATAAATAAAAAAATACAATATAAAAAAATATGTTGCCCGCTGCTCTGCCTGCGTGATTGTTGGTTATCACGGCCAAACATAGCCTATCTCCTTTCTGAAGGTCTAACCTACCCCTAAACCAAATTTAATTGAACTTGGTTCAATGATTTTGGTGTGAAAGTGTAACACATAGAAAGACGGAGTTACTTTCACATTTACAATATTAGTATGGAAATATAGATTTAGGCGAATCTATGTATAATCACCATGTGGCATGGAACTAGTCAAAGCAAGAACAGAACATTTATTATTATTAGCTAACCAAATGATTAAAATTAATTTAGCCTCATCTGAGCATCACAAATTAGAAATTGAATAATATATTGACAATGTCCTAATATTTAATATTAGAAACATTATAAGACTTCTGAAAAAATTTAATAAGCTACATAAAATAAAATGAGCAATTACTTATATGTCTAATCAAATTTAATTAGGCACAATTTATCAGACAAGTTGCTAAAATGTTATACATTTTTTATTTATTTATTGTTATTTTTTTAAATGTTATGTTAATAATTTTATAGGTGTTGGGTTGCGGTAATTTTCTATGCTACTTTCCTTGCTGAATTTACTTTAGGAGTACAACAAATTTAAAAGGAAACATTCAATCCTGTTCTAGCAAAACAAATTTAAAGTGAATCACCCATAATCAACATTCAAATAATAGGCAAATATAAAATATTTAAAATTAGCGCCATCTATTACAGGCACAGTGTATTACTTACAAAGAAACCAAAATACAGATCCATTATTGCTTTATCACCAAAGATGGCGCTACTCGTTCTACTTGCCCACGTATTTACTATTTGCCGTATCTAGATGGCGTTAAAAAAACCATAACCAAAATATACAATCAAGAGGAAGTACAGTCAACATCATATTGATGTCACCGCCAACTAGCTTAATCAGCCGTCCAATTAACTGCCTAGTCAGCTAACTAAACCGCGCCATTCAATTAACGGCCTGAATGATATTCAGCCATCTCGTTAATTACATCATTTAATAACCTGACTGGCTAATGCTTAGGCCAATCGTAAAATGGGGCACTATCTCGAAATAAGATAGAAAATTACATAGATATATGGGTATTGGCTTTGATCTGGTTATCCCTTTCAGAGCACGATAAGCCGTCGGTCTATGGCGCGTCCACAATAAATGTATGTTTTAAGCACATCATGGTAGGCGAGCTGATCATTCACATCCAGCCACAATCAGGGTGACATAAAGTACCTGGGGAGTAGTAAGCTGCATTTCATACAGTTTTTGATAATGGCGAAGGCCTTTCCTCTATTACTTTTGGAACTTCTTTGTAAGTAACGCACAAGCTATGGAAATCGTTCTCTATTACTTATTGCGCCGCGATCGGACGGGTATCTTCCCTTCGGTGTGGGCTATGGCAGTCACGTATAAACAGGATGTGATTTCTCGAAGGAAATTGAATTGTATAAATATTAATGTAATAAATAAGAAATCACGTCCGCTGCTATAACATCGAAATCGTCAGTCAGCAATAACCTAAGGACTGACGATACCCCACTCCATAATAACTTGTAAATACTAGTATGTAAGCAGTAGTAATAACAATCAACAACAATCAATAAAGAGATCAATAACAGTAGTAATCCGACTGTGGTTATCTTTCACTAAGCCCGCAATATGGGCCATTTCACCCATTTTCTCTCCTGTGGAGGATATGAGATGTCCGGCAATCACGCCATTTCGTCGAACCAACTTTTTTCCTAGCAAACACTTACGATCTTTCCATTCTCAAATCGTCAATGTCTTCTAAATCTAGTCAGTCCGTTCCCATAATTTCCCATCTTTTCGGCGAGTACATGGGGCATCGTTCTCTATCAATTGGACAATATGTCCTTGTTACTTTAATAAAATAAAAAAAACGCAATTACAGCAGTATCTAATCTATGTTTCAATATACACGATTCTCAATTTAAAAGTCTCCATACCCACATAAAAAAATAATAGGAAAGCAAAAACCAATAAAGAGGAGACATTTAAAAAGCCAATCACGAAATGGTACCAATGCAATATGCACGTAACCTATTAACTCTGGCCGAGTAATAGAGTCTGCACTGTGCTCGGGGTTTTCCCGAACTGCAATAAACTATTGTTTGAGTGCTTCAGCAAAAATACCTGAAAAGTTTACTGCGAAATATCAAAATAAAATAACTGATAGGTACTTAGTTGGGGTGCGCAATGTCTTACATAACTATTCAACTCCTATCATCGGAGGTCCGAAAATGTTTCTCATACCATTTAAAATCATAATGATCGTTATTCATAAAAAAAATTAAACTAAATATTAAAAAACATAATCATTTAAAAGTTTTTACTAATATTTGTTTTAATATTTGTTTATACTAATGATCGAAACTCATAATCATTCGAATAAATAACAATAATATTCATAAATGTGTTTTATTCGAATATTTGTATTTATAAATTTCTTAATCATAATTGCTACCAGAAACCAGATGCTACCAGACAAAAACTAATTTTTGTTAAAAAAGTAGACAGAATTTATGGTCCAGTCGTTATTGAGAAACACATGTAACAGACGGACAGACGGACACAAGGAATTGATAGAACGCAATATGATAACTATCTGTTATAATATAAAGTAAGCTCTGAACAACGACGTGATGAGTTGAAGTATGTTCGTAGTAACAACATTATTAATTAAAGCAATGAAAATAGAATGTTATGAAGAAAATAAACATTATGCATTCAAACTGGTTCTTATTTATAGTAGTAACAGTATTAATAAAAAAAATTATCACTAACTGTTATGAGTTCTGATGATAGTAATAAAAATGTATGAATAAAAAAATTATGAAAAAAAAATTATGAAGAGTGATGATTATGAACACAAATCGGTAGTAAGAAAAAGAACAGGATTAAAATTTTTATGTGAGTCAATATGGACCCACTTAGTTGTTATTCTTCTAGTGTTTCTCTATTATATTATTGGACTTTGGGAGTTTTCCTTTTACGAGTATTCCAGCCTGGACTTCTTATACCTCAGAGTTCTTTACGTTAGCAGACTTATAACTCAGCACAAAGTGCGCTACAGCAGCTCTGATGACGATAATTTGCATACATCTAATAATTAGTTAGCTCCCCAATACGTTTTTTTTTTTTTTTTAAAGAATATTAGTAACCGAAATTATCGAAATTACTAATATTCCCTCTAACCCCTCCAAATAAGCTAAATTGCTTGTGCTAGGAGTGGGTTCACGTCGGTAGTGTAATGGCCAGGATTCGAACCCGGGACCTCTCGATCGTAAGACCGACTCCTTAACCACTAAGCTACCGACGCTGTGACGTGTTTTGAAGGAGTGTTGTGGCACACCATCTTTTGTTTTGATTTTGATCCAAAACCAGTGTGTGGAACGACTTGACTCGATTTTTTTCTAAATAGTAGAAACGCAAATATTTTTGATTCAATAATAGTAGACCCCCCCCCTCCCTTATCGCTGTGTTGAACAATTTTTAAGCACGTATGGAAATAAATCGATAACAGTCGAGATTCTGCATTAAATTTTTAATTAGTTTTAAAACTATTCGTATAGTACACCTGGAACAACACTAAATATTCTAAAATTGAAAAATCACGTCTGCCTCAAGACTTAACCATAAAGCAAGACATGAAACGTTTTCCTGCAAACTTAATAAAGTCTGCACAGACCACCCTTATAAAGCCAAGTGTTGCGACAGTTAAAAAATGAATTAATTTTTCACGTGAGTGGTGTAGAAAAATTTGCCAGCCACTTGAGAATCCAGCAATCGTGCTGATGGTCTTGTCAATGGAGTCCGCACTGTATACTATGGCGCGCAGCCTTTCCCGGAATCTAAAAATACGGGATAAGAAATTCAACCACGTTTTTATAAGGACAGGTAAATATCGTATGTTGTGGTAGAGTCATAGTTCTCGTAGCATTGATTTGACCGAGAGCAAGTAGTACTATTATCTATTCTGTGGCGAGAGGTACCAGTCTCTCATGTATATTTTTGACATTGAAATTGAAAGTTGTCATTTATTTCGTACTGGTTGTGAGTCTTGGAGCTTCTATTGTTTCTTACACTCGCCACCGTAACCGTTTACCTTCAAAATGGCTGTGTTCTTGTTTGGTACCTTAATGGTACATAAAAATATAGATTTTCAGTTTTCTAAAAATGGTATGAGTTTAGTTCTAATTACGACACCAGTACAGTTCCTATCCACCTTTAGCAATCCAGGAAGACAAACTCGAAACTTCAAAGTCGAGTCGGTTATGAGCCATTTCATAAAATATAACATTTTCAAAAGCAGGTAGTCTTTATTTTACTGTGCAGACGTGTCTGCAGCATTTACTGCGGAAATCTGAAGCACTGCAGAGCATTTGAATTATCTTTTAAGTAGGCTGTAAGTTTATAAGTAGATTTTTTTGAAGTGAAAACTTCTTTAGCGGCGTTGGATGGGTAAAAAGTGTTAAACTCGCGTCAGGATTACTTGACCTTTGAACCGTAACTGACGACTGACGTCATACAACATTAGCTACAGATTGTATATTTTGTTAGGTACGCTACGAAGCTTCGTGGCTTATCGGTAAGCGCTTCGACTGTGAGTCCTTATGATTTCAGAGAGTACCGGGTTCGTACCTGGGCCTCTGACACTTTTGGTGTTTTCTTTTTGTAATTGTAATGAAATAAATTTCTTCTGACTGAAAATTAGTGATAGGTTCTATGATTGGCGCTATATTATAGGTATGGTATGGTATGTTCTTTTTATCTTTTTCTCTGTATATAACGAAGAAAAAGAAAGAAAACGTTTTCACTTCTGCCTGCACTCCCGGAGTGCAACCCGTCTTTTTTTATCTTTTATGTCCTGGCCTGGCTCTGCGTATGCATTTAATAGATACTTTGTACTTACGTTTAGTGGAATGACATATGTGACAGTCGTTAATGCATGTCAAAAATGTCAAATCCCATATATTCGTCATTCTATTCCACCAAACGCCGGCGAACGATATGCTACGTTTCTCGAGGGCTACGAATAATTAGGATACATTATTCGTAGCTCGAGGGGCAGAAATAAGTTCGCATGAGCAACAGGAACAGGGCGAAGCTGCCAGTAACAGCTAGTATTATAAAGATAACATAATTCCTTTCTGTTCAATCTGTAAACTCAGTTTATTTTTCACTTTTTCAATGCTCCTTTATGTAGGTTCAATTTTTCTTTATTTTTTTTATTTATCACGAACAAAGCTGCATCTCTCTGCACTGCACTAATTAATAGCTTGTCTAGTAGCCCCGTATGTGCTCCGAAGCTACAATCCTGTCCCGTTCAATGGAGTCTAAAGTGAAAAACCCCAATTTGTTTAATAACAAGGGCAAATGTGAATAGGCCAATCAACTCGATTGATTTTGTAAATCGCGTCTGAATAAATATTGAAGTAGACATTGTTCAATACTTATTCAGAATTTTACGGTTGTTATTTGTGTGTTCCTTTCCGTATTTTTTGTAAATTAGGTACTTTCATTTATGAGTGTAATGTTCATGCTAGGGAAAAATTGGGTCCTGTTTTGTCGACAAGAATGTTTGGTATGACCGACGGGGAAAATATTATTATCTTACTCGATATCGCTTTTAAAGTAGCAATTTATGCTGTAAGTATTGCATAATTTGCGTATTGTCTGTGATAGTGCCGAATGCCTTGTTTTTTCTTCCTCTCGTATATCCCGATTTTCTTATTCCTCAATTTTTATCCGACTGTCAAGAATGGTTATGTTTTTCACGCGTATCTTGTATGTTTCTTTATTACCTCATATCTCCTGAATCACAGTACGGAGTTCAATGATTCATGTCTGGAATGGAAGTTATTTATTGCTCAAGTGTTCTAGGGTAGGTACATAAAATATGAACAAAAGCTATATGTTGGTTTTTGGACGCCAAAATATATGTGGTAAATAAAAAAAATCACCCGAATTTATCACGTGGGGTATCAATATGAAGGAAATTAGAAGACTATTACAAAAATATATATATATGTCATAGTCATAACAAAAAAGTATGAATTAATAATAATTAAGTAAGTATTAAAAATAAAACCGACTGATTCTGAAAAGATCGAAACAAGCTTTATAGCAGGCGGTATCCATTTGCAAATCTTAAATCAGCTGAAAACTGATGGGCACTGCCTGTATGAAGCTTGTTTCGATCTTTTCAGAATCAGTCGGGTTTTTTAGTTTTAATAATTTTTTTTTTCCACTGCCTTCCTCTCTGTACGTAGACTGACTACTTATTAAAGAGTTGCAAACTTTCCTAAAGTTCTAAGTCGCGGTTCGCGGAAGCATAAACTCTGTCGGGCAAGCCTTGTTAAAAACATTTATTGTCACAGAGGTAGGCGAATTTAAAACGTTATGACGATTTTCTCACTAGACCTCGCGTCCAAAAAGTTAGATTCTTTTGCTCACAATCGGAGCATAAACACATTCAACAGATTTACAATCGGTTATATTCTAATACCCGTACTTATTTTCTTAAAAACCCTGCGTAAGTACCAAATCACAAATTTTTAAGCCTTATTAAAAATATCCTTTGATAAATTCTCCGTAAAGGCTTTATAACGTATCGTCGTTGGTTTTAAATGACGAACGAACATGTTCCGTGTTCCATCTGTTCCTGTTCAATCTGTTTCTGTTCCTCAGTACCGATTTGCCAGACGGGGGGAGTGCACGCCCGGTACTCCCAAGTTTCGCGCCAACATGTACGCGAGAGGTACGGCCGCGTCTAAATATTTCTGTCCTATAGTTTTAAAATAAACAAATCATATTTTAAATTAAAACAAATATTAGATGATTACCCTTAAGTTTAAATTTCAATTAATAATGTTTTAGTTACATTCAATTTCAAACAAATGCTCATAACCACAATTTTTTTGAGGTGTTGATTTTCAATCTGTTTTTTTTTCTCACAGTCGAATATTTTTGTTTTCAGTTGTAACGTTGGTGCTAATTCTCGCTTACATAGACTTAATTCGGTGCTATGGTAAGTTTATCTTTACTTTTTATTTTGATAGTTTTTATTTGTATGTCGATAATATGAAACTACACATACGAAAGGAAATTCGTGGCAAGTTATAGGTAGTTTAAAGTCTAAGATCCCAAGCGGTGCGATCGCACCGCGAGTCTATTGTTTACCTATTGTGTCTATTATTTACTCACTTGACAGGAATTATTAACACATTTTTGTGTTTTGCAGTATACATACTTTAGCATTGAAATTAAACTTATATAATCGCGCAAACTTACGGTACTACGTAGAAAAGTACTTTACTAATTTGTTTAAACGAATGTTAGTTTAATTTATTATTAGTATAATATTTATTTAAATAAATAGTACACTGATTCACTTTGAAAATTGTTGCTAGTAAAACAAAAAAAAAACTGTCTAGTAAAAAAATATTAGTATTATGTTAAAAAAACAAACTATTATTATTATTAAAAAAAAACTTAGTGTTATGTTATTTGTGCTCCACTGTAACTATTTATCTAACCATTATTTTATGGAACAGGAGTGATTTTTTGGTTTTATTAAAAAACTGTAAAAAAAATTAACACATTTTTAAAACATGTTACATGTTTAAAGCGTTCGCCCGTCTGGACTACCCAATGAAAAAAAAAAGATTCTTAAATCTCAAGTTCCACATATTATCGCGTTTAAAAAAATAAAAAAATTGAAGCGCAGCGTCCGTGTGAAATGGCGCGTTGAAAATATGGGGCAATAAAATGCAACTGAGTGGAAAGAATTTAATAGCCTTTATCACAATAACGAATGCAAATCATCGACCAGAAATAATATAACCAATGTTTTGGTAAATCGGTATTCTTCAACCCATTCCCGTATTCTACATTTCTACTAAGCACCGTATCGATATTCTCTGGTTTCTGATTTTCGAAAACATAATTCAAGCTCCGCTTCTGCAGATATCAGGAAAGTAATTGGGTGTTCCATTCAAAGGAGTTCAAATCCGTACAGGTACCTCGTTTTTATACAAATTCGGGAGCGTAGAATGACAGCAAGCCTTTGAGTTCGACGGCGAGTCCACCCGACTGTAGCGATTTCATTTCCAAACGATTAATCGCAATTCGCCGATTGATTTTGGTGCTTTGCGCGAATAAATCTCGCTTTAAATTTATCGTTATTTACCTGTCATTGAATGTTTTGCTTTCACGTTAATTAACTAAGACTGTAAGAAAATACAGTTCTATGTTACACATTTTTCTCGGTTTCCACACCATCGAACGTAACAGGACACCAGACTGTTTGGCATATTGGTCATTTTAGGAGACTAGACATTGTCAGCCAGATCTAAATTTTCAATAAGTCTTTGCAATGTAACCTTTTTCGAATAGTTATATTAAGTGGTTTAACTAATAGACTACTAGAAGTATATGGAGACCCTTCTTTCTTTCCGATTCTGAACCGTAGTACTCATCATCAACTTCCAAGCTATTTACCAGCTTTGGAGCCGAAGATCCTCTAATTGTCATTGAATGGTATATCGACTTTTCTGCGACCGATTTTTTTATACCACTGAGTTGGCACACTGCCCACCTGATGGAAAGTGGTTACCTTGCCCTGGGGACGTGTGCAACACCAGTGGAGTCACAATCATGCTGCCGACCCTTTAAACACACGAGAGTTTCTGTGCCGTCAGCGTAGAAGACAAAGCAGAAATAGCCTTAGGTCTTCCCAATGTCAGCTCAAAGACTCTCCAGTGAGCTTTGGCTACCGAACTCACCGCCGGGAACAGAACACGAGGTTATTATGGCCGCGGTATTCTGTAGGGCGGTGGTACTTCCCCAGTCGGACTGCTCAATTGGACGGAATTACCGTCTTGTCCTACCTCCTACTAAATAACCGACAGATCTCCCAAGCCCGAGAGGAAGCCCTGCTCCAGACCTTCATCCGTTGTTAAGCAGGTACCCCATAAGGATGTGAGGTAACGTTTTGCCTCAAGGTGTTCCGATCAGGTTTTTTTTCTGTAATTGGTGATGTAAACTTCTATTTACTAGTCTACAAACTAAAATATTACGAAATAACAGGCATGATGTTATTCGCATCCGCAAAATCAGACTTTGAAACGAATAGCTGGTTCGAGGTATCCATTACAAATAATGGTTGTTTTCAGCCATATTATTATTTGATATGTTGTTTTAAGTTTCAATACTGATTGAGTTTAATAATGTTCAATTTTTGTCGGGCTTCGGTAGCTTTTGAGGTATTTTGACTGAGTTGGTTTTTCTAAGGATTTATATCATCATCATCTTCATAGAGGCGTATTTTTCTGTTTGCACCTGAGGCCGGGGTGAACTCAGAGTTCAGGGTCCGGCGGTTTCCTCTCCTACACTTCGCACGGTGTTGGTGGTGTGACCATGGACGCCCAATTCCTAACGACTTATATGTTAAAATTATGTTACTTATTTTATTCTGATTGCAGTCCTGCGGGCCCAGCATGGGCGCGGGACAAATATCTCTCTCCACCGCTTATGTCAAATAGACAGGGGACAAAGGTGTTTCTCCCCGGTAGCTAACATAGCGTCAAAGGATTATCGCTTATGTCCCTCGCTGTGACGTAAACAAGACTATTTCTCCACTTGCTTAGCACGGCGGCCGTAAAGTGGAGATAATTTGTCTCTTTTTGACAGATGATAGAGAGAAATTAGTCTCCGGACTATTGAGGTGGAGACCAGATTGCTTAATACACAATTAAAAATGTCTCGCGGCTTATTCGTTCTAAGTGAACTACAAATACAACAAACGCAACAACAAAATGCAGCGGCGTATGCTGCGGGATCAAATAAACGTGTTCGAATTACCAGAGAGTGAATTCATATGAATTTATAGAATTTCTAAAGACATGGCCCTATAATATGTATGCAATGCATTGAACAACGCATTTTTTTTATAATATTATCAACCAAAATTATCGAAATTACTAATATTCCTAACCCATCTAACTAAGCTAAATCGCTTGTGCTGGGAGTGGGTTCACGTTGGTAGTGTAATGGCCAGGATTCGAACCTGGGACCTCTCGATCGTAAGGCAGACTCCTTAACCACTAAGCTACCGACGCGACGCTTAAAGGAATCAGATGGCTTGCCAGTACATTATAAGGTAAATAATGTTGCATTTCATAATCAACTAAAACTCTTATTTGAGCTGCTGTGCTCCTAACCCTAAAAATATATTCTTTTTAACAAATTGTTTAGAGCGAATTCACAGTATTCACACATTTATTCACAATAACATACTTACAACATTTTTTCACTCATTTTATTAATTTTACAATAAATACTACAATAAAGATAATATTAAAGGATATACGATTGAGTTATGTACCGGGTAAATGGTTACCCCATTTAAACATAAATAAACAGAAAAAAACGTTACATGACAGATTGTCTTTCTTTTTCTTCAGGCGCACTCTTTAGTCAATAATAATATTCTGCAGCATAATACTGATAATTTTAAAAGTCACTATTACTCTTATAAAATATGCACGTTACTAGGTTTTGTTAATTTTGTCGAATATTACGAGTCGAATATTTTTTCGTATATTGAACAAAGAAAGAAAGAAAAAGAAAAATATTTTATTTGCGACCACACACAATGCACGATGCGTACAATAATATGTTATTAATTAATTTTTTGCTGATTGGTAGCATTGAGTGGAGAAACGTTGTCCCCGGTGAGAAACTAGTCTTTCCTCGACGCCGTGCTAGCTAAAGGGACAAAAACGGAGGGAAAGACAAATTTTTCTCCACTCCCCGGGGACTTTTTGTCTTCGTGCCATGCTAGCCCTGCTGAGGACATATTAAAGCGTTCACGTTCTGAGCGAGAATTAGAGATGGCTGAATCCATCGTCTCTTTCTCACCCGAAATAAGAATGCTTTAACACGTTATGGTACGTGTGCTTTGAACCCTCAGACTAAAAAAAATATATTTCTTAGTTTGAAATGTGAGTGTGATCCCAACTAATACGGGTTTAAATTTGTGATTTACATTATGTGTACAAGAATTGCTAGTTTAAAAATCTCAAGGGCCATGAAATAAAGGAAAATACTGTTCGAGAACGTTTCGATGTTTCGGCAGTGAGAAAAAATACCAATATAAATATCGTAGGCTTAGCTAGGTACTTAAAGAGGTTAAGAAACGAGTATCACGATGTTAAGCTTGATAGGGTCCTGAGAGGATTGTCCGGGCTCATCGCCCCGATTCAAAATAAATGCGTACAAAAGGCCGGATTTGGCCGACTTTGATTTTATTTACCTACACTACAAGTAGCCTTAGGGCTGATATCTATATGCTTGAATGATTTTGATTTTTGTATGGACAATGACTTTATGTATAGTTTCCATTTAATAAAATACACAACGAAAACGTTTGAAAATGTGTGACCTGGATTATTTTTTTGCAATTGGGTTTTTTCCTGTTGTTAATAGTAGTTTATGATACTGTTACATAATAAGGGTTCTTATAACACGAGTGTGTTTTATAGTATCACACGAGTGTTATAAGACCAAGTTATGTACAGTGTCATACACTACTTTATCTACTCTCATACTATAATACATAAACTAATTTATTCTACAAACAAAACCAAACTTTGTTTAATTTAAATGTAAAATGTTGGCGCCAAGGCGCAAACATCGATTGCGCATGCGTGTTTCTTTTTTTTTCTTCCGAATCGGCGGATCCTTTTTTTAAAGTAGAGGTTCACTCCAGATGGAGGTTGTACAGGTGTATCGTTATGATTAAAAATTGATTTAATGATATAGGTGTATGGACACCTATGTAATATCATCCAAGACCTGTATCGTAATAAAACTTTTTTTGGCCTGTGCGTAATGTTTGTCATAAGAGTTTTGATTTCAATTTTATAATCTTTGTATTATAGTATCAGAGTAGATAAAAAATATAATTTAGCTGAACTTGTAAAAGAGTAATAACAGTTACATCGGTTCTCATTTTATCGTTTTTATTTATATTTAATCATCCACCTAACCTATAATAGTAAATGATTTGACTAGCTATTAACTATTAAGACGTTACAAAAATTTTTTTATATGATTTTCCTTGCAACTTACCGTTTTGACGTTTAGTGAAAAGCAACTAATTTGACTAGTCAGTCAATTACCCCATTTACCTAATATTAGGGTCATATATATCTAGTTAACAGATGGTCAGATTGCTAAGTTTAATAATTATGGTTTAATTTAAAAAACATGTATTTTCGACGTTAAGCCAGAGGGAGTGAGATCGTGAGTGGACGCGTATTAAAATTACAATTTGTTGAGGAGTTTAAGCCTATAAGGAATTCTAGGCGTTTCAAATGTTGTGAATAGGTGCTGTAGTGTAGAATAAATATAAAGAAAATATTACTGACTAGGCATTTGTTAAGAACCATAGATATGGAGGGAATGTGACCTTTTAAAATCACTCTAAACTGAATAATTACGAAAATAGAGTATGCGGGATATGAGACAGATCATAACGAAGTTTTTTTACAACAATTGAAAGAGAGTTGAAAGCGGGGTCAAAATTAAGGTCAGATATAAAATGCAGAGGTAATTATTCATCGTCAAGAGCTCAACTTAGTAAGACACAACGTTAACCAAACTTAATCAACGAATACAGCTAAGACCTTCATTCTTCGTTAATCCCAGTCGCATCCGAAGCTATCATCTTGGAGTCTGGGGTCCACTTTTACCAATCCAACTGCGGATTTGGCTAAACTTCGACATTTTCCGTGAAGCGACTGCTATCTGACCTCCACAACCCAAAGGCGATATCGAAGCATTGCAGTTAGACCAGTTGTTGGACTTTAGAGGGCTCCAACTACCCGTAACGACTGCCATAGATATTCGTTTGGCAACCGGGACCGACGATTTAACGTGCTCTCCGAGGCATGATCAGACATGCACACAAATATTTACACTAAGCGGGGATCTAACCTGCGCTTCCTGCGTAGCGGCCGCGTTCACAACCGCTACGCCATTGAAGCTGTCAACTACTTGAGTCGTTCCTAAATAACATGTAAACTCGTAACCAAAATAATTTACTACGCATATGCCATCCTTGAATTATTCAATTAGTTCCTAGTCCTCTTGTCACGCAGAAAGCGTCGATACACACTGGTTGAATTTAAACAACTTGTGTTATTCCGGACATTGTACGATTGTTTATTATTAACGTAGTGCCTATCTTTGGTAATTGGACTTGTTTAAACTTTTAATTAGTCATATTGAAGCCAGTTTGTATTGAAGGAAGGAATTAAAGTAAAGCATGTGCATTTTAAATTCCTTTATTTTCTATAAGGGTTGGGGTACCAGTAAGGTTGTAGAGGACCGTACCAACTTCCTTGTGGCATCCATATAAGTCAACCTTAACCTCATCCTGCTAAAAAACGAACGAAACCTGCGAGGTTGGTCACGGGTTTAGGTGGTCAGATAGCGGTCTTTTCCTACTAATAAAAAAATCCAATAAACTGACTTAGGGCTCTAAAGTAAGCCGGATGAAGCTATAAAACTATATGGTTGATTTATGCTGGTAAAATAAGGTTTGTCAAAAAAAAATAACAATAAAATTTGACTAGTAGGGTTTCAAAATGAAGGGAATTTCAAGGAGATTACAAAAATATTTACATATCATATGTATGTCGCCGCCAACTAGCTTAATCAGCCGTCTAATTAACGGCCTAGGCAGTTAATTAAACGGCGCCATTCAATTAACTGCCTGAATGATTATTCAGCCGTCTCGTTTATTACATCTTTTAATAACTTGGCTGGCTAATGCTTAAGCCAATCGTAAGATAGGGCACTACCTCGAGATAAGATAGAAAATTACATACATAAATATACTTACGCCTGTAAATCCCCGAGGGGGTAGACAGAGGTGTAGTCACAGAAAAATTGTGATAGGTTTATTGTGATAGCTGCACAATCCGACTTGGTTAGGTTAGGTCAACGGAGCGGAGCGTAGCTCCCACATTAAGCCTTCGTGGTTATTTTTTTATAACCATGCAGTAATAAGTCATTTTTCTAACTGATTAATTAAATGGCTAGGCAAGTAGGTAAACGTCATCGATCCAAGCTATTTGCCTAGCCGTTTAATTAAATGGCTGAACACCATTCAGGCCGTAGGCCGCTAGTTGGCGGCGACATATATATCATATTATAACTAAAAAGTTTAAAGTAAAATTAATTATTATAAAATAAAAAACCCGACTACTGCTCTCTAAAAGATCAATACAAGTTTAATAGACTACTTACGACTATAGTTCATAATTATAGTATCATTAGGTTTATATTTGGCAAATGGGTGCCGCCTGCTATTAAACTTGTTTCGATCTTTCAGACAGCAGTCGGGTTTTAAATTTTTTAGTAAGTAATTAATTTTATTTTTTACCATGACAAGATTTCAGAACTCGTTCTCACATATTTACGTTATCACGTAGGTGGGCACTAAAAACATTGTATCGTAATTCTCATTGAATGTATCCGAACACCGTCTGAATAAACTGCACATGAGACCATTATTTATGAAGATAAATTCGATGACAGATAGAAACGCAATATGGCAACCGATCCGGATGCGAGCCGATCGTTCATATATTGCTTCGGCAGAGATTAATTCGTGCGTTTCGCTACTCCAGCGAGTCTACCACGACGCGCATAAACGACCACGTTTTAAGTTTGCGGTTCAGAGGAAAAGTGACGGAGTTATAGGGTGTAATGGCTCTGTCTCTTTCTCAACAATGATTGCACTAAGCTTGACGGATTCATCAAAAGAGAATTGTAGTCGCAGCACCGCGTGACACACACCGGTCCCACTGGTGTTGCGACCACAATCCCCCCTGCCCGGCTATTCACTTGCTGACCGCTGAATGCAATCCAACCGAGATTGGATAACTATGGAGGGGATTTCGCAATCGTGCATAGTGGTACCCACCCGGGCGAAATTTGTGACAAATTTCTGCCATCAAATTTCTACCACCAGTAGTTTTAAGGTACATATTCGTAGTCGACCGTATACAGCAACATCAGACGGCCATATCGTGAAATAGACTTGAATCTGATAATATTGTTTCAATAAATTGCAGCTTCTCAATAGTGCCGTTTACTCGTATCGAAGTTTAACAAGTTATGTATGTAAAAAATGTGTAGTGTAGTCTGTAGTTGATCTATTTCTATGACCATATTTGCGATAGGACGACACGTCGTCTGCTGATAATGTATGTGGTCGGCAACAAACTTGTATCTTTATAAATCTTAAGACTCTAATTCTGAACGCTCTAAAATACTTTATACTACACCTATTCGGAAAGTATATTAGTTCTTACTCGAAAAAAGGGAAGAAAGTACGTAAATCCAAGCGATTTACTTTCTCCCCTGCTGCAGCGGGGAGAAAACAAGCACTTTCTCCCCTCATTTATTTATTTAAATTTAAAATTCAAGACAGGACTGAACAGGCTGATGCAAAAAAAAATAATTTAAACCGAAGCCCACCTTCGAGCGCGACATGGCCACAAGCACCTCGCCAGCCAGATGCCCCTTTAGCGCCACGGCCTTCCTCGAGCGCTATGCCAATAGCACAACAAGCATTGTCCCAAACATCTCAAACAAACATAAATCAACCTACAAAAAATATAACATTTAATGTCAATAATTGTAATAATTTTAATATAAATTTTAAGTAA
Source organism: Eilema caniola (assembly GCA_949126895.1). Lineage (NCBI taxonomy): Eukaryota > Metazoa > Arthropoda > Insecta > Lepidoptera > Erebidae > Eilema > Eilema caniola. The sequence goes on from OX421466.1 coordinate 2,616,820, forward strand.
AAAATGTTTTTCATTTTCCTCATAGGTGTGTAGTATAAAGCACTATGTATCACTCGGTAGAAAGTGCGATTACGAACTTGTGTGTATTGAGGCCCTCAGATGCGCTTCGGGCCTCAAACTACACCCGCGTTGGTTATCGGTCACCTTCTTCCCTCGATGAACAATGTACTATTCTACTTGTAGGCTTACGCAGGAGTGCAGGAGTTAAAAACCAAATAGTTCGTACAGTAGGTTGCTAAACTTAAAAGTGACTTAACGAGGGGAGGAGTATCGTGAATAATTTATTAGTATAATTAACTAACTTGTCGTGGAGAGCAGGTGAGTTTGTAGTGACGACTGTTCTATATAGAGGTTGGACGACGTATACCTCTACGTAGAACCTACGTAGAGGTAGTACAGTCGGCAAAGGAGATACGGTTGCACCTTTCCATACAAGTTTATATGATAAAGTGCTAGCGTAGCTCCTTTGTCGACCGTACATACACAACTACACTACGTAACTACTAGGCCACGGTGATCACGTGGACAAGTTGGTACTCGTATCTATTAGTATACTCCTTAAAAAAAAAACGGGTTGCACTCCGGGAGTGCCGGCAGAAGTGAAAAGTTTTTCTTTCTTTCTTTCTTCGTTATATACAGAGAAAAAGATAAAAAAAAACATACCATACCTATAATATAACGCCAGTCTTAGAACCTATTACTAATTTTCTGTCAGAAGAAATTAATGAACTACAAAAAGAAAAAATAATCACAAAAAGTAATATATTACAAAAAGAAAAAGTAATCACAAAAAGTGTCAGAAGCCCAGGTTCCAACCCGCTACTATCTGTAACCATAAGGACTTACAAGCGAAGCATCAAAGCAAACATAACAAAATAAACAATCTATTGCTAATGTTTTATGACGTCAGTCGTCGGTTACGGTTCAAAGGTCAAATGATCCTGACGTGAGTTTAACACTTTTTACCCATCCAACGCCGCTAAAGAAGATTTCACTTTAAAAACCGTCTAAGTGCGAGTTGGGCTCGCACATAAAGGATTCCATGTCGCGCCCTCCTCATCCTTAAAATCACGTTTGTTGTATGCGAGCCCTTCTAGCTATCAAGTTTCATGAGATACAGCCATGCAGTCATACAATGTAGTCTTAGTAATGAGCTTTCTTTTTTACCTTTTGGGTGCGGTACTCTAAAAAGTATACACTACTACTATATTTAAAAATCTAAGCTAATCCGTACTTACATCATCTTACTGAAGTTTGCAATAGTTTTGTGTAGTAAGTGGTTTCTAAGCTGCGTATGACGTCACGGGCAAGTTATTATGTTTGCTAGCAGGTTTTATTCTTGGCTAGATAGGTACTCACTAGATATTGTGATTATACGGGGTATTTAGGCAGTTAGGGATTTGTTACTTAACTTTAGTTGTTTTCTCAACATATCTACTCCTTCTTTTCGTTCTCTTTAAAAGATTCTTCATTAAAGCGATTTCCACGGGCTACCCAACATAAGTATTATCTATTTCAATTATCAATTCTAATAGAACAATTACATGGAACAAGATATGTATTATAGAAAGCCCGTAATTATGTAGGTACCCACTAATTGGCTAATAGTATGTTTCTCGACCTTTTGAAAAAAGTTAATACTTTAATTAATCATGCTTTAGCAATACCATATACCTGCCTAATTTTACAAATTATAGTGTTTCTTATAACAAGTTTCAACTGTTCGTTGTTATCACTAAAGTAATATATAGACAAAACCAGTTTCATAATAATATCATCATCATTATCACAGCGTAGAACGGACATGCGGAGACCGCTCTCCTTTTGCTTTATATCAGACTTAGGCTGGTGATAGAGAAGCATATAGCCCACCAGATTGAAAGCGGTTACCGTGGCCTATGGGCGTGTGCACACTCGTGCTGCCGACCTTGTAAAAACCTTCTCATGCCCTTCTTAATGCTCTTGTCTATGCTCTTATCACTTGGAAAAATCATAGCAGGCTTACCTTGGTTTTGCAATTTCGATCCTCCCTCTCCAACTCCGAGAAGTACACCAGCGCCAAAGCCTTGTCTTTTAATCAACAGGGTTGCTGGCTAACAGATGAGGTTGGCTAGAAGATCTAAAGCAGTAAAAACGTATATTGGGGATTGCCGATAGGAGTTCTGAAACTTAGAATACCATTACTAGAGGAGCTATCGAGATAACCAAGTATTGTTTGGAGTTTCGGAAAATGATAGTTTAGATACCTATATTAGAATATACCAGCCTTTCTGCGAAGATCCTACATGTTATTTATGGAATACTTACCATAGTATCGATGGCCTAGAAAATAAACATGCTGAGTGCAAAATTTGGCACTTAGCATATTTTTGTTCTATACTATAACATCGCGTTCATATTTGAAAGGACAAAATTTTGCACTTAGCATGTTTGTCTTTTAGACTATTGATATTTCCTCACGCTCACCAGAGTTATAGACAGTAATGAGGATAGTTTACAAAAAAAGCTAAAATATATTTCAGTACCTACGCTACGTTTAAATCAAAGATTTATACTAGTGGTAAATCGTTGATTTTACTCGTAGCGTTTAAAGTTCACAATTGCTACTAATGACAGAATAGCACCAATTTCCTTTTGTCAACATCTCAATCAATTAGCGGCATATTTCCCGTATAAGCGTAATTCGAACGAATTCATGCAAGCTTAATCACACGCGTTTGTATACTTATCAGATTGATGCCATTGCGGATAAACGCGTGCAAACGCATTCAATCTCATGCGGACCATTGCACGCAATCTAATGTTAATTGTTCTCATGTACGATATGATTACAGGATTATTGTAATCCTCAGTATAGAGAAACACTAGATTGCCTGTGGCAGCGTTCGGTTGTATAATATTACATATTCTATTCTGTAATGGGGCTCGTGTTAATTATTATAATAAACGATCGATAGTTTGAGCGAATTCACAGATAGTGAAACTGCTTTTTTTATATAGTGCACGTCAAAATAACTTCATCCTGCATGATGTTAAGAAGTATAGCATAGTAAAATATAAAGAACAAAATGCTACAGTGATCAAGGTTGAAATGGTGACTTGGATTGTAGGAGAACAGAAATAGAATATACTATCGACAGCTCGGTTCTGTCCACGTTGTTCTGGATTAGGACAGGAGAGGATGAGAAAACGCTCATGAGAATACTCGCCATAGTAGAAGCGATAAAATACTCCCAAAGTGAATTAGGAAAACCCAGTACAGCTCGACTCAAAAATGGTAGTCAGATTCTCGCACTCTTAAACTCAAAATTATGCAACCCAATAGTTCCGTTGTTGGACCGTTTCAGAATATAATACATACATATAATCACGCCTTTATCACCGGAGGGTTAGGCAGAGGTGAATTAACACCCACATTTCACTAATCTGTATTCGGTCCCACGTATTGGGGGTGAGCCTATTGCCGTATTCCGGGCACTATTGTTGACTCGAGCCATGCATCTGAGGCTGAGTCTGGGCTGAACATATCTGTCTGTAAAAGTTAATTAGCCCTATCCTTTAGTCGCCTTGTACGACACCACATGGGAAGAGAAGGGGTGGCCCAAATTCTACTCTACCGGAAACCACGCGGCAGAATATAATATTAAGATGGAAATCCTAAAGAAACGTACATTGTTTGTTCGATAGAGATTCAAACTTGATTCTGATATCAATTCAAGATCTATTTTCTCGAAACAGAAACAAGTTTTGCAAACGCAATCGTCCGTATCTAGAACTACTTTGTTTATCAAAGGTGTATTTATTCTAACATATTCCCTGAATTTATTGATGGAATACTTGCTAACTCAAGGGACAAAGTAACCCTTTTGTAAGCTTTTGTAGGGACATCTCAATACTTTTATACTGGGCGTGTGGAGGAACGGATAGTGATGTTTATTCAGATCACAATCTTTCTTCTTTATCGTGATGCACATTGCCCAACTTTTGATTTGTTGTTTTTTCGCGCGGGGTTGTTTATTTCTACTAAAGTTATCTCACGTTGCATATCTCAGGCTGGTAACCGCGCGTATGCCGCGTGAGATAATTTTAATTATTATAGAAATTTAATAAGGCGTGTGCTTATCTGGCATCTATGTAATATAAAAAAAACTGGCAAGAATCTAAGCTGGCACTGTAGCTGGTCTAAGAATTACCAGTTGTATAGAGGGGCTGTTCTCCTGGCTACTGACATAGATAAACCATAACGGCAAGCCATAATAATATGCCAAACTAAGTATGACAAACTAACCCGCCACGACACACAGACAGGTATCCACATATCGACGTAAACTGGCCATCCTTCAGAATAAATTGAGCACTAAAATTGAAACTGGAAGTCGCCTGAGGAATTTGAGAGTGCCCTCAATCCCCTAGATGCGGTGAAAGCCGTGCGATGTAGTTCGGAATTATTGATGTGTCTCCCAGTGCCATCACATCTGATATAGTTCGTACGGAACATTTTTGCGCTTTGTTTTATGTCGCTATTCGCTGACAGACATTCGACGGGTCCAGATTTCTGTACGTTCTTTTATGCTGTTCGAAGAACGTTTCGTGCATCGGTGAATTGGGATTTGATATTTGATGTGAGACAACTCAAAGTCTGTTTAATTGGCAAGCCTTCGACGTTGAAATGTGCTGTTCGGGCTGCTTCTTCTCATGCTGGTGATTTTTTAAATCTCGCTCCAATTTTCAAATCCAGACAACTCGCTTTTTTGGCAGGTTTATTCGATCATAAAAGTAGTTGTTGTTCAGATTACGTTGTTTCCAGTGTTCTTGTACTAAATTGAAATCGATGATGGCTCTCTTTTAAATAAAACTAATCTTACCAAAGACACAATATGTACTTTATGCGATAGTACACCGTAGTACTATCACATAATGTATTTTGTCGAAAGTACTGTTCACGCATCCACAATGCATCAGATCTCGCTTGCTTGATCACAAAGCCGATAGCATTTTCTTAGATGTCCAGCCACTGGTCAAGACACTGTTCTCATTTCCTTTTCATCAGATTAGATATTTTAAACTACTAATACATTAGTGTCAATCAAAATGATTATAAGTAAATAAAATGGCGGCTTATTAAGATCGGGAGATAGGTCCCACCGTAGCCGTGGATAGTTGTATAAGAGAACGCTAAAGATGGGGAAAGGTAGCTCAGTGGTGCGAGTTGTTACCAGCAGTTCAAGGCCCGCCTGAGCAATTCACTTTTTCCAATCTTAATCAATTTGAATAGTTAGCATACTACTGGTAGGAGGTAGGAGACGAGCAGTCCAATTGAGCAGTCCGACTGAGGAAGTACCAGCCCTACAGAATACCGCGGCCATAATAACCTCGTGTTGTGTTTCCTGCGGTGAGTAGGGTAGCCAGAGCTCTCTGGAGAGTTTTGATCCTGTCAGTGGGAAGAACAAAGGCTATTCCTGTTTTGTCTTCTACGCTGACGGCACAGAAACTCTCTGTGTTTACAGGGTCGGCAGCACAAGTGTGACACCCCTGCCCTGGTGTTGCACATGTCTAAAGGCCACGGTAACCACTTTCCATCAGGTGGGCCGTGTGCTTGTCTGCCACCTAAATGGTATAAAAAATACTAATTATATATAGTGGCATAAAAACTTTTTAAATAACTAAATATCAGAACCATTTTACCTGAGTAACGATACTTTCCAGGAAATGCGAAGCGCTTGGACGACGAACGGAAAATAAATAATTTCAACAGAGAGACACTGAATGCAAATTGAAGAGCTCTAAACGTCGTCGTCCTAATTAACTTTGAAAAGACCTGCCTTTGCTAGCTTTTGGATGGACATTTGATATTTCGTTAAGAAATTTTCGGTAGTAACAGTATAAAAGTGCCTAGCTAAGTGAAATAGGGGTTAACAGAGTAGTTCTCGCGTTGCTCCTTATTGCGTAGTAACAGAAACATATTTGCGAAATGCAGGTGTTAATACTTATACTTCTATCGACCCCTTTTTTATTCGAATTGGAATATCGAAAGATAAAAACGCAGCTGTGTTATATATTATCCACAATGTAATACGGTGAAATTCCTAACAACATTGAGTTATTTTTTTTTTTTAATATTCAGTCCGTCTATTGATTGCCTCTAGATGGTAAGAAGCTAGATTGTGCTCCAGAGATACAGGCCACCATTTCATACTGTGGATCCTAAATTGGTGGTATCTTGAAGTTCCTTGAATAATTCATTTCACAAACGCGATCAAAATACACATTCTAAATTTGTAAATATTTATCAAATTTTGTGGCTAACTGTATATTATATCTTGCCGTACATATGGTAGGGGAGCCCAAGCGGGGATTTCGGGATTTACTAAAGCGCGGCAGATTAATATACAGGGGGATACCTTGTACCCGGTTAAGTACCTCCACAAAACATGAGGCCCATATATAAAGCCGCCCGTGAAGGATACAGGATCAGGTTAGTAAAAAAAAAATGACCATCAGAAATTCTCGAGCGCGTCAGATTAAGGTAGGGTGAGTTAATTACATCCTAAAAAGTGTATATTCCACTAATCTGACAATTTGAGAGTGTCGTAAAAAAAGGGGAGGGCAACAAAGTTGTAAAAAAAAAACGTCATCTCGACATTCTCGAGCGTAGCTAAACTTTTTTTTATTTTGAAGGAAATAATTCAAGAATAATGAAAAATGTATAATCTGACGATTTCCGCGAGCCGAAATAACAAAAATTCGTCGATAAAGTTAAATGCGTGCAGCTGCGTGATGCCTACATTTCCTTCTCCGCGTTTCTATTCCTCTCTCTCTCTTTCTCTATCTATTACTCTCTCACTCCGTCCCCACTCTGGTTTCTGTTGCCATGACGCCATGATTGTCATGACATTTTAATATTAGTTGTGTGAATTAAAGTTTATAAATATTTAATATGAGTGCTATTAATTTCTCACGAATTCCTGTGGATTTAACGCTAGAGCAGACGATAAATGGTGAAGCTGCTCGTCGTCTTACTGGAATTGTTAACCTCACAAATTCAATTTCTGCTAGGCAACGTTGGGCTAAAAATCATGGAGCGCGAACAAGAATCATATCTCATGTGCTTACTCGTGCAGGGCTTGACAGAAACTACCATGATATTGCTGCTGATCTACACCCAGATCGAATGAAAAAACAACACATCCAAATTGAAGCTTTTTCGAACAGTGTCCTGCAGACCATCAATCCATTATCTTCTTCAATTGATAAGGATCTGTTGTTTAACATTTCAACGGGGCAAGCTGCTTCTCTAGAAATTACAAACTGTTTAGTAAATACAGTGTCTGGAGGAACATTTCTGCGCGATTTTTTTTAAACAATTCGGGAAGTTATTGGTTTTACCCCGTTTTGCGAAAATCGAGTTTTCATCAGATCTTGACGTTTTAAGGTCATAGGAAGCTTCCCTGACTACCTCCGTGATGTTGTCACTATGTCTGTATGTATGTGTGTGTGTGTGTGTGTGTGTGTGTGTGTGTGTGTGTGTGTGTGTGTGTGTGTGTGTGTGTGTGCGTGCGTGCGTGCGTGCGTGCGTGCGTGCGTGCGTGCGTGCGTGCGTGCTTGCGTGTGTGTGTGTCTCGCTTATAACTTTTGAACGACTAAACCGTTCGGAATCTACTAAACGGCGTTCTAAATATTTCCCTTAAAATGAGATTTTGAGAAATTTTGAAAAATCTCAAAAAAAATAAGATATTTTTTTGTGAAAGTGGTTTTTTTGGAATAAGTTTTAACCGGCTTTATCAATCAATTTCAAAAACTTGAAAAACCACGTCGATCGCCACCAAGCTGGTCAAAAGCGGTTGATTCGTCCGAGAGATATCGTGAACGAAAGAAACCCAAAAAACGTGTATTTTCGTGATTACTCCGAAATTTGTGGTTCGATCAATTAAAATTGCAAAATTACTTATGAGGATGATAAAACTGCGTCGAATGCCGCCAACCGCGTGAAAATTGCTTGATCCATTCAAAAGTTATTGCGGTTTGAAAATTCCAAAAATAGTGTTCTATGAAACTTCTATCAGACTTTCGAGCTGGGAGAGCTCAAATGCATAGAAATATTATTTCTTTGAACTCGGCGAGCTCAAAATATCACATAAATTATATTTTGAGCTCAAAAATGTCATAAGTACTATTTTAAGCGCCCAGGAATGGAATTAGCGGGAAGTTGCAGGGATGGCCTTTAAGGTGAACCGTTTTTCTAATATTTTTTTTGTCAGATCAGGCGCATCCCTCTAGATAATCGTCAGATTATGAGACAGTACGTTTAGAACATAAAGATGAACCATATATATCTTAATCTGACGCGCTTGAGTATTTCAAAATGGCGAATTTTTTTTGCATATTATGAAAATGGCCGCGAGTTTGCGTCTCATCGAAATCGTCAGATTAGTGAATGAGAGCTTTTTTTTGGTGCACTTAACACTCCCTTAGAAAATCTGACGAGCTCGATAATTTTTATTTTTTTTTCATTTTCAACCCTTAAATCCAACCACCCGCATCATGCAAACGATCAGATTAACATACGTACATTATTAAAAATACGTAGGGCATTGATGCTATCAATATCTGACGCGCTCGAGAATGTCCATGCAACAGGTTTTTTTTACATATTTAAAAATCGATAGCCGCTTCCCCCACCGATGTAAAGGTATATATCATATAACATTTTTTTCTTCTTATCATCTAAGATTTGCATCCCAATAGGTCTCTACGACGCTCCAGTAAATCCCCATTTAGCCTCGTGGGCTCCCCTACCAATAGCACAGTTGACAAACAACAGTCGGAGCCTCTCCCAGTAGGTTTCGATGGAAATCCGTCCATTCGCTGTGACTGCTGTACACGAATTATTGATGACCCTGCATTCTATTTGCGCCTTCTCGGGAAAGTGTGATGAAAAGACAATGTCGCGTTGTTGATGGTAAGCAATTTCCCTACGGTGTCTATAACTGTGAGAATTTTCACGTGAGCTCGATCGTCAGCGAGTATTATGGAGTAAACTGTGATTTTTGTGTAGAACGAAGTATAGAATGTACAGTCGCCTTCAAAGGTCGCGGATTAATAACACATGAAAAAAAAAACAAATGAAAACTTTTTCCTTCCTTCTTTCTTCGTTACATACAGGGAAAAAGATAAAAAGAACATACCATACCATACCATACCTATAATATAGCGCCAATCATAGAACCTATCACTAATTTTCTGCTAATTTTCTGTCAGAAGAAATTAATAAATTACAAAAAGAAAAAATATCACAAAAAGTAATAAATTACAAAAAGAAAAAATAATCGCAAAAGTAATAAATTACAAAAAGAAAAAAATCACAAAAAGTTTCAGAAGGCCAGGTTTGAACCCGGTACTATCTGAAACCATAAGGACTTAAAGTCGACTACGATGCTATTTATTGTATCTTGCAAAATAGACAGTCTATAGCTAAAATTGTATGACGTCAGTCGTCGGTTACGGTCCAAAGGTCAAGCGATCCTGACGCGAGTTAAACACTTTTCACCCATCCAACGCCGCTAAAGAAGTTTTCACTTCAAAAATAATCACAAAACGTAGTAAATTATTTTAGTCAGTACAGTCGAAGCGCTTACCGCTAAGCTACGAAGCTTCTTAGCGTACCTAACAAAATAAACAATCTGTAGCTAATGTTGTACGACGTCAGTCGTCGGTTACGATTCAAAGGTCAAGTGATCCTGACGCGAGTTTACCAGTTTTTACCCATCCAACGCCGCTAAAGAAGTTTTCACTTGAAAAATAAAGCGGTACGGTACAGACTACCGTACCCCTAGCATGAACAACTATCGTAATCGTACCTACCGTAAACCATATTAACAGAACGAAGCATTGCAGGTTCACAGTAGACAGGCGGCCAATTGCTATGCTCCATTCTATCAAAACGTTTACGCGATACAATTGCGATAGTTTTTCATGCTAGAGGTACAGATAGAAGTGGACGCCAAGTACGTAACTTTTGACGTGTTCGGTGACGTCCCAAGCGCTCGCTCGATGACGATGTCGCAAGTTTCATTTTTTTTTTACTCAACAATTCTCAACGCGTCTAAATAAGTTTTCCCTTCAAAAATTATCATTATGACTTTTACTATAGTAATATGAAAAAAAAACCTATACGAATTTTATGGAGATATATTAAAAATAAAAAAGCAAAGCAAAAAAAATGAAAATTGTATGCTGTAATAATGTAGATGTTTGTGGGTACCTACCATTATTCTTTGGAGTACGGATAAGATGGTTGGAGGGGTTCCAACACATAAGTACGGATGTAACCCCGGAAAATAAACTTCGCGAAAGGGCAAGGAATAATAAATCTAATGTATTAAATATAAATTAGATGAGAGGGCATTACCATGGTAATACTTCTTCTTGCCAGCCTATTTATGGTGTCATTTAATGCAATGCAATGCAATGATAATGATTATTGCAAGTTAAATAAAAGCTGGTCAAATAGAATTCTTCTGCGGTTAACATTCTTCGGGGACCGCGTGGTCCCCCCCCCTCCCGAGGAGGGCCAGTCCGAGAGGGATGGCCCTGGGTCAGCCGGGGTGCGATGGATATGTCGCATGACAACCTCACATTCGGCCTAGCACTACGACCCAGAGACGGCGTGCGGTTTAGTCGGTTCGAGTCCGACATAACCTCCCCCTCCGGCTCCGGAGGGGTGGGTATCCGTGGGGATTACCCGCACGTAAAAAAAAAGCGGTTAATATTCTCGGTTCTCTATCCAATGGTATACATGTCACAAACAACTAGCTTAATCAACTGCCTAGGCTCTTTACTAAACGACGCTGTTCAATTAGCGGCCAGAATTATGTTCAGCCAGTTGATTAAACGGTTAGCCAAATGGCTTGGATCGATGACGCTTAATTACTTGCCTAGCCATTTAATCAAACAGCTATGGAAATGACTTATTTCTGCATGATTTAAATAAAAAAATAAAATAACCACGAGTTCTAACCTAACCTAACTAAGTCACATTGCGTAGCTATTTCAATGAACCTATCATCTTTATTTACTCCCTCGGGGGGCTTACAAGCGTAAGTATTTGTATGTATGGATGTATGTAATTTTCTATCTTATTTCGAGTCGGTGACCCATTTTATACGAATGGCCTAAGCATTAGCCAGACAGTTTATTAAATGTTGTAATAAACATGACGGCTGTATATCATTCAGGCCGTTAATAGAATGGCGTCGTTTAGTTACCGGCCTAGGCAGTTAATTTAATGGCTGATTAAGCTAGTTGGCTGCGACATACAAACCAGGATGAAGTGCAACGGCTGCAATAGGCTGGCCCCCCTAACTCATAGTTGGTGAAGTAAGGGTCTTAATACGCCTTTACCTGCCCCTTTGGAGATTTACTAGGATTCAATTCAATTCATTTGCATGCAATGTGGTACAAGAGATGGTTATATAAAATTATTAAAAGATTTAAAAAACCCGACTGCTGTTCAAATATAAAAAACAAGTTTGATAGCAGGTTGTACCCATTTGCCAATCATAAACCAAGAGAAAATTAATGGCTACCGCCTGCTGTCAAACTTGTTTCGATCATTTAAACAGCAGTCGGTTTTATAATTTATTACTATTTAATCTGTTGATTTATGATATGATATTAAATATATTTTTGTAATCGCCTTCTGACTCCCTTCATGTTGATATCCAACCCAATAAACTTGAGTGATTTTTTTTTGTCCACACACATTTCAGCACCTTATATGCATTATGTACTTTGTGTTGACATTTTATGTACCCTATGACATTCAGGAGATGAATACCTAACCCCACTCATCAAAATCCGTCCACCCGTTAGGGATGTAGAACAAAAAAAAAACTATGTAGACACATACATACTCGCTCGCGAAAAACATTACCCTTGCTGGCGCAGTAGGGTAAACATAGAGTATATCTAGTGCAAGCTCATTTCGCCAAAAAGTTGGCATGCAAACAATGCAATAGTTTTGCATAATATACTCGTATAAACGCAGTTGGGCATTAAGTCTGATACCGCATGCGTATATATTTATAGATAAACAACACTGGAACTGAAGAGAAATCTGGTGGATAATGCAAAATAGACTTTAAAATGGGAATTGCCTGTCCATTTTCAAGTCGTTTTCGTTGCTAGTGTAAATATTATAAACTCTAAGGGAAATATTGCCACATTTTCAGGATGCTTTAAGAATTTTCATGGCTATTACATAATGTATGGTACTGTGGAGTTCAGGGGGTCTGACTCCACAGCTACTTGTCGATAACTTGAGATATTTAAATTATAAGGACAAGGATTTGTATTATTTATATATTTATTCGTAATTATAGAACTACTAAACTAGTTTTTTATGGGAATTTCGCGAGGTTCTTTAACTTTACTGATACGAACGAGAGGGTCGTGAAATCTACTCAGTGATTGAGCCTAATTCCCTTTTGACGTCTTCAGTTTTCCTTCTAGAAGATCTAAGACAGATTCTTGTTCACCAACTGACTGGATCTGTCCTCTTTCCATTATTTTTCTTATTCTCCTAATTCAAATTAGGTTCACGTATTTTATTCTTTTACCGCTGGCGCATGATGGCCAGGTAACTAAATTTAGGTTCGATAAGAAGTACAAACACTACCTATTAATAATGTTCAATACAACCAGATTGAAAGCATTACATTTCTTTGACATTTTCCGTTCTCAATCTATGAAACTCTACCCACGAGTTAGAAGAATATGAGTAATACTTACTCTGCCGATTGTTACATACAATTAAACAATCCCAATTGTAATGTCCATCCTTGTCACCCCTACTCATGTGATCTACGAGTCCGAGAAAATTACCGTAGAACACCCAGGTGACTTACGGGTACGAAGAAGATCCCGAACACCTACGTGATCTACTCGATGTTCTTCAGGCAATACCCCCTTGTAATAACCAAATCAATAATTTATAACAGTCTTCTTTATCTCAGTGTTAGTCCCATTCGCATCCGAAGGTTTTTCAACTTGGAGTCTGGGGTCCGCTTTTACCAGTCTAACTGCGGATTTGGCTGAACTTCGACATTTTCCGTGAAGCGACTGCCATCTCACCTCCACAACCCAAAGGCGATACCGAAGCATTGTAGTTAGACCAGTTGTTGGATTTTTGAGGGCTCCAACTACCAGTAACGACTGCCATACCTGTTCGTATGGTAACCGGTACCGACGGCTTAACGTGCTCTCCGAGGTACGATCAGACTAATGCAAATACTCATATTCATGCATATAAATATTTGCACTGAGCGGGGATCGAACCTGTGCCTCCTGCCGCGTTTACTACCGCTACGCCACGGAGGCTACTGATTTATCACAAAGTAACTGTTGCTCTGGAGTCTGGGGTCCGCTTTCTTGCTTCTGGTGACTATTTTTAAGGTCTGGGTTAAATTGGCAATAACTTGAACGATTGTTGTCTGACTCCTGAACTTCTATACGGAAGTCAGCACTAGAGCTTCCTCCGTAGTTCAGACTTGGCCCCAAAAATCTTGGCATAGCCCTAAACACCACTTTTTTTTAAGTCCGTGTAAAAGTTATTAAAACAAACTGGAGGCAATTAAAAAAAATAAATTTTGCCCGAGAGCAAAATCTCAATCTAAAATATTTAACATAAGTTTTGCTGAATGGTGATTAAATAACACAAATTAACCCTAAGGACTTAAATGGCTCACAAATTGTTCTTCAAACTCAAGTGCTGGCCGGAGAGTCGTCTACGGTCTAATTGATTTAACTTCGCAAATGGATCGTTGGCTTAAGAGCCATTTGTAAAGGCTTCACAGACTGAGCTATTAAGCGCTGCAGCATTTCATATTTCTAGGTACCATTACGACCCCCGGGTTTGGACCCCTACGACCCCTTTATGAATGAGGCTGAAATTATTGAGGTCCTACGGGTACGTAGTCATTGAAACGGCTCGACGAAAGGCCTCGGAACGCGGTTCTAATTTTCTAACAATCCACACCAACAACCTTGTAATATGATTGAAATTGAAATTCGTAAATGAAATGCGAAAACTCGATTTTCTTCTGAGTTTTAGCTGAGGAATTTCCGTTCTCCTTTTTTACACACTTCCAAGTTAATTACTTTGGACATATTAGAATTATTTAAAATCTTGCTGAGTTTTATTTTGGTACCTATAGTCTCTACAGACGCACATGTTGTACATGTACATAAGAGTAGGTATTTTTAGAGTTACAAGAGTGGAAACTATTTTAAATATTTTATTTACATGTGGACTCATGTGAGTATGAAATAAATGTGATAGAAGTGACTTAAGACCCTTAAGTGAAAGAGTGTTAATTTTAATATGTCGATCGAGCCACTATTCGTCGTAAAAAAAGGACGATAAATATAAGAAGCACTATTTTCATTACGACAAACTATGCTGAGATGGAAATAAAAATCGTACCCATCGAAGTCCCAATTATTCTTCCTTTGAATAGTAAGCTGTGTACTAAACTGGGCTTATTTGTCGCCTCGCCACTCCAGGTGCACAAATAATTCATGCACCATCTACGCTCTGGCTGAATGGAGTGGTTACCTTATTCAAACAAGGCTGCCATTTAAAAATCTTGAAATAAAGTCAGCGTATAAAAGCGGGTGATTTAAAATTCGAATACTTTTTGAAACAATAAAAAAAGAAAAGAAATGCCATTTCGTCGTTGTTCAGTCAGATTTTCAGCTTATAAGTTTTCTTGTAGTCAATAAAGATGATATTTTTAAACTTAGTTATACATATTTACCATATCACCTCGTTTTGATATTTGCTTAGAAGGTTAGAATTCAGGAAGAATAATTATAGAAGTGGGAGCAGTAGGTGGAGCAGGCTACAAACTGACACTGATCTCCTATACTCCGTCCCCAAAAATACCTATATAATTGTTGTTGATTCGTCTCCTATTTTGGTGCCTGTTGGCACTCAGGTAGGACACCGGTTTGTCAGACCCCGAGTTCCAATATAAGCAGAAATTCCTTTGAAACAGCTGTATGGCATAGTTTTGGTGTGATCCAAAATTGGTAGTAATAAATGAACCTAACAAAAGCCATGTTCAAAAATTTGTTCCCAATACCAATATTTAACGTAACTTCTCTGTAACCTTGCGTTATCGTAGCCTTCGGTAATACATCTTAACCCTCCCTGGGGATGTCATAAAGCCGAATGCGATTTTAATGTGTCGCACCTCGAGTGATCGTAGGATTTGCATTATTTATAGCCCTCCAACGGAATTGATCGATTTCGTTCCCGAGTCCACTGGAAAGCCAACACTTCGGAGATTGATGCAGGTTTGAGACGAAATTAAATATTTATGTGGGGCTCCTGATTTTTGGCAGCGTTTTAGGGTTATGTACGAAGGTATTTTATTACCTTTTAACGCTTGAAGGCCATCAAATGCGTGCTAGTTAATGGCCAAACATGAATATAGGTTACTAGATCAGGCAGGACAGACTTATAAATTATTGAATTACATTTTTAAGCATTTTTCATGCTGAATATTCAAACCGATTTAAATAGAAAAATGTAATCGGTCTACGCGGGGCTCGAACCCAAGATCTTTGCCTTACAGGGGCAATGCTTTGACCATTAAGCTACCCGACCTCGCCCTAACCAATTCTAATTTCTCCTTTTATATCCGTCTTTGAGGCGACAGTGGAGTGTGTCACCAATATTCTTACAAACTATCGGAACCAATGAATAATTTTTCAATCATTTTAAAACATTGATTTGAAATGAAAATCGAATGAATTAAATATTCAAAGCGATTTAAATAGAAAAATTGAATCGGTCTAGACCATACATTGCTGCGTAGTGGTGAAAGCCTTGCCCCTGCAAGGCAAAGATCGCGGGCTCGAGCCCCGCCTAGACCGATTCAACTTTTCTATTTAAATAGATTTATAAAGTTTGTGCTTGAAAGAAAATGTAGTGACGAGAATTTAAAATGTTGGTACAGATCCATCTTGACAGGTCGCTCAAGACTTTTTTAACTTTCTTTTCTTTTTTTTACTTTGCTAGTTAAGATCAATCTGATACTGATTATACATCTTTTAATCTTTTCATACAGGTAGAGGTGGTTCAGGCACGTACAGGTCGCTCAAAACTTTTTTAACTTTTTTTCTTTTTTTACTTTTTTGGTCAAGATCAATCTGATACTGATTGTGCACCTTTCAATCTTTTCATACAGTTAGGGGTGGTTCAGGCACGTGTATAACGAATAAAAGTGAATTCGGCTAGTGAAAATACGTTCAACTAAACAGGATTCATACCTATGTTTTACTCGATGCAATAAATTGAGCAAAACATGATAACACAGTTTAGTTCGTCGTATGGCCATTGCTTCTTCATACGATCAAAATGAACACCCTGTCACAATATAGCCACAACACTAAAATTAAAAAAAAAAACAAAAACCATAAAACATAGCTGTTTTACGAGGTCTCGTAGAAATAAATAATCACGCCATTGTTTAATTTGTTTTATAATTCTAAATTTAAATAATATTAAGTCAAAAAAAAATTAACTGGAATATGTCACACTATATTTTTTAAACGTACTAACTAACATAAGTTTTTACGTATTTACAAAATATAAAACTTAATTTTATGTTTCGTGCCAAAATACCTTGACTTCTATAACTTCTCTGTCATAAGCATAACATAATGCACCTATTAAATTATTGCAACCATAATGAGATTCACTTTTAATAATTAGTGATTAAAAAATCAAGTTTATCCTAATAAAGCAATGTAAATATCTATACAATACTAGCTGTCGCCCGCGGCTCCGCCCGCGGCTTCGCCCGCGTGGATGTCGGTTATCGCGAATCGGGGTATGAAAAATAGATGTTGGCCGATTCTCAGACCTACCCGATATGCCCACAAAATTTCATGAGAATCGGTCGAGCCGTTTCGGAGGAGTTTGCGAACGAAAACTGTGACATGAGAATTTTATATATTAGATAAACAAACACCCTTTGACTAGTTAGTACTAATGTACAAAAGGCGCCAAATGTCAGTACTTATAGGCGTTATCATTGCCTGAATTATTCATAGCTTTGGAAACTGCAAGCATTATTCGCGCTCTTTATGAGATCCATATAAAATTATTGATAGCAGTATTTTTGTCGAACGCAAAGGGGTTTCGAAATTTTTCCGTCCTCCTTCGTTATCGTTCGTTCAATATATACAGTCTGGCCAAATACTGTTACAATTAAAAATAAGAAAGATATTACATTTGAATTTGGAATCTGTAATTTTTATACGATTGTTCATTGAGATTTCTAATTTTGGCGCCAATACATTCAATATTTTGCGATATTAAAATGGACTGGGGTGATAAAGAGAACCGAATCGCTGTGATTGCATTACACAAAGTTGGTATGGAGCCAAATGCAATTTTTAAAACTCCATACGCTTGGTATTAGTCAAATGTTTATGTACCGGGCTATTTATAGATACAATGAGACCTCTGTCTGTGACAGAAAAAGATCTGGCCTTCCACGTAGTGATCATACGAGGAAGGTGATTAAAGCAGTAAGGGAAAGAATTCCAAGAAATCCTGTCCGAAAACAAAAGATTTTATCTCAGGAGATGAAGATAGCACCCGGACCTTGTCGTGTATTTTAAAAGATGACTTAGGGCTTGCAGCCTATAAGAAACGCACTGGTCCTTTTTTCACTGATAATTTAATAAAGAATAGGGTGGTAAAATGGCGTTAAAGGGAGGTCACAGAATTTTTTTATTTACTGATGAAATGAGCAACATTTTAACAAATAAAATGACCGTATTTATGCTCAAAGCTCTAAGGAAGCTTCCCAATTAGTCGACCGAGTGCAACGTGGGCATTATCCGACTTCAGTGATGGTTTGGTGGGGTGTTAGCTATGAACGAGTGACTGAGCCATTAGTTGTGAATTTCTTGAGAAGGTAGTTAAGCCCATTAACAACACCATGTTCAATAACCAAGTATGGTCCTTCCAACAAGATTCAGCGCCGGGTCATAAAGCTCGGTCCACGCAGTCTTGGTTGGAAGTGAACGTTTCGGACTTCGCGTCGTCCAGTCTCGATCTAAATCCGCTGGATTATGATTTATGGTCAGATTTACAGTTCGTAAAATATAGCTTAATACCTCTGACGTTTGTCAGAATGACATGTAATAGGTATGGGACGTCTTTAGTATTTTATCGATATTTATATAGAATGAGTTTATTAAAAAAATACATTTTAACGATATTGAAAGAAAGAAAAAAGGAAATGAAAGATGAATTTGAAGGTATTTAAAAGTTTAATTGTCAAATGGTGTACAGCCGAGATCAACTTCAAAGTCAAATTCTGATTCATCACTGGAGCAGTCCTGTAGATTAATAATTAATTCTTGATCGCATATGTTGTCAAATTGAATATCGCGCTCCCAATCTTTTTGAATTACATTTTTTGTCTTCTCAACTACCTTTTTCCAATCATCAGCATTTACATGTACACAAGCTTCATGTAGTAATGTCAACATTTTGTTTGCTGTGAAAGGCGGTGCTACATTATGTCTGGCAGCGTAACCTAAAAAGCGTAAAAAAAAGGTATCCGATCAAACAAAAAACCTACTAAATTCTTTGTAAGCTTTTTATGTATGTTTTTTTTAGATTATACGAATCTTTGACTTGAGCCCAGATTAGTTCTATTGCATTGTAATGGCAATGATATGGTGGTAAACGGATGACGGTGTGGCCCATTTCCTTTGCAATTTCGTCTATAATATATCTTGGAGTGGGGGGCTTATGAATGCTTACTAATCTTAGCAATTCTTTCTTGAGCATGCTGTTGTCGGCTTTTACTCCTTTGTTTTGCAGCCAAGTAATAATTTCAATTTTACGATTGCTTGTCGTAGGCGCCTTATCTTTTTGTACTGAATGATACGGAGCGTTGTCCATCAGAATAAAATGTGGTTCACTCAAATTATTTAGAAGAGTTAGAAACCACTCCTTAAATTTTGTAAAATCCATTTCTTCATGGTACTCTGTTGTTTTTACTGATTTAAACGCCAGTAAACAATTGGGCACAAAACCAGACGATGTCCCCGCATGAGTAATTATTAATCTTTGTCCTTTGCCTTCGGGCACCTTGGTGGTAGACTCCGCTTTATCGTCTGTCCACGATCTTGAAACAGTGTGGTTTGCGTTGAGCCATGTTTCATCAAGAAAAACCACTTTATGCCAATCTGTTATATTTTTGACTTTGCGCAAAAAGTCAATTCGGGTCAAAGCAATGTCTGTTCGCTCCATTAAAATTTTTCTTTTATCGCTTTTTTTATAAGCAAAGCCGATTTTTTTCAATATTTTGGACAACGATGGTGGACTTCCTTTAAATAAATCCGCGTCTTTAAGCGAAACGGATATTTTTTTTAACGTGGGAAATTCACCACGTGCGTAATACGCATATATATGATTTCGAATTGCGGCAACATCAAAGTCGTCAATTTCGGTGACTGGCGAAACTCTCTTCCTTTTTTTATTAGGAGTCGATAATATTTTACCTCCCTCATCTTCGGCCACCATCTCCTTTGACGATTCTCCATACTTTTCTTTGCTAATTCGAGACACTGTAGCTCGTCCGATACCAAGAGCGTCAGCAACTCTATTGCACACTTGCTCCAATGGTAGTAGCGGTCCGCCATTTTGATTCTCGCGGTCAAAATACTCGCGCAAACGAATCACAAACTCGCGACTTTCGCTATTCAAAACAGTTTTTTTTGTTCTTTTCGGCATTGTGGTGCAAAAAAAAACAAATAACTAGAAATAACAACAAAACTTAACAAAGCAACAGTAAAAACGACAAAACAATATTAATCACGTAGCGATAGCGTATACAAGGCGTGGGCACTCAAAAAAGATGGCGCCCGCTTGTTCGCTGCATGCGAAAGCAGTAGGTATTGCAAGACTAAAAAAATACGAATTTGTTGTGAAAAAATTATTAGATATAATCATTTATACAATTTATATTAATGAAATTGTCATACATTTATTTTATCGATATTCGCTGGCCAGTCGATTACACATCCCTACAAGGCTGTGAAAAGAGTTTACGAAGTAAGCTAACAAAAAAAATATAAATAATAAAATATAATAAATATTTTAAATTACCTTTGTTTTTACTAGTATCTCATTGATAACAAGTTCTATTTGAAAAAAGTGTTCTAGATTTCTATACAAATGTCTTATTAATATTTAAAAAATTAAAACTTTTCCAACAACAAATTTATTGTTGCAGTCTTTATAAACGAAGTCTCTAAAGTCACAGGTATCAAGCTATATTTTACGAACTATAGAGAGTACGGCTTGCTCTAACGCCATGATAATTTGGAGTCCCTAAGAAAATCCGTACGATCGGCAGTGAAGAATTTTCCCATGAAAGGAGTGCGTGCTTCTATTGATAACTGGCCTCAACGTTTAAAGGACTGTATTGCAGTGTAGACCACTTCGAATAAGCTTATTATATTTTAAATTGTTTTATATTTATGTACTAAACTAACACACTGTAAAAGTAATAAATATTATTTGCAATGAAATAATTTTTTTTCTTCGTGTCGATATTTTTGGCAAGTCTAAGTATATGTACGTGGAGCAGTAGAGAAGGCTGAAATTATTCAAAAGGGAATTCGGTGTTTTAAAAATATGAAACATTGATGTTTGTTTGTTAGATTAAATTTAATACAAGTACTTTACTTTAGTTACCGGTAGAGCAGAGAGAAATAAAAGGTTTTACTAAGAACTGTTTAACAACAATATAATCTGAGTAGATATATATAATTTATAATTATAAGGGCGTGGAGTACAGCATCTCCAGTCGACAAAAGGAATTAAATTTTATGGAATCTGAACAGCCTGCGGTGCGAAGTTGGTGGTGGACACTTAGGTTCTTCCGCCGGTCTGGACAAGCACGTGCCGCGCTGACGCCTGTCCGGTCGCGTGGCCCGCTCTGTCACACCCAAGCCTTGGCAGAAGAAAGCTGATGTCCAGAGAAAAAGACTCGAATGAGGCTGCAGTGGCTTTTATAGCCTCCCCCAGACATCAGCCAGTGGGCGGGCCTACGTGACCAGCCCACTGGTAATGTTAGATATGGCGAAATTGCCTCTCCGGGGCTACATATTAGCACTAGTTTTACATCATCGGTGCACGGCAGCCATTAAAAGTGTATCAGGCTAATAGTATATCGCACACGGCCAGAGACAATCAAACGGTCAGAGACAAATCAAATGTACTGATAGAACGGCAGATTAAAAATGTAGCTAAAATATAATTTTTAGGTCGATACTAATCGACTAAATGTGTAAATAATAATTCAAACTACAATAGACGATTTGCATCGTTACATATATACACGTCGTTACAGATATTTTTGGCAAGTCTAAGTATATGTACGTGGAGCAGTAGAGAAGGCTGAAATTATTCAAAAGGGAATTCGGTGTTTTAAAAATACTTATCTCAATCTAGTTTTTCATGCACCATGCGACCCATTAAGAAGCTAAGGTTAAGGTTTTGGGGTCCCTTCACCACTCATGCGGAGTCAGATGTATCTAGCAAACTCGGTGAAGTCCGTAATTTGCTCTGTTGCTTTGTTCTTTCCTGTTGCCTTGCGTATTTGATCAACCTATTTTCAGATATTTCTTGAATTCGTCCTCGGCCGTCGTTAAAACTTACGTAGGCATATCATTTCATTCACCGAACCTTTACCCAGGGTCCAGTTCAGTTTTCCAATGTAATTCTGATGCGGCTGAACTTGGATATTTTCTCCATCCGCCATCTGTTTTCCACAACTAATTTAATGGCACAAATTTCGGCCGAGTGGGCATTACTGTGCACGATTGCAAAAAGCCCTCCATATTAATCCAATATCGGTTGGATTGCGTTCAGGGGTCGGCAAGTGCATAGCCGCGTGGGGGGGGGGGGGGGGGTATTGTGATCGCAGCACTAGTAGAACCGGTGGGGGACACGCGGTGCTGCGACTACAATCCTGTGCCACCATTGTAAACATGGTACGTGTATGTAATGGTGACTCTTTCCTGAGACTTTGCATTCAGCTTACCATCAGGCGACAGACAGTTCTGTCGTTAGACTAGTCAGACTTTTGAGGGCTCCAACCCGTAACGACTGCCATATATGTTTGTATGGCAACCGGTACCGACGGCTTAACACGTTCTCCGAGGCATGGCAACACCCAGACTAATGCAAATAGACAATATAGACATATTCTTTACTATCAAAGCTATCGGGACCACTGAATTCTGTAGTTATCTTCTTTTAAGTGAAAGTATGAACTGACTCAAGGTAATAACGAATAGAATAATCAAATGTCGGGTGAGATACCTATTTAAATTTTGTAAAAGAAATTAAATAAAAAAAAGACGGGTTGCACTCCGGGAGTGCCGGCAGAAGTGAAAACCTTTTCTTTCTTTCTTTCTTCGTTAAATACAGAGAAAAAGTTAAAAAGAACATAACATAGCATACCACACCTATAATATAGCGCCAATCATAGAACCTATCACTAATTTTGTGTCAGAAGAAATTAATGAATTACAAAAAGAAAAATAATCACAAAAAGTAATAAAGTACAAAAAGAAAAAATAATCACAAATCGTTTCAGAAGCCCAGGTTCGAACCCGGTACTATCTGAAACCATAAGGACTTACAGTCGAAGCGATTACCGCTAAGCTACGAAGCTTCTGAGCGTACCTAACAAAATAATCTTATGCTAATGTTGTATGACGTCAGTCGTCGGTTACGGTTCAAAGTTCAAGTGATCCTGACGCAAGTTTAACACTTTTAACCCATCCAACGCCGCTAAAGAAGTTTTCACTTCAAAAATCTAACGACCATTTCATTTCTATTCACCCCGTTTTACATTTATATCTTGAGGATAAAATTCTCTTCATCACTTGCATACTAGCCAAACCTGCCGCAGTCCCTTGTATCAGATTGCCTGTCTCGATCGCATCCCACGAAGCCTACCTTCAATACGTGTTATGTGTATTATGATATGACGGATGGGTTATACCATGTGCAGCCAATACGCCGAAGCTATTCGTCATAATTTGACGGTAATGCCGCTCCGTCGTAACGACGTAAATCATGTTCGGTGTAATTTGATGGCTTTGTGTGATCGATGTGTGTGTGTATGATATTGTCAGTTGGTGTCATGATTAATGATTGTTAAGTTTAATGTTTTTTCCTTGTATCTTTTAATGAAAAATAATTGAAATATAAGTGACATTCGACAGCCTATGCGGCGTGGCGGTAGTGAATTCGACTATTATACTGGGGGCGCGGGTTCGATTCTCGCTAAGTGCAAAAATCTAGTCATAGAGCTCGAAGAGATCGTTACGCCGTCGGTCACGGTGGTCATATGAACATCTATGCCAGTCTTTACGGGAAGTTGGAGCACTGAAAAGTCCCACAACTAGTGTAACTGCAATACTTTGGTATCGCCATGCTGCAAGTCTTTTGGTGTACAAAAAAGAGTTATCTATCTTTTTCTTTGTTGCAGGTTCAAGAAAGGTAGTGTTCACTATAGTGAGTCAACCGGAGCCCTACCACGCCAGTGTGGCGAGGCGGCTCAAGCAAGACATTGAGAAACAAGTTCTGGAGTTGGAAAATGTCAGTTTCTCGTTTGATTGAAAGCCCACTAGCACAGATTAGACGATAACGTAAACTAGTGGACTTAAAATCAGGTGTATAATATCATGTTAGGTATCCCAATTGATATTATTACGATATGGAGGGTTTTTGTGCTGTCAGTGGGAAGACCTAAGGCTTGGCCTGCTTTATCTTCTACACTGACAGCACAAAAAGTCTTTGTTCTAACAGGGTCGGCAGCGCGAGTGTGACGCCCCTGGTGTTGCACACGTTCATAGGCTACGGTAACCACTTTCCATCAGGCGGGCCGTGTGCTTGTCTGCAAACTAAGTGGTATAAAAAAAAAATACCTCGTGGCAGGGCGATGTGCCTGGCAAGCTATGGTCTTAGAGTAAATTCAAACCAAGTGGAAAAATGCTTGAGCACTTTTTAAGTGTTAAATAAATATCAACCTTATCCCACTTAGACGTATGATAAGACTGTAACGCGTTGTTGCATACTATTTTAAGTTGGTTACAATAAAGTAAGGTTCAAATTTAATTACCTACCACTTAAAAATTGCTCCAGCATTTTTTCACCTGCTTTGAACATGAGTCTTAAATGTCAAAAGAATCTGTATTCAATTAGTCTTTCTCCATGCAGCGGACTCCAACTGTTCACATAACACATGAAGATTTCCCCACACCCGGAGACTGGACGATACTGCAGCTATTATCACCGCTAGTGTCAAGATACAAAGGTAGTGATGTCAGATGGGTGCTGTTCCTGGAAACGCACACGGCTGTCAGGTGTAATAAACTATTCGAAGCTTTAACAGCTGCTGACAAACAGAATGTAAGTAACTTTTTATTTGGTCCACTTCTAGATGTACCTACTTGTAATAAAACCACTCTTTAATGGATTATATCGCGATTTATCACTTCGGCTGCTAAAAAGTAGCCGAAACGTCTTTAAATTATAACAAAATCTTGATAGAATCTGTTAAAGTGGTTTAATTTCAATAAGTGGTATTCGCGTAAGCTTCAGACAATATCATATTTACTTGAAAACAGAGAAATCATAGCTTCAGAGCAGGCTACAGGCTACATAACGTGTGTGCAAAAATAGTATTAGATACCGAAGGATTCTTCTTTTCGTAACCAAGGAAGACGACATGCAAGACATTTAAGGTGGTACATATCAAAATAGCATTTACTGCGCACACATCTCTTGTCAAAAACATTTTTCTTGACAAGTTGCTACATATGTGCGCAGAAAATGCTGCTTTGGTGTGTGGTACCCTTAGTGACAATGCTCACTGAAAACTTTTGTTTCAATAACAACGTGACATAATTTGGCATTTTTGTGTTGACTATCAATCCACGAAGTTGTGGACTACAGTAGGAATGCGGCAAGAAGCTAAAAGCTGATGTACTGCGACAGTTTGATGACGCGCTGGGACAAGTATCTTGCGGTATATTGCCCTCAATATCTTGAATATATTGACGTGTACTCTTCTTCAACAGGATGCTTTATGGATAGGTTATCCTTTGAGCGACGAGGAACCCACAATCATCCACCACTTCAAATTCTACGAAGATCTAGAAGAGGAAGGGGGATTCATGTACCCTAATTTTGCTAGTGGGTTTGCAATGAGAATTGAGCTGATGGACAAGTAAGTGCATATCTAATGTGGTTTTTTCGAAAGCTTAAATTGACAATCGTTGGCTTGTGGCCTGGTACCCAGACTGGTTTCCTCGTTCTTTCAAAAGACGAATATTGTGGTATTGTAGAAGATGTTGTAACCTCATCGACAATCCCATACTCACAGGCGATGTGGAACCTCTCAGCCTCAGAAGGGACTTTGCCTCGCTGTGTGTGTTCTACCGCCTATACAATGGTTTGTGCTCAGAGGAATTGTTTGACATGCTGATGATTCTATCATCGCACCACTCGCCATAGGCAGGGAATTCATCCTCACACACTGCGACCGGAAATGGTGCGCACCGTGCGTTTTGAAAGGAACTTCATCCCACGCACGCTCAGGTTGTGGAATGAACTTCCTGCCGTGGTTTTCCCAAGCGACTACAATATGGGGTTCTTTAAGAAGGGTATTAGAAGGTATCTACAGGGTCGGTAGCACGATTGTGATGCCCCTGGTGTTGCAAACGTCCATAGGCCACGGTAACCACTTCCCATCAGGTGGGCCGTGTGCTTGTCTGCCACCTAAGTGGCATAAAAAAAAACCAAGGTCGACAAATGGCTGCTGTGATGATGCAAACACGTAGAAAGGATGAGCGGAAGAGGATTGAAGAACGAGATTTATGAGGGTAGGGTGCCAATTAAACCAAGGGCATTTTAAAGAAATGTCTAGAGTACCAACAACCACGGAACATGTATGAAAGTAGAAGTATGCCAGGATCATAAGATAGAGAAAAAGGCATGATATACGTATCTATTTAATGATGGTGTAAAGCCGCATTTATATTTGTCTGATGTACACCACACATCAGACAAAAGTGATGATCTCTGTCTCTGTCGCTCTGCTCGCTTCTGACGCGATACAAGACATTACAACACTTTTTTTTTACGTGCGGGAAATCCCCACAGATACCCACCCGTCTGGAGCCGGAGGGGGAGGTTATGTCGGACTCGAACCGACTAAACAGCACGATGCGCGCCGCCGCCGTGGCCTGCTTCTGCTAGGGTGACGGGCGGCTCCACCCGTCACAGACATTACAACACACAGCGTCAGAGAAATGTGGCATTTTTATATGTATAAACCGTACCCTTCTGATGCGTCAAGTCATGACACGTCACACTTATATAAATTGTACTTAAATTCTAGTCCAACAGTCCATTGTTCTACAATAATTTTGGTAACGACCATCATTCAGATGATTCTCATTTTAGGTTACTAAACCAAATGGAAATGGGTGACCGTAAACTCGAAGCTGACTTCTCAATCGACCCAGCATTCGAACTAGCCCAGCTGGTGTATGGCAGTGAGAGTGACCCAGGACCCTTGCTCACGCCAGACCTAAGCTTCTGTATAATAGCTGGTGATAATTGTGCGACTTACCCGCGGCAGTTCGATATATGTGTGAGTATTGTTACTATAGTTACCCGCATATATTGCCTTTTATTGGATACTTAAGTCAATGGCACTGTCTAAAGCACTTCGGAAAGAAAAAACGTGTCATAAAAGCCGATCAAGTGCGAGTCGGACTCGCGCATTAAGAATTCCGTACAAAATAGGATTCAGGAACGAACTTAACCTACATAAACCGCAAAATATTTTGATTGCATTGATTTAGTGTATAATTCCGAAGGTGATCGCATATGACAACTGCTGACGCCCGCAACAGTTACACGTAATTCATTGCGGTTTTTCAATGGTCTCCTTTATTCGAATCGAAGTTTAACAAGTAATGTATGTGCTGCATGCGTCGGCAGTTGTCGTATGCAGTCGGCTTCAGAATCATACCTTTAGATGTTAGATTCTTACACAGTTCTAAGACGTTATAGACTTAATAAATTATAAATAAAATAAATATTCTACAGAATTCTACACTACGCTATCTAGACTCATGGTAAGCATAGCTTAACTAGCTTGTGTTAAGGAATATAGAATGCGGATAAACATACTTATATACTCTTTTTTTTGTAAATAAATTTATATTATAACTACATAGAAACACTCATAATACTATGTGGTGTGGATTTTTAATTTCGACTCGATGCTTCCACGCATGCCTGAGAAAAAGATCTTGACAGACAGACAGACAGACAGACGGACATCGAAGTTGAGGATTGCCGAAACCATTGTAATTAATTCTTCTTGCATAAAAAGCTACTCTTTGTTTACTTTATGTTCTAAACTAGCTTTTGCCCGCGGTTCCCCCCGCCTGGATGTAGCTTATTGCGACTAAACATACCTTGCTCAAGGTATAATCTACCCCCTATACCAAATTTCATCAAAAGCGGTGCAGTGGTTTAGCCGTAAAAGACGGACAAACAGACACGCATACACACTCTTTCCCATTTAGAAATTTCATTATACGTTGCATATTTTAGTCCTTGCATGTAGGATAGTAAATTGGTGTCAATTCTCCTGACCCGCACATTATCGGCAGGGCAGTGCCATATCCCAGGAGTCGATATTCTTCGCAGTTAAGACGTGGAGTGGCTACCACGCCACCAGAGCGAAGGTGGTGAAGAAGACATGGGGCAGACATGTTAAGAACCTGCTGTTCTTCAGTGATGCTGATGGTAGGTATTATTTATTTATGACCCGTTTTAGTAAAATTAAATTACCATTTCAAAATTTAACTTTAGTTTTTATATAAGGTTTGTAAATGTATCACCTACAAAAATAAATTAGAATGACTCCCACTCGATAATTTTTTTTATTTTTAAATTTAAATGTAAGGCAAAGGAAGCTTTCCTTTATTTTTTTTAAATTTGCACTTGAAGGACGAGAAAATCTCAAAAAGCCAATTATTACGAATACTATTGATTTTCGGCCATACATGGGGGGTCAAAATTGAAGTATTTTGGGTCCTCTAACACCCCCTGACACGAATACGTCGAGTTACCAGTAACTCTGTATAGATTTAGGCACAGGTGCACTCGGTATGAGTTACAAGAATAATTTTTATCATTAAGATGTCAGGAACAACGCTTGCAAGCAAAGGCTTATCAATCAGATAAGCTCATGGATCTTATAATGGCACATCCTGAGATTCAAATTCATTCGGCAATGAATTAGGTAGTACTTGGTAAATTTTAATAACTTGTTTAATAAAAATGCCTGCTAGAAACTAAATATCTAAAATAGCACCTGAAATTTATTCCTAAACACTTTTTAATCATGTATTTGCCCTCATAACAAAGCGTTCAATATAATAAAATTATCAAAATTGGGTGAGGATATCTGCTTCAAAATCGAGTTGCAAGTTTTAACCCGAACAAATTACATACATACACACAGAGTATGATAATAAAAAGTTTGTAAAAATTAATAGTATTGATATAGAAACACTCGGAATACTTTGAGGTGTGGATCAATACACATATACAGGGTGGAAGATTTTAACCTTACCTGGAGGGAAAGTACTCTAAATACTGGAGATTGCGAATTTCACTCAAAGGAAACATTCCTTTATTTTTTTAAAGAAACAAAACTGCTTTCAAAGATTTTTGAAAAGTCGCTACATCCTGTATTTTTATGGCATCAATCGATAGTGTCATATCTATCATAAGGATAAAATCTGTCTAACAAACATGGTAACTTAAACTTTTCTTAACTTAAACTTTACTTTACTTACTTGCTAGATGGCGTGTGGTGTCACTTCATACAATTTTAGTTAAAAGTTGTTATTATATACGGACAGACTTGTACAGTGGGCTGCAAAAAGCCCACTGTACAAGTAGTGGTACCTAGAAATTTATTCCTAGAGGAGACTGATTATTTTCACAGCTATCTTCTGTAAAGAAACCATTTCGCAAATGTGATAATAAGCTCTAAAGCTCTAAACTCTAAAGCTTCGGAATAAAACCTAGAGTTTAAGTGGCACAGTCCACCTTGGAACGCATCCAGGGCACTGACGAGGCATTACTACTACTCATTACTCGTTACTACCATTACCAAAGCGCGCTCAATAGAGACAAGTGGTGCGTTCCATTATTGGAATTCCACAGAGACGCTGCTTTAATAGAAAATGATTTATCAGCGAACTTTGTAGAATGCACAGGTGTTTGCACTCTCTAATGCTCTGAAGTAAAATCGTAGTTTTCTTATCTTAGATCGATCCCTACCAGCTGTAAACACGGGAGTCCCTAACAGCAAGACAGGGCACTGCACCAAAACTGTTGCTATATTGCGAAAGGTGTTGAAGATTGTGAAGAACAAGCCTCATATCAAGTGGATATTCTTGGCTGACGATGATACTATACTTGGGTGAGTGATTTTCGTTGTAATACATAACTGTTACTCTTGCAAAACGTTATTATAGTGATTTAAGGTGAAATACTATAATAAGAAAACCTGAAAAGGATTACAGTTGTCAATGCTTAATCATCGTCAGTATAAAACCGAGCACCTATCCCGGCTCCATCTGTAGTATATAATGTGGATTTGAGGAAAAAGGCTCACGCCTGGCGCCATTTACTTTTTATGTAGTGATGTTTTGTTACGAAATTGTCGTATCATTGAGCTTTCCTAATACGACGGATAACAAATAATGCTCGAGTACTACCAAGCGTCTTCGGCTTCGGGAGCGTTTCCCCATACACCCGGTATTCAAATAACTTTTATTCTACCAGGGTTCAAAGACTGTGTGAGGTGTTAAGTTGTTATCGAGGAGGCGATGACGTCACTATACTGGGAGAGAGGTATGGCTACGGTTATGGGAAGAAAGAAACTGCTTCTAAAGGTTAGTTTTAGTTTTCCTAAATATTTTTTTATAGTTACTGTGATGACCTCGGAGATAGTACGAAAGTCAGGGCAAAATTACTTAGACCGCCTCCTCTTTGTGTTTGCTCAGAACGATTGGCTGCCAAGTTTGAGATTGCAGGTTCAGTTCCTAATTTTTTTATTGGTCTGAATGTATAAACCGAACTTATCTAAAAAATTGTATTAAAAAATGTTTAGTTTAGGTCTGGATGTCGTTGTATTATAGGTATCTTGGCCAATATATTTTCAACTTTTTTCACTGAAATGTAAACATAAGAATAGCATATTTATTTGATCTCATACTGAAATGTCAAAATTAATAAATTAAAAACAGAAATTTAATGACAGCCTTTACGCACAAAATTTCAAAATAAATTTAGATGTAGTAGTTTATGAAACTTTTACATTAAGGGTTCTTAGAATACGAGTGTGAATTTAAAAAATGAGCTAAATGCGAGTTTTTTTATAGTATCACACGAGTGTTTTAAGACTAAATTATGTGCAGTTTCATAAATAATACTACCGCAGTTTAACGAGCCATATAGTATGTCATCGCCTTAGATGTTTGCGGGAATGCCGATTTTTGAGGTTTTACCAGGTTTGTCACATTAGTTTGTACATTTAATTTAATTTCTGCTATATTAATTTAACCCCTATTTAGTATGTTTGTACTCTCAAGGCGCATCAACTCGCCCTAATATAAATAACTAGCTGACGCCCGCGGCTTCGTTCGCATGGATGTCGGCTTTTGCGACTTTTGGTCATATCTCCGGTTCTACTCAATCAATTATGATCAAACAAACGTAATATGTATTTTTAATTTAAATTTGAATTTCGCTAAACGGATTATATATTCGTAATCTGCAACCCCAAAAACCCTGCAAAAGAATACTATATAAATTTTAGTGAAAATTTCAAGTCTGCCATCTTAGATCGCTAAATGGATGATATATTTGTTATCAGTAATCCCGAAAACCCTAAAAACGATACCCACATTAATTTATGTGAAAATTCCGATTCCGCTATCTTGTATCGCTACATGGATGATGTATTGGTAATCAGCAACCCCAAAATCCCTGAAAACAATATTCATATCGATGTTAGTTGAAATTTCAAGTTCGCTATCTTGGATCGCTAAATGAATAATAGTAATCGAAATTACGAAAACAATTTTGACAAACAAAACGAGTCAGCACAAAAATATAGTCAAATAAAAACGTGACTACAAATTAGACAACCCTGAATCATTAGTACCGAGTAAGATGTATGGCAACTCGGTACGGTATCCCTTCTCCCGCCATTCCGCCCACCCCGCACGATTGCTCTGTCTGACGGCTTCTTCAACAGACTGTATGAATTGGAAGACTGTGATACTAATTTATCTAATCTCATGAAATAATTAATATAATTTTCATAAAATGACAGAAAATTTGACCGCTAAAATCCATTGGCTGATCCGATCCGCACATGCGTGTTCTGCCGCATCTACAGATTATGTAGAAAAAAATGCATTGACACCTTGTGTCCAGCTGAAGCTGTATCGTAATGGAAAAAAGGTTATATTAAGATACAATTGCCACGGAATACCTGTACTTTAATTTTTTGTTCTATGCGTAAAGAATGTCATTAAAGTTTTGTTTTTAATTTTTTAATGTTGATATTCAGTATGAGAGTAGGTAAACTACTATTGTTTAACTACATATATTAGGCTACGACTACATAACGGGCGGCGGCGGCACCGCGCTCAGCACGGGCGCGGCGCGCGCGCTGTCGGCGTGCGCGTGCGCCGGTGTGTCCGCGCCCGATGACATGACGCTCGGCGCGTGCGCGCGGTTCCGCCTTAATATCACTGTGACGCACTCGCCGCTCTTCCACCAGGTAAGTTGATCGAACGCTTTTACTTTTGTTGTTTGTCTCATTATTTATTAGTTTCCACAACACGCACAGTTTAAACGTATCACCCAAAAAAAAAAAAAACATCAACGAAGCGATAAGACAAGACAATCTGAAAATTTTATACATAGTAATAACACCAATAATAAGAAAAAAAATCGAACAGGATATTACTTCGATCGTTTGTGGTAAATTTTAATCGACGAATTTCAATTGACTCCCTTCCCATCCTCGAGAGAGACACAGATGGCCAGTGCTTGACAGTGTGTGACAGAGAGACCTGTCGCCAATCATATCTACGCCTCACTCAGTAGAAATCCAACCACCTTTAGATTCCCCGTCATCATGGTTGATGACAAACAAACAACTACAAAATCGTGTCAAAGAGTTTAATTTTGATATATCGGACTCATTAACCCAGCCCGATAGTACCTACCTAAAGATCAAATCTTCAATGAGTAAAATTCGTAAAAGTGACCGGCAATACCATGTTGAATTAATTAATACAATGTTTAATTCTAGGCTCGTCCGCAAGACTACGCTCGCGAAGTCCTGGCGCGCGACCGACCGGTATCTTTCCACCGGCACTCGTCTCCCGAGCCGGGCCGGGTGTACGCTACTTGGTTCCAACACGACGACCTCGCTCTACGCCGGGGGATAGGCAGGAAGGATGAGCTGTGAGCCCAGTGTGACATTCGATATGTAGCGCCATCTCTGTGTGGGGACTAGACTGCGTGAAGTAGCGACATCTAGTAAATTTTTACGAAGAAATTTATCGAGAAAAGCCCATGACTAGGGTTATTTTAAACCAGGTGGAAAAGCAGATTAATTGGTAATTAAGTACGTACATTTATATTATCACGTCTTTATCCTTAAAGGGCTAGGCAGAAGTAAATTCATCAATCATTTTATTCGGTCCCACGTAATAAGGGTGAGCCTATTGCCGTATTCCGGGCACTATTGTTGACTCGAGCCATGCATCTGAGGCTGAGTCTTAGCTGTAATCTCTGTCTAATGATAAACAATACGATCCCGTAGTCACCTTGTACGACACCGTATGGGAAGCGATGGGTTAAATATAAACCTTATTGTAATAACACAAAGTTTAAAATAGTAAGCAATATCGCGCTACTGTCTTATCGGATACGATGATGTTGCTTACTATTTTCAGCATTTTCTAAATGGAATGAAGCTGTTGAAGTGAAGTAATTAAAGTTTAATCAGTGCTTTAATATTTTTCGCCTGATCTGAATTGACCCTAACTAGTACATAGTATGCTGCGTATTTGAATTATTTGTGTTATTTCGTTTGCGAAGATTTATAATAGACTGGCTAGAAATATTATTGGACAGGTTTATGAGTAAAAATTGTTTAAGAATTGTATTATCTCATATAACTATAGTAATTACTTGTTGTGTATAGATAATTAATAGTATAATGATTATGATTATCACTTTCCTGACTGATTCATCGAAATATACTTTCAATAACAGTATTCATGTTAAACGTTGTAAGATGTTGAAAGGATTTTTAAAAATGTCGCCTTATTACGATTAAGTTTTAACGGGATTCAGTGTTAAGATGATGAATGAAAAATATATCCTACCGAAATATGGCTTTTATTAAATTATTGTTACGAGCGTGGGGGTCGGTTTAAATAGAAAATGCGAGGACAACCGTTGAAGACAGATTTTATTCAGCTGCACTTAACTTACAGCAAAGCGCGTACAAATTCGATAACTCTTCCTTACACAATACACAGTCACTTGTATAATCGCACTGTATCGCTTCGCACACTTTATCGCAATGATCCGTTCGAATTCTAGTCGTAGACTAACTTGAGCAGCGGCTGTTAGCTCGCCTTTTATATAAGGCGCGGCCGAGTAGCGAAAGATCGAGAAAAGACAGGTACGTTCTGAAAAAGACAGGAACTTTCTGGGAGGTTCTATTAGGTCTTGTGTCTCTTTCTATTCGTTCCATTCCTTCTAGAACAGTGACGTCAAGGCATGCTGTCTCTTTCTATAGTGCCGTCTCGCTCACTCCTATGGAAATTTGGCCATATATTGAAGTGGCCAAGCGCCGGGCGTAGCACTACCCCCTTCTTAGACATGCTCGTCCCGAGCATTATTAGATCCGTAGTATCTCGCCAGTCGGTTAACATGTACAACCTTCAAGGGGCTTCGCTGGTTGCGTTGTATCCGGTATGTAACGTCATTGATCCTGGTGACAACTTTATACGGCCCTTCCCAGGTTGGAGACAACTTCGGAGATTTGCCTTTGCGACGCATCGGATTGTGTAGCCATACCAACGAGCCTTCGTCGAACCCGGCTTGATGAAAGTTGCGGTCGTATCGGGTTTTCATTCTGTCGCTTGCCTGGAGCCCAGATTCACGGACGTGGGTGTGAACGTCATTTAGTCTATCGCGCAATGCACTAGCATATTCCGTGATTTCTTGCGGTGAATCTGGAGGACGTCCAGTCAGTAGATCAGCCAGTAGTCTCAGTTCTCTGCCAAAGTTTGCACACGCAGGCGTCACCGTTGTGTTTTCATGTATCGCTGTTCTATAAGACAACAAGAACAAAGGAATATGACTATCCCTGTCCTTCTGGTGGCTCTCAACAACCTTAGCCAAATGCCTTTCCAAGGTTTGGTTAAATCTTTCAACCATTCCGTCAGACTGCGGATGATATGGGGTGGTCCTGGTTTTATGAATACCCATTATCCTACAGGTTTCTTGAAATACCTGTGATTCAAAATTCCTTCCCTGGTCACTGTGTATTTCCAGAGGAACTCCATATCGGCAAAACACTTCCGTGACTAGTCTTTCCGCGACTGTAGTTGCTTCCTGGTTAGGTATGGCAAAAGCCTCCGGCCATTTAGTAAAGTAGTCCATTACTACTAGGATGTATTTGTTTCCAGACTCCGATGCAGGAAATGGCCCTGCAACATCTAATGCAATCCTTTCCCAAGGCGCTCCAACATTGTATAGCTTCAATGCTCCCCTGCTCCATGTATGCGGGCCTTTTACCGATGCGCAGCATGTACATTTCCTACACCAATCTTCAACATCCTCACGGCAATGGATCCAATAGAATCGTTGACGAATCTTCATCAACGTCTTCTTCACACCAAGATGGCCGCCTGAAGTTCCGTCATGAAATGATCTCAAAACCTCATTAATTTTAATCTTTGGGACAACCAACTGCAGATGTGAGTCTTTCCCGTTTGCAGACTCCCATTTTCTACACAGGACTCCATTGTGTATCACGAGGCTTTCCCATTGTGCCCAGTAGCTCTTCGTAGCTGCACTCATTTGGGAGACATCACTCCATTTCGGCTTAGGTGTTCCTGCCTTTATCCATTCGAGAATAGGCTTGATGTCTCGATCCTCTTGCTGTGCTTGCTGCATGGCTTCGCTACTCCACTCATCGCTGACAGTATCAGTCCTTATTATTCTAATCGCTACACTGTCTTTAGCTTCTTGCCTGACACAATGGTTACATTCCACCGGACAAGGTCTTCGAGAGAGCGCATCTGCATTTCCATGCGCTTTCCCACTCCGATGTTCGATGACGAAGTCGTATTCCTGGAGCTGTTCAATCCATCTTGCCACTTGTCCTTCTGGATTTTTAAATTGTAGCAACCATTTTAAAGCAGCATGATCAGTCCTCAGATGAAACTTGCGGCCCAGCAGAAACTTACTGAAATGCTGCAATGTCTTAACCACGGCCAGTAATTCTCTTCGTGTAACACAGTAATTTTTCTCTGGTTTAGACAAAGACTTACTAAAGTAAGCAATCACGGCCTCCTTGTCTCCTTTTCTCTGGGACAGGACTCCTCCTATCCCAGTATTGCTGGCATCTGTGTCGACGACGAACTCATTTTCTGCATCTGGAAAACCCAAGATTGGTGTTTCACAGAGTCTTTGCTTAAGGTCTTTGAAAGCGGCTTCACATTGTTCATCCCAGCTAAATTTCCGTTTTTCTTCCGTTAACCGATGCAAAGGCTTCGCAATATCGGAGAAGCTTTTCACGAACCGCCGGTAGTATGAACACAGACCTAAAAAGGCACGAACGTCGGTCTTATCTTTTGGTGTCGGCCAATCTTTCACGGCATTTATCTTCTCAGGGTCTGTTTGTATCCCATCCTTCGAAATAACATGCCCCAAATAATTCACTTGTCGTTTAAAAAGTGAACACTTCTTTGGACTGAGTTTTAAGTTGGCACCCTGTAGTTTAGTCAAAACTTGCTCTAGTTTGCTGAGGTGATCGTCGAAGTCTTTTCCAATGATGATTATGTCATCCAAATATACCAGACAGGCTTCTCCCAGCAGTCCAGCAAGTATTTGTTCCATCAATCTCTCAAATGTGGCCGGAGCATTACATAATCCAAATGGCATGACGTCGAACTGCCAGAGACCTTTTCCAGTAGAAAACGCAGTTTTCTCCTTATCTAGTTGATTGATTTGAAATTGCCAATACCCACTCTTGAGGTCCAATGTTGAGAACCACTGCATGCCACTTAAGGTGTCCAAAGTGTCATCTATCCTTGGCAACGGATAACTATCTTTTTTCGTAACATCATTCAGTCGGCGATAATCGACGCAGAATCTGGTGGTTCCATCCTTTTTCTTTACAAGGACTACCGGAGAACACCATGGACTGACTGAGGGTTCAATGATACGGTCCTTCTTCATCTCTTCAATCATTTCCTCCACCTCCTTTTCTCGAGCAATCGGTACACGTCGTGGTCGTTGACAGATTGGCGTTACCTCACCAGTATCGATTTTATGCTGTACTACTCCAGTTCTGCCAATGTCACCACCATGCATAGAAAAGACGTTTTTATAACGTAGTAGCATGTTCCGCGCCTTCAGCATCTCTACCTTACTGAGGTCATTGCGACAATCTTCTAGTAGTTTCAGCACTGTTGATTCCCTGTCACTTGTGGCATCGCTTTTGGTCGAACCCTGGCAACTACGTATCCACGAGATCTCCTCACAAGTGCCAAGCAGTGTCCCTTTGTTTAAGACGCACTCGTTGTTGCTCATATTTAAAATTCTTATAACGGCTGTGGTTGGTGTTGTTACCACAGTACGAGCTGGTATCCAGGGACTACTGCCGTCTACTTTTTCCACCAATGCACAGTGATGAGAATTGATGCCATATTGAGGTAGTCTTATTGGCACTAGGGTATGTGATTTAGGCTGGAGTACAGTTCGTTTTGCACAGAACACTTTGCGCCACCTTCCATGGGAATTTCGTCGAACCCAAGTTTCAGAACGCCACAATCCACGTCGATTCTACAGCGATATTTTCTCATAAAATCCAATCCAATGATGCAGTCATCTAAGATATCAGCGACGATGACTTTATACCAATAGGTCTTATCACCGACTTCCAACGCCACTTCTTGCTCTCCTCGGACGGAAATGCGCTGACCGGTAGCTGTCTGCAGATGGAGATGCTTAAGTTGATGTAGATGATCTCTAGGTACATTTTTCACCAGCCGAGAGCTAATCACGGTCCGACTTGCTCCAGTATCAATGGTGAGGTGGCACGGTGATCCATTAATACCTCCTTTGATGACCAGACTATTTCCATCATTAGCTTGAGAGATCAGAATTGGGACTTTTACACTACCAGCCAACACCCGTCCCGCAGTCCTGGCGTTTACTCGTTTCCCTGTTGCTCCGACGCATCTAGATGTCGCGCCGTTTGTTCTTGGCCATTACCTTGTTGAGACCGTTTCGGGCAGCTAGACCGAATATGTCCTTGCTCTTTGCAGAAATAACACCTGGGTGTGAATTCCCGACGGTACACACGTTGCTCATTTGTTGAGATCTCACGCAATCTATGTGGTCGAGGGTCATGTCGTACAGCTTCCACTTCAAGGGCGTGAGCAACAGCATCTTTAAGGGTTGCATGGTGACCCAGACGGACGGCAGCTCTCACCTCCAAGTCTCTGATCCCGTCAATAAAAGCTTGCACCAAAATGCTGTCAAGAAATGACGAAGAAGCTCCTTGGTAAGCTTTTCTCACGAGCTTTTCTATTTCCAAAGCCCACTGCTGCAGAGACTCATTAAGACGCTGGTTTCTGTCCTTCAATTGGGCACGGTAGACATGTTCTAAGTGACTATCACCGTAACGTGATTCCAATGCTTCAAGAAGGCGGTCGTAAGTCACTTCACCTCCAAGCGCCTCTAAAACACTGAGTGCTTGGTCCCGTAACCCCAATGTTAATGCTGTTTTGGCTTGCTCCTTATCCCAACCGTTCGCCTTTGCCACAGACTCGAACTGCAGTTTGTATGCAGTCCACGAGGAGGTCCCATCAAATGGTGGTACTTTGAACTTTCCGACAGCCTGTGCAGATGAAATGGTTACAGAGCCAGCTGTTCTGCAAGCTATTTTCGTCTCCAACGTTTTGAGCCACAGACTGCAGCCGTTCCTCATAACTCTCAAATTTCTCGTCGATGCTTCCTAATTTTACGTCGTGGCTTTCTATTTTTACGTCGTGGCAGTCGAGCTTGTCTTGCACTGAATGAATTTCTCTTTGCCATTCTGCTTTAGACTCTTTCAAGAAGGCAAATAGATCTTCTTGTTGTTCCCGGAGCTGAAACTTTAGTTGTGAGGCCTGCTCCTCCTGTTGACGGGCCTGGTTCTCCTGTTGTTGCTGGAGCTGTGTCTTCAATTGCAGAGTCTGCTCTTCCTGGCGACGGGCCTGCTCCTCCTGTTGACGCTGGAGCTGTGCCTTCAATTGTAGTGTCTGCTCTTCTTGGCGACGGGCCTGCTCTTCTTGGTGACGGGCTTGCTCCTTCAATAAGGTCATAATCGCGCTCAGGTTAATTTCCGATGATGATCTTGGCGCTCAGGTTAATTTCCGATGATGATCTTGAAGCACCCGACGACGTACTCGGAGTACCCGCAGCCTCTTCCGCGGCCTGGCTTCGGGTTTTAACTCCCTCCCTGTCGTCTCTCGGCGTTATCGGCATTTTCTATACCACTTCTGACACCAGTTGTTACGAGCGTGGGGGTCGATTTAAATAGAAAATGCGAGGACAACCGTTGAAGACAGATTTTATTCAGCTGCACTTAACTTACAGCAAAGCGCGTACAAATTCGATAACTCTTCCTTACATAATACACAGTCACTTGTATAATCGCACTGTATCGCTTCGCACACTTTATCGCAATGATCGCTTCGAATTCTAGTCGTAGACTAACTTGAGCAGCGGCTGTTAGCTCGCCTTTTATATAAGGCGCGGCCGAGTAGCGAAAGATCGAGAAACCATCTGGAAGGTTCTATTGGGTCTTGTGTCTCTTTCTAACCTGACGTCTCGTTCTATTCATTCGATTCCTTCTAGAACAGTGACGTCAAGGCATGCGGTCTCTTTCTATAGTGCCGTCTCGCTCAATCCTATGGAAATTTGGCCATATATTGAAATGGCCAAGCGCCGGGCGTAGCAGTATTGTAACAATCGTCTGGTGGACGACTCCACTCCAGTAGTACCTACTAAGTGTTGAGTATACTAAGTTATTTATGTATATGGCAATTTTCATTGTTGTCAATATAGCGATCGTTAAATATCTATGTTTTAGCCAAAATGTTCTTTGTAACTAGAAACACTGAAGTGTACTCCAGTCAAAATGAAAAACTGAGGGTACAATTATTCACACCCGGCTAAACGTTGATAGGATTGTATAAAACACCATCTTAACGAACCCTAGAAAGTCTTCATCGATCCGATACCTGGATTTTTTTTTATTCAGGGTCATTCAAAGAATCATAAAAAAATCAGGTTCTAACAACGGGATTTTCGTGATTTTCAGCAAAACTATCAGCTTTATCATAGAAATGTTTGAGACAAAATTAAAGATCATGGTAATTATCTATTAACGGCCGGTCCTAATATGCGATCACAATCAAAATATGCCAATCCGAAACCAGCCCCTCTAGACAAGTGGCAATTCGCTAGCCGGCGTTTGATGGAATAGAATGACGAATATATGGGATTTGACGTATTTGACAGTCGTTAACGCATGTCATAAACGTCAAATCTTATACATTCGTCATTCTATTCCATCAAACGCCGGCTAGCGAATTGCCACTTGTCTAGAGGGGTAGAATTTCGATCGATTCGTTGCTCAAAACGTCTATATATTCAGTCAATGGATCGCTTTGGCAATCCTTTTTTACTATCGATCCGTGAGAGGAAATCCGTTTTATTAAGATTGAAAGTGACAGTTGTACGGTCCATGTATTCGATCTTTTAATTTTGACGTTGCATTTTGGATTGTTCTTAAGCTGTTTTTACAATCTCCCGAATGCGGTGGATCACGAAAAAGGATTAGCAGTTAAATTTGTTAATGTGTTAGAATTTGGTTGTTAATTATGGCTAATGCCATATTTTCGAGTGGTAGTGACAGTGATATGGAAATACTAATGGAAATATTTGATTCTGAATGTGAAGAAGAGCGAAATCAACGAAGAGTTTCAGCGGCACGAAAATACAAAAGAACAAATTACATGCATGCTCAGTGCCTCAGTGATACTGAGTTTACATTTAGATTCATATATACTTTTCTTTCACACACGGCTTCATAATAATATAAATAATATTGTTAAGTTTCACACGAATAAAATTACGAAAAAGAAATGTTTCGGTACTGGTCGTTCACTTCAAAAGTTAAAACTATAAAGACAATAAGATTTTTAAAACTGCAAAACAACTAAACTATTCACATTCAAAGAAAGACCTAAAACAGATGCGACAGTCGTGAGAGACACGTTAAATGTTTCGTTCTCTGCAGTATTAACACTTCCCATGTAAAAAAAAAATGTTTTAGGATAAAATCAAGTTAAAATGTAGATTCTTTGCACCACAAAAAACCATAATTTTAGGTTTTGTATATATTCTAGTTCACAGTTATTATTTATATTTCTTTATTTATCACCAGTACAACAAGTTCGTGCACAAAAGTATACTTATAACCGAACGACAGAGAGGAAATAATTGAGTCCAATCCGTCGCGCAATCTAGATTGAGCCTGCGGCAACTGCGTATATGGACGCAGATCTAAGATCAATCTGCAGATCGTGTTCAATCTTGGTTTGACTGCAATCTCAATGTACAGATCGTATATATGGTTCGGCCGTTAATCGGTCAAATGCTACTCAGGCTCACGCGTTAAGAGTTCCGTATGAAATTAGGCGTGTACTTGTGCAATAAACTTAGGTTGCATAGAATTAAAAATCTGATTTCAGGATACTTCCTGTTTAGCTAGAATTATGAGATTTGGGAAGTAAGACTTTATAGCGCAAATAAAGGGATAAGAACGAAATCCGTAATTATCCACCTATCTACGGTAGCAGTACGGTGCGGCACAGGTAGCTACATATTTACAGATTTCGAACTCTTCCCTAAAACTGTGCTATAAGTCCTTGCTTCTTCCCAAATTTCATGATTATAGCTTAACGGGAAGTACCCTAACGCAATCAAAGTATATTACCGTTTACGTAGCGCAAGTGTGTGCCTCAATTAAGTTTCGTACGGAACCCTTAGTGCGAGAGCCCCACTCACTCTCGATCGAGTTTTATAGATAATTACATGGTCTTTAACTATCTCTCAGAAAGTTTTATAAAA
Organism: Eilema caniola; assembly: GCA_949126895.1. Taxonomy (NCBI): domain Eukaryota; kingdom Metazoa; phylum Arthropoda; class Insecta; order Lepidoptera; family Erebidae; genus Eilema; species Eilema caniola. Next base: position 2,658,482 of record OX421466.1, read on the forward strand.
AACTAACAATTTTGCTGAAAATCGTGAAATACCCATTTTTGTGGCAATAGACTTTGAATAAAAAAAAATCCAGCGATCGGGTCGATGAGGACTTTTAATATTTCATTTATGATAATGTTTTGAACAACTCTACCAAATTTCAGCCGGGTGTGAATTATTGTAACCTCAATCATATAATTTGGTTTAGATTAACCGGCCCTGTATTTTGCTTTCGGCTTAATGGTATACAGAAATCAATGTATTGAATTGTTGATTGATTTATCATAGTCAAATAGCATTATAGTAGGGGAGCCCGTGAAACAATTTTTGAACTTGCCCGAACGTGTCTGATTATATAGAAAGAGTATTAACAAATAGCCAGTAATAGCTAAATTGGGGATGCGCTTAATAAAAACTAACTTCCCTCACTGCTAAAGGTGGTAACATCATAGGATCATTGTTCTTAATATCATCTAAACTGTCAATTTTAATAGTTTTCCCAGAAGTTCGCGTAACTAAACACTATGCATCCTGGGGCTTCCCTACTATTAATTGTGTTTATACCTCGAGATATATGGACCTCAGTCGCAAGACAAACGAGGCGCTGACGCGCACGGATTGTTTGTTTTGTATTTTTTTATACCACTGGCAGACCAGCACACAGTCCACTTGATAGAAAGATGTTACCGTGGCCTATGGACGTGTGCAACACCAGGGGAGTCACACTCGTGCTACCGACCCTTTAAACACAGAGAGTTTCTGTACTGTAGGTAGAAGACAAAGCGGGAATAGCCTTTGGTCTTCCCACTGACAGCACAAAAAGTCTCCAGTGAGCTCTGGCTACCCTACTTACCGCCGGGAACACAACGCAAGGTTATTATGGCCGCGGTATTCTGTAGGGCGGAGGTATTTCCCCAGTCGGACTGCTTAATTAAAAATGTCACTTTTCATTGTAATTTTATAACTTAAAAACTGGCTCACCTATCCAAACCAAATGTTAAGGCTTTGTTCGGACTATTTAATAGATGGTTTATGTGATGTTTGCACAAAATCTGTTGAGCTGTTACATCCACGCGGGCGGAAAGATAGTTTCGTATAAAATTGTTATCATACTAAATTGTTTAGCCATCAAATTTGTCTACGTTTGTATGAATATTACGTTGACTATGTATTGTAGGTATATGTATCTAGATATAATATAATAAGCTTAAAGTAACATATCAGTTGTGTATACTTCGAATAAAATTATATTTTTTTAAATTGTGGTTTTAATTGTTATAATTAGTATCTCTAACCCGATTAATTTAATAATTTTGTCTACTCTGATTCTATAATACAAAATTTTAAAATTGAAATCAAAACTCTTATGACAAACATTATGCACAGGCCAAAAAAAAAGTTTTATTACGATGCAGGTCTTGTATGGACACCTATATCATTAAATAACTTTTTAATCATAACGATACACCTATACAACCTCCATCTGGACCAAGAAGGTTGAACCTGTACTTTAAAAAAAGAAACCGCTGATTCGGAAGAAAAAAAAAGAAACACGCATGAGCAATCGATGTTTGGTGCCAACATTTTACATTTAAATTAAAAAAAGTTTGGTTTTGTTTGTAATATAAATTAGTTTATGTATTACAGTATGAGAGTAGATAAAGTAGTGTATGACACTACATAATTTGTCTTGTCATGTCTGTACATTTTTTTTTTACGTGCGGGAAATCGCCCTCCGGAGCCGGAGGGGTAGGTTATGTCGGACTCGAACCGACTAAACCGCACGCCGTCTGTGGGTCGATGCGCTAGGCCGGAGGTGAGGTTGTCTTTTGACATATCCCTCGCACCCCGGCTGACCCAAGGCCATTCCTCTTGGTCTGGCCCTCCTCGGGAGGGGGGACCACGCGGTCCCCGACTCGCCCCCGGTATGGGGGGGGGGCGCGCATCGTCCTACGATGCGCGCCGCCGCCGTGGCCTGCTTCTGCTAGGGTGACGAGCGGCTCCACCCGTCACCCTCAGGCCCGCGCTCATGCGGGGCGGAGGTCGGTTTGCGCCCTCCGACACCCGAGCCGCCTTCGAACGCGGCCAGCGATGTCAGCGAGTCTTTCTCGCTCGCTGCGCCGCGCCCGCTCTGCTGTCTCCTTCACGACCATGACCTGCTCGCAGAAGGAGGCGCTGGCCGCCCACGCATCCGCGCAGCGGACCATCGCCGCGAGCAGGGTGGAGAGCGTGAGCACTCTCACCCCCAGGGCCGTCACAAGCTCCCGCCTCGGCGCTTCAAACGCCGGACACTCGGTGAGCGTGTGCAGCCCCGAGTCCACGCTCGCGTCGCAGTGATGGCACTCGGGCGTTGGCTCTATGCCCATCAGATGCAGGTACCGCCCGAAGTTACCGTGTCCGGTAATGACCTGCGTCTGACGGTACGAGAGGCCACCGTGTGGACTCTCTAGCCACTCCCCCATGATGGGTCTTACCGCCGCAATCACGGCGTGCCCTGCGCGTGGTTGCTCAAGTCGTAGCTCCCACTCGGTCACCATGGCCCTGTGGAGCCGGGACTTCTCGGCCCGAATTTCTTCGGGCTCGGGATCGAGTCCCCGCTCCCGCCCCTCCTTTCGGAACCGATAGAGTGCCGAAAGGGTCCTCGCTTCCAGGATCCACGGTGGCGATCCGGCCAGGAGGCTCGCCGCTTCTGCTTCTTCGTCGGCCGTCGTCCTCTGCGCCGCGTGGAGCAGAGGCAGGAATCTGGCCCCCAGGGTGTCCGCCCATACGGGGCACCCATATAGGGCCATGGACCGCACGACACCCGCGTAGAGTCTCCTGCAGGAGTCCTCTGGGCCCCTCAAGTTGGGCAACAGCCTGCCCAAGGCATTCGCCGTTGCCACCAACTTGGGGCGCAGACTTCGGAAATGTTTTCCGAAGTCCCATCGACCGTCAAGCACCAGCCCCAGGTATTTCAACCGGGGCTTGATGTCGATGGGAGTGCCTCCCACTGTAAGGCTGGCTCCCGGGTCTGGCCTGCGCCGAGGGCCATGAAAGAACATAGCCTCGGACTTATGCAGAGCCACCTCGAGACCCAGCCGCCGGATCCGTTCCACGAATTGAGCAACCGCGGTCGTGGCCCTCAGGGTCGCCTCGCTGTGTGTAGCCCCGCCCGCCGTCACCAGCGTGTCGTCCGCGTAACACGTGACGGTGGCACCGTACGCGAAGTCACCGCGAAGCACCCAGTCGTAACCGATGTTCCACAGCAGCGGCTCCAGGACCGATCCCTGTGGAACACCGCACGACATCTCGCGCCTACCGACTCCGGTCGAACTCGGGTAGACGACGGCTCTCCCCGTCAGGTATGCCCCGACTATGCGGCGGAGGTAGAGAGGCACATCGTGATACACGAGCGCCTCTCTGATGCAACTCCAGGGCAAGGTGTTAAACGCGTTGGAGATGTCCAAGGACACCGCCAACATCACCTCGCCCCGAGCGACCGTATCCTCCGCCAGAGTCCTCACACGCATGATGGCATCCACAGTGGAACGCCACCGGCGGAACCCGAACTGGGTATTCGCCAGGTCCGGCCCCACTCTAGAGAGATGCTCGACGAGGCGCTTACATAACTTGGTCTTATAACACTCGTGTGAAACTATAAAAAAAACTCGCCTACCGGCTCGTTTTTTTAAAATACACTCGTGTTATAAGAACCCTTATAATGCAACAGTATCATAGATACTATTATGTTACTGTTGCATGCGTGTTTCTTTTTTTTCTTCCGAATCGGCGGTTTCTTTTTCTAAAGTAGAGGTTCAACCTTCTTGGTCCAGATGGAGGTTGTATAGGTGTATCGTTATGATTAAAAAGTTATTTAATGATATAGGTGTCCATACAAGACCTGTATCGTAATAAAACTTTTTATTGGCCTGTGCCTAATGTTTGTCATAAGAGTTTTGATTTCAATTTTATAATCTTTGTATTATAGTATCAGAGTAGATAAACTACTATTATTACCACACTTCTGACCGGTTTCTATTCAGTTTTGCTATAATCTTAGAGTCAATCCCCACTGAGAGAGTAGTGGCGGTCAGCGGCTTTTTGACGCAAATAAAAAACAAACCATTTTGAACCTTATCTACGGTAAAATAAATCATAGTCACCTAGGCGAAGGAGGCGCGGCCGCAATCGCTGCTCGCGATCATTTTTGGTAAAAAAGTCACTGGCCGCTGGCTGCTGCTCTTGCACCGGGTTCGACCCGGTTTATACAAAAGAGGCGTAGCGGGACGTATGGCGATAGTGGATAATTTAAGTAACCTAATATAAACCTTATGTAGTGTACAATAACTTCATTTTTGCCTTGGAGGAGAATTGCGCCCGCGCCTCCATGCAACGCGACGTCCCACCATTAAAATGATGCGCCATCGCATCGAGTGGTGGGCAGTGACGTTATTGTACACTACATAAGGTTTATATTGTATTAATTAAATTGTCCGCCACTGTCATACGTCCCCGCCACGTCTTTCTTATTTAAACTGCGCCTTAAAGTTTGATCTATTGCAATATTTTATTTAACTTCTCTTCTTCTCTATATTTAACTCACTGGCTCGGCTTCGCCCGTAGCATTTCTCGAAACCCTGTATCACCTCGTTAAGTCGCCCCTATATACCCACTATATCCCCCTATATACTCCGCTCCCTCGAGTAGTATCGTGATGATATACATATATAGCCTATAGCTTTCCTCGATGAACGAACTATTATAGTACATTACTGCCGCGGCCACTAAGTGTAGTGTTGCCGGACGATCGTGAAGTATGTGGGCCGAGGCCCAGCCGAGGCACGCATTATGGAGTCCGGCAACGCAAGTATTAATTTCCGCGGCAATGCGCGGAAATTAAAACTAAGTAGTATCTAGGCAGAACTTTTTAGTTACCTACTTTTCAAAATCAATGATGAACAACGAACAACAGTAATTTATCACGCGGCAAAATGTTCATTTGTTTTTTATTTTTCTTAATTAACAGTTTTCTATTTGCAAGCCAGTTCTGTATTTAAATAATGCCTTGAATAAGTTACCTCCTTGGTTGCCATGGTCGCGATTTATGCTAAACGTAAAGTGTAATATAGAGCTTGTAGGTTTAGAGCGTGCAGTCTTTAGAGCTTGGCTTTATACGAGATCTGATAACTTTTTCACAGGATAAGCTGCGTACATTCGCCTTGGTAACATTTTTACATGAAAATGTTTTTGGTGGGATTTCATTTATTTTTGGAAGTTACTTAAAAATTAAGAAGTAAGTACCTACGTATTTTTTATTTGTAATAAGAAATATTTTAATTAATTTTAACTTATGTAGCACAAACTGTTGTGTAAGTCTCATATACAAACTTCCACCGTAGTTGGTAATCTGTGCTTACACCTCCTATTCCCAGGGGATAGGTTAGTTTATGTTTTTTAATTATTTTTTTTGTCTTTGTAGTAATATTAGCTTACAAAAAATTCAGCTTTCTAGAACTTCAGGAAGTACCCTAACAATTTTGACGATAAGTGAGTGATGAGTCAGTGACGAAATTAAGGATGTTGAGACATTGATGATTGATGATTGACATTGACATAGATGATTGTACCAATGGCATTTTATCTTGAAAATTTAAATTATTTAGCATCATCCAAAGCAAAGCTATGACAGTTAAATGTAGGTATTACCCTTACGCTTCGCTTGGCTCGTCTTGGCGGGGGCACTACCATGCCCCCGCAGATAAATTATTCAATATGGAGCCAATTCGCTAATGTCAGGAAATATTGGAGACAATTGAAAAAAAAAATTTTAAGTAAACAAACAACGAAATAAATTCTTCAGCTTCATAATACTTATTAGCATAGTTTTGATCTATTTTCACAGCAAAACCATTCAAAAAAATTAGACAAATTTTCCTTTTTCACTTAAAACAACTCTTCCATTCTAACCATACTTTTCCAATAAAGCATCATTAATTAACCAGGCCTTGTCTTGCCTAATGGACGTATTCAGCCCGATGACTTGGCACTCTTTAGTCAAGTCATGTTACTTAATAAACAGGGCATACCCAATAGCACCAAATGCCCTGTCATGATAAGGGGTGACGCTTCGTGAATGCTGTATTAGTTCCCAAGATAAACTCACGAAATTATTTTCCTATGAGATTAGATAAAGGTACTTATTGGGTATTAGACACACTTTTCTTTCCTTTGCCTCTTATTGAATGGCGTCTTATATTGAATATCGGTGATATGGGATGAATAGAAGCTATTGGTTGAATACAGTTAAAAGGGGATGAGATAAATGTTGAATATTTTTTTCTTTCATGTGGTTAAGTTTGTGTTTATTTAGCTACAAATAAATAAAATTGAAACGTTTATTTTTAATTTTATAACAATAGGTTTTCAATAAATGCATTGTAATGTGATTGAAATAATTTTGGCCGTAGAAAAAAAAACATACTTAAAAAGTGTACAGTTGAATGAATTTTTTTTTTTAAACATATTAAAGCAAATGCTGCGCCATATACATAAAAGTGAATGCTGCGCCCTAAGACGGTAGTATAGGAGAATTTGGATAGCTTCAGGTGTGGCTCGGTGGCTCAGTGGTCAGAGCATTCCCCCTGTTAGGAAAAGTGGGTTCGAGTCCCACCTGAGCATTCACTTTTTGAAGTGAAAACTTCTTTAGCGGCGTTGGATGGGTAAAAAGTGTTAAACTCGCGTCAGGATTACTTGACCTTTGGGCCGTAACCGACGACTGACGTCATACAATATTAGCTAAAAACTGTCTATTTTGCAATATACGATAAATAGCTTCGCAGCATAGCGGTAAACGCTTCGACTGTAAGTCCTTATGGTTTCAGATAGTACTGGGTTCAAACCTGGCCTTCTGGCACTTTTTGTGATTATTTTTTCTTTTGGTAATTTATTACTTTTTGTGATTATATTATCCTTTTGTAATTTATTAATTTCTTCTGATAGAAAATTAGCAGAAAATTAGTGATAGGTTCTATGATTGGCATATGGTATGGTATGTTTTTTAATCTTTTTCTATGTATATAACGAAAGAAGGAAAAAGTTTTCGTTTCTGCCGGCACTCCCAGAGTGCAACCCGTCTTTTTTCCTATCTTAATCGATTTGAAAAGTATACAGTTGGTTAGATTTTTGTGCCTACCTGTCTTTCTATCTGTTTGTTTCGGGTAATTTACGAAGTGGCTGTGTCGATATTGACACGCTTTGACGGGGACCTAAGCACTCAGGGCATTTTTAGCCCAATGAACTCATAAAATAGGTTCGTGAACAGAAAAGTTATGTGCAAACGCGCCTGTTTCTTGTTTATTCAAGAAACAGATGGATTAGAACCTCGCGTTTTCAAGTTTAATAGAATTATTCACTTACCAGCTGATTTTGATCTTGATCCTGCAACAGGCTGCAAACGACAAGAACCTATTCCCGGGATAACCTATACGGGGTGTAAGGGGACGCCGATGATCCCTGGTAGTTCTCCGGGTACACTACATATTAGCATAACTTTTTGATCGATTTGGGAAAAAAAGCTATTTAATTATTATGATTTACCTAACGCTATAGCTATAACACGTAGTGTAGGACGCTCTCCGACTAGGTGGGATGACGATCTAAGAAAGACTGCAGCTGAAGACAGGCGCCATGGCGCTCATTGGGGAGGGCTATGTCCAGCAGTGGACTAATATAGTCTGATGATGATGACCTAACGCTATAGGAAAGCTCGATGAAACAATAATTTCACTAAAAAAACAATGCAGAAAAAAAAACAAATGGCGCCAAGCGCGTGTTTTTTTGTAGTGATTTTTTTAAGAAATTACCGTTTCATTGAGCTTTACTAATACGAATGAAACGGAAAAAATCGAATAAAAAATCATTTTTTTCCATTCCTCTTTGTAATTCCAAATTGCAATCTATCTCTGTATCAAATTTCAACCAGAACCTTTCAGCCATTAGAGCATTATTGAATAACAAACATCCCGACATCTTCACATTCACATTTTAGATTAGTAGGATTAGTATAGGGTAATTAGGTACCGTTATGAGTTCAGAGGCATTTTAAGATTCAGAAGGCTACAGCTCGTCGATCAATTCATCTAAATTAATGATACGATACACTCATTAGGGGACCAAATTAATTACTTACCCATTAAAGTTTCGCTGCCACGTAAGGTAGGTACTCCACATTACTTCACACATTCCGCCATATATACTTTGTACAATGGAGACATCTATTAAAAAAACCCGACTGATTCTAAAATGATCGAAGCGAGCCTTATAGCAGCCGGTACCCATTAGTTTCTTTCTGATATGGGATTTGGAAATGGGTACCGCCTGCTATAAAGCTTGTTTCGATCTTTTCTTTTCTTTTCTTTTTTCTTTTCTTTTTAATATTTTTTTTGTTGTGACGTCTATTAATTTCCTTCATTTTGATAGCCCACTTGATAAATTTGAGTGAAAATTTTGTTTCTACTACATATATTTTGGCGCCAAAAAACCAACATAATAGCTTTTGTGCATATTTTATGTACCCAAAAACACTTGGGCAATAAACACCTTTCATTTGAGACATGAATCATTGAAATCCGTACGGTGGTTTAGAAGATATGAGGTAATTACAAACATATTGAAATGTTGTGTTTTGTTTGCATTGAAAGCCTCTGAACTGATAACGATACGATTTCGGATTTGAAAGGGTTTGATCAGATTTAAAATTTTACGTTTGTTTGATTGCAATAGGTTGAATAGAATCGGAAATATGAGAAAAGTCGCGTAAAACGATAATCGTGCGGGCAGAGCCACTGGCGGAAGGCTTGTTGTATATAGCAGGTAGGACACGACGGTATTTCCGTCCAATTGAGTAGTCCGACTGGGGAAGTACCTCCGCCCTAAAGAATACCGCAGCCATAATAACTCCGCGTTGTGTTCCCGGCGGTGAGTAGGGTAGCCAGAGCTCACTGGAAAGTTGTTGTGCTGTCAGTGGGAAGACCAAAGGCTACTCCTACTTTGTCTTCTACACTGACGGCACAGAAACTCTCTGTCTTTACAGGGTCGGCACCACGAGTGTGAATCCCCTGTACACGACTACGAAAACAACTTTCCATAGTTGGGTCGTGTGCTAGTCTGCCACCACAGTTGTATAACAAAAAAGAGAGAATAATATTATTCCTTGCTGGCTTTTAGGGTACTTTGGATACTTACGGTAAAGTTAGGAAAGGATCAACCAGGGGTCAAAGCCAGCAATTTGTCATTCGACACGCGATATCCACCGAAGTGCGACTACGCTTCAACTTTGCAAACTTACATTTTTCATTACCCACAACTTCTGAGTGCGCCCCTGTGGTGACGACAACGTATACGCAAATTCAAACCTTATAGTCTCGGGTTAAGGTTCATATTGATGTGTGCGGATGCCGGCTATTGACGAAAGATTTTTCTCTCACTTTCAGCTTGTGTACTTGTGCATTAATCAAAATAATATCGCTGCTTGAGGCGTTCAGAGGTAAAGTTAGAAAGAGTTAAGCCTTTCGGGATTATGTTTAAGTTTATAGTACGTGTCTGGATTGTTGAATGAAGTAGATAGGTACATACTAAGCAAAATAGGCTAGCTAGAGCTATAGTTGAAGATACTGTTGTATAATACACTTAATTAACCTATTTATTATACGATTTTACAAAATTCTTTACAATAATAATATAATTCAGATAAACTTTTGACATATTATTTATTTACGTGTAAAATTCTTTACAATAATAATAATATAATTCATCTTAATAGACACAAAATTCATGTCGAGTCAAATAACCCACCCCGTATCGTTCCCGGCGCAAAGGTGCCCACGATGCTGGCCGCGTTGCCTCGTTGAATCGCAATAGCCATCCTTTGCCCAAGAAACGAGCCAGAGCGGGAGTCACCGCCTTGGTTGTGGATGCGGCGGCCAATTTCCGCGATCAACCTCTGCCTCTGACCCCCAACTGCCCATAGTCTCCACCGCTATGGGCACAAAATAATATTGTGACTCCATTGCAGCGTATTTCGCCCTTTTCTTATTCGCCGCGCCCTCAGCCGCCGCTGCCGGGGCGTTGATGGTGCGACTCAGATGCGTGGCCGCGACAGTGCTGACGCATGTAGCGTCCCACACCAGGCACTTGCCGTTTTTCCACGGCACCAAAGTCAGACCATCAGGTCGCTTTCCATCTGATCTGCTGAGTCCCGGAGGCTCTAGCACGCATGGAACGTTCGCCGATATGAGAGCTCTTCTAATTATGTCGTTGAGAGCATGGTGACGCGGGAACCTGCCTACGCAGCGACGACAGCTCAGTGCATGATGGCCGCCCTCCTCCACCATAGAGCCGCAGATGCATCTGTGTGATTCACACACCTTACAGCCCAGGCGGAGCGCCACTGACACACGCAGAGAGTCGTCGTCTAATAAAGTGCCCAGGTGCGGCGACGGCAGTGCGTGCAACCATGCCCCCGATTCAGGCTGCGACACAGCCCTGAGCCTCGCCAAATCGACGCCCGACGCACCATCCAGCATATCCTTCACCATCCTATCAGCACCAACCTCATCCTCTTTGCACGTGTGGAGTTACCGGACATTGTTTGTCCGGATTGAGGACCGACCATGCCGGCATCGCCTCGCACACGTGAGGTACATCTATTCGATCGCCGCTTGAGGAGAGCATGATAGTGACCAAGTCTGCCACCCCGTGAGCTGACGCTAGAAAGGCCGGCAGGCCAACGTCCGCCACGCGCCGCAGTCCAAGAACACCGTGTCTTATTGGCAGGTAGGCCTGGAGCCACTGCTGTTCGTCGAGTGAGACGTCAAGAATCGACGCCGTAGTCTGTCTCAGAGTGCCGTCGAAGGAAGCGACCGCCCCCGGGCAGAGCCAGGTTGGTGTAGTCCTCAGCAAGTACATGATTATACTTATTTATATAAATAGATAGGTTCTACTTGATCTAGATGTCGATTAAATTCAGACTGCCCTACCTACCAAGGTACGTCATGCCTAATCTACACTGAAAAGACATGCGTTCAAGTTTTGAAATAAAATTGTAATGCAGTGATGAGTGAAAAAATAATAGAAAAAGTGTACACAAGCAAGTAGGTATTATAGGTAAGTTTATTTACAGAACCTTGAAGTTGAAGCAACGACTCATAATATATATTACTAGCTGTCGCCCGCGGCTCCGCCCACGTGGATGTCGGTTATCGCGAATCGGGGTATGAAAAATAGATGTTGGCCGATTCTCAGACCTACCCGATATGCCCACAAAATTTAATGAGAATCGGTCGAGCCGTTTCGGAGGATTTTGGCAACGAAAACTGTGACACGAGAATTTTATATATTAGATTATCACTACATAGTATAAAACAAAGTCGCTTTCTCTGTCTCTATATCCCTTTGTATGCTTAAATCTTTAAAACTACGCAACGGATTTTGATGCGGTTTTTTTAATAGATAAGAGGATGGTTTATATGTAGAATACATGTTTAATATAGTAGAGGGTGCAGCGGGAACGAGATCTGACGCCACGCGGGCGGAAAAACATTGGCGGTACGAAGTAGACGAAGCCGGGTCAGCTAGTGTATTATAAAGAGAACTGCCTCAGCCTGTGACCACGGCCGGCCGGTGTAAACGTCAGGCAATCAAAGGTATATAAGTACCTATACCATGATCGCGTTCTCTTTATAATATATCATGGAAAGCGAGAGTTTAAAAGTGAATATATTATTATGTATATTAATGATTGATGTCTTCTCTGACAACACAAAACTACTACCAATAATACTTACCTACTTAACTCTCAAGAACTCAATCCTAATAAAGAAGCTTAATTCAAGATCGTGTAGGTATCCAAACTAATTCTCCATGATTAACTGCCACGCATCTAACAGCTAAGAATAAAACGAAGCCGAAACACATAAACTGGGGTCTTTGGGACCCCACAACACTAAAACATTGCGTGGCCACAAGCACTGTTAATTAACCCTGCAATGAATAAGACCTCTTGTAACCACTCATTATGATCACACGTAAATCCTGTTCATTTGATTCATTTGGTTAATTTATTCACTTTGCGATTATTGTCTGTAAAGATGCGAATATTTAGAGAATTTCGGGACTGACAAGAAAGCGTTAATTATCTACTTAATGTTTTTCAATGTTAGTACAATTGTAATTTATTTTCTTGGAATGGCCTTTTTTCAAATCAATATGGCAAAACCTATTGATATTTATATCTCAATATGAAGATTGTCTACCCCAGAACGTGGTGGTAACAGGTTTAAAACAATGACGTGACACATTACAGTAGGACTTTAATGAACAAGAATAACAACTAAAAGGTAAAGATTACAAACGGTTTAGTTATAAACAGGTACTATGTATCATTGACTACGTTAAAGCACAACCGAAACAGAGACAAAAAGAGTCTACAAAAATATATTTCAGTAACAAAAAATAATTCACAAACCGAAAATAATTATTTTAACATGAGTAATTCGCGTAAAATTTTGACAATAGGTACTGATAATTAATGTGAATGTCAGTTACAATGTGTTTTGTGTTTTCCAATATTTACCTTGACTCGTGTTCAATGTCAGCACTAAAAATAATTTGCTTGGGACCCGAATATCTTGGTCGGATATCCCTTTACACCCTTAGGTACTACTACATTTAGATATTTAACTTTAAAGCTACAGCTCTTCCTGCTTAAATCATCTTATCTCGCTGGAGATTTTATTTATTTAGATTTACTAACAATTATTTAAATTTATACAACACAATACATACTAGTGCAAAGTAATCTAGTACAAAGCAACGCTATAATCTCTTAACACGTTCACTGTGGTAGGGGGCTTAAGGGCCCATTACGTGTACTTCCACACGGTTCGGGTTAAAAATACTGTGAATTCCCTCTGGTGCGGAGGCCATAACTTGTAGATTTCTACACGTACAACAAAGATAAATATATGGTTGTATTGTTATTTTAATTTGGAACTCGATAAGCCTAAAAACATTTATGAGGTCTATAGCACCCTTACCGCACGAGGAGAAAAAAGAATCATTCAGTGCGGATGAAGGGCCGATAGATCCATTAAAATGTGGGGGGCATTCCTACCCCCTAATGCACTGGTTTATATGTATGATTTGTGGCCTATGAGCTAGTTTTGTACATACGTAGCCCATGAATAGACGTTACATAGTCTAATAAAAACAATTACTTAATTGCACCAACAATGTCTCGTAAAAATAAAAGGCGTTAAAAATGCTTGATTTAGCAATTTCTCAACCTTGATGTCGTGGAGAATACAATATTATCTATCTTCTGTTTAAAAATATGGCCGTGCACCTATATAAAAATAGGTGCTAAGAACCAAGTGACTAGTAAAATAGAAATTTTAGATAATGTACAAATCTGTCCGCCCATTGTACAATTTCTATGTTTTTCCATGAAACCGTTTAACTTCAAAATAATATTATTGTCAAGTATCGATAATTTTATTGTTACTGTATTTACAACACTAGCCGTACCCTAATTTTAACATATAATTCAGTGCGATAAAAAATGTGCCCTAAAATATTTTTCAATTTTCAGGGAATTCCCGACTTCAGCACCTGCCGCGAATTAAAACTATGATAGAAGGAGTATTTAGTTATTAGCTGATTATTGTTATGTAATTTCTTTATGATTTCATTAAATAAAATGCATTTAAAGCACTGAATCCCCACTGCTCACCATTGCTATTCACGAATTGTGCGTGCAATAGGCAAGATGGATTCGAACTATCCGGGACGTGGAATCCAGTGCTTACCATACTGAAACCGAAGAACACAGTGCTGTCTAAAACTGACGTAGTGAATGTGGTGTGTCGCCAGCCTTACCATTCATTATAAAAGAAATTGAGGGTAAGCACACAAAAAACATGTTCCCCGCATACCTCCCGTCGTTTGAAGATCAGTCAAGTCGTGACCACCGGTGCTGCAGCGCACCCGAAATTTTGGCATAAAGTAAGTTTCCAAAAAATTATATGGCGGTAGGTCCCGAATTAACATATAAAGTTATTCATTTAATGAGGAAACAAGAAAGAAGGTAGGTGAGCCGAAACATAAAACAACACTTAGTTAAGTCGGAGTGAAATGGATTGTATAAAATCTGGTAAGGTGCTTACTGTGAACATTACTTTTCTAACACTGTCAGAGGTCACGTCAATCTGGTGGCTGCAGCTCTTTATTGATCTACATCCTAGCATAGGGGGAATGAGTGCTTAGAACTATTCTATTTAGTGGTGGACTAAGTGGTGTGATTAGTTTGGATTTCATGACCATTAGACAAATTGACACCTTTGAATTCATTTTCAATATCTTGCAACGTTCTATCTTTAGTCTCTGGCAGTAAAAAATATAGCCCAAATATACATATAGCAATACTTATTCCGTATACTAAATAAACACCTCCTACACCATCAATCTTCATTAAAACTGGCGTAAGTTTCAACAGCACCGTGTATATACATGTGAATACTACTCCGTTTAGAAAGGAACCCCAACCTTTATACTCCAAAGGAAAAATTTCTCCAACTAATGTAGAACATAAAGATACAATACTAAAATTTATAATAAAACAATGTAGAGCTATTAATGAAGGCGCCAGCCACGCCACAGACGGTGACTTCAAAGCTATGACGAAACAAATAATAAACATTAATCCAACTGTTACTACGCCAAACGAAAACAAAATGGTTCGTCTTTTGAAGATACTTATTATTAAACAAGAGGATATTAACGCAATACCTGCGAAGGCATCAGTACATATGGAAAAATATATTGCTTGTGACTTATCGTCCACTAATTCCATAATCATTTGTATGACGTAAACTACAAAATAATGTTTTCCAGCCAAATCTACAATCAATGTTAGCAGAGATACTATTACAAACGGCATCAAGAAGTCTTTCTTTAATATAAACGTGTACCATTTTTCTGTGTTTGGATTATTTGCCTTCTGTAGTTGAGACGAATGCAAATCGTTTAACTCTTGCAGTTTGGAGTCACCATGAAGCCAAATGAATGATTTTTCACTTTCCTTGAAGTGACCTTTCATAGCTAAATAATAAGGACTTTCTGGCCAAAATAGCGTCATCACTATAGATAGTGTTGGAAAAGCAATAGCAAAAGTGGCTATTTGCCGCCAGTTCCAAACCAGAGGTAAAGCATGGCATATAAGTGAGCCGAAGGCTGTTGCTGATTTCTTGAACACCGCGAAGCAGCCTCTCCTTTTAGAATCAACGTATTCACTGATAATCATAGGAGCTATAAAGTAAGTACCAAAGGTGAAACCTTGGATGATTCTTGCAGACATAAGTGCTGTGACATTTTGAGCTAGTGCAAATATAATCCAGCCGATTATGAGGAATATATTGGCCGTGATGTTGACGATTTTCCGACCGAAAATTTGTAGAAGGGGTGATAGCATGCATAACCCAAATATGCCAGCAATGCCATTGCTTATGTCTGGAAAGTGAAATAACATGATACAAGATAATTAAATAAAATGAAATACGCCCTCCACCTTCCAAAATGCCACTAGGTGGCAACTGAGAATTTACTTAAAATTTTTTAATTTCCCCCACTTAATGCTCTGCCGTAAACTTTTTACCAAATGCGAAAAAGATTGTGAGTTGGGAAAGATCAGCTCTTGCTTCGGTTTAATGTAGTTCACTTTAGCTAGACCATCCTCCGAACAATTCTTATCTACTTAATCCAAGTGTAGTATCTGTGGTTGCTGTTTATGTAACGTATTTGTTATCATACTCACCTATCCAAGATATCTGATCTACTGTGGCTTCTATTTCAGTCGAATTACTCGACAAGAGGGCGTTATTTAATACGGATGGAAAGGAAATCATCATACCACCGCCTAAATAATAGAATATAATTGTCATCAGAATGAAAACCTGGAAAAGGCATTTTCAGCTACAACTTTGGTTGGATATAATTGACATGTTGGCTGATCTTAAATAATTGGGACAAGGCAGGCAGATTCTCGTGGCTAAGAAAATTGTGTTGACTATCAGTTTCATCAGTACTCTCAATACGATTAATTTTCTTCATCCTTTTCCTTAATCGCAGCAGAGGTGCTCATCTCAGATGCCCGTCTTCTTAGATTTCACTATGTTATAGGTATTTCAGCTCAATTAAGTAATCTACTAGCTGGTTAGTTTTAGTTTAATGAGGTTTGTCCATATTTCTATAAAAGGATGAGATCACCAGATGCGTACTAGGATAATAATTTCAAAGCTAGGTACTGGCAAAACGTCAAAAATAAAAATTAACACACCTGTTTCCAAAGATATACATCGCCCATATTTTTCAAATGTATGTTTACAAAATATTCCACTGAGCTTGTCTTGAACGTTGGATTTAAGTATGGCTTCAAATATTTATAAAGATTTCAAATTTGAAATGATTATTTACTTAAATAACAAGATTTGTGCATAATATGTACTACAACAATGAGTTAAAATTTTCTTTATTATTTAAGTAATACAATCGTTAAAGTATGGAACAAATCTATTTGGGATTCCTTAGCCAAGTAATACAATCGAATGAAATATGAAATGCAACTAGGGTTGCCAACCGTACTTTATAATAAAGTATTGTACTTTATTTTCGTTACTTGTACTCTATATTTTATGAGAACAATAAAGTACGCGAAAATACTTTATTTTTCGCATGATTAGTTTTTTGGTAGGTATTACTCTTAAAGTATTTTTGTCGTTAAGCGGAATTTACCGATAAAAGCCACATAATTTGCATTTTGCATTCAATTCGGTGCTAGGATCACCAATTATCCAATCACCTTATTCGATTTCCCACTTTTTACTATATTTCTGCAAACGTTTATTTTTGTTTTTTTCGGTGTTACATCTCTAATAATAATAATATTATGCAAGGGTTGTGCTGATTTGAAAAGCTTATATCACGCAAGTGCTTTCTCTGTTTTCCGTTCATGCTACAAGATTTTCAAATCAGCACATCCCTTGCATAAAATTATTATTATGATTTTATTACAACAGATCCTTTAAAGAAGCTTATTAACAATTATATTTTCCATTTTTTTAGTTTTAGTAATACCATGTAAAGACTAAACAAATGAGCCCAAACTCGATAGGTTTATCTTGTTTAGTTTAGAAGTTCCTATGGCCAGCTTCTGACTCCATCTTCAGACCCTGAATACCATGTAATACCAGAGAGTTTGTTAAGACAAACCAAATAATCTAAAAATCGATGGCTTTGTTTTATTTAATTTAGGAATAGCTATGGCCACCTTCCTACTCGATCATCAGACCAGCTCCATTGTACCATATTAAATTTGATCAAAATTGGATTCAAAATCGAGTAGCAAAATTCCACCCGAACAAATTACCTACATACATACAGTGAAAGTTAAATAAAAGCTTGTAATAATAAAAATAAAATGTACTCTTTTTTTCTAAGGCTGTACTTTTTTTACCCCTTTTGAAATCGGATATACTCTATTTCTTCTAAAAAAAAGTTGGCAACCCTAAATGCAACTCTTATACTACGGCTACACTAGAAACCGTGTTATGCCAATCATTACCTACCGCCATAATTTCAACAACGCCTAAAGTGTAGCCACAATTTACCACCTTATTTATCGACATATCTGCGTAAACATATAGGTATTTAGTGAATATCTATCTAGAGATGGTGTGGCGTCTACTTGCATAACTTTATTTTGTAATTTGTGTGTGTTTACTATATTTACTTATTGTAAAATACTTAGTAATTTAATATTATATCTACATAGTGGACCTACATCATTTTAGATAGTTAATGCGCGGAGCGAGCGCCGTGTGAGTTGAAGGTAGGTACGTACTTAGATGCACCGCGGCGACCGGCCCGTCCGAGCCGCAGCCCGCAGCCGCACCGCGAGGCGCGGGCATTCAGCAACGGCCTCTCAACGCGAAACCACGCTCGCTCGCTAAGCGCACGCGCACTCGTATTCATATTAAGTTCGTAGACTGTGTCCTTATAGTTCCGTACAAAGTGTTACAGTACTGATTAATAAATCTAACATTGTGTAAATACCTTCTTTTATTTAGGCGTGCAAGTGTTATAACTTACCGTAATCAACCGCCTCAATGGCAAACCTTAAAAAAAAATGTGTGTTACACTATAACCTACGAAAATGTACGAATAAGACTTGGATGGGGAACACAAAATGGCGATTATAATAAGAATCCAGTAAACTATCGATAACCAATTATCTAATTAGAAAAAACAAACACATAGACACAATCTCACAGATTAAAAATATAAAATTTAAAACAAAAATGATATAATTATGTCGAAGTGGTTCCTTAAGCGGCTGTTGAATTGCGTTCTCAGGTTGCGACACCGATGTCACCGTGGAATAATTATTGCCATAACTTCAACAATGCCTAGGTAACCACGATTTATGGCCATAATTTCACAATGCCAATCAATATGGCATTCGGCGGTAGAGATTAGCCTCCTTCATACGGTCATTCAATCGCTCGTCCTTGGAGTGTACAGGATTCGTACATATAATTGTGCGCAACCATCCTTTGAAGTTGTAAAAAATAATAATTCGCCATTTTGTGGCGGTGGCCATCTTGGATTCGAAATTTGATACGTACCTAATGTGGTCATCAAATGAAAGAGTTTTGAGAAAATATGTAATCCGCCATTTTGTTGCTATGTTAGGAAGAAAACTTACGAGTGATTCACCTTTCAAACAAACAAAAAACTAAATCAAAGTAGGTTCATCCGCTCGTGACCAGTTACCACGTAGAAGTGCTTTTGCTGTAAATGGTGAAGGATACATTTTATATTATTCAGTTTATTTTTCATTTTACATACACAAGCAATGGCATCGCTGATATATTAGGGTTCCACTTGCTACAAATATTCGGTAGAACAATCATCATCATCGCAGCCAATTTGTTCCTTTTAACTGGCTTGATTACTTGCACTAGCCCAGTATGTCACAGCAATCATGGCTATGAAAATCATCCAAGGATTTACCTTTGGTGCTAAATTCGAACACAGAAAAATGGTACACGTTTAAATTAAAGAAAGACTTCTTGAAGCCGTTTGTAATAGTAGGTATCTCTGGTAACATTGATTGTAGATTTATCTGGCAATGATGGAGTTAGTAGACGATAAGTCACTAGCAATGTATTTTTCCATATGTACTGATGTCTTCGTGGTTATCGCGTTAATTCCGTTTTGTTTAATTATTAGTAACTTCAAAACACGAATCATTTTGTTTTCGTTTGGCGCTCTAACAGCTGGATTAATGTTTATTGTATGTTTCGTCATAACTTTGAAGTCGACGTCTGTGACGTGGCTGGAGTATTATACCTTTATGTTCTACATTAATAGGAGAAATTTTACCTTTGGAATATAAAGGCTAGGGTTCCCTTTTAAACGGAGTGGTATTCACATGTATGTACACGCTATTGTTGAAACATACGCCGGTTTTAATGGAGAGTGATGGTGTAAGGCAGGGGTGTCAAACTTAATTTTTCAGAGGGCCATATATTAAATTTAGAATGTGTAGGCGGGCCAGATTCAAATAAAAAAAAATGTATTGAATTATTATAACATTTTATTTACTTAATATTATATAGTATATAATATACTGTTGTTAAAAATCATATCAAAGTTATAAAAGAGAGTAATTATTTTGAGCTCGCGGATTCTTTGTATTTGACAAGCTCATTAATGTCAGGTATCATATTCTTTGTAATTATTTTAAGAATTGATTGATGTTCATTCGTAAGTCTTGTGCGATGTTTGTTCTTATTTATTTTCATGACGGAAAACATCTGCTAACATAAATAGGTGCTACCAAATATGCACAGAATGCGTGCTGCATGCTTTTTTAATTCCGGGTAGTTATCCAAACTCTTGAAATATTGTATAAAATGTATGAGCATTAACCTCTTTAAATTTTTCTTTCAAAATACTGTCTGATTGAAGATCTATCAACTCCATTTGCTAAGGAACTGGTGCCTGTGAAGCTTCAAAATCGAATGGATTGTTGAAAATTGGGAATTCCATTTCATTTTAAAACTTCCGTAGACGAATCCAGTGAAGTCATGATTCTTCTTTCTGTGACACATTGCGATCGCGGGCCGTATTCATACCCTGGTGTAAGGGGTGTTTAAATGGTATACGGTATAGGTATATCTATATGTTTATTTGGGTTATATTTTATACGGCCTGAGATTATAGATGGAACGTTACAAGATATTGAAAATGAATTCAAACAGAATAATCTGTGACATTGTCATCAAACACTGCCGGGAAATAGAGTAAGGACGAAACAATAATGTTAAATATCTAAGCGTACACCTGCGGATTAACAATTCAACCTCTAGCGCATGATTTCCCCTCGAATGTAGGGAGGGCTGACGGTAGTAACACCCGTAAAACCCAGATGAATCTCAGCAGAAGGAAAAGTATATAGATAGAAGGATCTGTTTGGTTAGGTACTAATGATTAACAATCTTGAAGTGAGTTTATACACAAATAAATATTAAAGAAATAAATTACTGCTTAAAATAGTGGTTAAATTTTTGTGTTTAGTTGTATGTTCTTTTTGAATTGAGTTTTTAAACAAAAGAATATTGATAAACTGAATTTTAAATAACAAATATTGAAAGCCATCAAGATTTTAGTTAAGTACCCAACCAAATGGAGGATGAATAAAATTTAATATTGGTCAATACATTCAATAGGTACAATGTTATTGTTCTACACAACAATGGTACATAGTACTTATAGCCTAGCCTTGTCATAAATAATTTTTTAACGTAACTTTTGGCGTTATACGTGGCGTTTTGTTGGATTATATTATTTGGAAAAGGAACCCCAAATTGATTTCATAACTTAAAAATTGTATTTCTTAAATAATAAAGACAAGTTAGGAGTATAATATGTTTGCAAATGTTCCTAGGTAGGTGTGTGGTGTACATACTTTTAACTCATTGTTGTAACATCTATGTGTTGTGCACAAATGTTGATATTTAAGTATATAATAAGTTGAAATTACAAATCATTACAAGTATTGAAGTCATAAATTCAATGTTTAAGACAAACACAGTGGAACATAAAATTGAAAAATTATGGGCGATGTATATTTGTGGAAACAGGTGTGTGTTTTTTTAAAGAATTTTCGACCCCTGATGTTTTGCCGAGAGCTTGAAATAATCCTAGCAGGTGGCAGGCAGCACAATGTTATCACCTCCATAACAAAGAAAGCTAGATCATCAAAATCGTCTACTTGCTTTCGTTCCAATTATCTAAGATCAGCGCAACATGTCAACAATCTAGATAGCTCTTTTATCGTATATCTTTTTCCATGCTGAAGTTGAAAAATGTCTTTTCCAGGTTTTCATTCTAATGACAGCTATATTTTTCAATATGAGCTGTGGTATAACGATTTCCTTTCCATCCGTATTAAATCCTGCCCTCATGTCCACAAATTCGACTGAAATAGAAGCCACAGTTAATCAAATATCTTGGATAGGTGAGTAAGACAAAATATACATAACAATTTTTCGGCCAGGGACACTATAATTTGATTTCTCGAATATAAACTGATCAATATTATTTAACACTTGGTGGTTGGATTACTAAGGGTGGCTAACATCATAAGTGTTAGTTAATGTTGGGATCCATACCAATCTCAAAATGGAAGAAGACTATCTAAGATTGTCGTCTACATTTAATACAGTAGGTAGCTTTTAGTATAGCATGACGAATTCAGCAGAAACGCTCTATGTATATTACAACGAAACAAGCTGGTCTTTTCCAACTATCTTCTTCTTTCCGACTACGTGCGTGTGAAAAGTTCACCGCAGGGAGTGAAATTGCCACCTAGCCGTACTGTAAATGGTGGAGGATGCATTTATATTATTTGGGTTTTCTTTTTCATTTTACAGACATAAGCAACGGCATCGCTGGCATATTTGGGTTCTGTATACTGTCACCTATGCTACAAATATTCGGTCGGAAAATCGTCAACATCACGGCTAATTTGTTCCTGCTAATCGGCTGGATTATATTTGCACTAGCACATAATGTCACAGCACTTTTGACTGCAAGAATCATCCAAGGTTTTACCTTTGGTGCTTACTTTATAGCTCCTATGATTATCAGTGAATACGTTGATTCTAAAAGGAGAGGCTGCTTCGCGGTTTTCAAGAAATCAGCAACAGCCTTCGGCTCACTTATATGCCATGCTTTATCTCTGGTTTGGAACTGGCGGCAAATAGCTACTTTTGCCATTATTTTTCCAACACTATCTATAATGATGACGCTGCTTTGGCCAGAAAGTCCTTATTACTTGGCTAAGAAAGGTCACTTCAAGGAAAGTGAAAAATCCTTCATCTGGCTCCATGGTGACTCCAAACTGCAAGAGTTAAACGATTTGCATTCATCTCAACTACAGAAGATAAATAATCTGAACACAGCAAAATGGTACAAGTTTATATTAAAGAAAGACTTCTTGAAGCCATTTGTAATAGTATGTTTGACAACATTGATTGTAGATTTATCTGGAAAATATTATTTTGTAGTTTATGTCTTACAAATGATGATGGAGTTAGTAGACGATACGTCACTAGCATTATATATTTCCATATGTACTGATGTTTTCGCGGTTATCGCGTTAATATCCTCTTCTTTAATCATTAGTAACTTCAAAAGACGAATCATTTTGTTTTCGTTTGGCGCAGTTACAGTTGTATTAATGTTTACTATTTGTTTCATCATGGCTTTGAAGTCGACGTCTGTGACGTGGCTGGCGCCTACGGTAATAGCTCTACATAGTTTTATAGCAAATTTTAGTATTATACCTTTATGTTGTACATTGATAGGAGAAATTTTACCTTTGGAATATAAAGGCTGGGGTTCCCTCCTAAACGGAGTGGTATTCACATGTATGTACACGTTATTGTTGAAACTTACGCCGGTTTTAATGAAGATGGATGGTGTAAGAGGTGTTTATTTAGTATACGGAATAAGTATAGCTATATGTTTGTTTGGGTTATACTTTATTCTGCCTGAGACTAAAGATAGAACGTTACAAGATATTGAAAATGAATTCAAAGGTGTCAATTTGACTAATGGTACTGAAGTACCTCTAGGGATTTAAGGTGCTTGAGTGAGGGAGATTTATAGATCTATAGGATTAACGGTCTAAGCTTGGCGCAGGATTTCTTCATGATTTTGGAGAGGTTAGACGGCAGTAACAATCGAAAGAACCCAAATGAATCACAGCAGAAGGAAAAGTGTAGGAGATAGGAGGATATAACAAGTATAGCCGCTACGATGATAGATCTTTTTTAATATACCTGAACTATGATAAATTTTGTGCTGTCATTGGATTCAAGTCAATGTAAAGACCTATTCCACACTCAACTGACAACCTATCCAACTCAACCTATTCACACTATTCCACAGTCAAAAATATTGTTTTCCCAAACATGCTTGGAAATGTGAACATTTTTTTGACAACCTTCTTGGAGATAAATCGAAATTGCTGTACATGCGAGCAGCGGCCGGCAAAAGTTGTATGAAAATCCATATCTTTCTTGTTATGGCGGCCAAATAAATTACTATGTAAACTCATATCTGTCGTGTAATTTAAAAATGGAACCATCTTTTACTTCGAACCATGGCAACCAAGGAGGTAACTTATCCAAGGCATTATTTAAATACAGAACTGGCTTGCAAATAGAATGTTGTTTATTAAGAAAAATAAAAAACAAATGAACATTTCGCCGCGTGAAAAATTATTCTTGTTCGTTGTTCGTCATTGATTTTAAAAAGTAGGTAACTAAAATTTCTGCCTAGATACTACTTAGTTTTAATTTCCGCGCATTGTTTGAGAAAAGCACTATACAAGCCTTGGCCACAACTGAGCGTTGCCGGACTCCGTAATGCGTGCCTCTGCTGCGCCACGGCCCGCATACTTCACGATTGTCCGGCAAAACTACACTTGGCGACCGCGGCAGTAATGTACTAAAGCGAAATCCACATTAGTTTATATACTGTGGTTAAAATTTTAAGCGAATTATACTTGCACATTGTAAATTATTTTATGTCATTTTACTTTTACCGATCATGATCGAGTTGTTAAATGTTCCGTCTATATATATCCTAACTAGCGATCCGCCCCGGCTTCGCACGGGTGGTAAAAAGGTTCCCATGGAAATCCAATATACCCTATGTTACTCAGGGTAAATGTAGCTTTCCAAACGTGATATAATGTTTTAAATCGGCACAGTAGTTTTTGAGTTTAGTCCTTATAAACATACACACAAACATACAAATCTTTCCTCTTCATAATAATATTTCTTTTTTATTTATTCTTTATTGTACACAAAATTACATAAATACAAAACAGTGAGATGTAATGTACAAAGGCGAGCTTAACTCAAAGTTGAGTTTTCTTCCAGCAAACTCGGGAGTGCATAGAGGAGTTGTAATACGAGAGGCAAAGTCTAGTGTACATAAAATTGATTATGATGTAACAGGTATACGAAATATATTCCCCAGGTTATAGATATACATATACATACATACATAAATAGCACCATACATACATACATAAATACCACCATACATACATACATGCGAATGGAGTGGGGAAGAGAATTCCACAGCCGTACTGCAGAAACTGTGAACGAATTGTCGTAGCAAGTAGAACAATGAGAAGGAGTTCGAAGTAAAAGGGAGGACGAAGTGCGACAGGGTTTAACCCTGGACAAGGAACTCAAAACGCTCACGAAGATATGAGGGAGCCTGAGGATTATGAAGAAGGGATAGAATGTGAACATTTCGTCGCCGCCGAATTGGTAACCATTTCAGTTGTCGCCGGAACTCCGAAACGTAGTCATACTTGCGTACACCGAAAATAAAACGAATGCATAAATTTTGCAGTCGCTCCATCTTGTTCCACAGTTCTTCAGTTGCATCCAGGAAGGTGACATCAGCATAGTCTAAAATATATAACATATAAATAAAAAATTAGTCTTAGTAGTGTAGAAAGAAACTCATTACGTTTCGAAATTAATTAAATCATAAAGATTGTACTAATATAGCCGACTGACACTAATAGGCTACTTGACTCATTTTTTTTCTGTCCTAAACGATTAATTATTATTCCATTATACAAAAAAAAAATATGAGATTTTATTTTTAAGCCTATAAATATTGAAAACTTTATTTAAAAGATATGATTTTCAAAAACCGGGGAAAACGCTGTCCGCCTTGTTGTTCGATAAATCATCTGTGCTGTGACGTCAGAAATACATGTAAACAACAATATGGCATTGGCAGCTCAGTCCACTAGTACTGACACCGTGTATTGTTTTGCGTGCACTTTATGTTCAGGACATATTTTACATTCACTACGGATAGAGTAGACCCTCATACATCCCATGGTGAACCATCGTGTCAAAGAAACCAGGAGTCCATAAACATCCGGACACGTCTTAGCATTCCGAGTCTTCAAAACTCAACCTGGAAAGTGCATGACGAAAACTTGGCAATTCTGCTAGAACATCCAGACAAGAAACAAGATCTAAATAGCCAAGTAAACACTTTCCAAGATACAATATACACGTATTTTAGTGAGCATTATCCGCCGTCAAATTACCATGCTCCTAAAACTAAGGAAAATTCTTTTAAAACTAAACTGCGGAGAAAGAAAAGGGAACTAAAGAAAAAACTTCGAGACGCCAAAGCCTTAGGCGATTATTATCTTAGTCATCAACTGTCTAGGGCATTAAGATCAATTCTGAAACTAATACAAGGTATATCGCAACAAATACCAAACAATCGCGATAGCTACGATAGGGCAAGGCATGAAGTAGATTTTGATAAAAACCCTTTTCAGTATTCAAAAAACATCTTCAAAAGCCAAAATGGTAAACTTCTATTGACCAAGGAACAAACTTACGAACATTACAAAAATACCTACGAAATATCTCAATGTAGAACACCATACAATCAACCGGAAACCCAAAGACCCCATGACCCTCTAGTACAATTCCAAGGGAGTGCACCTACCATAGAGGAATTAGAGATACAAATAAAAAAGAAATCATCTAAATCGGCTCCGGGCCCTGATGGTGTTCCATATATAGTGTATAAAAAAATGTCCAATAGTTCGCAAACATCTCACAAATATATTCAGTAAAATCTGGTCAGAAAAGAATATACCAGTCGCATTTGGCGAAGCAGTTTTTGTTCTCATCCCAAAAAAACACGAAGTGACTCATCCTAAAGATACTAGACCGATAGCACTAACTAACACAATTTCAAAAATATTTTTCTCAATTCTACAAACAAAAATGTGTAATTTTATGATTAACAATAGGTATTTCGGACCTAACCACCAGAAAGGATTTTTACCCGGAATTTCTGGATGTCTGGAACACAATAGTCTGTTAGCGGAAAGCTTAAAAGATGCCAGAAAATACGAAAGACAGATAACGGTATGTTGGATAGACCTAGAAAACGCATTTGGCTCAATTCCACATAACCTTATGATATACGCGTTGCAATGGTATAACTTTCCACCCGTGGTAATAGAGATAATCGCGTCGTATTACTCACAACTAAAATTTGCTATAAGCTTCCATAAAGACCACACAGAACCACTACGGTATAATGTTGGGCTGTTTCAGGGATGCTGCCTGTCACCAATAGCATTTAACATAGTAATTAATATCTTAATCACCAAATTAATACGTCACGAAAAGAAATGGGGTTATCGGTTTAAAGTAAATAACAAATACACTGAGTCCATCTTAGCTTTTGCTGACGACCTCGCAATACTGACGCGTAATCCAAATCAATGTCAGGAAATATTAAAGGAAATCGATGAGGTCTGTTCGTGGACAAATGGACTGAGAACGAAGCCCAGTAAGTGTCACTGTCTGTGTCTGGGTAGACGGGACACCAAATTTACCTCCTACGACCCGGGACTCTTCATAGAGGGTAAACCAGTTTCCATAGTCGCTGAATCGGTCCCATTTAAATTTCTTGGGAGAAAGATAGACCATCAAGGACGCACACCATCCTTAGATGAAGTTGTCAATATGTTTATAAACGACCTAAATAAGATAGATCAGCTACAACTGAATAATATCAAAAAAGCTTGGATATATGACAACTACCTAACATCACGTCTGACTTGGCCTTTTCTGGTATACGATTTCGGCAAAACCTTACTCGCGAAAATAGATGCAACTTTCATAAAATCACTAAAATCGTGGCTTGGACTAGCGCACTCTGCTGATCCCTCTGCTTTATTTAGGGATCAGAATAATTTTGGGATGAAATTAAAGAAACCATCGGAGCTCTATAAACACCTTAGAGTTACCAAAGCCCACATCTTAGGTAAATCCCAAGATGACACAGTCAGGGCACTCCCGAAAGATAATAACGCGTCCGAGCTTGAATCTAGACTTATATTCCATAAACGATTTATGATAGGAGCCCAGTCGAACAAAGTGGGGTTGGGAGTACGAGAGCCAAAAAGGGACCAGCATATACTTAGGTCCTTTCTGAAGCAAGACGAAAATGATAAATATCGAGTGCACGCGATGAATTTGGAAATCCAAAACGAATGGTTGACAATGGGAGAGTTCTGCATACCGATGGCTTTAAAGTGGCGCACCTTGATCTATGAGTGGTCGCCGGCCCTGTTAAAATTCTATCTTAACGCCTTTCAGATGACCCTTCCAGACCAGAGTAATCTGGTAAGGTGGGGGAAAGCCACAGAAAAACAATGTTATACGTGTGGTGAGGCAATAGGGACGGCTAGGCACATATTAGTAGGATGTAGGGTGCTTCTTGATAGAGGCTAATACTCACGCCGCCACGATAAGGTGCTTTTCATCATACGCGAAGCAATGAGTCTGGCAGTAGCTAGAGCCCAAAAAGGATTGACTACTAACAGACGTCATATCAACTTTGTGTCTGAAGGTTCATCCATAAAATCCAGGAACAAACCTTATTCAATCTTAGATACTGCCCCAGATTGGACTCTCCTAATCGACACGTATGAAAAGCACTATAAAATTCCGGAGGATGTTGGGGTTTCGTCATCTAGACCGGACATATTTCTATACTCGAAAACGACGAAATATGTGGTCCTTGTGGAACTTACTGTACCGTGGGAAACAAATATACCGAAGGACCACACACTTAAGAAAAATAAATACTGCGATCTCACAAACGAATTAATCAAAAACGGTTACGTGGTTAATTTGTATGCAGTAGAAGTGGGAGCGAGAGGTATACCAGCTAAATCTCTCTATAACCTACTTAAAGATCTAGGCCTATCGAGAGCTACAATAAGCTCATTACTAGGACGAATGTCTAAAGCGGCACTAGTAGGTTCGTATCAAATTTGGTTAGGCAGTGAGGGGAACTTGGGTAGTGAAGGTGAGTGTTGATGTACATCAACAAAAGGGGCCCCTTCCAAACCTACACTTGGGTCGCAAGTCCCAGGCACTGTCCCGAGTTCCCAACTCTGCAACGCGATGGACCCGGCACCCGCACGGAGAATCCATGGATTGCTAAGAATATCGTCTCTCTGTAGTTTGTTCCCCCCCGTTTAAGTTGCACGTACCCTATAGCATCATCGCCGTATGATTCTCTTGCAGATCTGAAAAAGTATAATGAGAAATATGTAAGTAGTTATAATTATTTATCATGATATGAGCCTTTACTTCAGTATTACTTATTAATTGAAAAAATTATTAGGGAACTTTTGTTTTATTTCCATGAGTATATTAATAAAATGCAATGTACTTACAAAGCAGTCTTGACGTTTCTTGGCTGGGTTGAACAGAAATCAGGATTCGTGGCAAAAAAATTATCAATCATAACCGAGTTAATTCTCGGCCAATTTGTGCTTTCTGCTTTTACAAATCCGATGTCCATTGTTTTCTTCAGTAACTCGAAAAACAATCACCTTTTTTGACTTACGGAAGATGTTTGGACAAAATCACAATCCGTTTTACTCGTACAAATGATCACACATCTCCATGATAATTATGACAATTGACGTTTCGTTGTTTTCGTATACTATAGACGTCATAACATGGACGACAGTGTTCTCACCCGTTGAGTAAAAAAAATAAAAATGTGTTTTTCAAATTAATTTTATTTATTGATCATGTACTTTTATTTCACGATATCGCTTTTTTACGTTTTCCTAAGTCATGTACTAAAGGAAAAACTCATTCGATGTATGAAATTAAGTATGAGTCAAGTAGCCTATTGTGGACTAACATAGCCTGATGATGATGATGATGATACCGATTGTTAGTTATTTGTATTTTTCTTTCATATCTCCTCATTTTTATTCACTTTCTGGTCTTTACTCATGTTACTTTTTAAATTTTAATATTCTTAATTTATACTATTCATATTTTTCTTATTAAAACCAACAAAGTACGGTTTACAACTAAAGTTGGTAATTTAAATTACTGAAAATAAATTAAATTACTGCATATAAAAGTAAGTCTCACCTACCTACGTAAATGTGAAAAAGGTATGGATTGCTGTGAAACTTTCACCGGTAATTGGATATTCAAAACGATTTTAAATAGAAAAAATTGAATCGGTCTAGGCGGAGATTGGATATTTTCCTGTAGTCAATAGTACCTTCATCGGTACTATTGACAACTTGGAACTGCCTGTATGTGAAATGTTCTGTAGATGAAAAACACATAAGCGAAACATTCTGTCGGTGGATCATTCGGCAGGGAAACGTTTCCCTGCCGAATGAGATTGTGTCAAAAAATAAGGATTTTAATTAATTTATATTATTGAACACGACCTTTTTTGTATCGAAACTTTTTTTTAAGAAAAAAGCAACTGAACCCATGTAATTTTAAAAAGGAATTTTATTATAAGTGTCATTATGTGCCTAATTGCGGTAAAATTAGAGCCAGTCTAAGAGCAAGTGTGGTGAAAAGTAACGTGTGAAACTGCACATAATTTGGTATTAAAATACGAGTGTCAGTTATAAAACGAGCCATAGGCAGACCCCAGACTACAAGCTGAAAGCTTCGGGATTTACGATAGGATGAAGAAGATGAAGGAGATAGGCGAGGTTTTTATGGTATCACACGATTAGCGGGATTTCCTTTGGATTTTGGCAAGCCTTTTGCATAAGCTATTTACAGAAACAATTAAGGTAAAATTACCAATAACGGGAACTGTCCCAATAGTGGACACTTTCGAAATAAACCTTTATTATAAGGAAAGTAACCACTTGGCTCATTTGACTATTGACTTAAAAGACGCCTAATGGTATCTATATAGCATGTTCAAAACGACAAGCAAATTTTGAATTCGAGACAGTTTTTTCTATTTGTTGAGGGTACTGATTTTAATAGGTATGATATTGTTGTTATTAAAAATGATTATCAGTAATTTTAGTACGGGTGTTGAAAATACATTACATAAATTGTTGACCTACTTAGACCATCCACATACTATGTAGAAAAAATCCAGCTGAAATTTTAAAATTTATTTTGTTATTCTGTGCGTAAAGAGGGCACTTAAGCCTGTTCCGAATGGAATAAAAGATAAAAAAAAGTAAAGACCGTCATTAAATGTTAGTTTTTAATGTTTTATTGTTAACATTTCAGTATGAGTATAATTTTTATTTTTTTACCTACTTTAGTTGTAACCCAGTTTAGTAATAAACCGCTGAATGTTCTGATGAGCTATTCCAATTAGTTCCACCCTCTCTTTTCCACGACAACACGGACAACACGTGCAGGACTTAGATGTCACCTGCATATGGTGCAGGACATTTCTTCAAGAACCAAGCGGTTCAGTGACTCTTTCCTTTGTCGCACCATTAAGACCTGGAATTCCTTGCCAGCTTACGTGTTTCCCTCTTCTTACAGTCCCGGGTCCTTTAAGCGGGGCGTGAAAGAGCATCTGATAAGGCCGTCAGGCTGAGTGCTAACATGGCACGTGTATGTAATGGTGGCCCTCTTTCTTGAGACTTTGCGTTCAGCTCACCATCAGGCGAGGTAAAGTCAAATTGACGCGTCTTATATAAAAAAAAGCTAAATGGTTTTAATAAGAAAAACTTCATGTTTTTCTTATTAAAACCATTTAGGTTTTTTTGGCATGAATTTAGAGTATTAAAATATAAAAATGGCATGAGTTAAGAACAGAAAATAAATAAAAATGTCGAGATATGAAAAAAAAATACAAATTATGAAAAACGTTGCATTCGGGGACTGCCGCGGTGATGCTATTGCATAGCATTTTTTATCAACTTATGCAATTATAATTATTTATTTATTTTTTATTTATGCAGTGTCTGCCTGATTGTCCAACCGTTCGACGGTCTGACCTTCCAACCGTCCGACCGTCCGACAGTCCGGTCGTCCGACAGTCCGACTGTTCGACAGACCGACCGTCCGACCATCCGATCGTCCGTCCGTTCGTCCGTCCGTCCGTCACTACATAGTAGGCGGAGATTAATCGCTCGGCCGAGCTACATGGTAGGCGGGTGTTAGATCTTTTTATTACGGAATTTCTTGATTCGGTCGCCGCGCTCATACCCCGCGATAAAAGCTATACAATAGCTTAAATTTGGTATAACTTAATTAATTTCGAAACGTAATGAGTTTCTTTGGCATGTAGACGGAACATTTAACAATCTGACCATGGCCGGTAAAAGTAAAACAACACAAAATAATTTGCAATATATAAAATATAATTCGCATAAATTTTAACAACAGTATATAAACTAATGTGGATTTCACTTACAATATGTTTTATCTATTCCACTCTTTACATTGACTTGTGTCTAATGATAGCACAAAATATATCATAGTTAATTTACATTTAAAAAGATCTATCATCTACCGGTTATATCCTCCTATCTCCTACACCTACACTTTTCCTTCTGCTGTGATTCATTTGAGTTCTTACGGGTGTTACTGCCGTCTAAGCCCTCTAAAAGCGATATGAAATCCAGCATCAAGCTTGGACCGTTAATCTTATACATCTATAGATCTTACTCACTCAAGTACCTTAACTCCCTAGTGGTACTTCAATACCATTATTCGACAAATTGACACCTTTGAATTCATTTTCAATATCTTGTAACGTACTATCTTTAGTCTCAGGCAGAATAAAATATAGCCCAAATAAACATTTAGCAATACTTATTCCGTATACTAAATAAACACCTCTTACACCGTCACTCTCCATTAAAACTGGCGTAAGTTTCAACAATAGTGTGTACATACATGTGAATACCACTCCGTTAAAAAAGGAACCCCAGCCTTTATATTCCAAAGGTAAAATTTCTCCAGATAATGTACAACATAAGGGTACAATACTAAAATTTATTATACAACTATGCAGAACTATTAAAGTCTCAGAGCAATAAACCAACCGGAGACGCCACTAACACGCATACCCCGCTGCCAAAGGTATGAGACAGCGGGTCATGCACGTTATATAAAACTAGTTGCCGCGCTTTCCGCGCCATTTCGACGCACGGCTCACTGAGTTAACTTCTCCTATTAAAATGCCGATTTGCTGTGTATTTTAGTGTAAAAAGCGATCAGCGACATTAAATAAACAAAAGGATAACATTACCTTTCACCTGTAAGTAAAATTTCGTTCAAATAATATCAATTAATTCATTAAATTATCAAAAAATCAAAAAAAAATAAGCTAATTGACAGTGTTACCAATGTATGAACTAGACTGAAATCTGGGGTAATTTTTAAGCTAATGCTTCTTACAATTTAATCAATTTTTTATTAAGCTGAATAATATTTTACACAGTATATTTTTTATACCACTTAGATGGCAGACAAGCACACGGTCCAACTGATGGAAAGTGGATACCGAGGCCTATAGCATGTTTATAGTTACTGCGTAAAAACCGCGGTGAGCCGAGTTCATAAATAATAATATTGTTGACATTCTAAGTGGAACATGACGCTGTAACGTTCCTATGTCAAGGCTCCAAGTTGTAACTGATTGTTGCCATGACCATTGAATCTAGATGTATAAAGCTATCCCCGTACGCCTCTCGTATTCAAACCTACAATTCCCAGCCGCGCTATCGTCTAATGACCTTCAGACCGCTTATCGTGATACGCAGTAATCCGTGATTCTATAGAAAAATGGGTTGTGAAAGACCTATTCCTTATCGTACTTTATCTACAATAGAATTCATGTATATCCCAGTCCTAGTTCCCCAACCTAAAGTTCACATACTCTTATGATTGTAACTCGTATTTACTTTAACATACCTCTTAACAGATTTGTCGCTACTCCAACCTTACTCCGTAGTCAATCCACAGTTCGTCACCTTATTTATCATACTAAACTCACAATATAACATACAAATTCACTTATTTACTTAGTGGAATACGACCAGACAATCTTTTGACAACTAACATTCTTAATGACGTTTGAAATTTGACAATATTCACCGCCCTTCATTCAACACTTAGCACAGAGAGACCTACCACATTACGCTTGTACTACACGTAAAATTAGAATCAACAAAACTAACTGTCAATCATTCAATACTTCAAATTATAATTGTTTTCGAGGATACCAACAGAGGTCGTGTTATTCAAAATAATACACAAACAATTACTATCAGTGATAATTTATAGTTAAGATCAACTCATCGTTGAAACTTCTATAAATCTTTATTATTTCTGTAATATAGTGTATTTTCCCCCCCCCCGTGTATAAGAAATGTGGCCCCGTGCTCGCCACATTCAGTAGGACTCGCCACTAGTACCAACATAGTCCTTCCTATGCCTAAGTAGGTATTTAGGAGACAATTTTAAAGTCCCCTGCCTACTGTATCGAGGCATCCGATACACAAATCCCCAATTCTATTTTCAGAATAGCGTAACTCTAACGCAGGACTTCAGTCCTATTGCCGTAATTCCTTAAAGATAAGGTATTAAGATGATAACACAGAATCATCGTTCTAAGCGTCATTTTAGGACAATTATATTAGTATCTATCGCAGTAACTTCTGCGCTGATTGTTAACGATAAGTTTAATTAGGAAAAGCTCATTTATTAGCACAGACCTAAATAATTATAGTTAATACTAGAACCAATTCACTTCTGAATAATAATGTCTATATAGACACTTCAGAGAGAATATATTCTCACCGAACACTTGATCGAACTACAATAATTCAGCTCAGATATAGCTTTTGCTTCACCCTAGCGGATGACAAAGTTACTATAAAATAGCGATCGAGCGACCATGTGCATTCAATACAGTACATATAACAACTGATTATGCAACAGTGATTAAAATGTCCAAACATCATTATTTGTGTGTTTGTAGCCATGGTAATCTCATGTGTAAGATCTTGCTCGTACACAAAGAACAATAGTAAAATAACTACCTCTGTAGCTAGTCTGTCAGATACTTCCGACCCTTCAGACTTCGGTGGTCTTGCACATAATTCTGTAGCCAGAAAGGTTTCACTAGTGTGAATGTACAATATACCGTTGTGTTGTTGTTCAATAATGAACCAGCAAGGATCTATATGTAAATAGTAAATATTATATCAAAGATGGTTAGGACAGATCAATCACTGTGTATTTACCTTTAACAATATCTGAATTCAGTAATGAATACACCAGTTCACTGTCTCCATTTCACTCACAATCACTCACTTCACTATTAAATCACTCGTCGTGGTGTTGCAGCATTCGCTTGTAGTTTTATTTTCACCATAATCTTAGCGTAATTATTACACATTCCTGTCACTATAGTCCCAGTAAATTCCAACAACGTAAATCGACATGAAAATTGGCTTGCAAAAATTAGCGGGAATACTTTCATTCTTCGGTCACAAGATGGCGGTCATTTACAAATCTGCTTTGTTGTAATTGAACCAATTGTCTATCTAATTTCCCAATCAGATTATCATGATTTACAATAATAACAACTTAGATCACCCCTTTACAAACGCAATACTACCTACCTAATATATATATTCATATGTTTGCTATTAGTGTGTACCTACTCACCTACCTGACTAAACTAACCATGTATCAACAAACATTCAACTACGTTAAACGTGAAATGTGTAAAGCTAATCTAACTGACTAGGGCGCAGGTAGTAAGCCTGACTTTGAACTATCACTAATACCCCCTACGAGCAAGAGACCACGGCCGGAGCCAAGGATGTGTTCTCTCACAGGACAAGGACATAAAAGTGTGTATATATACATATATAAAGATAGACAGGACTGATCCGCTCTGGAGAGCGACAACCGCCTCCTCTCCAGTCACAAACCATCCTGGAAGCTCACGGATCCCTTTCAGGCAAAATCCGTGTGCTGAGCGCTTCAGACTATCCTCAGCATGCCTAGCTGAACAGAGGTCAAGAGCTTCGTTATCACCGATAGGTATCAACTCAAGGCAATCACGTCGATTGACTTCCTAAGCGGGGGAACCTAGCTAATACCTATGGCCTCAACCGTCCCTAGCCCTACCAAAGTCCCACAAAGAATCCCTATATAAACATTTTATCTCATGTATGGCCCTGTACCGCAGACTCACAGTACAGCTGATATTCTGAATTGAACACGAGATTCAATTCTTAATCCCAGAGATAAAGGTGTCTTGTCTGGCTCATACGATAAAATGTTCATTTCGCGAATTATAAACTTCAATAAAGGCGAACTACCTAATTCCTCTTTTCACTAATTTAAACACTATATATTTACTAATTAAACTCAATTATTCACAATCAAAGTAAAAAAAATCTTCACGACTTTAAATGTAAAATTCTCAAAATTCCCGCCAAAGTACATTGTACAGAATACCTTTCGCGAATCGACCAACCCCGAAGCCAGCTCAAAGAAAAAGTGTCCTTGAATTCCCTCGTAGACCTTGCTTCAAGGTCTCAAACACCCCCACAGCCAATCAGAAGATTCGATTTTCCCGCCAAAAGTCACAATTTCTGAATAATTGACAACAGCGCTAGGTTTTCTATGGCGCCTGCGTTATAATTATGAACTAACTTAAATCTTCCGTGAACCAGTGGCCCTTTTTTAAATATTTATAAGCTATTTACATACTTACACTCATTGATTCTAACTGTCAATATTTTCATAATAATATAAGATTAATTTTATGTTTAATAAACATCCATATTATACTCAATAATAGATATAGAAAATTATTCAATAATCATTTGACCTTTAAACAATAATAGCCAATCAGAGCCATTTCCTGCATTTTCCATAGCTCTGAGGCACACAGATAATAAATAGTATTTATAATCTCTTTTCAACAGTACTTTATTGCATTAAATATTATAATTATTGTTCCTTGTAAATAATTAATAAGTTTTAACTTTATCTGTTTATTCTTTTCCTTATTAATTTTATTATAAACAATACACAAAACTATTATAATATTATTCTTGTGTAAATATCCATAGACTATTTTTCTTAAATTCTTTCAATCATAGTCCCATCTATAGGTACTGTATATATTAAACTACATTTTAAATTTATTTGTTCATAAAACATATTTACTTGCCCTTTGCAATTTAACAGAATAATTTCTTTATGAATCATTTTTTTTCTTTGACCACATACCATAGTGTATATTTATTCATCATTTTATTTACGTATAAAAAATTCCTTACTTAATCAACTAGATGGCGTTTTACGACATTGAATTATTTTCGTTTTATAAAAAACCAAGTGATATTCAATTTACTTGTAGAAATTCTTACTTAATTACTAGATGGCGTTTTACGACATTGAATTATTTTATTTATTTATGTTTTCTTGTTTTATAAGAACCTCGAAACGGTGTTTCAGTCCGTTACAACGCTCAACTTTGCTTGAAGTTTAAATTATCGCTGTAGTTACGTGTTGAAAGCTATATTTACTATATCGAATAAGAACGAAGGGATCGTTGTTTAAAACAATACCTAAGTCATATCTTCAATTAATATAAAGAAATATTTATTTTTAACTTATTGCAACATAATCTAGTTTTTCAAAACCCTGTAAAGATTACTAACATTTGCTGTCATAGCATCATAGCCTTTCAACCAATAGTACCAATGCACACAGATATAATTCAATATGAGAGTATTGTTATCTTACATTCGAAAATAAAATATTTCGAAAAAAAAGCGAAATATTTTGTAGGAAGTTGGCCACACTTTGCCAGAATTAGAGCTGGGACAGCATAATGACCAATATCGATATCAATATTCCAGTACCCTATTAACAATTTTAACGTAAATTTTTAGATTCCCAAAAGAACTATTACTTTGTACCGCTTGGGTCCAATTTTGTGGGAACCATGTTTCGTGGGTGCCGAGAAGTACAATTTGCTCACAGCATTTTAAAAGTTCCTGTTTTTTAATACAATCAAACAATAAGGGAAAATTGATTCAGGGCGCTGTACCAACGTTGATATTACCCAAGGTACATTTTATTATTGTACTAGGTCCTGATTTTCAGCTTAGTAGTTAACCCTTCTAATATTAGGTATACATATGAAATTGGTGTTATAAAACGATATATAAGCTTATTTTTTTACAGTTTTTTTATTTAATCAATCAAAGTTTGTACCGTTGTTATCTATGCACTTTTGCCATTTTATAGGCAGTTCATTGATTCCTTTGCTGAAAAAGTTGCGGGAGCGAGAATCAACAATCTGATTAAAGTAGTTTTGTTTTGGACTGCCTAATCTGAATTGAACTTTTTTCAACTAAGAAATACTCCAAAAATACTCCAGATTTGTGGAGTGGAGTGGATCAAGGTCCGGGAAGTATGGTGAGTGATGGGGACATTCCAACATTCCTTCTCTACTTTAACGACCGTCTGTTGGTCTGGTGTGGTCTAACGTTGTCCTGAAGCAGCAGTGGGCTAGAACAGTTCACCAATCTCGGCCGATTAACGGCTAGCTGTGCTGGATGTTGCAGATTAAAATGGTCAGTTCTATACAACGCCAATTTCATATGTAAGGAGTATTAAAAGTGTAGAAAAAGTATTCAATAAAATAAAAAGCCTTTTATTAATCACTTATTTAAAATTAATATAAATAATTAACTTATTTATTGTTACTTTGGTACCTGTATTTCATACGAGAACCCCTTATTGGGGGACTTCATCGTCGGGTCCCACGACTGATTAAAATAACTCTAATGGAATTTATTTTGGACAATTTTTGGCCATTTCAAAGTGCTAAATCTACAAAGACTTACAAAATTATTAGCAAAACCCCTGTACACAGTACCTATTTCATTAAAGAATGCATATTCTATTTAATAAATATAATAAATATTATTTTAACGACGTTATAATACGTAAAAAAGTCATCACATATGATAATTGATAATTACCTTCACGCATTTGAAACACAAAATCCTCGATACATAATATCGACATGGTCAAGCTCTAGCTTGTTTACATTAATGAGATGTCACTGATAGAGGTCCCTGTGTGCGAATGTGAGTGTGTGCGGATAGTTTAAATTAGTGTTCAACATTTTTGTTGTGTGAGTGCATAGCGACGTGATTTAAAAATGCATTAGTAGTTGACAATTAAATTAGTGTGCGTCCCCCGTCCCCCGCTGAAAGTGGCAGACTTTTGTTCGTACAAAATAGCGCGCGAGTCCACTCCGTTTGGTTTATTGCTCTGAGATTAAAGTAGGTGTTAGCCACGCCACAAACGGCGACTTCAAAGTTATAACGAAACATATAATAAACATTAATCCAACTGTTGCTGCACCAAACGAAAACAAAATGATTCGTCTTTTGAAGTTACTAATGATTAAACAAGAGGATATTAACGCGATAACCGCTAAGACATCAGTACTAATGGAAAAATATATTGCTAGTGACTTATCTTCTACTAATTTCATCATCATTTGCATGACGTAAACTAAAAAAACTGACTGTGGCACTCGG
The DNA here is from genome assembly GCA_949126895.1 of Eilema caniola. Lineage (NCBI taxonomy): Eukaryota > Metazoa > Arthropoda > Insecta > Lepidoptera > Erebidae > Eilema > Eilema caniola. The sequence goes on from OX421466.1 coordinate 2,697,552, forward strand.
GGATTGCCGCGGTAAAGCTATTGCATAGCATTTTTTATCAACTTTTGCATAATTATTTAATAATAATATGTAGGTAATAATATAATATGTATATGTATATGTATATGTATATGTATATGTATATGTATATGTATATGTATATGTATATGTATATGTATATGTATATGTATATGTATATGTATATGTATATGTATATGTATATGTATATGTATATGTATATGTATATGTATATGTATATGTATATGTATATGTATATGTATATGTATATGTATATGTATATGTATATGTATATGTATATGTATATGTATATGTATATGTATATGTATATGTATATGTATATGTATATGTATATGTATATGTATATGTATATGTATATGTATATGTATGTATATGTATGTTAGACAATGCACGGCCTTCAAGCCACACCTCCGTGCCCGCCGAAGTCGTCGTCGGAGCGTGAGGTTTTTTCGTTACGGAATTTCTGGATTCGGTCCCCGCGCTCAAGGCCCTCGATAGAAGCTATGCAATAGCTTAAAATATTTTTTTCCAGAAAAATCTATAATCAATGTTGCTTCAAGAAGTCTTTCTTTAAAATAAACGTGTACCATTTTTCTGTGTTCGTAGTATTTACCTTCCGTAGTTGAGATGAATGCAAATCGTTTAACTCTTGCAGTTTGGAGTCACCATGGAGCCAGATGAAGGATTTTTCACTTTCCTTGAAGTAACCTTTCTTAGCCAAGTAATAAGGACTTTCTGGCCAAAACAGCGTCATCACTAAAGAAAGTGTTGGAAAAGTAATAGCAAAAGTGGCTATTTGCCGCCAGTTCCAAATCAGAGGTAAAGCATGGCATATAAGTGAACCGAAGGCTGTTGCTGATTTCTTGAATACCGCGAAGCAGCCTCTCCTTTTAGAATCAACGTATTCACTGATAATCATAGGAGCTATAAAGTAAGTACCAAAGGTGAAACCTTGGATGATTCTTGCAGACATAAGTGCTGTGACATTCTGAGCTAGTGCAAATATAATCCAGCCGATTATGAGGAATATATTGGCCGTGATGTTGACGATTTTCCGACCGAAAATTTGTAGAAGGGGTGACAGCATGCATAACCCAAATATGCCAGCAATACCATTGCTTATGTCTGGAAAGTGAAATAACATGATACAAGATAATTAAATAAAATGAAATACGCCCTCCACCTTCCAAAATGCCACTAGGTGGCAACTGAGAATTTACTTAAAATTTTTGAATTTCCCCCACTTAATGCTCTGCCGTAAACTTTTTACCAAATGCGAAAAAGATTGTGAGTTGGGAAAGATCAGCTCTTGCTTCGGTTTAATGTAGTTTGTAACGTTACAGCTGGTCCTCGAGGAGGGCCAGTGTACGTCAGATTGTTAGAGGAAGAAGGGAATAATAAGACGTGAACAGGGAAATGGCACTTTGTATTGTTCGCAAGAATAAGATACACAGTTCATAAGAAAAGCACTTAAGAGTCATTAAAACCACACTATACTCTTCGAGTCTTCTCTTCAACTTTTTATATAAGATTCAGTGCTGTTATGGGCCAGGCTTGCACAGGCACTCAATGAGAAAATACGTCCGTGAGACTACGAGGCGTAGCTGCATTCCATCAAAAGCTTGATGGAACAGAAGATTTTCAGAGTGGCCTCCACCAGAGGCACGAGACTTGGTCAATCCTTATGATTGAATATTCATTTAAAAGGCAGTGGCTTCTGAAATAGTAAGATGAACTTCAGTAATAAGATTTAAGAGATCTCTTCACGATCCAAACCGGAGCTCGAATGTCTGCGTCCTCAATTTTCCAAAGCTTGTTAGGAACACCGCAGCTGTCAGTACAAATTTGAATTTAAAAGTATAAATGCGTATAGAGAAAAGAGGATGACAATACTATGAACTAAAATAAACCTACTTAGATAATATAGTAATATTACAAGTTCACTTTAGCTAGACCATCCTCCGAACAATATTTATCTACTTAATCCAAGTGTAGTATCTGTGGTTGCTGTTTATGTAACGTATTTGTTATCATACTCACCTATCCAAGATATCTGATCTACTGTGGCTTCTATTTCAGTCGAATTACTCGACAAGAGGGCGTTATTTAATACGGATGGAAAGGAAATCATCATACCACCGCCTAAATAATAGAATATAATTGTCATCAGAATGAAAACCTGGAAAAGGCATTTTCAGCTACAACTTTGGTTGGATATAATTGACATGTTGGCTGATCTTAAATAATTGGGACAAGGCAGGCAGATTCTCGTGGCTAAGAAAATTGTGTTGACTATCAGTTTCATCCTCAGAGCAATAAACCAAACGGAGTGGACTCGCGCGCTATTTTGTACGAACAAAAGTCTGCCACTTTCAGCGGGGGACGGGGGACGCACACTAACTTAATTGTCAATTACTGATGCATTTTTAAATCACGTTGCTATGCACTCACACATGAAAAATGTTGAACACTAATTTAAACTATACGCACACACTCACATTCGCACACAGGGACCTCTATCAGTGACATCTCATTAATGTAAACAAGCTAGAGCTTGACCATGTCGATATTATGTATCGAGGTTTTTGTGTTTCAAATGCGTGAAGGTAATTATCAATTATCATATGTGATGACTTTTTTACGTATTATAACGTCATTAAAATAATATTCATTAGAATATGCATTCTTTAATGAAATAGGTACTGTGTACAGGGGTTTTGCTAATAATTTTGTAAGTCTTTGTAGATTTAGCACTTTGAAATGGACAAAAATTGTCCAAAATAAATTCCATTAGAGTTAATCAGTCGTGGGACCCGACGATGAAGTCCCCCAATAAGGGGTTCTCGTATGAAATACAGGTAAGTACCAAAGTAACAATAAATAGGTTAATTATTTATATTAATTTTAAATAAGTGATTAATAAAAGGCTTTTTATTTTATTGAATACTTTTTCTACACTTTTAATACTCCTTACATATGAAATTGGCGTTATATAGAACTGACCATTTTAATCTGCAACATCCAGCACAGCTAGTCGTTAATCGGCCGAGATTGGTGAACTGTTCTAGCCCACTGCTGCTTCAGGACAACGTTAGACCATACCAGACCAACAGACGGTCGTTAAAGTAGAGAAGGAATGTTGGAATGTCCCCATCACTCACCATACTTCCCGGACCTTGATCCACTCCACTCCACAAATCTGGAGTATTTCTGGAGTATTTCTTAGTTGAAAAAAAAATTCAATTCAGATTAGGCAGTCCAAAACAAAACTACTTTAATCAATTTGTTGATTCTCGCTCCCGCAACTTTTTCAGCAAAGGAATCAATGAACTGCCTATAAAATGGCAAAAGTGCATAGATAACAACGGTACAAACTTTGATTGATATAATAAAAAAACTGTAAAAAATAAGCTTATATATCGTTTTATAACACCAATTTCATATGTATACCTAATATTAGAAGGGTTAACTACTAAGCTGAAAATCAGGACCTAGTACAACAATAAAATGTACCTTGGGTAGTATTAACGTTGGTACAGCGCCCTGAATCAATTTTCTCTTATTGTTTGATTGTATTATAGAACAGGAACTTTTAAAATGCTGTGAGCAAATTGTACTTCTCGGTACCCACGAAACATGGTTCCCACAAAATTGGACCCAAGCGGTACAAAGTAATAGTTCTTTTGGGAATCTAAAAATTAACATTAAAATTGTTAATATGGTACTGGAATATTGATATCGATATTGGTCATTATGCTGTCCCAGCTCTAATTCTGGCAAAGTGTGGCCAACTTCCTACAAAATATTTCGCTTGTTTTTTCGAAATATTTTATTTTCGAATGTAAGATAATAATACTCTCATATTGAATTATATCTGTGTGCATTGGTACTATTGGTTGAAAGGCTATGATGCTATGACATCAAATGTAATTTTGACATACCTATTATTAACGTCTTATGTGTACATAATTATCCCAGCAAACAGGGCAGCCAATAAACTGAATGTTAGTAATCTTTACAGGGTTTTGAAAAACTAGATTATGTTGCAGTAAGTTAAAAATAAATATTTCTTTATATTAATTGAAGATATGACTTAGGTATTGTTTTAAACAACGATCCCTTCGTTCTTATTCGATATAGTAAATATAACTTTCAACACGTAACTACAGCGATAATTTAAACTTCAAGCAAAGTACCAGTTGAGCGTTATATTCCACTTAGAATGTCAACAATATTATTAATGAACTCGGCTCTCTGCGGTTTTTACGCAGTAACTATAAACATGCTATAGGCCTCGGTATCCACTTTCCATCTGTTGGACCGTGTGCTTGTCTGCCATCTAAGTGGTATAAAAAATATACTGTGTAAAATCTTATTAAGCTTAATACAAAATGGATTAAATTGGTAAGAAACCTTAGCTTAAAAATTACCCCAGATTTGATTCTTGTTCATACATTGGTAACACTGTCGATTAGCATACATTTTTTGGTTTTTTGATAATTTAATGAATTAATTGATATTATTTGAACGAAATTATACTTACAGGTGAAAGGTAATGTTATCCTTTTGTTTATATATTGTCGCTGATCGCTTTTTACACCAAAATACACAGCAACTCGGCATTTTAATAGGAGAAGTTAACTCAGTGAGCCGTGCCTCGAAATGGCGCGGAAAGCGCGGCAACTAGTTTTATATAACGGGCATGACCCGCTGTCTCATACCTTTGGCAGCGGGGTATGCGTGTTAGTGGCGTCTCCGGTTGGTTTATTGCTCTGAGGTTTCATCAGTACTCTCAATACGATTAATTTTCTTCATCCTTTTCCTTAATTGCAGCAGAGGTGCTCATCTTAGATGCCCGTCTTCTTAGATTTAACTATGTTATAGGTACTTCAGCTCAATTAAGTAATCTACTAGCTGGTTAGTTTTAGTTTAATGAGGTTTGCCCATATTTCTATAAAACGATGAGATCACCAGATGCGTACTAGGATAATAATTTCAAAGCTAGGTACTGGCAAAACGTCAAAAATAAAAATTAACACACCTGTTTCCAAAGATATACATCGCCCATATTTTTCAAATGTATGTTTACAAAATATTCCACTGAGCTTGTCTTGAACGTTGGATTTAAGTATGGCTTCAAATATTTATAAAGATTTCAAATTTGAAATGATTATTTACTTAAATAACAAGATTTGTGCACAATATGTACCTACTACAACAATGAGTTAAAATTTGCTTTATTATTTAAGTAATACAATCGTTAAGGTATGGAACAAATTTATTTGGGATTCCTTAGCCAAGTAATACAATCGAATGAAATGCAACTCATGTAGGTACTACGGCTACACTAGATACTAGAGATGCAACGGATAGTTGTTTGGCCGGATACCGGATACCGGATATTCGGCCTGATCACCGGCCGAATATCCGGTATCCGGCCGCCGAATATTCGGCCGGCCTAACGAAACCTACATTTTAGTTTGGCGGCGCAGGCGCGTCGTGTAGGTTTCAACCTGTTACGTATTGTAGGTTCGCGCGGACCGTTTTCTAGGCAAGGAACGTGTTTTATTAGTACAGTGTACGGAACTATTTCGTATGCAGTACACGTGCACCCGCCTATTTTGTTAAATAGATAAGTTTTTTTTTGTGTTTAATGTATAGGGTAATGTATACGTAATTGTGAACTCGTACTTCATTCTGTGTTTATTTATTTGTTGTTGTTTTCTTGTATACTAACCATTTTTCAAAGTTAAATACCAAACAGAATCACAATTCGGTATCCGGCCGGATAAAGATAAAGATAAAGATAAATTTATTTGTAGAAACATGTGTACAGATGATGTTACATGATAGTGCATTGAGTTTCAACATGTTCTGTCAATGTAGACGTACAAATATGAGTATTCGCGAGCATTTGTATGAACACGTGACAGGCATATTAACTATCCGGTATTCGGCCGGATAGTAAAATAATGGCCGGATAGGCCGGATACCGGATAGCAACCGAATATCCGTTGCATCTCTACTAGATACCGTGATATGCCAATCATTACCTACCGCCATAATTTCAACAACGCCTAAGTGTAGCCACAATTTAGCACCTTATTTATCGACATATCTGGGTAAACATATATTTAGTGAATATAGAAATAGAGATGGTGTGGCGTCTACTTGCATAACTTTATTTTGTAATTTGTGTTTGTTTACTATATTTACTTATTGTAAAATACTTAGCAATTTAATATTATATCTACATAGTGGACTTACATCATTTTAGATAGTTAATGCGCAGAGCGAGCGCCGTGTGAGTTGAAGGTAGGTACTACTTACATGCACCGCGGCGAGTCGGCGACCGGCCGGTCCGAGCCGCAGCCCGCAGCCGCACCGCGGGCATTCAGCCACGGCCTCTCAACGCGAAACCATGCTCGCTCGCTAAGCGCACGCGCACTCGTATTCATATTAAGTTCGTAGACTGTGTCCTTATAGTTCCGTACAAAGTGTTACAGTACTGATTAATAAATCTAACATTGTGTAAATACCTTATTTTATTTAGGCGTGCAAGTGTAATAACTTACCGTAATCAACCGCCTCAATGGCATACCTACAAAAAAATGTGTATTACACTATAACCTACGAAAAAGACTTGGATGGATAACACAAAATGGCGACTATAATAAGAATCCAGTAACCTGTCGATAACTAATTATCTAATTAGAATAAGAAACACATAGACACACTCTCACAGATTAAAAATATAAAATTTAAAAGAAAAATGATATAATTATGTCGAAGTGGTTCCATAAGCGGCTGTCGATTTGTGTTCTCAGGTTGCGACACCGTTGTCACCGTGGAATAATTATTGCCATAACGTCAACAATGCCTAGGTGTAACCACGATTTATGGCCATAACTCCACAATGCCAATCAATATGGCATTCGGCGGTAGACATTAGCCTCCTTTATACGGCCATTCAATCGCTTGTCCTTGGAGTGTACATGATTCGTACATTTACCTGTGCACGACCATCCTTTGAAGTTGTAAAAAATAATAATTCGCCATTTTGTGATGGTGGCCATCTTAGATTTGAAATTTGATACGTACCCAATGTGGTCGTCAAATGAAAGAGTTTTGAGAAAATATGTAATCCGCCGTTTTGTTGCCATGTTAGGAAGAACACTTACGACTGGTGAATCAGTCGTAAACTTATACAAACAAAAAAACTAAATCAAAATCGGTTCATCCGCTCGGGACCAGTTACCACGTGGAAGTGCTGTTGCTGTAGATGGTGAAGGATACATTTTATATTATTCAGTTCATTTTTCATTTACACAAGCAATGGCATCGCTAATATATTAGGGTTCTGCTTGCTACAAATATTCAGTAGAAAAATCATCACTATCACAGCCAATTTGTTCCTTTTAACTGGCTGGATTACTTGCACTAGCCCAGTATGTCACAGCAGTTATGGCTACGAGAATCATCCAAGGATTTATCTTTGGTGCTAAATCTGACCACTGAAAAATGGTACACGTTTATAATAAAGAAAGACTTCTTGAAGCCGTTTGTGATAGTATCTCTGATTACATTGATTGTAGATTTATCTGGAAAATATTATTTTATAGTTTACGTCATACAAATGATGATGGAGTTAGTAGACGATAAGTTACTAGCAATATATTTTTTCATATGTAGTGTCTTCGTGGTTATCGCGTTAATTCCGTTTTGTTTAATTATTAGTTACTTTAAAACACGAATCATTTTGTTTTCGTTTGGCGCTCTAACAGCTGGATTAATGTTTATTGTATGTTTCGTTATAACTTTGAAGTCGACGTCTGTCACGTGGTTGGCGCCTACGGTAATAGCTCTACATAATTATATGGCTAATTTTAGTATTATACCTTTATGTTCTACATTAATAGGTGAAATTTTACCTTTGGAATATAAAGGCTGGGGTTCCCTTTTAAACGGAGTGGTATTCACATGTATGTACACGCTATTGTTGAAACTTACGCCGGTTTTAATGGAGAATGATGTTGTAAGGCAGGGGTGTCAAACTTAATTTTGCAGAGCGCCATATATTAAATTTGGTAACCTATTGAAATATTGAATTTCTGTTACCCGAATCTTAAAACTAATCTTTTTATTTGGTTCCCATACAAATCGTGTTCCAGCTAAACTATGTACTGGTATATTAAAAATCAGTAAATTTATACGATTCATTTAGGGTGTGTAACAGTTGATATAATAAAAAAAAAAGACGGGTTGCACTCTGGCAGTGCCGGCAGAAGTGAAAACATTTTCTTTTGTTCTTTCTTCGTTATATGGATAGAAAAAGATAAAAAAGAATATCCATACCATACATATAATATAGCGCTAATCATAGAACCTATCACTTATTTTCTGCAAATTTTCTGTCAGAAGAAATTAGTAAATTAGGAAAAGAAAAAATAATCACATAAAATAATAAATTACAGAAAGAAAAAATAATCATAAAAAGTAATAAATTACAAAAAGAAAAAATAATCACCAAAAGTAATAAATATACACCAAAAGTAATATATAAGAAAAAACAATCACAAAAAATTCCTGAAAGCCAGGTGATTTGAACCCGATACTATCTGAAACTATAAGGACTTCCAGTCGAAGTGCTTACCGTTTAAGCTACGACGCTATCTACTGTAATTTGCAAAATACATAGTCTGTACCTAATCGTGTATGACGTCAGTCGTCGGTTACGGTTCAAAGGTCAACTAATCCTGACGCTTCCTGAACATTTTACACCCATCCAACGCCGCTAAAGAAGTTTTCACTTCAAAAATCTAACGTTCACCGACCCGACTCGCCGTGGTACTTGTCTGCCCTACACTAGAGTGTTATTTAAGAACCGGAGGCGCGGAGGGAGGGCAAACCAAACTTTATTACGCAAGGGCGGAAGGACTGCACTTCCCGCAGCGCCGGAGACGAGCAACACTAATGCTTGCCTGCTTGCCTGCATGCTTGCCTGCTTGCCTGCATGTTTGCCTGCTTGCCTGCATGCTTGCCTGCTTGCCTGCATGCTTGCCTGCTTGCCTGCATGCTTGCCTGCTTGCCTGCATGCTTGCCTGCTTGCCTGCATGCCTGCATTCTTGCCGGTTTGATTGCCAGCTTGCCTGCATGCATGCTTGTTTGCTTACATGCATACATATATTTTTTAAGGCAACGTGTATTTTGTTCAGTAGGTCTCAAGTTGTAGTTAGTAGACGCCATATGAGGTTTAGTTTTAGGTTTAAAAATCTGGATATTGTTTGTCTGGATATCAATTAACTGGATATCAATTGATTGCATTTCAAAAATTTGTGTTTTAAAAATTGGGCTTTCGTGCATATGGATTACGGTCATCTGGATTTTGTGCATTTAGATTTCGTGTGTCTGGAACTCGTTCGTCTGGATTATAAAACGTCGTACAAATGAATAAATGGGCAAATGAAATTCGGAGTTGCGATTATATGGCAAATAAAACTTCGGAATTTGAAAAACCGGGATTATGAAAATTGGCCAAACGTTTTCTGGATTATGATATTCGCAATATTAAAATTCAGAATTAAGATAGTTAACCATTAAATTTAGAATGTGTAGGCGGGCCAGATTCAAATAAAAAAAAGACGGGTTGCACTCTGGGAGTGCCGGCAGAAGTGAAAACATTTTCTTTTTTTCTTTCTTCGTTATATACATAGAAAAATATAAAAAAGAACATACCATACCATACCTATAATATAGCGCTAATCATAGAACCTATCACTTATTTTCTGCTAATTTTCTGTCAGAAGAAATTAATAAATTATGAAAAGAAAAAATAAACACAAAAAGTAATAAATTACAGAAAGAAAAAATAATCATAAAAAGTAATAAATTACAAAAAGAAAAAATAATCACAAAAAGTTTCAGAAGGCCAGGTGGTTTGAACCCGATACTATCTGAAACTATAATGACTTACAGTCGAAGCGCTTACCGTTTAAGCTACGACGCTATATATGGTAAATTGCAAAATAGATAGTCTTTACCTAATATTGTATGACGTCAGTCGTCGGTTACGGTTCAAAGGTCAACTAATCCTGACGCTTCCTTAACATTTTACCCCCATCCAACGCCGCTAAAGAAGTTTTCGCTTCAAAAAATGTACGGAATTATTATAACATTTTGTTTACTTAATATTATATCTAATATATAAAATTCTCGTGTCACAGTTTTCGTTGCCAAACTCCTTCGAAACGGCTCGACCGATTCTCATGAAATTTTGTGGGCATATCGGGTAGATCTGAGAATCGGCCAACATCTATTTTTCATACCCCGATTCGCGATAACCGACATCCACGCGGGCGAAGCCGCGGGCGACAGCTAGTCTAATATATAAAATTCTCGTGTCACAGTTTTCGTTGCCATACTCCTCCGAAACGGCTTGACCGATTATCATGAAATTTTGTGGGCATATCGGGTAGGTCTGAGAATCGGCCAACATCTATTTTTCATACCCCGATTCGCGATAACCGACATCCACGCGGGCGGAGCCGCGGGCGACAGCTAGTAGTATATAATATACTGTTGTTAAAAATCGTATCAAAGTTATTATTTTGAACTCGCGGATCCAGATACTTGACTTCTCTTGTTTTTGACAAGCTCATTAATGTCAGGTATCATATTCGTTGTAATTATTTTAAGAATTCGTAAGTCTTGTGCGATGTTTGTTCTTATTTATTTTCATGACGGAAAATATCTGCTCACAGAAATAGGTGCTACGAAACATGCACAGAATGCGTGTTGCATGCTTTTTTAATTCCGGGTAGAATAACTCTTGAAATATTGTGTATAAAATGTAAGAGCATTCACCTCTTTAAATTTTTCTTTCAATATACTGTCTGATTGAAGATCTATCAACTCCATTTGCAAATGAACTGCCTGTGAAGCTTCAAAATCGAATGGATTGTTGAAAATTGGGAATTCCATTTCATTTTAAAACTTCCGTAGATGAATCTAGTCAAGTCATGATTCTTCTTTCTGTGACACATTGCGATCGCGGACTGTATTGATACCCTGGTGTAAGTGGTGTTTAAATGGTATACGGAATAGGTATTTGTATATGTTTATTTGGGTTATATTTTATACGGCCTGAGACTATAGATGGAACGTTACAAGATATTAAAAATGAATTCAAACAGAATAATCTGAGACTTTGTCATCAAACACTGCCGGGAAATAGAGTAAGGACGAAACAATAATGTTAAATATCTAAGCGTACACCTGCGGATTAACAATTCAACCTCTAGCGCATGATTTCCCCTCGAATGTAGGGAGGGTTGACGGTAGTAACACCCGTAAAACCCAGATGAATCTCAGCAGAAGGAAAAGTATATAGATAGAAGGATCTGTTTGGTTAGGTACTAATGGTTAACAATCTTGAAGTGAGTTTATACACAAATAAATATTAAAGAAATAAATTACTGCTCAAAATAGTGGTTAAATTTTATGTTTAGTTGTATCTTCTTTTTGAATTGAGTTTTTAAACAAAAGAATATTAATAAACTGGGTTTTAAATAACAAATATTAAAAGCCATCAAGATTTTAGTTAAGTACCCAACCAAATGGAGGATGAATAAAATTTAATATTGGTCAATACATTCAATAGGTACAATATTATTGTTCTACACAACAATGGTACATAGTACTTATAGCCTAGCCTTGTCATAAATAATTTTTTAACGTAACTTTTGGCGTTATACGTGGCGTTTTGTTGGATTATATTATTTAGCAAAGGAACCCCAAATTGATTTTATAACTTAAAAATTGTATTTCTTAATAATAAAAACAAGTTAGGAGTATAATATGTTTGCAAATGTTCCTAGGTAGGTGTGTGGTGTACATACTTTTAACTCATTGTTGTAACATCTATGTGTTGTGCACAAATGTTGATATTTAAGTATATAATAAGTTGAAATTACAAATCATTACAAGTATTGAAGTCATAAATTCAATGTTTAAGACAAACACAGTGGAACATAAAATTGAAAAATTATGGGCGATGTATATTTGTGGAAACAGGTGTGTGTTTTTTTAAAGAATTTTCGACCCCTGATGTTTTGCCGAGAGCTTGAAATAATCCTAGCAGGTGGCAGGCAGCACAATGTTATCACCTCCATAACAAAGAAAGCTAGATCATCAAAATCGTCTACTTGCTTTCGTTCCAATTATCTAAGATCAGCGCAACATGTCAACAATCTAGATAGCTCTTTTATCGTATATCTTTTTCCATGCTGAAGTTGAAAAATGTCTTTTCCAGGTTTTCATTCTAATGACAGCTATATTTTTCAATATGAGCTGTGGTATAATGATTTCCTTTCCATCCGTATTAAATCCTGCCCTCATGTCCACAAATTCGACTGAAATAGAAGCCACAGTTAATCAAATATCTTGGATAGGTGAGTAAGACAAAATATACATAACAATTTTTCGGCCAGGGACACTATAATTTGATTTCTCGAATATAAACTGATCAATATTATTTAACACTTGGTGGTTGGATTACTACTAACATCATAAGTGTTAGTTAATGTTGGGATCCATACCAATCTCAAAATGGAAGAAGACTATCTAAGATTGTCGTCTACATTTAATACAGTAGGTAGCTTTTAGTATAGCATGACGAATTCAGCAGAAACGCTCTATGTATATTACAACGAAACAAGCTGGTCTTTTCCAACTATCATTCTTCTTTCCGACTACGTGCGTGTGAAAAGTTCACCGCAGGGAGTGAAATTGCCACCTAGCCGTACTGTAAATGGTGGAGGATGCATTTATATTATTTGGGTTTTCTTTTTCATTTTACAGACATAAGCAACGGCATCGCTGGCATATTTGGGTTCTGTATACTGTCACCTATGCTACAAATATTCGGTCGGAAAATCGTCAACATCACGGCTAATTTGTTCCTGCTAATCGGCTGGATTATATTTGCACTAGCACATAATGTCACAGCACTTTTGACTGCAAGAATCATCCAAGGTTTTACCTTTGGTGCTTACTTTATAGCTCCTATGATTATCAGTGAATACGTTGATTCTAAAAGGAGAGGCTGCTTCGCGGTTTTCAAGAAATCAGCAACAGCCTTCGGCTCACTTATATGCCATGCTTTATCTCTGGTTTGGAACTGGCGGCAAATAGCTACTTTTGCCATTATTTTTCCAACACTATCTATAATGATGACGCTGTTTTGGCCAGAAAGTCCTTATTACTTGGCTAAGAAAGGTCACTTCAAGGAAAGTGAAAAATCCTTCATCTGGCTCCATGGTGACTCCAAACTGCAAGAGTTAAACGATTTGCATTCATCTCAACTACAGAAGATAAATAATCTGAACACAGCAAAATGGTACAAGTTTATATTAAAGAAAGACTTCTTGAAGCCATTTGTAATAGTATGTTTGACAACATTGATTGTAGATTTATCTGGAAAATATTATTTTGTAGTTTATGTCTTACAAATGATGATGGAGTTAGTAGACGATACGTCACTAGCATTATATATTTCCATATGTACTGATGTTTTCGCGGTTATCGCGTTAATATCCTCTTCTTTAATCATTAGTAACTTCAAAAGACGAATCATTTTGTTTTCGTTTGGTGCAGTAACAGTTGGATTAATGTTTACTATATGTTTCATCATAGCTTTGAAGTCGACGTCTGTGACGTGGCTGGCGCCTACGGTAATAGCTCTACATAGTTTTATAGCAAATTTTAGTATTATACCTTTATGTTGTACATTGATAGGAGAAATTTTACCTTTGGAATATAAAGGCTGGGGTTCCCTCCTAAACGGAGTGGTATTTACATGTATGTACACGTTATTGTTGAAACTTACGCCGGTTTTAATGAAAATGGATGGTGTAAGAGGTGTTTATTTAGTATACGGAATAAGTATAGCTATATGTTTGTTTGGGCTATACTTTATTCTGCCTGAGACTAAAGATAGAACGTTACAAGATATTGAAAATGAATTCAAAGGTGTCAATTTGTCTAATAGTACTGAAGTACCTCTAGGGATTTAAGGTACTTGAGTGAGGGAGATTTATAGATGTATAGGATTAACGGTCTAAGCTTGGCGCAGGTTTTTCTCATGATTTTGGAGAGGTTAGACGGCAGTAACAATCGAAATAACCCAAATGAATCACAGCAGAAGGAAAAGTGTAGGAGATAGTAGGATATAACAAGTATAGCCGCTACGATGATAGATCTTTTTTATTAGACCTGAACTATAATATATTTTGTGCTGTCATTGGACACAAGTAAAGAGTGGAATAGGCAAAAAATATTGTATTCTCAAACAGGCAATGAAATATTGACATTAAGTTCCTCTTAATATGCTGCGAAGTATGACGTTACAGGCGCGGCTAGGACCAGAGGCCGGTAATGGAATTCAATATTATTATTTACCTAATTTAGTTGCAAAAAATTGACATTTATAACAATGTTAAGTGTCACTGTTCATTCAGAAACGTGCCTTTTTACTTTTTTAAGTAACATGATAATGAACATAAATGTAAATGTTTTCTGTTAAAATCAAGCTAAAACAGACGAAATAGTAATATACACGTGTGTTTTAGTTTTTACCTTGTTTACTTTTAATTTCTTTAAAAATAAATCTTTAATTTTTTGTTGTTTATTTCATTGCCTGTTTGAGAAAAGCACTATACATACCTCGGCGGGAAATATGGGGTTGCCTGCCTCAGACCTATCCGATGTCTTCGGCCGGCAACCCCTTTCTTCCCGGCCTCTGTAGTAATGTACTATTTCTCAAACATGCTTGGAAATGTGAACATTATGTTGACAACCTTCTTGGAGATAAACCGAAATTGCTGTTCATGAAACTGTAATATGAAAATCCATATCTGTCTTGTTTTAGTGGCCAAATAAATTACTATGTAAACTCATATCTGTCGTGTAATTTAAAAATGGAACCATCTTTTACTTAGAACCATGGCAACCAGGGAGGTAACTTATCCAAGGCATTATTTAAATACAGAACTGGCTTGCAAATAGAATGCTGTTTATTAAGAAAAAAAAAACAAATGAACATTTCGCCGCGTGAAAAAATACTGTTGTTCGTTGTTCGTCATTGATTTTGAAAAGTAGGTAACTAAAAGTTCAGCCTAGATACTACTTAGTTTTAATTTCCGCGCATTGTTTGAGAAAAACACTATACAAGCCTTGGCCACAACTGAGCGTTGCCGGACTCCGTAATGCGTGCCTCGGCTGCGCCACGGCCTGCATACTTCACGATTGTTCGGCAACACTATACTTGGCGGCCGCGGCAGTAATGTACTAAAGCGAAATCCACATTAGTTTATATACTGTGGTTAATATTTTACGCGAAGTATACTTGCACATTGTAAATTATTTTATGTCATTTTACTTTTACCGATCATGATCGGGTTGTTAAATGTTCCGTCTATATATCCTAACTAGCGATCCGCCCCGGCTTCGCACGGGTGGTAAAAAGGTTCCCATGGAAATCCAATATACCCTATGTTACTCAGGGTAAATGTAGCTTTCCAAACGTGATATAATGTTTTAAATCGGCACAGTAGTTTTTGAGTTTAGTCCTTATAAACATACACACAAACATACAAATCTTTCCTCTTTATAATAATATTTCTTTTTTATTTATTCTTTATTGTACACAAAATTACATAAATACAAAACAGTGAGATGTAATGTACAAAGGCAAGCTTAACTCAAATTTGAGTTTTCTTCCAGCAAACTCGGGAGTGCATAGAGGAGTTGTAATACGAGAGGCAAAGTCTAGTGTACATAAAAGTGATTATGATGTAACAGGTATACGAATTATATACCCCAGGTTATAGATATACATATACATACATACATACATAAATACCACCATACATACATACATACTATCTATATACATACACATATTATATACACGTAAATAAATATTATGTCTGCTATTGTTGAGAGGAAAGGTAGTCTTTTATCCATTTTTTAAAAATATGTATTTAAAGAAGGACTATTGCGAATGGAGTGGGGAAGAGAATTCCACAGCCGTACTGCAGAAACTGTGAACGAATTGTCGTAGCAAGTAGAACAATGAGAAGGAGTTCGAAGTAAAAGGGAGGACGAAGTGCGACAGGGTTTACCCCTGGACAAGGAACTCAAAACGCTCACGAAGATATGAGGGAGCCTGAGGATTATGAAGGATAGAGAAGAGAAGGGATAGAATGTGGACATCTCGTCGCCGCCGAATTGGTAACCATTTCAGTTGCCGCCGGAACTCCGAAACGTGGTCATACTTGCGTAGACCGAAAATAAAACGAATGCATAAATTTTGCAGTCGCTCCATCTTGTTCCACAGTTCTTCAGTTGCATCCAGGAAGGTGACATCAGCATAGTCTAAAATATATAACATATAAATAAAAAATTAGTCTTAGTAGTGTAGAAAGAAACTCATTACGTTTCGAAATTAATTAAATCATACCGATTTTTAGTTATTTGTATTTTTCTTTCATATCTCTTCATTTTTATTCACTTTTTGGTCTTTACTCATGTTACTTTTTAAATTTTAATATTCTTAATTTATGCTATTCATATTTTTCTTATTAAAACCAATAAAGTACGGTTTACAACTAAAGTTGATAATTTAAATAACTGAAAATAAATTAAATTACTGCATATAAAAGTAAGTCTCACCTACCTGAGTAAATGTGAAAAAGGTATGGATCGCTGTGAAACTTTCACGGGTTTTGGGGTATTTGACAACATTAAAAAAATACTACAAATAATGGTCATCCTATCAGATAATAGCGTAAAAAGACATTTAAAACTATAAATTAAACTAAAATAAGCATATTTTTTTCGAATTTCGCTTAAAAATATCGAATATTTTTTCGAATTTTTATCTGTGACGAAAACGCTCTGTGATCGATCACAGCACTGCTGACGTCACACGCAAGGTAACACGGCTTTGTGACAGAACAGAACAGAACAGATACAAACAGTTTTTGTGGATTATTTATAGACGTATTTGTACATTGTGCAACTACACACCATTTATACACCATTTTATTCACAAAGTTTGAAGAAAAAGTTTATTATTTACTTTGACTTCACTGCTTTAAGGTTAAACAAAATGTGTGACGTCACGTAATCGGCTCCATACAAGGTGACAGCGCTTCTCGCGCGCTTTTGAAAATTTAAACTTTAACATCGATTTTTTGTTAAAATCCGTTGTTTTTTTTTAAATATCGATGTAGTGTGCATATTATATGCTAAGGAATAATTTAAAATGGTTTTCCAAAATTTGTCAAATACCCTATTGGATATTCAAAAAGACTTTAAATAGAAAAAAATAAATCGGTCAAGGCGGAGATTGGATATTTTCCTGTAGTCAATAGTACCTTCATCGGTACTAGTGTGTAAAGTTAGTGAATACCGCTGAGGAGCTATTGAGACTAGTGCCATAAGTGAGGGTCAGAAGAGAGCTGCGGATGGTAATCAACAATACAGACGTGTATCATACCGCGTTATTCAACACTGTTGTGAATAAAATAATACTAAAAAATCATTTTATCTACCTTCATACTGAAATGTTAACAATAAAAAATTAAACACTAAACTTTTATGACGGTATTTCCTTTTTTTGTTTCTTTTGTTCCATTCGGAACAGCCTTAGGTGCTATGACCTGACCATGTTGACTTGTCATCAGTGGATGACGGTTTTTACGCACAGAACATCAAAATAATTTTAAAAATTTCAGCTGGATATTTTCTACATAGTCTGTGGACGCGGCGCAACCCGCATCCGCGATCAGCAAATGGATTTTTAGCGTATAGATCTGTAATTTTACATTAATTATATTTATTCCATTGATTAGATAATAGTACATTATGGTACAAGTGTGTAAATTTGGTGCTTACCGCTGAGACGCTATTGGACCCGAGGGCCGAGCCGTTAGGTGAAGGGCTTAAGAGAGCCGAGGACGGCAATTATCAATACACACGTGTATCGTATTATATTTTTCAACATTCTTTTAAATAAAATAATACTAATATATTATATAATATAGGTAGTAAACTTTCCATAACTTTGAGGACTTCACATGAATCACATCATATATCGGACGTTGTACAGTTTAAATCATTTTCTTCATAACTAGTACTTGTAGACATTTTTATAAATAAATAACTATAATTTCAAAAGTGAAAACGTGTTGTGATTATTCTTTTCGCAATAGCCGGAAATACAATACATACATAAATTGTTGACAAAAAATAAATGACAAAAAATACATACATAAATTGTTGACCTGCTTAGACCATTCACATAGTCTGTGAATGGTCTAAGTAGGTCAACAATTTATGTATGTATTTTTAACATCCGCACTAAAATTAGTGATAATCATTTTTAATAACAACAATATCATACCTACTAAAATCAGTACCCTTAACAAATAGAAAAAAACCAGCTGAAATTTTTAAATTTATTTTGTTATTCTGTGAGTAAAGACTGTCATCCACTGATGACAAGTCAACATGGTCTGGTCATGGCACTTAAGCCTGTTCCGAATGGAATAAAAGTTCATTGTTAACATTTCAGTATGAAGGTAGATAATTTCATTTTGTATTCTTTTATTACCTACTTTAGTTGTCAGTTGTCACCTAGTTTAGTTATAAACCGTTGAATGTTCTGATGAGCTATTCCAATTAGTTCCAACCTCTCCTTTCCTATACAGGACAACAAGTGCAGGACTTAGATGTCACCTGCATATGGTGCAGAACATTTCTTCAAGAACCAAGCGGTTCAGTGACTCTTTCCTTTGTCGCACCATTAAGACCTGGAATTCCTTGCCAGGTTACGTGTTTCCCTCTTCTTACAGTCCCGGGTCCTTTAGGCGGGGCGTGAAAGAGCATCTGATGAGGCCGTCAAGCTGAGTGCTAACATGGCACGTGTATGTAATGGTGGCCCTCTTTCCTGAGACTTTGCCTTCAGCTCACCATCAGGCGAGGTAAAGTCAAATTGACGCGTCCTATATAAAAAAAACATGAATGGCATGAATTTAGAATATAAAAATTGCATGAGTTAAGAACAGAAAATAAATAAAAATGTCGATATATGAAAGAAAAATACAAATTATGAAAAAAGTTGCATTCGGGGACTGCCGCGGTGAAGCTATTGCATAGCATTTTTATCAATTTATGCAATTATAATTATTTATTAATGTTTTATTTATGCAGTGTTTGTCTGACCTTCCAACCGTCCGACCGTCCGACCGTCCGACAGTCCGACAGTCCGACAGTCCGACCGTCCGACCGTCCGACCGTCCGACCGTCCGACCGTCCGACCGTCCGACCGTCCGACCGTCCGACCGTCCGACCGACCGTCCGTCCGTTCGTCCGTCTGTCCGTCACTACATAGTAGGCGGAGTATAATCGCTCGGCCGAGCTACATGGTAGGCGGGTGTTAGATCTTCTTATTACGGAATTTCTTGATTCGGTCGCCGCACTCATACCCCGCGATAAAAGCTATACAATAGCTTAAATTTGGTATAACTTAATTAATTTCGAAACGTAATGAGTTTCTTTGGCATGTAGACGGAACATTTAACAATCTGACCATGGCCGGTAAAAGTAAAACAACACAAAATAATGTGCAGTACATAAAATATAATTCGCATAAATTTTAACAACAGTATATAAACTAATGTGGATTTCACTTACAATATGTTTTGTCTATTCCACTCATTACATTGACTTGTGTCTAATGATAGCACAAAATATATCATAATTAATGTACATTTAAAAAGATCTATCATCTACCGGTTATATCCTCCTATCTCCTACACCTACACTTTTCCTTCTGCTGTGATTCATTTGAGTTCTTACGGGTGTTACTTCTGTCTAAGCCCTCTAAAAGTGATATGAAATCCAGTATCGAGCTTCGACCGCTAATCTTATACATCTATAGATCTTCCTCACTCAAGTACCTTAACTCCCTAGCGGTACTTCAATACCATTATTAGACAAATTGACACCTTTGAATTCATTTTCAATATCTTGTAACGTTCTATCTTTAGTCTCAGGCAGAATAAAATATAGCCCAAATAAACATATAGCAATACTTATTCCATATCACTACATAGTATAAAAGAAAGTCGCTTTCTCTGTCCCTATATCCCTATGTATGCATAAATTTTTAAAACTACGCAACGGATTTTGATGCAGTTTTTTAATAGATAAAGTGATTGAAGAGGAATGTTTATATGGATAATAACATTCATTGCACCCATGTGAAGCCGGGCGGGTCGCTAGTACTAAATAAACACCTCTTACACCGTCACTCTCCGTTAAAAAAGGAACCCCAGCCATTATATTCCAAAGGTAAAATTTCTCCAGTTAATGTACAACATAAGGGTACAATACTAAAATTTATTATACAACTATGCAGAACTATTAAAGTAGGTGTTAGCCACGCCACAAACGGCGACTTCAAAGTTATAACGAAATATATAATAAACATCAATCCAACTGTTGCTGCACCAAACGAAAACAAAATGATTCGTCTTTTGAAGTTACTAATGATTAAACAAGAGGATATTAACGCGATAATCGCGAAGACATCAGTACATATGGAAAAATATAGTGCTAGTGACTTATCTTCTACTAATTTCATCATCATTATTTGTATGACGTAAACTAAAAAATATTTTTTTCCAGAAAAATCTATAATTAATGTTGTCAGACACTATTAAAAACGGCTTCAAGAAGTCTTTCTTTAAAATAAACGAGTACCATTTTTCTGTGTTCGTAGTATATACCTTCCGTAGTTGAGATGAATGCAAATCGTTTAACTCTTGCAGTTTGGAGTCACCATGGAGCCAGATGAAGGATTTTTCACTTTCCTTGAAGTGACCTTTCATAGCCAAGTAATAAGGACTTTCTGGCCAAAGCAGCGTCATCACTATAGATAGTGTTGGAAAAGCAATAGCAAAAGTGGCTATTTGCCGCCAGTTCCAAACCAAAGGTAAAGCATGGCATATAAGTGAACCGAAGGCTGTTGCTGATTTCTTGAATACCGCGAAGCAGCCTCTCCTTTTAGAATCAACGTATTCACTGATAATCATAGGAGCTATAAAGTAAGTACCAAAGGTGAAACCTTGGATGATTCTTGCAGACATAAGTGCTGTGACATTCTGAGCTAGTGCAAATATAATCCAGCCGATTATGAGGAATATATTGGCCGTGATGTTGACGATTTTCCGACCGAAAATTTGTAGAAGGGGTGACAGCATGCATAACCCAAATATGCCAGCAATACCATTGCTTATGTCTGGAAAGTGAAATAACATGATACAAGATAATTAAATAAAATGAAATACGCCCTCCACCTTCCAAAATGCCACTAGGTGGCAACTGAGAATTTACTTAAAATTTTTGAATTTCCCCCACTTAATGCTCTGCCGTAAACTTTTTACCAAATGCGAAAAAGATTGTGAGTTGGGAAAGATCAGCTCTTGCTTCGGTTTAATGTAGTTCACTTTAGCTAGACCATCCTCCGAACAATATTTATCTACTTAATCCAAGTGTAGTATCTGTGGTTGCTGTTTATGTAACGTATTTGTTATCATACTCACCTATCCAAGATATCTGATCTACTGTGGCTTCTATTTCAGTCGAATTACTCGACAAGAGGGCGTTATTTAATACGGATGGAAAGGAAATCATCATACCACCGCCTAAATAATAGAATATAATTGTCATCAGAATGAAAACCTGGAAAAGGCATTTTCAGCTACAACTTTGGTTGGATATAATTGACATGTTGGCTGATCTTAAATAATTGGGACAAGGCAGGCAGATTCTCGTGGCTAAGAAAATTGTGTTGACTATCAGTTTCATCAGTACTCTCAATACGATTAATTTTCTTCATCCTTTTCCTTAATTGCAGCAGAGGTGCTCATCTCAGATGCCCGTCTTCTTAGATTTAACTATGTTATAGGTACTTCAGCTCAATTAAGTAATCTACTAGCTGGTTAGTTTTAGTTTAATGAGGTTTGCCCATATTTCTATAAAACGATGAGATCACCAGATGCGTACTAGGATAATAATTTCAAAGCTAGGTACTGGCAAAACGTCAAAAATAAAAATTAACACACCTGTTTCCAAAGATATACATCGCCCATATTTTTCAAATGTATGTTTACAAAATATTCCACTGAGCTTGTCTTGAACGTTGGATTTAAGTATGGCTTCAAATATTTATAAAGATTTCAAATTTGAAATGATTATTTACTTAAATAACAAGATTTGTGCACAATATGTACTACAACAATGAGTTAAAATTTGCTTTATTATTTAAGTAATACAATCGTTAAGGTATGGAACAAATTTATTTGGGATTCCTTAGCCAAGTAATACAATCGAATGAAATGCAACTCATGTAGGTACTACGGCTACACTAGATACCGTGATATGCCAATCATTACCTACCGCCATAATTTCAACAACGCCTAAGTGTAGCCACAATTTACCACCTTATTTATCGACATATCTGGGTAAACATATATTTAGTGAATATAGAAATAGAGATGGTGTGGCGTCTACTTGCATAACTTTATTTTGTAATTTGTGTTTGTTTACTATATTTACTTATTGTAAAATACTTAGCAATTTAATATTATATCTACATAGTGGACTTACATCATTTTAGATAGTTAATGCGCAGAGCGAGCGCCGTGTGAGTTGAAGGTAGGTACTACTTACATGCACCGCGGCGAGTCGGCGACCGGCCGGTCCGAGCCGCAGCCCGCAGCCGCACCGCGGGCATTCAGCCACGGCCTCTCAACGCGAAACCATGCTCGCTCGCTAAGCGCACGCGCACTCGTATTCATATTAAGTTCGTAGACTGTGTCCTTATAGTTCCGTACAAAGTGTTACAGTACTGATTAATAAATCTAACATTGTGTAAATACCTTATTTTATTTAGGCGTGCAAGTGTAATAACTTACCGTAATCAACCGCCTCAATGGCATACCTACAAAAAAATGTGTATTACACTATAACCTACGAAAAAGACTTGGATGGATAACACAAAATGGCGACTATAATAAGAATCCAGTAACCTGTCGATAACTAATTATCTAATTAGAATAAGAAACACATAGACACACTCTCACAGATTAAAAATATAAAATTTAAAAGAAAAATGATATAATTATGTCGAAGTGGTTCCATAAGCGGCTGTCGATTTGTGTTCTCAGGTTGCGACACCGTTGTCACCGTGGAATAATTATTGCCATAACGTCAACAATGCCTAGGTGTAACCACGATTTATGGCCATAACTCCACAATGCCAATCAATATGGCATTCGGCGGTAGACATTAGCCTCCTTTATACGGCCATTCAATCGCTTGTCCTTGGAGTGTACATGATTCGTACATTTACCTGTGCACGACCATCCTTTGAAGTTGTAAAAAATAATAATTCGCCATTTTCTGATGGTGGCCATCTTAGATTTGAAATTTGATACGTACCCAATGTGGTCGTCAAATGAAAGAGTTTTGAGAAAATATGTAATCCGCCGTTTTGTTGCCATGTTAGGAAGAACACTTACGACTGGTGAATCAGTCGTAAACTTATACAAACAAAAAAACTAAATCAAAATCGGTTCATCCGCTCGGGACCAGTTACCACGTGGAAGTGCTGTTGCTGTAGATGGTGAAGGATACATTTTATATTATTCAGTTCATTTTTCATTTACACAAGCAATGGCATCGCTAATATATTAGGGTTCTGCTTGCTACAAATATTCAGTAGAAAAATCATCACTATCACAGCCAATTTGTTCCTTTTAACTGGCTGGATTACTTGCACTAGCCCAGTATGTCACAGCAGTTATGGCTACGAGAATCATCCAAGGATTTATCTTTGGTGCTAAATCTGACCACTGAAAAATGGTACACGTTTATAATAAAGAAAGACTTCTTGAAGCCGTTTGTGATAGTATCTCTGATTACATTGATTGTAGATTTATCTGGAAAATATTATTTTATAGTTTACGTCATACAAATGATGATGGAGTTAGTAGACGATAAGTTACTAGCAATATATTTTTCCATATGTAGTGTCTTCGTGGTTATCGCGTTAATTCCGTTTTGTTTAATTATTAGTTACTTTAAAACACGAATCATTTTGTTTTCGTTTGGCGCTCTAACAGCTGGATTAATGTTTATTGTATGTTTCGTTATAACTTTGAAGTCGACGTCTGTGACGTGGTTGGCGCCTACGGTAATAGCTCTACATAATTTTATGGCTAATTTTAGTATTATACCTTTATGTTCTACATTAATAGGTGAAATTTTACCTTTGGAATATAAAGGCTGGGGTTCCCTTTTAAACGGAGTGGTATTCACATGTATGTACACGCTATTGTTGAAACTTACGCCGATTTTAATGGAGAATGATGTTGTAAGGCAGGGGTGTCAAACTTAATTTTGCAGAGCGCCATATATTAAATTTGGTAACCTATTGAAATATTGAATTTCTGTTACCCGAATCTTAAAACTAATCTTTTTATTTGGTTCCCATACAAATCGTGTTCCAGCTAAACTATGTACTGGTATATTAAAAACCAGTAAATTTATACGATTCATTTAGGGTGTGTAACAGTTGATATAATAAAAAAAAAAAGACGGGTTGCACTCTGGCAGTGCCGGCAGAAGTGAAAACATTTTCTTTTGTTCTTTCTTCGTTATATGGCTAGAAAAAGATAAAAAAGAACATACCATACCATACATATAATATAGCGCTAATCATAGAACCTATCACTTATTTTCTGCAAATTTTCTGTCAGAAGAAATTAATAAATTATGAAAAGAAAAAATAATCACATAAAATAATAAATTACAGAAAGAAAAAATAATCATAAAAAGTAATAAATTACAAAAAGAAAAAATAATCACCAAAAGTAATAAATATACACCAAAAGTAATATATAAGAAAAACAATCACAAAAAATTCCTGAAAGCCAGGTGATTTGAACCCGATACTATCTGAAACTATAAGGACTTCCAGTCGAAGTGCTTACCGTTTAAGCTACGACGCTATCTACTGTAATTTGCAAAATACATAGTCTGTACCTAATCGTGTATGACGTCAGTCGTCGGTTACGGTTCAAAGGTCAACTAATCCTGACGCTTCCTGAACATTTTACACCCATCCAACGCCGCTAAAGAAGTTTTTACTTCAAAAATCTAACGTTCACCGACCCGACTCGCCGTGGTACTTGTCTGCCCTACACTAGAGTGTTATTTAAGAACCGGAGGCGCGGAGGGAGGGCAGTCCTCGCCCGCAGTAACGAAGCTCGGGCGCTCGGGCGAGCTGGAGCGGCTGAGGCTGGTCGCCCAAGGCGACCAGCAAGCCGAAGCTGCGGAAGCGAGCATGGGTGCCCAAACTTTATTACGCAAGGGCGGAAGGACTGCACTTCCCGCAGCGCCGGAGACGAGCAACACTAATGCTTGCCTGCTTGTCTGCATGTTTGCCTGCTTGCCTGCATGCTTGCCTGCTTGCCTGCTTGCCTGCTTGCCTGCATGCTTGCCTGCTTGCCTGCATGCATGCATGCCTGCATGCCTGCATTCTTGCCGGTTTGATTGCCAGCTTGCCTGCATGCATGCTTGTTTGCTTACATGCATACATATATTTTTTAAGGCAACGTGTGTTTTGTTCAGTAGGTCTCAAGTTGTAGTTAGTAGACGCCATATGAGGTTTAGTTTTAGGTGTAAAAATCTGGATATTGTTTGTCTGGATATCAATTAACTGGATATCAATTGATTGCATTTCAAAAATTTGTGTTTTAAAAATTGGGCTTTCGTGCATATGGATTACGGTCATCTGGATTTTGTGCATTTAGATTTCGTGTGTCTGGAACTCGTTCGTCTGGATTATAAAACGTCGTACAAATGAATAAATGGGCAAATGAAATTCGGAGTTGCGATTATATGGCAAATAAAACTTCGGAATTTGAAAAACCGGGATTATGAAAAATTGGCCAAATGTTTTCTGGATTATGATATTCGCAATATTTAAATTCATTAAATTAAGAATGTGTAGGCGGGCCAGATCCAAATAAAAAAAATGTACGGAATTATTATAACATTTTGTTTACTTAATATTATATCTAATATATAAAATTCTCGTGTCACAGTTTTCGTTGCCAAACTCCTTCGAAACGGCTCGACCGATTCTCATGAAATTTTGTGGGCATATCGGGTAGGTCTGAGAATCGGCCAACATCTATTTTTCATACCCCGATTCGCGATAACCGACATCCACGCGGGCGGAGCCGCGGGCGACAGCTAGTCTAATATATAAAATTCTCGTGTCACAGTTTTCGTTGCCATACTCCTCCGAAACGGCTTGACCGATTATCATGAAATTTTGTGGGCATATCGGGTAGGTCTGAGAATCGGCCAACATCTATTTTTCATACCCCGATTCGCGATAACCGACATCCACGCGGGCGGAGCCGCGGGCGACAGCTAGTAGTATATAATATACGAGTACTGTTGTTAAAAATCGTATCAAAGTTATAAAAGAGAGTTATTATTTTGAACTCGCGGATCCAGATACTTGACTTCTCTTGTTTTTGACAAGCTCATTAATGTCAGGTATCATATTCGTTGTAATTATTTTAAGAATTCGTAAGTCTTGTGCGATGTTTGTTCTTATTTATTTTCATGACGGAAAATATCTGCTCACAGAAATAGGTGCTACGAAACATGCACAGAATGCGAGCTGCATGCTTTTTTAATTCCGGGTAGAATAACTCTTGAAATATTGTGTATAAAATGTAAGAGCATTCACCTCTTTAAATTTTTCTTTCAATATACTGTCTGATTGAAGATCTATCAACTCCATTTGCAAATGAACTGCCTGTGAAGCTTCAAAATCGAATGGATTGTTGAAAATTGGGAATTCCATTTCATTTTAAAACTTCCGTAGATGAATCTAGTCAAGTCATGATTCTTCTTTCTGTGACACATTGCGATCGCGGACTGTATTGATACCCTGGTGTAAGTGGTGTTTAAATGGTATACGGAATAGGTATTTGTATATGTTTATTTGGGTTATATTTTATACGGCCTGAGACTATAGATGGAACGTTACAAGATATTGAAAATGAATTCAAACAGAATAATCTGAGACTTTGTCATCAAACACTGCCGGGAAATAGAGTAAGGACGAAACAATAATGTTAAATATGTAAGCGTACACCTGCGGATTAACAATTCAACCTCTAGCGCATGATTTCCCCTCGAATGTAGGGAGGGTTGACGGTAGTAACACCCGTAAAACCCAGATGAATCTCAGCAGAAGGAAAAGTATATAGATAGAAGGATCTGTTTGGTTAGGTACTAATGGTTAACAATCTTGAAGTGAGTTTATACACAAATAAATATTAAAGAAATAAATTACTGCTTAAAATAGTGGTTAAATTTTTGTGTTTAGTTGTATGTTCTTTTTGAATTGAGTTTTTAAACAAAAGAATATTGATAAACTGGATTTTAAATAACAAATATTAAAAGCCATCAAGATTTTAGTTAAGTACCCAACCAAATGGAGGATGAATAAAATTTAATATTGGTCAATACATTCAATAGGTACAATATTATTGTTCTACACAACAATGGTACATAGTACTTATAGCCTAGCCTTGTCATAAATAATTTTTTAACGTAACTTTTGGCGTTATACGTGGCGTTTTGTTGGATTATATTATTTGGAAAAGGAACCCCAAATTGATTTCATAACTTAAAAATTGTATTTCTTAAATAATAAAGACAAGTTAGGAGTATAATATGTTTGCAAATGTTCCTAGTGTGTGGTGTTCATACTTTTAACTCACTGTTGTAGCATCTATGTGTTGTGCACAAATGTTGATATTTAAGTAGATAATAAGTTGAAATTAAAAATCATTACAAGTATTGAAGTCATAAATTCAACGTTTAAGACAAACACAGTGGAACATAAAATTGGAAAAATTATGGGCGATGTATATTTGTGGAAACAGGTGTGTGTTTTTTTAAAGAATTTTCGACCCCTGATGTTTTGCCGATAGCTTGAAATAAATGTTATCACCTCCATAACAAATAAAGCTAGATCATCAGAAAGGTCTACAAACTTTCATTCCAATTATTTAGGATCAGCGCAACATGTACACAATTTAAATAATTATACTAATAGATAGCTTTTTTAACGTGTATCCTTGCCCACGCTGAAGTTGAAAAATGTATTTTTCAGGTTTTCATTTTGATAACAGCTATATTCTTCAATATAGGAGGTGGAATGATGATTTCCTTCCCATCCGTATTAAATCCTGCCCTCTTGCTAACAAATTCGACTGAAATAGAAGCCACAGTAGATCAAATATCTTGGATAGGTGAGTAAGACAAAATATACATAACAATTTTTCGGCCAGGGACACTATAATTTGATTTCTCGAATATAAACTGCTCACTATTATTTAACACTTGGTGGTTGGATTACTAAGGATGGCTAACATCACAAGTGTTAGTTAATGTTGTGATCCATACAAATCTCAAAATGGAAGAAGACTATTTAAGATTGTCGTCTACATTTAATACAGTAGGTAGCTTTAAGTATAGCATGACGAATTCAGCAGAAACGCTCTATATATATTACAACGAAGCAAAGTTAGTCTTTCCCAACTAACATTCTTCTTTCCGACTACGTGCGTGTGAAAAGTTCACCGCAGGGAGTAAAATTGCCACCTAGCCGTACTGTAGATGGTGGAGGATGCATTTTATATTATTTGGGTTTTCTTTTTAATTTTACAGACATAAGCAACGGCATCGCTGGCATATTTGGGTTCTGTATACTGTCACCTATGCTACAAATATTCGGTCGGAAAATCGTCAACATCACGGCTAATTTGTTCCTGCTAATCGGCTGGATTATATTTGCACTAGCACATAATGTCACAGCACTTTTGACTGCAAGAATCATCCAAGGTTTTATCTTTGGTGCTCACTTTATAGCTCCTATGATTATCAGTGAGTACGTTGATTCTAAAAGGAGAGGCTGCTTCGCGGTTTTCAAGAAATCAGCAACAGCCTTCGGCTCACTTATATGCCATGCTTTATCTCTGGTTTGGAACTGGCGGCAAATAGCTACTTTTGCCATTATTTTTCCAACACTATCTATAATGATGACGCTGCTTTGGCCAGAAAGTCCTTATTACTTGGCTAAGAAAGGTCACTTCAAGGAAAGTGAAAAATCCTTCATCTGGCTCCATGGTGACTCCAAACTGCAAGAGTTAAACGATTTGCATTCATCTCAACTACAGAAGATAAATAATCTGAACACAGCAAAATGGTACAAGTTTATATTAAAGAAAGACTTCTTGAAGCCATTTGTAATAGTATGTTTGACAACATTGATTGTAGATTTATCTGGAAAATATTATTTTGTTGTTTACGTCATACAAATGATGATGGAGTTAGTAGACGATAAGTCACTAGCATTATATATTTCCATATGTACTGATGTCTTCGCGGTTATCGCGTTAATATCCTCTTCTTTAATCATTAGTAACTTCAAAAGACGAATCATTTTGTTTTCGTTTGGTGCAGTAACAGTTGGATTAATGTTTACTATATGTTTCATCATAGCTTTGAAGTCGACGTCTGTGACGTGGCTGGCGCCTACGGTAATAGCTCTACATAGTTTTATAGCAAATTTTAGTATTATACCTTTATGTTGTACATTGATAGGAGAAATTTTACCTTTGGAATACAAAGGCTGGGGTTCCCTCCTAAACGGAGTGGTATTTACATGTATGTACACGTTATTGTTGAAACTTACGCCGGTTTTAATGAAAATGGATGGTGTAAGAGGTGTTTATTTAGTATACGGAATAAGTATAGCTATATGTTTGTTTGGGCTATACTTTATTCTGCCTGAGACTAAAGATAGAACGTTACAAGATATTGAAAATGAATTCAAAGGTGTCAATTTGTCTAATGGTACTGAAGTACCTCTAGGGATTTAAGGTACTTGAGTGAGGGAGATTTATAGATGTATAGGATTAACGGTCTAAGCTTGGCGCAGGTTTTCCTCATGATTTTGGAGAGGTTAGACGGCAGTAACAATCGAAAGAACCCAAATGAATCACAGCAGAAGGAAAAGTGTAGGAGATAGTAGGATATAACAAGTATAGCCGCTACGATGATAGATCTTTTTTATTAGACCTGAACTATAATATATTTTGTGCTGTCATTGGACACAAGTAAAGAGTGGAATAGGCAAAAAATATTGTTTTCTCAAACAGGCAATGAAATATTGACATTAAGTTCCTCTTAATATGCTGCGAAGTATGACGTTACAGGCGCGGCTAGGACCAGAGGCCGGTAATGGAATTCAATATTATTATTTACCTAATTTAGTTGCAAAAAATTGACATTTATAACAATGTTAAGTGTCACTGTTCATTCAGAAACGTGCCTTTTTACTTTTTTAAGTAACATGATAATGAACATAAATGTAAATGTTTTCTGTTAAAATCAAGCTAAAACAGACGAAATAGTAATATACACGTGTGTTTTAGTTTTTACCTTGTTTACTTTTAATTTCTTTAAAAATAAATCTTTAATTTTTTGTTGTTTATTTCATTGCCTGTTTGAGAAAGGCACTATACATACCTCGGCGGGAAATATGGGGTTGCCTGCCTCAGACCTATCCGATGTCTTCGGCCGGCAACCCCTTTCTTCCCGGCCTCTGTAGTAATGTACTATTTCTCAAACATGCTTGGAAATGTGAACATTATGTTGACAACCTTCTTGGAGATAAACCGAAATTGCTGTTCATGAAACTGTAATATGAAAATCCATATCTGTCTTGTTTTAGTGGCCAAATAAATTACTATGTAAACTCATATCTGTCGTGTAATTTAAAAATGGAACCATCTTTTACTTAGAACCATGGCAACCAGGGAGGTAACTTATCCAAGGCATTATTTAAATACAGAACTGGCTTGCAAATAGAATGCTGTTTATTAAGAAAAAAAAAAACAAATGAACATTTCGCCGCGTGAAAAAATACTGTTGTTCGTTGTTCGTCATTGATTTTGAAAAGTAGGTAACTAAAAGTTCAGCCTAGATACTACTTAGTTTTAATTTCCGCGCATTGTTTGAGAAAAACACTATACAAGCCTTGGCCACAACTGAGCGTTGCCGGACTCCGTAATGCGTGCCTCGGCTGCGCCACGGCCTGCATACTTCACGATTGTTCGGCAACACTATACTTGGCGGCCGCGGCAGTAATGTACTAAAGCGAAATCCACATTAGTTTATATACTGTGGTTAATATTTTACGCGAATTATACTTGCACATTGTAAATTATTTTATGTCATTTTACTTTTACCGATCATGATCGGGTTGTTAAATGTTCCGTCTATATATCCTAACTAGCGATCCGCCCCGGCTTCGCACGGGTGGTAAAAAGGTTCCCATGGAAATCCAATATACCCTATGTTACTCAGGGTAAATGTAGCTTTCCAAACGTGATATAATGTTTTAAATCGGCACAGTAGTTTTTGAGTTTAGTCCTTATAAACATACACACAAACATACAAATCTTTCCTCTTTATAATAATATTTCTTTTTTATTTATTCTTTATTGTACACAAAATTACATAAATACAAAACAGTGAGATGTAATGTACAAAGGCAAGCTTAACTCAAATTTGAGTTTTCTTCCAGCAAACTCGGGAGTGCATAGAGGAGTTGTAATACGAGAGGCAAAGTCTAGTGTACATAAAAGTGATTATGATGTAACAGGTATACGAAATATATACCCCAGGTTATAGATATATATATACATACATACATAAATAGCACCATACATACATACATATACAGGGCCATTTGTAATTAACTAGCATCCTCCCAGGAGTAGGTAGCAGACATCATAAGTAACAACTTTTGTTGTATGACTTTTTGGAATTCGTTAAATTTTACTTTCATACAAAAATAAATATTAATTTAGTTTTGCGTCTAACAGTTATTAAATCTACGCCGCAGTTTACGCGCAAACGCGCATCGTAAAAATTAGGTAGGTATTTCATTCATAAACTGTAGGTCGACGCACGAACGTCCGCGCGCTTGCGCTGCCGAATAATACCTACTAGTACCCAGGTACTTTCTTCGCCAGATTACTAATTGCTCGCGTGGTTTGTTGCGTGTAGAAAGTAACTAGGTATTTACACTAAGTCCACAATCCCTTCATACTTTACCAGGCTTAGGACTGGCTACATTAAAAAACCAAAAAAATGCATAAAAACGCTAAAGATGAAACGTACCTACACTTATCATCCGAGTAACGATTAATAACCTAATATCATGTTTTAATGTCTAAACAAACATTGGTAGGTAGGTAGATATGATTCACTTTTGATTTTTTAATGCAGGCGTATTTAAAAAGTGGAATCAGCGTATTTACAATAATGGAACTAATAGTTGATATTTACAAAGTATGTACAATTACAAAATTTACAAAGTAGGTATGTACAATTAATTATTACCTCTGAGGTTCAAGTCCCGCGCATGCCGATGAGTATCCCGCACATACCGTTCAAAATAGTCACCTTCAACACCAACACAAAGACCACACCTAAAAATTAACTGTTCATTCACTCTGGCTAACACTGCCCGATTAGTTTTAATTAGATTGAAGGCACTAATTATTTTTTCTTTCAACACGTCCCGGCTTTCAATTTCTGCGCCAGAGTACACCATTGTTTTAACGTGTCCCCATAAATAAAAGTCCAGAGGTGTTATGTCTGGTGACCTGGGAGGCCACGCACGAGGTCCACCACGTCCTATCCATCGGCCGGGATACGTCCTATTTAAATGGTCTCTGACCTGCCGTGAATAATGCGCTGGTGCGCCGTCGTGTTGATAATACATATCCCGTAAGTCTGCAAGCGGTATGTCTTCTTCTATCTCTGGTAGCGTTTCGGTGAGAAATTGTAGGTATGTTTCACCATTGAGTCGATCTAAAAAAACGGGGCCCAGTAACGTGGTATTTATTATTCCCGCCCAAACATTTACACTGAAACGATGTTGAAAATTATGTGGTCTGGGTTCGTGAGGATTTTCATAACACCACAAATGTTCATTGTGGGTATTGAATAAACCCACTCTACCAAAGGTAGCTTCATCTGTCCACAGAACTTTAGGACGTTCAGCCAGCAACCAATTGCAAAAATCCACACGCGCAGGTTTGTCTGGGTCGGTGAGTTCCTGGACACGATGAAGATGGAAAGGATATTTTCCTTCGTTGTGAATGACACTCCACGCGAAGTACTGCGATACATTAAACCGTAGCGCGGCGTCATAGGTACTTGCGGCAGGATTATCCTCAAAGAACTCCAGTATCCTTTCTTGTTCCCGTACTGAGTGCCTCGGTGGACGACCACTATCCGTGAACCTGGGCTGGAACTGTCCGTAATCGCGTAATCGCTGTGTGGCAGATAACATCGTTGCCCGGCTCGGTGTAGGTAGATTGGGAAACCTTACTGCATATTGGCGGCAGGCTTCGGCCACATTATCATCACACCTAGCAAGCATCCTTACCATTGCCGTGTATTCCACATTGGAATAGTGGTAAGGCATGGCGATAGTCAGATCGACGCAACACGGTAACGCGAAAAATCGTGGCACACAAGGACAAGTGACGCACACCTGTGACGCGCGCGCAGCTAGCGACCGACTGGCGGCTCGCAAAAAGAAATGGGTTAAGGTCAAAGGCGCCAGCGCCACGCCGCTCCGCGCCCCGCCCCGCCTCCTATCCGTGCGTTGCATGAATTGATGACACGAGTTTGTTTACCTAATTTTTACGATGCGCGTAAACTGCGGCGTAGATTTAATAACTCTCAGACCCGAACTAAAGAAATATTTATTTATGTATGAAAATAAAATTTAACGAATTTCAAAAAGTCATACAACAAAAGTTGTTACTTATGATGTCTGCTACCTACCCCTGGGAGGATGCTAGTTAATTACAAATGGCCCTGTATAAATACCACAATACATACATACAAATATAATTACATACAAACATACATACGTACTATCTTTATACATACACATATTTTATATTAAACATATTAATATTCCACAACATTTCACACAACGCTATCTAGACCCATGGTAAGCATAGCTTAACTAGTTTGTGTTATGTATGGAATCTAGAATGCGGATAAACATACTTAGATACTTTTTTTTTAAATACATACATATTATAACTAACGTAAATAAATATTATGTCTGCTATTGTTGAGAGAAACGGTAGTCTTTTATCCGTTTTTTTTTAAATATTTAAAGAAGGACTATTGCGAATGGAGTGGGGAAGAGAATTCCACAACCGTACTGCAGAAACTGTGAACGAATTGTCGTAGCAAGTAGAACAATGAGAAGGAGTTCGAAGAGTAAAAGGGAGGACGAAGTGCGACAGGGTTTACCCCTGGACAAGGAACTCAAAACGCTCACGAAGATATGAGGGAGCCTGAGGGTTATGCAGGATAGAGAAGAGAAGGGATAGAATGTGGACATCTCGTCGCCGCCGAATTGGTAACCATTTCAGTTGCCGCCGGAACTCCGAAACGTGGTCATACTTGCGTAGACCGAAAATAAAACGAATGCATAAATTTTGCAGTCGCTCCATCTTGTTCCAGAGTTCTTCAGTTGCATCCAGGAAGGTGACATCAGCATAGTCTAAAATATAACATATAAATAAAAAATGAGTCTTAGTAGTGTAGAAACTCATTACGTTTCGATATTAATTAAATCATACCATTTTTTAGTTTTTTGTATTTTTCTTTCATATCTCCTCATTTTTATTCACTTTATGGTCTTTACTCATGCTACTTTTTAAATTTTAATATTCTTAATTTATGCTATTCATATTTTTCTTATTAAAACCAATAAAGTACGGTTTACAACTAAAGTTGATAATTTAAATAACTGAAAATAAATTAAATTACTGCATATAAAAGTAAGTCTCACCTACCTGAGTATATGTAAAAAAGGTATGGATCGCTGTGAAACTTTCACGGGTAATGGGATATTTGACAATAAAAAAATACTACAAATAATGGTCATCCTAACAGATAATAGCGTAAAAAGACATTTAAAACTATAAATTCAACTAAAATAAGCATATTTTTTGAGAATTTCGCTTAAACATATCAAATATTTTTTCGAATTTTTATCTGTGAGGAAAACGCTCTGTGATCGATCACAGCACTGCTGACGTCACACGCAAGTTAACACGGCTTTGTGACAGAACAGAACAGAACAGAAACAAACAGTTTTTGTGGTTATTCACAAAGTTTGAAGAAAAACTTTATTATTTACTTTTACTTCACTACTTTAAGGTTATACAAAATGTGTGACGTCACGTAATCGGCTCCATACAAGGGGACAGCGTTTTTCGCGCGCTTTTGAAAATTTAAACTTTAACATCGATTTTTTGTTAAAATCCGTTTTTTTTTTTTTAATATCGATGTAGTGTGCATATTATATGCTATGGAATAATTTAAAATGGTTATTCAAAATTTATTGGATATTCAAAAAGACTTTAAATAGAAAAAATTAAATCGGTCTAGGCGGAGATTGGATATTTTCCTGTAGTCAATAGTACCTTCATCGGTACTAGTGTGTAAAGTTAGTGAATACCGCTGAGGAGCTATTGAGACTAGTGCCATTAGGCTCACCTAACGGCACTAGTCTCAATTATATAATCAACAATACAGACGTGTATCATACCGCGTTATTCAACACTATTGTGAATAAAATAATACTAAAAAATCATTTTATCTACCTTCATACTGAAATGTTAACAATAAAAAATTAAACACTAAACTTTTATGACGGTATTTCCTTTTTTTGTTTCTTTTGTTCCCTTCGGAACAGCCTTAGGTGCTATGACCTGACCATGTTGACTTGTCATCAGTGGATGATGGTTTTTACACACAGAACATCAAAATAAATTTTAAAAATTTTTAGCTGGGTATTTTCTACATAGTCTGTGGACGCGGCGCAACCCGCATCCGCGATCAGCAAATGGATTTTTAGCGTATAGATCTGTAATTTTACATTAATTATATTTATTCCATTGATTAGATAATAGTACATTATGGTACAAGTGTGTAAATTTGGTGCTTACCGCTGAGACGCTATTGGACCCGAGGGCCGAGCCGTTAGGTGAAGGGCTTAAGAGAGCCGAGGACGGCAATTATCAATACACACGTGTATCGTATTATATTTTTCAACATTCTTTTAAATAAAATAATACTAATATATTATATAATATAGGTAGTAAACTTTCCATAACTTTGAGGACTTCACATGAATCACATCATATATCGGACGTTGTACAGTTTAAATCATTTTCTTCATAACTAGTACTTGTAGACATTTTTATAAATAAATAACTATAATTTCAAAAGTGAAAACGTGTTGTGATTATTCTTTTCGCAATAGCCGGAAATACAATATATACATAAATTGTTGACAAAAAATAAATGACAAAAAATACATACATAAATTGTTGACCTGCTTAGACCATTCACATAGTCTGTGAATGGTCTAAGTAGGTCAACAATTTATGTATGTATTTTTAACATCCGCACTAAAATTTGTGATAATCATTTTTAATAACAACAATATCATACCTATTAAAATCAGTACCCTTAACAAATAGAAAAAAACCAGCAGAAATTTTTAAATTTGTTTTGTTATTCTGTGAGTAAAGACTGTCATCCACTGATGACAAGTCAACATGGTCTGGTCATGGCACTTAAGCCTGTTCCGAATGGAATAAAAGTTCATTGTTAACATTTCAGTATGAAGGTAGATAATTTCATTTTGTATTCTTTTATTACCTACTTTAGTTGTCAGTTGTCACCTAGTTTAGTTATAAACCGTTGAATGTTCTGATGAGCTATTCCAATTAGTTCCAACCTCTCCTTTCCTATACAGGACAACAAGTGCAGGACTTAGATGTCACCTGCATATGGTGCAGAACATTTCTTCAAGAACCAAGCGGTTCAGTGACTCTTTCCTTTGTCGCACCATTAAGACCTGGAATTCCTTGCCAGGTTACGTGTTTCCCTCTTCTTACAGTCCCGGGTCCTTTAAGCGGGGCGTGAAAGAGCATCTGATGAGGCCGTCAAGCTGAGTGCTAACATGGTACGTGTATGTAATGGTGGCCCTCTTTCCTGAGACTTTGCCTGCAGCTCACCATCAGGCGAGGCAAAGTCAAATTGACGCTTCCTATATAAAAAAAAAAACCTAAATGGTTTTAATAAGAAAAACATGAATGGCATGAATTTAGAATATAAAAATTGCATGAGTTAAGAACAGAAAATAAATAAAAATGTCGATATATGAAAGACAAATACAAATTATGAAAAAAGTTGCATTCGGGGACTGCCGCGGTGAAGCTATTGCATAGCATTTTTATCAATTTATGCAATTATAATTATTTATTAATGTTTTATTTATGCAGTGTCTGTCTGACCTTCCAACCGTCCGACCGTCCGACCGTCCGACAGTCCGACAGTCCGACAGTCCGACCGTCCGACCGTCCGACCGTCCGACCGTCCGACCGTCCGACCGTCCGACCGTCCGACCGTCCGACCGTCCGATCGTCCGACCGTCCGACCGACCGTCCGTCCGTTCGTCCGTCTGTCCGTCACTACATAGTAGGCGGAGTATAATCGCTCGGCCGAGCTACATGGTAGGCGGGTGTTAGATCTTCTTATTACGGAATTTCTTGATTCGGTCGCCGCACTCATACCCCGCGATAAAAGCTATACAATAGCTTAAATTTGGTATAACTTAATTAATTTCGAAACGTAATGAGTTTCTTTGGCATGTAGACGGAACATTTAACAATCTGACCATGGCCGGTAAAAGTAAAACAACACAAAATAATTTGCAGTATATAAAATATAATTCGCATAAATTTTAACAACAGTATATAAACTAATGTGGATTTCACTTACAATATGTTTTGTCTATTCCACTCATTACATTGACTTGTGTCTAATGATAGCACAAAATATATCATAATTAATGTACATTTAAAAAGATCTATCATCTACCGGTTATATCCTCCTATCTCCTACACCTACACTTTTCCTTCTGCTGTGATTCATTTGAGTTCTTACGGGTGTTACTTCTGTCTAAGCCCTCTAAAAGTGATATGAAATCCAGTATCGAGCTTCGACCGCTAATCTTATACATCTATAGATCTTCCTCACTCAAGTACCTTAACTCCCTAGCGGTACTTCAATACCATTATTAGACAAATTGACACCTTTGAATTCATTTTCAATATCTTGTAACGTTCTATCTTTAGTCTCAGGCAGAATAAAATATAGCCCAAATAAACATATAGCAATACTTATTCCATATCACTACATAGTATAAAACAAAGTCGCTTTCTCTGTCCCTATATCCCTATGTATGCATAATTTTTTAAAACTACGCAACGGATTTTGATGCAGTTTTTTTAATAGATAAAGTGATTGAAGAGGAATGTTTATATGGATAATAACATTCATTGCACCCATGCGAAGCCGGGCGGGTCGCTAGTACTAAATAAACACCTCTTACACCGTCACTTTCCATTAAAACCGGCGTAAGTTTCAACAATAGCGTGAACATACATGTAAATACCACTCCGTTAAAAAAGGAACCCCAGCCTTTATATTCCAAAGGTAAAATTTCTCCAGTTAATGTACAACATAAGGGTACAATACTAAAATTTATTATACAACTATACAGAACTATTAAAGTAGGTGTTAGCCACGCCACAAACGGCGACTTCAAAGTTATAACGAAATATATAATAAACATCAATCCAACTGTTGCTGCACCAAACGAAAACAAAATGATTCGTCTTTTGTAACATGGTATTTCTCATCCGTAGTAGTGTATACAATTCTTTGTTTCAGTGCCATCTACAAATTCTAATAGGAACTATGTATAATTGTGTAACAATGTGGGTCTCAATCTTCGACCGATTTTTGTTCTAGTTCTCACCCTCGACCGTTGGATGGCGCTGAGTGTCCATGCGGACTGAGACGGGGACACTACTCCCATCTCTAGCATTCGGTCCAACTCGGCTTCCAGAGCTTTCTGTTTGAGAGGAGAGAGCGGGTAGTAACGCTGTTTGATCGGCTTACTGTCACCAGTGTCAATGACATGATGTTCGAGTGTAGTCCGACCTAAACCCACCTTATCCGTGTTCAAAGAGTCAAACCTTTCAATGATCTCGTTGATTACACCCCTTTGTTTAGTAGTCAAGTTGCTGTAATCCTCTAAAGACCCATGGTATATCCACACCATGAACAGTGTGCGGAAGAGCCCTAGGAAGTTGCCGAATTTTGACATTCGTGACAACCTTTTATATAGATTTTCTAAGAATAAGTATTCTCTGACTTCAGATTTTGACTGGAAGTTGGTGGTACCCCAGGAGGATCGCCTGTCCCTGCTCTCTAAGTACCATGATGACACACTTAGTGCCCATGGTGGTGTTTGGAAGACACATAAAAGGTTAGCCCTAAATTATTATTGGCCCAAAATGTACGAGGACGTCAAACAATATGTCGGGAAGTGTGAAATCTGTAAGCAGTACAAACCCGTAAATACGTCTCGTCCTGGCCTCATGGGTAGCCCGAAGCGGGTGTCGAAGCCTTTCGAAGCTATCTCTGTCGATCTTCTTGGTCCCTTTCCTACTTCAAGTAATAGAAACGTGCACCTGATCGTGGTCTCCGACTATTTTAGTAAATACGTCATGTTGTGCCCTATTCGGGTTGCCACAGGCGCTGTGGTCGCGAGATTCATAGAGAAGAGTGTATTTCTTGTTCATGGAGTATGTAAAACTATTTACATGGATAATGGTCCTCAGTTCGTAAGTAAGCCTTTTAAGGATCTATTAACTAAATATAATGTACCCAATATATACTATAACCCTAGGTATCATGCCCAGACTAATCAGGCGGAAAGAGCTATTCGCAATGTTGTCCAAGCGATCTCGTGCTATGTGAAGTCACAACACAAAGCATGGGACTCGTTCTTGGTTGAAGTACAGTGCGCTCTGAACACTGCGGTTAGCGAAGCAACTCGCTTCACCCCATACTTTCTGGTGCATGGTAGGGAGTTCATTGGAGATGGAGTTCTATACAGGCAGTCAGACATTGCGTGCCACCCGGCTTCTGTCGCTGTGGACGATCCATCAGCCTTTGGTGTCAAACTGAGAGAAATACAACGCATCTACGACCAGGTGAGGAAACATTTGAACGTTGCCCACCAGCGTAATGAAAAGTATTACAACCTCAGAAAAAGGCATGTGGAGCTGAAAGTAGGACAAATCGTGTACAAACGCACGTTCTACCTGTCAAACAAAGCAAAGAACTTCACCTCCAAGTTAGCCCCTAAGTTCCTTAAATGTGTGGTGACCGCCAAGCAATCCCCTCTGGTATATAGGCTGTCAGATTTAGACGGTAAGGATCTTGGTGAGTACCACATCAAAGACATCCTGAAGTATAAGGAGGAGCCATCTTCAGTACCTAATGTCAGCGATGTTGCCACTACATAGCACTGTTGGTCTAGTCTATAAAACCAGTGCTATGTTATGCTTAATCTGTATATAAAACTGTTTTCTCTCTGAGTGTGTACGTGACTATAATTTGTCACATTGTAGGTTCCACCATACACCGTACCGAGTGTTTCTCTCTCATTTCGCACCTCAATACTCCACAACTCCTTGTAGGTGTTGGTAGTGTTGGTGTATCTGTAGTGGGTAAAGGGAACGTTCATTTTCTTAGTAGGGCATTTGACTCTAGCTATGTAACCTAACCATTGCGCGAGTCAGTGTATAATTAGGTGTGTGGGAGGAATGTTCTTTAGTTTTGTGATTATAGCTGTCAGTTTGGGTTTGAAATACCCAGCTGTTTGTCTATATCTATTAGTAAGCATTCTCTGTTTTCTTTGTTGTGTATTTCCAGCGTATCGTGTCCGCAGGAAATATTATTAAGGGGGGGATGGTGTAACATGGTATTTCTCATCCGTAGTAGTGTATACAATTCTTTGTTTCAGTGCCATCTACAAATTCTAATAGGAACTATGTATAATTGTGTAACAATGTGGGTCTCAATCTTCGACCGATTTTTGTTCTAGTTCTCACCCTCGACCGTTGGATGGCGCTGAGTGTCCCACAGTATATTTATCAAATCTGTAGTCGTGTTTATTAATTATTTCATTTACAATTTAAAAAATAGTAAAATAAATGGAATTTATTTCCTCAATTGTGATATATCGGTAAGCATGTCATAATTATTTTATTACTGGTCACAACCCGTCTAGCGATTGTCTACGGGATGAGCAGATAATGAGTTGTTTATGCTACTAATTAACCTCACTATGAATTAGCATAATTTTGAAGATTGTTCGCGAATGTTCGATCTATCGGCTATAAATAGACCTGCGCCGATTCTCCCACAACTTCTATTTTCGATTCTCGAACCAGATGGAACCTTCGCTATAAGTGTATTAAGCCATCTCTGCTTAAGTAAAAGTCTCTGTGTCAATTTCTGAAGTCATTATTGTTTGGTGAAAATCTTGCTCCCAGATACTCTGGTAAGTCTTTATTAACTCTGTTTGATGGGACTAATGGCGGCCCCATATGTGTGGTCACAGCTTACGAAAGGTCTGTTTTATACAGGGTCCTATGGTTGGAGCTTGTGAGCCACTAAAGATTTCTACACTCCTTCAGTGTACCTGCGGCACACTTCGAGGTGCATAGGCTGCCGAGAGCTACTTCACGGAGAGGTCTACTGTGAGCAGCGTCCCTGCGACCTCACAGTAATTCCAGAGGCCAGTACACTGTCCCTGTGGATCAGCAAATTATTTATATACCACCTATAAAATCTCATTAGCTTGTACCGTACTTCGTGTGCCTACTGTGTATGTTCATCTGCCTGTATCTGTGCCTACTGTGTGTGTTCTCTCTGCCTAATACTTCTGTCTATCTATACATCATATACTTCTGTCTCCTGTCTCTGCCTGTCTTCATTCTTATGTGTATGTTTTAGCTCTGTGTATCTGTCTGTATATCTATTTTCCTATTTGTGTATCTCAGCTCTGTATTCCATTACTTCGAAATATATGTGAGTACAACCTGATGACCAGTTGTTTTTATTGGAGCCCTAGCTTCTCTGTGCACACACTCGTATAGCTCTGTAGAAAAGGCGCCCTGGGAAAGAGTTCTATGCATCAGCCCCTGAGCGAGCCGGTGAGTACCCACCTGAGCAAATCAGTGGTTACACTTTTGAAGTTACTAATGATTAAACAAGAGGATATTAACGCGATAATCGCGAAGACATCAGTACATATGGAAAAATAAATTGCTAGCGACTTATCTTCTACTAATTTCATCATCATTTGTATGACGTAAACTAAAAAAATATTTTTTTCCAGAAAAATCTATTATTAATGTTGTCAGACACTATTAAAAACGGCTTCAAGAAGTCTTTCTTTAAAATAAACGTGTACCATTTTTCTGTGTTCGTAGTATTTACCTTCCGTAGTTGAGATGAATGCAAATCGTTTAACTCTTGCAGTTTGGAGTCACCATGGAGCCAGATGAAGGATTTTTCACTTTCCTTGAAGTAACCTTACATAGCCAAGTAATAAGGACTTTCTGGCCAAAACAGCGTCATCACTATAGAAAGCGTTGGAAAAGTAATAGCAAAAGTGGCTATTTGCCGCCAGTTCCAAACCAGAGGTAAAGCATGGCATATAAGTGAACCGAAGGCTGTTGCTGATTTTTCGAAACCCGCGAAGCAGCCTCTCCTTTTAGAATCAACGTATTCACTGATAATTATAGGAGCTATAAAGTAAGTACCAAAGGTAAAACCTTGGATGATGAGAGATGATTGCAGTGAAAAGTGCTGTGACATTATGTGCTAGTGCAAATATAATCCAGCCGATTAGCAGGAACAAATTAGCCGTGATGATGACGATTTTCCGACCGAATATTTGTAGCATAGGTGACAGTATGC
Organism: Eilema caniola; assembly: GCA_949126895.1. Lineage (NCBI taxonomy): Eukaryota > Metazoa > Arthropoda > Insecta > Lepidoptera > Erebidae > Eilema > Eilema caniola. The sequence continues at coordinate 2,740,761 of OX421466.1, forward strand.
AGAACCCAAATATGCCAGCGATGCCATTGCTTGTCTGCAAAATGAAAAAGAAAACCTAAATAATATAAAATGCCTCCTCCACCATCTACAGTACGGCTAGGTGGCAATTTCAGTCCCTGCTGCGGTGAACTGTACGCACGCACGTAGTCGGAAAGAAGAATGCCAGTTGGGCAAGACCAGCTTGCTTCGTTGTAATATACATAAAGCGTTTTTACTAAACTCTTGCGTCGTCATGCTATACTAAAAGCTACCTACTGTATTAAACGTAGACGACATTCTTCGATAGTCTTTTTCCATTTTGAGATTTGTATGGACCCCAACATTAACTAACATTTATGGAGTTAGCCGCCCTTAGTAATTTAACCACGACGTGTTAAATAATAGTGAGCAGTTTATATTCAAGACATCAACGAATAGTATCCCTGACAGAATAAATGTTATTTTTATTTTGTCTTACTCACCTATCCAAGATATTTGATCTACTGTGGCTTCTATTTTAGTCAAATTTGATGGCAAGAGGGCAGGATTTAATACGGATGGGAAGGAAACTTCAGCATGGGAAAGGATGTACGTTACAAGAGCTATACAGTTTATTTAGATTGTTGATATGTTGCGCTGATCCTAAATAATTAGAACGAAAGCATGTAGACGATTCTGATGATCTAGCTTTCTTTATTATAGAGGTGATAAGATTGTGATGCCTGCCGCCTGCTAGGATTATTTCAAAGCTCTCGGCAAAAGGTCAGGATTCGAAAATTCTTTAAAAACACATAAACCTGTCTCCACAAATAACACAAATTTTATGTTCTACTGTCAGGGCCGTCTTAACCGGGGGTTCAGGGGTGCGGCCGCACCCGGGCGCGTAGCCCGAGGGGGCGCAGGCCGAGCTCTAAACATTTCGATATTTCCTAATTTAACCTTTAAACTCATAAGTACAATATTAACGCCATTTCCCTGTTTCGTACACTTACGTCAATTAAACCCCCTACATGCATAAAAATATAGGCATCAACCAATATTAAAATTTACCATTGTACCTATTATTGCCACTCTCGCCTTTCGTCACGTGTCATACCGCTCAGGATATGCAAGGTAAAATAGCTCTTATTTTGATAAACATAACAATTAAATTAATTTAACACGCACGCGGCAATATCTCCATTCCAAAGAGGCCCTTTGACCAGCCGCCTGGCGCCCGCACTTTAAGCGAAATGGCCTCTATAACTAGGCGATTAGGGTGTACATTGTAATGTAAGTTCGCGATGAGGCTCTGAGTGTCGGTTACTGATTGATGTCATTAGACGACCTATGACAATTGAATCTTATTGCATGAAAATTAAAGTTTGATTTTGTTTAATGCTGTGAAACGTTAGAGAAATATTAAATCCATTTCTTTTCCTTAATTTTTTAATTATTATTTATTTCATTATATTTGCGATAGCCGCCGAGTGAGCACTAAAAATTGTAGCACAGTTTAGACTGTGATTCTAGCAAGTGGAAATTCAGTTAGGCCCACTAATATCTATTTAATTGATTGTGTTGTGATTTCGTAAAAAAATATTATAAAAATATTAAATCATATTGGACACTAATCAGTGCGTACCTACTTAAATCATAAACAACGGAAATTAATACTGTCAAGGTAAGTAAATTTTATTTTTACTGAGTTATTTTTGTTACGGTTACAATTACTTACAATCATTGAGATATAACAACTGTTACATTAGAACATAATTACAATACTGATATACCTACTAATTAATTATTAAAAAATAAACTTACATAATTGATGCCATATCGTGGTGTTTGTAATCATTAATCATAATCACACATAATAAGGACGAGTGAGTTCATAATTTATGATACCTACTTTACTTGGGCTTGATATTGGTCATTTAAATTTTATTACATAAATATATTTAAATATAATAATTTATACCTATAACCACTGAGCCTATAACATATAAATTTCATATAAGTAAGTTTACTTTCATATAATTTCATTGAATTGAGTGAAATATTTATATGCTAAATGATCTATTTGATTGCAGATGGCCGATTTAGGAAATGGTAAAAAGAAACCATCGGGTGCCCAAAACAGAAAAAGGAAACTGGAGAAAGAAGAAAAAATTAAAAAGCTATCTACTCCGATTGACTCTTTCTTTCGATCTGGTAAGTTCAATTGGTGAATTGAAAGTGGCGCAAATAAGTGACGTAAGTCGAGTGATTTGTCATGTATCCTGGCCCCTGGGTTCGATCCCCATCGGGGTGATTTTGTCTCACTCTCTTGTCTTTGATTCGCTGTTTTTAGGGTTCGTACGGAACCTCAATGGAAAAAAACGAAACACTTATAAGATTTATTTGCTGTTGTCCAAAAATCCTATTGCGTGGCTATATACCACCCTTGGTTACTCTAGTTGACTCACTTATGGATTTTTTTAGGTACATCTTCGTCAACATCAGCCGGACAGTTAGAAGAGACACCTACTTTAGAAGAGAGAATTTTTATTTCAGAAGACCCACCGCACACTAGTACCAGTACCTCGCCTACTCTAATTGAACCAATTGTATACCAATCAGCCACAGAACCAGATGCACGATTTTGCGAAAATATCGCGAATGATCCTGCTCTCTGGCCACAAGTAATACCCGATAATTTAAGATTATTTTTAATAGAACATGGACCAATTCAGGTTAAAAAATCTAGCTATCCTTCAGATAGTAACAATAGGTCGTTTTCGAACACATATTACAGTAAAAAGTTACGGAACAGCGAAATTATCCATCGAGATTGGCTTATTTATTCCACATCTACTGATTCTGTATTTTGTTTTCACTGTAAGCTTTTTAATATTAATGTCACTGCTTTTAATCGCCACGCTGGTTTCAAAGACTGGGGGCATTTGTCGAGAAATATTGATAGACATGAGAAAAGTTCAGCGCACTTAAGTTCTTTTAAAAAATATTTTGATCTAAAAAAGGACTTATTTAAAGGACAAACAGTAGACTCTTTTCATCAAGCTGAAATAGACCGCGAGAAAAAGAGGTGGACGGCAGTGTTGGAGAGGATAATCGAGATTATAAAATTTTTGGCAGGTCAAAATATAGCTTTTAGGGGCAAAACTGAGAAGTTGTTTGACACAAATAACGGTAATTTTTTAAAGTTGGTAGAGAGTATATCTAATTTTGATAATGTACTATCAGAACATATTGCTCGAATTCAAAGATCTCAGCATCGCTTGCCGCATTATCTTGGCCAAAACATTCAAAATGAATTGATTAGTTTAATTGCGGAAAAAATTAAAACTACTATAATTGATGTTTTGAAGCAATCTAAATATTACTCTGTAATTCTAGATTGCACACCTGATATTTCACACCAAGAACAACTTACTGTTATTGTGAGATTTGTTTATTTAAACCCGTTAACAAAACGTGCTGAGGTACGAGAACATTTTTTAGGGTTTTTACCCGTAACTGATACTACCGGACATGGGTTGGCAACTTATTTGTCAGATTTCTTAAAATCATGCAATATTGAATTGAATGATTTGCGAGGCCAAGGATATGATAATGGAGCCAACATGAGAGGAAAAAATATAGGGCTACAAAAAAAAATATTGGACATGAATCCTCGTGCATTTTACGTGCCGTGTGCTGCTCACTCCCTAAATTTAGTAGTAAATGATGCCGCTAAAAGCTCACTGGAAATTACAAACTTTTTCTCAATTGTCCAAGAAATATATGTATTTTTTTCAGCATCAACATCACGCTGGGATGTTATTATGAAACAGATACCTACTTTGACATTAAAACCTCTTTCAAATACGCGTTGGGAAAGTAGATTTGATGCTATTAAAGCTTTACGCTATAACATGGGTAAAATTTACGATGCATTATACTCTATTTTTACCAACAACAAGTACGACAGCGACACAAGAAACATAGCGAGTTCATTAATGGCTAAGTTAAAGTCTTTTAAATTTATATGTTCAGTTGTTATATGGTACAACATTTTACTTATGATTAATATTGTAAGTAAAAGTTTGCAAAAATCTGACGTCATTCTTTCAGAGGCGATCAAAATGGTTGACCAGGTTCAAAAAGATTTAGGCCAATACCGCACAGACACTGCATTTGAACAATTGTTAGCTGATTCAAAATTAATTGCTGAAGAATTAGACTGCGAAACTGAATTTACCGAAACTGCTCGTCCACGTCCTCGAAAAAGACATTTTAATTAAGAGGCTGCAGATGAGCCCATTTTAGACCCAATGCAAAAATTTAAAATATGTTTTTATTTTCTTTTACTTGATACTGCAATCTCGAAATTAAATGAGAGATTCGAATTGCTAACGGATCACGATAACGTTTTTTCATTTTTGCATAACATTGAGAACTGGAGGAATATGGAGCCGACTAAAAAAAAAACACAATGTCTTACATTACAAGAAAAATTAACATTTAATAATACATTAGATATTGACGGGGAAGATTTATTTAATGAGTTAGAATTGTTGCCAATAGTTTTTTCAGATGTTGACAAAACTCCACTTGATATTTTATGTTATATATATTCAAACAATTTAATGTCCGTGTTTCCTAACGTTTCAACATCTTTACGTATATATTTAACACTGCCTGTAACAGTAGCGGAAGGAGAACGGTCTTTTTCAAAATTGAAGTTAATAAAAAATTATCTTTGGTCAACCATGACCCAAAACAGACTGACAAACTTGGCCATTATAAGTATAGAATCAAAAATTGATATAAAAATAAACGACATTATTCAAATATTTGCCAACTCAAAAGCCCGAAAAATTGACTTTGATTTCAGTAATTGAATAAATATTATAGAAGAAATATGTATGAACCTACCTAATCTTATATTTATAAAAATTTCGTGTCACGATGTATGTTAACGATACACTCCGAAACTACTGAACGGATTTTGATAAAATTTTGTAACCATTTATAATATGGTCCAACTTAAAAGATAGAATAGTTTTTATTTTAATTATTGATCTCAATATTTATTATTGCAAATTAAATGTTCATTATACGACATTAGTGTATATTTATCGGTGAGTTCTATAAATTCCTAATAGATGGCGGTTTAGCATCTAAGTTGCACAGGTATCCGGCAGATGGCGTGGTATTTATATTTTTAGATTATACAATCTTCGAGAACAATCACAGAACAGTTTGGGTTCACATTTTTTCGTCTGAATTACAGTACTTATAATATATAAATGAATCGCTGAATGTGTTGCTAAGCGCCAATCTCGAGAACAGCTGTATCGATTTCGTTAATCCTTTTTTTAGAACATTCCTTGCAGTACGAGGATGGTTCTTACGCAGAGAAAAAAAAATTTCCTGAAGAAGTCTAAAAACAACACTTTTCTATACTCTCTACAAACTATTCGTAATAAAACTTGAACTTTAATACCATGTCATAAAGTTCAAATGTTAGTGGAGAAGTTCCGAGAAGGCAAAACAATTGAGGTGCTACGGGGTTGAAGTATGCCACGGGCGAAGCCGAGGCGGGTCAGCTAGTAAATAATAATTTATTATTTAGTTGTTGTTACAGCGGCAACAAACAGATAGACCGTTGAAATTTTCACAGATAATTTATTACTGTTGCCGGTATAACAACAAATGTCAAAAATAAAAGCTTAAAATATGGTAGCGGTAGGTACCGACCTTAACGGAACCTTTCGTGCGCAAGTCCGACTCTTACTTAAAATAAAACATTGTATATTTATTGTAGATTAAGTACAGATCTTAGAGAAAAATAAATGAAACATCAAAAATTTATTGCGTTTTTTTGTTGACCGGGGGGGAGGGGGCGCAGTCTGAGCTTCGCACCCTGGCGCTATATAACCTTAAGACGGCCCTGTCTACTGTGTTTGTCTTAAACATTGAATTAATTACTTTAATACTTGTAATGATTTTAAATTTCAACTTATTATCTACTTAAATACCAACATTTGTACACAATATGTATTTGTACATAATACAATAATTAAATACTACAACAATGAGCTATTTTACACCTAATTTGTCTTTATTATTTAAAAAATACAATTGTTAAGATATGAAATAAATTTGGGGTTCCTTTGCCAAGTAATATTAATGAAAGGCCAGTTTTAAAATAACCTGTGAAAGTTTCACAGCGACTTTTACTCCACATTTATTCACACAAAAATTATATCGACCATAGAATTCTTTCTTCCTTTGTTACTTCTAGGGTACTTACGGTAATGTTGGACAAGGATCAACGGGTGTCAAAGCTAGCAATCGTTATGTTGGACTCGAACCGACTAAACCGCACGACGTCTGTGGATCGTTGGGCTGATCTGAAGGTGAGTTTGTCTTCGACATATCCCTCGCACCCCGGCTGACCCAGGGCCATCCCTCTCGGGGAGGTCTGGCCCCATGCGTGCGCCCATCTAGCACCGGCTTGTCTACGGCCTAAGTGATAACTTTAATGAATAAAAATAATAACTAAAAGTTCAGTTAACAAATTATTTTATACTACACCTATTCGGAAAGTATATTAGTTCTTACTTGAAAACAGGGAAGAAAGTACGTAAATCCAAGCGGTTTACTGTCTCCCCTGCTGCAGCGGGGAGAAAATAAGCACTTTCTCCCTTCCTTTATTTTTTTAAAATTCAAAATTCAAGACTAGAAACAGGCGGATGCCAAAATAAAAAGTTTGTATCGAACCCCATCTACGAGCGCGACATGGCCACAAGCACCTCGCCAGCCAGATGCCCCTTTAGCGCCACGGCCTTCCTCGAGCGCTATGCCAATAGCACAACAAGCATTGTCCCAAACATCTCAAACAAACATAAATCTACCTAAAAAAAATATAACATTGAATTTCAATAATTTTAATATAAATTTTAACTAAAAATGTTTTTCATTTTCCTCATAGGTGTAGTATAAAGCACCATGTATCACTCGGTAGAAAGTGCGATTACCAACTTGTGTGTACTACACCCGCGTTGGTAATCGGTCACTTTCTCCCCTCGATGAACAATGTACTAGGTATATGACTAGGGTAGCCAATAAGTTATACTACGTATCATTGTTGTGCAGAACAATAATATTGTACCTATTGAATGTATGTAAAATTTTGATTATCATCCATTTAGTTAGGTACTTAACTAAGGTAAACAATTTGATGTCTTTTAATACTTGTTATTTAAAACTCAGTTTATTAATATTTTTTGTTTAAAAACTCAATTCAAAAAGAAAACACGACTTAACACAAAAATTGAACCACTAGTTTAAGCAGTAATTTATTTCTTTAATATGTATTTCTGTAAAAACTCACTTCAAGGTTGAAAGAAGAAAGAAAGAAAAACCTTTTATTACACTACTTACTGAAATATTAATCATAATAACAATAAAAAATATATAAAAATAATAGAATAAAACAAAAAGGCAACCGAACAAAATTATAATACGTAGTACCACGGCACCTACAATCAATCCGGCCGCACCCCGCCATAGTAAATCATCATAACGCACGCGTGCGACAGTATTGTTAACTATTAGTTAAGTAAATCTCAGGTAACTTGGAAAGTTATTAATTCTATGAAATCGAAAATCCAGGATAAGTATATTAGTTCAGTGAATATGAATGACCCTTGCATAACAGACCCTAAAACGATAGCGCAATACTATAATGATAATTTTGTAGATGAGATTCAATCTAATAGTAATATCTGTGACACATACGAGTAGGTATACCAAGTACACTAGTAATTTACAACGCAAAAAATCTTACAAATCCCTATTTATACCACCCATCATACCAAAAGACATTTTAATTGTTGTCAACAGCTTAAAAATATAAACAGCACAGGTTATGATGACGTTCGCACCATTTTAATGAAATTAGTTGGTCCCATAATAGCGCCTGTATTATGTCACATCTTTAATAACTGTATCGAACATGGTATCTTTCCGAGAGGGTTAAAAGTTTCCATCGTTAAGCCGCTGAATAAAAAAGACGGCCATCGGCTATCGGTCAGTTGCTCTAATACCAGTCTTTTCTAAAATTATGGAAAAATAAATATTATATTTAACAATGTTAATGACTTCTTTAAGAAACATAATCTTTTTTGCAACGAGCAAATGGGTTTTAGGAGACATAAAACGGTGAACATGGCCATATACAATTTCTTTGAAAAAATTCATCAAAATATGGATACTGGAAAGCCAGTTGTAGCTATGTATATGGAAATGACGAGGACATTTGATTAAGTGGACCATGACCTATTGCAGCGTAAGCTTTAGAGGCAACGCTCATGACCTTATTAAATCTTACTTACAAGATAGACTTCAGGTCACTCAGATAAGTCAAATCAATATTAAATCTCAAAGTGAAGTAGTATGCTTAGAGAGCATACTACTTCACTTTGACCACCAGACACCAGATCGTTACTATACGGTGTTCCTCAAGGATCAGTCCTGGGGACACTGCTCTTTATAGGCTACATTAACGATCGATCAAGGAATGCAAGAAAACCATTGAAAGACTGTCCAGGAAACTCGACGTAACACTCGTCTGGGTGCCCGGACATTAGGGCAACATGGGCAATGAGACGGCGGACGAACTGGCGAGAAAAGGAGCTGATGAAGATCAAGTGGGCCCTGAGCCCAGACTACCCATCGCCCATAAAATAACAAAGGGAGTCATCAGCCGAAGCATAGTGGCCGAAGCCAATCAGAGATGGAAGTCCTCGCCAGTCATGAGACAATCGAAGATCTTCATCAAAAGCATTGACAAAAAGAAAACAAGCCGACTGTTAAAACTCTCCCGAGGAAACATGAGGCTGGTCGTAGAAGTGATAACGGGACACTGCCGACTAAACAGGCACCTGACACTTATAGGGGTGAAAACTGACCCCAAATGCCCAGAGTGCATGGAGGAGGAGGAAACCAGCCTCCACCTGCTGGCCAAATGCCCCATGTACTCAATGATAAGATGGGAAAACATGGGGACGGACACCCTAGAAGAACAAGACCTCGAGGATCTGAAGGTGGAACAGATCGTAAGATTCTGCAAAGAGACAGGTAGGTTCAACGGAACGCCGTGATTGCTGGACACTTCTTGGCCTCCAAACAGGAGGAATAGGGGAATTGGGTGAAATGGCCCCCATAAAAGGGCAGATCACCCGTCCGGTCTGCGGCGTCCCCCCGCTGGAAGTAAGTAAGTAAGTAAGTAATCCTCCCAAAATACTCTGAACTAAAGCACCATTAGCTGCTTTACAATGAACAGCTTCATATATTTTGGAACCAGTCACTCTTCCTTGACGCATAGCATGCCATAACTTTGAATTTGCTTGTTCGTTCGTTTGTGTGGCAATTTCATTTATTATTTCAGTGGTCACAATATTTTTTGCTAATAACTTAAATCCAGAACAAGTTAAATTATTCTTTGTTTCAATTAAATATTTTAACATTAAGTTGAAAATAGTGAGATCTTGTAAATTAGGCTTATTATGATCTTGGCTTTGTCTTAAAATAAGGCCTTTACACATGTTTCGCTATGTACATTCTGCTAAGAACATAGACAACGAAGGGACATTCACATTAGTAGGTCTGGTCTTTTTTGGTATGCCCATGTTCTTAGCCATAACATGCTTCTTGTCACTTATAGCCCCAGCTAACTTTGGTTTATTCCAGTAACAAATCGTGGATGTAACTGATGGTTCATCGGAACGCTTAATGAGCCACATAGCGAAACAGATGGCATGTTTGCATCCACCTGCAGATGACGCACAGTCGTTGCACTCCACTTTGACAATTTTATTTAAAGTTTCGTCAATAGTAGCCGTCACAATGTACAACTTCCCCTTAATTTTGTGTTCTGGTGTTACTCGGCACTTAACGTTACACAACGTCCCTTCTCGTTGAACTTCTACGTAACCCACCGCGGTATCAACATAAGCTTCACGTGATGCCAACAACGCCTTAGCACTTCGAGTTTCCGCAACATTATAACAGTCACTTTCGTGCATGTACTCCAATAACATCAAATAATCTACTTTAGGTAGATTTCTGCTGTCTGCAATACGATAACCCTCGGAAACTTTCATGGTTCGAGAAATTAAGCAGGAAATAAACAGATAGAATAACTCCGTGAGCAAAATTAGTGAATATTTGTTTTCGTTGAAATGTCAAAACTGACGTCATCTGACTTGACATATATTTTTTTTAAACGTAGCAAAGGCAACTAACCTATTCAGCCGTATGAATGACGTCACATGGCACTTACGTCTTTTTGAAATAATATGATATTCAAAGTTAAAAAGTTGAATGAAAATTAATATATTGAGGAAAAATAAAATATATGGGTCTCGTAATTTTAGATTTACTTTCAATTGCGTTAATAATATAATCATGTTGAAATTTTGAAATGTTGTCAATTGATTCTTACGCCCGAGCTAACTATTCTGCTTTACATCTCGATTGTGAGGTAAATAGAAAAAAAACCGGCATTATAAGAATGAAAAATTTTATTAGTTAAAATGTATAGTGAAATGAGAACAATTTTCAAATTTTAGGGACAGGTGTTTTTTAGGTATGTTCAATTCAATTCTTGTTGACTGGCTTCTGTGTGTTGCCACAACTTGCCAATGTCAGGGTGTTGTGAAAAGCTATTCGGTATTATTAGATTGTTGTTTTGGGTATGTTAATAATAAAAGTTTTACATTCCCGCCTTTTTCATGTCTTTTTTTTTCAAGAACTCAATTGATCTACGCCGTTCGAAATTTAAAATTGATGCCTATTAAACTCATACGAAGACAATGCTGAATAGCGAAGCGACCTCTTTTATCATTGGGCTGAATGTATGATGTCTATTGCCAGTATGACGGTTAGATGTACGCGAACTTCTTGTTTTTTTTTTTAATTACTTACCGCCCTAGGGCTTTTATAGCTACATTATTACCCTAGAGCGCTAATTGGTCACCTACAAGCCCCATTTGGGGGTGATAAGGACCTACTTACCGAACATGAGAGATGTAAAATATATTTTGTATTTTTTTCGGATATATTTAAAAATGTAATTGAGATATATTTGTCGGAGTTGGTTGTCAATTACAGCGGGTAGTTACCAAACTTTGTTACGAATTGATTTTCTTATTATTAATTTAAGTGACTTTTACTATCAATTATTGTCTAATAAATCAAAACATAATTTATTAAGTACTACTAGTTGATTTTTGGCAACTTATTTCGATAAGTGTGACCGTTAGTTTTGTTCAAAACAATGATGACATATTGCTTTATTTTAAAATGATTTACTTTGTGAATTCATCATTATTTATTTACAACAATTATTTTTGTATTACTAGATTACTTGTAATGATAAATCTTATTAGATTTAGTACATTTTGTATCAAGTAAACACGTGACTCACTGCAATGCGTCAACGGACAGAGTTGTCGGAGGGATGCATAGTGGGGATCGTCTTATAAAAGAGCGCCCACTCAGCAAGCTCGTCAGTCGGTCTTCGGATTCGACTCGATAAAGAGCTCCCTTGCTCCCGACTGTCGGTGTCGGTTTACCTGACACAGCGCTGCTGTATAATTATTAATTACAATAGCTGTTGTAATTGGGTGGCTTGGCCACTGTACGAACTTGTGACCTTAAAACGTCTGTTCGCCTAATTATTGACCTACTTTATCTTTTGTTTACTTTTGTATTGTGTATTGTATGTTATTGGCTGATTAATTAATTGTTTATTTTCAAATATAATTCTGTAATTACTTATACACACTTGTTGATCCCAATAAAATGGGCACTCCAAACCCTGAAGATATACCCCTCGGCGATCCTGATCCTACATCAGAAGTGGGATTAGGTTTAGCTCAGGAATCGGAAGGTGTTGGTGATCCCTGGCGAGCAATGTTAGAGCTTCAGAATCAAAACATGACACAGTTAATTGAAGCTATTAAGACTCACTCCGCTACGTCTACTGTAATTCCTTTGCCCGATTTTGACCCAGACCAACCCGATTCCGATGCTCATTCTTGGAGTACAACCGTTGACATTTGCCTATCGGAAAAACCTCTTCAAGGTGGGCCTCTTATTATTGCCCTCACTAAAGCCTTAAAGGGCAGTGCTAGCGTATGGCTTTCCCAAGTATCGTATGCAGGTATGACCTGGACAGACTTTAAGAGTCTCTTCCTCTCTCGTTATGCCATCGCGGAAACTGTTCCCGCTACCCTCATTAACCTTCATAATAGTCAACCGAAGGAAGGAGAATCTTTAGCCGCATATGCCAGTCGACAGGTCACTTCACTGACATCTAAATGGAATAGCCTGAGTGTCGAACATATTGCTGTTTCTACGGTACTGGCCCATGTCTCCAAATTCGATTCCCGTGCTCATCGATTAGTTTTTACTACTGAAGTACATAATAGGCATAAACTTCAACAAGAACTGAGTGTCTTGTCTCACCTTAAGAGAAAGTCTCAGATTTCCTCTGACCAGCAAAATTCTTCTCAGCCTAAAAAGTTCAAACAAGGTGAAATAGTATGTCACTTTTGTGGTGTAGTAGGGCATAAATCTACTAACTGTCGCCAGAAGGCCGAGAAAACGAAGAAACATCCTGGACCAGCCAGCTCGTCACATAAGGTGACATCGAAGAAAATAGTCTGCTACCGCTGTGGGGAGTCGGGACACGTCGCTCCTCGCTGCCCAAAGGCGACCGGGAGGTTCAAGTGAAGATACCGGGAGTCAGCCTTCGAGCAGCCAACACACCGTGAAGCGAGTTGAAGCTTGTGATGTACGACCTATCACTGGTGTTCTACAGCAATCGGGTGAGTCGCTTGCATTCTGTTATGACTCAGGGGCTGAATGTTCTCTTATTACTGAAACATATGCTAAAAAGTTGTCTGGCAAACGTATATCTTGTACAGTTAATATAGTGGGAATAGGAAATTCTAACATAATATGTACCGAACAAATTCTGAGTGAAGTACAAATAGATAGTTACCATTTAGAGATACTGTTTCATGTGATACCGAATGCCTATATAAGTCACAGTATCATGATAGGCCGTGAAATATTAAGATTAGGTTTTGCTGTTAACATGACCGAAACAAGTCTTACTATTAAGGTTATTGATCAATGCTCTATTCCTGAGACTTCGACTTTTCATGATATTGATACAGATATTCCATCCGAATATAAACCACAGTTCATTGAACTCCTTCAAAAATATTCTCATGCTTTTGCAAAGGGACTACCGCGTACTCGAGTCACATCAGGTGAACTTAAAATACGCCTCATTGATCCACATAAGACGGTCCATCGCCGACCGTACAGACTTACGCCTGACGAAAGGAAGTTAGTTCGTTCCAAAATTAATGATCTCATTGACGCTCAAATAGTTAAACCTAGTTGCTCTCCATTTGCAAGTCCTATTTTATTGATAAAGAAGTGCGACGGATCTGATCGAATGTGCGTCGACTACCGTGAGCTAAATAGTAATACTATAGCAGATAGGTTTCCACCCCTTATAGCTGACCAAATCGCAAGGTTATGCGGTGCTAACTTTTACACTTGCCTTGACTGTACTTCTGGGTTTCATCAAATACCTATTCATCCAGATAGTATTGAGGCCACTGCCTTTGTAACACCCGATGGTCAATTTGAATATCTGGCTATGCCATTTGGTTTACGAAATGCTCCTAGTGTTTTCCAACGTGCTGTAACTAATGCATTAGGCAAGTTAGTCTATTCTTACGTGATTATTTACATCGATGACATCATGGTGCCTAGTAGCGACCTCTGTGAAGGTTTACAACGACTAGAAGAAGTCCTTGAATCGTTAACTAAAGCAGGGTTTTCTTTAAATATTAGCAAGTGCTCTTTTCTAAAGCGTAAAGTAGAATATCTTGGGTACGAAATCACATCTGGGGAACTTCGCCCAAATCCTCGAAAAATAGAAGCATTAATTAAATTAAAGTCTCCCAAAACAATTCACCAATTGAGGCAGTTCATTGGTCTTGCATCGTATTTTAGAAAATTTGTAGAGAACTTTTCACAGATTATGAAACCTTTGTTCTTTTTAACCACTGGTATACAAACTTTTAAGTGGACTGATGAACATGAGAAAATTAGGCAAACAGTAATTTCAATTCTTACTAATGAGCCAGTTTTAATGATTTATAACCCTGAATATCCTATCGAGTTAAATAATAAATAAATAAATAAATATTCCACAACATTTCACACAACGCTATCTAGATCCATGGTAAGCATAGCTTAACTAGCTTGTGTTATGGAATCTAGAATGCGGATATACATACTTAGATACTTTTTGTTGTAAATACATACATATTATACATAGAAACACCCAGACCAATGCAAATATCCATATTCATGCATACAAATATTTGCACTGAGCGGGGATCGAACCCGCGCCTCCTGCGTAGCGGCCGCGTTCACTACCGCCACGCCACGGAGGTTACGGTGCCATTCTTTTTCAAAAAGTTGATAAAAAAATGCATGTTGTAGAATACTATAGTAAAAGAACGACTGCCACTGAAAGTAAATATCATTCCTATGAATTTTAAACTTTGGCCGTTGTTAACGCGGTTAAACATTTTCACCATTATCTGCAAGGACAGAAATTTACCGTTGAAACTGACTGTAATTCCCTTAAAGCCTCGCGCAATAAAGCTGATTTGACTCCTCGCGTACATAGATGGTGGGCTTTTCTACAGGCCTATGATTTTGACGTTATGTATAGAGAAGGCAGATATATGAACCACGTAGACTTTCTTTCTCGTAATCCCCTCCCAGAATCAATCAACAAAATGGAACAAAAACGTGTTGATATTACAACTCTGTCTTATAGTTGGCTTTTAGCTGAACAACTGCGTGATTCGGAGATTTTGGCAATCGTTTCTAAACTGAAAAGTAACTCTCTACCCCCTGATATTGCCCAAAGTTATGAATTACGATCAGGCACCTTGTATCGTAAAATACAACGCAATGGATCAACTCGTTGTTTACCTATTGTCCCAAGAGCTTTTAGATGGTCTGTTATAAACCACATCCATGAAGCAATCATGCATTTAGGTTGGGATAAAACTCTTGAAAAGGTCTATGAGCATTACTGGTTTGATAAAATGGCTAGATATGTTAGAAAATTCGTAGATAACTGTATAACGTGTAAAATCTCAAAATCTAACTCTGGTAAAATTCAAGCAGAGTTACACCCTATACCTAAAGTCAGTATACCTTGGCACACAGTGCATATAGATGTTACAGGAAAACTTAGTGGAAAGAGTGATCTCAAGGAATACATCATTGTTTTAATTGATTCTTTTACAAAATATGTTTTATTGTACTATACTACCCAGATTGACGCATCAAATTGCATTAAAGCTGTTAAGTCCAGTGTTTCTTTATTTGGAGCACCTTCTAGGGTTATAGCCGACCAGGGTCGCTGTTTTGCTAGCAAAAACTTCAAAGAATTTTGTGATTCCCATAATATTGCTTTGCATTTAATAGCTACCGGTGCATGTAGGGCTAATGGGCAGGTTGAACGCATAATGAAAACATTAAAAAGTATGCTTACCGCCGTTGAGACCAGTGAGCGATCGTGGCAAGATGCCATTGAAGACGTTCAAATTGCTCTGAATTGCACTGTTAATCGGGTTACTAAATCTAGTCCTTTAGAACTATTGATTGGTCGAGTTGCTAGACCGTTGGGTTTGATGACTGTTGATAATGAGGAGATAGAAGTAAATCTGTCCCGTGTAAGAGAACAAGCAGCCCTGGGTATAACTAAAAATGCTGAATACGATAAAGCCCGTTATGATAAGACAAAAGCTATTTTGAAAAAGTTTCAAGTTGGAGATTTTGTACTTATTGCTAATGAGGAACGTAACCAAACTAAATTAGATCCCAAATTTAAAGGTCCCTATAGAATTTTAGAACTTTTAGATGGTGATAGATATTTGTTAAAAGCTTTGAATACCAATAGAATTTACAAATATGCCCATGATCGTGTACGAAAAATGCCTGAGTGTCCAGTTACTATTAGTGATGATGTCAATACTGACAATGATGATGATTCATCTGCTGCTGACACAGCATAGCTGAATTGATAAGATGTCTATGATGACTCTTGTTTAGCTTGACGCTTAATCGGATGTCTATGTTGACTCCTGGATTTGGATGTTGAACTTGACGCTTATGCGGGTTGTCTATGTTGACGCCTATGCGGGTTGTCTATCGACTCTAAATTACTCTTTGTGTCTCTACTTTAGTTGAGCTATGTATTGTCAGTAGCAGCGTGGTAATTTTGATTGGTTGCGATGCAACTGATATTGGTAATTTTGTTTGACTAACTTGTAATATTATATCTAAGTAGGTTTATTTATAATATTGTGAACCTTTTTTTATCTTAGCGCATTTTTATACTTTTAAATTCAATTTTGTACTGACAGCTGCGTTGTTCCTAACAAGCTTTTGGAAAATGCAGGACGCCGACATTCGAGCTCCGGTTTGGATCGTGAAGAGATCTCTTAAATCTTATTACTGAAGCTCATCTTAATCTTTCAGAAGCCACTGCCTTTTAAAAGAATATTCAATCATAAGGATTGACCAAGTCTCGTGCCTCTGGTGGAGGCCACTCTGAAAATCTTCTGTTCTATCAAGCTCTTGATGGAACGCAGCTGCGCATCGTAGTCTCGCCGTGGACGTATTTTTCTCATCGAGTGCCTGTGCAAGCCTGGCTCATAACAGCACTGAATCTTATTTGAAAAGTTGAAGAGAAGACTCGAAGGCTATTGTGTAGTTTTAATAACTCTAAGTGGTTTTTACTTGTGAACTGTATATCTTATTCTTGTGAACAATACAAAGTGCCATTTCCCTGTTCACGTCTTATTATTCCCTTCTTCCTCTAACAATCTGACGTACACTGGCCCTCCTTGAGGACCAGCTGTTACGTTACAGGTTTGGCGCCCTCCTTCTCTCTCTAAATCCCTTTTTCTAGACCAGAAATTGGCAGAATCCCGGTCGAATCCCTCCCCTGTCTTTCTAGCTATATTTTTATATATTCTGTACTTTTGCTTTCTCAAAATTCTAAAACAAGCTTACACAAGTGCATTTTGGTTATTTTCTTTGGCATCTCTCCTGGCACAATAATAATATATATTTTTTAAACTTAAATGTCTTTGTATGTTTTTTGTATGTTACTAATACATATTTTCCTTTAGCTTTAGTTATATGCTCTAAATATATAACCTATTGATATAATCTTATAACTGCTTCAGGTGGCGCAGCGGTAACGTTGTGATATTATTCCACATAGTGATGAATTTGATGCCTGTTTGGTAAAATTTCATTTACTTTCTCAAATAACTGGATGAGCCGGTAACGATAACTCCACCTCTATTCTACTAGCTTACCTCATTAGTTTTTAATTCTTCACATTATAACTCACTTAATTATATCTTATTTCCAGCTTCACTCATACAACTCAATACAGTACTCCTACAGTACTCAATTCAAAACACTTACACCGCATAATACAGACAGTAACACTTTACCAAGGTTCACATCTGAACCATCACAAGCTAGCTGCATCCACTTGTGCTAAACTCTTCGGAGACACTGGTGTGTGCGACTAGTACTGACTTACAGGTAGTTGGCTGTGGACAATATCCTCAGTTTCAAGCCTTGCACACCAATTTCGGACTGGAAAGTTACTTTCTGGGGCATCCGTTGCCGTCTTGCCAGAGGTCGCCGTACAGTCGGACTTTGGATACTAACACTCAGTACACTCTTATTTTATCTATTAATCACCTAGATCTCATTCTGGTACTTCATGATTACTATTAATTTCTATTCAAAGATATAACTACTATTAATTAAATACATTTTCTTTCACCTAATTCTTGAATTTTTGCTTATTTAATATTCCTTACGGGTTTCACTTACACACGTACCTGTACCTTATTATATTTTCGTGTCGAAATAATTCTTTTCCTTTTATTACATTACTAGATAGGCTGCTTGCAAGTCCTTTTAAACCTTTAGTCCAATGGGCAAGATAGATGTCTCTTTAGACTTTTCAAATTACTAATTTTGGGAGGTCCACTTAACAAAATTTAACCATCCTACTGTAATGGTTATTTTGTTCTCTATTATGGTCTTTTCTTTCCCATTAAATGTTACTACCCTTTCTTAATTCTTTTAATTAGGTGACTATTCCTAATTCTGGGTAGTAAGATTATGGACTATGGGTTCATACAATGTAATTAAAAGATTTCTCAACTTTCTTAGAAGATTATTACATGATTCTCTTTACCTTGGAATCCTTAAGCTTTCATAAGGGCCAGGTCGTGTCATACGCTACTTATTCTAAAATTAACTTACAACTATAATATGTAATCTAAAACTAAGGTGGTTGTTATTGTTCCGACATTCTAAATTACTCAATTTCCAGACCTTCAGGCAAATAATTTTAAAATAAGTTTCATGTTCTCCATGTCCTTTCATCCTTACCTTACTCTACATAGAACATTACATAACGTGGGCTCGATTTTTTATAGGTTTTTTCTTTTGCATTGCCGATTTATTTTCTATCTCTTATAATTCTTAATTTGATTTTTTTTTATAGTTATGTCTTTTCTTTGTACTTTAGTCTTAATTAGTTGTTCTGTTACTATAATTTTTTTTTTTAGTTTAATTTGTTCTGTATAACATGTTCTCCACAAGTTCCCTAACCTTTTGGCCTTTTTCATAATCGCTCATTCCCTTTCCCTTCGCTAATTTGCATTCTCTTCTCCATTTTACTTCTTCTTCATCTAGGGTTCATCCCTATCTCTTCTTTATGGTGCGGTGATGTGAACACCAAAAATAAGCCCAAAACACATCAAGAGCGGTTCTACGTTACTCTTGTAAAAAAATAAGCCTTAAACTGAATCTTTTAGTTACTCTTGTGTAACTTATCTTGAATCTTTTAGTTACTTCTATCTTACCTTCTATTGTATATACTTTCCTTTATCATCATCTCTTGGGTTTTCATAAGGTGCGGGTGATGACACCTTTTAATCTAAATAAGCCCTTCCATCATATATATCCTCAACGCTGTCCTTGGGAGTACGTTGATTGATGAATGAAAGTTGATTTTGCTTGATGAGAGTGACTTGTAATTTATTTTGTTTTTTTTTTGGTTTGAAAGTATTGTTCCGAAAGAATTTAATAGTTGGGTATGTAAGAGCAAGGAACTAGCAACTAAAAAAAAAAAAAATTTTCACCGTGTTCAAATTTTTTTTTATCGGGGTTTTTGGGGTAATGTAATATTATATCTAAGTAGGTTTATTTATAATATTGTGAACCTTTTTTTATCTTAGCGCATTTTTATACTTTTAAATTCAATTTTGTACTGACAGCTGCGTTGTTCCTAACAAGCTTTTGGAAAATGCAGGACGCCGACATTCGAGCTCCGGTTTGGATCGTGAAGAGATCTCTTAAATCTTATTACTGAAGCTCATCTTAATCTTTCAGAAGCCACTGCCTTTTAAAAGAATATTCAATCATAAGGATTGACCAAGTCTCGTGCCTCTGGTGGAGGCCACTCTGAAAATCTTCTGTTCTATCAAGCTCTTGATGGAACGCAGCTGCGCATCGTAGTCTCGCCGTGGACGTATTTTTCTCATCGAGTGCCTGTGCAAGCCTGGCTCATAACAGCACTGAATCTTATTTGAAAAGTTGAAGAGAAGACTCGAAGGCTATTGTGTAGTTTTAATAACTCTAAGTGGTTTTTACTTGTGAACTGTATATCTTATTCTTGTGAACAATACAAAGTGCCATTTCCCTGTTCACGTCTTATTATTCCCTTCTTCCTCTAACAATCTGACGTACACTGGCCCTCCTTGAGGACCAGCTGTTACGTTACAAACTCAATCCTACCTTTCGTTAAGGTTGTTTGTCGGAAAGGCCGATCGATATTCACAAGAGATTTTCTTTTACAGAATCACACGAGGTCGTGTAGAACGTCAGTTCTGGCCGTGTCGGAGTTGGTTGTCAATTACAGCGGGTAGTTACCAAACTTTGTTACGAATTGATTTTCTTATTATTAATTTAAGTGACTTTTACTATCAATTATTGTCTAATAAATCAAAACATAATTTATTAAGTACTACTAGTTGATTTTTGGCAACTTATTTCGATAAGTGTGACCGTTAGTTTTGTTCAAAACAATGATGACATATTGCTTTATTTTAAAATGATTTACTTTGTGAATTCATCATTATTTATTTACAACAAATATTTTTGTATTACTAGATTACTTGTAATGATAAATCTTATTAGATTTAGTACATTTTGTATCAAGTAAACACGTGACTCACTGCAATGCGTCAACGGACAGAGTTGTCGGGGAGGGATGCATAGTGGGGATCGTCTTATAAAAGAGCGCGCACTCAGCAAGCTCGTCAGGGAGAGCCACGGTAGCCCTGAGATCGACGTGCCGTTTGTTTACAAGCCCACTCGTTCTCAGCTCGCTAGGGACCCCCGGGTCCGCCCAAAAGGCCCTTCTAAGGGCCAAACCTCCAAGGGGTCTGTGACTAGCCCCAAGGAGACGTCACAAGCGCTTGCAAGTGCGCCGCCGTCGGCGCCGGCAGCGAAGCACCCGCTCCCCTCCCGCGCGCCGCCGGGTGGGTCGAGCGCCTCTCGCGCCACGCCGACGGCGACGACCCCTGCAACCAGCAGCCCGGCCTTCGTGACTCCGCCGTCTGGAACGGCGTCGAATCCGAAGGCCATCCGGACGCCGATCCGGAAGATTGCCGCCACTGACTCGCCGCGTGTAGACGCATGCGAGTCCCCGGCCCCCCGCGCGTGGTCTGTCATACCATGCGCGGAGCTGGAGACGTCGCTGGACGACTCACCGGCGCCATCCACCTCAGCCGCGGCTGACGTGCCCGTTATGCGCACGCCCGCGGCCGTAGCAGCATCGCCGACACCGGGACCATCGCGCAGCCCCGACTCGGCCAATAAGGACGCCGCCAAGCGCCCCAAGACCGCCGCCGCCACTGCAAACCCTGCAGAGCGCCTTGACGGGGTGAAGAGGGAGAAGTACCCGCCGATAACGGTGGAGGAGCTTCCCAACTTCCCCCGTCACCTCAAGGAGTTGAAGTCCCGGCTGGGGAGAGCCGCAAATGCCCGCCCGTACGGGAAAGGGTTGCGGTTCTTCCCAGCCGACGACCAGGAGTACCGCCTGTTACAGGATTACTTCGCCAGGCTCGAGCACCAGGATCTCCTGGTTTTCCTACGCACGCCCCTCTGAGCTGGGCGTCAAGCTGGCGATCAGAGGCGGTGAACGCCGACCCCGAGGAGATTGCGTCGGAGCTACGTGAGCTGGGATTCGACCCCGAATACGTTCGCGCTATTCGGGGCCGCAGCGGACGCCCCGGCTGCATCTACCTCGTGGTGCTCCGAAGAACACCTCACTATGAAGACGTCTTCCAGGTGCAGGAGATCCTGGGCATGCCCGGGATCATCTGTGAGGCCTGGAGGGGGAAGAGGAAGCCCGCGCAGTGCCATCGCTGCCAACAGTTTCGACATTCAAGCCATAACTGTCACCGCCCGCAAGCCTGCGTGCGGTGCGGCGGCGAGCACCGCACGGGCGACTGCCCTCGCCCTCGCGACCAGCCCGCCACCTGCGTCAACTGCAGGGGCGCTCACCCCGCCAACTTCTTCCGGTGCCCCGTTTTCCAACGGGAGGCCCGGAACAAGAAGGTGGGCACAGCCGCCATCACCCGCAGGACGGCCGCGCCTGTTGCGCCCGTCCCGGTGACCGCTAACCCCCTCGGTGAGAGGACGGCGAACGCTTTGCTCATGGCGGAAGCGAACCCGCCCGCCTCCCGAGGGCCCCGCCGGCGCTCCGGCAGGAAGCGCAGGCGAACCCGCAAGCCAGCCCCAGCGGACGAGGAGGAGGAGCCAAGCCCCGCCCCCTCGGCGCAGACCCCGCCCACAGCTCCACCGGTGAACACACCGGTGTTGAGCACAGACGAGGCGTGCCAAACGGTCCAGTCGAACCTCACCGAAGAGTCGGTTAGCCACTTCTCTTGGGAAATGCATCTCAAGTCGGCCGTTCGGTCTATCAACCAGCTCATGAAATCAGAAGTGGTAAACAGCAGAGCCCTCAACGACCTGAAAGAGATCAGGACTGACATATGGAGCGTCAGGCGGGTCATTCGGGACCACCTGACCGGAGAAGCAGCCCAGACGCCGCAAAGCCGCGTGTAAGCCGCCACCCGCCGCTGGTCGCCCGGAGCTGGGCCTTCACTGGGCAACCAGTGATCTCACCCGGCTCGGGCAGACCGCCGGGCGGCGTGAAGACCGCGGCTTTTGCGGCGTCAAAAATCCACAGGGCCTCGGCCCGATCCACAAGACCGGTGCCTCTTTAGGCATTGAGCCAGCATTCTCCTCAGAGGGCTCTGCCCTGAACAGGATTCCCACGTCCCGCGAGGGGCGTAGTGAGGAAAGTGAAGCTCGTCAGTCGGTCTTCGGATTCGACTCGATAAAGAGCTCCCTTGCTCCCGACAAAACTGTCGGTTTACCTGACACAGCGCTGCTGTATAATTATTAATTACAATAGCTGTTGTAATTGGGTGGCTTGGCCACTGTACGAACTTGTGACCTTAAAACGTCTGTTCGCCTAATTATTGACCTACTTTATCTTTTGTTTACTTTTGTATTGTGTATTGTATGTTATTGGCTAATTAATTAATTGTTTATTTTCAAATATAATTCTGTAATTACTTATACAGACTTGTTGATCCCAATAAAATGGGCACTCCAAACCCTTAAGATATACCCCTCGGCGATCCTGATCCTACATATTTATAAATGAATAAAGGGAATAATAATAACCAAAGATAAGTTCACAATTTTAATTAGTAATAGTAAGTTTAATTAGTAATTTATAACTAGGCTAGGCTAAAAGTACTATGTATTATTGTTGCGCAGAACAGTAATATTATACCTATAGACTGCATTGAGCAATGTAAATTTTTACCTATATTCTATTTGGTTAGGAACATAACGAAAAGTAAAAAATCTTTTACTATTTGTTTTTTAAAACTTAGTTTATTACTTTAATATGTATGGACAACTGGTTTAAACAGTACTTTGAAAGGAACTTCATTCCACGCACGCTCAGGTTGTGAGTGTGGAATGAACTCCCTGCTGTGGTTTTCCCAAGCGACTACAATATGGGACTCTTCAAGAAGGGCATTCAGGTTTCATCAGGGTCAGCAGCGCGAATATTTCTTTAATATGTATTTGTGTAAAAAGTCACTTCAAGATTGTTTACCTTTGGTTATGTACCTATCTAACCAAAGAGTTCCTCCTATCTCCTACACTGTTTCTTCTGCTGTGATTAATTTAGGTTCTTACGGGTGTTACTAACGTCGAACCTACCCAAAATCGAGGGGAAATCCAGCACCAGAGCCTAGATCGTTAAACCATAGGTGTACCGGGTCGCATCTGAGGTTATCTTGGATCTTGAATGTCTTGGTCTTATATACCTATACACCCTTAGGTACCTATACTTAGATATTTAAGATTATATTTATAGATAGGTCTTCCTCACTCAAGTATCTTAACTCTCTGGAGGTATTTCATGACCATTAGACAAATTGACACCTTTGAATTCATTTTCAATATCTTGTAACGTTCTGTCTTTAGTCTCTGGCAAAATAAAATATAGCCCAAACAAACATATAGCTATACTTATTCCGTATACTAAATAAACACCCCTTACACCATCACTCTCCATTAAAACCGGCGTAAGTTTCAATAGCACCGTGTATATACATGTGAATACCACTCCACTTAGAAGGGACCCCCAGCCTTTATATTCCAAAGGTAAAATTTCTCCTAATAATGTAGAACAAAGAGGTATAACACTAAAATTTGCTATAAAACTATGTAGAGCTATTACCGTAGGCGCCAGCCACGTCACAGATGTCGACTTCAAAGCTATGATGAAACATATAATAAACATTAATCCAACTGTTACGGCACCAAACGAAAACAAAATAATTCGTCTTTTGAAGTTACTAATGATTAAACAAGAGGAAATTAACGCGATAACCGCGAAGACATCAGTACACATGGAAATATATACTGCTAGTGACTTATCGTCTACTAATTCAGTCATCATCTGTATGACGTAAATTACAAAATAATGTTTTCCAGATAAATCGATAATCAATGTTGTTAGAGATAATATTACAAAAGGCTTCAAGAAGTCTTTCTTTAATATAAACGTGTACCATTTTCCTGTGTTTGGATTATTTGCCTTCTGTAGTTGCGATAAATGCAAATCGTTTAACTCTTGCAGTTTGGAGTCACCATGGAGCCATATGAAGGATTTTTCACTTTCCTTGAAATGACCTTTCTTAGCCAAGTAATAAGGACTTTCTGGCCAAAACAGCGTCATCACTATAGATAATGTTGGAAAAGTAATGGCAAAAGTCGCTATTTGCTGCCAGTTCCAAACCAGAGGTAAAGCATGGCATATAAGTGAACCGAAGGCTGTTGCGGATTTCTTAATAACCGCGAAGCAGCCTCTCCTTTTGGAATCAACGTATTCACTGACAATCATAGGAGCTATAAAGTAAGCACCAAAGGTAAAACCTTGGATGATTCTGGCAGTCAAAAGTGCTGTAACATTATGTGCTAGTGCAAATATAATCCAGCCGATTAGCATGAACAAATTAGCCGTGATGTTGACGATTTTCCGACCGAATATTTGTAGCATTGGTGACAGTATGCAGAAACCAAATATGCCAGCGATGCCATTGCTTACGCCTGTAAAATGAAAAAGAAAACCCAAATAATATAAAATGCATCCTCCACCATCACTCACCACTTAATGTATATTTCATTTTACTCACCTATCCAAGATATTTGATCTACTGTGGCTTCTATTTCAGGCGAATTTGTAAGCAAGAGGGCAGGATTTAGTACAGATGGGAAGGAAATCATCATACCACCTCCTATATTGAAGAATATAGCTGTTATCAGAATGAAAACCTGAAAAAGACATTTTTCAACTTCAGCGTGGGCAAGGATACATGTTAAAAAAGCTATCTATGAGTATAATTATTTAAATTGTGTACATGTTGCGCTGATCCTAAATAATTGGTACGATAGAATGTAGACCTTTCTGATGATCTAGCTTTCTTTGTCATGGAGGTGATAACATTGTAATGTCTGTCACCTGCTAGGATTAGTTCAAAGCCCTCGGCAAAACATCTGGGGTCAAAAATTCTTTAAAAAACACACACCTGTTTCCACAAATATACATCGCTCATAATTTATCAAATTTTATGTTCCACTATGATTGTCTTAAACATTGAATCTATGACTTCAACACTTGTACTGATTTTTAATTTCAATTCATTATCTACTTTAAATAAATACAAACATTTGTGCACAACACATAGATACTACAACAATGAGTCAAAATTATGTATTCTTCTCTTAACTTGTCTTTATTATTTAAGAAATACCATTGTTAAGATATGAAATCAATTTGGGGTTCCTTTGCCAAGTAATATAATCCAATGAAACGCCACTTTAAAAATAAATTGTACATTTATTCACACACTAGCTGTTGCCTGCGGCTTCGCCTGCGTGGTTGTCGGTTATTGCTTAGTGTTGAGACGACGCTATTGAGCATTTAATTCATCTCTCTACTCAACTTTGTACTCGCCTATTTTTACATTTATGATCACTGCTCCTAGAGTGGAGACCGCGAGAAGGCAAGCGAAGGGTAGGACACCTAGCCAGATGGTCCGATGGCCTGAAATAGGTGGCTAGGACGGACTGAACGTAATGACGCACATTGGGAGAGGCCTATGTTCAGCAGTGGATTGCAGTGGGCTAATTGGTTGTTTGATCACTTCTCCGCCCCCTAGAGTAGTATCGTGATGATACATAGCCTATGTGTTATTCTGAGTTATGAGTATAGATAATTAGTGAGTTTCATTAAATCCATTCAGTAGTTTTTACTTGAAAGGGTATAAAATATCCATCCATCCATCCATCCATATTCACAAACTTTCGCGTTTATAATATTAGAAGGATAAGTTTTAGCGACTATAGAATTCTTTATTCTTTTGTAACTTCTAGGGTACTTACGGTAAAGTTGGGAAAGGATCAACAGGGGTTAAGGTGATTTTCCACCAGAGGGGCGAGACGAGACGAGGCGAGGAGAGAATTGAAATTTGTATGGCAAATTTTCAATCCTCTCCCAGCGTATCTTTGGTGGAAACAGTGTGGATTGACTAGAATATGCGAGGCGTGAATTGAAATATTTGTTTGTGCAAAAATGAACCGTATTGGTTCCGATATAGAGTATAAATCACCTTCAAGGTGATTTTCCACCAGAGTGGCTAGGCGAGGCGAGGCGAGGATAGAATTGAAATTTCTATAACAAATTTTCCATCCTCTCCCAGTGCATCTTTGGTGAAAACAGTGTCGATTGACGAGAATATAGACGCCTAATTTTTGTTCGGAGTTTTCGGCATTGACGCTAGAACAAAGTTATATCGAGCATTGTGTGTGAGCTGTCTAAAATACATTTATATATGAAGCATACCGGCGACGCGACGGGGCGCGGCGGCGGTCACGCGCGAGCTCGCGATGGCAATTTTTAGTGGAAAAGGGTCAGTGCGATTTCAATTCTCTCCTCGCCTCGTCTCGTCTCGCCCTTCTGGTGGAAAATCACTTTTAAGCTAGCAATTTCTCAATTACGTCATTCCACAATTTGTGATTTTTCATTACCCACAACTTTTGAGTGCACGACGGCGTGTCTACCACCTAATCACTTTAATGAATACATAGAATAACCAAAAGTTGAGTTAACAAATTATAAATAACTAGCTGATCCGGCGAACTTCGTACTGCTAATATTTTTCCGCCCAAGTGGCGTCAGATCCCTTTCCCGCTGCACCCTCTTCTACATTAAACATGTATTATACATATAAACCTTCCTCTGTCTATTAAAAAAAAGGGATATAGGGACAGAGAAAGCGACGCTATAAGTACTATGTATCATTGTTGTGCAGAACAATAATATTGTACCTATTGAATGTTTTGATCAATGTAAAATTTAGTTATCCTCCATTTGGTTAACATTATTGTTTTGTCTTCACTCTATTTCCTGGCAGTGTTTGATGACAGTGAGACAGATTATTCTGTTTGAATTCATTTTCAATATTTTGTAACGTTTTATCTCTAGTCTCAGGCAGTATAAAATATAACTCAAATAAACATATGTACCTATTCAGTATACCAAATGAACACCCCGTACACCATTACTCTCCATTAAAACCGGCGTAAGTTTCAACAATAGCGTGTACATACATGTAACTACCATTCCGTGTAGAATGGAACCCCAGGCTTTAAATACTATAGGTATTTTTTTTCTTATTAATGTAGAACTGTGTAGAGCTATTACCGTAGGCGCACGTCACAGACGTCGACTTCAAAGTTATGACGAAACATATAGTAAACATTAATCCAACTGTTGTTGCGCCAAACGAAAACAAAATGAATCGTCTTTTGAAGTTAATATTGATTTAACAAGAGGAAATTAACGCGATAACCACGAAGACATCAGTACATCGCTTGAGAGTATGGGATTGTCGACGAGTCTCAACGCCCGTCTTTGCAATGAGTCGAAGGGGCCAAGCTGGTATGCAGTCGCTACGGCAAAAAGGTGACAACAGTTCTCCATGTGGGGCCGAATTTATGCCTTATAAAGCAGAAGTCGTTGCCCCGCAGTGAAGTACTGCTTCGCCCTGTTGAGCACTCCAAGTTTCTTTGAGGCCAGCTTGACCTTGTCCTCCAAATGGTCGCGGAACTGAACGTCGCTTGAGATGTCGACACCTAGGATCCCAATACTCGAAGAGATGGAAAGTGGTGTGTCCTGGAATTGCGGCGCTATAATAAATGGGGTTTTCTTAGCGGTGAACACATACTTGTGTCTTAGTGGGGTTAAATTGGACTAGGTTAAGTCGACCCCAATCGGATACTCCCGAGAGAGTAGTCTCGATTTCAGACACAAGTTGTTCGCGTCTCTTCTCTACCTCGAATTGAGGGATATTTGCACGACACGTGTGACACGTATCCCCGGTACTGTCGTCCGCATAGCAATGAATAGATGCATCAGACAGCATGTCATTGATATGCAGCAGAAACAGCGTCGGGGACAACACGGAGCCTTGTGGGACCAGCGTATTTTACCGTTTTTTGCTCGATATTAATAATGACACGTAGACGCTAGAAATATTTACAAATTAATAAGGTTATATATTTACTTTCAACCTTTTTTCTGGTACGATCTGGACTGGTGCCCAAACTAGGAAAAATCCTGTATTTCAGGCCACCAGTGCAACCTCATCTAGGGTCAGTACATCTATAAAATTGGATCAACTGAATGCAACTACATTATTGACATAGCATTTTGGGTAACGGCGGGGTTAGTCTTGGTTGAGGTTGTGTTTGTGTGCGCGCGCGTGTGTGTGTGTGTGTGTGTGTGTGAGTGTGTGAGTGTGTGTGTGTGTGTGTGTGTGTGTGTGTGTGTGTGTGTGTGTGTGTGTGTGTGTGTGTGTGTGTGTGTGTGTGTGTGTGTTTTGTGGATATATCTGTTCGTGCCTGCATAATTTGTTTGTGTACTTTAGTCAATTACTTTTAGGAGATCTTCTATTCTGGCATAGTCTAAGGTCATGAGCCATTCTCTGGCTTTCAACTTACATTTTGACTGCGTGAGCGCGTAGAGGGATATTTTTTAATTGATGGTGTTGTAGAGATAGCCTCCAAGGAAACAAAAGAATTGGCTTGTGAATTTATGTTTGTGTGTGTCCGACGTGCGATCAACTGGATTAAATCGCCTCTGGTTTGCAAGAAGAGTGGCGTCGAAGCTTAGAAGTGAGTGTTGTTTAGTTATGGTGTGGAAGATGAATAGTTGGCGTACAGACATCACATTGCACTTCTTGTAAAGCTCCGATGTGGGATATCGGTAGGGCAGGAAGTTTGACACCTTAAGTATTGCTCGCTGTGCTTTTTCCACTTGGATCATAGTGGTCTTCCGAGCACCACCCCAGGTTGTGATACAGTAGGTTAATTATTAGTGATTGGCATAGGGAAAAGTAAACTGACCTTCTTAATGTTTCATCTACTACATGTCTGAGGTTCTTAAATATATATATTAATTTACGGATTCTAGTTGTAAGTGTCTCAATGTGCAGCTGGAAATTCAAGAAGGGATCCAGAAGAACTCCAAGATATTTGATGGAGGAAGTCCTTTGGAGGTGTGTACATGAGCAGTTTTTGGTGTGAGGAGGTGTGCACGTATGTGCTACAATAGGTAGTGCAAACGTGGAGAAGAGAGTACTGTTTTGGATAGCGAAAGGTATATATTTGGTTTTGTCTGCGTTCAGTGTTAGGTAGTTGTTTCTGAGCCATTTCGTCACAGCGTCCAACCCCGCCTGAGCATTTCCATATACCTTCTCCCATGAGCTGACATGAAATATGAGGGCTGTGTCATCTGCGAAGGTATATATATTTCCCTGCAGCAGATTCATCATGCACAGATCGTTAATATAGATAAGGAATAGAGTCGGAGAGATGACACTGCCTTGAGGAACTCCATACGTAATAGATGCTTCTGTACTAATGTGCCCATCTATCTTAAAGCTTTGCACACGACCGCTAAGATAATCCGTAAAGAGTTTCAGTTGGGTACCCCTTATGCCAAGAAGTTCCATCTTCTTTAAAAGGACGGAGACAGACACAGTGTCGAAGGCTTTGGCCAGGTCCAAAAAGACGCCCAGCACTTTCTGACCCTCATCTAGTTTCCTCACTATGTGGTTGGTTAAGTCATGGACTGCGTCACCTGTGGATCTTCCAGCACGAAAACCATATTGCGAGGGTGATATAATTTGTTTTTTTTCGAGGTAGTTCGTCAATCTGGAGTTGAGTCTCTCGAGAATCTTCGACAGCGAGGGTAGAACTGGAATGGGCCTGTAATTAGCAACTTGTGTTCTGTCTCCGGCCTTGTAAATAGGATGTATGAGCGCTTTTTTAAATGTCTTGGGGAATACTCCAGAGGTTAAAGATAAATTGCAGACATGTGTTAATGGAGGAACAATAGCACTTTTATTATGTTTTCTTATGTCTATTGGGATGTTATCCCAGCCGACTGCAGAGCCGCTTCAGAGGGAGTCCACTATTTTACACACTTCACTCTCTTCTGTAGTGAGCATAACCATTGAATGTAATGAAGGTCCCTGTATACACTTGGGTTTTGTGTGTGCATTTTTTATGCTTTCAACTAACTTTCTCCCAATATTGGCAAAGTAATTATTGACCACTTCTACAGCTTGATTAGGAGAAGGGGTCAAATATAAAAGCAAGTCATATGAATTTACTTTGGCCGCAGGTATACCCGTAATTTTATTGATTGCCTGCCATAGCCTCTTATTGTTTTGTCCTGCTTTAGTTAACCTTTTTAAGGAGATTATTGCAGAAGTTTCTATATCTCGTATAGGAACTCGTAGGATTTCATCGGTTGGTGTCTTTTTTAGTTGAAAGTGCATTCTGTCTCTATGTTTCATGCAGCGGATGAGACCAGGCGTAATCCATGGTTTTAAAGCCTTTTTACGATTTGGCAATTTGACGATTGTTGTATTTAGAGTGATGATGTCTCTAATTGAATTGACGAGGAAGTCTGCCGCTATGTTCGGGTCTTGTATATTATAAATTTGACCAAAATCGTAGTTATTTAGGTCGAGGAATATTTTGTTATAATTCTTTTGCTGCATGACACTGACGGGCTTTTTTTTTGGGCACATTGTTCAATAGGTACATCATTACTGCGTAGTGGTTCGTAATAGCTGTGTGTGCGACGAGGACTTTGGTAGGTAGTGTTGTTTTCAAGATAATTGAGGTATCTCGAGTTGGTATCGTGTGGGTGGGCAAGAGGCCGTATGAGGCCAGTAAAGACAGGTAGGGATCGCAGTCGGGGTCCTTTATGTCTCGATTTATGTTTATGTTCATGTCTCCT
The DNA here is from genome assembly GCA_949126895.1 of Eilema caniola. Taxonomy (NCBI): domain Eukaryota; kingdom Metazoa; phylum Arthropoda; class Insecta; order Lepidoptera; family Erebidae; genus Eilema; species Eilema caniola. Next base: position 2,771,896 of record OX421466.1, read on the forward strand.
GTTACAATTATATGTTTCGTGTTGTTTATTTCAGTAAGGGTATGATTTAGACTGTTTAAAAAACTTGGAGTATCCTTTATACCAGGAGGACAGTATATGGCTAAGACAGTCGTATTGTTATTTATTTTTATCTGGAGGCAGTTTGCACTCGAGATATCCAGATCGTTTGCGATAGCCACGATTCCTTCCTTAATATACACAACCACACCCTCGTTTTGGGTCCTGTGGATTGTGGTTGAGTAATGGTCATATCCGGGCAGCCCAGGGATGTTGTTGTTTTTAAACAGCCAACATTCAGTAAGCACAATTACATCCCACTCCAAGCCGGATCTATGCAGCAATGTTTGGAAAGCATGTATATTTTTGTTTATACTTCTAATGTTAAAATTCATTATTTTCAAACTATTGTTGGGTTCCACTCCGGAGGGGATACACTGTTCTATGTCACAAGTAGTAAAGTCCGCCGCAGACACAGAGTCTATATAGCTTAAATTTGCCTTGATGTTATCGAATTTTAATTGTGTTTGTAGATAAGACCATTAAACCTAGCTGTCCAGCATTGACATGATTGTGCACGCGTTTGTAGGAGTTGGTTAAGTATTTATTTTGTGTTGATGTGTTGTTTGTGTGTAGGAGGAAGTTGGTTATGGATAGTTTTGTGTGATGTAGAAGTGTGTGTATTATTGAATGTGGTGCATTAAGATTAGTATGAGTATAACTTAGAACTAAAATAGATAGCATTACATCATGCTCATTGGTTAGCTCACAGACATGACAAACTTGTTTTGAGTAAGAATAACAAACTTTAATTGTGTAATATAAAATTAATTTCAAATATATAATTGAATTAAATGCGAAATTTAATAGATAATAATCTAGATTGTAGACATTAAACTTGTAGCTAATAATTGAATGATGATAAAATAATATACTGTATAAGTTTATAGAATGACGGGATTGTTTGGGTAGTCATGCAGTCTTTAATTTCTCGATGTCTGCTTCTGTATACACACGGATTTGGGGGTCATTTGTATGTTTCCTTAAGTATACTTTGCCGTGTGACGTCCAGCAGTTAGTCGACAGAGTGCAACGTGGGCATTATCTGACTTCATTGATGGTTTGGTAAGGTGTTAGCTATGAAGGAGTGACTGAGCCATATTTTTGTGAAAAGGTATCAAAACATCAGCACAAGTGTATCAAGATACCATTCTTGAGAAGGTAGTTAAGCCCCTTAACAACACCATGTTCATTAACCAAGTATGGTCCTTCCAACAAGACTCGGCCACGGGTCATAAAGCTCGGTCCACGCCGTCTTGTTTGGAAATGAACGTTTCGGACTTCACCAGAGCTGAAGACTGGCCGTCGTCTAGTCCCGATCTTAATCCGGTGGATTATTATTTTTGGTCAGTTTTAGAGAGTACGGCTTGCTCTAAGCGCCATGATAATTTGGAGTCCTTAAAACAATCCATAATATTGGCAGTGAAGAATTTTCCTATGGAAAGAGTGCGTGCTTCTATTGGTATCTGGCCTCAACGTTTAAAGGACTGTATTGCAGCCAATGGAGACCACTTCGAATAAGCTTTTTGTATTTTAAATTGTTTTAATTTGCAATAATATTAGGGGTTAAAGTATGCAATTGCCGATTTGTACCGACAAATTGAAATTCGTTTTTTTTTTAATTTAACGTATTTATTTAATCAAAATAATTACCATTATTATCTATACATTGCTGCCATCTAGTAGGAAGGTCATTTATGCCTTTGCGATAGAACTCTGGTGATCTAGATTCGACAAACTGTGTGAAAGCATTTTGTACTGCCTCCTGGGAAGAAAACTTTTTATCACATAGAAAATTGTCCAAATCACGAAAAAAATGGTAGTCTGTTGGAGCAAGGTCTGGCGAATACGGAGGGTGACGGATAGTTTCTAATTGCAGTTCCTGTAGAGTTAAAACGGTTTCTCGTGCTGTATGAGGTCTCGCGTTATCATGGAGCAATAATGGTGAAGATCGATTCATGAGTCGGGGCTGTTTCACTGCTAGTTTTGCTATCATTGTTCGGAGTTCGGCACAGTAGACATCTGCCGTTATTGCTTGACCAGATCGTAGAAAGCTATAGTGAATAACACCATGCTGAGACCACCAAACAGTTACCATTACCTTTTTATTGGTAAGCTTTGCTTTAGGACACTGTTGTGGCGTTTCACCTGGGGTCAGCCATTGCATTTTTCGCTTACGGTTATCGTAAAGAATCCACTTTTCATCACATGTCACAATTCGATCTAATATTCCTTCATTTCTGTATCGTTTCAACAAGGCAACACAAGTTTCAACACGCATTTCTTTCTGCAGATCAGTCAAATCATGAGGTACCCATTTTTCACATTTTTTTATTTTATTGATTTGACGCAAATGAGTCAATATTGTTGGTAAGGTAACGTTAAACCATGCAGCTAATTCCTGGGTAGTTTGGCTCGGATCGGCTTCCACCATGTCTTTCAATTCATTGTTATTCACCTGTGTGGACGGCCTTCCTCGTGGTTCGTTCTTCAAATCAAAGTTTCCATCACGAAAGCGTTTAAACCAAAATCGCACGGTGCGTTCATTAGCAGTCCCCTCTCCAAACGCAACATTGATATTGCGAGCTGTTTCTGCCGCGTTAGTTCCGCGTCGGAACTCGTATTCAAAAATCACTCGAATTTTCGAAGTATCCATCTTTCTTGTCTAAGCTGAATAAAAAAAACAACTGAAAGTCGATAATCGAATGTTGCACATTTTTAAATGAAGAACTACATAGGTACCATGTGGAAAAAGTTTCACTCAAAAATCTCAAACCATGAAGGTTCTATGTCAATTCGAAGTACCTATTACAATGAAACGGCAATTTCATACTTTAACCCCTATTATTATTTTGAAGTGAAAGCTTCTTTAGCGGCGTTGGATGGGTAAACAGTGTTAAACTCGCGTCAGGATCGCTTGACCTTTGGACCGTAACCGACGACTGACGTGGTACAACATTAGCTATATAGATTGTTTATTTTGTTAGGTACGTTAAGAAGCTTCGTAGTTTCGCGGTAAGCGCTTCGACTGTAAGTCCTTATGGTTTGAGATAGTACCGGGTTCGAACCTGGGCTTCTGATACTTTTTGTGATTATTTTTTCTTTTTGTAATGTATTACATTTTGTGATTATTTTTTCTTTTTTTAATTTATTACATTTTGTGATTATTTTTTCTTTTTGTAATTCATTAATTTCTTCTGACAGAAAACTAGTGATAGGTTCTATGATTGGCGCTATATTATAGGTATAGTATGGTATGGTATGTTCTTTTGATCTTTTTCTCTGTAGGTATATAACGAAGAAAGAAAGAAAGAAAAAGTTTTCATTCCTGCCGGCACACTCCCGGAGTGCAACCCGTCTTTTTTTTATCTTCGTGACAATATTTATGGCAAGACTAAGTACTGTACAACGTCCGATGCTTAATGTTATGGAATGTTTACTATCTGAAAACTGCAATGGTGAATATCTATTTAAGTATTATATTCTTCACAAGTAAAATGAAAAACGACCTATGATACCGTGTGTATTGTTAATTACCGCCTTCGGCTCGGGTCTCAATATCGCGATAATCACCGACTTTACACACTTGTACCATAATCTACTGAAATGCCCACCTTCCTTTTAAATTCTTTCATATTAGAATATTGTATGTCAATGTGGCTGAAATATGGTGAATCTTATGCATAAATTGTAACAACTGTTTACCCAAATATGGCAATAAAATGAATTTAATTTGATTTGATATTTTAAAAATTGTTAATGACCTAATTAACCCTTTTCGTTTAGATGTAAAAACGTTTCAAACTATTATCTATTTTTGTGACACTGACCGTCTTCTGATAGTATTTTCTTTTTGGTAGTTTACTTATATTTCATATGTAAGTGTACGTTATAGAGTTTTGCTGGTGCCCAATATGTGTTGAAATACCTCTTAATGACCTCCAAATATACCCATCAAATTTTCTCTTCGCTCACAAACCAGATAATCTAAACAAGTCTTCACTGTATTATTTATTCTTTGGTGCGGTGATTGACTGTATGAAACCGATCCGTACCGTTCGTTTCACCGGATACATTTAATTTTGTCTTAAACAATAACCCACTTCCAATTTAAAAAAAAAAGACGGGTTGGACTCCGGGAGTGCCGGCAGAAGTGAAAACGGTTACGGTTCAAAGCTCAAGTGATCCTGACGCGAGTTTAACATTTTTTACCCATCCAACGCCGCTAAAGAAGTTTTCACTTCAAAAATATCACACGGATGGCACCTCAGTCGGTTCTGGATAAAAAAGAGAGGGTAGGAATATTTTTGGTGCAGTGATTGACAATATGAAACCGATCCGTACCGTTTGTTTCAGCTGATACATTTAATTTTGTCTTAAACCAGAAGCCACTTCTAATTTCAAAAAATAGCACACGGATGGCACCTCTGTCGGTTGTGGATAAAAAAGAGAGGGTAGAAATATTAGGAAGGGCTGGGGTGGCAGCAGGTTTAACCTATTTTCCATATTGTCCTATTACAAAAAATCATGTCAAATATGTATTATATTTAATTTAGTTAAACATGCGTTGCATTATGTAAAAAGTGGAGCTATGGTGAAAATCTTTGGTCGAAACGGTACATCAGTCCAGATCTGGGGACTACGCACTCTTCTAATCTCAAATGCCACCACACTGCAAACCTGAAACAATTGTTTCTCAGCATAACAAGAAATATAAGTCTTCAGGCTTCACGGCCGGCGTTTCATGGCTGGAACGCAAGTTTCACATGGACCACGGCCAAACAGCCCGGTAGCAGTATATTCTACATAACAAGAAATAATTAAAAAGATCTATATGTAGATAGTATCTGCTTGGGGTGACTTTTCGGATGTCCTCTGGGCAACGAAGACAGTAGCGCCTCTCTCACGCAGGAGATGGAGGCGCTGCTGTAAGAAGTGGACACAGTGCTTCCCACACATCTCAAAACTGTAGATTGCCTCTGAAAGATTAGGCTGTGGCAAAGCAAAAAATATATAATAAAAGTAAGGTATAATAATATAATAGAAAAAAAGCTTACAATTGCGATGAATAAAAATATTACGGCTAAGAGTCTTCGATCCATGGCGATATGTTATCAGAGAACTAGTTCAAATAATACTCGACACTGGTCCGCGATGCCATATATACCATTCGCTGGTCCCTATTAAAAACGTCGGAACTACAATAATGCAATTTTTATTTTATTTCATAAAATGTGTCTATATACCTAGGTCTATCGTCAGTTAAAAAGAAAAAATCTAGTATGACTAGTTTTTGAAATAGCCAAATAAACACGCCAGATATTACCTAGATAGCCCACCAACATAGTCGGTTATAAACTACCTACGATTTTAGCCGGGCGCGAGGTTAGGTGAGCGCGTGTGATCTCCCAGTTTCGGCCATGTTAGCGGGATGAGCAATTAGATTTGTATATTATTTTCTCAATTGACCAAATTTTCTTAGTTCACTGTCAATAAATATACATGTATAGACTTACATTTTTGGTGTTTTTTTTAGTAATTTGTACATACGACATGCATAATAATAGATAATTATCATTTAACAATGTAGTAAATGGCAGTTCCGACAAATACTTATAAATTTCGCCCAGCAACAATGTCGGTTCCGGTACTTCCGACAAATCAACATTAGTTCTAAACCGTTAAAAAGGTCACAAGTGACTTTTCTCACATTTACACTTAATATACCGGCTACTTATAATATTGTCCTGAACAGGCATAACTTATCTCATTACTCTAAACTTTCAGGACTCTGCTTAAAATAAGTAAAATGGAATTTTAACTTTTAAAATGCTCTCCTATAAAGTTGCAGTTTTTCACACCCGACAATTTTAATAGGGACCGTCGAATTGTAAATCAAGCATAAATAAATAAAAAGAAATTAAAATATGTAGCGATATGACCCGTAAAAGATTGATTCGCCTGAATTTGACTCAGGTCACCAGTCAATAGTAAATGTTCATGTATTTATTTTACGCATTGATTTTTTATCTCTTCTAGCATTCTATGCAATCGCACATTAGCGGTCGTCCATTAATCACGTGATCTCCTTTTTAACATTTTTTAACCCATTCTCCCCTTCGATGAAACAAGGTGAGGTTTTAGACTTGAAATGGCGCACATTTGGGTCCAGCAGTGTAATGCAGTGGGCTGATTTTCTTTTAATAATTTGATTGGATGCTTTACACACGATCACACACAATGCGTTGATCTGTAAATTTGGACGAAACCAAGGTATTTTTAATGAAATTGTCGAATAGAAGGGGCGGAAATAAAACAGATCAAATCCGCAGCCCGCAACGAACTGCATGAGACGCTATTGCTGTAACCATTGGGGTAGCCTTACCTTATGGTAAGAACCAAGCTGCACGGTGTTGACGCGGTGTCTCCAGCCGGAACTATTTAGAGGAGTTTTTGAATCCTTGTTTAAAGCGCGGGTGGTGGCGTGTGGCGCCCAGCGGGGATGACGACGACGTGCCCAAAGTGCGAACGCTCAAGGCCAAGAACATCACCCAGGGATCCGAGGGCATTCCAGGTCGACCATGGGTCCTAGCTCTAGGGGAAGATCTCGAACCCCGATTAAAAAGGTTTCTCTGCGTATGCCTGGAGCGAGGCTAGTTTCCGAAACTGTGGAAGACGGGATTCATCCACTGGTCCACTAGGCCTCAAAGAGGAGCGCCCAGTGGTCTCGCCGTCCACCTACCAGCCCATAGCGTTGCTTGACAAGGTGTGCAAACTTTTTAAAAGTGTTATTGCAAAGCGACCTCTCCAAAGTGGGGTCAGACCTGACAGATGACTCAAATTACTTCCACCAGAGGCAATCCGCCATGTATGCCACCATGCACGTGAGAACTCTGGCGAGTTAATCGGTTACATTAGAGTGGCATTCATATATCACGAAGTGCTTCTCTACCTTCACCGCATAATCGGGGTGTATGTTCAGTCAAGGTTTTACCTAACCATGACCTGGGATGGGTCGACTATGGGTCCTAGCTCTAACAATATCCGAAAGCTACTATTGCGGTCTAAATCTGAAACTACATTTGAGAATTTTAATGGAAAAATAGGAGAGTTATTTTTAAATGGTGATCTTTTACAAATGGTCTGTGGTCATAGGTCAAGAGAGACCTTATTCTCAAGAATGAGAGGAATGCTGCGGTGAAATTTCACTAAATAAAATTTTTCGCTTTTTCAGCCGCACTATAAATATCAGGTGGGCTACGCAAAACCTTTTGGTCATTAAAAGATGAAAAATGGCACAGGCTATAAAAAATTAAGGGTACATCGAATGGAGCCCAAATTCCTTGCTATGTACCTATACAGATTTTACCACCCTTGAACGGTACCTACTTACCATCCTAAATACGTGCCATACGACAATTAACAAAATACTTATTTTGATAATAGCGCAAAGGGGTCGTTTCAGCATCGAGACTCGAAGCCTCGCGGTCCCCAAAGGGGTGGACGAGGATGATCCACCTTTGTCCATACTCCCAAAGGTAAGTCGAAACGAAAGGAAAACTCAAGGTATTCTAAAATCAGTACATTGGTCACCAAGTTTCATCTCCCCATTCTTTCTGGTGCTGAAAAACGACAGATCATACCATCCTATCTTCAACCTTGAGGCAGTGAACGAGTTTGTGAAGACCGAGCAAATTCCATCTCTTGAACATGTTTTGGGTGCCAGAGTTCCTTCAACCACGGGATTGGAGGTGCAAAGTATACCTCAGTCAAGCTTTCTTTCATCTGAAGGTCTCAAAAACACACAGATAGTTTCTCAGGTTGCTTTACCACAAGGAACTCTTGGAAATGACTTGTCTTCCGTTCGGATTACGCACGGCCCCAAAAACATTTACTAATCCTCTCAAATTGGGTGGCTAAAATATTACGTCAAAGAAATATAGGTATTCTAGTGTATCTAGATGATTTCTTGAACGTACATCAAGTTCCCATGACTCTTCACAAGCACGTACAAATAACCTTCACTCCGCTTAGAAGGGAATCCCAGCCTTTGTATTCCAAAGGTAAAATTCCTCAAAAAAAATAAAATGGTTTAGAGATCAGGTTCGTAAATTAAGTTACGAGACTAACTCGAATATTTGACGATTTTTGACAGGCAGCAGATGATTTTAATAGATATCTACTGACTGTCAAACTGACTTTCTCGAAAACCAAACTAAACCTTCACCGTTTAATGAGTTTTTCAACTCAGTTTAAGATACTTCTACAATGGTAGGAGATCAAAGAATGACCTGGACTGCCAAATCGGCAAATCATATTGAAAGAATCGTTAAATAATTTGACCTTCAAATACAAGATGTTAAAATTGATTTTAACGATACGTAGTTTATTTATTTTGGTTAGCAGCACCATTTATTAGTTGTTTTTCTGTATGAATAGACGCAAAAACTTCATAAATAGTCTCTTCTTATTACCATAATGTGTAATGTTTGTAATGTTTCAATTCTTGTGCAATGTATATGTCACCGCCAATTAGCTAAATCATCCGTTCAATGACCTGCCTAGGCTGTTAATGAAGGTTCTGGTTTTCATGCTATACATCATTAGTGGTTACTTAGTTGCAACCAATGTTGAACAGAATTTGTTAGATCTAGGGGGTCATCCATAAATTACGTCACACGAATTGGATGATTTTTTTACCCCCCTACCCGGTCCTTGTTGTCACTTTGTGAGACTTCCCCTTTCCCAATGTCCCGTCACATATTTTGCAAATGAAAAACGAATTTTGAAAACAAAAATTCATTGGTGTCGCTTTCTTTGTCGTCATTTTTATTTGCATTTCTTTGATTTAGATTACACATTGCCTTCAATATCGTCACTACTTTTTAAACCTTTCCATAAGTTGTTAACTTCTCAAATTGTTTTTTTTATTAGCATAAGCTGCAGTTTGTTTCATGTGTTTTTGTGGTTTTCGTCAAGTAATAGTTTAAAGTTCGTGTTGTAACACTTAGAGTGCAAAAGATTTTGAAGTGTGACCCCTCCCACCCCCTTGTCACACAATTGCACACTTTGTCGACTCCCTCCCTCCCCCTTAACGTGTGACGTAATTTATGAATGGCCCCTAGTGGCCTGTGAGGTACAGTCATCATGAGATTGATAGATACTAGCCAAGTACACTCAAAATGACGTGAATACTAAAATTCGAATTATATTTTAGCTATCACAATGCTAAAATAGTTGCAAAGCATCCAGAGTACTCAAAGCATCTTAGCAATCAGTTTATTGTAATTATGTAAACTGCTCAGATTGTTTATATTCATCATTATGTGTCACACCGCTCAATGATATCAAAGCTAGAAGAGTGTTTTAAATAATCTTTACATTAAACATTATATTTTGTATCCTCGTATATTTCTTACTTGTGTACCTAACCATCCCTTTGATTTCTTGCGTGACGGCATTGACATATCTTTTATAATGTAGAAAACGGGAATTAAAGCGATCATGGTTTAGGTCCTTACATACCTTTGATTGCCTGTGACCACGGCCGGTGTAACCTGCTCGAAACGTCAGGCAATCAAAGGTATGTAAATACCTATACCATGATCGCGTTAATTCCCGTTCTCTTAATTATATATCATGGAACGCGAGAGTTTAAAAGTTAGTTTGACATATCTTTTGTTCCGAAAATGCTAGAATCATGCATGATTAGATACTTATGAAAAATTTGTGGACTTTTTTTGCGTGTTTCCGTTCTGAACCCAAGATACCTTGCCCACCAAGATTTTATTCGTACTTAACCGAAATTCGCATTAAACGAAAACAAATTTCATCCTTTTCTCGTATCTATTTTTTCCAAAACACATTCCCATCTCACCCATCTGTCATTTACCCCTATAACTTATGGCTTTTAGTACTTTTAGTGTATTTTAATTTGATGCTTCACCATGTGGGAATGAAAAATCAATATTTTACAGCAGTGACATTGTAGGAACGTTTAATATTTGACATTGGCAATAGACGTGTGTGTGTGTTATTGGGAAGACCAAAGGCTTGCCCTGCTTTATCTTCTACACTGACGACACAGAAACTCTCTAGGGTCGGCAGCGCGAGTGTGACGCCCTGGTGTTGTAAACGTCCATAGGCTACGGTAACCACTTTCCATCATTATGCGTGGGCCGTGCGGTTGTCTGCCACCTAAGCGGTATAAAAAAATCATATTTATCGATTCCAAGTCGGATTCGAAATTAATCGAACATAAAGAACAACAATGGTTCTAATGACTGCAGCGGTTATCGTAAATGAATTCAAATGAATCGATACGCTGTCACGGTACATTACATACGGTGTGTGTGTGGGGGGGGGGGGGGGGGGGTTGGGCGTGCGTGCGTGTGTGTGTGTGTGTGTGTTTGTGTGTGTGTGTGTGTGTGTGTGTGTGTGTGCGCGCGTGTGTGTGTGTGTGCGCGTGCGTGCGCGTGTGTGTGTATCTGCATGTATGCGTATAGCGCGTACCCATTAATTTTCATCTGGTTGGAGATTTGCAAAAGGGTACCGCCTGCTTTGAAGCTTATTTCGATCTTTTCAGTATCAGTCGGGTTTTTTATTGTTAATAATTCATTTTATTTTATACTTTTAGTCCTGACATATATATTTTTGTAATCGTCTTCCAATTACCTGCATTTTTATACCGGACTCGATAAATTAGAGTGATAAATTATTTTTACCACATACATTTTGGCGCCAAAATACCAACATAGATCTTTTATCCATATTTTATGTACCTAAGAACACTTGGGCAATAAAACCTTTAATTTGAGGTATGAATCATTGAATGAATATTACAAACCCTTCTTGACGGTCGGGTAAAATTTGGTGAGTTAACGCCTTGCCTCTAGTTGTTTGCAAGACCATCCGCTGTATTTGTCTACAATTGACACCCAATAAGACAGAAACAATAAATTTATCAGTAATAAATGAACAGTCCTTTTGAGCAACAATTCTGTCTTGTTTGCGGAGGACCGCTTTAAATCACAGTAACCAAATTATTGGCGGATTTAATTGAGTCTCTGACTGATTACGTTAGGGACTTGATTTGTCGCCAGACTGTACTGTCTTGGCATTATTTGGTAATATAACAGACGACGTAGGTATTTCCGGGTGATGTATGGATCTCATTTCATTAATTTCTTGGTTTATGACTCCGCTTGCATATTGCTGCGACTCTGCCAGTGTCATGGGTCGATATAATGAGTGACATTCATCAAGAAGAAGAACAAGATGAAGATCAAGAAGGAGAACAAGAAGAATTTGGAACTTACGTATCAGGCGAATGGACTTCACCACTTTTTTTAATTTACATAGAAAGAAAGAAAGAAAGAAAATGCATTTATTTAAGCTTATAACTTTTCCAATCTTTGAAAATTTCCGGTTATTTTGCAATAGTTTCACATTAAACAGGATCACAACTGACCAGTGGAGTCCTAATGGGGAAATCACGTTAAAAAAACGCGCTTAGTACAACTACATAATAAATGGCGTGGAAACGTGTGCATATTATGACGATAACAACTTTTATAACTTTTTGAACCGTTATATCCCAGAAATGGTGGCTCGTAGGAAAAAAAGTATTGATACATTTTTATAGATAATTTTATGATCTACAATTTTTGTCAGATACTTTTATGATAAAACTTACCGTTTTGCTGAAAATCGCAAAGAACTCATTTTTCTGACCTTTGAACATGAATAAAAAAAAATCCATAGGTACACGGGAATGATGGGGAATTTTTAAATATTATTTATAATTATGTTATGAACAATTTTACTGATTTTCAGCTTGTTCGGACTTTATGTATGATTATTTGGTTTAGATTCACCGGATCATAAGTCAACATGTAGGTATATCTACTCCTCAAATAGATAGTCTACAACCACAGTGTTACTTACAATCATGCAACGGTCTACGTAATTTTTTAACCAAATCGATTTTTGGATCGCAACACCGTTTGGATCTATATTCGAAATTCAAAATTCATTCCCATTTCACCCACGAGCGACAAGCTTGTCTAGTAACCTACACCACAGAATAATTAATAGTACCTACACCACAGATTATCTAAATAGTAACAAGTTCTCTCAATGTGTTGGCATTGCACAAATAAACGGAAAATTATACATGGATGTTTCCTTCTAATCGGTGACCTTAGTCGAATCAATCTTTTACGGGTCACATCGCTACATATTTTCATTATTTTTTATTTATATAAGCTTGATTTATAGTTATATATACGGTACCGGGTACCAGTGTCAGGTATCATTTTACTGATAACATATCGCCATGGATCGAAGACTGTTGGCCTTAATATTTCTATTTGTCGCAATTGTAAGCATTTTTGTCATTTCTGTTATTATTTTAAACCTTTTTATAATGTTTTGTTGTGTTGTTCGTATTAGCATTCGAGGTTTTCATGATGGAATCATGGTGCAGACACTATCAGATCGATCTTGAGTTGCAAAGTATTTAAAAAATATGTTAATACCATCGTACTAGCCCCACCATCCTATAGACAAGTGGCAATTCGTAGGTCACATTCACTGCCCTTCTCTGCCCTCTGCTAATCAAATAGATAACAGAAAGCCGGCAAGCAGCCCTCTGCAGGATAGCTCCCATCTCATCCGGAGGCTCCGCCAGTCTCCGTTTTCCCAAGGTACAATATGTCGAGGTTCCCGACCAAGGACTCCAGGCGTATAGTATCTTTTACTTGTTATGTTGAAAAACAAATAAATATACCTACTAATTGTTTCAGATCTGCAGTATGGTGATAGTTAATGTTGAAGGCAGGACCCCTACCCCTCCGATCCCGATCTTGCTATCAAGAATCGATTGGACGAATACGACCCTTATTGACAATAGCTGGGGCTAATGAATTTTTTCCAATAGCGTTATTTATTTATTCATTTCTCAACATCACTATCCTTACAGGCTAACCTTATAACTATTGAGTATTTGTAAGATACGCGTTATCGCAGCTTTACCAAGCAGATTAGTTCTGGCACTGGGTACTGCTAGTAGACGTGGCCGCCGCCTGCGCCATACACAGGCATAAACAGGCATACATAGGTCGATCTCTTGTAATACACCTGGATTCGACGTCTTACCACGCAATAATTTAAATATATACGTGGTAAGAGACAAGTCCCTCCTTGTCTCGAATTTGTTGTATCATCAACAAGGTTGGATACATCAATGAATAGAATGGGTATACCCCACACAGCCGAAGGTACAAGAACCTAGTAAATTTATTTTGAATACGCTCCAACATGGGTCTATATTTAGTTTCATATGGAGCCCAGATAATTCCATTAATTTCTAGCTGATTTATTGTTAGCTTTCTAGTTGATCTTCACCATAACTTCACTTATTTAATTTTTCAACACATGCCTAAATAAATGAGATACATTTGAAATGATTTTTTTGTAATGTGACAGGAGGTAAAACCTTCTGTCACCCCAGCCCTTCCAATTAGTCCCACCCTCCATTTTTTATCCAGACAAACACGCACAAGACTGAGGTATCGTACTCGTACGGCGCGACAATTTTTTTAAAGAATTAACAGCAACCGAAATTACTGGTATTCCCCATCATAACATTTGAACAATGTTAGACAAACATTACTAGCGAAAAGCCTAGCATTTTTCATAAGAACAACAATAGGTACTTTTTTGGATGTGCTAAACTTTGTCTTTAAGCATTCATTATTCACTAGGTATGTCATCAAGTACACGTTGCACGCTGGATGGTACACAAACAAAATTGTTAAAAATGATTTGGTTTCTGTAGGGTGGCGTCGGCGTCCTACGTAGGCGATTCAAAGCAAACAGCGATTTGATGCAATTTCATTTCATCATATGCAATGTGATGTGAGGCAGCGCGATGCGTAGGCCCACGTAGGCTTTATCCTGCGTGCAGGCGTCCATACATATCGACAGTTTGTTGTTTCCGCGTCGCATCGCACCGCTTTGCGTTCGCTTCAAAATCGCTCTCGCAACACGCCGCATAAATACTATCAATTTAATACTGTCTAAATTAAAAAACTAAAGCTATCTTAAACATCAGAGCAGTGTATCTTCTATACTCGGTCAATATCTTGAGCTATACTATTTGCAAATTCCGTATTAATAACTGTTCATTGCATAACGAAACCAGTCATTCAACTTCACGTTCTTTACATTATCCTCAACGCTCGTTGTCTTATCGCCAGTTACCAACACGCCGCGCAGCGAAATATAAAAATGGACGTCAATTTCACAAATAAAGTAGTGTTAGTTACCGGCGCCAGCGCCGGTATTGGAGAAGCCACTGCTCTCATGTTTGGGAAGCTAGGGGCCAGTCTATCTCTTGTTGGAAGAAACGCAGAAAACTTACAGTAAGTGGCAGACATATGCGAAAAAGAGAAGGGCATAATACCTTTGGAAATTGTAGCTGATCTCGGCACGAACGAGGGTGTGCGGAAGACCGCTAAAGAAACGATTTGGCAGATTGGACGTTTTGGTCAACAATGCTGCTGTTGGTGCTGGCACGTGCATCCAGCGCATGGATATATCGATTATCGACAATTTTCGCGGAGTATACAACCTGACGCGTTTACTCGTCCCATATTTAATCGAAGCAAAGGGCAATATTATCAACGTATCCAGCATTTTAGGATCCGTGGTTTCTGTCGGCAACTTGCCTTACAGTATGGCCAAGGCCGCACTGGACCAGTTCACAAAACTGATACCTCTAGAACTAGGGCCTAAAGGAGTAAGGGTTAATGCTGTCAGTCCTGGAGTCACGAAGTCGGAGTTCACTAAACGTGTGACAGAAATTAGTGAAGAAGAATACGAGGCATGGCTGAAAAAGGCTGCCTCAACTGTGCGGCTAGGCGTCCCTAGCCGAGTCGCGGTGAGCATTTATCCCGCGGCTCGGCTTGGGCGAAGGAGGAACACCGTGGTGGTTTATAGTGGGTAGTCTGGCCTCGGCCAGGAGTACCACACAAAGCGAGCCCTCTGCCCCCGCGGGGGTGAGCGAAGTGCCTAAATGCATTCCACCACGTAAAAAAATAAAGAAAAAACTGTGCCGCTAGGGGAGGTCTGCGTGGGCTTGGATATAGCTAAAATGATTGTGCATTTGGCCAGCGATCATAGCAGATTAGTAACGGGTGTCATCGTGCAGGTTCATGGTGGTTTGCAGTTCAGTCCTCCCAGTAACCTCGTAGCTGATCAGATGAAATGATCAGGTGTTGTTGACATTGTAAATATAAATGTATCTTTTATGGTTATTGAAGTTTTGCATTTCTTTTAAGTTTTCGTTAATTTTGCCCAATAAGTCATTTTGCAATGTTTAAACTTACGTAAGTACGTAACTTACGTAGTGTTCACTGTTGTTTTAGTTGATGAATTACAAAGTGTGATTCTTCCGAATTCATACCACTAAAACGCATACCTTCCTTAAATGATACCAAATGCGTATTCTTTTTTTATCTCAATTTCTCTCTCTCTCTCTTTCTCTGCTCTATCTACTATTTTTTATATTATCTCTAGTAAACTAACTCACTCTATCTCTATCTACTGTCACTAGTAAACTAACCTATGTCTAGCCACGTCGGGGGGTGAGGTATTCTTCGGTCAGTAAGTTATATATTTGGTGACAGAGCTACCATATTTGGCTATAGATCTACTATTTTGAGTGCCAAAAATATATTTTCCGATTATAATTATACTAGCTTTGGACAGCAGCTTCGCCCGCGTTAACGCGACCAAACATAGCCTATGCCCTTTTTCAAGGTCTAATCTAACCCTGTACCAAATTTTATTAAAACGGTTCCGTGGTTTAGGCGTGAAAGCGTAACATATTACAAGTAGGTATATAATAGCGAGTGTAGGACTACAGTGCGATAGATAGCTGAATAGCGCGGTGGTGGCGATGGCGCCGCGATGAGTCCGGAATGCCGATCGGTTCCACGCAGTTTATGACTGCACCAAAGACTAGATAATAGATAGAGAAGTGGAAACTGTCCGGACATTAGTAATAGGTACGATGACGTCACTGTCCGGATTGGAAACCATGAGATGGTAGGTACATTTTGAAGTCATTAAGAAGTATTGCACATAATAATATTTTGACTCATTGTATTTCAGCTACTTGATTTATACATTAAATAACAAAGAATTTAAAAGGTATATGGGAATTAAATGATATGTTAGGTAAACATATCTATCATTAAATTCCCACAACAACAAGTCTTTGAATCCGCCATCCACGACAGTGTCTGCAAGCAAGTGAGCGGGCAACTGACGAACGCGCAGCATGGCTTCCGGCCGGGTCGGAGTGTAACTAGCAATCTCCTCAGTTACATGGTGGACGTCATACTGGTGGTGGATAGTGGGATGCAAGTCGACGCTGCTTACTTCGACTTCAAAAAAGCGTTTGATCGGGTTCATAATGACATTCTGCTTAAAAAGTTAGCGAGCGTCGGTTACACTCCGCATCTACTGCGGATATTTGTTGAAAGCTTACAGAAACTTAGGTTTTGTACTGCGGAGAGCAAAAAGCTTTACTAATATAAGAGCGATAATCCATACTAATATTATAAATACGAAAATAACTCTGTCTGTTTGTCTGTATGTTACGCTTTCACGCCTAAACCACTGAGCAGATCTTGATGTAATTTGGTATAGAGGTATATTAAAGCTTGGGAACGGACATAGGCTATATTTTATCGCGAGAAAGGGGGTTTAAGGGGGGGAAATAGGAGATGAAAGTTTGTATGAAAGTTTGTTATTTTTATAGATTTCCTAATGAAATTTGATACAGAGGTGGATTAGAGCTTGGGAATGAACATAGGCTACCATTTATCGCTTAAAGGGGGGGGGGGGGGTAAAGAGGGGGAGTACGGCCATGGGATGAAAGTTTATATGAAAGTTAGTCATATTTAAAGATATCCTGATGAAATTTGGTACAGGGATGAATTAGAGCTTGGCAACGAACATAGGCTACCTTTGATCGCATAAAAGTGGGTAGAAGGGAGGAAATATGGCTTTGGGATGAAGATTTGTCATTTTTGACGATATCCTGATGAAATTTGGTACAGAGCCAAATATAAAAGCGAGTGGATAGGCGTGTAGAGGACAAATAGAGAGTCAAGTAGAATCGACCACAGGGGCGAGTAGATATGCGACTTTAACTATATAACAATATTGACAAAGCTATAGAAGCTAAAGCTTTATATCTCTGCTGATTCGCTGGGGTGGGCTCGGTTTTTGCAACATTTCAGATATCCGCTTACCAGCGTTCATATATTCAGTCCACGGTATGGAAGAATGAACTAAGAAAATCCTTGCACTTGCACTAGTTAATTTTGAAGTTTTGATGATCAAGAAATATCAGAAATAAATATTTTAAAAGGAAATTAGGATTTTTTTGTTAAATAGGTGCTATTACGCAGTAAATGATTATACATAAATGACAACACACTGTAGATTAAGTAAATTTCAGTTATGACTTTGACATTGTTATTTTAAATTGTGTGTTAATTTTATTAATGTATAACATTGTTACTTTATCTTGTGTTTTAATTTTATTAATGTATGACATTGCCCCGTTCCCAACCGACCGCCTGAGTTGTCCACCGGGTTGGTCTGTTAGGAATAAATGGTCCTAACCATCCACCTTGTGCAACTGGTGGGTCAGTTTGTAACAAAATATACTAACCTGTGACTGTATAAAATGCCTAGGCTAGTATGTATAGATTCAAGCTGCGGTTACGCTTGCGTTGAATAAATGACGTTTATAACTTTAAGTGGTGAAATTATAGTTATTTATTTACTAAAATGTCTACAAGTATGTACTAGTTATGAAGAAAACGGTTTATGGACCTAGTACGCCGCCCGTTATATACACATATACTGTACAACTATCCCTTGTTTCCTGGGCAGCTATCGGTGCAATAAAATAAATAAAGAATTTAAACTACATGCAATGAACTATAATAAAAGTAGAAAATCCCTATTTGAATGGTTGTACCGGCTATACTACTGTGCGACTGAAGTTTTGCTAGAAGTTGTGAAATTATGAAACAAGTGCGCGCACACACACACACTGCACATAATTATGCATGCAATAATATGAATATGCAGGCACATGGGGTTTACTTCGGGTCTGGGGCCTCTTAGTAGCCCTTTGTAAGCTTGCACTTACAATCCGCGTGGATATACGGGCGAGAAGATAGGACAACCTAAAACACGAACCACCATATTTCAATTACATCAATCACTGACTACATATTTTCCAGACACACTCGCGATTTATAACCAAGTATATTCAACCGATCTAGGCACGTTCTGCTAGACACGTAGTGTTCGGTCGAGGTTCACAGCGATACTGATCACGATTCTCTGCGCGCCCCACTAAAGTCAATGATCTGTCAAACTCCAATGACAGTCCGAATGAACGAATGACGTCACACTCGACCATAAAGCACTAGAGTCTTGCATTACGCCAGAGTGAATTTCATTCACTCTAATCACACAATAATTATTTAACGCGCCGACAAATATATTATTAAATAATTTCTTGTTAAAAGAATATTAGCATACTACTGAAGATGAAGATTAATATTGTTAAATTGCAAATATTGTTCAATGTATTTAATTATTGAAATTAAGTGTTGAAAATTGAAATAAAGTATTATTTATTTATTTAACTCAATAGATCCCACACCAGTCCGCATAGGCGATGACTTGGTCGTGCGCACGGACCAGTTTAAGTACCTGGGATCTGTACTTCACGTGACTGGTGACATCAACCACGACGTCAAGGCACGTATTGCCGCCGCGTGGGCCAAATGGCGGGAAATGCCTGGTGTCATATGCGATCCTAAAATGCCAGTTAAGTTGAAGGGACAGGTCTACAAGACGATCATTAGGCCTGTCCTTTTACACGGCTGTGAGGCGTGGCCGCTGTTGGAGCGACACAAGCAGGAACTGCGTGTCACGGAGATGAAAATGCTGCGGTGGATGTGCGGAGTCACGCGTAAGAGTCGCGTGAGGAACTCTCGCATACGCGACGGCCTTCATGTCCGTGACATCGTAGATAAAATGCAAGAGAGTCGCCTTCGCTGGTGTGGCCACATCTTGCGGCAACAGCCAGGCTACGTGGGTAAAAAATGCCTGGCAATAGTGGTCCCGGCGCGTCCAGGTAGAAGGGGTAGGCCCAAAAAGTCCCGGCTTGACGTCGTGCAGGGTGACATGCGTGCAAATGGTCTCACTACCATGGACGCCCAAGATCATACGATATCATTCATGTCAAATACTATATTCAATTTATTTAAACATGCGTTGCATAATTAAATAAGTGAAGTTATGGTGAAGACCAAACTAATTGAACATCTTTAGCCCCAGCTTTTGTCAATTATGGTTGAGTTGGTCCAATCCCCCTCTCTTGAAAGCCCAACCGCGGGGGTCACGCCTTCAACATTATTTACCACCACACTGCAGACCTGAAACAATTGTTTCTCAGCATAACAAGAAAGAAATAAAATGATCTATAGGTAGACAGTATCCGCTTGGAGTGCTGTGGGGTCGGGTGTCCTCTGGGCAACAGAGACAGCAGCGCCTCTCACTCGCAGGAGATTGAGGCGCTGCCAACAAGTGGATGCAGTACTTCCCACACTCGAGGGCATCTTAAAGCTGTAGTTGGCTTCTGAAAGATGAGGCTGTGGTAATGCAAAGATGAATGTGAAAAAATATAATAAAAGTAAGGTTTAAAATTATAATAGAAAAAATGCTTACAATGGCGATGAAGAGAAATATTACGGCTAAAAGTCTTCGATCCATGGCGATATGTTATCAGAGAACTAGTTCAAATGGTACCCGACACTGTCCCCGATGCCATATATACAATTTGTAAATCAAGCATAAATAAATTTAAAAAAATTAAAATATGTAGCGATGTGACCCGTAAAAGATTAATTGACCTGAATTTGACTCAGGTCACCGGTCAATGAGAACCATCATCATCGACATTTAGACGTTATATTAGAGGAGGAAGAGTCGGAAGGCGGACCCCGAGCTCCGAGGGCATCTTGGCTTCGGATGCAATCGGGATAACGTCTAAATATGGGAGCCCCTTATTTCGTAGAAAGAAATTTCATAGAATTTCGTTTCACAGAAAATGTTTCATATAATATTTGGTTCTTATATTTTTATTTCGAATATTATTGTTTCAAAAACAATTTACTACAATGAAACATATTTCACAGAAACACAATTGAACGAATTTTTAATCACATTTTTTTTGTTTAGCAAACTTATCAAACTGTAGAATTATTTTTTAAAGAATATTAAACCACCTTTATAATGTTCCAAATCACATTTATTTTTAACTGTAACATTTACAATATAGTTAACACCCCGACTCAGATTACCCCGACTCGGAGAGGTTAGGTTCGAGGTTATTTTTTTATAAACCACCCAGAAGTAGGAGCCCCGCGTAGCGGGGCTCCGTCGACCTTGAAGACGCATCAATTGTTAAGTTTATAAAAAAATTGTCCCATTTAAATGAGGGTATGCATTTTATGAATTGAAACGTTTAGAAACTGTCACTTTGATAATGTTATTCTTTGTAATAAGTTTTCTATTAAATAAACAATATAATGATTAAGAATATTTGATTTGATATTCTATGAAATGATTCTTCTAATGTTTAACTTTATATGAAACAAAATTCAATGATTTAGAATTCTTTAAAGTAAGTATTCTGTATATTGATTATTCAATGAAACGAAATTATGCGAAATATTTTCTGTAATACGAAATTATATTAAACAATTGTCTATAAAACAATGCACACCCTCTTAATATCGATGATGGTTCCCATTGACCGGTGACCTGAGTCAAATTCAGGTCAATTAATCCTTTACGTTACGGATCACATCGCTACATATTTTTAATTCTTTTCATTTATTTATGCTTCATTTATAAATTGTATATATGGCATTGTGGACCAGTGTCGAGTATTATTTGAACTAGTTCTCTGATAACATCGCCATGAATCGAAGGCTCTTAGCCGTAATATTTCTCTTTATCGCAATTGTAAGCTTTTTTTCTATTAAAATTTTAAACCCTACTTTTATTATATTTTTTCATATCTATCTTTGCATTGCCACAGCCTCATCTTTCAGAGGCCATCTACAGTTTTGAGATGCCCCCCTCGAGTGTGGGAAGCTCTGCGTCCACTTCTTACGGCAATGCCTCAATCTCCTGCGAGTGAGAGGCGCTGCTGTCTCTGTTGCCCAGAGGAATCCCGACCCCACAGCACTCCAAGCGGATACTGTCTACCTATAGATCTTTTTATTTCTTTCTTGTTATGCTGAGAAACAAATGTTTCAGGTTTGCAGTGCCACAAATGCCACATCTAAGATTATAAGAGTGACCAGTCCCCCGATCTGGAGACATTTAAAACCACACAAGAACATATTTGACAAAAGCTGGGGCTAAAGATGTTCAATTAGTTTGGTCTTCACCATAACATCACTTATTTAATGATGCAACGCATGTTTAAATAAATTGAATATAGTATTTGACATGAATTTTTGTAATGGGATAATATGGGAAATAGGTTGAAACCTGCTGCTATCCCAGCCCTTCCTATTAGTCCCACCCTCTCTTTTTTATCCAGAACCGAATGAGGTACCATCCGAGTGATATTTTTTTAAAAAGAATCCTAGCAACTAATATTACTTGCATTCCACCTAACCCCACTAGCTAAGCTTGATTGCTTGTATTAGAAGCGAGTTCTGGTTTAAGACAAAATTAAATGTATCGGCTGAAAAGATCGCGCATAGTTATCGTAGGGTTGGTCAAGCCGAATGTGGGCCCTATATGGTACGGATCGGTTTCATACTGTCAATTACTGCACCAAAGAATAATTTATACAGTGATGACTTGCTTGGATTAACGGGTTTGTGAGCGAAGAGAAAATTTGGTGGGTATATTTGGAGGTCATTAAAAGGTATTTCAACACATATTAGGCACCAGTAAAACTAGAACGTACACATTTCTTTATACTTACTTATGAAATATAAGTAAACTACCACAAAGAAGATACTATCAGAAGACAGTCAATTTCACAAAAATAGATAATAGATTAAAACTTTTAAAAATCTATACATAAAGTGTTAATTAGTGTAATATTTTTGATTGTTTCCTCTGATGAAAACCAAATGCCATGCAAAAATATATAGGATTTTATGTCAGTAGGTAATGGGTTGAACCAAATAAAAAGTAAGTTATTACCAGATGGATGTTTTATTTCTAGTTAATTCGGGCGCTACCTGGGGGATACCCATAGGCAAAACTATGGCTTCTAATCGCAAGGCCGGGAGTGGCCAATCCACTTAGGCTTAAATTATCCCACGTGCGATGCTTAAAACACGTGGCCAAGTATCAAAATATAAATAATAACTAGGGAATCTAACATTGCTCACTTGCATCCAGGTCAATTAGTACAAATTAAGATTAAATTAACATTTTAAGGGTAGGTTATGTAATGGCGCGCGGCACCGGGGCCGCGAACATATAGTCCCACGGCCGTAGAAAAACCGCTATGAAGCGTTGAGTAGGCAAAAAAACGTAGTAAATAACTCGAAAACTAATCGGGTTTCTATGGCGCACTCTGGAAACAATACGCTCAGTTTAATAAAAAATACTCTAATCAGAAGGGTGTTTTTTTACAGAAATATGCGATTCTACTCACCGAAACGCCTAAGTTTAACAATCTGAAGAACATCGCCTTACAGGATCAACAAAAGAATCTATAACAATACCAAAATCCAATTAGCCTCCGCGAGGTTAAACACGCGGTCGAGAACGAAAATGTATTGATGCGAACCAAACTCACCAAATAACAAAATTAACGAGGTTTAGGGTTCATCCATATCGCCGCTGTCCCATCACGAGCGTATTTCCCTTAGGAAATAATTAAATAAGACCCGGAACAATTTATTCGTGTCAGTCCAACATGGCGACCGGTAAGAAAGCAAAGAGTATCTTGGCAGCTCACCTATCATATGTTAAAATCTCAAACGTCAAGCCATGTTAAACGAGAAATCTCCGAACAAAACAAACCATAGAGGCTAAACTAATCAGTGGCAAAATGTTATCAACAATAATAAACCATGTAATTAGTAGTGTATAACCATGTATTATAAGTAGTTAATCACTTAAGAATACATTACATTAGGTATATGATTAAGAATTTTTAAAATTTTTCTTTCACTCTCATTAAGAGATGTAATAGGAGGCAGAACACGATTGTATTTCTGTCCAATTGAGCAGTCCGACTGGGGAAGTACCTATCACCGCCCTACAGAATACCGCAGAAGAAATAACCTTGTGTTGTGTTCCCGGTGAGTAAGGTAGCCAGAGCCTACTGGAGAGTTGTGGTGCTGTCAGTGGGATGACCAAAGGCTATTCCTGCTTGGTCTTCTACACTGACGGCACAGAAACTCTCCGTGTTTACAGGGTCGGCAGCACGAGTGTGACTCCCATGGCGTTGCACACGTCCATAGGACACGGTAACCAATTTCCATCAGGTGGATCATGAGATTGTCTGCCACCTCAGTGATATAAAATAAATTAAATTACATTGGTCAAAACCAAATTGAAATGTGGATAATGCACTGCTGAGACGAGGTTCGATCCCAGTTTTTCCATGGCACACACCAATGCCTTTTCGATGCTTTTCGAAGTTATGTGTGTATTTATCGCATGTTTATAAGTGCCCAGTTAATGGCAATTGGCTCGCCACCTATTACATTGGGACCTAAACATAAACCGGCGAAATGTGGGTGCTAGCACCTCTGCCTACCCCTTGGGGGATAAAGGCGTGAGTTTATGTTATGTAAATAAAATTTTAAAGTATTTTGCATGTTACATATTCAAATCGAATAATATAGGGCCTGCAAGGCAAAGCTCGCGGGTTCAAACCCCGCATAGACCGATTCAATATTTTTCCTATTTTAATCGATTTGAAGTACAACCACTTATCCAAGGATTCTATCACGATTTATTTGTTACTAGCTGTTGCCCGTGGCTAGGCCCGCGTGGATGTCGCTTATCGCGTAGTGTTCCCAAGCTCCAATTCACCTCTGTACCAAATTTCATCAGGATATCTTCAAACATTACAAACATTGATCCCCTATTCCCCCTCCCCGTTTAACCCCTTCTATTGCGATAAAAGAGAGCCTATGTCCATTCCTAAGCTTTATCTATCCCTATACCAAGTATCAACCCTTTGAGCGCGTGAATTTTTTGTATTCAAATGATTTGTAGCGGTCTGCTCGACCGCCAACCGCTAAGTACGCGCGCTTACGCGATGCACAACCCCGTGGCTTAGCAACAGAAAACACTGGCACTTATGCAGCCCTGATTTGTTGATGTAAATAATCACTGCTCCGCAGCCTTGAGTTGTTCTGATGTATAAGCTATATTATTGTAAAGTTTCATTCAAAGAATCAATCAAAGAATCAATTTCGTTTATTCAGTTTAGGCACATAAAGAGCACATATGAACGTCAAAATTTTACAATAATGTCAGGAAATTACTAATATAATATTAAATTAAGTAAATAAATCATTTGAAAATGATTCTTTCGCTGGTTCGGTAAGTTGGTTCTACTGAGAAGAGACCAGCAAGAAACTCAGTGAACAATATTATAGTTTCTTTTTTTAAAACAATTTGTTTTTATTTTATTTTTCATAGGTTTATATTGTGCGAGCAAGCAAAGAGATTAGGATGACCATGCATTTTTATCATTAAGGTATTCGTTTACTTTGTAATATCCTTTTTTCATTAAAGTCTTTTTTACTTCGATTTTAAACTTATTTAGAGGCATGTCAACCAACTCTTGAGGAATTTTACTAAACATTTTAATATTGTTACCTACAAAAGTTAAATTAAAATCCATAGATACAGTAGTTTTTACGTGAAAGAGTAACAAACATCCATTCATCTCACAAACATTCGCTTTTATGATATTAGTAGGATTATTAACTTTCAGACCGACGACTTTCGACTCGCGTCAAAGAAAACATACCTGACATAAAACACCAACGCTCAACAAAGTCAGCTGTATGTGAACACGTGCAAAAAGGTACCAACCATTACTTAAGGTTCGATAAACCACAGATACTCGCTAAAGAGCATAAATATGTACCAAAACTAATCCACGCGAGGCTATTGAAATTAAAAAAATAAACACCCAAATTTTAGAGAAGATGAATAGAGAAGATGGTTGGAGCATACCACCAGCCCGGGACCCACTCATTCACTTAACAGTTAACGACATAGTGCGCTCATTCTGCAAAATAGCAACATCATGATACATAGCATGATCATCATGATTAGTTTACTTTAAGCTAATTTACACTTCAAACAATGTGACTGCTACCTCATTAGGCAAATCGCGAATATGGCTACTGAAAAGAAGCCGAGACGTCGGTCTAAAAGTAAATAATAACAAATAAAACACGATAGAATCAGTTAAGAATTAGTTTTATTACAAACCTAATTATTTAAATCTGACATTGATCCTTATAATATCCATCTACCTAATAATTAACAAATAAATACAATTTATGGAGCGTAACCAGCCAGCAGCGCTCTAGACGATTTCCTTTGTGCACCATATGTGAACTTAACCACAGAGCATGAGTGCATGAAAGAGAAACATTTTTAAAATCGATTAAAATAGGAAAAAATATTAGTGGAATGCCTATTTCCATTATACAGTAATAGGTATGTTTTGTATGTGAAAGATTTGTATCTTTTAGCTTTCGTACAGATAGATAGATAGATAGATAGATAGATAATACTTTATTGTACACCATAAAATTTACAGTAGAGACAAGTAGGTAGCATGCATACATTAATGTACAATGGGCGGCCTTATCGCTTGAAGCGATTTCTTCCAGGCAACCTTGGGATGGACAGTAATGTGATAAAACAAAATTATGGTGTAGTTATCATATATTAAACTAGATATAAGGTGTTCTAGAACAAAAAGAAAGAAAGAGAGAGAAAAGTAAAAAATAAGTAGAAAATAAAATAAATATACCGCTATACGTAACGTATTATAATTATATAAATATATGTACCACATAAATAGATATGGGTATAAAATAAATAGTTGGTACATACCAGTATGAAGGTTTAATAATAGGTGAGCTTCTAAATAGTGAGCTATATAGGTGTACACGATGCTAAGTAGTGGTCCTTTACCATACTTTTAAAGTTATTAAGGGTTTTTGCCCGCCTGATGTTCAGTGGCAGTGCATTCCATAAGCGCACAGCCCTGACAGTGAATGACTTGTCTACAAAGTCAGTAGAATGCATTGGCATTTTCAGCCTAAAATTCTCGGATGACCTCAGGCATCTCGTATGTGTGTCATAAAGGAACTGGAAACGTTATTTGAGATAAGAGGGAGTGGTGGGATTAAACAATACATTATATAACAATGTTAGAATATGAGCATTCCTGCGAAGCCGAATTGGGAGCCACTTGAGTTGCTTACGAAAATCTGAAACGTGATCATACTTGCGTAGACCAAATATGAATCGTATGCAAAAATTTTGAAGTCGCTCAAGTTTATCTAGTTGTTGCTCTGTGAGATCGGGATAGCTGACATCGGCGTAATCAAGAACGGGATGAAGAAGCGATTGTGCGAGCGCAGTTTTAGTGGCAATTGGAAGGAAGTTTCGGAGCCTTCGCAGAGCACCCGCTGACGCGAAAAGCTTACAACTGATTTCCTGTAACTGGATATTCCAAGAAAGTGATTTATCCATGTAGATACCCAAGTTCTTGACATTATCACTAACTGGCACGACGTACAATGCACGTTTGATGGGAAATTCACGTAATACAAACAAGAGTGTACCATGCGGGTAGCTTTTTAGGACTGCCGATTGAAGTGAAAACTAAGAAACTTGTGAAAAAAGTAAAAAGTACTTATTAACTTCCCAAAAAGGTACATATATGCATAGTGTAGAACTAGAAATGCCAACATTGTATTGTTGTGATGTCAGAATTACAGTCTTTTCGGAAATTGCCATTGCGGTCTGGTCGTGTGTCATGTGATGACGATAGCGAGTTCCAAGATTTTTGTTAATCCATAATTTACAATACCTACCAATGCCCCTAAAAATGTTTCACTTCAAAAACGATTTATCTAACTGTTTCCGAAATTCTTGCCTATTTTCATTATTTGAGGCATGCTGTAAATACTTCTTATCATTACATCTCAAAAATCAGAGGAGTGTAGCTTCCATACTCCGTTAATACCATTGTTTAGTCTATGACAATAAATATTTGCAAGTTCAGTATTAATAACCGTTCATTACATCACGAAATGAGTCTTTCAACTTCACGTTGCTCACATTATCGTCAAGCTCGTTATCTCATATTGTAAAATTGTATCGCCAGTTGCCAACACACGGCGCAGCGTATCACACGTAAAGATAATAAAAATGGACATCAATTTTACAAATAAAGTAGTGCTAGTTACTGGCGCCAGTGCCGGCATTGGCGAAGCCACTGCTCTCTTATTTGCAAAGCTTGGAGCCAGCCTATCTCTTGTTGGGAGAAACGCAGAGAATTTACAGAAAGTGGCAGACAGATGTGAGAAAGAGAGGGGCATAAAACCTCTTACAATTGTCGCTGATCTCGGCACAGACGAGGGCGTGGAGAAGACTGCAAAAGGAACGATCGATCATTTTGGCAAATTGGACGTCTTAGTCAACAATGCTGCTGTTGGCGCTCGCACGTGCATCCAACGCGCAGATATGGCGACTTTCGACCAGGTCTTCAATATTGACGTTCGCGGAGTATATAACTTGACACGTTTACTCGTCCCGCATTTAATAGAAACAAAGGGAAATATCGTCAACGTTTCCAGTGTTGCAGGAACCGTAGTTTCTGTTGGTAGCTTGCCTTACGGCATGGCAAAAGCCGCACTGGACCACTTCACAAAACTGATAGCTCTAGAACTAGGGCCTAAAGGAGTGAGGGTTAACACCGTCAGTCCTGGAGTCACACAGTCGGAGTTCGTTAAACGTCTAATAGGAATTAGTGAAGAAGAATACGAGGCATGGTTAAAGAAGGCTGCTACAATTGTGCCCCTAGGGGAGGTTTGCGTGGGCTTGGATATAGCTAAAATGATTGTGCACCTCGCCAGTGATCATAGCAGATTAGTAACGGGAGTCATTGTGCAGGTTGATGGTGGTTTCCAGTTTAATTCTTCTAGCAGCCTCATTTCTGAACAGATGAAGTGATGCTGTCGACCATTGTGAATAGAAATATGTAGCTTTAATTATACTTGAAGTTGCTGTTTTATATTTCATATTAGTTTCTGTAAACTGAAAGTAAATAACTAGTGCACCATCACATTCATCACTCTCGCCACGGGGATCGAATGGCCGCGTTCAGAAATAGTACCTACTAGTTCCTGGATACCGGGAAGTCAGTTTGTAATGCTTAAATATTCGTTTGGAAGTATTGTTCATTGTTACTTTAATTGAAACAAGCTGACTTGACGAACTTCGTACCGCCAAGTTTTTTATACAATGTAATGATAATGAAAAATGCTTTTTGTTAATCAATAACATGCTAAGATTTGTTTATACTGTTTCAATTGTGATAAATTATATGATAAATAAACCGGTAAGCGGCCTGAATGTGATTCAATGTACTTAATTTAACTACCATTTATGTCATAGATGTTTATTTCACCTTTATATAATTACAAAGGTTACAGGATTAAAAATATATTCCACATTCTTACAGCATTGTGACTTTATTTTCCATGCTTATTGTGAATAATCAAAGGTAAAGCAGATAATTACCACCACATACCTATAGTAATAATATAATTGGGTACCTAATTATTGAGCGCTAGAGCGTCCGATTGATGCTAAGTGCAAATATTTGAACGCATGAATAGCTAACATGAATATGTCTACATGCATTTGTGAGGACGTTTCTATGCATATGTATCACTACATAGTATAAAACAAAATCGCTTTCTCTGTCCCTATATCCCTTTGTATGCTTAAATCTTTAGAACTACGCAACGGATTTTGATGCGGTTTTTTTAATAGATAGAGTGAATCAAGAGGAAGTTTTTTGTATAATAGATGTTTAATATAGTAGAGGGTGCAGCGGGAACGGGATCTGACTCCACGCGGGCGGAAAAATATTGGCGGTACGAAGTACGCCGGGTCAGCTAGTTTAATATAAATAGCTTAATTATAACAAATATTATGTAGGTAGGTATTTATGTAGTAGATATGTAAATATCTGAATTCTTGACTTGAAAATACAGGAGGTATATCCTAGAGTATCTACTTATGTTATTATTATTATACCTGCATATAAGCTTTGTGACCTCGTGCAGAAGATAATGCAGCAAGTAAACAGGTACTTGAATAGATAAATACTGAACATTGTTTTGATATGAAATCTTATCACGGGTGTTTATTATGGTTATAACTGAGTCATGAGGACAACAGTGTGGCTACCGATATAACTTAATGTTACATGATCAAATAAAAAATTGTGTTATCAACTATATACTGATAATTTCTAGCATTAAGTCACGTTTACAGTATCGTGCTTTTGATTTGACGCTTTGATTGGAGTTCCTTGGTTATGTAGAGGCAGTGTTGGACATCAATAAAATATTTTTTCAGTACTCGTCAGTTGATTGAAAAATTAATTGCTACTCAATCAATTGCAATTGAATTCAATTGCAATTAACATTTAGTTGTACTCCACAATTAATTCATTTTAATTGATGTACAGGCAGCATCAAAAAAATGTTGAACACCAAAGTACTCAAAATATTCTGAATACCAAAATTCTAATTTGAATAAGTTATTACAACAGAACAGGAAAATTTCCTGAGTTGGCACCGGTTTTTACGCATCTTTTTCGGCTCTCTTACTCTTCCGGCGTAGTCCCGTCTTCTTGGAAGTCAGCCTTGGTGCACTCGATCCCTGAAAAAGGCGACCGCTCGATTCCGTCTAATTTCAGGCTAATAGCCATAACCTCTTTGCTCTCGAAGATAATGGAGTCTATTATCAACTGCCACCTCCGTCGGTACCTAGAGGACCACCAGTTGCTTAGTGACTGACAATACGGTTTCCGTAAAGGTCGCTCGTCCGGTGATCTTCTGGTCTACCTGACACATCGTTGGGCACAGGTGATCGAGGCAAAAGGTGAAGCATTGGCCGTTCACTTGGACATGACGAAGGCCTTCGATCGCGTCTGACACGGGGCACTTCTTTCGAAGCTACCATCCTATGGGCTTCCTGAGAAATTGTGTGAATGGATCAGTAGCTTCCTAGCAGACAGAAGCATTAAGGTCGTAGTTGACGGTGAATACTCTGAATCCATGTTTGTGAATGCTGGTGTCCCCCAAGGCTGTGTGTTGTCACCTACGCTATTCCTTCTGCATGTCAGTGACATGCTGCAAATCAGCGGCATCCATTGTTATGCTGATGATAGTACGGGTGACGCTGCTTACTCCGGCCGCATCAATATCTTTCGGAAAAACGTCATCGAGAGCCGAAACAATCCTGTGTCCGAAATTGAGACTTCCTTAAAAGATGTATCTGAATGGGGTCGACTGAACATAGTCCGATTTAACCTTACCAAGACACCAGTTTGCGCGTTTACGGCAAAAAAGCTAGAATTTGTCGTGTCACCACGTTATGAGAGCACTCCCCTGACTGTCACAGCTTGTCTAGGAATACTTGGCGTCGAGATCTCGAGCGAGGTCCAGTTTCGCGGCCATTTAGAGGGTAAGGCCAAATTAGCCTCAAAGAAATTCGGAGAAGATCAAGACAGTATTTCACACCGGCCCACCGCCTTCAGCTCTATAAGGCACAGGTTCGTCCTCACATGGCATGCTGTTCTCATCTATGGGTAGGGGCACCTCAGAACCAGCTTGCCCCTCTGGACAGTATCCAACGACGAGCGACTCGAATTGTCGACTGCCGTATTTTGGATCGGCTTGACCCCTTGGCGCTGCGTAGAGGTGTAGCTTCCCTCTGCATTTTCTATCGCATGTACAACGGGGAATGCTCTGAGGAATTGTTCGTATTAATCCCTGCCGCATCTTTCCGCCATCGACCTACGCGACAACATTTTCATCCTCACCACTTGGATGGTTGGCAGTCCTCAACTGTGCGTTTCTCCAGAAACTTTCTGCCACGCACAGCTAAACTGTGGAATAAACTGTGTCGCCTGCGGTATTTCCGGACCGATACGACTTTCAAACTTTCAAGAAAAGGGCGTACTCCCACCTTCCGCACCTAGAACCCTTCTGGTGTTTCAGGTGTCCATGGGCGGCGGTAATCGCTTACCATCAGGCGATCCGTCGGCTCGGTTGCCACCTATGTCATAAAAAAAAAATATTAAATGTCTAATTGAATGATTCACTTACTCACTTAGCTACATCCCTAGTATTTTTCTTCAAAAAGCGGTAACCCACAAAATGTCATTTTACTGCAGCTAATAAAAAGTTCCACTTTAGAACTAGAATCTTTTTGTTCACCCAAAAGATAAAAATGCACGCACCGCACGTTTTTATTTTGCTAATATCTTTAAAGAGTTTGAACTGTATAGAGTAAAGGGCACAAATATTCTACATTAAATTTCCGTTCTAACAAACATATTTATATAGATACAGTACCATATGGGCTAACTAAGCTTCACAAAAATTAATTATTTTTAATCCACAATTTTAACAGTAAAAGCAGTTATTGTGAGTTATCCGTAGGAGATAGACATATGCTATCGTAGATTTCCTTATAGATTTTGATACGTTCTTTAATATTGTAGTACATTGTTTTGTTCTATCCTCAATAGTTTTCGCAGCGCACGCTATGAATACAATTTTTATACAACTTGGATTACATTATTCAAGTTTTGGAAATTATTATAGCCTTTAAAACTTCACAATAACGATGCTTTATAATTTTGAAAATCGATTCAGTAGATCCAGAGATTACCCCTTACAACGTTACAAACTCACAAACTTTACCTTTTTGTAATTTTAGTATAGATAAATTAAGCACTACATCTCAAAAATCAGAGAAGTGCTATAAAAAAAAAGCTATTTAGCTTCAATACTCCGTCAATACCATTATCTATTGACAAGTTCAGTATCAATAATACGAAACACTAAACGAGTCTTTTATCTTATCTCATATTGTAAAATGGTATCGCCAGTTGCCAACACACGGCGCAGCATATCACACATAAAGATAATAAAAATGGACATCAATTTTACAAATAAAGTAGTGCTAGTTACTGGCGCCAGTGCCGGTATTGGAGAAGCCACTGCTCTCTTATTTGCGAAGCTTGGAGCCAGCCTATCTCTTGTTGGAAGAAACGCAAAGAATTTACAGAAAGTGGCAGACAGATGTGAGAAAGAGAGGGGCATAAAACCTCTGGCAATTGTCGCTGATCTTGGCACGGACGAGGGCGTTGAGAAGACTGCAAAAGAAACGATCGATCATTTTGGCAAATTGGACGTATTGGTCAACAATGCTGCTGTTGGCGCTCGCACGTGCATCCAAAATGCAGATATGGCGACTTTCGATCAGGTTTTCAATATCGACGTTCGCGGAGTATACAACCTGACACGTTTACTCGTCCCACATTTAATAGAAACGAAGGGAAATATCGTCAACATATCCAGCATTGTAGGAACCGCAGTTTCTGTTGGCAGCTTGCCTTACGGCATGGCAAAAGCCGCACTGGACCACTTCACAAAACTGATAGCTCTAGAACTAGGGCCTAAAGGAGTGAGGGTTAACACCGTCAGTCCTGGAGTCACAGAGTCAGAGTTCGTTAAACGTCTAATAGGAATTAGTGAAGAAGAATACGAGGCATGGCTAAAGAAAGCAGCTACGGTTGTGCCGCTAGGGGAGGTCTGCGTAGGTTTGGATATAGCTAAAATGATTGTGCACTTGGCCAGTGATCATAGCAGATTAGTAACAGGAGTCATTGTGCAAGTTGATGGTGGTTTGCAGTTCAATTGTTCTAGCAGCCTCATTTCTGAACAGATGAAGTGATGTTGTCGACCATTGTTAATAGAAATATGTAGCTTTAATTATACTTGAAGTTGCTGTTTTATATTTCATATTAGTTTCTGTAAACTGAAAGTAAATAACTAGAGCACCATCACATTCATCATTCTCGACACGGGGTGCGAATGCCCGCGTTCAGAAATAGTACCTTGTAGTTTCTGAATACAGGGAAGTCAGTTTGTAATGCTTAAATATTCGTTTGGAAGTATTGTTCATTGTAACTTTAATTGAAACAAGCTGACTTGACAAACTTCGTATCGCCAAGTTTTTTATACAATGTATAGATAATGAAAATGCTTTTCGTTAATCAATAATATGCTAAGATTTGCCTAAACTACTCTACTAACTGCTTATACTGTTTCAATTGTAATAAATTATATGATTAATAAACCGCTAAGCGGCCTGAATGTGATTCAATATACTCAATAACAATTACTCCTAGATGTTTATTTCACCTTTATATAATTACAAAGGGTACAGGATTACAGATTATGTTCAACATTCTAACAGCATTGTGACCTTATTTTACATGGTTATTGCGAATAATCAAAACTAAAGCAGATACTCTCCACAATATACCTATAGTAATAATATAATTGGGTACCTAATTATTGAGCGCTAGAGCGTCCGACTGATGCTAAGTGCAAATATTTGAACGCATGAATAGCTAACATGAATATGTCTACATGCATTTGTGAGGACGTTGCTATGCATATGTATATAATATAAATAGCTTAATTATTACAAATATTATGTAGGTAGGTATTTATGTAGTAGATATGTAAATATCTGAATTCTTGACTTGAAAATACAGGAGGTATATCCTAGAGTATCTACTTATGTTATTAATATTATACCTGCATATAAGCTTTGTGACCTCGTGCAGAAGATAATTTAGCAAGAGGTACTTGAATAGATAAATACTCAACATTGTTTTGATATGAAATCTTATCACGGTTGTTTATTATGGTTATAACTTAATCATGAGAACAACAGTGTTGTTACCGATATTACTTAATGTTGCATGATCAAATAAAAAAATGTGTTATCAACTAACTAATGATAAATCCTAGCATTATGTCTCGTTTACAGTTTCGTGCTTTTGGTTTGACATTAATTCGCGAAGAAGAGGGTAACGCTTTGATTGGAGTTCCTTGGGAATGTAGGGGGCAATGTTGGGCATCAATAAAATAATTTTTCAATTGATTCAATCAATTGACTTTAATAGAATGCTAGTAGCGAGTGGACTGTATCGATATTTTTCAAGTTCCTGCCACGAATTAGCTACGCTAAAGACCACAACTATTCGATTTGCTGCTTGTCTGAACTGGTGCCCAAAGTATTTCACAGCACAGTAGCACTTGGAAGCACTTAATAAGGACCTTATGGTCCCTTTTGCTTATTTCTTAAGTTTTATGAAATTCAACGACGGCTGTCCGTTGCTTTCGAGAATTGATAGTGCCGGAAGTTCCACCAGGTGGCGCGCAGGATCGAAAGCGCACAGTATCGTTGAACATTCAGTCAATCTAGTCGTGGAATCTAAACGCAACAAACTGCGGCAAATTTGAACCAAACTTTGAAATATTTTTTATAAACAATTGACTAATTAAGCGCGGGATTGACCAAATTGTAACTCAATCAATTGTAATTGAAATTACCTTTTGCATACTTACGTATCCAGAGTAGTCAAACCATCGTAGCAATCTGTTTTCGAGATTATGTAAGTTAGTAGAGTGTTTATATTCATATGTACAAACACGCCGGTCGATGGTATCTAATCAAATATATGGTCAAAATGATGTTAACGTAGTCATTTAAACACATTTTGTATCCCACTCTTACATATGTAGCCATCCCTTTAATTTTTGGTCAGACTTTTTTTTGTTTTATTCGTGACAGTTGCTTGTGCCGTAATGTATTAACTTCCATTGGCGAAAAAAGATTACGACTACGTGAAGAATAAAAACGTGTAAATTAACGTCACAGAGTAAACAGTAATACTTTTGCAATTAACTTTTAGTTGTACGCCTCAATTAATTTATTGGAATTGATGTACAGTCAGTATCACAAAAATGTTGACCACTAAAGTACTCAAAATACTCTGAATACTAAAATTCTAATTAAATAAGTTATTACAGTGCTCGAATAGTTGAAAGTATCCAGAGTAGTCAAACCATCGCAACAATCAGTTTTCGAGATTATGTAAGTTAGAAGAGTGTTTATATTCATAAGTACAAAAACGCTGGTAGATGGTATCTAATCAAATATATGATCAAAATGATTTTAACGTAGTCATTTAAACACATTTTGTATCCCTCTTTCACATATGCAGCCATCTCTTTAATTTTGGTCAGACTTTAATTTTTGGCATTCGTGACAGTTGCTTGAGTCGTAAAGTATAAACTTACATTAGCGAGAAAAGATTACGACTACGTGAAAAATAAAACGTGTAAGTTAACGTCACAGAGTAAACAGTTATACTTTTTACCTTATATTACATATTACTATAACATTTATTTAAAATATTTACTTTAAAAAGATAATATAAGGTATGTCCCTTTATGATATTAGTTTACGCGTATTTATTTATTACGTATTCGAACTCTTTTCTCACTAATGCAAGTTGATAGTTGCGGCTGAAGCAACTGTTTCTCAAAAAAAAAAACATATAATGTCAACATTATTTTGACCATATACTTGATTAGATACCATTGATTGGCGTGTTTGCACTGTATATGAAAATAAACACTCTGATAACCTACTTAATAACGGAATAGGGATTGCTAAAATGGTTCAATCACTCTGGATGCTTACAACAATATGAAATTTTGGTATTGTGGTCAATATTTTTGTGACGCTGACTGTAGGTTGATTGTGAAAAATAATTAAAATATTTAAAATTATTTTTATGAATCAATTAAAACTAATTATTACCGACTTTATTTACATATATTATTATTATTACGTACTAACATAAAATATTAGAAACTGTCGTATAACTATTTACTGATTGTAAATTGAATTAAAGAAACAAAAATCTAAATATTTTCTTAAGCTTACGCGAATATCACTCATTGAAATAAAACCACTTTTTAACGGATTCTATTGCTATTTATTTGTTATTATTTACTTTTAGACAGACTCTGAGACAGCCTCCGTGGCGTAGCGGTAGTGAACGCGACTGCTACGCATGAGGCGCGGATTCATATGGGTATTTGCATTGGTCTGGTCGTGCCTCGGAGAGCACGGTAAGCTGTCGGTCCCGGTTGCCATACGAGCGTCCATGGCAGTTGTTATGGGTAGTTGGAGCCCTCAAAAATCCAACAACTTGTCTAACTGCAATGCTGCGATATCGCCTTTGGGTTGTGAAGGTCAGATTGCAGTCGCTTCACGCTAAATCTCGATGTTCAGCCACATCCGCAGCTAGACTGTTAAAAGCAGACTCCAGACTCCAAGTTGAAAGCTTCGATCCGATTAGGAATAACGCTAGAAGCTAATGAAATCTTAGAAACTGTCGTATTATTATTTACTGATTGCAAATTGAACGAAAAAAAAAAACAAAAATCAAAATATCTTTTAAACGGTGGGTCGTGCAAAAGGGTACCAACCATTACTTAAGGTTTGATAAACCACAGATACTTGCTAAAGAGCATACATATGTACCAAGAATGGTGAGATGTAGTCACCGTTTATGTTAATGCCCTTTCCTTTCCAGTCCAGCGTCTTATGCATATCCTCCAACGCGCTGGTGAACAGTTTCGAGGATATAACATCCCCCTATCTCACTCCTCTGCGCAATTGGATCGGTTTAGACTGCTGGTCCTGTACTTGGACACTCATGGTGGCGGTTTCGTATAGACATCTCAACACCTCAATATAATGATAGTCTACTTGGCATCGCTGTAAGGATTCCAGAACAGCCCAGGTTTCGACAGAGTCAAAGGCCTTCTCATAGTCCACAAAGGCCAGACACAGGGGCTGATTATACTCCTCGGACTTCTGTATAATCTGCCTCACTGTGTGAATGTGGTCTATGGTGCCATATCCTCCGCGAAACCCGGTCTGTTCTGGCGGCTGGAACTCGTCGAGTCTCCTGGTGATACGATTCGTGACCACTCGTGAGAACAGCTTATAGACATAGCTCAGGAGCCAGATGGGTCTGTAATTCTCAAGAAGGGTTTTGTCACCCTTCTTGAAAAAGAGTACCACTAAACTCCAGCTCCACGCCTTTGGAGTTCTCCCACTGTGAAGGACGGCGTTGAAGAGGTTCTGTAGTTCCTGTATAACAGGGGCTCCTCCAGCTTTCAAAAGCTCTGATGTTATTCCGTCCTCACCGGGGGCTTTTCCATTTTTAAGCTGCCTCAGAGCTGACACGATCTCGTCTTGACTGATGTCAGGCAGTTCGTCGGTGTAGTGGCGTGTCAGGGTGGCTCTGGAATCGTGGTCATCTCGTCGAGAATGAGAGGCATGTGCAGCGTCTTATCGGCCGTAGAAATCTTCTATCCCGGTGAAGATCTCTGGCTTTGACAATACGGTCCTCCCGTCGTGCGTTTTTAGCTTCATCAGGTGGCTCCTGCCAAGCTGCTGAATGAATACTTTAGACCCTCGGTTTCGCTCTGTCGCCTCTTCGATGAGGCGTGTGTCGGAGCTCCGAAGGTCGCGCCGTACCATCTTCGCAATTTGTTTGTTCAGGTCTGACCTCTCCGACGAAGTCGCTTGAGTGGTTTCCCGTCTTTTTGTCACTAACCCGAGAATATCAGCCGAGAGTTTGGATATCCTGCCAGTCCGCTGCGCTCTACAAAACTTGATGCCCTCATCCCTCAGAGTTTCGACCAGATTATGTAGGCTCTCGTCAACGTCGTCAGTGGGTACCAAGGCAACAAATCTATTCCCGAGAAGCTGCTGGTACTTCTCGGTGCCCGCCATGATATGGATTGGGTTAGGTTGGAGCGTGTACTTCATCAGTCGGCTTCTTTCAAGCTTTAAGTTGATATTCAGAGAGCCTCGGAAAAGTCGGTGATCAGATCCGGTATTAAACCTGTTGATCACTGAGACATCTCTGAATATGTGCTTGCTATCCGTCATGATTAAGTCGATCTCATTTTTAGTCACGGTGTCGGGGCTTTTCCATGTCCACTTTCTTTGAGGCTGTTTCTTAAAGAAAGAGTTCATTAAGAACAGTCCCTCCTTCTCAAGGCAGTTGATAAGCATTTGCCCCCTGACTAACTCCATAACTATGCGGGCCTATACGGGATTCGTTGCCAGTCTGTGTTCCCACTTTGCCGTTAAAATTTCCCATAGCAACATTGAAGTGGGCCTTGGTGGTGTTGTGTTAGGCTTTGGATATGTCTTCATACATATTCTCCACTTCATCATCCGGGTGTGTCGAGGTCGGTGCGTAAACCTGAATGACCTATATGCTGTAGCGCTTGGACAGCCGAAGGATCAGGTACGCTACCCTGGTCGACACACTGGAGATTTCTTCAACATTGTTGAGAGGTCATTGAGAGGTCCCTATTGACGAGGAAACTTACGCCACCTTGGGATTTCTTATCCCCCTCGCGAAAGTAGAGAAGATGGCCCGAGTCTAGGGTTACGGTGTCCTCTCCCTCTCTACGGACTTCACATAACCCTAGAAGATGCCATTTAATGTTCTCTAACTCCACTTCCAACTGCGCTAGATGGTGGTCAAGCCTCAGAGTGCATCCGTTAAACGTTGCCAGGGTCAGTTCTTTGTGGCAGCCTGCCGTAGCCCGGTGATTCTTCGCACCCCCTGCCCCGTCGTTGCCATGGCCGCTGCCATGGCCAGGAATAGCGAGGCGGCCGGGAACTGAGGGCCATCTTTTTGGTCGTGCCATTATAGAGGGGTAGTGCCCATAATCCCCACGCTGGGCATGCGGGTTGGGGATCGCAGTTTGGTTGTGAATTTGCTCTGCAGGGGGCGCTGCTTTTGCCGGTTTTGTGTCTCTTAGTCGCTGTTTACGACACCCGCGGGCAGAGTTGGGTTGGTGCTGTTCTTTATAGGCCGACACCACACGGCTGTAATTTTAGTATAGATAAATTAAGCACTACATCTCAAAAATCAGATAAGTGCTAACTTCAATACTCCGTCAATACCATTATCTATTGACAGTATGACACTAAATATTTGCAAGTTCAGTATCAATAATCCGAAACACGAAACGAGCCTTTTATCTTATCTCATATTGTAAAATGGTATCGCCAGTTGCCAACACACGGCGCAGCGTATCACACGTAAAGATAATAAAAATGGACATCAATTTCACAAATAAAGTAGTGCTAGTTACTGGCGCCAGTGCCGGTATTGGAGAAGCCACTGCTCTCTTATTTGCAAAGCTTGGAGCCAGCCTATCTCTTGTTGGAAGAAACGCAAAGAATTTACAGAAAGTGGCAGACAGATGTGAGAAAGAGAGGGGCATAAAACCTCTGGCAATTGTCGCTAATCTTGGCACGGACGAGGGCGTTGAGAAGACTGCAAAAGAAACGATCGATCATTTTGGCAAATTGGACGTATTGGTCAACAATGCTGCTGTTGGCGCTAGCACGTGCATCCAAAATGCAGATATGGCGACTTTCGATCAGGTTTTCAATATCGACGTTCGCGGAGTATACAACCTGACACGTTTACTCGTCCCACATTTAATAGAAACGAAGGGAAATATCGTCAACATATCCAGCATTGTAGGAACCGCAGTTTCTGTTGGCAGCTTGCCTTACGGCATGGCAAAAGCCGCACTGGACCACTTCACAAAACTGATAGCTCTAGAACTAGGGCCTAAAGGAGTGAGGGTTAACACCGTCAGTCCTGGAGTCACAGAGTCAGAGTTCGTTAAACGTCTAATAGGAATTAGTGAAGAAGAATACGAGGTATGGCTAAAGAAATCAGCCACGGTTGTGCCGCTAGGGGAGGTCTGCGTAGGCTTGGATATAGCTAAAATGATTGTGCACTTGGCCAGTGATCATAGCAGATTAGTAACAGGAGTCATTGTGCAAGTTGATGGTGGTTTGCGGTTCAATTATTCTAGCAGCCTCATTTCTGAACAGAAGAAGTGATGTTGTCGACCATCTTTAATTATACTTGAAGTTGATGTTTAAATTTCATGCTAGTTTTTTTAAACTGAAATTAAATAGCTAGAGCACCATCACATTCATCACTCTCGCCACGCGGTGCAAATGACCGCGTTCAGAAATAGTACGTACTTCTGGATACCGGGAAATCACTTTGTAATGTTTAAATATTCGTTTGGAAGTATTGTTCATTGTAACTTTATTTGAAACTAGCTGACTCGGCTAACTACGTACCGCCAAGATTTTTATATAATGTAATGTTAATGATAATGCTTTTCGTTAATCAATCACATGCTACGATTTTTTCTGCACTACTCTACTAACTGCTTATAGTCTGTCAATTGTAATAAATCATATGATTAATAAACCTTAAGGCGGCCTGAAAGTTATTCAATGTATTTAATTTGCTCTTTATCTCATAGATGTTTTATTTCACCTATATATACAATTACAAAGGGCACAGGATTACAGATTATTATTGTGACTTTATTTTACATGCGAATAATTAAAAATAAAGCAGATAATCACCTCAATATACCTATAGTAATAATATAATTGGGTACCTAATTATTGAGCGCTAGAGCGTCCGACTGATGCAAGTGCAAATATTTGAACGCATGAACAGGTAACATGAATAAAATTATGTTCACATGCATTTGTCCGGTCGTTTCTATGCATAGGTATATAATAGGGATATTAAGCTATTCATTCCAAATATTACTTATCTTCTTCATCTTATTCCAAGCGTTAATCCCAGTCGCATCCAAAGCCTTTCAACCTGGAGACTGGGGTCACATACCAGTCCAACTGCGGATTTGGCTAAACTTCCATATTTTTCGTGAAGCGACTGCCATCTGACCTCCACAACCCAAAGGCGATATCGAAGTATTGCAGCTAGACCAGTTGTTGGATTTTTGAGGTCTCCAACTACCCGTAACGACTGCCATAGATGTTTATATGGCAACCGGGACCGACGCTTAACGTGCTTTCCGAGGCACTACCAGACCAATGCAAATACCCATATTCATACGCACAAATATTTGCACTGAGCGGGAATCGAACCCGCGCGTCCTGCGCAGCGACCTCGTTCACTACCGCCACCTCACGGAGGCTGTCAATATTACATAAGTAGGTAGGTATTTGTGTAGTAGATATGCTTATATCGTTATCTTTATACTTGCATTTGAGATTTGTGACCTCGTGCAGAAAATAATGCAGTAAGTCGGCAGGTACTTGAATAGATAAATACCCGACATTGTTTTGATATGATATCTTATCACGGGTGTTTATTATGGTTATAATAAGTGTTATAACTGAATCATGTCACATGATCAAATAAAA
Source organism: Eilema caniola (assembly GCA_949126895.1). NCBI lineage: Eukaryota > Metazoa > Arthropoda > Insecta > Lepidoptera > Erebidae > Eilema > Eilema caniola. The sequence goes on from OX421466.1 coordinate 2,813,575, forward strand.
AATCGTGTTATCAACAAACTACTGATTATCCCAAGCATTGGGTCACGTTTACAGTATCGTGCTTTTGATTTGGCACTCTTCGGGAAGAAGGGGGTAACGCTTTCATCGGATTGTCTTGGTTATGCAGGGGGCTAGTGCCACTCACTAGAGTTATGATTCCGAAGGTGACCGCATACCTACGACAATTACAGATGCAGATAAGTACGCGGAATTCATTGCGGCTTCTCAATGGTCTTCTTTATCTGTATCAAAGTTTAAGCAGCATTGGCTGCTGTGTACACAGTAAAAGCTGCTTTGATGTATGATACTGTTCTATCATGTGGGTACTGAGCCATTTGGTTCGACACGGTACGTAAGCATGTACCGCGTCGAACCAAACAGTTCAGTACCGACTTTCTTTCTTTGTCGTGGATGAAGTCACAGAAAAAAGGACTGTGGTGCTTAACCTCACCTGTGTTTTCTTCCAATAATCCTGGGTTTTATCTACAGAGCATGAAAAGGCTTCCTTCAGTCCAGGCCGTCAATTTGAGAATCTCTCTATTTCAGGATTGAAAGCATTCAATAGGTGGCCTTGTATTTAGACTTTTTTTTATACCACTCAGGTGGCAGACAGGCCCCAGATCCACCTGGTGGAAAGTGGTTACCGTGGCTTATGGACGTATGCAACATCAGGGGCGTCCCACTCGCCCTGCTGATTTAGTAGAGTTCCTCAAGAAGGGCATTCAAAGGTTTCTTTAGACCTTTTAATGCACTTCTTGAAGAATCCCATTTAGCAGTCGCTTGGGAAAATCACAGCTCCCTGCTCATTTATTCCGCAACCTGAGTGTCGTCGTCATCTGTGGGGTCTGTCAGTCCACGGTCAGGGACCGGTTGCTACGGACTGGAAACTAACATTCGAAAAGGCAATAAGAATCTGTCAAGCGGAGGAAGTTCCACAGAAAAGTGGGCGACACATAGGTATTCAGGTTGCTAGAAATACTGAGTTTGTATCCAATATCGACAGTTTTGGCGCGACAGAGAAGGGAAATTTTCGTTGATGCCAAGAAGAGAAGTAATGTTTGCATGGCCGACCACTGTAGCCCAGTGGTCGGCTATGCAAACACTTCTCAATCATATATTGTCCAAAATAAACTTGGGGCTAGATATAAGCGTAATAGACGCCATTTCATTAAATGTATGTCCGACGATAATGTTTGTCCAGAGACTTGTAAGGAGGAAGGTCGTCATGATCTATTAGTGATGCGTGTGAGGAAGCAGATTTAAAAGATGACCAGGGCTTGTTATTATCACCAACTATCGATGGCCCTATTGAGGCCACTACAAGTTCTGCATCCTCGCCCGTACCACTAGTCCGCAAGGCTAAGGAATTTGCTCAGTGACGAATTGCCGATCAAACTGTATTGGTTGAAAAGTGATCTGTATTTCTTTATTATTGTTTTATGGGGTAAGACGTTGTGATAATTATAAGGACAACAAGGTTGTCTATAAATAAATGTCAGTTGTTGTCTGGCGCTTGGTGGTTTAATTGAATTTACAAAATAGATAAATATTTTTAACAGATATAAACAAAAAAGTAGATACATAAGTTTTTGTTTAATTTACAATAGAATTCGGGCTTATGCTGGATTCCCCCATTTTAATTACCCTCGAAATTTAAAAACTTGTAGGTAGTTTTGATAGCCAGGGCACGCCGTGATTATGGTGGTAAGACCCATCGTGGGAGGGGGTTAGGGAGGCCAAACGGTAGCCTCAGATCATCACCGATGATCTACGTCTGACGATCTGAGAGGCTCTAAAGATAAAAATTCTTGCTGAGAAGCCGCAACGCAATGACGTACTGCTGAATAGATTCTCCTTCCTCTTGATTACGGGTGAAAAACTTGTATCTAGTCAGTGTTACGTCTGTTTTCGTTCCAAAGTACACGTCAAACTTTTTAGCAAAATAAGAATAAGAATAAGAATAAGAATAATGTATTTGCCTTTAAACATGGTAACATGGATCTTACAATATGTACAAGCACAGCATGTTTAGCCCTAGACTACAGCATGCAAATCTTCAATTACAATTTTATTAGTTATTAAAAGTATATTATCTATCAAATTAAATTAAAATTATGAATGTCAAAAGAAGTATTGTAATGTCAACCGACTTATTATAATGTCAACAGAATTATTATAATGTCAACAGAATTATTATAACAAAAAATAAAAACATGGTCACAGCTATCAATTTAAATGGATTTATTACAATTAGTTACTTATATGTCATAAACTCTTTCATAGTATAAAAACATTTATCCGTGAGCCATTTCTTTAGAGATTGTGAAAAGCGTGTCAACGGTAACTCTCTAAATTCTTTTAGTATCTTATTATATACCTGGATACACATACAAAAACTATTGTTTTTGTATAAACTTGACGACATCGTGGGCAATAAGAGTTTACTTGGGTCTCTGGAAAGATATTTTTTATTCTCACATACTTTTTCAAATAAATATGGGTGTCTTTTTACAAATACACCAATTTCATAGATGTATGTAGATGTCAGAGTTAATAATTTGAGCCTTCTGAAGAGTGGCTTACATGATTCTAGAGGGTTGGCCCCGCAAATCGCTCTAACACATTTCTTCTGCGATACAAATACTTTATTTATTTCTGTAGAGTTACCCCATAACACTATTCCATATCTGAGCAGAGAACCTATATATCCATGATACGCCATTAGCGCCGTTTTTTCATCTGTCAGTCTCCTGGTCCTTCTGAGTGCAAATACAAAGCGGTTTATGCGAATGGATACGTTGTTTATCTGGGCCTTCCAGTTGCAATGGCTGTCGAGTGTGACACCTAAAAATTTTGTTTCGCTTGTCTCTATTATATCATAGCCACAGAAGTTAATATTCAGCTGGGTTGAGCTATTGTTGTAGTTTTTAAATTGTACAATATTGGTTTTGTTGAAGTTTACATTGAGGTTATTTACGTTCAGCCATGCCGAGATCGATTCTATCTTTTCTATTCTATTTTTTGTAATGCCATTTTGTAGTCGTCACTGTTGTTTTTGGCCTGTGTAACTACTACGGAAATATCATCTGCGAACAACGTGGATTTATTGTTTGTAACCTTTGGAATATCGTTTATGTAGATCAGAAATAACAGCGATCCTAAGATACTACCCTGAGGAACTCCGACTACATTTGTCTCATACGGAGATCTATATGACCTGACAATTTGTTCCTCGTTTGTTCGAGTAATTTCTACACACTGTTTCCGATCTTTCAAGTAGCTCTCTAGCCATTTCAGACATACTCCTCTTATCCCGTATAACTCACATTTGTGTAGGAGTATTTGATGATCGACAAAATCAAAGGCGCTGGACATATCAAAAAATATCGCCGAAACCATTTTTTTCTTATCTACTGCTTCAGTTATGCTTTTGACCAGTGAGAAGGCAGCTAGTGTGGTCGATTTGCCTTTTCGAAACCCGTTCTGCTCTCTAGTGATTATATTGTGTTTTTCTAGAAAACCTGTAATCCTTACGTGCATAAATTTTTCAAAAACTTTGGAAAAGATTGGTATCAATGTAATTGGTCGATAATTATTTAATTCCTCCCTATTCTCCTTTTTATAAAGTGGCTTGACGATAGAGGTTTTCAGTTTTTCGGGAAATGTACCCTGCCAGAAGGAAAGGTTAATTATATGACAGAGTATCTCCGAGATCTCTTTGCAGCAGCTTTTTATGATTTTTGTAGAGAACATATCATAGCCAACCGCGTTAGTATTTCTTAACATTCACGTCATCGCGCTCCTGTCCACTCTCGAGTGTAAAGGTTTGATAAATATCCAAGCCCTCTGAGCCAATCAGGTTCACTGACAAACTAGACTGCACGCACGCCGCCTTCTCCTCTACAAACAATTGAAATTGTTGTTTCGAATTTTTCCATACCTTGGTAAAGGCCAGCCGGCCCTCTGACACCGTCCAAACCTAATTCCGCGGGTGGTTGGCTTTTTTTTTTACGTGCGGGAAATCCCCACGAATCCCCTTCGGACCTGGAGGGGTAGGTTATGTCGGACTCGAACCGACTAAACCGCACGCCGTCTCTGGGTCGTAGTGCTAGGCCGAAGGTGAGGTTGTCATGCGACATATCCCTCGCACCCCGGCTGACCCAGGGCCATCCCTCTCGGTCTGACCCTCCTCGGGAGGGGGGGACCACGCGGTCCCCGCGCGGGTGGTTGGCATTGCTCCATTGCAATCACAAATATTACGCATGAAAACGCTAATTATAACAATATTAATTGGTACACCACTGTCACCATGATGTGAATTTAATGAAACCAGCTTGGTAGCCTCAGTAGCTTAGTGGTTAAGGAGTTGGCCTTACGATCGAGAGGTCTCGGGTTCGATCCTGGCCATTACACTACCGACGTGAGCCCACTCCTAGCACAAGTAATTTAGCTTACTTGGAGGAGTTAGAGGGAATATTAATAATTTCAATAATTTCGGTTACTTATATTCTTTATTGAAGAGGGAAAAAAAAATTATCATAACAATCTAAAAAACCAAATAAAACAAGTGATTTATTTTTATATCTGAAGCGTTCCCGTTCGCTCTGCTTTGCGGTTTTCTTTCAAGATCAGCGTTCGTTCAATTTGTAGGAAAGTTGAGGAAATGGATTTATAATAGCGTAAGTTCCACTCTTTATCGACGTTTTCTTTCAGGATTGTGGCAATGTTAAGGGCCTATTCACAATAGGTATTTTATACCGTATAATTATTTTTGTAGATAATATTATTCAGAATGATGGTGAGAGTATACCTAGTAATTATAACCTTCATACAGGGCAGACGCGGGCCTGAGGGTGACAGGTACGGCCGCCTTTCACCCCAGCAGAAACAGGCAAGCTGCGTAATCTTACACCGTGATAATTGAGATCCGAGAAATCGTGCAGTTTTAGTTTGATTTTAACACTACTAATGGCCGGCAAGAATCTGTAGTGATATATGCTCGAAAAATATGTGTGTGCTGACGGAGAAAGAATAAAAGTATCACCACTCAATTCCGAAGGGTGTCGTAAGAGACAACTAACGGAAAATATACAGATGGTTATCACTACGAGTGAAGGAAAGCTCGATATAATGGTGAATGTTCTGCAGAGCTATTCCAATTATTCCCACTCTCTCCTTTCCTACACAGGACGACACGTGCAGGACTTAGATGTCACCCGCATACGATGCAGAACATTCGTACCATAAAGATCTGGAATTCCTTGCCAGCTCATGTGTTTCCCTCTTCCTAAAGTCCCGGGTCCTTTAAACGGGCGTGAAAAAGCATCTGATGAGGCCGTCAAGCCGAGTGCCACCATTGTTTACATGGCATGTGTATATAATGGTGGCCCTCTCTCCTGAGACTTTGCCTTCAGCTTACCATCAGACAAGGTAAAGTCAAATTGACGTGTCCTATATATTAAAGAAAACCCTGTACCAACCCGCCTGGCCGGCGGCGTGGAGGCCGTAGGCCAAGGCCTCCCAACATGTCCAGCAGGTAACCGTGACAGGCTCATTGATAACTAAAGTATACCTCTTTCTCAGTTCTCCGTGTATACTTTACGCTGTAGATAAACCTGCTAATTATATTAGGGGTTAAAGTATGAAATTGCCGATTTGTACTGACAAATTGAAATTGGTTTTTTTTTTAATTTAACGTATTTATTTAATCAAAATAATTACCATTATTATCTATAAGTACATTGCTGCCATCTAGTAGGAAGGTCATTTATGCCTTTGCGATAGAACTCTGGTGATCTAGATTCGACAAACTGTGTGAAAGCATTTTGTACTGCCGCCTGAGAAGAAAACTTTTTATCACATAGAAAATTGTCCAAATCACGAAAAAAATGGTAGTCTGTTGGAGCAAGGTCTGGCGAATGCGGAGGGTGACGGATAGTTTCTAATTGCAGTTCCTGTAGAGTTAAAACGGTTTCTCGTGCTGTATGAGGTCTCGCGTTATCATGGAGCAATAATGGTGCAGATCGATTCATGAGTCGGGGCTGTTTCACTGCTAGTTTTGCTATCATTGTTCGGAGTTCGGCACAGTAGACATCTGCCGTTATTGCTTGACCAGATCGTAGAAAGCTATAGTGAATAACACCATGCTGAGACCACCAAACAGTTACCATTACCTTTTTATTGGTAAGCTTTGCTTTAGGACACTGTTGTGGCGTTTCACCTGGGGTCAGCCATTGTATTTTTCGCTTACGGTTATCGTAAAGAATCCACTTTTCATCACATGTCACAATTCGATCCGATATTCATTCATTTCTGTATCGATTCAACAAGGCAACACAAGTTTCAACACGCATTTCTTTCTGCAGATCAGTCAAATCATGAGGTACCCATTTTTCACATTTTTTTATTTTATTGATTTGACGCAAATAAGTCAATATTGTTGGTAAGGTAACGTTAAACCATGCAGCTAATTCCTGGGTAGTTTGGCTCGGATCGGCTTCCACCATGTCTTTCAATTCATTGTTATTCACCTGTGTGGACGGCCTTCCTCGTGGTTCGTTCTTCAAATCAAAGTTTCCATCACGAAAGCGTTTAAACCAAAACCGCACGGTGCGTTCATTAGCAGTCCCCTCTCCAAACGCAACATTGATATTGCGAGCTGTTTCTGCCGCGTTAGTTCCGCGTCGGAACTCGTATTCAAAAATCAATCGAATTTTCGAAGTATCCATCTTTCTTGTCTAAGCTGAATAAAAAAAACAACTGAAAGTCGATAATCGAATGTTGCACATTTTTAAATGAAGAACTAAATAGGTACCATGTGGAAAAAGTTTCACTCAAAAATCTCAAACCATGAAGGTTCTATGTCAATTCGAAGTACCTATTACAATGAAACGGCAATTTCATACTTTAACCCCTATTATTACCTCAGTGACAGACTTGCGACTTGAACAGTGTTAAAGATTATGACGTTACGAATGATAGTCCGGGCGTTCAAAAATAAAATATTATTCACCAGTCTGCGCGTACCTTAATTTACGTACTTACATGTGGTTTGAAGAACACTCATCGAAGCGAGGCTGCCTCTTTGAGTCAAATGCAAATAAAACGATGGTTCTATACGAAATCGTAAATCAAGCCAGTATTGGGGCTCTCGGGCATATACCTACACACAAATGTGCCCATTTACTATTTATGATGAGATATCGAATGGTAAATTGCTGCCAGTTGAATGAATTGACTTTGAGACGAATTTACACAGCACTGTAGAATCAGTTGTTGATCCTTTCAATGAGAGTTCAATCGAAACAAAAATGTAAACATATTTTAAGTAATTAATTTATGTTCAGTACCCGGTTTTTGAATTGGTGTATCGGGAAAAACCTTCGGCCGTCTACAGATCCGGAGTTTCAGAACTGGTTCCATCAAGGCTTTTTAATTACTTGTACGGAACTGGTTCCGATCGAGGCTTTTAAATTACTTGTACGGAACTAGTTCCGATCGAAGCCATTAAAGTGCTTGTATGGAACTTCTGGACCTCGCTCATCAAAAAAGCGCGTGACATGATGGCTGCGACGGTCTGTGCTTTATTTCTCCGTGGTAGAAACTCTTTTATGATAACTGGCCTCTCTCCAAATGCTTAGTGGAGACCCGTGCCCAGCAGTGGGACGTTTATGGGTTGGTCGGATGGTTATAATGATACTATATTAATAGTTTTAAGCGGGTTGATTTTAATTTATGTCTTCAGGCTTTCACGGCCGGCGTTGCATGTAGAATATACTGCTGCCGGGCTTTTTGGCTGTGGTCTATATGAAACTTGCATTCCAGACGTTTCGTCGATCACTGCCGCCGGGCGATGACGACTTCGGAGACCTTGCCTCGCCGGCCGGTCTCGGAAGTCGTCGTCGCCCGGCCCTGCGCCACTGAAGATGTCAACCGCAGTGATCGACGAAACATAGACCACCGCCAAAAAGCCCGGAAGCAGTATATTCTACGGGTTGATTTTGATTGTGTGAACCCAAGTTCTAGTGTGGCCATATTACAAATTCAGACCGCACTGTATCTTTACTTCATTTCCGTTCACGACTGATGGAATACGATGATTACTTGACCGGAACCAGTTCTGTACAAGTAAATAAAAAGCCTTGTTGGAACCAGTTCTGAAACTCCGGATCTGAGTAGACGGCCGAAGGGGTTCTGCCATGGCCCGGTAATTTTCACACTGCCCCTTCGTGACCCACTGAATACTTTTTAACCCAAGCTGGTTCCATTAATAATACACATTTGATAATAGTAGAAATGTTTTGTCATTACTAGGTAGGTACATACAATATTTTGGTATCACCTATTTAGTCACAAAATTTTAGTGCGAAGTATGGAGCTGTTGCTTATTTTTTACTAAAGAATTCCAAATTTGCAGAAAATGACGAGTTTTATCTTAAGGTCTGAATCCACTTCAAGTCAGTTTTCAATTAATATACGATGCGTCGATGGATAGCAGGTATTGTTTTTTTTTTAAAGGGCGAGCATAGTGCGTCCCAGTATTTTATTTTGATGGCCAAATTTGAAACGCTGCTATAGAGCGTTCTCTCTATTACTCGCACAGCGCATGTCTATAGCTTAATACCTTCTCTTCTACGCTCTCACAATCATCTGCACGAAAATAAATTTACAACGGTAAACTTTATATTCGGGAAGAAGACTGCAACGGCCTGAAATACTTATTATTTAAGACGTCCAGTACCTACTAAATGTACGAAGATGATATCTTGACAAAGGGGTTACATAACCTCCTCCCCGGTAGCTCCCATGACGGAAATTAAGGGATGTTGATATGGGCTTTAGCTCCCCTGAACAAGGGAGACAAAGCACCTCCATTTTTCAATTTTAACTGAATCCCTCCACTATTAGTTTAGTTTCGTTTTTTTTTATTGTACTTCAATAATAATAAACACTGAAAGATAGTAGGTAAATGTGAGTGCAGTGAGAGGTCTTATCTTTTAGAGGAGTCCTTATTGTACTTATCAAAAACCTTGAACATTGTACAAGCAATTGATAAAATGCTACTCCACGTAAAAATAATAATTTACGTCTTCTTACGTCTTCTTCTTGATTCTAGCGTCAATTACGTTTATTCCAAAACTATATTGCCTATTAATATGTACTTATAAGTAACGCATTGTGCGTGTCTTCAATAAAATATGTTTCATTCTTTCTGTCTTTCTTTAGAGTCCGGGTTTCGCTGTCTCACTCCTTCTTTTCATTTTGGCAGTCACACACATTTAGAAGACACCTTTCACCCGTTCTACTGCTGTCTGAATCTCCAGAGCCACAGCACTTAATCAGCTATCAGTCCATGTACCACCGCGTAAGCAAGGTCGGCTTAGACCCCGAAAAGCTGTAGTACGATTACATACCTACACTTAATTGCAAATGTAGTAACAAGCAAAGACATCAGCTGTTTACAAATTATACAGTATAACAGAACTGCGGTGATTCGTCGTATCATTTGCAAAACATACCGCGCGCGAAACACGTCGATTGTCAAAGCTTTGTGCCCCAATTACAGACAAAATAAACGTCATTCCGAATTGCGTCCTAACAAGGTACGTGTGTTTGTCGAGGTGCTCTGAATACTTATTTGAAATGCGTGATAATATTTATGATAGTTTACGTGCATAGTGTTCAGAATACTCATATACTTAATTACCTGGAAAAAAAAAGACGGGTTGCACTCTGGGAGTGCCGGCAGAAGTGAAAACATTTTCTTTCTTCGTTATATACATAGAAAAAGATAAAAAGAACACACCATATCATACCTATAATATAGCGCCAATCATAGAACCTATCACTAATTTTCTGTAAGAAGAAATTAATGAATGACAAAAAGAAAAAATAACCACAAAAAGTAATAAATTACAAAAAAAACGTAATAAATCACAAAAAGAAAAAAATTATCACAAAAATTTCCAGAAGCCTAGTTCCGAACCTGGTACTATCTGAAACCATATGGACTTACAGTCGAAGCGCTAACCGCTCAGCCGAGAAGCTTCTTTAACGCACCTAACAAAATGAATAATCTGTAGCTGTTGTAATGTTGTATGACGTCAGTCGTCGGTTACGGTTCAAAGGTCAACTAATCCTGACGCGTGTTTAACATTTTTAACCCATCCAACGCCGCTAAAGAAGTTTTCACTTCAAAAAAACGAAAAGAATCTAGACATTCCAATTAGAACTATTGTTATACATCGGGCGTATTCACGCTTGTAAATCCCTGAAGGAGTACGCAGATGTGTATTAACACTTACATATTGTCAACTATGATTTTCGGTCCCTAGTATAATAGCCAGCGGGTAGGTAATATTGCCGTGCTGACAAGCGGGCACATCTCAAAAGTCGTATCCCTCAATCGCGTGCTACGACACCCAGGCTAGTACTATATTATCTACTCTGTGACCCAGGAGAAGAGATGGGGCGGCTCTATTCTACTCCGCTGGAAACTAACACGGCAATGGGGATGCCGATTGTACTTTTATCCCTACAGAGGGCGCATCATAATCGCCAATGTTAGGTGTCATCTACGTAGATTTCATTGTATGTCTCTTCAAATCTGAAAGCTATGAGTTTCGTATTGTTGTTTGACACTGACCTGTAATAGCGAGTACCTATACTATAGTGTTGTTTGGTCATTTACTGCTGCCATCTACAATTAGTTTTGCGTCGGCATCACAATTTTTATAAACGAATCTGAATGAAATTTCAAATAGAGATAGATCTGAAATATCACACAGGTATACTGTGCCCGTCTTAAGTTTAATAGGGCTGATTATTGTTGTTGAAACCTAAAAACTGTGTAATATTAGAAGGTTTCTTCAGGGCGTCCATAGGCCACGGTAACCACTTTCTATCAGGAGGGCCGTGTGCCACCTAAGTTGTATAAAAAGAAGCTACGTCCAGTGAATTTATTGCGACTGAACAGAAACCAAAAGAAAACATTATAACCGTAGTGTCACAATACAATTTTGAGAATCTAATGTATGTAAGGAAAAATATTTCAAAATTTTCAAGAGTTTCTGACAGTCATAATATAAATACCAGATATAAAAACAATCTTGTAGTTTGTGATAGTAGACTCCATTAAATTGGTAATTCTTTCCAGGACAACTATATACGCTTTTTTTACAAGCTCCCTAATGAAATTAGGGATTTACCTGTGGATAAATGTAAAACTGTAATTAAGTCTAAACTATGCCAAAAAGGGTATTACAAAATCCAAGAATATTTAGATGATAAACAAGCTTGGAAATGAGCTGTTCACTCAACTATGCTACTCAAGCAAACTATTGTATTTAGACTAAGTAGACTAAGCAAATGTTATCCATACCGGAGTCTTCTCAGGAAGGGGCCTAGTCTAGATTTTTTTAATATGACGTTTTGTCAGAGCCGTTTTAATGGTATATACAGAATAAATATTTTTTCACTTTGACTTTGAACTACTTCAGTTAGTGCACCAATGAATGAACAGGAAACGGAAATGTGTTGGTGTTGCCAACAATACCGTGGGAAGAGTATTGTTGGTAACGCCGCATAATGTAAGTCGCGGGAACGGTATTCCGCCGCGAATATTTGCCAGTTAAATTATAAAACTAAAATAGATATTTAGATAGAATTTTCAAATGAACCTCGACAACATTTTGAACTACATTTGCTTATCTCGTAAAAAGAAAACCATATTGTGTGGAGATTTTAATGTGGACATATTGAAGAAGACAGAGAGCTCTCAATATTTCCTTAACTTAATGTCTAGCTATAGGCTGACCATAGGTGTACATGAACCTACCAGACTATGTACTGGAACCTGTATAGACAACATAATTTGTAACATTACAGGTAGCAAGTGTGAGGTAATAGAGTTATCAGTATCAGACCACACTGCACAACTCATCCGATGTCCTATAAAAAAGAAGTGTATTATACCATACTGGTTTATCTACAGACGTAATTACTGTAAAGAAAATATTATAAAGTTTAAGGAATGTCTACAGAATCTTTCATTCAATGATGTGTATGAATGTAATGAGCCAAATGAAGCATTTAATAGATTTCACGATACTTTTCAGTTGATTTATAATATATGCTTCCCTCTTAAAAAAGTAAAAATTGCCTTAGTACGAAAGCCACAATGGATTAGTAAAGGAATAAAAGTATGTTGCAAACGTAAGCGCGGTATGTTGTGGGAGTTTCGTAAAAAGCCTACCCCCAAGAACAAACAACTATACAAATGCTACTCTAAAAGACTAAAAACTATAATTCGCTTGACACAAAAAGTACAAAATAGTAACTATATATACAAGGCTAAAAATAAGAGTGCGGCTACATGGAAAATAATTAATAAAGGTAAAAATAATAAACCAATGGACGGTATAAATAAAATCAAAGCAAACAATAATATTTTAACAGACCCAAAATGCATAGCTCAAACGTTTAATGACTATTTTATTGACGAAATAGAACGCTTGAGTGATAGTAATGACGATAATGAATATTTAAAATTTGACATACATTGTAATTCTTTATTTTTAATACCTACAATTCCTAATGACATTATAAAAATAATAAATTCATTAAATAATACAAATAGCTACGGTCATGACGAAATTGCTACTCATATTATTAAATCGGTGGCTATTGACGTTGCACCAATCCTCAGCCATGTTATGAATATGTGCATGGAAGGGGGCGTATTTCCAGAGAGATTAAAGCTGTCTGTGATTAAACCTATATACAAGAAAGGTGACAAAGAAAGTCTCAGCAATTATAGACCAATTGCTCTATTGTCAATTTTTTCTAAAATCTTTGAAAAGGTAATATATAACTGTTTGTATTCTTTTTTAGAACAAAATAAAATCTTAGTAGAAGAACAGTATGGTTTTAGAAAAAATAAAAATATTAACATGGCTATTTATAAACTGAATGAAAAAATCATAACAAATATTGACGCAAGAAATCCTGTAGCGGCTCTGTTCATAGACATGAGCAAGGCATTTGATTTTGTGGATCGGTCTAGACTCCTACAAAAGCTAGAAAGGTATGGTATCAGAGGTAATGCTCATGCCCTCATAAAAAGCTATTTGACCGACAGGAAACAAGTTACTACTCTAAGTAAAGTCTGTATGGAATCAAAAACAGAAGTAAAATACGTCTCAGATCAAAGAGTAACAAAATATGGTGTACCACAAGGGAGTATTTTGGGGCCACTACTATTTCTCCTGTACATAAATGATATGCCTAAAGTTACACGTCACCCAATGGTCTTGTTTGCTGATGATAGCACTATACTTTTTAGTGCAGAAAATACTCATATAATAGAAAACAATATGAACGAATGTCTAAGGGCACTTGGTAATTGGTTACAGGCAAACAATTTAAAATTAAATTTAGACAAAACTAAAATTATGACTTTTGAACAAAGGACTAATCACATAAAACCTAACATAAGATATGACACTAAAATAATTGAAGAAATAGATTCTACAAAGTTTTTGGGCATAACACTAGACCGAGATATGTCTTGGCAAACTCATACTGAGAGTGTTTGTAAACGGCTGAGTCAATATTCCTATGCATTGTATAACCTTTCCAAAATAGTAAACCAGACAACTGCGCTTACCGCATATCATGCTTTTGTAACATCATCTCTAAGATATGGAGTCATATATTGGGGTAATTCCACCAACACAGAAATGGTATTTAAAGCGCAGAAAAGATGTGTTAGAGCTATATGTGGCATAAAAAGTACCGATAGCTGTAAACCTCATTTTTTGAGCCTTGAAATTTTAACATTACCTTGTTTATATATATTTGAAATGGCGACATTCATAAAAAATAATTTTCATCTATTCGATACTCTGAGTAGTTCACGGTATAGTTATAAAATTAGATGTATACAACATAAAAAAACTGTATTCAATCAAAATTTTCTTGGAATAGTGCCTAAACTATATAATAAAATACCAAAATCTATCCTTCAAATTAGTAACATTATGTTATTTAAAAGGGAACTAATGAAAATGTTAATAAATAAGGTATATTATACAGTAAAAGAGTATCTTGAAGATAAAACATTATAATTGATGTAGTAAATAATAATAATTAATATGATGAATACTTCATTTGACCAAATGTATGGTGAATGAATATTGACATTTGTGATTTGTTCTGTGTTATTATATTGATTTTTTGTTTTTTATTATGTATCGTAATTAGTGACATTATTATTATTTGACATTGAATTACTATTTCATTTGTTTTTATTATTTTTTTATTTCATAATTATTCACACAATACCTAAAGGCGCCCACTCACTAACAGTCCGCCTGCAGTCCACCTGCAGTTCCTGATCTGTCCGGCGGCCTGCAGTCGTAAGCCGATAGCGCCCACACACTAAAGCGATTTTGGCCTGCCGGCAATTCCCTGTTGTCAGTTTTGCGACCACACACTAGCAGTTGCGAGTCGTCAGTTTTAGGTCGTACGATCGCCTGCCGGTAATGGTTTGATATTAGTTACATAGACTACGAAAAAGTGCAAGCGATTTTCGACCTTATTGACATTTTCTTAATTACATGTTTTTTCGAATAAATAAATGCTGCTGATCACGAATATAAGAAAAAAAACTATATTTGTTGTGATGTCAATAAGGTTGAAACTAGCTTGCACTACGTTATTCTTATATAAGTACGTGCTAATCATTGTGAGAAATAGGTGTTAGCCATTTTGAATCTAATGGACTATGTGCATAAGAAATATAGACGATTATGTACAAAAAATGAATAAAATCTCAGTAAAAAATAGTGATGTAGGTACATGTCATCATAATGTTATTACTTCAGACAAAAGAATAAAATTAATTCACTGTTTTATTCTAAGTTTATTACTGACACTCTGACACACTGACACGAAACGTCGATCGACAGGCCGCCGTTCGACATATGCTCGTTCGCCCTGACGGCCTAGGACTGTCCGGCTTAGAACTGTCCGGAATCGTTCGGCGGCCATACACTATCGGATCGTAGTAGTCGTCAGTCCAAAATCGTTAAGGAAACTGGTAGTGTGTGGGTTATTGCGATTAACTGACAGATTTATATCGTCCGGTAAACTGTTAGTGAGTGGGCGCCTTAAGATGTACAATTAATTTTACATGTTCAGCAATAAAATGATTTGATTTGATTTGATTTGAGAAGGCAGTTGGTTACAACAAAATAATAATAATACTTGTAACCCTATTGTAACCACATCTTTTAAAATGATAAAAAAACCTTTTTAACTATATCTAGCTGATAAAAAAGCGACTATTGTGATCCATGTCATTATGTCATTGTGACATAGTGATCTGATTTTTCTATTTCAGTAAATTACAAATTTATGTAATAAGATTTTACAGAAATATTGTTTATATAGAGTAATTTTTTAGCATAAGCTTAAGAATGGATTCAGAAAGTGCTTTACCCGTGGATGATAAAACTTTAGGAACAGTCTTCGAGGCTGGCAGTTTGGAGAGCTCTGAAGACCCGCCGATGGCAGAATGGTCTTCGCTCGAATTGGTGTGCGAAGAGAGAAATCCCAAACGAGTTTTGCAGGAGGAAGGCCTTTATGACCCTGGGGATTCAGAAATCTGCACCAAATACATTGCGCTCTCTGCTAGTTCCGTTATAAGACACGTGTATTACCGTTACCCAGCTATTCCTGACCCTGGAGTATTGTCAGCCTTGCTAAAACCTGAAAAGCCGATCATTTATGCTGATGATGGACAGGCACTTTACTTAGCTCTTTGTAAACAAATGAGGCAATGTGCCGTAAGAAGTTTCCATAGAGGATTATTAGACAAAGAAATCGACTTACGGTACTATGGGGTTAATCCAAATGGTGTCCGAGCAATGGCCATGGCCTTGAAATATAATAAATTTGTTCGACGACTAAGTTTCAATGACAACTTCTTGAATACCGATGCTGCCTATCATTTAGGTGATATGCTTGCGTCTAACACTTGGCTAGTAGAATTGAATCTTTCAGGCTGTCGAATCGGACCTAGAGGTGTTCAACACTTACTGGCTACCATGATCACTAACAGGACACTTAAAGATCTTAACTTGAGCAAAAACGAAGTAGGCGATGATGGTATGGTATACTTGGCTAGTGCAGTATGGAAAGGCCTGGATGTACGGAAGCTTGATTTGAGCCACAATAGTATAAGCGGAAAAGGCATATCTTTACTGGTAGAACCTTTCCAAGCGTATAACAAAATTACTCACTGGAATCTCTCATGGAACAATCTCTTCTCACCAGGAACATCTGCCTTTCTTATAGCAATAGCCGAAACATCTAAAAATGTAATACAAGTTGACTTATCTTGGAACAGTCTTTCGCCTCGAACATCTTTTGGCATAAGGAAATTGCTTACTGTTAAAGCCTTGCAATATTTAGACTTAAGCCACAATCAACTAGAAGGCACTGGTATTAAGGACCTATGTGCTGCTATATCGAGTGCGAAGAATCTGAAATTATTGGATCTATCATTTAATCCTTTGACGCCTGCAGACGCGTGCCGCATCCTTAAAAAACTGGCGCTGAAGAAAGTAAAAGTTAATTCCGTTCACATGGAGAATGTTAATGTAGATCCAAGTTTTCTATATATGCTTGAAGAAGTTAAGCGCGTTAAACCTACCATTGATATTACTTATGGATACATCAAAGGGACATTTAAACCTTTGGGACCAGACTATAGGGAACTGCTTTTCAAGCGCTTGGAATTTTTATGCAAAAAACCTAAGAATAACAAGACTGATATTGCTTTAGTACTATTACAATTAAAGAAAGATAAAGTTAGCAATATGATGACGAAAGAATTCTATTCTTTCTTGACCCGGACTAAGGGAGCACCTGTAGACCCCGACCTTATAGAAGAGATAGGCATGGTATGGCCTGGTCCAAAGGCTGGTAAAGGTGAAAAGACTATAAACCTTGATGCCATGACCGAATTTTGTGTCCGGGTATTCCCAGAGAGAAAGTTGCCGCCTACACCTCCTCCAGAACCGGAACCGGAACCAGTTCCAGTGCCAGTGCCAGAGCCAAAAGGAAAGGAAAAGGGTAAAGGAAAAGGCAAGAAATAAGTACTACTGTATTGTTTCCTATCTATTTATTATATTAATGTTAATCAAAGTTGTATATTCCGCATCAGATCGTTCTTAACTAACAAAGTACTCAAAATGATCTTAAAACCTTGGTATTTCCACTTTTCTATTGAAGATTTATCACAATAATCATCTGATATTTGGTACACACCTTTGGTTTGGACGATAATACAAATAAAATCAATCAAACAGTTTCATTTGATCTTAATACCGACTGCTACTGGTCAAGATAAATCTGATGCGGAGTATAACAGCAATTTCTAAATATTATTGCGTCATTAACTGTCAAAGTCTGTCAAAGATTTGCTTGGATAGACCAAGCAAATCATTTTTTTTATAACAATTTGTAAACTGGTTTAAAAAAATCAAGACCACCGTCCAGGTTTTTCAAACCGGGATAGTAGAAACGAGGGAAATAGGAGTGTCAAAGTATTTCAATGCTTTATCGCCTGACACAGATGCGAACAGCTAGCTACTACTGAACATTTCTGTACTAGATTTATAAGCACCAGTTCTACACGTGTTACTAGCCGAGAAACGCGACCTGGTGAAAGTAGTTTTATTAATAGTTTATTATTTGCTAGTAAATAAATATAAATAAAATACGTCTGATTTTTATTTACTATAATACTTCTGCCTGATTAACATAGTTCCAGTCCAGCAATCCAGCGAGTGGATTGAGTTCAGTCCTGGATTGGATTGTAGTGTTCACATTATTCCATAAACACGCTTGAACTGGTAACAATCCAGTGTCTGGACTGGATTACTCACTGGAATGGGCACATTCCAGTGATGGTTCACATTATTTCAGTAGCATTCCAGCACTGGATTCGCTCGTTGGACTGGAATGCCGCTGGAATAATGTGAAATATGCCCGATATGAGAATTCAAGCCACACATAACTGCCTGCGTTACTACGGTGAGATGCTGTCGAGGGTGGTACGGCTTTCTACGTGTCCCCCTTAGTAGCAGAGGACACAGTGGAGTGCAGACAAGGTACGGCCTGGTTCTCCGAGTGCAGGCCTAGCCTGGCAAGCGCTAAGGAGGCGCATTGTCAGGATGACCCTCCCCCTATCCCCCTTTTCAGAGTTCGATGAGGACACCATGGTTGCCACACCTGAGTGGACCATTTAATGGCCGTATATGGCCCAAGGTCAGCCAGCATTAGATGGTGATGCCTTATTGGGTAACCATGCGGTTTTAGTCCGTCAGAGTCCGATAATAATATAGGGGTCAAAAAAATCAAAAGTCAAAAATCATATATTCTCTTCAATGAAAACACTTGTACTATTCCACATTATTTATTGTTGAATTCCTGACCGGTTTCGCCTTACGGCATTATCAAAGGTTGATACATGTTTTTGGGTATCAGATGTCATATATTATATATACATCATATATTCTGTTTACACTATTAAAACGGCAAAGTCAATATTGAACAAAAAAATTCAAGGCGGCCCCGACTTGAGAACACTCCAGCAAGAAACTCAGCCGTTTTATTTGGTCTCTATTTACAAACAATCACCGCGTACATACAATAGTTTACTTGAGTAGCATAGTTGAGTGAAGAGCTCATTTCTAAGCTCGTTTGTCATCTAAATATTCTTGGATTTTATAATAATCTTTTTGGCACAGTGTAGTCTTAATTCGCTTCCACACGGAAAAGTCGTAAAATCTACATACCTGATTACTTATTAATTTTGGAATCTTCAGATATAACTTTAGCATTGGTCAATTTTGTTTATTGTTTTTAAGTTTTTATAAGCTAAGTGGTCGGATCTGGCTAAGGCGATTGTAGGACAATAAAAAATACACGAAATAATTTACTTTAATTACGTTTATTGTACAGAGCTTGCTCATTCATTGTACCAAACAATACTAATTAAGCATTTTACGAGACAGGACATCAAGATTAACTGCTTCTGCTCGTGACGAGGGACCAAAGTGACATTGTTGTGCTGGTTTTTCTTTTCAGATGTATTAATTTTCTTTCCAATTCATTTGTGAAGTAGTAAGACTTCTTGTTAATTGCTTCTAAAGCAATTATCAAGCAGAATTAAGTGGAAGTCAAGATTATTTGGAGTCTAGCTTTAGCGCACGCTTCACGGGGTTAGAAGTTCATCAGATCAGACAGAAGTTGGTCACGTAAAAGCCAAGATGAACCAATCCAAAGGAGAAACAACAAAGTCGACTTTTTTGTACTGGATGGATGCGACATTTTTGGCTTCATCTCTACGCTAAAGTTCGATAAAATCGGTCGGCCAGTATGGAAAGAAATCTTTCAGGTGAACAGAAAGAGTTCGTGTCACATTTATAACTAGCTGTTGTCCGCGGCTCCACCTACGTGAAGGTTTGTTTTTTACCGCTTAGGTGGCAGACAAGCACGCGGCCCACCCGATAGAAAGTGGCTCTTTATTATATAGGACACGTAAATTTGACTTCACCTCACCTGATGGTAAGCTGAAGGCAAAGTCTCAGGAAAGAGTGTCACCATTACATACACGTACCATGTTAACAATGGTGG
The DNA here is from genome assembly GCA_949126895.1 of Eilema caniola. Classification (NCBI taxonomy): domain Eukaryota; kingdom Metazoa; phylum Arthropoda; class Insecta; order Lepidoptera; family Erebidae; genus Eilema; species Eilema caniola. The sequence goes on from OX421466.1 coordinate 2,833,282, forward strand.
CACTCAGCTTGAAGGCCTCATCAGATGCTTTTTCACGCCCCGCTTAAAGGACCGAGAACTGTAGGAAGAAGGAAACACATTTTCGTTTTCTTTGCCGTGGCCTATGGACGTGTGCAACACCAAGGGCGACACATTCGGACTGACGACCCTTTCAGAACAGAGAGTTTCTGTGCCGTCAGTGTAGATGATAAAGTAGGACAAGCCTTCGGTCTTCCCACTGACAGCATTAAAACTCTCCAGAGAGCTCTGGCTACCCTATCCCCGCCGGCAACACAACACGAAGTTATTATGGCCGCGGTATTCTGTAGGAAGAAGGTACTTCCCCAGTCAAACTGGAAGGAAATACTGTCGTGTCTTACCTCCCATAATATATAATAATCTATGTACCAATATTTGGCCAGGTCCGCTCAGCTATTAGAGCCTGTATTACCTTAGGCTTGGAATTACTAAAGTATTACTTACCATGACATTACTGGTAGTGCGAAGCTGCAGTACCTAAGGTAGCAAATGTTATGAGCGTGATTGAAAAACAAACATTCATACCTCCTAACATCTTCACAAACTGTTACATAATATTAGTAGGAAATAGGTGGAGTGAGTCCGCGGGAACAGCCATGTACAGTCAGCACGTTGTTCAGCGCCAGAGCGTTGTATCTGAAGCGCGGCCCAATTTATTTTATTGCCCTTTATATCGCGCCGTTTGAACCGGCGGCCACTCGTAAAGACGGGGATCTCATTTTTGATACTTATCAAAGAATCTTATTTGTTTTGATGCTCCACAGTACTAATGTTTGTACAATTCGCTTGATGATGTCTATCACTGTAAGTCAGATGAAAGAGAGTTTTGTTAAGAGGGTTTTCAAAATTGATTGAGTAATTTATTTGAGTAGGTAGGTAACTATGAAGTTTGAGAGTGGTCTTTGATTCAATACTACTGTTCTACTACTGTACAATTCTTAGCAAATAGTTATCAAACGATAAAAAGCTTAAGTACGACTCTATCGATTTCTTACGAAGAACTACGGATAGTTAAGACCATTCTTAAGACATTGAGTGCAACCCCTCGTTGCCTCGGAGGAGCATGTTAAGACGTCGATGCTGGTTGCCATACGAACACCAATAGCCGTCGTTCCGGGTAGCCTCTAAAAATACGATAACAGTACCCCTAGCATGAACAACTATCGTAATCGTGTCGTAAACGTATTGAAAGAACGGATGCGATTGGCCGTCTGCCTACTGTGAACCTGTGTACGTGTGAAGTCGGCCAATCGCAATGCTCCGTTCGTACGTTTCGCTACGCTCTGCTCCCGCATTAGCCTTCTAACCTATCCTATCCGAGTCGGGGTGCCCTAAAGTCCAGATTGCATTCAGATCCTTGCCAGCTTGCTAGCACCATGTTAGCAGGCGTTTATCATTATACCAAATAACTATTAGACAAATAAACAATATGCTTTACAACTTTATGCATATCAATGTTATGAATAAAAACATTAGGATATACAATATTTATGCTTAATAACACAGTATGCTAAAAACCAATTATGGCACACTATTATTATGACAAAGAAAATTATGCCTAACTTGTTATGGCAATTTAAATTAGGAAAAAAACTATTATGACAAAAGATGGAATCCCTTTTTGTGCTAGGGGTACTGATCTAACTTGTAATTACACCAACGCTCACTTTTATTACATACTTTTCAATCCTGTCCATCCTAAGGTTGCCTGGAAGAAATCACTTTAAGTGATAATGCCGCCCATTGTGCATTTAACTGTAACTGTTACTATGTACTATATCTGTGATAATATTGGTGTGCAATAAAGAATTATCTATCTAACTTTGATATCGCCAATGAGTTGTGAAGGTTAGATAGCATTCGCTTCTCGGAAAATATCAAAGATCAGTCTCGATGCAGTTGACTGAAAAAAGTAGAACCCGGACCTCGAGGTAAGCTTTAGATGCGATCGGAAGTAACGTAAGGATAGTGATGATGATAACAAACTGAAAGTACACCTAAAGAATTGGCAAATTTCAGAAAGCTTCACAACTACACGTGCAGGCCTTAGATGTCACCCGCATACAGTGCAGATCCTTCAAGAACCAAGCGGTTCAGTCTCCTTCGTCGCACCATTACGACCTGCAACTCCTTGCCAGCTCACGTGTTTCCTTCTTCCTACAGTCCCGGGTCCTTTAAGCGGAAAAAGCATCTGATGAGGCCATCAAGCTGAGTGCTACCATTGTTGACATGGTACGTGTTTGTAATGATGATCCTCTTTCCTGAGACTTTGCCTTCAGCTTACTATTAAGTGAAGTGAAGTCAAATTGACGTGTCCTATATAAAAAAATCAGTATTACTCGCGGGCGAAGTTGCGAGCAATATCTAGCTCTAAATATGAACTTTAAACCATGTGGAAAATACACTGAAAGGTAAGTCCGGGCTGTTTGGCCGTGGTCCATATAAAACTTGTGATCCAGACGTTTCGTTGATCGCTGCGGTTGACATCTTCAGTGGCGCATATCAACCGCAGTGAAAGCCTAAAGACTTATATTTCCATAAGGAAAACTTATTTCGTGGTGTCTTCGAAACTGAAACTAGTAGGTACGGCGAGCAGTCAGCTGTTGATACTCCCATACATTGACTTATATTGTTACCAAACTCCCATTTAAGTTAAAAGTAGTTCTATTCAGTAGGCGACACATGTGCCCCGGTAGGTGGATACCTACAAATCACTGAAACTGTCCCCGCTTATTAAAGAGGTTTGGACTCGTACACTGTTATTAAATAGTTTTAGTTTACCGAGTTATCGGCTTTTGTACATCTATTATTAAGTAACTAACCCGTTTTGGATTACGAAGCTTTAGTGTAATAGATATATTATTAAGTTTTCCTCCTTCTTACTCCCTACTTACTTATTGAGCCGTACGACTGGGGAAGTACCTCCGCTCTAACTGCGGCTTTAATAAAAACCTCATGTTGTGTTCCCGGAGTTGAATAGGATAGCCAGAGCTCACTGGACAGTTTTTGTGCTATCAGTGAGAAGCCCAAGGCTTGTCCTGATTTGTCTTCTACACTAACGGCACAGAAACTTTCTGTTCGTACAGGGTCGGCAGCATGAGCCTGGGTCAGCTGGGGTTTGAGGGACATGCACTAGCTACCTCACCTTCGGCCTTGCACTGCGACCTACAGACGGCGTGCGTTTTAGTCCGTTCGAGTCCGACGTAACCTCCCCCCCGGCGCTGGCAAGTGAGGGCTTTCCGTTGTGATTTTGCGCACGTAAAAAAAGCGGTCGTCTGTATGGCTCACCTGGTGTTGTTCACATCCATAGGCCACTGTAACTACTTTCCATAAGATGAGCCGTGTGCTTGTCTGCCACTTGAGTGGCATAAAAAACTGTTTCAACTTCCAAGACAGAATATAAATATATGAACATTATGAAAGTATGTTAGTCAATCACCTCAGGACGGCAGAATGGATCTGGATGGCATATATATATATGACATAGTAAATGTAGATTACAGTCTGGAATATATTCTACGACATTATAGTAATCATGAGTTTTGCGGTATAAAATAAATATATGATATAAATATTTTTGCAAATACGTACCTTTTTTATTATGTACCTAACTAATCACAAATGTCTTACCATGCCGCCTCCATCCGGCTACGGTAGGAAGGGTTGATTCAAGAAGTCTTGATTTCACGTCTTAGAATATGACATGCATCTTGGTCTTGACCGTGCGAAGTGAAGAAGGAAATTCCAGGTCCAAGCCTTAAATGCGACTGGTTTACCCAACGCTGACATGATGATTAATTATAGAGATATTTAATATTATGTAATACCCAGTCAGACCAATGCAAATATCCATAGCTATTTCATGCATACAAATATTTGCACTGAGCGGCTATCGAATCCACGACCTCTAACTTAACAGTAAAAACTCTGCCGTTATCTTAAAGGGGTCACCTAAAATCATTCGATATATTCGAATCATGAAAATTCATTGCTTGTCCGCGGGCCATTAGTTTTACTTCTACCAATCTCATAATATGAATTCTTAAACATCTCGATCTCATATCCAATTTCATACATCTCTGGAGATATTACCGAGAAATAAAATATGCAAGCGCCTATCGAGTTTTGATAGTAACCCCTTGGTACAGTGTGTCAATAAGCCAAAACATAATAAAGTAAACATTTTTATCCGGGATTCCCAACAATTCTCTGTATAGGGGATAAACCCTAATATACACTATCGGCATGAATAGGGGTGAATCGTGACCGCAGAGTTTATCACAGTTTAGCTGTTTATTTTTTCTAGAAATTATGGTCGATAAAATGAGATTTTATTGTACTTGTCTAAAGTTATCTTTAGATTTTTGTATGTACAATATTAGTAGGTATTTAAAGTTACTTACTTTACTTTAGAAGTAAGTTATTATTGATGCCTTGTTATCAAATAATAATTTACTTTAAGTGATCGAGCGGATAGTGGAATATTTATAGTTTAAAGAAAGCTAAAATTATTATTCGTTTAAAAATCCGCAGCAAAATGCAAGGAACTCGTTAAACAGCAAATTGCTTCCGGTCAGCTAGTTGTTGTTTCACTTACACTTATTGGGGTTCCGTTTGGTAATAATGATACCTTTGTATTCGGTAAGAAAATGTTAGGTACGTAACATGCATTAGCTGAATTTTACTAATGATAGGAAGCGAGGTCAGTTCAAATTAACTGCGATATTACATTTCACTCAAAGAATTTCGAAGAGTACAATATGTAGAAAAGACCTCTCCATCAGTTTGCCGCTACACGCGTTCTTCTGTCTCTTTCGAAAATCTTCCTAAGTATTATAAAAAGATTTAAAGAAATCGTGAAACAGATAAGAGAAGAAGTTAACGCCTAATCCAGTAGCAGTCAAGATACAACAGTACCTACGCTACCCACTCTGAACAAACTGCGAAGACATGTACTTTCTAAAGCACGAATGATGACAGCACCATTCAAATCACTACGGATAATGACAGCGCCCTCCAAATCACTCCAGTTGATGACAGCGCCGTCCTTAAAATTTGTTTGTGTAGTGTGCCATCGTAACTGTACTCTCAGAGGTGCTCATTAGGATCTACATACATGATATCCACGCCTGTAAATCCCAAAAAGAGTAGGCAGAGGTATATTAACAGCCACATTTCGCCAACTTGAATTTTTTGTTTCACGTAATTGAACCGGAGAATATTGCCATCAAATGGGCACATTATCATGGTCTGTAAGCTTGCACATGGATCTATTCCAACCGTATACTACACATCTACTAATATGGGCCATACTTTGCGGAGGATTTTTTTTGTATATTAAAATAACATACAGAACCACATAATAAATATTCAGGAAGAGTTTTTAGTAACTTTTTATTTCTAGTTGTTGCTAGTCACAACATCACCGTCGTTCGGCGTATACTTTTTGCTTGTGAATTGCTGATGCCCGATACAGTTAAATATTAATTAAAGGTCGTCTTTGTTTGTCTAGGTAAAAGAAAATTGGATTTCAAGAAGGTAGAAGAGCTTTAATATTGGTCACTGTAAGTGTACAGTAAATTCTTACTAGCCGTCTCATCGTCAGTGATATACTTACATACGCATAGGCATTCATTATCATGATCATCATTAAACATCTTAGTGTTGTGTCCCGATTTCATACGAGGCTCATTGGAGAGGTTATGTGCTGTTAGTGAGAAGACCAAAGGCTATTACTGCTTTGTCTTTTACACTGACGACACAGAAACTCCCTGTGTTTACAGAGTCGGCAGCAAGAGTGTGACTCCCCTGGTGTTGCACACATCCATAGGCCACGGTAATTACTTACCGTCAGGTGGGCCGTGTGCTTGTCTGCCAGTTGTATTAAAAATAGGCATGGAAATGCCATAAGTCAGCATTTGCCAACTAGGTTTTTCGTCCTACGGGATAGGGCAAGATTATTGAAATTAAACAACCATATCTCCCAGTCGCCACGCACCTTGCAAGACACCTAGAACAAGATGAGATTGTATTATTTTTTCCGTCCAGTGGCATTTATATCAGACTCGAATCGACTAAAACCGCACGTCATGTCGAGTCATCAGATGTTATGGTGTAAGATTGTCTTTGACATATCCCTCGCTCTACGACTCAAGCCAAACAAGCAGCTCAAACAGCTCAAACCATTAGTGAATAAAAGCCAAATGAACCCGGATAACTTATTAGTTGTAAATTCCTTCTAATAAGATGCATGGCATGTCATAAAGTTTGGCGAGCTAAGCATAAAGTTACGTGCATAAGGGATCGGCTAACTTTGGCTGGAGACACAGATTTGGAGTACGCTAGATAGCACAAGTCATCTATCCCACTACCAACACAACCGGTGGTAGCACGTGATGTCATTTTTTTTTTAAGTTGGTCATGTTAATATGGTGACCGTCCCGTGGCACTATCCAATGACAGTACTGGGAGTGTCAAGGACGTCACCTGGCGTGATGATTAGCAGAAGAAAAACGTAAAAACATACCTACTATTTGTTTTGTCAAAATAAAACTCTACCTATGTTTTGGCGATGTGTTTAATACTTCATTCAGAATTGATTCGTTTTCAATTAAGTGGATTTTTGTGTAGGTTTTGGAATCACGTAATTTGACTAAATCGAGATCTTATTGCAGTTACAATGAAAATTTATTAGTTATTGCTATTGCTGAGATTTTTTGAAGAATTTTCGAAATCGGTTCATTCGACGAAGAAATTTGTGTTACTGGCCTAGCTTGTTCAAAGATCGATAACCGCAGGCGAGCGGAGCTGCGGATTGGCAGACAGAAGTGGCGAAGAGGCAGATGACCTGAGAAGGGCAGTTGAGATAGACTGGATGAGGGAGACGGTTGCTTCCTTCACAAGGCCTGATTGAATTGATTCTATTTAAATCAAATTCAAAGTCAATATATTCAGTCAAGTCAATATATTTATATATATATATATATATATATGTCGCCGCCAACTAGCTTTATCAGCCGTCCAATTATCTGCCTAGGCAGTTAACTAAACGGCGCCATTCAATTAACGGCCTGAATGATATTCTGCCGTCTCGTTTATTACATCATTTAATAACCTGGCTGGCTAATGCTTAGGCCAATCGTAAAGGCGCCCACTCACTAACAGTCCGCCTGCAGTCCGCCTGCAGTTCCTGATCTGTCCGGCGACCTGCAGTCCTAAGCCGATAGCACCTACAGTCCGTCAAATCTAAGAAGTACCGTTTGACAGTTCTGACAATTGAATTATAGGGATGGGATGAAAAAATCGATTACTATAATATCCGAACTTTAAGAGATCGATTACTATAATATCCGAATTTTAAGAAATCAATTGTTATAATTAAATAAAAGAAATGTTTAGGATATTTTTTTATTCACTACTAGTACTAGTATCGTCGTCTTCGTCATCATCGTCATTTAAATTAATGACCAGTTGATTGTCCATTACATTATCAAAGTGTACGTCTCTTTCGAAGTCGTCCATTATTATTTTCTTTGTTTTTTGTACTACTTTACTCCAATCTTCCTGTGTAACTTGGGCACATGCTTCCTTTAATAAACCTTCCATTTTCTTGACACTGAAGGGTGGTTTTGTGTTGTGTCTTGCTGCATAACCTGTAAAACAATAATGTAACTATTTGATAGCAGACGAAAACCATTGTTTAAATTATAAATGTTAGAAGTACTCGTGTTATTATTATAATATTATAAAATATTACCTTTAACTTGGGCCCAAATCAGTTCAATGGCATTATATTGGCAATGGTACGGAGGAAGTCGTATGACTTTGTGCCCGTGCTCTTCGGCCAATTGGTCAATTACATATGTCGGTTTTGGTGGTTTATGCAATTTCACTAACTGTAATAATTCAGCTTTTAATAGTGACATGTCGGCATCCACTCCTTTTCTTTGCAGCCATGCCACCAAATCTGCTTTCTTATTGGCTGACGTAGGTGCTTTATCAATTTGCACAGAGTGGTATGGGGCATTATCCATTATAATTGTGCTGTTAGGAGGGATATTCTGTAATAAATTTAAGAACCACTCTCGGAACCTTACTGCGTCCATTTCTTCATGATACTCTTTAGTGCTTTTGGATTGGAAAGCTAATAAAGAGTTTTCCACGAAGCCTGTAGACGCTGACCCAGCATGGCATATTATGAGGCGTCCACCTTTTCCTATCGGCACCTTCGAGCACGAAGCTTCAGAATCATCAGTCCATGTTTTCGGCACAGAATGGTTGGAATTTAGCCAAGTTTCGTCCAAAAATATTACATTATCCCAGTTTATAATTTGTTTAACTTCGCGCAGGAATGTTAGTCGCTGCATAATTATGTCATGTCGCTCCATAACAATTTTTCGTTTGTCAACTTTTTTGTATCTGAAGCCAATTCCTGTTATTACCGTTCTCAACGACTCTATGCTTCCCTTATACAGCCCGGCATCTTTTAAAGTTGCACATAACTTTGCCAATGTTGGAAATTCGCCTCTTGTAAAATACCCGTATATATGGTTTCTAATAGCATGACTATCGAATTCATCGATGCCTGTCACAGGTTTATTTCTTTTTCGTTTTTTCGGTGTGTGAAGTACGTTACTGTCACTCCCCGAAGGCCCATATTTTTCACTTAATATTTTGCCAACGGTGCGGCTACCAATACCGAGAGCTTCACCGACGCGATCCCGAACTTGTGTAACTGGCAGTAGAAGTCCACCATTTTGAGATTCACGCTCAAAATACTCGTGTAATTTCACCACCAATTCACGAGCCTGGCTGTTCAAAGTACGTCCTCTTTTCGATATTATTAATAAACACTTGCTTAGTTCGGAGTCCAGTATAAATATTGCCAAGGTAAACGGATAAAGAATGATCAGTCCAGAAAAGTAATAGCCAAGTCACAAATTGTAAAACACAAACGAGAAAGCAAGTACGCGCACAGTCAGCTTCCAAGATGGCGAGAGACTGCTGACGCCGAACCGACCGAGCGGACCGCGTGCGCTTGTAGTTGGCAGTGTTGCCAGAAAAAAAAAATTGTAGAGACTTGGACACCTGCGATTTTGCCTATTGACCTAAAAATAATTAAATTAATTTATTTTAGGGTATCTGTGTATTCAGTGCATTATGCGGTCGCGCAGTAACGTCGTTAATTTATAACATCAGGCAACAACATTTTTGTGAATGGGTTCTACATACCTTATTTTTATTAGTTTTAGACGTAGAAATAAGACTTAGAAGAAAAAATTGTAATTGTAAAATCAATGGATGTGCTTGTTAAAAATTTGTTTATTTCTCTGTAATATGCAAACCCATACTATCATACACAAAAATAAATGTAAAAAACACTATCCCTGACTCCATTTACTATTTCGACAGCGTTAGCGCGAGAAACCCCGACTTATTTGGGCGCGAAAATCAAAAATCGACAAATCGCTTTCGACAACTTTTTAAAGAAGCAAATATATTTGATTTATAAATACGTATTTTTGGTGAATGGGTTTTATCTCATATTTTACGATTACATAACTATAGTTATGTAATCGTAATATGTGAGATAAATCCCATTCACATGAAAAAATATTTGTTTGGTTGTCAAGTGTAATTTGTAAATAATACATTCGATTTTTCGTATATGTAAACGATTTTTTTGCATACAAGTGTATCCGAAGAGTCGCAACACTACGTGCAGTGACCTAACTACGTAACTTTGTAATGCGGTCAAGAATATAACTATTAGAAATTATTTACTGTGTAAATATGTGTTATTTTGCTTTGTTTGAAAGTTTTCAATTACATTTAGATATTAAGAATTGTACATTTTTAGATACAATAATGAAATCTTTCTAAATTCATGGTTTTATGAAAAAGGTTATCGAAACTGAATAATGTACGTATGAACAAAGTTGTTTCGGTTTGAAAAATATGAAACGTCAAACGGTACCTCTTAGATTTGATGGACTGTACACACTAAAGCGATTTTAGCCTGCCGGCAATTCCCTGTTGTCAGTTTTGCGACCACACACTAGCAGTTGTGAGTCGTCAGTTTTAGGTCGTACGATCGCCTGCCGGTAATGGTCTAATATCAGTTACATAGAGAGTACGAAACAGTGCAAGCGATTTTCGACCTTATTGACATTTTCTTAATTACATGTTTTTTCGCATAAATAAATGCTGCTGATCACGAATATAAGAAAAAAAACTAGATTTGTTGTGATGTCAATAAGGTTGAAAATGGCTTGCACTACGTTATTCTTATATAAGTATGTGCTAATCATTGTGAGAAATAGGTGTTAGCTATTTTAAACCTTATGGACTATGTGCATAAGAAATATAGACGAGTATGTACAAAAAAGGAATAAAATCTTAGTAAAAACTGACACGAAACGTCGATCAACAGGCCCGTTGTGCTCGTTCGCCCTGACGGCCTAGGACTGTCCGGCTTAGAACTGTCCGGAATCGTTCGGCGGCCACACACTATCGGATCGTATTAGTCGTCAGTCCAAAATCGTTAAGGAAACTGTTAGTGTGTGGGTTATTGCGATTAACTGACAGATATTTATCGTCCGGTAAACTGTTAGTGAGTGGGCGCCTTAAGATGGGGCAATACCTCGAAATAAGATAGAAAATGACATACATACATACGTATACTTACACCTGTAAATCCCCGAGGGGGTAGACAGAGGTGTATTTACAGAAAATTAGTGATAGGTTTAATGTGATAGCTGCGCAATCCGACTTGGTTAGGTTAGGTTAGAAGGCCTTCGTGGTTATTTGTTTTATAACCGTGCAGAAATAAATCATTTTTCTAACTGTTTAATTAAATGGCTAGGCAAGTAGTTTAACGTCATCGATCCAAGCTATTTGCCTAGTCGTTTAATTAAATGGCTGAACACCATTCAGGCAGTTGATTGAATGGCGCCGTTTAGTTCCCTGCCTAGGCAGTTAGTTGAACGGCTAATTAGGCTAGTTGGCGGCGACATATATATATATATATACATGGTTATTTATAAATGGTTCGCATGACTTCATCGATGGCGATAAAAAACACCTACTCGGGTTTCCAACTGCTTAATGCTTATTTTCTATCTAGTTCACTGTAAATCTGTGGTCTGAGATAATTACAGCTCCTGAAGCATAGCTTGTGTCTTGAGGTTTAGTTATTATAACCAGCATACGACGGACTGGCATTTCAATTAGTTGACAGTGGCGATGGTGAATGAACCATTACAAGCAGCGGCTTAAGTTGCTTGGAATTATTAATTTATAGTATGACCAAAGGAAACGGATTTATTTTCATTATATTTATTATGACAGATGTGAAGATTTTAAATAGCTATTTTTTAATATTTATCAAAAGCATTATGTTATTTATCTACTCTTATACTATAATACAAAGATTATAAAATTGAAATCAAAACTCTTATGACAAACATTACGCACAGGCAAAAAAAAAAGTTTTATTACGATACAGGTCTTGTATGGACACCTATATCATTAAATAACTTTTTAATCATAACGATTCACCTATACAACCTCCATCTGGACTGAACCTCTACTTTAAAAAAAAACGGCCGATTCGGAAGAAATAAAAAAAAACGCGCATGCGCAATCGACGTTTGCGCCTTGGCGCCAACTTTTTTTTTACATTTAAATTAAACAAAGTTTGTTTTTTGTTTGTAAAAAAATTAGTTTATGTATTATAGTATGAGAGTAGATAAAGTAGTGTATGACACTGTACATAACTTGGTCTTATAACACTCGTGTGATACAATAAAAAAACTCACCTACGGCTCGTTTTTTAAAACACACTCGTGTTATAAGAACCCTTATTATGCAACAGTATCATAAACTACTATTATTAAACTGTAAGGCGCGATTTATGCAGGAGAGACGTGGCGGGGACGTATGGCGGTGGCGGACAATTTAAGTAATACAATATAAATCTTATGTAGTGTACAAAAACGTCACTTTAGTGGCGGGACTTCGCCTGGAGGCGCGGGCGCAATTCTTCTCTAAGACAAAATCGACTTCATTGTATACTACATAAGGTTATGTTACTTAAATTGTTCATCACCGCCATACGTCCTCGCCACGTCTCTTTTGTATAAACCGCGCCTAAGCCTTTTGAAACAAAAACAATAATATCCTTCACTACTAGAGGACGATTAAATCTCTTATCCTTCTCTAAATAAAAATGTGCAAATTTATGAAAATATTTGTTATTTACTAATGGCTGAAATCGGGTACATAGATAGATTATTGTCTGAAATAACACATAGGCCACTTCTTATCCCGGATATAATGACTAGCGGGAACGCGATAAAAAATTCACGCTGGCCAGTAAATAATATTTTCTAGTATACCCTACATACTCAAATATACAATACACGTTTCGTCCAGCATATGCCCACGACAACCGAAGTAAACAATATTGATAAAACGATCCGGCATTGCGATCGAGACTAGAATATGAGGAGAGAGGGTTGGACGCGGGTTGACCACGGGTGGCTACCATGAGATATCAGAGACTTCGGGCCCGCACGAACTAAGAACCAAAGTCATAATATTTAGCCCTATATCCATGAAATTTAGGTATTTATACGTTCGGTTTAAGCAGATTCGAAGTGTGTGTGTGTGTGTGTGTGTGTGCGTGCGCGTGTGCGTGCGTGTGTGTGTGTATGCGTGTGTGTGGAATATAAAATGTGGCACAAATTTGGCACAAATTTCGACCGGGTGGCTTACATCTAAACTATTGCGAAAAACCTCCCATAGTAAACCAATCTCGGTTGGATTGCGTTCAGGGGTCAACAAGTGCATAGCCGGGCAGGGGGATTGTGGTCGTAGCTCTAATGGGGCCGGTGGGTGTCACGCGGTGCTGCGACGACAATCCTCTTTTGATGAGGCCGTCAAGCTGAGTGTCACTTTCGTTAACATGGTACGTGTATGTAATAGTGTCCCTCTTTTCTGAGAATTTGCCTTCAGCTTACCATCAGGCGAGATGAAGCCAAATAGACGTGTCCTATATAGTGTTGCCACAAATATGAACACGAAGAAAAAACATTATTGCAAACAATATTTATTACTTTAACAGTGTGTTTTTTTTTTTTTTTTTTTTTTTTTTTATTTGGGTAAATTAACAGCAACACAACATATTTGCGTAAACTAGTTTACATAATAAGATTATAATTGTGTTCCCTACGACATTTACCACAGCTTAGTAAAGTAGTTGTATTAGAAAACAAGAAAACAAGAGAGTGATAGAATTACTTTAGAATTTCAATTATCTTACTTCTAAAGAAACTAGGTCGCATTGCCATAATATCTATGCAATTGAATTTCCTGTTGTATAAATCGACTAAGCGATATATTGGGGAACGTACCCCTGCGTTGGTACGGCAGCGGTACGTTGCAAAAAGTTGACAAGGCTTCCGGCAGTGCGTCCTAATAGGTATCCTATATGCTATTTGATTAATGAGGGCATTACAATCATACCTGTTATTACAAATATCATACAACAACATTATTTGAAGCAATATACGTCTATTTTCAAGTGTAAGGATACCATACTCTTCCAATAGCTGTTCATAGGTTAAATAATTGCGGTAACATCTGTACTGCATGCATCGCAAGAACTTCTTCTGGACAGTCTCTATCTCCTGCTTATATTTACCATAATAAGGGTCCCATATGGACACTGCAAATTCCACTTGGGGTCGTACTAGTGATTTGTAAAGATACAGGTAAGTGGTTGGTCGCGTGAATGTCTTGGTGTTTCTCATTACGAACCCATACATTTTAAACGCTTTGTTAACTATGTTGTCTATATGTAATTCTAGGTGGAGCTTGCAGTCCAACGTGACACCTAGATCTCTAATTGAGTCGACTATATCTAACTGTACACCGCAAAGTGTATATCTGTATTGGAGGATGTTCATTTTCTTTGTGAAAGTAATAGATTTACATTTACTTAGGTTTAGACTTAGTTTGTTATTCACACAATAAGTAGAGAAAGAGTCTAGATCATTTTGGAATTTCATGAGATCATCGGTGTTAGCAATTGTATGAAATATTTTGAGGTCATCTGCGTACAATAAAAAGTTACAAAATTTAAAACAATTAGATATGTCGTTAATAAATACTATGAATAACAGGGGGCCCAGGATAGAGCCTTGTGGTACCCCAGAGCTCACAGGTACAAAGTCAGATTCAAAACCATTTAATACGACTTTTTGAGTTCGATTACTGATATACGACTTGAACCAGCGCCATAAATCTCCACGTATGCCGTTAAAGGCAAGCTTATCGAGAAGTATTTTGTGATCCACTCTGTCGAAAGCCTTTCGAAAGTCTGTGTACACGCCATCTGTTTGCATATTGTTATCCATATTTTCAAAGAGATTAGTAGTGTAAGTTAATAAATTTGTGTTTGTTGATCTACGTTTAAGGAAACCATGTTGTTGTGGTATAATAAAATTGTGAATTGATGGGTAAATAATGTTATGTACCAGCCTCTCGAAAAGCTTTGACAAAGTGGGTAAGATTGAGATAGGACGATAATTTTCTGCTTTAGTTTTAACGCCTCCTTTGAATACTGGTATGATGCGCGCAGCTTTCCAGACCTCTGGGAAGACACCTTCATGTAAACATAGGTTAAATAGGTATTGCAGAGGTTGGCATATGACATCAGCAGTTGATTTAAGAAAAAAAGGAGAAATGTTATCTAACCCAGCCCCTTTAGTTATGTCAAGAGCTCGTAGTCCCTTATAGACAGCCTCTTCAGTAATATGTATGTGACTGATGATAAGATCAGATTGCTGATTAGTATCTGGTATATTTTTGTCATCATAGCTGTCGGGGACATAAGAAGGTTCAAAAACAGATTCAAAGAATGCTGAGAAAAGATGACACGTTTCTTTGGGATTAGTCGAGGTAACATTTTGATATGTTATGTTATTGAGGATATCGGGTCTAGTTTTTAGATTTTTTATGTATGTCCAAAAATATTTCAAGTTAACTTTTATGCCATCCTCAACCAAATTTAAATATCTCTTGTAACACTCCTTTGATACAGTACTGAATTTGTCCCTGTACATGGAGAAGATTTGATAATCAGCTATATTTTGGTATTTTTTCCATTTAATCCATGCTTTCTTTTTATTTTTATAAATGTGAATCAGGGCTGGTGAGAACCAAACAGGGAATTTAGAAGATTTAATTACTTTAGAAGGCACATGTTTTTTAATTATCGAGAGAATATTTTGATAGAAAACCGATACAGCACTTTCCGAGTTAAGGTTAAGAAATAGGTTGTCCCAGTTTAGGTTGGATATGTCGTTATTAATTACTGAGTAGTCAGCTTTTTTGAAATTATATTCGGTTCTAGGCTTATTGGTGAGAGATACGAGCTGATCATTAAGTGGTAAGAGAGTAACAAAGGGTGGATGCACGGGATCAATTTTAACAAGTGGTACTGGAGCAAGCGTAGACTTGCCATCGGGAATATTAGTAATGAATAAGTCTAAAATTCTGTCATCAATATTTTTATACTTATTTGTTTGATAAGCATTGAGGAGGTTCATAAAGTTTATTAGTTGTTTATTTTGCAAGCAATAATTACTGTACATCACCGGCTCGGAGTGTGTATGGCAGTCGCGCCATTCAAGAGTAGGTAAGTTATAGTCGCCAATTACTAAGAACTTGTCTATGTTAGTTGATTGAAGTATGGCAGTTAAATATTCTAAATGTTCTGTGTAAACATTCGACTTCATACTGGGCGGTATATATACGGCACTAATAAGAATATGGTGGTTACGAGTACGTAAGTCGACGAGTATGTGATCGACCAGGGGGGAGGCCGGCCGGAGAGGGCGCGCTGGCCGGCCGCTCGACACTAGCGCAGCCTCAGACACATAGATTATTATGTATAGTAGAGACTCAGACACGTCCCTGCGCCTCGCATCAAGCCCGTGCCGCACCGCCACCAGCACACCACCGCCGTCCTGTCGACCACACGCTCTGAGATCGCGGTCGTAGCGAAAGACTTGATATCTAGGGTCCAGTACTTCAGTGTCAAAAATACCGCTATGAAGCCATGTTTCAACCAAAATGATGACGTCATAATTATGTGCTAAGATGTTCATATAAAGCCTGTGTAGCTTAGTTTTCAAACCTCGGCAATTTTGATAATATACTGATATGTTGCTATCCATTAACGGTTATCAAGCTATCAAATAGTATCGGGTAAAAAGTAGTGATGTGGTAATGAGAAACCAAAGACTCACACGACGTGCATGTATCAACAGTATACCTCGTCCTTACATGTTTATGATATGAGCAAATAGTAGAAATAAGCAGGCAAGTACATGCAACCGCCTCGTGTCGGCCACCCATTAAGTATGCGATGCAAAACAATAACGATGCAGAGTACATGAATAGGAATAAAAATAAAGATAGAAACCGCAATGTGTCATAGGTGGTATTGATTATTTCTAATAGTCCGCTATTGATATGCACGGCTAATAAAAAGTCCTGATTACGTCCAACCTGGGTTATTTCAAGGTACAGGTGATGGATTATTGTTTTAATTTTTAAGTAAACAACATATAGTTTTGTGTAAGAAGTATTAACTGTGGAAAGTTGCACTGAAATGAAGTTAGCTACACAAAAATGGTCCTGAGTCGGCCGCAATAGGACGTTATTCGAATAAGTACTTAATTGTTTCATAATAGAACGATCTTTGCAGCGCAGCGGTATCGAGTATAATGAATATAATATTAATGATTTACAATGCTCCGAGACCAAAGTATCCGTACACATACGCAACACACTCATACAAATACACACGTTATATACGGTTAGTAGTTTACACTTGTGTTTAAAATGACATCCTATAACAATATTTACCTTAATATTACATGTTGGTATTTTCATTAAGACAGCCGCTTGAAAATATGAAATAATATACAATCTATTCATGAAGTGATCAGACGATTCTAGTGATGTCCGTAGGTGACCTGATCGCAATAGCGCGAGAGGTGTCAGTTTTACGAACAAGGATTGTTCCATGTTTGATCCAGACATGCTTGTAGTCCTTTTTCTTAGCAGCCTCTCGACATTGGCGAAAGAGCAGCTTGTTACTTAGGGTGAGATGCTCGTTGACATAGATACTCAGTGGAGATCCAGAAATTGATAATTTGGTTGTGTCTAAGCCCTTCGTAGCGCGACAAGCGGCGATCACGTTGTCGCGATGCATTCTATTGCAAAACTTCACTATAATATTTTTCGGACGCTGGTCTCTCTGGTCGGCATGCGGAACTCGGTGTACGGCGACGATGTCAATCGCACGAATAGGGTACCCGACTGCGCCACCCAGGCATTCCAGTATGTTTATGAGGTTTTCACCGCGGCGGTCTGGGATGTTAGACACTTCTATATTACATTGCCTGGCCTGCTGTTCTAGGGATGTTATTTTTTGCTCAAGTGACTGAATGTGTAATATAGGGGAGGTATATTGAGAAGTGTTATCTTCAACTTTTTTCAAACGTAATTCAATATCATCCTGCCTACCCGAGGCAAAATGAAGAGCTTTTTCCATCTCGGTAACAGTTTTATTGAGATTATCATAGTTTGTTGTAATTTTTGCAATGTTTGTATTTATAATAGATAGCTCGGAGGTAATTTTCGAGAGTTCCAGAGAAACGGTGGAACTAATAGCCGATGCCACAGTTCTAGATATGCATTCCGTAATTTTACTATTCCAAAGTGACATTTGAGTCTCGAATTTGTTCTCAATCAGTCTCAAAATTTTGTCATACTCAGGGTTCTCGGGCCGTTTTCTGTCTCGGGTATTGACGTTGGTGTTGTCGCGGTCCACGGACATCAAAGTGGATACATCGCCGACGGATGAGAACCTACTCGGCGGAGTGCGTTCTGGGTCCATAACGCAAACGTTAGCGTTAAAGTTACTTGCGTGTGGAACGTATTTGAATAGGCCAAGCAGTGCAACAAGGACGAAAAATGGGAAAATTCTTCACTGCCAATCGTATGGATTGTTTTAGGGACTCCAAATTATCATTGCGTTTAGAGCAAGCCGTACTCTCCAAAACTGACCATAAATCATAATCCAGCGAATTAAGATCGGGACTAGACGACGGCCACTTTTCAGCTCTGATGAAGTCCGAAATGTTCATAACCAAGACTGCGTGAACCGAGCTTTATGATCCGGCGCCGAGTCTTGTTGGAAGGACCATACTTGGTTATTGAACATGGTGTTGTTTAGGAGCTTAACTACCTTCTCAAGAATGGTATCTTTGATACACTTGTGCCGATGTTTTGATTCCTTTTTCACAAAAATATGGCTCAATCACTCGCTCATAGCTAACACCCCACCACGTTGCACTCTGTCGACTAATTGGGAAGCTCCCTTAGAGCTTTGAGCATAAATACGGTCATTTTGTTTGTTAAAATGTTGCTCAATTGTAAAGATTTACTCATAACACACAACAATTTTCTGTGACCTCCCTTTGCGTACCGCTTCAGTAGTTATTTTCGAATTTACCACCCTATTCTTTTTGAAATTATCAGTTAAAAAATGACCAGTGCGTCTCTTATAGGCTGCAAGTCCTAAGTCATCTTTTAAACTACGCGACGTGGTTCTGTGTGCTATCTTCATCTCCCGAGATAAAATATTATGCTTGTGTTACAAAAATCTAAATATATAATACTGGTGTCCTGAAAGAACGTTAAAGCTATCCAAATAAAGAATAATGAAAAAAAAAACCATTAATATACGTGTTTTGGGCAGCATGTGTTGAGCCCCAATAAACAACGGTATTGACACAATAACTGCGGATGATCCAGTCGCGTGGTGCCGGGCGAGACCTGCATACTGGATAGGCGAGGGAGGGTTGACCCTGATTCCATTGATACACGACATCCGTCAAAGCACAATAGGTGGTATTGACAGAGGGATTGAGTAAAATCACTTTTTTTAATAAACTAGGTACTACATTCGTAAATTCAGGTTTGGGAAATTTGTCTCATTTTTTTTTTTAATGTAATAAGTGACCAACCTGTAACAGAGTTATTCAGGTCGCCCATATAGGCGTCCGTTTTGACCTAACGACTGTTGACAGCCGGGACTGACTTTTAACGTGCCCTACGAAGCACGGAAGCGCTCAGACGTAACACCACTAAACGGTAACCCATCCCTATGGTAAAGTTCGCCTAGGTCACCCACTGATCGTTTACTGACAAGTGAGAGCACCTGGCCACGAGCGCTTCAAGAATCAGCGTCAGATCTTAACCCAGTTATTTTTACACGGGAAATTTTCTATTACCATCTTATAGCCGAAATTTAAAAAAAATGGGATTTGAGTTCGCAAGCAAATAAAGTAATTTAGGCGTTGACGTGTCGTCATATCGTACCTAATCCACTTTTAGCCAATGGAAACAAACCTAACTTGAACATAACATGGTAGGAATTCGAAACGAGCTCTTAATAATACCTCTCAGTGATCGTTTCTGGGTTCGCCCAGTGTATTATTTAGTTATTTCTGATTTACGCTGCTAAACTATATTTACAACCTTATTTTTCAAACTATAAGTGCCATTTTGGTGGTAAACTGACCTGCAAAGGGGTAGTTATAGTTAAAATTCAATTTCAGATGTGCTGCGATAACATAACGACATGAAAACGAGTGTCTTGCGTGAAAATTGTAATAGGAATTTTCTTGTTAACATTTTTACGGTTTTCCTCGCTGTTTTATGATTAAAACAAATGATGTAAAGAGTTATAACCGGATAGTCCTGCGCACTAGCGCAAATACTACGCAATTTCTTAGTGGTAGATATATTGTTTACCAACCACAAATAGAAGTGAAGTTCCAATAGGTACTATTTAGAAGAAATATAAATATTGGCGCACATTGAGGGCCCACGGAGGACAGAATATGATTTTTCCTTCTCCATGGGGCGGCCTACGTCCAGCAGTGGACTGTAGTGGGCTAATTGATTGATTGATTCCTAAGATACTTTCATACTGAGCCATAATATTACTTTCAGTTAGCACCATATCGATCTTAACAAACAAAGTACTTAGGTATGCTTACATGTAGAATATACTGCTTCCGGGCTGTTTGGCCGTGGGCCATATGAAACCTCGCCTCGTTGGCGACGCGGCGAGGCTTACGCACTCGTCGCTACCACTACTGAAGCTGTCGACCGCAGTGATCGACGAAACGTCTGGATCGCAAGTTTCTTATGGAGCACGGCTAAACAGCCCGGAAGCAGTATATACTACATGGAAAACCGGCCATGAAAGCCTAAAGACTGATATGGTTACAGATTACCACTAAAACATTTGGAGACAGATACAGTTAAAAATTAAATCTAGACACTATTCCAAATATACAATACACAACGTGAAATGAAAAAAAAAGTACATGATACTTACATGATAAAGTATAGATACTCGCCCTGATGCCTTAGTTTTCCTGCCTGTTGTCTAATTATTCTGATTTTTGGTAAGCACCTCTAGTTCAGACGATAACACGATTTAAATCAATAAGACAGTTTGATTTATTCTTAACTAGCTTTTGCCCGCGGCTCCACCCGCGTGGATGTCGGTTATCGCTTAGTTTTGACTCTAGTCGACTTCCTACTCTCCTCTATATATACTTCAATTTGTACTCGAGTCTCTACTGACTTCTCTGCTCCTCTCTCTACTCGACTCTGTACTCTCCTCTATACTCGCCTTTCCTCCAACTTTAAACCCCCTCTCTCGCGACAAAAGGTAGCCTATGTCCGTTCTCAAGCTCTAATATATCTCTGTACTCAATTTCATCAAGATCGGTTCAGTGGTTTAGGCGTGAAAGCGTAACATGCAGACAGACAGACAGACAGACAGAGTTACTTTCGCATTTATAATATTAGTATGGATACTGGTATTCAAATCATTTTGAAACTTTGTTCGATGCTGACTTTCAAACACTCCTGCGGCTCAAACAAACAGTATGTACCTGATACAGATAAGCACATGGCCCACCTGATGGAAAGTGGTTACCGTGACATACCGGTTCGTACTCGTGCTGTCGACCCTGTAGAACACTTCCTTTTGCAGGTGGAAGGCTGCAGTCACCTAAAAAGTCAAAAGAGTGAATCCCAGGGTCCAAAGTGCAATCATTATACGCAACTGGGTTTTGCAAAGATGATGATTAGTGGCATTAAGTTATTATTGTGTAAACGCCTCCATACATCGAGAAAACATTAGAAACACCGGCCAAACGCGAGTCGGACTCGCGTACGTAGGGTTCCATACCATACCCATGTATGGAAGCCCCCTTTGTCTATTTTAACACACAGATTAAACAGCATATTGCCTGATCTTGATTTCCCCTTGTTTTTTATTGTTATTTTTTGTGTGTACTACGTAATTCCATATTATTATTAACGTTATGTGTTAACGTTCATACATTAACCTTTATGTCTATTTATTTATTTGCACAACGACATACTCGCGGCCGTCTCTGAAAATTAGCGCAGTTCCGCATGCACTACAAAGCGGACAGCCTTAAGCTGAGAGACCTATGTCCAGCAGTAGACTGTGATAGACTAATTCAATAAAAATTGATTATGAGATTATGAGATTACGGCGTAAAAACCAAAGAAAATATTGATCATCTAAAACTGTAGTGGAATAAAACAGTGCATGAATAGACATATTACCAGAATGTCGTGGCGAATTTCAATACTCATATATGATTTATATCGTTCGTGTGTTACGTGGCGCCGGTCGTGACAACTTTATGCCGCTGGTGATACCTTTGTTTTGCTATCCGTACCGCGCTGAGACATCACCAACTTATGAGTTATTTATTTATATTGCCCATTGCTGAGTTTTGTATTGTTTCGA
Source organism: Eilema caniola (assembly GCA_949126895.1). Classification (NCBI taxonomy): domain Eukaryota; kingdom Metazoa; phylum Arthropoda; class Insecta; order Lepidoptera; family Erebidae; genus Eilema; species Eilema caniola. The sequence goes on from OX421466.1 coordinate 2,855,246, forward strand.
TTGAGACTCTTTTGCACACTTTTATCAGAATATAATAATGTTTGAATGAATACAAGCTAGGTATAGGTATTTATCACAGAGTAAATACAGAGAGAAGGTGTTGTAAATTCATGTCAAGTCAAGATGTCAAGAGGACTTAGCGCCTGCCTGCTAACAAGATTTCTTGCGTGTACTTTTTTACCCGACTGCCATGAAGGGTTATTGATAATTTATTTCAGTAATTGACAATTGTTTGGTCGCCTATCCTTATACTGACGGACAATAGTAGATTATGGTACAAATGTATAAAGTTGGTGATTACCGCTGAGGCGATATTGTAATCAACAATATCTACGTGTATCATACGACGTTTTTCAATTTATTTGTCAATAATATAATACTAAAATATTTACCCTTGCAGTTTTCAGATAGTAAAAATTTCATAACGTTAAGGACTTCACGTCAATCACATCATATATCGGACGTTGTACAGTATATATCGAGCGGTGTACTAGATACATAAATCGTTTTCTTCATAACTAGTACTTGTAGACATTTTAATTAATAAATAAGATAAGATAAGATAAGATAAGATAAATCTTTATTGTACACCAAAGAAATACAGTACATGTACGGACAACATAAGAAAAATGTACAAATGGCGGCCTTATCGCTACAAGCGATCTCTTCCAGGCAACCTTTGGATGGACATATTTGATTAAACGATAATAACTTATGGGTAGTTATTACTGTAGTCATAAGCTTAAACTATATATAAGTATATAGACATATTTATATACATATTATATACTTTGCATTTTACATATACCTAAGTACATATTTAAATTCAATATCCATAACATTTATATAAACATACATACATAACTATTAGATATACACATATATTTCATAAGTACAAGATATACCTACACACAGCGAGCAAAGTAACTATCCAGAACGCAAATAGTGTTCTTTTATCATTTTTTTGAAAGTGGCCAGGGATTGTGCGCGTCTGATGGATACAGGCAGAGCATTCCACAACCGTACAGACTGGACAGTGAAAGATTTGTCATAAAATGTTGTAGAATGAGAGGGCGTGGACAATTGCAATGTTACTGACGACCTCAAGGATCTTGAATGTGTGTCATTGAGGAACATAAACGTTCTTTTAGGTAAGTAGGAGTACGGGGATTGAAGAGAATACTGTAAAGCATGGAAAGAATGAAAAAAACGAAATAACTATAATTTCACCAGTAAAAGCTAATTTCGGTACTGGCGGGAAGAATTAATCACTTTCTCTATTGGCGCACTGGCCACAGAATAAACAAATAGGTTAGTTTATCACGTGTTCAAAATGGTGAATTTACTTAAGTCTTAAACAGAGAGAAAACAAATGTTACATTTGCGTAAAAGTTTTGTTTATTATACACGTACAAGATAGAATTTTCTATTTAAATACGAATGATGAAAATTACCGGACGCGGTAAGTGAATTTTCAAAAATTTTGAATGCTATTTTATTTCTTTTTAAAAATAAAGGCATGTTTCCTTTGAGTGAAATTCGCTATCTCCAGTATTTAGAGTAAGGATAAAGCCTCCAGGTAAGGTTAAAATCTTCCACCCTGTATGTATACAAGAATTTCTCGTTTAAAGATATAAGATTTTATTTTATACTTTTATATAAATATATGTCCTAACAAGACTCGAGTACTCAAATATAATTTTAAAAGAAAGTTCTAATGTCTCCTCAGCCTAGAGACACGAGACCGAAACCGTCCAGGTCGACTGCGATGGATACAATTAATAGATTAAAATATCGATTTCATATGTTTGAATTACCTTTACTTATATAAATCCTAGTTAATATTAAGATATTTATAGAATCGTTGGGGCTACCGTAATAGATATCTTCCATTGATATAAAGGCTATCCCCAACCATTTTTTCCTTTTTCTATTTTTCTACCTAAAGGATCCTTCTATTTTAGGAACCTAAAGGTCCTATTGATTGCAAGAGGCGTAAATATCCTTCTTTAGAATCTATCTAAACCCTTCATCTTCAAACCAAGAATAGTCAAAAGTTCAATTCACATTTTATGTTTGATCTTATGCATCGAATCCAAATAGAGAAATGAAGACTTTCTTCTTCCCTTTAGGAGTTTCAGTAATGTTATCTGCAGAAGTAGTATGTTCCATGTCATTACCTTCAGATATTGATGTCTTCTTACCGTGGTCAAGCTTCTCGACTCTCAAATCAACTTGATTAGAGACCATCTTTATTTCATCCTCTAAATTATTCAGTAATGACTTTATTTTTATTGCCTTCGTGGTATGTTTTGATTCTTTAATTGTACCGTTTGAATATTTAAAATGTTTCAATTTCTTTATGTATTTACCAGTAGTATGGTCCATCAAATCAACTTGAGATACCGATATACGGCTATGTTTCCTTTGCTTTTTCTTTTTTTTACGATCTTGATTAAAAAGCCTCTTTAATAGATGCGTTAAAATTTTCTCATATGATATATGTTTTTCATCTGTACTTAATTCTGCTTCTATGTCACTATATGGATAGTTTAAAGAATTCCGTTTCGTTATTTCACTATTTCCAACAGTGTGCTCCTTTTCATTCTCTTCAGATGCTGATAAATTACTATCTTTGCCCTGCTCTCCTGTTCGTTGACCAATTTGATCAACGAGCTTCCGTAATTCATTCTTTAAATTGCGCAGACGAATTTTTTTTTTACTTGAGCTAGTGGTGCGCTGCAATGATTTCAAAATCAATTCTGCCCCTATTTCGCTATGTGGATAGCTTAAATTATTTTGTTTCGTTACGTTTCTATTACCAACAGTGTGGTCAATCTCTTCAGATGCTGATAGATGACTATCGATACCTCGCTTTTCAGTTCGCATATGAATTTGATCAATGAACCTCTGTAATTCAGTTATTTTTTTCTTAAGTAATTTCTCTTTAACTGAACTAATGGTACGCTGCAATAGTTTCGAAATCAATTCGGCTTCCTGATCACCTTTATAGCTCCTCCTCTGAACTTGATTAGATAACCTCAATAAATTATTCAGAAGTGCTTTGTCCCTATCGGTTTGTTCCAAGAATTCCGAACTCAGCGCTGCTACCATTTCACCATATGGGTAATAATAATTGGGTTTCTCAGTGTTACCCTCAGTGTCATTCTGATTTTTGTCCTCAGTGTAATTCTGAGTTTCACCTTCAGTGTAATTCTGAGTTTTGTCCTCATCGTAATTCTGAGTTTTACCCTCAGTGTAATTATGAGTCTCACCTTCAGTGTAATTTTGAGTTTTACCCTCAGTATTATCTTGATTAGCCCGTATAGCGGCACGGTATAGTGCTCTTCTTCTTGGTGGCTTATCATTATCCATGTATTTCCTTATTGGGTCGATAACAAAGCTGAATATCTCGTGTATTTTGAACGCTATCTTTTCTTCCGTTTTATTCGTCCGTTTAATATTACTTTTCTTGGGCGGCGGCCCATTGTATATATTTTCGCCAAATCTCACAAGGCTCTTCCAGTATTTTTTGACTGCATACATTTTATTTTCCCCCATTCTTATCATATCTTTGGTAAAATCACATTGTGTACAAGAAATTAATGTTGTTAGAACTATGAACATTAGGTACGGTGACATGTTTAGATACACTTTTATAATATATGCTTTTATCTACACTTTAAAGTGCATTAAGTTACATTACATTTCTTAAAATCATCTCTTTTATATGGCCTAGAAAGTAACTTACATAATTTAACTATTAATTATATTTTCTTGTACAGCACTGGTAGCCTTAAGTCTCTGGATCCAATTCTTATTTTTGTAGTTATATTTTGTAATATAATATATATAAGAGAAATAGTTATAATATAGTGAATTTAATTAAAAACTAGTGATGGAATATTTTATATTTACATAAAATTTGTTATCGCGAATAGACTTGTGTAACAAATGTCATAGCTCATTGCGTTATAGGTAGTATAAATTAGAGATCGCTCACCAATACGTCTCCGAAAATTACTGAACTGAATGAAAATCGTACCTACCCATAACATCGGACAATATGAAATGAAAAATCCTACTAATTCCTACTAATATTATAAACGCGAAAGTTTATAAGTATAGACGAATGTTTGTCACTCTTTCACGTATAAACTACTGAAGGGTTTTAATGAAACTTTACAATAATATATGTAGTTTATACATCAGAATGACACATAGGCTATTTATAACGAAACAATATAGAATTTAATTCGACAACTTTACTACGGCTATACTCACGTTACTCGTCAGGATGCGCCCGACTAGTTTCGGACCCGACCGGAGTCCTTATTCATGAGCAGAGTATCCAGGCGCGGCGACGTCCTGGATAATATGATATCAACTGGATAACTGGATAACTGGATCAACTGGATACTCTGCTCATGAATAAGGACTCCGGTCGGGTCCGAAACTAGTCGGGCGCATCCTGACGAGTGACGTGAGTATAGCCGTAGTAAAGTTATCGAATTGAAAAATGGCTCACGATAGTTTCTATACAAAAATATAGAATTTAACCGATATTATAGCGATAAACAACATCCACGCGGGTGGAAATAAAAATCTGTTTGTTTTATTTGTGCTTTTTATTTTTGGTGACATCAAGCAAAAATATGTTTGAAATAATAAGAATAAATTGAAGAAAGGTAATATTAAACTGGCCATTTTCGATCGCGAATCAGTAAAGTGCAAATCAATCTGCGGGTCCACTGGCCTACTCATATAGATACATACATACATATAATCACGCCTTTATGCCCGGAGGGTTAAGCAGAGGTGAATTAACACCCACTTTTCACCAGCTTGAATTCGGTCTCACGTGAGTCTATTGCCGTATTCCGGGCACTATTGTTGACTCGAGCCATGCATCTGAGACTGAGTTTGGGCTGTTAATATCTGTCTGATGTTTAAGTTAATTAGCCCTATTACTTAGTCGTCTTGTACGACACCACATGCGGAAGGATGGTGTGGCCCAAATGTTACTCTGTAGGAACCACACGGTACTCATATAATCAATTAAGACCCCAGGTGCAAGTACCAACTAAACACCCAATAAAAAGGTCTAATGACCCGAGCCATTGGGACCTAAGATTAGTTAAATAATCGATAATCTTGTGATAGGGTAGCGAGGTATTGCCGTAGCGCACTGTAATACTATCAAAGCTATTAATTATAATCTGAATAGTGCCTAAAAATCAAAGAACCATGCCCACATTTCACCTACCTATCTAATCAAAATGCGCAATTTACCGGTACTGCCTCGTTATTTAGCTCATAATGTATATTGTTACCCTAGGGGTGAAAGTAACTTATTTAGTCCAAGTGATGGCGCAAATAGTTCGAGGGACTAAATAAGCCTTTAACCCGAGGTAAATAAACACTGTGCTTTTCATTACAAATACAAGGAAAGTAAAAATAAAAACATGAATAAGCTAAAGAAAAAATAAGTAAATTTCATTTTACACATATCAACAACTTTGGTGAGATAATTTTATTTAAAGTTTATATATTCTATAGAACAATTAGTTATAGTTAGTGAAAGTTATTTAAAATATATATATTCTTTAATCAATACTTAACTTTATTTTATTAAAATTTTACATCGAGCTGTAATTGAGTGGCTGTATAGAAAGTTGGTACATGGTTGGTACATTAAACATGTGAAAATACAATTCGGTTTTTTTTCTTCTACATTTACATAATTACGGTAGTATATTTTACGTATAAAATAAAGGTACTTAGATGTTTTAGTTAATATTAGATCTAGTCACAAAATATAAAATTTACCAAGAAAAAAAGTAGATACAGGAATAAATCACATAGGCGAATTATATAGTTTAAAGCGTTTATAGCTGAAAAGTATCACTTTCATCCCGCTCCTCAGGCAACTTCAGACCTACTTTCAGAGTATGAGTAATGGAAATAGTAGATTGTTCAACAAGGGACTAAAACAAGCCATAATGACACGAGTGTCATTATGTTTTTTTTGTCCCACGTTAAACACTCTACTTTTCACTTTGAATGCGAGGAAAAAAAGCGACTTTTTCTACAAAATTATAATATTTAAAAAAAGAATTAAGAAATTTGCAAATATCTTTTACAACCTAAATATATTAATTTCGTCATATCGATAACGGGGTAAAGCCTCCGTGGAGTGGCGGTAGTGAACGCGGTCGCTACGCAGGAGGCGCGGGTTCGATCCCCGCTCAGTGCAAATATTTGTATGCATGGATATGGGTATTTGCATTGGTCTGGGTGTTTCTATGTATAATATGTATGCATTTACAAAAAATATTAGTATTCTAGATTCCATAATACAAGGTAGTAAAGCTATGTTTACCATGGATCTAGATAGCGTTGTGTGAAATGTTGTGGAATATTTATTTATTTTTATTTATTTATAATAACAAAGTTTCTAAGTTGCACAATTAATTGGTGTGAGTAATTGGTGATTACAACGCAAGCTTATTACGAATAATCTATTCAAAATTCAAATTGCATAGAAATTTGTCCCGCGGTTGTTTTTTGTTGTTAAGTAACGTACGGTTTATATATGCTTGCATATATAATATTTAGCCAACAGATTCAAACTTGAAAAATAATTTAAAACTAATTGGAAATGGATAATAAAATGGACTTATCCTTAATACTTACATAATAATTAATTAAATTAATATCCTTAATCGTGGTTGACGAAATTAAAGGGATATTTGATTTTTTCAAATGACATTTTGAGGTTATTTCTATACACAATCACTAAAAAGGTGATAATCCTCCCATTCACAAACACCGTGATTGGCTGTTTAGGAGTTATCAAAGTAAATTTAAAAAAAATACTTTTGTCCCTAGAGATTAATAGTTTGTTCTTTTGTTGTGTAAGTACCTTCATCTCAATAATGTTAAGTCGATCAGCTTATTGATAGTGTACTATTATTAAATTATTTACACATAATCTCTAAATAACACATACTTGTTGCTTATTCCTGCCTATATATCGATGCCTTAGTTCACAATTGCACTAACTACGAAATTTACATTTTTGAGGAGAGAGCTTTAAAGTTTTTTAAATTTTAGATGAGAACCGTAGAAAATCCAAGTAAAATAACAAAAAAAAAATGCATCTATTCATAAGACTAGACGTTTTACTCCATCATATCTCAATATTGTAATATTAGTTTAAACGTAACCTTTTCAAAATGGCCAAATACCCCCCCCCCCCCCCCATTTAATACGTTTGTGCACTAAGATTGATTATGCTGACCGGCATGAAGTGAAAAACTCAAACATATTTAACAGCTTTACCAAGCTGGTTCAAGGTACAAGAAGGATAATAATAGTTATGGATATTGCATTAAATAGACAAAATAATTAACCAGTGATCCATATTCATAATGTTATTAAAATAAGATTTTTTATAAGAAAATTAATACTGTCAGTCTTCAGTTTCAGGTAACAATTATTCATTTTTACTAATTGGTAATTAAAAATTAAATCAAATTTTAAATTTTTCAAACTTTGGACTCTTCATCTGGATAATCATTTTATGTGATGAACTCTTCAATTCTGCTTTTCTATCAGTTTGATTCACTAAATTGACTAGTTTACGTCCTTCACTAAACATTATTATGGGATTTAACTTAAACACACTAAACACGGTAAAGTCAGTACACCAGACAGCGCAGGGTACTTTAGTCAGTAGTCGATCGTGGTGCGTACATGCGCTGCTCATTGTAAATTACGCGCCAAAATCAATCATCAAAACACAAATGTCTTAAATGAAAGTAATACGCTTGAGTATTCACACTACGAAATAAACAATAAATTAAATGGGCTTAGTTTATTTCCGCTTTTCCATTCATTTCACATGTGCACTGGGAATATGTCTTGAAAGGTTTAAATTTAAATGCATTTGTGCACTTCAAAAATTGTCAAACACCTTCAAGTAAACACTCTACTTTTCACTTTGAATGCGAGGAAAAGAAACGACGTCCTATACAAAATTATAATATTTATAATAACAAAGTTTCTAAGTTGCACAATGAATTGGTGTAGGTAATTGGTGATTACAATGCAAGCTTAATACGAATAATCTATTCAAATTGCAAAGAATTGTAAAAACGTACGCTTTAAATGCTTGCATATTTAGCCAACCTATTCAAACTTGAAAAATCATTTTAAACTAATTGGAAATGCATAATAAAATGAATAATACCTTAATACTTACATAATAATTGATTAAACAACATTTTAAGAGCATGAGAAGTGAAAAAGTACTTATCTCACAATTCGGACAATATCTCAAAACGGTTTAATGTATTTGTGCACTTAAAAATTGCCAAGTCCCTTCCAGTAAAAGTACTTAGCACACTTGTGCATCAAACTTTCTTGATCCTTTTGTACTACCAACACATAATACTCTCTTGTAGCACTGCTAAAAAGTATAGCAGATACTGCAAATGTATATAATACGTTTGTGTCTTGAAATTTCCGGCAGTTGAGAAACTTAAAATCAGTTAAAGTATATCTTGATTGGTTTTACAAAAATAAAGATCATTAGTATAATACCACATTCATGGAACATTACACGGATTCATTTAATACAACTGTGACCCACGTTTTTGTTAGAAAGAGACGGAATAACGGTATTTCGATGCGCGGAAACGAAAGAGCATGAAATTTAGTGTATTTGTCATTAAAAAAGTAAAAATTGAAAATTTTGTAGTTAGTGCAATTGTGAACTAAGGCATCGATATATTGCATTCGTCTTTTCATGTGTCATGTTTAATTTTGTAAGTCCATCTGATTTTCGAGGTGACCTGCCTACCCTGACTGCCACCTTTCAATTACTAAATAGTGTTTATGTACCTGATCGGCACGTCCTTCTTTCCTCTTCGCCAAAATCTACGCTTCCAGCATCGGTGACCATGTAGCAGTCAGAGTGAAATTATGGACTTTTTAGTAACTGCCCAATGTATCGATTACAGGGTTTTAGTACCGGGCTTACCATACCAGGTCTTATTGCTGCCTACGCTCCCAGACGTCATCGATGACACCCAGCTGCCAGACTCACCTACTGCCCTACGTCATTGGAAGTACGCTGATCGATCCACGCCAGCCTGTCACTCACCTACTCTTTGGACGCCAGGAATCGAGAGTACGCTGTCTGATCCACGCCCGCCTGTCACTCACCTGCTCTTCGGACGTCAGGATGGTACTACTCTCGTTGTTACACGAAATGACCTTGTATATGTAGATTAAAGAATTCACGACCCTGTTTGCTTAATCTGTAGTTTGATTTCACTACTAGAATCAACGTAACAGTGGCGCCCTTCTCCGCGGTTCTATTGGTCATTTCTGTAGCAATAGTAGTCCCGATATGCAGGGACTAAAGTAACATTTTAAGAGCATGAGAAGTGAAAATAGCTTTTTCGCTTCTCATGCTCTTAAAATGTTACTATAGTATCTGCGAGTCGAGACTGAAGTTTCTTATTAATCTCTAGGGACCAAGGTATTTTTTTTTAATTTACTTTGAAAACTCTTAAACAGCCAATCACGGTGTTTGTGAATGGGAGGATTATCACCTTTTTAGTGATTGTGTATAGAAATAACCTCAAAATGACATTTGCAAAAATCTAAAAAACCCATTTAATTTCGTGAAACACGATTAATGATATTAATTTAATTGATTATTAACTAAGTAGGTATTAATTCATTTTATTATGCATTTCCAATTAGTTTTAAATTATTCAAGTTTCAATCTGTTGGCTAAATATGCAAGGATTTAAAGTGTACGTCACTTAACAAAAAAAAACCGCGGGACAAATTTCTTTGCAATTTGAATTTTGAGATAACTTTTCTTAGGTTAGATTAAAAATTAATACGTAATTTTAGGAAAATTTGTTATTATAAATATTATAATTTTGTATTGAACGTCGTTTTTTTTCCTCGCATTTAAAGTGAAAAGTAGAGTGTTTGACGTGGGACACTCGAACTATTAGCTACCCTCGCTTCGCTCGGGTGGCTAAAACATCTCGTGTAATTATGGCTTGTTTTAGTCCCTTGTTGAACAATCTACTATTTTTTCTGTATCTAAATAACAAGTCATGCTCGTGAAAGAGGCGGCGTGGCGGGAGCGGGAGAGAACTCTCCCACCCGAGTTTCGCAGTCTTCGCCGAAGACCATCGGCCTCCATGACCGGGGTCCTGCTCACCGTCCTCACAGAAGCAGGCCCATGACGGCAGCGTGACGTGAGAGATTCACGCACGCCCCCCCTAAAAAGCGGGATGACACCCGAACCCCCCAACCCTTCCCCCATAGACGTGAGATAACACCCGAACCACCCCTTAGGTCTAGATTTTTTAACTTGACGTTTTGTAAGTGCCGTTTTAATGGTCTATGCAGAATAAATTATTTTTGACTTTGACTTTGACTTTGATTGGGGTCAAAGTCGGCGGACAGTAACCGTACAAAAAATAAATAAATATAAGATGACTATGGAAACAAAATTAGATTAATCTACCCGTCCGGGGAATCCCTTGCTGTGACTGGTGGTCGAATGGACAGCCTTTCGGCGACCAGTCATGGCGACTCCCTCCCGGGTTCATCCCGGGTGGTATATGGGACGGGTCACTACAGTCCCACAGGCCCAAGGGTGTGCCGCAAAACCACCCAAAAAAGCGACGCGGCTGACGTCATGGGTAGGGAGATGTTTATGTTTATCTTTAATGAAATACCTTACCCAATGCAGTTTTTTACGTGCGGGAAAACCCCACGAATACCCCCCCCCCCCCCCCTCCTGAAGCCGGCGGGCGAGGTTATGTCGGACTCGAACCGACTTAACCGCACGCCGTCTGTGGGTCGATGTGCTAGGCAGAAGGAAAGGTTGTCTCGCGACATATGCCTCGCCTTACCCAATGCAGTATAGTCATCATCATAGAATAATAAAATCAATGGCAGGTCAATTAATGTGGCCATAGTTTAGGTTATCTGATTTCGATTCAAATATTTTCAAATTGAAAATTTGAAGACAGCAGTACACTTAGTTAATAGTACCATTTGTAATACAGGATCAAACCGCAGTTTTTCAAGTTTGTAGCTCCAACAGAACTGCTGATGGACCCTCTTACCCCAACCTTATTTATACCTATACCATAAAAACACAGAATGTAACTTTTCACTTCAGCAACTCGAAAATGTAAGTTTTGCTTCAGTGAGCAAAATTCGATTCTGCTCACTGCGTGACACAAAGTGACTTTTTAATTATTTTTTTAATGAAGAGTACCAACCATAGATTTCGAAAAGAGTTGGAAAACTTTCAAACTACACTGCACTCTGTTCTTTTAATTTGAAGACCGAATTTCGAAATTCGTCCCCAAAGAAAACTCGTTCTGAAACGCGTAAATAAACTAAATCTGAAAGTATTTGTAAATGGATAACCATGTTATTTATTTCAACTATTTATTATTTAATGTATTATTGTATACGAAAATGAGTAACGCATAAGTATTTTTAATCATTTCCGGATGCATAAGTACATTTATAAAAATATTTCCATTTTCAATATTTGAAAAATAAAACATCACAGACGCGGTCTCTGAACACACCTTAAAAAATTGCAGGAATAGAAAGTGACGTCATACAATATTAGCTACAGACTATCTATTTTGCAAGATACGATAAATAGCTTCGCAGCATAGCGGTAAACGCTTCGACTGTAAGTCGTTATACGTACCGGGTTCAAACCTGGCCGTCTGACACTTTTTGTGATTATTTTTTCTTTTTGTAATTTATTACTTTTTGTGATTATTTTTTTCTTTTTGTAATTTATTACTTTTTGTGATTATTTTTTCTTTTTGTAATTTATTACTGTTTGTGATTATTTTTGTAATTTATTAATTTCTTCTGACAGAAAATTTGCAGAAAATTAGTGATAGGTTCTATGATTGGCGCTATATTATAGATATGGTATGGTATGGTATGGTATGCTTTTTTATCTTTTTCTATGTAGGTATATAACGAAGAAAGAAAGAAAGAAAAAGTTTTCACTTCTGCCGGCACTCCCAGAGTGCAACCCGTCTTTTTTTTTACCGTGAGGGAAAATCCTTCATGGATACTATGCCGGACTCCTACCGCCTGCGGTTGGTAGCCCCGAGTAAGCCCTCGGAAGGACGTCCCAGGACTACCAACAGACCTGCGGCTGCGGTCTCGCCTAAGGGGTGGTTCGGGTGTTATCTCACGTCTATGGGGGAAGGGTTGGGGGGTTCGGGTGTCATCCCGCTTTTTAGGGGGGGCGTGCGTGAATCTCTCACGTCACGCTGCCGTCATGGGCCTGCTTCTGTGAGGACGGTGAGCAGGACCCCGGTCATGGAGGCCGATGGTCTTCGGCGAAGACTGCGAAACTCGGGTGGGAGAGTTCTCTCCCGCTCCCGCCACGCCGCCTCTTTCACGAGCATGACTTGTTATTTAGATACAGAAAAAATAGTAGATTGTTCAACAAGGGACTAAAACAAGCCATAATGACACTCGAACTATTAGCTACCCTCGCTTCGCTCGGGTGGCTAAAACATCTCGTGTAATTGTACAAGCTGTAAGATTGTTTTTATGTCTTGTGTTTATATTATGCCTGTCACAAACTTGAAAATTTTGAGATATTTTTCCTTACATACATTAGGTTTTCGAAAATGTATTGTGACACTACGGTTAGAATAGCTTTTTCTTTAAACTTTTCTCGAAGGGAAACTCTTGGGCCCAAATTATAAATAGCTCTCACAGCCCACTTTTGTAAAATAAACATTGTGTTTAAATCCGCGGAATCACCCCAAAGGAGAATTCCGTTGCTCAAAATACTATGAAAATAACTGAAATAAACTATTCTAACCGTATCCACGTCTGTTAATGTCCTAATCTTTTTTACAGCGTAAGAAGCCGAACTTAATCTACTGGCTATTTTTTCAATATGCGATCGCCACTGCAGTTTGGCGTCAATACTTAAACCTAAGAACACTGTTGATTCCACATGGTTCAACACTTGTCCATTGAGTTGTACATTGGTTTCCACCTGTTAATATTAGGTAATGTGAATTTTATACATTTAGTTTTATTCCCATTAAGGCAAAGATTATTAGTATTAAACCAACCACTCTTGTGATTGCACCATTCACTTCGTCATAATTATTTTGTTACCTTTTAATTTTAAATATTAACGAAGTATCGTCAGCAAAAAATAATACTAGTTTTGTCCCTTACATAGTACGGGAGGTCATTAATATATATTAAGAATAAAAATGGTCCAAGTATCGAACCCTGTGGAACACCCATCGAAATCACAGATCCCACTGAACGTGTACCGTTAACATCGACCCTCTGAATTCTATTGTTCAAATATGAAGTCAGAAGCTCGAGAGCCTTGTTCCTTATTCCATAATGTTCTAATTTCCTGGTGGACGCAATCGAAAGCCTTGGATAGATCACAGAATACACCCAATGCATCATGCTTATCCTCCCAAGCCTCGTAAATACAATTTAACAATTCTATACCAGCATCAGCAGTCGAACGTCCCTTAGTAAACCCAAACTGTTTATCATGAAACAATTTGTTTTCACCAAAATGGGTCATCAACTGTCCTAGGATTAATTTCTCAAATACTTTACTCAAGGTCGGCAACACAGAAACGGGTCGGAAATTAGAAGGGTCTGTAGCGCTGCCAGCCTTGAACAAAGGTATGACTTTGCTATGTTTCATTAAATCAGGAAATATACCGCTGTTGACACAGTCATTAAACACAGTTGCTAGACGGGGAGGAATGACATCAACGATACATGAAATAGTTTTGACTGATAATCCCCATAGATCCACGGTCTTTTTGATATTAATAGAATGAAACACTTTGGTGATGTCCTTGCTATTAACTACTGAGAATACGAATGCGTCCTCACATTCGTTTATCGATTCCTTAAGCAGTGACACAGCGGAATTGGACGACGACTCAAGAGTTTTAGTTGTTATTAACGGTATATTTGTAAAAAAATGTTCAATCTCTGTCGCAACTTCCAGATCCTCCGTGACATGGCGACCTTCTATTTTTAATTAAAAATCTCTTACAATTGATGGAGATTTCCCACATTCGGAATTTATTATATTCCAAGAAGTCTTAATTTTATTTACAGATTTAGAAATTTTATTTTTAATGAAGTTTGACTTCGCAAAGGAACAGGCTCGCTTAAATATTTTGGAGTAATTTTTAACATAATCCTGGAAAACAGGGTTGAAATTGTATGATTTTTCAGAACATAGATCATACAATCTCCTCCTGCCCTTATAAATCCCCGATGATGCCCAGTCACTGAAAACTGGACGGCCACCAATTGATAATGTTTTTGAGGTTAAAATTCTCCCAAACTCATTATTGATCAGGTTGATTAGGTCTGGGTAAGACTCTTTTACACTATTGTACGAGGGCAAGTCAGGTAGTTTGTTTACAATACTTTCCTTGAAAGCGTCTAAACGGTACTGGTTAATTGGTACAATTTTAATTTCTTTTTTACTAACTTTACAATTATTTCTTTCACATGTTATTAATTGGCCACGGTGATCCGAGTGTACAGCATCCACAATATATTTGTTGATTGGTTTAATGTCCGTGAAAATATTGTCAATACATGTGGCAGTAGTTGCAGTTTTTCGAGTAGGTTCCGAAAACATATTAATAAGATTAAAGGACATGAATAGATCTAACAATTTGTTTTTTTCTACTGGCACTAGGGTGTTATCTAAAATATTTACGTTGAAGTCTCCACAAACTATTATCGCCTTTTGAGAGTAACGGCATTTATCCTTTCTTCAAATTTTGCATAGGGCGCGTCTGGGGGACTGTACACGCTTAATACATACAATGAACCGTTCAAACTCAATAAACTCATATCTCAATAACTCGTTCAATAGAGAGGCTGACTAAATCTTTACGCTCTTTAAATTTTATATTCTTATTAATAATAATTAGGGTGCCTCCACGTTTGAATTTTTTTCTACTGAACGAGGTAGCCACCTGGTGATTTTTGAAGTTGAACATGACTTGATGGTCTAATGTTCGGTTACACAGAAGATGTCAATATTATTCATGGTCATGTGCAACTCCAATTCTGGAAGTAGGGAGGTTGGGAGTGGATGTGAGGATGAGGAGGGTGGGAAGGTGGGAGTGGGAGTGAGGGAGTGACGCCATAGGCACTGAGTTCCCCCCAGCGATGCATCCCATTGCCGGGCGTCAGAGCGTGGGGTTTGGGGTGATTTTTTATAGAGGTTTTCTTCCTCGCAGCTCCGAAGAGCCACCGTCCCAGTCTGTTGCCAGACGGGGTAACGGCTCGGCCGATCGATGGTCCCAATGGGACCGTGTACTTCGCCACTGATCGCTCAGTGGCAAAGTACTCGTCGCCCTGGGAGTTCTCCGGTAAGTACGTTCTGTTTAGCAAAGCGCATGCGGAGAGCTCGAAGCCGGCCATAAAGGCCCTCCTCCTTAGTGGACTATTGGCCATGGGCGACGACGTGCGCCTCGCGCGAAGCCCACCTCGTCGTCCACGTTACCAGGGCGCACCACGTGGAGGCTGTCCTACCTAACACCCCAGGGTGCGAAGACTTGTTCGGTGACTGCGTTGCTATCGTATTGTATAAAATTTGCAGAATTTGCAGGACTGCAATTATGCACCTTTAACTTTGAAAATGTTCAGCATTATTTTAAATTTTAATAAAGATAAACGTTATTTCTATCTGTTCATGTTCATCGTGTTATCTTCTAAATAATACCTATTTATTATGTTCTCGCTGCTGAAGTGAAAAGTAATGTGTGCAACACGAGAGCAAAATTATTTGCATCTCGTGCCTTTGAATCCCACGCCACGCTCAGGATTCTACATTAGAATCACTCGCTACGCTCGTGATTCAATCTTAGAATCCCTCGCTTCCTCGGGAGTCAAAATCAGTACTAGCTGCAAAAATCAATTTTGCTCACTTGTTGCACAAATAACTATTTCCGGATTTTAGCCGGTTCGATTATGGAGTTGGGCAGCAAGTTTCTAAATATGTAGATTTTGAAATCGATTTAAATAGATAAAATTGATTCGGTCCAGGTGGGGTTTGTACCCTCGATTTTTACCTTACAGGGACAATGCTTTGACCACTAAGCCACCAGACCTCACCCTAACCAATTCAAACTTCTCCTTCTATATCTGTTTTTGAGGCGACAAGAGAAAATAATGCAGATTTCATTCTCTTTAAAAATAAAGGGAATCTTCCTTTGAACTTAAAATCGCCTGTCTCTGTGATGTTAAAAATTCCATTCTATATGTTGCCAGAAAACGTTGTTTGTGCTGATTTGAAGTCAAAGCCATCCCTTTTGTGTAAAAGCAAACTAGATAATCCTCTTCATTGTTTCTTCTCGTATATGCCTCCTTTAAATTACCTACTCCTAAGTGATTGTACTTTCGTTAATCTAGTGGCACGTTGCAAAAACATACTATACCTCGTGCCAAATGGATTGAGAATAAAGTTTGTTGACCGAGTTGACCTTGCGATCAGTTTGAAACAATTACTTAGGGGTTGTAAACATTTTTCACACTGTAACGAAACCGACTGCAGCTCCACGTGGAGTCCGCGTGAACCTTTATTTTTGTTACACAAAAATCATTACCTATATTATGATATATTTTAAAAAGTAATCAGGATCATAAATGTATATTTACTTGTTTTTATTAAATGTGGCGTTGTATGCGTTATAGCAAAACCATGTGAGCAAACATATGACTTCAAATACATTGGTTCACTTTATTGAACTCTCTTATTCAATTTAGCTGTTGCCCTGTTTTGCGTGTATTTTTAGAAACTGTAAGTTTGAAGTCAAATAATGGCATGTTACTATTATTCTGAGCCGAAGCAGCCACGTGTTTACTATGCACACATGATTGATATATGTAAAAGAATCCTTATATACTATTTACCTGAATGCATAAGGATTCTAAGTAAATAAGTAGATATAACTAGTCCTGAACCGACAGTTTTAGACCAATATACAGGGTTACTGATGACTCGACGTATTCCTTTCAGGGGATGTTAGAGGACCCTAAATGTATGATCGAAAATCTCGGAAAAGTTTCGGAAATAATTGACTTTTGAGTTTTTTTCGTATTAACCCAGAATTAAGTCTACAAGTGCAAAATTTTAAAGAAAGTTTTTACCGAGTGGGAATTATTCTAATTTATTATTATAATTGATAAATTGGCTTCTCGCGAAACGTTTCCTAGGATGAGTGTTAAAGTCCCCGATCACAAAAACAATCTTAATTTTATTACTCTCAATAACGGATATGATTTCACCTACACACTCAGTAAACTCAACACGTGCACAAACAACAACTGCACCGTGTCTATTGACACTATCTATCTACTGGCGACTGTCTACATTCTAACAACTTGACTTTAGTGTATTGTGGGGTGTGGGAGCAAGTAATTAAAAATGTCTGACTGAATCTGTATATAGTTCTATAAATGAAAACAAAACTGTTACATATTTAAACAAGATTATATTTTTTTATCTATATTAGATATTCGGGGGTTGAAAAAAGTGGACTGAAAACGGAATCAGCCTAACATTATTGTTATTTTGGATAAGTGTCCCTTTTTTCATGTGGAATTCCCCACGTAGTTATTACAACAGTTATAGCTAAATTCTAAAAAGTAATGTACTTGCCGGACTGTATCGTTTGTGCCAAATAAATGCCTATTCTTTGGTTCTTTTGGTTACAAGATGCGTAGATATTCCTCTTTAAATTTCTCTAAACCACTTACATTTCATTACGATGTCACATTTGATCTTTGATCTTATGCATCGAATCCAAATACCTACGCAAATAATCACTTTATTCTTCCCTTTAGGAGTTTCACTAGTTTTGTCTGCAGAAGTAGTACGATCCTTCATATTATCTTCAGATATTGATGTCTTCTTATCGTGGTCAAGCTTCTCGACTCTCATTTTAACTTGATTAAAGAGCAGCTTTATTTTATACTGTAAAATTAATCATTTACAGTATGAAATAAAGATTTGAGTTTGAATTTTAGACAAAAATTTTAAAATTTACAAATGACTTTACTGTTATTGTGGTATTTTTTGATTCTTTACTTTCATCCTGTGAATATTTTAATTGTTTCGGTTCTTTTATGTAACTATCAGTAATATGGTTCGTCACATTACCTTCAGATAACGGTAAACGGTTACTTTTGCGTTGCTTTTTCTTTTTTTTTAGAACTGGATTAAAAAGCCTCCTTGATTGATGCGTTGAAATTGACCCAAGTGATTTATTTTTTTTATCTAAACTCAATTCTGCTCCTATTTTACTATTTGGATAGCTTAAAGAATTCAGTTTCGTTATTTCACTATTAGCAACAGTGAGGACCTTTACATTCTCTTCAGGCGCTGATAAATGACTATCGTTACCTTGTTTTTTAATTTGCATATGAATTTGATTAACGAGCCTCCGTAATTCATTAGTTAAATTTTGCAGAGGGACTTTTTCTTTACTTGAGCTAGTGGTGGGCTGCAAAGATTTTGAATTCAATTCTGCTTCTATTTCACTATTTGGATAACTTAAATTATTCAGTTTCGTTATGTCACTGTCACTAACAGTGTAATCACTATCTTCAGATACTGAAAGATCACTATCGTTGGCTCGCTTTTCACTTCGCGTATGAATTTGATGACTTGAAAAAGGTGGCTGGGTCGAACTGGATGTGGAAGGTGGAGGATCGTACGAAACCCTTCCTAATATATGCGGTAAATCTTCCAGCGGTATTTTTGCTTTAATTATTCTTTTTTTTCTTCTTCTTTCTTGCTTTTCTTTTTCCAGCTGCAAAAATTCTGAAACTAATTCGGCTTCCTGATCTAATTCCATCCTATGAACTAGATTAGAGAACCTCTTTAATGAAAGCTTTAAATTGTTAATAGGTGATTTGTTCTTGTAGGCAGGGTCAAAAAATTCGGAACTCTGCGTTTCTACCATTTCACCACTTGAATAATAATTATTGGGTTTCTCAGTGCTACCATCAGTGTTATTCTGAGTTTTACCCTCAGTTTTATATTGATTGACTTGTGGAGTGGCACGGTATAGTTTTGATGGTGGTTTTTCATTCGTAAATATGTTTTTTACTTTATGGTTAATATTACTGAACACGTCGTGTATTTTGAACGCTATCGCGTCTTCTGTACTAATTCTTTTTTGAATGGGCATTCTTTTCCTTTTTGGACCATGTACTATATTTTTGCCAAAATTCACTATGCCATCAAAGTGTTTTTTGACCGCATGCATTTTATCGTCCCAGAGTTTCAGCATATCGTTGCCAAATCCACAATGTGAACTAGAAATGAATGTTATCAGAACTACGAATATTAGGTAAGGTGACATGTTTGGATATAATTTTATATTCTATGCACATATTTCTTTTATCCATACGTTAAAGTGCATTGAGTTATTTTACATTTCTTTAAATTATGTATTTTTATGTGACGTAGAAAGTAACTTACACTATGACAATTCGACTATTGATAATAATTAATATTTTGTTCGTGTACACGGCACTCAGGTACCTCTTTTTCAATTAAATTTTCTACAGTATAATTCACTTATTTGTAATATTTATACAAACACCCATAGGGAAAGTTTACAATGCCTCGTTTTGTTGCTCCACTGGTAGTCTTTAGTCCCGCTGCCCGATGCGTCCACAATTTTTGTTGTGTAATATCGTATATTTAGTAATATAATACATATAAGAGAAATATTTATAATAAAGTGAATTTTATTTAAAAAACTAGTGATTGAATATTTTATATTAACATTAAATTTGCTATCGCTACCGCAACTGTTGTGTAACAAATTATTGGGTTAGGTATAGGTAGTTTATCCAGTCGCTAGCTACTACATCCGCGATATGTACAAAATAGTTTTTTTGTAAAAAAAATATATTGTAATACCTACCCGCAGAGTTCAAATCGTATCGAAAACCTCAGATTTAGCTTCTTCATCCAGCTACTGGAATTTTTTAGTATAATTAGATGTATCCAGCCCAAAATTCGGCGATACTGACGGCCTCCGCCTTCGCCTTGTTGAGGTCCTCCATTGTAAGCACTGTGTGCTAGTATTGGAGCATAGCGAAAACGATGGTCGGCCACCATTGCATGTAGAGGTTCGCCACAGTCACACCCGGCCACTCTCTGCATCCCGGTTTGCCTTCAGCCGCCTGCTTATAAGACGTAAAATTCTGACAAAAAGATTTCGTACGGAACCCTAAACTGTTGAAAATCCAATTTAGCCTATGTTACCCACGAAGAATGTAGCTTTCTAAGGATAAACGAATATATGTTTAAAATTATAATAATAAAACGTTAAAAGTAATATACAATATGGTTGGACTGAACGAGAATTGGTACAAGTAAAATACTAATCCACTAGCGTGTCCATTGGCCAATATGATCTGAGTAGTGATTAATGTCAAAACATCACATTTTCATTTATCTTTATTGTATTAAATGTATACGCTATTCCACGGATTCATGGCTGTACTGGCGACCACCGAGTTAGTTGTTACTAATACTAAATTACAAAAAAACATGGTAAATATCCCGGCGATTATAACAATGATAATATACCTAAATGACCAAGTCAATCTCAAATCTCATACAATAAATTCCAGCCTAATCCAGTCTATTTAAATACCTACTGTAAAATACAGAATGTTATTTTTTCTGTTTATACCCGTTTGATTATCAAGTTGGGCATCAAGTTTCTGAAAATCTACGAATGCAGAAATGTAATGTAATGTTCCTCCAGGTAGGGTTAAAATTTATATCCTGTATATGCATCTTGAATTAGCGCCGCAAAGCGTTCATCGTTCATTGCCAAACGGTGTCCTTTGTGCTGACTAAAAGTCAGTATTTTTACTTAAAAGGAGACTAGATAATCCTCTTTATCATCTCTTCTCGTATTAACCAAATGGGTAGCCTCCTTCAAATTATTGAACAGTGATTATATTTTTGTTGATCTAGTGGCACGTTGCAAATATTAGTCATTTACTCTACCCCTCTTCATTACACCTAATGGATTTAAAAAATATTTTGGTTTCTCTTTACGACTTTTACTAGGAATTCGGCTCTTTATATCTTCGGATGGCGATATACTGCTGGTGTTGGCTAGCTTTTCAGCTATCCTACGAACTTTTTCAAAGAGCCATTTATATTTCAAATAATCTAACTTCATTGGTTTTTCTTCAGAGATACTTCCAGAAAATTCCAAACTTATTTCACTTTCACTAGATGAATTGATTAAATAATTTGGTTTCTGAGTTGTACTTCGCTGATAAGTTTTAGTGGTTTGGTATAATTCTTTTGGTCGTCTACTCTTGTAAAAGAAATCTTTTACGTGAGAACCCACTGTTTGGAATGCGTCGTGTATTTTAAATGCTATCTTATCCTCTAGACTGGTTTCTCCCAACTTTCTTTTCTTCACAGGTCCGTGTATCAAATTTTTTCCAAACTCTATGACACCATTGAGGGTATGTTTGACCACACTTAGTTTGTTGTCGAAAATTTGTAGTATATCACCTCCAAGCCCACATCGCGTACGAGAAATTAAAGTCATGAGAACTATTATCATAAGAGACTTTGGCATATTTATTATTAACACTATTTATGTAAATATTTCTTCTCACTTTGTCTTCTTCCTCTTCACTTATTTTATGATACAAATAGAAACAAGTTTTTCTATGACTTATTTTATTATTTAGGAGCCAGATTTTTAATTTAAAATTTACCCTAATATCTAGCAGTTGGTACTGATATCTACAGCAAAACGAATGAAGCTTGTGAACAATGGCTCATTAAATTAGCCAGTTTCAATGATTGGCAACATTGGCTTGCTACACCTGGTGTTATTTATCCGTTGTTTAGGGTTCTGTAAACAATGAATAGAACCGTTCAATGTCCTGATATGAAGAAAGAAAGAAATTATTTATTCATGCTTAACCTACACTGACATAAAAATAAACAAAATAGAACTTAATTGGTAGCCAACTTGACTGGCAGATAATGGTGTTTTTACATACGATTGTGGACTTTTTGATGTTTTTGTTATGAGTTTTTCGGCGTCAACTCAATAACGTTATGATTTAATTATATTTAACTGATATGGATCTGTAGGTTGCTTTATTGTATTTTCGAAAAATTATATGCTTTAAATGTGCCCACATTAGGTCGATCGATTTCGACTACCAAAATCCTCAAAATGATCTTAATTCGATGGTCCCCCCCCCCCCTTTCTGTTAACGGATTGTTCTGATATTTGAAAACACACCTTTACGCTTATTTATAGGAGTATATTTCCCAAAAACGGCACGGAAGCGACCACAGACATGAAGGACCGGACTCCATTTTCAGACATGAAGACCTTCCAGACCTCCTGCCACAAAGAGAGCTCGGCCTCGGTACGAAGATCTGTTAGTTTCATAACAGTTCTTACTGCCGTTTTGCTAAAATCTACTATGCTCTTACAAGTCAGTTTAGCCATTTAAATTTTATAGTGAAAAAATAATACCACTTGCAGATCACGTGCTAGTATTATTTCTATTATTATTGGACAGTTTGGCCTATTGTCTTCTTCCTCTTTACTTACTTTATTATGTGCTTTATTTCTGAAATAATTTACGTGATTCTAAATAGTAAAATAAGCGTTTTGACTTCTTAAATTTCTCTTAATGAGTCTACCAGTGCTATCTATTGATTTTTGAGTATTACTAAAAATATTATCTTAGTATCGGCACCCCATGCTAGTAGGTATTTTTCAATTACAATGTAACGTAACTAATATACAGGGTGGAAGATTTTAACCTTATCTGGAGGGAAGGACTCTAAATACTGGAGATAGCGAATTTCGCTCAAAGGAAACATTCCTTTATTTTTAAAAAGAAATAAAAGGCATTAAAAAAGTTTCAAAAATTCGCTAGCCACACCCCGGTTATCGAACCGACTAAAATCTGAAAAAGTAACAATTTCTATGACTCAATCATAACGATCAAATCTCTCTAACAAACATGGTAAATTAAATGAAAGGAAATCCTTGAAATCTAAAATTATAAATGAAATAATATGGGTATTTGCATTGGTCTGGCTGTGCCTCGGAGAGCACGTTAAGCCATCTGTGTCGTTTGCCATACGAATATCTATGGCAGTCGTTACTGGTAGTTGGAGTCCTAAAAGTCCAACAATTGGTCTAACTATTATGCTTCGATATCACCTTTGGGTTGTGGAGCTTATATGGCAGTCGCTTCACGGAAAATATCGAAGCTAAGCCAAACCCGCAGTTACACTAGTAAAGTGAATCCCAGTTTCCGAGGTGAAAGCGTCTGATGTGACTGGGATTAACGCGAAGATGATGAAGAAGAAAAAAAACACCACCAATATGGCAATTCTTTCGCCATCCCCGTTACCTAGGGCGCACCGCGTGGAGGTTTCCACTCAAGCATAAAGCTACCCTACCTACATTCCTCGTGCAGTTACTTATTAAAGTTACATTCTAAATCGGGAACAAAGTTGTCATTTAGTATTTACTCCTTTTAATAAATATTTGGCTTCAATGATAAGGTTATTAAGGTTTCTGATGACTCCTTGGGTAAAAATGCTGTATCTGTTAGCTCTGGTTTTATAAGTTATAATTTTATGAACTTCCTTTCATTTAATTTACCATGTTTCTTAGACAGATTTGATCCTTAAGATTGACATTATCGATTAATGCCATAAAAATACAGGATGTTACTTTTTCGGATTTTAGCAAGCGAGTTTAAAAAATCTATGAATGCAGTTTTGTTCATTAAATTTAAACAATGAGTAGAACCCCTGTCATGGTTGTGTTAACATAGCTTAATGCAGAATCCGATTGTTGGATTTTTGAGGGCTCCAACCACCGTAACGACTGCCATAGATGTTTGGATGGACAGCTTAGTGTGTTCTTCAAGGCACGACCAGACTAATGCAAATACCTGTATTCATGCAAACAAATATTTACATTTGGCGGATATCGAACCCGTATACCTCCTGCGTAGCGACCGCGTTCACTACCGCTACATACATAAATCACATTAATAAAATAAAAACGAATTTCATTCAAAAAGCGTGATTTATTATTTCGTGTTTTTATCATCATCGTCAATTAATATCTAACGGACAAGTTTCACTATCCATGCACATAAATTTTCTCTTCTTTCTGACTTAGAATTTGTAAAACATTTTTTACGTGATCTTGATCGTAACTTAAAATATGTTTTTTATACAAATAAATAAGTTAAACTTAGTTGTACTTTAAAAAATTATAAAAACATGTAATCGATCATTGTAAAAAAAAGAAATACCTACCCAATAAATATGATCATTTTTTATTCACATTATTTTTTTAGATTACAATAGAATTAAAATTGAAAGTGCCACATTTTAAGCAATTGTCAATAGGAATCACATTTTTCGCATTGTTTCATTTCGAGTTTTCTTATCCTGACTAGTCTGAGCAGAAGTCTGGTTCTGCCGCGAATGCTTTGCTGATTTTTTTATTGATTTATGTGAATGTGATTTTAAACTGAAGGTGTCGAAGAATCCATCTATGGTAGTTTTTATATCTTTGAGCACGTCGTGAATTTTGAATGCTATCTTATCTTCTATAGGCTCATCGCCTTTAGATTTCCTTTTCTTAGTAGGGCCATCGATCACATTTTCACTGAAATCATTAATATCTGTAATGGTCCGTTTGGCCACGTGTAATTTATTTCCAATAGTTTGTATTATATAATCGCTTAGTCCACATCGCGTATTAGAAATCAATGCCATTAGAACTATGATTATTATGTACTGTGGCATGTTTATTTTACACAATATCAAAATACATGTATATCTTCTTTCCTTGTCTTCTCTCCAAGTACTTTTTATAAGTTCAATTATATTCGTAAGAACTTGATTAGGCTTCAGTTTTTTTTATTATTTACTGGTCAATCACGTTTTTTTGTTATTTTAATTACAATTAAAGCAGAACACACATTACATTTTTCATTTCCAATTTCTTTAAGGATGTTTCAGTTGCAAATGATTCTACACCAAAGTTAACGGTACTTCTGAACAATACCTCATTAAATGAGTTGTTATTGTTTGCATCGACATTTTGCTACAGTTCATAAACAACTAGTACTAAATCGTTTTTTACCCGAGTGCGCCAGCGAAGGTAATGTGCTATGCGCGTATGTATGTATGTATATATCTAGTTTTCCTAGCGTTTTCATATTCATCCGATATCCGATATCGGTGTCGGACGCCGATAGCCAACCTCAGATAGCCAATGCCATGTGCTGTTTTTATATATTTCGATAACACAGACTAGTTAGGGATGGAAAAAAAGAAAAAAGTGAAAGCAATATTCGACCTTATCGACATAACATAGTATCTTATATTCGTGATCAGCGTCATCTACTAACGCGAAATCACACGGAACTAAGCAAATGTCTTTAAGGTCGAAATTGATTTCAGTCGCTGTTTTAATCTCTGTGTGATCCAATATCGGGCTAACACAGTGGTCTCGGCTCCGATAACCGAAGTCGGGCCGGAAAATGTGAAAGACAGATTCATATGAATTCCTCCGATATCGGATATCGGATCGGATAGTGTGAAAACACTCTAAACGCTGAACGGATTTCAATGAATGGGGCCTTAAATGAAAGGTACTTATCTCCTTAAGGTTATAGGTAACATAAAATGTCAACAAAAGCCATGGTAGATTTTGTCATTTTTTAATGATTTACCGGGTACACCACATAAATACGAAAATTTATACTGAAAGTCACAATCACGAATTTCATAATTCGGAATTATTTGAGTTCCGAAAGTCAGAAATCCGATATATCAAAAATCCTATTTATTGAAAACTCGAATTTCAAAATTCCTAATTTTCAAAACTACGAACGTCAGAATTTCGAATTGCAAGATACAATTCCGAATGAATAATAATCCGAAATATCATAAATACAAATTCCGATTATCAAAATGCCGAAGCACAATCCGCCTTAGAAACTTGTTTGTTGTTTTGAAAAAGGATTGTTGCTATTCTCGAGGTATACGAAAAAAAAATGGAATGGGCAGACAAGTACGACGGTAATAGAAAATATTGCAGTCAACTAACTTAATCAGCCTTCAATTAACTGCCAAGGGTCTTTACTGAACGGCGCCGTTCAATAAGCGGCCTGAATGTTGTTCAGTCATTCGATTAAACGGTTAGGCAAGTAGCTTGAATCGATGACGTTAAATTACTTGCCTAGCCATTAAATTAAATAGCTATATGTAGCGATTATAAAAATAAATAACCACGAAGTCTCTCTTCTAACCTAACCTATCCAAGTCGGTTTGTACAGCTTTCTCAATAAACCTATCACTAATTTTCTGTGAATACACCACCTCTCTCTACCCCCTTGAGGATTTACAGGCGTGAGTCTATGTATGTATGTAATTTTGCTAAATAACTAAAATAAAAAATAATGGTCTAAGCATTAGCGAGCCAGGTTATTAAATGTTGTAATAAACAATACGGCTGAATATCATTCCGGCCGTTCATTGAATGGCAGCGTTTAGTTAACAGCTTAGCCAGTTAATTGAATGGCTGATTAAGCTAGGTGGCGGTGACAGAAACGCGGCAAGTCGCCTTTTGCTTAATTTTTATATGAAGTAATTGGAGAGTCATTAATTATGTAACTTAAAAATTCATTGATTACCTGCTTCTCCAGCAATCCAACTTTTATCAATTTTTGATACAATTGTCAATTTTAGCAATTAATATTCGGAAAATTGAAATTAGGAATGATGTTTTTCGGGCTAATAATACTACGGATTTTTAATTATTCGTAGAAATGAAATTCGGCAGTGTGAACATTCGTATTTATGACTGTCGGAAAAATAACTATCGTGTTTTTGAATAGTCTGGGTCTGGAAAATCAGAATATTGAAATTCGCAATTAAATATTTCGGAATTTTTAGGTGCTCTCAGATAAACCAAGTAATTCCAAGAACATCTATTATAATCAACACTTTACAATCAACCTAAATTGCTATTACTAATTACTACATCAATATTTTTTCATTTCATTGAGACTGAATTTTTTTTAAAATATTATTTGTTCTAGTTTCTATGGCTTTGAGCACGGCATATATTGTGAATACATTGTTGTAATGTTCTTTGTGGACATCCTCTGGGTTATCTTTCAATAATCTTTTCTTAGGGCCATCGATTATATCTTTACCGAAACGATGTATGGCCGTAAAGACATGTTTAGCTGTATGCAATCGTTTTTGAAAAAGATTTATTAAATCGTCTCCAAATCCACATCGCGTACTAGAAATGAATATCATTAGTACTATGATTATTAGGTACTGTGACATGTTTATTTCACACACTAATAGTATAAATTTATGTTCTTTCTTTGTTTTCTTTCTCTGAACAGTTAGATTCACTAATATTGAATTCGTTCGTGCCTTTTTTTATTCGAAAACCAAGTATTCTTGGTATAATTTAATTTTTCAATATTACTTATTACAATTCAAACAGAATAATTACATTTTTCATGTCCAATATACTTATGGCTATTTCAATTGTAACTGATTTCTATAATCAAACTAACGGCACGTATGAGCAATACCTCATTACATTTACTAGTATTGTTTTCATCAATTTCTTGCTAGTTTTATTACCCGAGTGCCAAGAAGGGTTATGTTTTTCGCGCATATTGTGTATATATGTATGTTTGTAATGGGTGTGTAACGGTTGATATAATAACAAAAAATCTAACGTTCACTTGACATAATTTCACTTAATATAATTTTGTTTAATATAACGATCAGATGTCATAATGAATTGTAGTTATAATTTCATTTTACCTAATTTCTTTTGATATAATGAACATTTCTTATAATGCACATTTGGTGTAATATTCATTTAGTTTATTATTAATTTACTATGATATTCATAATCTCTAAGTAACTTCATCAGCCACACACAACTGTTGTTAACATGCGGATCTGGATGCAATCTGGACTTCAGGGCATCCCGACTCGGATAGGTTAGGTTAGAAGGGTAAAAAGTAGGTCAAAAGAATAGATTAAATGAACGTTATATTAAAAGAATATTATGCATTTTGAAAATTATATAATAATAGCTGTTACCCGCGGCTCTGCCCGCGTAGATGTCTCTTCTCGCCTCTCTATTTGACTCTTTATTCGACTTTCTACTTGCCTCTCTACTCGATCCTCTAATCATCTTTGTTTTACTCTCTACTCGCCTCTCCATCTGCCTCCCATTCACGTCTCTAACAGCCTCTCTACTCGACTCCCTACTTCAAATTCAAAATCTTTATTTCACAAAATTGGGCAACGTGATTACATCTTTTGCAGTCAAATTCCGCTTAAAACTAAGTTTACCACCGCTTCTTAGGCGCTCGTGCAACAACAAACTCTATTGCACCATTTTAAAATGTCAACATACAAAGAGTGATTTCTTAAGACTAAATATGAACGAATTTACATAAAATTGTAAATGCAAATTGTTGAATACATACACCATGGTATTGAAGTATCTAAGTATGTTTATCCGCATTCTAGATTCCATAACACAAGCTAGTTAAGCTATGCTTACCATGGGTCTAGATAGCGTTGTGTGAAATGTTGTGGAATATTTATTTATTTATTTATTTATTATTTAGTTTAGAAGAATAAGACACCTGGTCTTACTAGATCTTGGTTAAGGATTCTGTAAATTTAAAAAATGAGTAAAACCCCTGTCAGTGTTGTCTTGACATAGCTTAATGCAGAATGCGGTTGTTGGATTTTTGATGGCTTCAACCACCGTAACGACTGCCATAGATGTTTAGATCGACAGCTTAATGTGTTTTTCAAGGCACGACCAGAAAACTACCGCTGCATACATAAATCACGGTAATAAAAACGAATTTCATTCAAGAAGCGTGATTTATTATTTCCTGTTTTTATCATCATCGTCAAATAATATTGATCGACCAAGTTTCACTATCCATGCACATAAATTTTTTCTTCTTTCTGACTTAGAATTTGTAAAACTATTCTTTTTACATGATCTGGATCGTAGCTTTCAATATGTTTTTGATACAAATAAATAAGCTAAACTTAGTTGTACTTCAAAAAGTTATCAAAACTTGTAATCAATCATTGTAAAAATCAATAATCAGATAATAAAGAAATACCTACCCAATAAATACATTAATTTTTGAAGTGAAAACTTCTTTAGCGGCGTTGGATGGGTGTAAAATGTTATGGAAGCGTCAGGATTAGTTGACCTTTGAACCGTAACCGACGACTGACGTCATACAAGATTAGGTACAGACTATCTATTTTGCAAGTTATAATAGATAGCGTCGTGGCTTAAAAGGTAAGCACTTCGACTGTAAGTCCTTATAGTTTCAGATAGTATTCGTTCGTGCCTTTTTCAGGTTCAAACCACCTGGCCTTCAGGGATTTTTTGTGACTGTTTTTTCTTATTATAATTTATTACTTTCGGTGATTATTTTTTCTTTTTGTAATTTATTACTGTTTATGATTATGTTTTCTTTCTGTAATTTATTATTATTTGTGATTATTTTTTCTTTTCATAATTTATTAATTTCTTCTGACAGAAAATTAGCAGAAAATAAGTGATAGGTTCTATGATTAGCGCTATATTATAGGTATGGTATGTTCTTTTTTATCTTTTTCTATGTAGGTGTATAACGAAGAAAGAAAAAAAGAAAACGTTTTCACTTCTGCCGGCACTCCCAGAGTGCAACCCGTCTTTTTTTATTCACATTTATTTTTGAGATTACAATAGAATTAAAATGGAAAGTGCCACATTTTAAGCAATTGTCAAAAGGAATCACATTTTTCGCATTGTTTTATTTCGAGTTTTCTTATCCTGACTAGTCTGAGCAGAAATCTGGTTCTGCCGCGAGTGTTTTGCTGATTTTTTTTTATTGATTTATGTGGATGTGGTGGGATGTGGAAACTGAAGGTGTCGAAGAATCCATCTATGGTAGTTTTTATATCTTTGAACACGTCGTGAATTTTGAATGCTATCTTATCTTCTATAGGCTCGTCGCCTTTAGATTTTCTTTTCTTAGTAGGGCCATCGATCACATTTTCACTGTAATCATTATTATCTGTAATGGTCCGTTTGGCTACGTGTAATTTATTTCCAATAGTTTGTATTATATAATCGCTTAGTCCACATCGCATTATTAGTCATTAGAACTATGATTATTATGTACTGTGGCATGTTTATTTTACACAATATCAAAATACATGACAATGTATATTTTCTTTCCTTGTCTTCTCTCTAAGTACTTTTTATAAGTTCTGTAGCGAACTGCTACTTACACTCACCTTGTTTTTGCAATTCTACGCTTCATGTTAGATTGTTCACATTCCATTTGTACTTTATTCGCATTCATTGCACTTGATTTTCTTACATAGTAAAACATAATTACACAATTACAATAATTATAGGTTTGGTTAGTGAATTGTTTATACAGCTGTTTGTATCTGACAATGTCAATAGGTCAGCGGTCTACCACAGACAACAAAACGATGGTCAACTTATGTATAAACTATTTAATGCATGATTACTTTTAAATATACATTTTAGTTAGTAATTACATTACTTTAGGATATATAAAAAAGCATATTTTACCGATCCGTTTGGATTGAATAATTATGTTTGGTTTCAACTAAGCAATAGTTTAGTCTATGATTTGAGTAGCGTTTGTCGATGGTCGACATCACGTTTTACACAGTAAGCAAGTTTCAATACTCAATATATGACTAAAAACTTATTCCAAAACAGAAAGTAATATTTAGCCAACAAAGATATTCTTAATACTGGTTACGTATAGGAAAAGAAAATGTAGGATGGGCGCTTTTAAATACGCGTTTCTATTTAATTGACAAAACAAAGGTACTTGGAATGTTCTAGAACGTTGAATTTTGAGAAACGAAATAAACAGTAGCGACAATTCAATAGTTAGGTGGAAAGACGTACTTTTGACATACCTTAAACCGCGTTTTGACATTCGAAGCCCGACAGACGAAAAGATAAGCTCCGAAGATCATTTCTTGTCGTTTGGTCTATTGGCCGCTGGGTGCTTATAAATACTACAATAGGACTCGCGATAAAAGGTATTTATGATTATATAAATAATTTTCGAGAATCGTAGAAGTGGAAACGTTGTGCGAATTCCGCGTTCTAATGCCATTGTGTTTCTATTTCGCTGCACAGCGGGTCCACCCTGACACCGTCCACCCTGACACCTTGACACCCGTGACGCTCACCGGAGTGGTGCTGGCAGCATCCCCCTGAACCCAAACGACCCGGCTTTGGACTAACTGATTTCGCTGGTAACCGATGTTTCACATCGGCTCAATTCTTACCTACCTACCTTTCTATTTTCTATGTCGCCAACTACGGACGGCCCACAAATTGATTTTCTCTTCCTGAGTCAAGCAACCTTTCTACTTAAACTTTAGACGCCACACCAGTCGTTAGTGACAAGCGTCGAAGGCATGATGCATGTAGGGACGGGGCATCATGCAATATTAAATGTCGCTGGTCTAGTGGTATATAACGACAAACGTCGAAGTCATGATGCACGTAGGGACGTGTCTCAGGCAATATTATAGTTAGCTGATCTCAAGATTACAATTAATCGTAGGGTTAGCCTAGCAGGCTTCATATCTGTGTAACAACTAATTATAATAAGTACATTTATTGATATTGGCGTAGTGCTGTTGCACAAAAGTAGTATTGTAATAGTGTATAATTACCAAAACTATATTTACCGTGCTTTGCATGTAATGTTGTAATAATTTACAATTAAATATTGTTGTAAGCATAGAACAGTGTTTTCTTTTCTGAATCCAATGCAACAATGACCAATTAACCACACAATACGGCCCTTAACCTAAAAGGTCCAATGTATCTGCTGGCTTCGCTTATCCAGGTAATTATATAAATTTTTCATCACACTCTTATTGTTAGCGTAACACACATGAACGTCATCGCCGTTACGCTACAGTTCAATTATATTCGTAAGAACTTGATTCAGCTTCAGTATTTTTTTATTAACTGGGCAATCACATATTACATTTTTCATTTCCAATTTCTTTAAGGACGTTTCAGTTGCAAATGATTCTACGTCAAAGTTAACAGTACTTCTGAACAATACCTCATTAAATGAGCTGTTATTGTTTGCATTGACATTTTGCTACAGTTCATAAACAACTAGTACTAAATCGTTTTTCACCTAAGTGCGCCAGCGAGGGTAATGAGCTATGCACGTATGTATGTATGAATATATGTATCTAGTTTTCTTTGTGAACCTCTACAGGTCTAAGAGCGTTTTCATATTCATCCGATATCCAATATCGGTGTCGGACGCCGATAGCCAACCTCAGATAGCCAATGCCAAGTGCTGTTTTTACATTTATCCGATAACACAGACTAGTTTGGGATGCTAGGGATGGAAAAAAGAAAAAGTGAAAGCAATATTCGACCTTATCGACATGACATAGTATCTTATATTCGTGATCAGCGTCATCTACTAACGCGAAATGACACGGAACTAAGCAAATGTCATTAACTTCGAAATTGCTTTCCGTCTCTGCTTTAATCTCTTTGTGATCTGATATCGGGCCAACACAGTGATCGGCTCCGATAACCGAAGTCGCTCCGGAAAGTGTGAAAGATTCTTCCGATATCGGATATCGGGTATCGGATAGTGTGAAAACACTCTAACCGCTGAACGGATTTCAATGAATGGGATCTCCTTAAGGTTATAGGTTGCATAAAATGTCAACAAAAGCCATGGCAGATTTTGTAATTTTTTATGATTTATTTTATTAAAGTTCTGCAATTTCCACCAGACCAGAGGAGGAAAAGCCAAGATATGCTGACTGGACATAACATGCATGCCATTGGCCACACGCAAGTTGTGCAAAATAAAACTAGCAGATAAACCGGGTACATTACATAAATACGAAAATTTATACCAAAAGTCACAATCACGAATTTCATAATTCCGAATGATTTGAATTCCGAAAGTCAGAAATCCGATATATCATAAATCCTATTTATTGAAAACTCGAATTTCAAAATTCCTAATTTTCAAAACTACGAACGTCAGAATTACGAATTGCAAGATACAATTCCGAATGAACAATAATCCGAAATATCGTAAATACTAATTCCGATTATCAAAATGCCGGAACAGCACAATCCCGTCAATCCGCCTTAGAAACTTGTTTGTTGTTTTGAAAAAGGATTATTGCTATTCTAAAGGTATACGAAAAAAAATGGAATGGGCAGACAAGTACGACGGTAGTAGAAAATGTCGCCGTCAACAAGCTTAATCAGCCTTCAATTAACTGCCTAGGGTCTTTACTGAACGGCGCCGTTTAATAAGCGGCCTGAATGTTGTTCACTCATTCGATTAAACGGTTAGGCAAATAGCTTGGATCGATAAAGTTTAATTACTTTTTGAGCATAAATTGGCTACATAAACATTTTTAATAGCGATAAATATACATATTACTGTGCGTCGTTTTATACTATTACATAGAGCAGTGTGTATTTCCCACACACATATTTTCGATATATCATCAATTTTATTATTTATTTTATTTATTTATTCATTAAAAACCATTGTGTACATAGTTTACAGAGTCGTTGTCTCCTGAACTAAGTTGTTAACCTGTATCTCAGGAGACAATTCCTTCCCACTTTACATGTTACAAATGTAGTTTCAATGACAATCACATAAAATAGAAAAAAAAAACAGCAAACAAATCGTATGTTTGTGTGCGTGTATGTGTGTGTATTGCATTGCGCATGCATATCATCGGGATTGTTTGTATGTGTAACAACAAAACCATGGCAAACCATGGCATCTACTTGGTCATAGTCCATGTCTATAATTTGTGTCCGTATATATTTTTTGAATGTATTGTTGTTCATTTTATGTGTATGTAGGTTAGTTAACATATTGTATATTCGCGGTGCCTTGTAGTCATAGTGTCTTTGGGCATAGCTGGAATTTACTAGTGGCACTGGAAATCGGAATCGTCTTTTGTAGTTTTTAGGTAGATATGAGATTGATACACGGTGGTATTTATATAAGGCCCGACAAATGAACAGTTTACGAACGATAAGTACCTGAGTGGTTTTATAAAGGTCAGATGCCGGGTGACGGAAAGGCAGAAACAAAAGAACTTTCAAGACAGCTCGTTGGGCTCGTTCTAACTGTTTCATTCTTGTCTTACCGGCTCCACCCCAGGAACAGATGCAGTAGTCCAGTATGCACTCACAGAGTGCTCTGTAGATTTGAATTAAGAGCTTCTTTGGTGCAACAGTTCTCAGTTCCTTAAATATATATATGAGCTTCCTGGTCCTATTACTCAGTTTTGAAATGTGTTGATCCCATCGAAAATGCTCATCCACTACAACTCCCAAGTATTTGACTGTAGAAGCACGAGCCATGTTGTCACAGTGACACTGAGGGAAGGCTTGTTGGTTATGGTTGCAGGGAAAGGTGTGGATTTTTAAGTTAAAATGAGAACCGGGACCCGAACTTTTCATTTTATTAAAGCATAGGTAGTTGGTTTTAGTGGTGTTCAGAGTGAGGAGATTATTGTCCAGCCATTTTGTAACCTTCGCCAAGCCTGCCTCAGCCATATTTCTAGCATTTGTCCATGAGTCTATGTATGTATGTAATTTTGCTAAATAACTAAAATTAAAGATAATGGCCTAAGCATTAGCGAACCAGATTATTAAATTTTGTAATAAAGATTACGGCTGAATATCATTCCGGCCGTTCGTTGAATGGCGGCGTTCAGTTAACAGCTTACAGTCCGTCAAATCTAAGAAGTACCGTTTGACAGTTCTGACAATTGAATTATAGGGATGGGATGAAAAAATCGATTACTATAATATCCGAACTTTAAGAGATCGATTACTATAATATCCGAATTTTAAGAAATCAATTGTTATAATTAAATAAAAGAAATGTTTAGGATATTTTTTTATTCACTACTAGTACTAGTATCGTCGTCTTCGTCATCATCGTCATTTAAATTAATGACCAGTTGATTGTCCATTACATTATCAAAGTGTACGTCTCTTTCGAAGTCGTCCATTATTATTTTCTTTGTTTTTTGTACTACTTTACTCCAATCTTCCTGTGTAACTTGGGCACATGCTTCCTTTAATAAACCTTCCATTTTCTTGACACTGAAGGGTGGTTTTGTGTTGTGTCTTGCTGCATAACCTGTAAAACAATAATGTAACTATTTGATAGCAGACGAAAACCATTGTTTAAATTATAAATGTTAGAAGTACTCGTGTTATTATTATAATATTATAAAATATTACCTTTAACTTGGGCCCAAATCAGTTCAATGGCATTATATTGGCAATGGTACGGAGGAAGTCGTATGACTTTGTGCCCGTGCTCTTCGGCCAATTGGTCAATTACATATGTCGGTTTTGGTGGTTTATGCAATTTCACTAACTGTAATAATTCAGCTTTTAATAGTGACATGTCGGCATCCACTCCTTTTCTTTGCAGCCATGCCACCAAATCTGCTTTCTTATTGGCTGACGTAGGTGCTTTATCAATTTGCACAGAGTGGTATGGGGCATTATCCATTATAATTGTGCTGTTAGGAGGGATATTCTGTAATAAATTTAAGAACCACTCTCGGAACCTTACTGCGTCCATTTCTTCATGATACTCTTTAGTGCTTTTGGATTGGAAAGCTAATAAAGAGTTTTCCACGAAGCCTGTAGACGCTGACCCAGCATGGCATATTATGAGGCGTCCACCTTTTCCTATCGGCACCTTCGAGCACGAAGCTTCAGAATCATCAGTCCATGTTTTCGGCACAGAATGGTTGGAATTTAGCCAAGTTTCGTCCAAAAATATTACATTATCCCAGTTTATAATTTGTTTAACTTCGCGCAGGAATGTTAGTCGCTGCATAATTATGTCATGTCGCTCCATAACAATTTTTCGTTTGTCAACTTTTTTGTATCTGAAGCCAATTCCTGTTATTACCGTTCTCAACGACTCTATGCTTCCCTTATACAGCCCGGCATCTTTTAAAGTTGCACATAACTTTGCCAATGTTGGAAATTCGCCTCTTGTAAAATACCCGTATATATGGTTTCTAATAGCATGACTATCGAATTCATCGATGCCTGTCACAGGTTTATTTCTTTTTCGTTTTTTCGGTGTGTGAAGTACGTTACTGTCACTCCCCGAAGGCCCATATTTTTCACTTAATATTTTGCCAACGGTGCGGCTACCAATACCGAGAGCTTCACCGACGCGATCCCGAACTTGTGTAACTGGCAGTAGAAGTCCACCATTTTGAGATTCACGCTCAAAATACTCGTGTAATTTCACCACCAATTCGCGAGCCTGGCTGTTCAAAGTACGTCCTCTTTTCGACATTATTAATAAACACTTGCTTAGTTCGGAGTCCAGTATAAATATTGCCAAGGTAAACGGATAAAGAATGATCAGTCCAGAAAAGTAATAGCCAAGTCACAAATTGTAAAACACAAACGAGAAAGCAAGTACGCGCACAGTCAGCTTCCAAGATGGCGAGAGACTGCTGACGCCGAACCGACCGAGCGGACCGCGTGCGCTTGTAGTTGGCAGTGTTGCCAGAAAAAAAAAATTGTAGAGACTTGGACACCTGCGATTTTGCCTATTGACCTAAAAATAATTAAATTAATTTATTTTAGGGTATCTGTGTATTCAGTGCATTATGCGGTCGCGCAGTAACGTCGTTAATTTATAACATCAGGCAACAACATTTTTGTGAATGGGTTCTACATACCTTATTTTTATTAGTTTTAGACGTAGAAATAAGACTTAGAAGAAAAAATTGTAATTGTAAAATCAATGGATGTGCTTGTTAAAAATTTGTTTATTTCTCTGTAATATGCAAACCCATACTATCATACACAAAAATAAATGTAAAAAACACTATCCCTGACTCCATTTACTATTTCGACAGCGTTAGCGCGAGAAACCCCGACTTATTTGGGCGTGAAAATCAAAAATCGACAAATCGCTTTCGACAACTTTTTAAAGAAGCAAATATATTTGATTTATAAATACGTATTTTTGGTGAATGGGTTTTATCTCATATTTTACGATTACATAACTATTTAGTTATGTAATCGTAATATGTGAGATAAATCCCATTCACATGAAAAAATATTTGTTTGGTTGTCAAGTGTAATTTGTAAATAATACATTCGATT
The DNA here is from genome assembly GCA_949126895.1 of Eilema caniola. NCBI lineage: Eukaryota > Metazoa > Arthropoda > Insecta > Lepidoptera > Erebidae > Eilema > Eilema caniola. Next base: position 2,892,724 of record OX421466.1, read on the forward strand.
TTTCGTATATGTAAACGATTTTTTTGCATACAAGTGTATCCGAAGAGTCGCAACACTACGTGCAGTGACCTAACTACGTAACTTTGTAATGCGGTCAAGAATATAACTATTAGAAATTATTTACTGTGTAAATATGTGTTATTTTGCTTTGTTTGAAAGTTTTCAATTACATTTAGATATTAAGAATTGTACATTTTTAGATACAATAATGAAATCTTTCTAAATTCATGGTTTTATGAAAAAGGTTATCGAAACTGAATAATGTACGTATGAACAAAGTTGTTTCGGTTTGAAAAATATGAAACGTCAAACGGTACCTCTTAGATTTGATGGACTGTAGCCAGTTAATTGAACGGCTAATTAAGCTAGTTGGCGGTGGCAAAAACGAAGCAAGTCGCCTTTAGCTTAATTTAAATGAAGTAATTGGAGAGTTATTAATTATTTAATTTAAAAATTCATTGATTACCTGCTTCTTCGTGTGTGACATGGCAAATCAATCAATCTTTTATCTATTTTTGATACAAATTTTCAATTTAAGCAATTAATGTCAGGAAAATTGAAATTAGAAATGATGTTTTTCGGGCTATATAATATTCTTCATATAAAAACACTACGGATTTTTAATTATTCGTACAAATGAAATTCGGCAAAGTGAACACTCGTATTTATGAGTTGCGGAAAAATAACTATCGCGTTTTTGGAAATTGGAAAATTTAAATTCGGAATTAAATAGGTATTACGAAATTTTTGGGTGTACCCAGATAAACCAGATGATTCCAAGAACCGTAAATAATATAATTAACACTTATACAATTATCCTGAAAAGCTTACATCAATATTGATTTTTCACTGGCTGATATATGGGTGCCGTAAGAATCGAAATTTTGGAACAAATTTATGTATTCTAGTTTTTATGGCTTTGAGCACGTCATGTATTTTGAATGCTATTTTGTTATCTTCTTTGCTTACATCCTCTTCATCCCACCGCCAATAAGATTCATCTTCCAATGATCTTTTCTTAGGGCCATTGATCACATCTTTACCGAAACGATGTATGTCCATAAAGACACGTTTAGCTGTAAGCAATCGTTTTTTAAAAAAAATCCTTATATCGTCTCCAAGTCCACATTGCGTACTAGAAATGAATATCATTAGTACTATGATTATTAGATACTGTGACATGTTTATTTCACACACTAATAGAATAAATTTAAGTTTATTCCTTCTTTTGTTTCTCTGAACAGTTAGATTCACTAATATTGAATTCGTTCGTGCCTTTTTTTATTCGACACCAAGTATTTTTGGTATGATTTAATTTTTTAATATTATTACAATTCAAACATAATAATCACATTTTTCATGTCCAATTTTCTTATGGCTATTTCAATTGTAACTGATTTCTACACTAAAACCAACGGCTGGTATGAACAATACCTTATTACATTTGCTAGTATTGTTTTTATCAATTTCTTCCTAGTTTTATTACATATGACACAAAAGATATATCTTTTTCGTTTGTACCTAATATTCTTCATTACCAAATATTTTCTGAACCACCGTACGGATTTCAAAGATTCATGTCTCAAATGAAAGGTATTTATTGCCCAAGTGTTCTTGGACGCCAAAATGTATGTAGTAAAAAACATCACGTAAATTTATCGAGTGGGGTATCAAAATGCAGGAAGTTAGAAGACGATTACAAAAATATATATGTAATAACTGTAAAATATAAAATAAAATAAATTATTAACAATAAAAAACTCAACTAATGCTGAAAAGATCAAAACAAGCTTTATGCGGGCGGTACCTTTTGCAAATCTCCAACTAGATGAAAATTAATGGGTACCGCCTGCTATAAAGCTTGTTTCAATCTTTTCAGCATCAGTCGGGTTTTTATTGTTAATAATTCATTTTATTAAACAACTGGTTTTACTGAATGGTCGCGTCGTTTAGAGTATTCTGGTAAGGTGGTGTGAAGGAGAGTTAATCACAACAAGAAAAGACGATGAACATCGAAAAAAAAAACAACTAACTAGAATAATATGTTACCAATGTTTTATTCTGTTATTCTTAGTGGTAATTTTTTTACTGCCGAAACCACATCTATTACTATTGGAGGTTATACACTTAATTGACAATGGTTTTGTTGGACAATATGCATTTTATTGACGATAATATGACGTAGACGAAAACTTAGCCAATGCCGCATACTTAGAAATGTTGTGTTGAATATTATTATTTAACTACAATGTTGTTCTTTTAGAAAATATCAGTGCACATGTTTATTTTCTGATTGTCTTCTTCATTTCCACATTTCCACAATATGTCAATGTCCGTGCATTAATTTTGAATTTCTCTCATTTTTCTTCTCTCACCCTCGAAGTTATTTCTTGATCGAGGTAATCTTTGAACTGCGTCCAGGGTAAAAGGTAACGTGTTATAGCATACATGACCCTTCTGTAGGCTTTCTAGAACCAATGTATCCAACCCGATAAACGCCGGAACTCAGTGAGGAGATTGTACTATCAGCAGTTCGGTGGAAGTTGAATTCTGCCCCAAACTTGCTCCGAATATACGACGTTAGTTTTCACTCCCTTCCTTTGCGGAGATATTCAGTTCATGACCTATTATTGTTACTTTAATAGTTAGCTTCATTGTCCCTCTAGAGTCCCGCTCTATTAATTGCCAAGCAAGAATTTTCGGTTGTTGCACTATTGCTGGTATTATCATCTTCCATTGATCTCAGCTGTAAAACTTTGACTTGTGTCTTGTGTTAATAACAGTTTATCCTCTAGCCTCTGGCTCACCAATTTATCACTCTTGGATAAGTTGGTTCAGTTGCAGCAGTTGATTATATAATTACTTCTATAATTTGGGTACTTAAGCAATTGTTAATTGAACTATTCTGGACAAGTGACAAACTGACACTCATCCGCACTCATTCATCCATTTGTTTTATGAAAATTCCTTGAGCTTCTACGTCGTCACCTTCTATATCTATCTGTCTTTAATATCTTTTCGGGAATCGACTTTCACGACCGACCTCGAAATGAATACAGAAGTAAAGGATGAATTATAATTGTTTTCATAATAAGATATATGTTTATCGTTTGGTCGCCATATATTGCTAAACAAACGTGTTTTATTTTCTTCATAAAGAAATAAACCTAATATTTCAATCGCTATAGTCTTCCGTAAACTATGGTTAGTCGTGGAAATGATATCAAATAAATAGGCTTCACAAAGCCTAGAGCCGAATAAACATACAAGTGACACGGTACACGCAGGATACAGGATGTCAGTTTGATTAACAATTCTATTTTAGCACTAAATTATAAAATAAAATAAAAATATGCATGGAATATATAATAATAATTGAGTTAAATAGTGTATAAAATAAAAATGAACAAATATATCGTAACGTCAGTGATATTGAGTTGTATATTAAGTACTCAGTGCAGTTTATTTGATGCTATTTCAAATAAAATCAAGACTAATATACTGCTAAGGAATATGACGGAGAGGTTATATCAGAGATTGGCAGGATTAAGCTCACCATATCAAATAAGAAACCCTTTTGCTTCTTATGTCAAAAAGACCAGATGGGAAGATCTATTGCCAGAGGATGATGATAGCGATCACATAGCTAGTGTTAAAGAGGTTTACAGTACGACCGTGCAGGCTCGTGATAGTGTTAAACGAAATAATAGTGATAAAGAAAACAGTACATCAACAACGGTTCTAGCACCTTCTCCAGACAGTACGCCTATGTATGAGCATGTTAAGCTAGTCAGTTTTATTTACAAAGACAACATAAAAGCCTTAGCTTCATATCCAGCATATAAAACCAGTTCTAAAAATCGTACTATAAGTGTTGCTACTACTGTTTCTACAACTACTGTTGCATTCAATTGTACGGGTGCTAAGTGGTATTATACTTCATGTTTTTAATACGACTGATTGGCTGAACCATGGAATCTATGAAATAAAAATAATTAAACCCCCCGAAATGTAGGTATGTAAGCGCATAACTTCTGAACAACTCTTTCAAATTGCATAATTCTTTTTGGTTTGGGTTCGTTATTGTATGGCTAAAGTTTGTATAAACAATTGAATAGGGTGCACGACGGAGTAGCAGCAACGCCATTAGAAATGTCTTGCGGCAATTTGTATAGGAGGTGCAGCTGTAAAGAGTTTGAATTCCACGCAGGCGAAAAATTTATGGCGGTACGAAATTCGCCAGGTCAGCAAGTATCAAATTAAAGTGAAGTGTTCTAAACATTGTTATTGTGAAAAGTAGTGTCGCCAAACTTTCTTATAATAATATCACAGTCTACAGCTAGTTATTTATATTATTGTGAGTTGATGTGCCTTGAGACAACAAAGAGACTAAATGTGGGTTAAATAAATATTGCAGATATCAATTAAAACATTAAAACATACAACCCACGACCCTGGCAAAATTCCGAAAGGTGACGAACTTCTGTAAGATTCGTTATACTGTGGATAATATTATGAATAAACACGTAACATAAGACTATGACATGATTGATCTTAGATAATTTTCGACTTGAAGTCTAGGCACACGAATATCTGACATGAAAATTACTATTTAATTAGCTTATTGTTTAATTATCACCCATGTAAATTTATCTAACTATGCCGTTATATTTAAATAAGTAATATAGTTTTACCAAAATTTTGAAAAAACTGTGGGTTATAAATCTGGTAAAATGATTAGCTGTTTTAATTAGAACTTAGTCAAACACCTGCATGAAATTTTGTTAACTACTTTTTAATAGTAACTCTATACAAGTTAAGTGTATAAGACGATACATGATTAAGGTGCGATTTATACAGAAGAGACGTGGCGTGGACATGTGGCGGTAGCGGACAAATTTAAGTAACACAATATAAACCTTATTTAGTGTACAATAACGTCAAGGACGTGACGAGCGCCCCTCGATGCGATAGCGCGTAATTTTAGTGGCAGGTGGCGGGAGGCGCGGACGCAATTCTCCTCTAAGACAAAAACGACGTTATTGCACAATACATAAGGTTTAAACGGTGTTCCTTAAATTGTCCGCCACATCTTAGAGAAGAATTGCCCACCCTCCAGGCGACGTCCCGCCACTAAATAACGACGCAAATCTCATCTAAGGCAAAAGCGACATTATTGTACACTTCATAAGGTAAATTGTGTTACTTTAATAGTCCGCCACCGGAATACGTCCCCAACACGTCTCTTCTGTATAAACCGCACCTTAAAGGACTAATTTCACCAATCAGTTATTTTGCAATTAAAAAATTAGAATCACTAGTATTTGCGTTAAACCCTTCAGCTAAGTTAAATTGCTTGTGCTAGGAGTGGATGAGAACCCGGGACCTGTCGACCGTGGGCTGAGTTCTTAGCCACTCGGTTTGATCGCAATTATCATTGTTGAAATCTGTCTTAAATACGTTTGGCATTGGGGTAGATATTATTTAGTTTCTCCAAATGCATTTTATTATTATATTTATAAAAAAAAACAGGTACTCTTTGGAATTTATATTAGGTCATGTGACAATAAGTTTCCTATGATATTGTCGGGAGTAAAATTAAGTTATTAGAATAATAAATAATGTATGTACCTATAAAAATATAGAACGTTTTTTTTTCTTGGCGTGCACAAAATAAGATATAAATTACTGTTGAATTAACTTTATTAGAATAAATCATTTGACATGAAGTACCTCTTGACCTATTATTGTCTTAGACCATCGTACCTATAAATCTCCACTGAAAGAGCAGCGGTTTTTTGAGGTAAAATATTACAAACCACTTTGAATCTTATATATGTGAGAAAAAGATCACAGTCATTCGAAGATCAAGGATGCGCAGAGTGCCTGCTCGCAATCATTTTAAGTACAGAAGTCTGGCCCACTCAGTAGTAAAATCTTCATCACCAGGGGACCTGTTGTTCTTCAGTTGCTTGAGAGCCGCCTGCCCGATATCGGGTTTCTAATCGGTGTAATGGCGCGTAAGCGGGGCTGTCACTGTGTCCCGTCGGTTTACTCATCCGTTATGCATTTAGCTGTCCATAGAATTTCTCGATCTCTTCAAGGATCCCAAACTTTGAGGCAATCATTTTACCATCCACAGTTTTAAGTTTCGTCAGATGGGGCCTCGCCAACTATTGAGCGAACACTTTCGAACCCCTATTATGCTCAATCGATTCGTAGACGGTGCGTGTGTTGAAGTGTCGGAGGTCGCGTCGTATCAGCTTTTTAATTTGTTTGATTAAAGCCCTCTCATCTGACGAAGACGACTGTGTGGATGGTTGTTTACGCCTCCTTCTCATGAGTTCAAGAGTCTCTCTAGCAGAGCGACAAGATAAACGGCGTATGCTTGCGCTCTGAGATTAATTTAATTAGTAGAGTCAGCAGAAATGAATTTTATTTATATACTAATATCCATATAATTGTAAAATAGTCGTATCTGTGCATTGGAGATATTTAAAAAAAAACTTGGGTGGATCGATTCTGAATTCAAAAACATATATTTTTAAATGTATTTTCTTTTGTTTTTTTTTTGTTAGACAGCCATTGATTAGACCTAATATCTTACGTAGCCTACGCACGCGGGGGCAGCCACGGGCATAGGCTAGAAAATAAATAAAATTATCAATTCGGCTATTGCAGGACATAAGTATCTACCAATGTGCGCTATTGCCCCTGATCCTCCACGGTCCGCATCCAATCCATCCGAGCTACTTTTTTCAGGTCGTTCCCCATCTTACCCAGGGCGTCCCACCTGCCGTTTGCCTTCTTGCGGTCTCCACTCTAGTACTTGTGTGCTCCAACGGCCATCGATGCCGTAGAGATAGTAGGTAGTAATTAACTATAGTTATACTAATAATTGGACTTTTGAGAGATGCAAGTAACAGACAAAAACTAAAAAATGGATAGTCAGATAAACTAAGTTGTTTCTGCTGATCGTACAGTTTAACAGAGTCTCTTAATCTTACACCGCTTCGGGTTTCCAAGATGTCCCCCTATTTGATCAGTTGGCTACGAAACGGAAATGAAATAACGGCTATTTCATTTGTTTGTTTCTTTATGTTCCTGTCTATAACCTAAATAAGACTCAAGTCCGTTTGGATTAGAATAAGCTCAATAACATGTTCAAAATAGTAATAGTACAATCCAATTAATATTATAAATGCGAAAGAAACTCTGCCTATCTGTTTGTATTTGATGAAATTTGGTAAAGGGGTAGATTAGACACTGACTGAGGACATGGGCTATGTTTGGTCGTGTTACCCGACCGGCAAAAGCTAGCTTTTAGTTATTTTTAATGAAAGTTTTGATGACAAATGGGACAATTAAATGACTTGGCTTTTCTAAAAGATGAATTTAGATCCATTGGTTTACAATTAAATCCAACTAAATGTGAAATTTATCTTGATGATAATATTGACAGCATTTCGACACTATCAAAATTCAATGTTTGGCCCCAAATTTATAAATTGTTCAAAAAACTTCTCTCCGTCTTCTTGGGTCCCCAATCTTGGAGGAAGCATATGACTCTTTCGTAGAAGAAAAAATTCAAAATTTCTATGAAGTTTCGGACCGGTTGCAACAAATTAACATCCATTCTACTTTCACAATAATTCGGTATTGTCTTTTTGTCCCTAAATTTACAATTGTTCTACGTTCAACTCAACTTTTTAAGTATTTGGCTCTTTTAGGTAAAATGGATAGTGTGATTTAAAACACATCTTGCAAAATTCTAAATGTGGATATGAACGACCGAGTCTGGCTTCAGGCATCCATGCCTGTTCGTCTAGGCGGGCTCGGCGTTCGCAAAATTACCGACGTAAGTCTACCAGCTTTTTTATCTTCGGTGCATGGCACGGATGATTTAGTTAGAAAAATCCTAACCCCTAGCCTAACTATTTCAGAAGTGCCAGGCAAGGCCGAAACTTTAAGAGCTTGGAAAATGTTTTGCCCAAACGCTGATTTGCCAGCCAACCTATCTTTTCAGAGACAATGGGACGTGCCGCTCTGCAACATGGTAAGAAAACATCTCCTTTCTACGTCTTCCAATGTCGCGGAGCGTGCTCGCCTTTTGGCTGTGGGGGAATGGGAATCCGGTGTTTGGCTGCAGGCCCTACCATCGCCCAACATAGGTACCATGCTGGACGATAACACCTTCCGTATCGCTGCTTGCCTTCGTTTAGGTGCTCCTTGCATTTCTCCGCATCGACGTCGCTGTGGAGAAGAAGTTGGTAGCCCTGGACACCATGGTCTCTCATGCAGTAGGAGCGCGGGATGGCTTTCACGGCACGCGTACATCAATGACATAATCCGTCGGGCTCTTGTCACCGGGGTTCCAGCCGTTTAAGAACCTGCTGGTCTGCTGCGCGATGATGGCAAGAGGCCGGATGGAATGTCTTTGGTGCCTTGGAAGATGGGAAGGCATTTGGTGTGAGATGCAACATGTGCTGACACCCTTGCGCCTTCACATCTTCAAGGGACTGGGGACTGTACCTGCGCTGCTGCTGCTTCGACAGAGACCCTCAAACGGCGCAAATATCGTAGTTTAAGTGATAATTACATATTTGAGCCGTTTGGGGTTGAGACGCTGGGATCATGGGGTCCAAGTGCCCGTCTATTATTTAAAGACATTTCCAAACGGTTAATAGACGCTACCCGTGACCAGAGGGCTGGTTTATTCCTTGCGCAAAAGATCAGTATTGCCATTCAACGTGGCAATGCCGCCAGCCTTCTGGCCACCCTCCCAGTTGACATCGATGGTGAGGAATTCTTTGACGCCTGAACCTGCTGGTTTGTATATATTATGTACTTATTGTTTTTATATTTTTTATTTAAATAATTCTAATGTACATATTGTAAATAATTATTGTTAATAAACATAAGGTTCTATTATTATATCCTCTATTATCATCTTATGCCCATGTTAATCTCATCAGCTGCTCTCTAACTAACAGACGAGGCTCTGGTGCACCCTGTTCCGGCAGGTCAGATAGCTGTAGCTAGCGTGATAACCAAAATACACTAGCCAGTAAGTCTCTCTTAGGTAAGTCTAGAGTGCAACTAGGATTGCGCTAACATTATGATGAAAAGCAGGTGAATAGGTATTATTTATTCATACATTATATCGTCAGCCTCCTTGGCGTAGCGGTAGTGAATGCGGCCGCTGCGCAGGAGGCGCGGGTGTGATCCCCGCTCAGTGCAAATATTTGTATGTATGAATATGGGTATTGAAATTGGTCTGGTCGTGCCTCGGATAGCACATTAAGCCGTCGGTCCCGGTTGCAATACAAACATCTATGGAAGTCGTTACGGTTAGTTGGAGCCATCAAAAATCCAAATACTGGTCTAACTGCAATGCTTCGATATCGCCTTTGGGTTGTGAAGGTCAAGTTTACCCAAATCCGCAGTTAGACTGGTAAAAGCGGACCCCAGACTCCAAGTCGATAGCTCCGGATGCGACTGCGATTACCTCTAGGATGAAGGAAGAGGATACATACGTTATATTCACGCCTGTAACCCCATTTATTATTTACCAACTATAAGTAACAGAAATTCAAATTCGTTCTCTAAAACGGCGCAAATATACCAATTTAATTGGTAACTTTGTTTTTGAGCAGTTTGGAGCAGTTTGGAATCGAAACGCTGGGCCCTTGGCGCGCTATTCAGAGAAATAGCGAAGAGACTAATCGACTCTTCCCGTGACCATAGGGCTGGCCTTTACCTCGCTCAAAGAATTAGTATCGCTATTCAACGTGGTAATACCGCCAGCCTTTTGGGCACGGTACCAGTAGAGGTCGATGGGGAGGGATTTTTCGATGCCTAAAGTTGCAGTCTTCCCCTTTTTTCTATTTCGTTTTTATACGTACTATATAGTAGGTATATAGCATAGTTAAACATAATTTGTTCTTTTTTTAATTAATAGGTTACTTGTATAACAAAAAGAATCCGTTCGCATTACTAGAACTATGCCATGAAATCGCTACAATACAGATTTGTACATTCTGCGTCTAGTTTTAGTTACATGTAGGCAATACTTTTTTATTGCTCTCAGAGGAAATATAAAAGCCATAAAAACATTTACGGCACATTGTTTTTAAGTGTTCCCATTGTTTGTTACCTGCAGTGATTGAGACATATAAATTCGATTAGAACAAGTATCTGTACAAAAAACTCACCTTTAATAAAATGACCCCAAGACTTCTGACACGTCAATTAGAATACTAATATAAGAAACCACACTATCATAATCATCGTAAACTGCTCAGCATTCCCACCTAAGAGCCTGGGGTCCAGTCAGTCCTTCTCAAAACAGACAGCCATTAGTAAAAAGGGGTGCCTATTACTAATATTATTGTACATGTAAATAACAATAAAGCAACCATGAAACAATATCTAATAGTGCTAATAGTAACGATATTTTTTGCATCAGAAACACAATGTAATACTGTCGGCAAAATATTTAATGTCCTCAAAAATAAAGTTAGTTCGAAATTTGATGAATTTACACAGAGTATCCGTAATAAATTCGATCGGGGTCATAAGATTCTTTACGAAACGCGAGATGCGCGTAATGAATTAAGTTTAGTAGATACCTTAACTCTAAGGATACATAATATAACTGAAGACTTTAAGAAAATCCTAGAAAATCCACTTCGAATTTTTGATAAAAATAGAGATTGGGATGGGGACATTTCAAAAGCGTTTGGTATTAAAGACGAGAAAAAGTCAACGTCAAAAAAGAAAATTAATTGGCCCATGTTTTCTACTGAAAGGTGGACCTGGGAAAACTATACTATGTTCAGAAATGACACCTTTGATCCAAATGATGATGATTTTAAAAATAATGGTATTGAAGAAATTCAAGAACCCGATAATGGTATAAAGGACAATGCTGGTTTCATGGACCATGCTGGCATCACGGACAATACCAATAACATGAACAATACCGATAATACGGTAACAAACAACTTCATAGACAACAACATCAACATGCAAGCCGATGGAACTAGCATCATAGACGATGGAAACAACATCATGGACGATGGAAACATCATAGAAATTAACAACCTAATGACTGATAATGATCTACCGTATAGAAGAATAGGTAGAAGGTTCAAGAAAGGCAAGAGTTTATATCTTGCACTTCAATGAGACTTAATATAAAACGTTAATGATGATAAAGAAAATATATTTATTTGGAACTCAATTAGATACCTATTTTATTATTATCGACTGGTGTTATTATTATAATATATTAAATTGATAGTAGTGTTCATCATAGCCACACGGGAACTTTAATACAATTTCATTAGCATGATACATTACGAACATTTGTAGGAATTTTATGTAACTATATCTTGGAACTTCTTCAGAATCGACGTAAAGCACTTTAAAAGTCCCATTGGGTTTTTTAATACACTAATTTTAAAAATAACTAAAAATCTAAGTACTGTACAAAATATTCGTTGGAGGAATCCAGCCAAACCACTGCCAATTGCTGTCAAAGTTCGGGCATTGCTGATGACAAATTCTTACTAATCCTTACTAACCTATCACAATTCACACGTCATTGCGAGTGGGTCTTATAAAACCACTTAGCCTACCGAATGTTGTAAAAGCAGATTAAAACTGAATTGCCTGTAATAGCAGATTAAAATTGAATTGCCTTCAGAAGATCCTGTGCCCTGAGCACGAACAATAATCGAATTCGTAACATAAATGTAACCAGAAAACGGAGTAATGTTATTGGCCGCCTACCTACTGTAAACCAATCGCAATGCTCCATTCCCTCGATACGTTTACGTTACGAATTCGAATGTTATTCGTGCTCGAGGTAACTTAATAATTAATTCGTAACTTTACATTACGTGTAATTAATGTAAAGTTCGCGAGCACAGTATTACATTACATATATTTAATTTCTAACTACTGTACTGGCTAAAAAGCATCCGTTATCTTACATAGAGGCTAGGCTGCTATACTGCCTAAAGTCTGGCAGTTAAGCATCAGAGAGCCGTATACCTAATCTTAATAAGAACCACGGATCTCTGAGAAATTATGATTAAGTAATTGGAAGAGTGTAGAACAATCACCGTTGTAAGGATGGTAAAATACTGACAAACAATCAAGGGTGTTAGTGATCTCTGGATTTCAAATTTTGTGATAGCAAGTAACTAGGTGGTGCACGAATGATAAGCTGTTAAAATTATATATGAACTCTAACAACACCATTAGTGGGCGGAGGGAACGCAGAAGAAGTTGAATGAATGAAATTGAATTTCGATTAAACGTCTATAATCAAACTCTAGGTTTAATGGCCATACCACGACGCGTATAAGTAATTCAATCTGGCCCTTCACTCTAAGTGACAAATTTGTCATTTTTTATGCGCGTTCGTAATACCCGACACATTTAGGTTGGTCTAGTTTTACGTCAGTTATCTCTTCTATGTTATCCAATTGTAATCCACAACCTTCTCACGTTGCGACTGCGTTTGAAATCGATCGGCAACGCAACCGTGCAAGGCAGTGAACCGCAGCCTTAATAAATCGCAATTGAATCATTGAAGCGCGCCCGTAGATCTGGTTAGATGTACTACTTTTATTTTCCATGAATGAAAAAAAAGTTATGGAAGATTTTACAATGCATTGTTCTCAAACTGCCACTATTTTGTTTATAGCTGCAGTATCCGATTAGATTGCACACTTAATGTCACTTATAAGTTGCCCTCGTTTATGAGTAGATATCGTATCTACTCATAAATGCTTATTTTATCTGAAAAACTGAAATCAAGACACGGTTAAAATTATTTTCATATTTCATTCTTGGTCCAAAACAATATTTCGTACATACTAATAGATAGTGTCGTATAGAATGAAAGTTAACTACAGTTCGACTGCCCACGTCGAAAAAAGGAAAACAATAACACTACGCCAATAAAAGAGTTTCGAAAGTGCTAAATAAATGAAAAATTGAGTTTAAAAAAGTAATTTAAATAATCATGGAACACTGTATAGTGATAATAGTAACGACAATGATGTCAAGTGCACAACTTCACATACCCCGGAATATTTTAAATACGACAATGAATGAGATGCATAACGTCCAAACAAATAATGTTAGTGATACGGAACCAAGCATATGGAAAAAATATCAGTTACATGGGTTACATCAGTTAAAAGATGATTTTGTAGCAACATTTTACACCGTAGTTCATTCTGTGGGTAATTTTTTTAGAAACCTGCAAGATAAAATCGTTCAGTATATGATGCCAGATAGATCAATGATGGGAGAATTCACTAACACAACAACACCATCGATACCATCAACACGATCAACACCAAAGCCTGGTTATCATACTGTAACCATGAGGGTGTAAAAATTAGGATTTGATGAACCACCACAAAAACCACCATCAAAAAACTGTCACGGCACTATTCAATTATAAAGTGTATCACTCGCAGAATGGCAAGCTGAAGTGGTAGCGGGCCACATCTGTTGAAGAACCGACGGCCGTTTGAGAAAAGGACTCCAGCCTAGAGCGGAGGCAAACGGAAGGACGCCCTCTAGCCAGATGGACCGACGACCTGAAAATGTAAATCGGGGAACAACAGCGCACATTGGGAAATGCCTATGGCCGCCTATCAGCGTCGTGCTTAGAGGCGGCTATTGTTCTACATGCTTGTGTGCGACAGTACTTCATAATTTCTGTAACGTTGATATAATATGTAGAATAAAAGTTTTCTTTCTTTCCGTCCTTCAATTCATCCGGTAATTCATCTCCATCGAACCAATAATTCATATATTCATAATCACCATCTTCTGCCTCACCATGCTGCAGAAGGAAAGTCATCAGAATAGGGTCACCGTTATTATTTGTTACGTTCTCGATATTTTGACATCACATCGAGAACGGCCTGTCGAGATGCGGTGAGGTTGCAACCGCATGATCAGTGGGCCTTACACTAACCACTAGGCAATAGTGATTAGTGAGTCTCACAGTAATCACTACGCAATAGTGATTAGTGGTCACGCAAAAACCGCGCCTTGTCGTGGAGTTGTGGATACTAGCCTGTGATACCATACCATAGTGGTTAGTGGGCCTAACACTAATCACTAGGCAATAGGGATTAGACGGCAAAAATGAAGGTGAACTGAACATAACTTATGACAGTTACAGATTGGTTGAAGCGTGTATTGGATCAAACTGACCCCGAAGCTCACACCTGACTTGTAATGATTGCATAGAGAAGTATATAAATAAAACGAGATTAGTTTAAAATGAAAAACAAAATTTTATTACAAGTTCGTTTTTTGGTAAATGCAAAGAAATTATTTATATTATTACAGAGACATAAAACAACCAAAATATTATCTATTACATTTTTATGGCATCTAAACGATTTTAGTTCATAATTAACTAATAATAAGTAGAAGCTGTATACTTAATAGTTACAATGTAAAAAATAAATAATTACAATAATTATAAAATTTAACAATGGCTTACGCGTTATTATTGGATGAGACATTTTTTCACAAAATGTATAATATAAATTTATAAATCGTTTCGATCAGACATAGGTACTAAGTTTTATAATACATAATTGTATAAACATGTTTGATTATATGTATAATCAAACATGTTTATACAATATAGTCTGCAAATTAAGTACATTCATGGCCTAACTTTCATGTGCCTACATCTAAATGTTTAAGATATTAGTAATAAAATACATGAAAGTAAAAATAGTTAACTTAAATAATTAAAACGTATTGTCATTATTCACCAAGTTAATTTGTACATAGGGGGAGGATCAAACAAAACGGCGCACATTGGGAGAGGCCTATGTCCGACCAGCCGTAGACTGCGGTGGACTAATTAATTGCCTTGAAGTTGTACAAGAGTTTACCTGGGCCATTGTTAGTTGTACAATTGCACATAGCTAGAATTTAATATTTCATGTAAGTACTACAGCGTTGAACAATATATATCCTGACCTCTCTGAATCAGCTTATTAATGTGCAGGAGGTAGGACACGACGGTATTTCTGTCCAATTGAGCAGTCCGACTGGGGAAGTACCTCCGCCCTACGGAATACCGCTGCCATAATAACCTCTTGTTGTGTTCCCGGCAGTGAATAGGGTAGCCAGAGCTCACTGGAGAGTTTTTGTGCTGTCTGTGGGGAGACCGAAGGCTATTACTGCTTTGTCTTCTACACTGACAGCACAGAAACTCTGTATTTACAGGGTCGGCAGCACGAGTGCACTGTAAACACTTTCCATCAGGTGGACCGAGTGCTTGTCAGCCACCTCAGAGGTGTAACAAAAAAAATAGAATCAGATTAAAATCGACATTTTGACTACATATAAATCCTATTACTACATTATACAAATTATAATGACACTATAATACACTGGCTGATTGTATAGACGTTTCGGAAAAAAATATTTGGATAGCAAAATAGTCTGGAAGTAATAATACACCGAAAGTTTTTTTTTTACATTCCCCGTACATTTTTTCTTACATCTTTTCATTCATCCCAAAAAATATAAAATAAAATTTTTTTCGCCAAATTAATGTTGCTTTCGATACTGAGACCAAATTCTTTTTTGTTTCCGAAACGACTATAAAATTAGGGTATTTATACTGTATCATCATCATCATCATCATATCAGCCATACACAGTCCACTGCTGAACATAGGCCTCTCCCATAGACTTCCAGAATGACCGATCCAAAGCAGCCCGCATCCAGCGCTTCCCGGCGACCTTGATGAGGTCGTCCTTCCACCTAGCCGTTGGGCGTCCTACACTGCGTTTGCCCGTACGCGGTCGCCATTCCAGAACTCTTTTGCTCCATCGGCCATCTGTTCTGCGCGCTATGTGTCCCGCCCACTGCCACTTCAACGAGCTAATCCGCTGGGCTATGTCGGTTACTTTTGTTCTCCTACGGATATCATCATTTCTGACGCGATCACGTAGGGAAATACCGAGCATAGCCCTTTCCATAGCCCGTTGAGCGACTCTGAGCTTGTTTAAGAGACCCATAGTGAGGTACCACGTTTCCGATCCATAAGTCATCACTGGTAACACACATTGGTTAAAGACTTTCGTCTTCAGGCACTGAGGTATGTCGGACAAGAAGACATCTCGTAGCTTCCCGAACGCCGCCCAGCCGAGTCGGATTCGTCGATTTACCTCGTCTTCGAAGCTGGAATTGCCTACCTGGATCATTTGACCCAAGTAGACGTACTCGTCAACAGCTTCTAAGACTGAGTCCCCAACATGAACCGGTAGAGGCGCAACATGGACATTTGACATAACCTTTGTCTTGTCCATGTTCATCTTAAGGCCCACCTGTTGGGATACTCTGTTGAGGTCTTCGAGCATGGTGTTCAAGTCTTCCAGCGATTCTGCCATAATGACAATATCGTCGGCAAACCGAAGGTGAGTGATATACTCGCCGTTTATGTTGATGCCACGTCCTTTCCAGTTCAGTAGCTTGAAGACGTCTTCCAAGGCAGCGGTAAACAGTTTCGGAGAGATCACGTCTCCCTGTCTAACGCCCCTTTTCAGTGGAATTGGTTTCGTGCTCTGTTCCTGTACTCGGACCGACATAGTGGCGTTCTGGTATAAACACTTCAACACTTCGATATACCGGTGATCTATCCGGCACCGCTGGAGAGACTGTAGCACGGCCCATATTTCGATCGAATCGAAGGCTTTCTCATAGTCCACGAATCCTAAGCAGAGAGGCCGGTTATACTCTTTGGTCTTCTGTATAACCTGCCGCAGCGTGTGGATGTGGTCTATGCTACACCTTTACGGAATCCGGCTTGTTCGGGAGGTTGGAAGTCATCGAGCCTGTTGGCGAGACGGTTCGTAATAACCCTCGAAAACAACTTATAAATGTGGCTCAGGAGCGTGATGGGCCTATAATTCTTCAACAAAGTATTATCACCTTTCTTAAAGAAAAGGACCACCTTACCCCCGTTCCATGCTTCCGGCGTTATGCCTTCGTGTAGAACGGAATTGAAGAGCTTCTGAAGGACCTTCAGTACCGGCGTTCCGCCCGCTTTCAAAAGCTCTGCTGTAATTCCGTCCTCACCCGCCGCTTTGTTGTTCTTTAGCTGTTTGAGGGCCATCCTAATCTCGTACAGGCTGATGTCCGGGATGTCTTCGGTATAATGTCGGGTAAGCTTGGCTCTTGGATCTTTAGCCATGCCAACGGGCTGTGTTACTGATGTATATAGCTGTGCATAAAACCTTTCGACCTCCCTAAGTACCTCTGCCGTTGTCGTTGCCATGCCGCCATCCTCCGTCTTCAGCTTCGTCAACCGGCTTTGTCCAACGGACGCATTCCTCGCAAACACTTTGGAGCCTTTGTTTCGCTCTATCGTCTCCTTAATAGTTTTTGTATTATAGGAGCGAATGTCGTGTCGCAAAGATTTCTGTATGCGTCCGTTGAGCCGCCTATATGCCTCAGCGTCGTCGGAGGTCTGTAGTGGCATAAATCGACGTTTGGCCATGAGATCAAGGGTCTGGGTCGAAATTTTTTGAGGTTTTTGTTTAGGGCGAGACCTAAAGAATTTAGATCCCACCGTTTGGACAGCTTCTACCAGCACGTTGTTTACCTCGTCCACTGAAACGCGATCCTGTAGACAATCGAAACGATTGGATAGTTCGAGCTGAAAGCTCTCGGAGTCCCGGACATCGGCATATGGCGGTCTGAGTGTTGACTTCATCAGACGTGACCTTTCTAGTCTAGGGCTAATATTCAATGTGCCTCTTACGATACGGTGATCGCTACCGGTTTTTACACGGCTGATCACAGAGACATCATTGAATACTTGCCTCTTTGTCGTCAAGATGTAGTCAATCTCATACGCCATGTTAGCCGGGCTTAGCCAGGTCCACTTTCTCTGGGGTGGCTTTTTGAAGAAAGAGTTCATCGCGTAGAGACCCTCTTTCTCCATAAAGTCCGCCAGCATGTGGCCCCGGTCATTCCGCTGCCCATATCCAAAAGGCCCCACCCTCAACTCCCCATCGCCCCGTTCGCCCAGTCTCGCGTTATACTGTATAATAATCATATAACCGTAATTATATATCAAATAACCATAATCATTATGACCAAAGACGAACGAACGAAAGACCCATTAATTAAAATAGACTAAGGTCCATGAACTGCGAGCGTGTTTACCAATATTATATTACCATAATTTTCTGTGAAAAAATGTCCCAAATGGATAAAATAATATAATCTAAAAATATTTACATTAATATAATTAATTAGTAACTGGCAGTTTTAGAAGGCACAATACATTTTTAGGAATTTCTAAGCATAATTAAGCTAATACGATATGTATTGCTAAGGCACTCTAACAGTCATTCTACTTATTTAAAAATATTTTTACATATCTACAAGCTGAGATTTATGTTTTATTCAACCATGGGATTATTACTGATAGTAAGGATCTTGATGACTACCTACTGACTGCCGAACCCATCATAATCTGTACTTTAGAAATATTTTACATACATGTGATAATAATAAACAACTAATCAACATGATATCTATATATCAATCAATATATAGCAGTCGTGTATTCTCTCGCCGTGGATATACATAAAACTATAATCAGCTATAGAAATTTGGTTATTTTCAGTATCACTTATGGTTACGCGTATGGTCTTGAATATTAAGTTTAAATTAATTGACTGACTGACACCTATTTTATCTTAAGAAATTGGATATCATGTAATGTATAAGATGTTCTCAAGAGTTTTTTGACAGTATGTATGTAAAAAAAAAAAATATTGTAATGTAAAAAAATCCTTGCAACAGCAATAAAACGCATGGTTTTTGAGACCATGGCTCGATTTAGCATAGTACACCCTGAGAAAATAGCTTGTATATAACCATAACATTTATTGCATTTATAACACCCACTTTTCTATAATGGATACCAAAATTTATTTGTTGAGATGTTGCCTCCTAAAATATAGTTATAAATTTTATTTACGTAAAGCGTTCTTATTAGTACCAAATACCACCACATGTTCATTCGAAATATTGTTTTAATCAAAGATGTACCGACTAGTCGATTTAACGTTCTAATTTTATCTGAAAATATCCTTAGCTTTAACATCTATTAATATTAATAAATAAATATATATTGTATGTGTAATTATTGCTAGGAATGGCTACATAAAATATTTATATATTTTTATATAAATTTTGAAAAGTTTATTACTTCTGATAATATAATAATCTATTCGCTACATCTTTAAGAATAAAGTTATCTACCGAATTTAGTTAATACCTAATTATTAACTTAGATCACATTTGTCCACATTTCATATTACATACACACTTTTTACACTTATCACACTTCAAGATTTAATCTTTCATTCATCTATAATAATTAATAATTGTAGTGTACCTAATTCATGTCATTTATGAATTAATTTTAATTTATAAGTAACATGAAGCCATCACATACAAACCTCTCAAAGCATTTTCTTTTTTTTTCAGTTATTTTTTAACAATATGGCGACCGAAAATAGACGATAAACTTGACTAGTATTACGGTACTAAAATATAATATGTACTTCAAATGTCAACCTTTCATTTTCTTTGTAAAAAAGATATGAAAGTTAATTTGCAAAAATTCGTTATATCATGAGGTAAAACTATTGCAGAACATTAATACAGCTGACATATATATGTACTATCGGAGCAGCAGTGGAATGTTATGATTAAGAACGTATTCACAGAATTTGATGATTTGTTTTCTTTTTAATCATTAATCATCAGATTTTTAGATTGGCAATTAATTTTTTTACATAAAACGCGTACTCCTTATTTTTGCTTGGTACGTAATTGTTACCAAAACAATAATTACACCGCATTATTATTCAAAGACTATTTAAAGACGTCCTTAATCACAACATTTATTTGTTGTCAAAAATTAAATAACATTTTTTGTAATTTTAAAAGTAATAAATTAATAACACCGCATGTAGGTACTCTATTGGATACCGACCCTAGTCCGAACTACAAGAACAGCTAAAACTTATAAACAGTGACTCGTTGATAGTGACGTCAGTACCGGTCGAGGCTGGTGGAGTCGCGGCTGGTGACGTCACTAGCCGCGTCGGTGGCCGAGCTTTCGGACGTGTCGGGGCTGTCGGGAGTGTCGGACGTGCGGTCGGTGGTGCCGCCCGTGTCGGACGTCACGCCGAGCGACGTGGTCGGATATCAAAGATGTTCGTCGCGACCGTTCAGGGGCTGTCGCTCTGCGTGATCCGATGGGCGGTTGCGTTTGAAGAATCCACACTAAAATAGAAAGCAGACATTCTTAGATGTTACCCAAAAACTTGTAAAAAAAAAATTGCGACTTGAGTACATAAATAAGTCTTAATCTTGTTGAAAAATCTGGAAAGTAATGCCATATATGACGTACGGTACGTTATACACCCCATAATAAGTAGAATCAAAGGATCAGGCTTCCTCGGACAGTTTAACCTATATCGTTGAAACATAATTAGCTGTACTCTAACTTCAGTAAATTGACTGGCTTGAAGAACCAAGCTACCTTCATAAAATGAACAGGTTCGAAGGACCAAGCTACCTTCACAAAATGAACCGGCTCGATGGACCAAGTTACCTCTACGAAATGAACCGGCTCGAAGGACAACAAACCTTGTATAGCGCAAAGATGAGCAGCAGCAGCACCAGCGCGCCCACGACGGCGGCGAGCACCACGACCCACAGCGGGATGCCGCCGCCGCCCAGCGCCTCCAGCTGCGGCGTCACCAGCGTGTGCGCCTCCGCCGTGTGCCACGGCGCCTCCGCCGGCCGCCCGCGCTCCGCCAGGCGGGACACGCGCGCCGCCGCCAGCGTCGACAGGATCACTGCGCGGTCTTTGGAGATCTGAGGTGGAATAGGGGTTGGTCTTTTAGAGTAGTGTTGTGATGTTTAGAATGTAGATAGTTGTTAAATAGTAATTAAAAGGGTCGGTGATACCTACCGATTACTTGCAAAACTCTCTCAGTTTACTAGGAGGAGGAGTAGTGGAGCAAACAGCACTTTAAGGTTTACTAGTCCTATACCGCTTAGCACGGATAGAAATAACGGTTCTCAAGGATTTTGGTAAGATCCACCACATTAGTTTCATTGAAATTCAATGAAGCTAATGTAAAAATGCCTATTTTCATCACCTCCGACAGTTTGCTGCAATTCAAGTCTTCTTAAATATGTAAAATAATAATGTTTAAAATTACCTCATTAAGCACTGTCGCATTCATCCTCGACCGGAATGCGAACCACGCCTCCTCTCCCTTCGCCATCCGTCCAATAGTACACCTGAGCACCTCACACTTGTATTTCTCTTCACACTTTTCCAGGATCTGCTTCAGTTGTGGATCCACCTGCAAACAAAACGATTTCATGATCAGATAATGGATTTTTTAGTAAAAAACAGGCGGCTACTGGTTAGAGAAAATTTCGCATCTAGCAAAGTCTTTCCTCTTGGGCGTTCGGAAGTCAGATGGCAGTCGCTTCTGGAAAATTTGACATACCAATCAAAAACAATAAGCAAATCTCAAAATAGTGCGAATTGTGGACGCATCTTTGAAATTGTTACGAGTATAAAGATGATAATAAAAGAATAACTCATACCGTATCTTGGCGTCTTCTTCTTGTCTGCTGGCGGTGTTGCGAAGAGCCATAGCTGCCTTGAGTGCCATACGATGTCGAACCACCTGAAGAGCATTGTTGTGAAAATTAAGAATCGAACAAAAATGAACTCGTTGTTTGAGATATTCACATTCGATTTTAATAGTAGAATTAGTGCTCTGCTTACCTGAATGTGAAGAATAAGAATAACTACTGCCGCTGCTTTGATGATTTGCACCACCAGATTGGTACGCGTGTCCACCAGATTGGTATGCGCCTCCACCAGATTGGTATGCGCCACCACCAGACTGATATACGCCACCTCCAGAGTGGTAGCCTCCACTAGCTTGGCTTCCACTTTGTACAGCTCCAGCTCCGGAACTTCCCTGGCTTCCACCACTTCCAGTCACATCAGCAACTCCATATCTGAATTCATTGTTAGGATTATACGCGGCACTACTTCCAAAACCTTCAAGTTTGTCTTCTTCCTCATCACCAACTACGGTCACGCTAGAGGATCCTCGGAAAGTTGAAGAACCAGCTTTCGCTACTTCAGGGTTCACTGTTTCAGTAGTTGCCCACGAGCCGTGGACGAATCCTTGGCCTGATCCCCGTGAGCCTTGAGCATAGGTTCCTGAGCCCTGGTTATAGGTGCTTGAACCCTGGTTATAGGTTCCTGAGCCTTGATTATAACTGCCCGAGCCTTGTGAAGAGCTTCGAGATCCCTGGTTGTAGGTGCCAGAACCTTGGCCATAACTGCCAAATTCTTGAGAATGTCCCTGCCTGGATCCTTGAGACGAAGCTTGGTTTAACCCACCTTGGTTAGCATATCTAGGAAAAGAAAATATTAAGATCAGAAATAATTAATTTGTTTATGTATTAGTTTATGTATGTTTATATCATTCCACTTTGACTGTTAGTCAGGATCTTGAAATACTTTATTTTGTGTATGGCAATCGAATATAGGTATTTGAATAAATATTTATTTTTATTTTTTCTGATAATTGTAAAAGTTGCCTGCAACACCAAAGTTATCAGTCGCGTGTTGCCACTGTTAATACTGAAAAAGTCAAAAAGGAAAGAAAAGACCGGACAAACGTAAAAGGAATTTAAACCTTCAGTACTACCAAAAATTGTTATAGGTAATGAGCATAGTACTGACCAGAGAGGCTCAATGTTGTATGATTAGAATAGTTTTGAATATCTAATTATTTTTTTCAGTAAGCTTCCTGTTACATTATAAATTTATGCATGATAATGATGAAACGTAAAATACTTACACACTGAACGAGCTACCAGGTTCTCCCTCGTGTCCAAGATTTCCGTATTCTGTACTGGTCTCTGTTTGTGATACAATATTATGGTTCTCATCGAAGACAATTGTTTTATTTCTAATGCGCACAACTTGGCCTTGGCCAATGTTGCCAAGATTCTTTTTAATATTTTCCAGTTCTTCAGCAGTTAATCCAGTAAATCCTCCTTGACTACTCCAGCTAGAACTACCTTGAGAATGAATGCCTTGATTTTGAGCAGCAGCCGCTAAATTTCTTCTTAACTGTTCCTGTTCTTCGACAGTTAGTCCTCGACCATATCCTCCCTCACCATATCCACTTTGACCACTCCAACTAGAACTACCTTGGGTATTAGTACCTTGGCTTTGGGCAGCAGCCGCTAGAGTCCGTCTAATCTGTTCCTGCTCCTCTGCACTTAGTCCTTCGCCATAAGAGTTCCAAGTTTTATTGTAAGAGTAGGAAGTGCTGGCTTGTCCTCCTTGGCCGCCATATTGACCACCAGCTTGGTTTCCACCGTACTGTGTAGATCCTTGACTACCACTGAAGCTGGAGCCGCTACTGGAACTTGAACTGCTACTAGAACTGTGGCTAGTGGCTTGTCCTTGACCTCGACTGTATTGGCCATCAACAGAACCACCACTGATGATCTTACTGCCACCAGCCTGTTCCCAGTAAACTGTAAGGTACAAGTCATATTTTATTCAAAGAAAAGCTTAGCTTTGAGTTATATTTAGTAGGTCTTGATATTATAATAGTACCTAACTTATATAGCACATGGGTGATCACATGAGTGTCGTGCATCATTCCTATCTATAATCTATCTCTATGGCATCTTTCTTTTACAAAGATTCATTCGGCTGCTTTAGGTGTAAGATGTACAAAATTATCCTTTCTTTCGTCCATACTCACAAACATAAACGTTTAATATTAGTAGGACCACTTTATTCATGTTTTTAATGGTTGTTTCTGATTTCTGTAAAATGTTGCGTTTGTTTTACTAAATATTGATGAAATATAAAGTACATAAGTAGCTGTTGCCCTTAGCTAAGCCCGCGTAGAAGTCAGTTATGGCAACCGAGCTTAGCCTTTGTCGTTTCCCAAGCTCACCTCTGCAGACTATTTCATATTTAGGCTTGAAATCGTAACAGACAAACATACAGAGTAACTTTCGCGTTTATAATATTTGTATAAAGCTATGGATTCTTATTGGTCTACTTACGGTCTGTCTCCTTGCCGAGCAATGCGGCGTAAGCGTTCTGCACGAACAGGTTTGCAGGGTTGATGTGGCGCGGTTCATCACAGATCACGTTACCGATATGTTGAGGCTTCACCAACATGTACATCAGATTCTCGCCTGGAAACCACCATTTATATGTATGTTATAATATACACAGTGTATTAATTGGTTAACATTCTAAACGAAAATCTCATCTTCATTCGAGCGTCAATCTAGGTTCCATCCAAAAGTTTTAATTTCGTACCCGGGTTATGCTATCCAATAAATCTATTATTGATTTTTGCGATTTGAATTAAGAGTGAGTACCACCTGGTAGTGTTATGGCCAGGATTTGCGTCTGGTACCTCTAGATTGTGAGGCTGACTCTTTAACCACTTCTACTGAAATAAAGCTGTGGTTGGCTGGGGCTTCGAAGATTGTAATTGTAAGGCATCATACATCGAGATACCTTAACAATTTAAATTGAAAAAATTGAATCGGTCTCGATGGGCTTTGAACCCGCGATCTTTGCCTTACAGCGGCAATGCATTGACCAGTGAACTATCAGACCGCGCCCTAACCAATCCAAATTTCTCCTTTTAGATCCGTCTTTCAGGCAACGGTGGAGCATCTACCGACATTCTTACGAACTATCGGAACCAATGAATGATTTTTCAATCATTTTTAAACATTGACTTTTGACTACTCCGCTCGTACAATTTGAATTAAAAATTTTAAGCATTTGTTATGCTTAATATTCAAATCGATTAACACTCTTACCTTCAAGGGTTTGGTAGGGCCACATGAAATACACTTCAGTCTCGTCCACGGTGAAGGGTCCTTCGTTCTTGATATTGTACTTATGGATGACCTGTGGACCCAGTTTGGTGTCTTCTTTAATGTTCTGTGTTGCGTATAGAGAGGCGTTGTAGTGCAGCTCCGGTGGGTCCGATGTTCTGTACACAAGGGGAAAATATTAATATTGTAGTATCAGTGGTATACACGTCTATTACTAGTGAGTATGAGGTGTGTTTAATTTCTTGGTTGGCAAAAGTGAGAAAGCTGGACAAGGAAAGGGAAGTAAAGAAAACAGAGGTTAAGAAAAGATACCATTAGACGTGTGTTTCAAATGTATACGAATAAATTAAATGATTTCCTTTCTCCTTTATCTTTCGAAACCCACAATAATTCTTTATATATTTATTTATTTATTTTTATTTTATTTCACTTTATGCACAATGTACAATGGCGGACTTAATGCCGTAGGCATTCTCTACCAGTCAACCTAGGGTGGTGCAGAGCTATAACGAGGTAGGCACAAAAGAAGTATACTGTCCAATCCAATTTAATCCTTAATGTGTAATCGTTAACGAATTCATATTGTTCTTACCCAATCACAGACAGCTGAGCTTTGATAATAACGCCGATATTCATATGCATGCTGTTATCATAGTTGGTAGACTGTTCAGGGTTTGTGGAGTTCGCTTCCATGTCAAAGCTGAGCGCTGAGACCCTGGCGTCTACCTCCAGGATGAGGCGGAACTTGAGCTGGAAGGAGAATAATTCATTGATTAAATGCAGATAATATTTTTATGCTCCCAGGATATAGTAGAGTGACTTCTTCTTCATTCTAGCTCTAACCAGGGTCGTATCCGAAGACATCACTTCGGAATCCAAGGTTCGCTTTTTCTAGTTTAAATGCTTGTTTGGCTGAACTTAGATGTTTTTCGTGAAGCAACTGCCGTCTCATCAGGACCTTGTTGGACTGCCCGTAACCACTCCCATAAATATTCTTGTGACTAACTATAAATTGTCCGTTATTGAATGTACAATCCATAAAAAGTGCCCTGTTAAAGGTAATAAGATCGCTTCCTATTACGTGGGATCATTTAGGTATCTCGTTCTTTATAAGGCCAAACTAAGGACCACCATATTAGAATTGATTAATAAGATAGAATTCACGCAAACTAACCACTAGGCAGGATGCCGTTAATTTGATTATTATGGCCGACCAAAAAAGAAATAATTGACGGAAAGAATAGAAAAATATTAAAGTAAGATCATCGATGCCGTGAAATGGCTACAATGGAACTGCGGTTAGCACTGTTAAATGCATATAGTTTTTTTTGCAATTCCAAGACAATTTAGCACGATTTTACATTATTGAAGGGAAAGTGGCGGCTTCCTTCAGTTCACGGAATTGTTGGTTTTAGACAGATAAATAGACAACTCTTTATTGTACACCAATATTGAATTACTATACCTACTAAGTTTATTACGTCACTGAAATTAAAAGCTGTTTGCCGAGAGATAGCAGCTGAGAACATGAGCGTGCTTAATAGTACTGAAATTAGGCAGTACAGCACATATACTTAATGATAGTTAACAAACTTTACTGAAACTTACCTTTTGCCCACTAGCCATAGGATTTCCCAAGTCACACTTCAGTGTACTATTTCCATCCGCAAACCTATTGCTGATCGAGCAATATATGGGCGTGTCAGAATTTTCTTTGTCGAGTCTTTCCATCTTGGAGTACGTGACTCCAGCAGGAAGCCGCAGATAGTAGGCAGCTTCGAAGGCATCTTCTAAGATATTCTCGACTACGACGTCAATTTGAATGTTCTCATCGGAACCCAAGATATATTTGATGGTTGGCCTATAAACAGAGGAAGGTAAATAGAATTCAAGTTAAGTTGGTACGCAGAAGACGTCAATTGTTAGAGCTACTAATTATTGGGACCAAATAACTTCATGAGAATTTTCCATCTTTTAATACCAAAGTGCTATTTACATAGACCCCAAAAAATTGGTGTAAGTAATTTTATTGTTCACTTCAAAGTATACATCTGCCTATCCCATCAAATACGTCTAAAAACTTCAGGCAAATAAACCACAGATATAGAATTCTACAATACGACTAACGAAGACGTGGCCAGCGTCGATAGTGATAAGTGAGGACGATTGGCTCTTTTCGGTGATCGTGACTCCATATTCCACAGGGTAGTCGAAGGGAATGGAAACAGAGATTGCAAGCTTTCATTGTTGTAATCAACAGCTCCAATATAGTTGTTAATGAAATAGGTACTAACGTAGAAGCGGCAACTCTAAGATCAGGTATACAAATATTGTCAGGTCCGCAGTTCTTTTGAATGTTCAGCGAGTCGGCGTGGACGATACTCTTGGTCTGGTCGAGTACAGGAGGCACGATGTTACCGGACGGCTGTGATATCAAGTCGTAGGACATCTTCACCTCAATGGGGGTGAGCTTATCGCGGATTTCCTCCTAGAAACAGAAGAATAGTAATATGAGCCTTCTGTAATCGTGAGAGCAAAATATTTGCTATTCGTCGATGCACTGTATGAATTATTATAGTATTACATTACAGTTGATTATGTAGAGTAGGAAGTTGTATCCTCGGATGGAGTTCTTAGTGACCTCATCTTGTGTTCGGGACTCAGTTCTATTTGAATAACAGCTCAACATACTTATTGAATAGCTAAATTAAACGAATATTTACATTGAATACCCACCTCTATCCACCTTCGGAGATATACGGGCCTGAATTATATGTATGTTATATTGAATAGTCAACTTACATCCAAATACACCACAACATTCTTGCATTCTTGTTGGCCCTGTGTTAGCCGTATCTGAGTCTTGTATATCGTCTCCCTACTTTCGACCAAGAAGAGACGCTTTGTGGTTTTCTGTCGCGAATCCAGGTCTAAGGTCACTTCAAACTCTGTAGAATATATACAATATCGTTATTAGTATATTTGTTCGTTTACCTTTTATCACTTATATCGAAGAATCAAAATTACCATATAAACTTAAGGTAGTACAATCACATAGTGCAGTATGTCATTTAATAGTAGTAGTAGTACCTTCTTCACTATTTAAGGAGCCCTGAGAAGGTGGTTTCTGTTATATTTACAAGTACTTTAAATGGATTGAAGTCCATGCTTAGATGTAAATGTCATAAACTACAACAATATCAAATCTTGTGCTGTCACTAGTACCACTAACATCGAGAGCCAATAAAAAGTGCAATAATATTTACAGTTCATAACGTCGCTATTTCCCTGTTTATTAAAACATGCAATACTAATAGTGACATTGAGAACTCCCGTGGTACCACCGAATAGCACTACCTCGACAACTCACCGAAATAGCAGATATATCCTTTCGCTTGGAAACAAACAACAAATTATTGTGATACTAAATATTAATACATATATAATAGTCTTTATATACAATACATAAATAACAAAATAGTTATAATAAGCATTGATATTATTAGGACACTTAAGAATGAAGTGGAAATGAAATTGTAGGATTAAGATTTTAAGAAAGATTTAAAGATATTCAAAGAAGAAAGTAGAATATGAAGATCAGATGGCAGTCGTTTCACGGAAAATCTCGAAGCTAAGCCAAACCCGCAGTAAGACTGAAAAACCGGACCCCAGACTCCGAGGTACAAAGATTGGAATGTGAGTGGGATCAATGCTAGGATGAAGAAGAGAAGTACTGAAAGTAGAATTCGAGAATCAAAAATCAAAAGAATGTCATAAAATATACTGACCAATTAGCTGGTCCACATTGACGCCTCCGTACGTAAGGCAGAACATGAGTTGCGCACACGCCACCATAGTGCCATTGGCTAGGGGACATTTCTTGTCAGTGAGGGAGATCAGCTTGCTCTCGCTAAGGAACTTTACATCTGCAGATACTTTCACTACTGGACGAGACCTGAAAAATTAAAAGTATTTTTTGTGAGACGTGATCAAGGATAACTTCTTTCGCACGGAGACAGACCTTTGCATGACTCCAGCACTTTGGGAAGAAATAGAATGTGCTATGTCTTTCAAATAATTTTTATATACGATACGTCAATTTGACTTCTCATAGCTCGATGATAAGCTGAAGCAAAATCTCAGGTAAAAGGGTCGTCATTACAGCCTCCAACAATAACACCTTTACAATGGTGGCCCTCATATTTGTGCAGTAGACAGTAGTTGAGTGCCTTATTCTTTTAAATTTTCAAGAATAGATGATACTTACTTCAAGAACACAACGCTATCAGATTTATAAGCTCCTACAGCAAGATCAGTGTAGTTGTTGCTATCCAAGTCAACTCCTCCAGAAAGTGAAAAGCCGAACGTGCTTAACGTTGGCGATATTTCTTCTGCTGTGATAGCCTGGGAGTATTTCTCGTGGATACCGAGCTCGCTGCCATGATAGATATAGACCACACCACGGCCATTCTCGCCACCATATGGCGCTCCAACGGCAATATCTGTTATTTAAATAAATAGTATTCAACGAAAAATCAACGTTAAAAGCAAAAAGGATAAAAAAGAGACTATCATTGTAAGCGATCACTCTCAGTAGATCTGTTGACCAGACCCATATAGATCTGATGAGATATTGAGACATAAAAAATCTCACTAGATATGGATCTTGGATGGAGTGGATCTGGTCAATGGATCTACTATGAGTAATCGTTTGTACCTTATTGGGATGAATTAGTTTTATGAAGTGCGAGTATTTACCTCCAAATCCATCATAGTTAATATCTCCAAGTGACGTAACAGCCAAACCGAATCTACCTCGTGATACTTCACCAGTTCTAGCATGGCTTCTCGTGAACGACTGAAAAATCTCATACATAAGACATCATAGTCCAAAGAATCTTTATACAACAAAAATGTATTTGATCTCAAGTCATATCTCACCCTGTCTTTATCTTGATAGATGACATAAATTCTTCCGTGCTCGAAACCTTCGAACTTGGTCCTGGTAAACATAGGTGCACCCACAATAACGTCATCGTAACCATCACCATCGATGTCGCCAGAAGCAAGACTGTAACCAAAGTAAGCTCCAATCTGGGAGCCGCTGATATTTTTGATATTTTGTAGTTCCCAAGTGTACAGCACGACCTGGAAAATATCATAAAAAAATACTTAACGGTCAAAAGATTACTCAATGAAATTGAAGCATTTGTTCGGTCATTTCTCTCATATCAAAATCAAGAACAATTATAACATCGATAGATTGATATCTTACCAAGCCTTTTAATTCTGCTGCTCTAGGTACTCCAACAGCAACACTCTGAATACCCTGCCCAGCAAAATCTCCAACGGTTATCGAATAACCCATGTAAGAGTCGTCATACTTAGGACTAGCTTCAGGAGTCGCGATCAGAGCAGGTTTGTTACCCATCATAGACTGGGTCATCAGCTGACCTATAATAAAAGTTAAATTAACTTATTTTTTCAGTGAAAAACTTTTCATTTATTAATTTGAACGATTTTAAATTTTCAAATCAGAAATGGAAAAGAAGAACGTATATTGTGGGTGATGGTGATACTGACTGACGCTTTAAAATATTAAATAAACTATTCATTTTCAACTAGATTCAAGAAAGCTACGAGTATTTAAAATCGTCCAAACAATAACATAGAATACAACGAATCACAAAACGGCAATCATTCATGAGTCAAGTATTTGTCAATAGATGATTTTCAAGCGGGCCAGCAGTCCAGAGGCATGTGTGATAGATGGGTTTGCTTATCCAGCTGTCTAGTGTTGTAAAAACCCTTTAATCTTTGCGTTATTAGCATTATAAGACCAAAACGTGTAGTCACTCCCTATCAAGCGTGTAGATTCAGGGATATTTTAATATGTTATGAATTGCTAAATCCATGTTACAGAGGCCGCAATAATGTACATGGTAGAATTAAATTTAAAAACAAATCTAGTGGAATACAGTCGGTCACATCTATAAATGTCATGTCCTATCGACAAAATGTTAAGATCCAAAATTCTATACAGTGTTTGCCGGCTTTTACTGTATTCCATCAGATTGTGAAAGCCAATAACTTTTTATAATTCGATATTTTATTTGTTTAGTTTTAAAGCATGGACACATTTGTTATTTTAATATGATTTAACCTCATTAATCAACCCATATTTACTATTTTTGGATAATCTAGGTACATTCCTATTTACAAAATTAACTCTTACAACTCTATCCTTTTATTTGTGACATAGTAAAATTGGAACATAGTAATGAATGACAGTTTGAAAACTTCATGCGTCATGTGATGCAAAATAAGCCAATCCTTCAGTGTGTCAGAAATAGTGTTGACTTCTTCGCACTTCATGGGGAAAGTGTTGCAATACAAAGTGACTGATAAAATCATCCAAGTAGACAATATGTTAGCACAATGGTACTATGAAATAAAGGAATACCATCTATGATCTTATGTCTCGTGCGGTTTTTATTATTCATATTCTATAGCTAAATAGGTTTTCAAGATATTAATGGTTTTTCTAATGAAGTTTGGAGTATGAGAAAGGTATTTGGTATAATTCCATAGGGTAACCTTACCACCATGATTTGAGGAAAGCCAATGATTGAATCAATATTGATGACAAATAATACAAAATGAATAGTTTAAAATTCATTTGTAGAGTCTGTTACCAATAAAGATTATTACAATCTGTTTTAAAATTCATTTTTATGTTCAAGTATAAGATACCATCTGTATGTGTTTTCGAAAAAACTTTAGAGTCAAGTACTTTGCTCGGAATTTTTCAACAAATACTAAATGAACATATTAATAAAATCGTATAATTATTAAAAAGTCATTAATGGCTGTTATCTATAAATTTGATAACTGTCGTGGTTCAATAAACAAGTGCTCTTCAGCGTTGACACTATATAAAACATATTGATTAATAATTTGATCGGTTAGAATTTTAATTAACAATTTAGAAGCATAATTGAGTCTGATTAGAAGCATTAAGTAGTCTGTTAGCGACTGTGTCGACGTCATCGATGTTAAACCTGTTAAACAGTTAAAAAGCATCATTATACTCGAACAACAAAAATGGAATTTAAAACAAATAACCGTGTTCAAGGCGTTGATAAAGGATTAGGCGATCTTAAGCCTTTCTATGTTATTACTGTTAGAGTTAAGATGTCAATCTGGCGTGACGTTATTACAAGTTTACCTTCTTCCGGTATTTTCGGCATATAGTAGAAGAACGACTCTTTCGGATCTATGGAAAACGTTCGCCCTGTGGATAATTTGAGTGTCAGTTATCATGTCAGATCTTTTGGTCTTGTCTGCTCCGTCCGAAATTATTTCTGTAGATCACTCTGTTTACTATCGCTCTTGTAATTTGTCCTTGATATTATCTCCATAATGGCAAAATGTATAACCCTGGTCATTCATTCTGTACCTACGAGTTTTTTTTTATATTTCCTATCGTAAAAATCCCTTTGGTAATTTTGATAGCGATACTAAAATAATGAGGTTGTTTAATTTCGCTGCTACTGGTTCTATATTATTAACTATATGCAGTTATAAACGTTATTTAAATCCAGTCTAGATCTTTCATTTCATTCTAATCAGCCACCATGCGCAGTTCTCTACGCAGCTACATCTCTAGATGGGAATCATCAAAATGTTTTGCACTCTTTATTAGATTATTAAGCATAGCTATTTCCAATTTGTACGTTACCTTGCCAGAAGAAGCTTCCTGGGGCTCCCATGAACAGCCTTTGCCCGTCCTGTGAAAGGAGAAAGCAAATTTTAATAGTGATTCATCAAATAACACTTATTTATATCACATCCTCAATAAAACATTATTTACATCTAAATATTTGATTTATCTGGCAAAATATCCAGATGGATCGATCACACATAAAGTGAGTAAACATTATATAAACGCATACATAGAATGTTTATTGTATAGCATATGATGTTGGTTCAGTTAGCTTATCCAAACATACACTTTCATGCAATTTATCTGTTCAGGCAAAACCATCCGTAATGTTGCATATTTTCTAGAACTTTACAGTTTATTAAATCACCCACGTCAAGAATTGCAGTGGTATCCAAAACAATATGAATATTGTGTTATTACAACAGATTATTCAATTCTATCTTCTTCAAACGAGCGCCAATCTCATAGCATCCAAAGCGGCCGCTCTTATATCCAAGGTCCTTTCCCTAACTCAGTTTGGATAGCTTTTACGGAAACTATAATGACTACCTGAGATTTGTTCATTCAACAGCAATTAATAACTGACATATTCATCCTTAATAGTCAATAATTATTCATATGCCTAGAGGTAATTATTACCAAATTCTGTTTAACCTACAAGACCATATTTTAGCTATACCGATAATGGTATTCCATGGCTTCAGTCCTTCTTAGTCTTTCTTAAAATAGTGAAATTTTAGATGAAATTCTCACACAAACAAACATACATTACAAATACCACAACAGACAAGCCAAATGATAGTTGAAAATACTAAAGCAAATATTCCTTTAATCCTAATAGTTACTCTATCTTCATTACCAGACATGTTATTTCAGAAATATACCACAGCAATCACACTCAGACGTGTACTACAGCCAATAAATATAAATATTAGACATTTTCATACTTCTAAAACAATTAAACCGGCTAATGCCGTGTCGAGCTTAACTCTTTTATTTATATGGCCGTCGAAGTGTTTTACGATTGAGGGTCCAAACATTTTATGCCGATACTTATGGTAATGCACTATCTATCTTCTACCCCATCATTTCCCCACCCATCCATGTCCTCACCCCGTCCTAATTGCTCGTAGGATAGATAAAGTATATCGGTTTATAAGTGTATGATGTCATCTCACTCTGTTTTAGTAACCTGCGAGTGAAGTGCCGCGGTGAAGTGCCGCGGTGTGTTTAATTTGTAAGTTGAAGCGAGCGAGTTTTTTTTTGTATTTATACAGATGTGCCTCAGATGTCAGACCTGGCTTATTTTTGTCGGCTATATCGTTGGTTATACGTAATAGGAAGTGAATTCAGATACTAGATAAGTGTAGATTCGTCCATTTTTAGCCTTAAGGATATAAATATTGTAAGTTGACGTCTTAAATTCAATTTTTTATACTACTTACGTGGCAGACGAGTACACGGCCCACCTGATGAAAAGTGGTTACCGTGGCCTATGGAAGTGTGCAACACCAGAAGCGTCACACTCGCGCTGCCGACCCTGTTAGAACAGAGAGTTTCTGTGCCGTCAGTGTAGAAGATAAAGCAGGACAAGCCTTTGGTCTTCCCACTGACAGCACAAAAACTCTCCAGTGAGCTCTGGCTACCCTACTCACCGCCGGGAACACAACACGAGGTTATTATGGCCGCGGTATTCTGTACGGCGGAGGTACTTCCCCAGTCGGACTGCTCAATAGGACGGATCGTGTCCTACCTCCTAAAAATTACAGTATGCTACCAAATAGTCAAGGAATAATAAGTATTGGTGCATATAGTATAGATGACATGACATGACCCCGAAGGGGTAGGCAGAGGTGTATCAACACTCACGTTTTATCAACTATGATTTCGGCGCCACGTAATAGGGGTGAACCTATTGCCCTCAGCAGACACTTGTCTTGGGCTATATTCTTACTGTCGAATGGAGACCAGCCCTATCCTCTAGTATCGTTTTACGACACCCAAAGTAAGAGCTGGGGTAGTCCTATTCTACTTCACTAGGAAGGAACAAGGCATTAGTATAGTAATATATTGTTAGTATAAAGGAACCAGTTTTTTTTTACCACTTCGGTGGGCAGACAGGCATATAAAAAGACGTCTATTTCATTCAATTTGAAATTTCACACTTGTCATAATATACTATTTATCATGTTTGTAGATATGACTTAGGATTCATGTTTTATATAGTGTCCATTCCGTTATTTAAACATTCTCAGTGGGTTGCCTGTCGCTTAATGTACCTGTGCCTGAAGTTTTATAAATAAACTAGCTCTGTTTTAATTTATCTTTGGAAGGCTACTTATTAACTTATTTTAAGCGTCAATTGTAGTGATTTTAATTATAAGTTGAATTATATTTTTCACTCGCTACAGCTTAAACCTTGCGCCACACCCAAGACAAAAAGCAGACATCACAAATTCGTGCGTGTGAACAAGTGTGAATGATAAGCCCTGATGGTTCAAGTTACATACTTGACAGGATTGAAATGACATATGTTATCAAAAACTTGTAAGTACGGAACATATTGTAAGAAATTGTGGTCTTTCTTGCGAATCGTTTTTAATATGGCAAGAAGATATGCCTTAATGGTACCTACACAGGCTAAAAAGACAGCGTTCCTCCATTAGTAAACTCTATCCGAGGTTTTCCTGTCAGCAAACGCTTCCAGTGAACCCTGAGCTACGGAAACAACCGAGGCTTTTGCTAGGATAATGATGTTCTAATTTTCAGCAGCATTGCAAAGACTGGAATATGCCTAGCCAGCAGCAGGAGTCGTTCACCCCAATTACGTGGTCATCATATATGATAATAATCCATCATATATGAATATAAGAAATAAGACCAGTGATATAAATCATCATTAATTATGGAAATCATATATGGATAGAATACAGCTGTTAATATATGTAAAAATTACTATTTAAATATTTTGGCATAGAATTATGGAGAAGTCAGGCGACTCCCGGGTCGTACCTGGTGCCAAGGTTGGCCATCCCCATCCAAAGAGGCACTTTTGCAAACTGCGTACAGGGTTCGAGCGCACTTTTGTTTAGAGACGAGCACAGATACGTGTAAAATTATTTATATTAAGAAAGTCAAATCGAATAATTGAATATATTTCAGGAAACTGGACAAAACAACCATTACAAAATTGCAAGTAAGTACTTAGATACATTTAAATCCAAGAAATTATGTTTAAAACATAAGGCCAATACGGCCCTAAAGAAAACTGTCATGGCTATAAAAAATAAAATAGTAATTCATAAACCGAAAATGGAGTTGGTAGCCCTAAAAACGAGATAAAAGCCTAGTCGTTTTAGCATTGAATCAGCGTACGCGGCCAATGAATAAATATGCGCGTGCGCTGAGGCTGAGCGCCATATACAGCGCGACGGTTGCAGCGCTGTCACGTGGGGGCAGAATGTCACCGCGATGCAACCACAAATGTAAATTTTATTGGTCATGTAAAGAGAGTACGTAATTTTATCGGACATTATGCACTTTTTTTATGATACGCGTGATTTTAAGCGATCGCCATAGCCTTTTACACAGACGTTGGTGAAGGTAACCTACTTTCGTGGTTTTAGTAGAAGACGACTCTTGAATATCAAAATAATTGCCATAACTAGCCCTAGCCATATAGAATTACCTATTGTAAATTGACGTCTTAAAATGCCGCAGTGGAGATTGTTGTGCCGTTTCTTCTCCACCAGCGCTTTGGGAGTGCTGGTAAACTAATCTTAAGTAAAATTGTTTGGAAACTAGCGACCAAGTTTTCTAATTCTAATTTATATTTTCTTTAGTTGGTAGACCCGAGCTTTATCTACTACATTCAATATTATAAGTGATAGAACTATTAGTTTTCTAGCAAACATTAGCTCCAAAAAATAGCTATCTGTCAAGTCTAGCCCATTTATAAATAATAAATTGTTGCAAGGAAAGAGCTTTTTGCATTGTTGTACTGTAAGAATGCAATTATATCATTGAAATAAAAGCTTTAGCTTTAAAATCGTTTACCAATCAATATTTTTTTATTCAGTCGCTCATAAAAGTCCATTTATTTTTAAGTCATTGATACTAACAGGGTCTATTATACGAGAACAAAGGCCCATAGAGTGTCCTAAGAGCTGGGGCAATAAAAACATAGTTATAATAGAATATTCAATTAAAATCTGCATAATATTTCAGACGTTTAAAATCCCATGTATTTTACATTTACAGCCGGCAAACCAGTCACCTTAACAAGATGAATTCAAATAATATTCACCTTTTTTATGACTCATAAAAGTTATTCTTCCGTGGTAGGTATTTGCATTTTCATTTGCATAGCTAAGAAAATAACTTTAAGTGAAATGTGTTACCTATATCTAGTTAAGGTCCGAAAAGTTAGCCACTATGCGATTTAATTATTAATAAAAATATTTTTACAAAAGTAAAATCCAGCTTCAATCAATTGAAATGAAGCCTCTGCGAAGATTTTAGCAACTTCATTTGTATTTAGCTAATACAAAATTAATGATGAAAAATATTTAAAAACTCTCGTAGCGAATCGTGTATTATCAGACCTTATCCAAATTAGTGGGACCGCTACTTAGTAAGTAGTGCTTGGCTAGACTACTACTTGGTTATTATTAGTAGACTTAGTAGACTAGGTGGACCCGTCCCGGATTCGCACAAGAACGATTGCAGTGAAACCCACTACGACAATGGTCTACGATGCTTGCACTTTCGTGAAGATATAGTGCCTGATGACGAAAGTTTCATCGCAATGGATGAAAGTACGAATCATCAATCAAAATACGAACAAAAACATTAGACATAATAACTTTCTTTATTCCGTAAAGAAGAAAGGAAATCTTAAGAAAACCGTACTTTAGTTATACTATCATGCTTTCGAGACCCGCAACGAAGACACTTAAATCTAGAGCAGGCGGCGCGTACGCATGTCCACCGCCCGTTATGCGTCATTACATCAATATACAAAACAATATTGACCGTCACAGTGTACTTGAAACCTAAGTAGGCACAACAGAAATAAAATAATGAAAAAATCTGTTTGCTTTCAACATGGATATTGAAATAGTGAATAACTGAATAGTTTGAGTTTAACTGGTATGTATAGTAATTATCTATTCTGTGGTATAGTCACTATCCCTCTGCAATTCCTAAGGATTTTCATTTAAACCTATGAACCGTTGATACATTATAAAATGAATTATTATTAAGACTGTTAAGGTACCTCAAAGCAGCATTAACCATGAGTCCATGCCAATTTTGTAAGCAAAGTAAAAACCATCTAGGGAAAAATCCAATTTGAAAAAGCGACTTGTCGTTAAAGCTGTCTAGGATGTCATCATTGGATGTCATTCCCCGTAGGTGTGAAGTCAAAGTTTGCTATAGCATGATCAAGTTTTATTTAACTATTTAACAAAAACTTTGCCTTAAAAGCAAAAGCGAAGCATTTAAATGTCCTCCTCGAACTATCGTCACCGATTTCGCTAAGTGCAATGGGACGCATCGATTTTCCCGCGCATTGCACCGACGCCATTGTCTGCAAATGGCCGCCGCTTACGGACGCGTTCCAAAACCATGTTTGTAAGCATACAGGAATGTATGACGTGGTCCTGTCGACATATTGTGCTAGATTTGGTGAGGACGGAAATTTTCTCGAAAAATTATCACGGGAATCCATGCAGGAATTTTAGCTGTAAAATAAGTAGAATGCAGTGACATTTTGAACGGTTTAAAAAAAGAATGATAAACGGTGTAGATGTGCACACGAAGGCTCATTTCATGCCCCCATATAGTCCATTGAAAAGTTACATTTGGCGTTGCATATTTTAGACGACCCAATTTTATTTTTTGGATATTAATGGAGGGTAATTTTAAAGTTCAATCTAAGTTTGTGAAATTCCAACCCTTGTCCTACGGCCGCCATCTTCGAGAAAGGTGTCCAGATGGTTTTTTATAATGTACCCGATGAACTATACCTAGGTCTCATAAAAAATTAGTGTAATTTTTTGTTGCATATAAAGATATCTAGGTACAACTTTTGTCATGCATGCTACATCTCCTATCGAGAGTATAAGGTGTATGGGGACCCCAACAAGAACTTCGGGATTCATACACTAGCGTACGACCTTTAAACGGCAATTACACCCATAAAAGTTATGGTAAATGAAATCGAGAAAAAGTGACGAAAGAATTAGCAGACCACGGCCTCCAAGGTGAAAATTTCAGATGTAACTAAGACATTCTACACGGCATCTGTTTGAACAGCGCTTTGTAAAATATGTCGCTAAGATATTAAAATATACGTATTTACCTTAGTTCCTTATTGGTTTTTTCATTCATAATATATCTACCATCAAATAGTATATTTTTACTAACCGAGCATCCTTTTAAGCCAACTTTTTTTTAAAGATGTCTTTACATAGATTATTCAAATCGACAAGCGCATCGATCGCATTAGAATTCAACACCCAGTAGTCATGAATAGGAATAGGCTGAGCACCTTGCAAGGTGTGGACACATTTATTGACCTAAAGATGGACAGTTCAATAAAATTGAGGTTATCGGGATGCTAGTTAAGTCTACGTTGAATATATTGCGACAATTCGCTTGTGTGATGCCGATTAGGAAGCCTATGAATAATTTTAAAATCAGAAATACTCGTAGCCTAGGAACATTGCAGATGGTATCATTACCTATAGGTAAATATTTATGGTGAATACGTGTTACACTTTTATATTTTTTCTGGGTTTATAGGTTCCCCCAAAATCTTCGGAGACCTAATTCAAGCTAAACTGCTAGCAGCTACACACGTGCATCCACTCTTGCTCAAAGCATGGTGTTCCTGAACTATGTAAGTAGATATACCTACGACTAATAGTCCTACGTATAATACATTACTACGTACTTAAACATACGTACTTTATCCGCGTTATAGAACCCACTTCATAATACTTTGAGATCAGATGAAACTACACGTGTTAAAAAAAGAAAAGATTAGAATAAGAAATTAATATAATCCTAATTAAGGAATACACTCGTATCTACCATTTTCTTATTATTTACACATATGTCTAATTAATCCTAATTAATTGTTACCAAGCAAAAAATATCCAGATCTGAATTAAAATTAATTACTGATTTAACCGTGAATTTAATAGATATTTTCATAATTAATAGTTGATCCATCCCGGATCCTTCTTCCTACAGTCCCGGGTCCTTTAAGCGAGGCGTGAAAAATCATCTAATGAGGCCGTCAAGCTGAAGACCATCATTATAGGTATTTAGCAGTCCTCAACGGTGACCTCGCCTGATGGCCATATTGACGTCTTCTTTATTCAAAAGATATCTCCGTATTTTTGGCCCACACACGTTAGCTGGTCACACTATGCGAATTCTCCTTTAACTTACCATCGGGCGCGGTGCAGTCATATTGACGTCTTATTTATTAAATCTTTACGATCATCACAGTAGGTAATAGGCCCACACACGATGGCTGATAGTGGCTATGCCATTGCAGTATACCGATGAAGCAGATAACACAAGGTAATAAATCTCCAAGGATTTTTACAATGGTTTGTAAAGTAGTACACATGTTACGACAACCTGCCTAGCGGTACTTGGGCCTCGTTACTTACATACTATTATTGCCAAGAT
The DNA here is from genome assembly GCA_949126895.1 of Eilema caniola. Lineage (NCBI taxonomy): Eukaryota > Metazoa > Arthropoda > Insecta > Lepidoptera > Erebidae > Eilema > Eilema caniola. The sequence goes on from OX421466.1 coordinate 2,933,180, forward strand.
GTACTAAAACGATTAAGCACTGTACTAGTTTTGACGCCTTACTTGAATGCGAAATTCTCAAGCTAGTGCTATGGCTTATAAGTGTGTTAGATAAGCTTTTTTGGCATAAAAATTGTGCCTCAGATCCGAGACTGAAATGGGGATGGTGGAGGAGTAACGGAGGCCAATTCTCGTTATAAAAAGATGTTCAAAATTCGGTCTGGATCTACCATTAATCTCAAAAATGTCAAAAACGATTACAATGTTACTTAAAAAATGTAAGACTACCTATAAAAAAATCGTTTTGACGTTTGGGAGATTAAGGTTATGTCGACGATTTGACTGATTTTTTTGGCGGGTAACCGTGGAGATTTCCGCGCGAAAAAAAGGTTCTGGTCCGCAATGAAAGTCATTCAGTAAACCGTTATGACGCAATTTCATCCTAGTGTTACCCAAAGCTTTCACCTCAGAGTTCGAGGTCCGTTTTTTCCAGTGTAATTGCAGGTTTAGCTAAACTTCGATATTTTCTATGAAATGGCTGCCAGTTGATCGCAATCCCTATCTTATATGAAATCCACTTCGAGAAGTATAAAAAAATCAAGCATGGTTTCATTATAAAGGAGTGTTTGGCAAAAACATCACGTTTCGTGTCCACGCTAAGATACTTAGATTCCATCTGTATCAGGTGTGTTTCTTGGAATCAGATGGAATCTTGTGGCGAGATGAAGTAGTTGCAAGGTTTTTTGACAATGACAAAAGATTTTAACTGCCTTAACTACCTATTATAATGTTACAAAATAATGAATTCAACTTTGTAATTAGAAGATTTTAGATCACTTACAAACTAGTATTTCACACGATTTTGTTAATAATGTTTCGTATTTTTATTAATACTAATAGTATAATTATATGGATTTAAATCTTATCCAATTTATAAGAATGTCAGTAATTACTAATTATTTCCGCAAATGATGCAAAATCCAAATCTTGAACTTTGGAACCCGGGGTTGGCTCTCTAACTTTTTTTTTATTTAGTACCTAGGTAGGTATATCATGGCTATTACGGGAGTGACAACTCTCTGCCTTCCAACTCCAGAGGAGAGAAAGAGAACCTGCACCAGAGTCTCAACCGTCATTTATTGAGGTGCACCTACCATTTAGCACTTAATGTGGGTTTACACTCAAATAGATTCACAAAGATAAATGTGGTAGTCATAGATAGATTCTTGTAACTCAATAAACCATCAAATATTGAAACTTTTGTACATTTTAAGTCACGTATCATCTACGGGTCAATAAATATTATCAAGAGGTTGCAACAAAAATAAAACACCTGTCTTTTTTCCAGCACGTGACAGCACACTGATTTTTTTTTCATTAAAAAAGTCCCATAAAGTCGCCGTAATGACATTTGTCACTTTTTTTTAAATGTGAGGCAAAGGCGTCGTTTAGTCATTCCTTGTCATGTTTATTGTTATTTTCTAGATAACGGTAAGTAATTAATCGTTTGTGTGTTCTGTTTTGAATTTAATCGTTTAAATTTTATTTTGAAACGATTACCGCTAAAGATTGCGTCAGTTTGATTTAACGTCCTATAAATTTTTACAGTACCTAGCTATATTTTTAATTCAATACGTAACGTAATATCTTATCGTGGTTGGTTGAAATACAAAAGCTTGTATTATTTAATCGTTGATTTTAAGCAAGCATAGTTGATAACAATGGTTATTAACAATTAAATTGTATTTATTTAATAAATCAAAATGTCAACATTGCACGATACGTAAATAATGTAACAATACGTAAGTCCATATAACATAGGGCAGAGTTATCCTGTGCTTATCAAAATATAATCCGCCCCAGATCGCTCCTGGTGCAAAAGTGCCCATCACCAGTCTAGAGAGCGATGGCCAGCCTTTGCACCAAGAACGACCCGGAACGAAAGTCACCTATCGTCTTGGTGAGCCTCTGTACAATCTTTTTAATATAGCTTTTAGCTTCCTTGCCCCAGCTCCCCAGGGTCTCCACCGCTACCGGTGTAAAATGGTACAGCGGCTCCAAGCCAGCGTACTTAAGCCTCTTCCTTGAGCTGGCGTCTTCTGCGGCGGCAGATGGGAAGTGGACGGTGCGACTCAGGTGGCTGGCGGGCTTCCATGCTGACACAAGTTGCGTCCCAAAATAGGCACTTGCCGTTTTTACAGAGCACCAAAATCAGCCCGTTCGGTCTCTTACCATCTTAACGTAAATATTTAGGTACTAACCGGCTCTACATACATTCAATCATACCTCTTTGCCATCACGGTAGATATTCCATATTCCACTTGCTATGATACTGGCATACCTTTCGCTATTCCTTTTTTTTCATACCTAGGCATATACTCGCCGGTCAATTGTTTCGACACTTGCATCACTTATTATATAAATTCAATAGCATAAGAACTATAGAAATTTTATTAGTAAGGGGGAGCAAAGCGAGCACAAGCACTATCCCACAAACTGGGCATTGCTGTGGTACACTTTAATGAAAAACTATCACGCCTATACATAATAACCGAAGGGATAGGCTGAGGTGTATTAAGTCCCACGTGATAGAGGACCCTTAGCCAAGGGTTGTATTTTTACTGTCGGTTGGTGATTTTATAACCATAAACAATGAACATTAACAATTTTATATTTATTGAACAGAATGAAAATCTACGCGATCCCTCTCAAAGCTCAGCTTTATGCTAATTTTATTAAAACAACTTATATCAGTTACATCCATAGATGTAAACTAACAAATAAAGTTGCCATAGCAGGCGTAAAGAATTGTTCTGTCAGAATTTAGCGGTAAAACTCAATTGTATCCCAAATATAGAGGCATGATAAAACAGCAATAAAATTCACTACTATTCTCAAAATAGAAATGTAACTTGTTTTATTTTTTGCTTGAAACAATAAAAGTTAAATAATTCATAAGGCTGTAGTCTGCGGCTGCCTGCGCGCATGCGGCTCACGTGCGCGAGCGCTCCTCGATGGGATCACGATGATAATTCTTCTATGGGCAAAAATAATTCTATTCCCACGATGGTAAAATCACGTTTTACACAAAAGTTGAAGGGTTCCTTATTTTACAGTAAATATCCCATAGAACTTTTTAGAATTCTATTATGGCTAAATTACCAACGAACTTCTTTTTTCTGTTTATTAACAAATAAGTCACCGATATTTAAAATTATTCCCAAGTCTAATTCTGTTTTTAAGTACGTAATTACCAGTATTTCTAATTAATCATAAACAGAATTTATTTTAATTTTAATGCACCTACTTGATTTTATGGTCTAGGCCTATATTATATTCCAAAATATTTAAAAGCTCATAGATGATTTCGTTACAGCGTTCATAAGAAAATAACCATGCTAAAATAATAACGCAATCCTATTTTATCTCTTAACGTAACGGACATACCGTAACTAATAACCAATATAAAGAAAGTACGGCATAACTGCATTTTAATACGTTCAATTATCAAAATTAATTTTACAACGACAATTTTCAATGTCGGCAACAATCAACCAAAGTGAAAAAGAATCGAACTTCACTGGAAACGGAACGTAATTGCTGTGTCAAAAAGATAATAAACTGTCATTATTTTTTTGTCTTGCAACACAGTGAATTAGTGATGAGAGTGTCGTTACGTGTTTAGTATTAAAGGGGGTGTAGCAGATAAAACACGTTTCAAAATATCATTAGCAAATGACAAAATTACGATTTTGAAAAAAGAGATTTTTATTGGCAAACCTACCTAGTCAGGTGACAAAAAAGACTGCATTGTTTATTTTTCTAAGTATTTCTATTAGCCATCGTCCTGCGTTTTCAAGGCGAAGACCTGGGGCAATATTGTAAATAGACTTTCAAACGCACCCCTTACATGAAAAGACGGTAGATTTTTCTGAAAGATAGAACTGGCGGCAAACTAGACCAACTCAGGTAGTTACGAAAAGATTTGTTATTCAGAATAAGGGTCCACCTTAGAACATGATCGTTATCTATCATACAATAATAGTCAAAAGTTGTATACTTGATTGTTTTATGTATAAAATGCTAACTGACAATTTGAAGTAAACATTGCAAGAACTAAGATAAGAAACACTTAACATATAAATAAAAAAAAGTCTTACCTTCGAGATAGCTCCTGAGAAACCTGCCTGGCACATGCCAGTCTTACGTTGGCCATGGCTCGCTGTGGAATTAAAAACATATTCATTAACAATCAATAAATAACAGCAATAAATAATGTATGTCGCAATGAAACGGTTTTGCACAACACAGTATATTATGTACAGGGTGCTTAGAGACATTTATTGCAGGAATACTATTACAAATAAAGGCATTAAAATCTGACCTAGGCGGACTGGCTATATATTCAATTAAAGTATTAACAAACGGGGCATTTAGATATTTAGAGCCAGAAAAGGATTTTAAGTTTAATTTAAAATTAAATAGGTAGGTGTTCAAGCTTTTATCCACTGAGGTCAAACATTGTCTAAAAAGTTTATGCAAAAGTTTGCACATACATTTTTTAAATATAGGGTACACCATTTAATAATACCTACAAACTACCATGAATTGAAACATTTTTTTTTATTGATATATTTTACAAAGATCAGAATCCACGTTTTAGCTACCAGTATTTTAAAATCATCGATAAACTTTATAATACTTGTCATCTTTTATATCATATTTTTGTGTTCATGGTTCTAATCTCTAACGTATTGGGAGCTCATTGTCAATTGTCTTCATAACTCATATTCAACTCAACTCCTAAAAGTATTATTTACTGCAGTACTCAAGTATCAAATACAAAGGTGGATGAGAATTTTTAATGCCAGATCATTTTCTCAAAGGCAATTTTTTTAACACCAGGTGTGTTACTCTCATGCTGATCCCGTAGAAAACTTTTTTATTTATTTATTTATTTATTTATTATTCCTCATACTACTGATAATACCCTTCTTGAGGAACGCCATATTGTAGTCGCTTGGAAAATTTGCAGCAGGGCGTTCAGTCCAAAGCTTGAGCGTATTTGGGATGAAGTTTCTTTCAGACCACATAGTGCGCACCGCTTTCGGTCACAATGTCTGAGGATAAATTCCCTGCCTAGCTCTCTCTGACAATCTGGCTTTAATTTCATAACTTTGTGACTTTACTTGTAACAAAATCTTCATGAAATACCATTCTCATGCTAGACTTGTTCATAACAGGAAATTAATATTAGGTACTCTGTAAAAATCTATATCCAGGCTACTGTAATAAGTATATATCCGTTCACAAAACCTACAATAAAATTACAAAACCCGCTCGAGTCGATTCTGTGAGTGATGTTTGTCGGAAATGCGATCGAGTACAGTGCGAGAATTTGGACAGTGGTAGTGGTGAAACGAGTGCGGTAGAGGGTAGACCAATACGGTCTGCCCAATAAAAAGTAGCTTGGCGAAGTTCTACTAAATGAAACGAATATTTGACAGAAAAAAATCACTCAAAGAACAAATGGCGTCAAGCGCGTGCTTTTTTATGAAATTATCGTTTCATTTAGCTTACTAACGCGATGGAGAGTGAAAAACGCTAATAAACCAGTATAAAAAAAATCTTTACTCAATCGAAAAAATATGCCAATATGTTGTGTAGCCGGAGTACTACCATGTGCCTTCGGCCTTGGGAGCGCTTCCCTTACACTCGATATATGTGTGTGTTCTTCTTGTTTTTTTTTTTTCAAATAAATATGCATTTATATAATTTACCAGATACATTTTATAGTAATATGTATTAGCTATTATAATATAGATAGGACATACACGCAGGGCCCTGCATGCAATTATGTTATTAACTATTGATGGCCATAGATGTAATTGGTATAATTCATCGAGCAAATATAAAGCAGTAGTAAAAATTAAAGAAGAATGAATAGGAGATATTTTAATTGAAATAAATTTAGTTTATTGGTTAAGATAGACACACCCGGTATTTTAATACGCTTTATTAGTTTCATGTAGGTACATATAAACAAATATTGGAAATCTAATTCAAACAACTGGTAATCAATCGAAAATCGATTGAAAAATTGCCACTATCGAGCTAATAATGATGATGAATCTGAAGTTGAAACTCTTCAATGGCAATTAGGAAACAGCTCAATTACGGGGAAATGGCCAATTTGGTTCGTTTTAATTAGTCCATAAAATATGCAAAAATACTGTTACTAACATCAAATATTATTTTTTATAATATTTTAAATTGTAATCTTTTTAAAATTTTCAGTTCTTTTTGATAATATTTTTGAATGTATGAGATGGATCTAAATTCTCATTTATTAATAATGAAGTGTATGAATGGCTACTTCTGATGACAAGTGCAGTACACAATTTAGACATCAAACTTTACCTCGGGACATACTCACCCTCGTCCACTGAACGATGCCCTAAACAAAGCATACATAGTTATAATCATCTGTGTATAATAAATTATTAATAAAATAATATGTACACTAACTTTTGTTACGAGACGACGGACGGACTTTTGTGTTGGTCATGAAGTTTGACAGATTTAGACTGTTCAGAGGTTTAGTCGTTTGAAGGTAGCACACAGACAGACAGAGTTAAGTGCATTTTTATTATTTTTATATCATTAGTGTGAATACACATTTGGTACGTGCAATAATATAGTGCTTATAACTTGTAAAAGGCATGGCAGAGTAAGAAATTGCCCTTGTGTTACGTGTTATACGAAAATTTTTATTGGCTCAAAATAATTATTGTATTATTGTGTCTGTGTGTACTTTGTGTCAGTGAATTTGATGTAATTTTATATTCATCAAGATAGGGAATTCTCTAGTGCTGAGATAGTCTTTGATAAGTATTTATATTTGAGTAAAATTACATAAAAAATAATGTAGAAATGGAATAAAAACAATAAATTATAATTAATAGTCAATTACCATAAAATAAATACAATATAAGAATGAATTCGCTGCAATAATTACAACTATAAAGGTGTTTTCTTTGGATAAACATTTTTATGAATCCTTTGCTTTGCAATCAAAAGTAAATGTTTGCCTCCAAAAGTTATCGTAATAGTTTATGAACAATTATTTATAGGCCTTTATTTTAAAACATGTAGGTACGGCATGTGTAGTTAGATACTAGTACTTTAAGTACTGCGTGGGCGATCGCAAATAAAAATTAAAGTATCATATTTCGAAACACCAACAAAAATGTACAATGATATTTTTGAAACGTGAAACTTTTTATCGTTTTACACTAAAGTAGTATCGTAAATCATGTTTAGTGCCAGAGGCTCGTCAGCCTCGTCACGCTAATTCTCGCTCGCCGCCATTACCGGCGGAAGTGAGTCGGTTTTCGCGCGCTTTCGTAACCGCCATTGTGTACGGGTACGCCATGATGGCTATATATTGGCGCCATTTTACATGTCAATATGCAACGTTTCATTTTAATAAATAACTTAAATTGTAAAAATAAACAACATGATTAAATGAAATAGTATTTATGTATCCTTGCAAATTATACTGATATAAGTCAAGTATTTACATAAATTGTTTCAATATTCTTGTTTGTAATACATGCAAAACATGTTATTTGCCCTAATAACTGTGTAAGAAGGATACTTACAAATTCGGCAAGGAGAGAATTCTCTGACTTCGTTGAGCTCTGGAGAGGTGGCGACGAAGCACGAGCCCACAGGATCTCTCTGGTTCAGCTTGGCTGAGACGAAGGAAACGTAGCGAGGAGCACAAGCCTGTAAACAAATAATAAAATAAATTAGGTACTTGATAGTCATTAGATGCATAAATAAGTATGTCTAATTGCAGTCATTTTGGACCCCAGACGGCGTGCGGTTTAAGTTGGTTCTAGTTCAACGTAAGCACCCTGCTTGCTGGAAAGGAGGGGGGGATTACTGCACGAGAAAAAAGGTAGGTACAGTTATTTATTTGGATTGGTTAGAAAAAAAAACAATGTCGATACGGTGAATATCAAGGGAGGCAAATGTTGGCTAGCGAAATAACGCGAATTCGCCAGTATTTTTTTCCTGTCCTTCATATATTGTTCATGATAAAAAAGGAGAGGGTAGATTAATAGAAAGAGCCTCAGAACTATATGCCACTGCGGCGAAAAGTATCAAGATTGTTAAACAACGACGTAGGTACTCTACTTGTACGCATCCATTCGCATTTAGTCAGTTGATCAGTACCTACCCGGCATTACATTGCTGCTCAGTCTCTATAAATATGAATGTTCTAAAATAAGCTTAATTCTGATATATTTATTTATGTACACAACCAACCATTGACCTACGATTCCTGTAAAGATGTATGCCGTTAAAATACCCAATCATATTTCATTCTAAAATAAGTTTTTTGGTAACTGTATACATACATATATTATGAACTTGAAATACCATTCGGCAGTTAATTTTAACTATAACACTGTAATAACATGCGTCAATGCCGCTGTAATCCTGTTGAGATAGGGTTGCCAAAACGGATAAGTTGACTTCCATACTAATTTTATAAAGGCAGAAGTAACTCTGTCTGTCACCTTGGTACGTCGATCGCGTTGGACCGTTTTGATTAACATATTTAAAATTGATAGCTTATAATCTAAAGGAGAATATAAGATATTTAGGCAATTGCAATTATTAATCGTTCCCGTATCTACCGATATCACATTTGCGTAAAAAAAATTCACTTTGCAACCCACAGTACATTTTTCAGTTAACCTTACCATCATAGGATAGGGTAGGCATTAATTAAAATTTGTAAATGGACATCGAAGCGATACATATCTAAATTATTTGTGACAGCCCTGCCGTTTAAAAATGGAAAGAAAACAGTTGCTTGCGCGTGCGCCGGTGTTAATAAAGAAATTATGGACAAACATTACCATCTGGCGGAAACTGCCGTGCGATGCTGATTATAATCTAAGTTGAGAATTTTAGGCGAGACGAGTTAAAGTAAACATTTTTTTTAACACTCACACTTGAAGAAGGTAGTCTTGTGAAACAACACATTTTCCTAGCTATATTTTTTACCAACTTCATTTATGAGGCGACTGTTTTGCATTCCCAAATAAAAGGGATGACTTAAGTTATAGTGGGGAGCATATTACCGTCAAATGACAAAATATAGAACTAGCGGAAGATGAAATCCATTTTATAACGTTCGTAATTGCAAACATGTACGCATTTCACTCCATGGTAAGCGGATACCGTAGCCTATGAATGCAAGGATTCTAGTATTGCATACTAGTCGTTGCTACAGTAGTAAAATGGCTATAACTCACTCTTTACTTTCCTTTTATCCATTCATTCGATTGATAATCAGTTACGAAAATGTAATTAATTTGCCGCTTTTGTAACCAAGTTTTATGACCAGATTTTTATTTCCGTTTCTGAAACTAGTTCACTACACCAAAATTATAAAATTAAATGACGTCAAACGTTGTTAAAAATTCTAAACATGCACCGTAACCGAACAATGGCTCCACGTCATATCCTGAAACTATCAAAATTATTTTCGAGTGCATCTTGTTGACGTCAAATAGGTATCGTTGAGGTCAGTGATAGCCACTACACACGTTTTATAGCCTATCGAGCGAAGTCGTAAATTGTCGACAAACATTGGGTTTTTAATGGCCCTCGTTGCGTAAACTGATGCAAGGTACACACGTGGCTTTATTTGGTTCTTTAGTGTATCGATTGAAACTGATAGAAGTTCAATCGTAATACTAAACAACCGAGAGTTGAGATGGTGAATATTGATGTTATTCTTAGTGTGTCAATGTGCTCAATCTTAGTAGTAAATAGCACAAATACTTGAATGTTAATAAATATTGAAAAAAGTTTTCCTGGATATTGCTGGTGCGGAATAATTCTGGTCATGAATATTGTTAGATAAAATCAGTCAGACAGTTTAAAACCTTGATGAAACTCGTGTTTTAAATCTCAAACTAGCCTTCATATTCACGATTTTACAAATCGAAGTAAAAACCATAAATCTTTGACTCGTAATCACATCGTAAATACATAATGACGATATCTGAAAGGTCACCCTGAGAGTATGACAAGGACATATCGTCACTCTGTGTTACTCATATAACAGTCACCACTCACTCAGCAAGACGTGACTTACTGCTACCTATTCAGACCGATGAATAAACCGTTTACTTTCAAAATCCAACACTGTTAAAGAAATCAAGGCATATTCCGTAGTTATCACTTGTGTGCGCAATGTTAAAAGTTATTCAATAAAATTCGCATTTCGGTGTAGGTACCTGGCCCTACCAACACCCTTGAGACCCAAGTCGGCCTGTCCTATAAGTTCGTGCACTAGCTAAACACCGGTGATGCTTCCTCTTAGAATTGGGAGATCAAACGGTACTCTATTACCACTAAACTCATAAATTGTAAAAACCAATGCTACTTTCAGGGCAACACTAAGTCTTGAGTTTTAAATTCTGTGGTTATCCGCAAAGTGTATGTGTCTCTGTTTATTTGTCCGTCTTTCCCGTCTAAACCACTGAACCGAGTTTGATGAAATTTGGTATAGAGGTAGATCAGACCTTGAGAAAGGACACATGCTATAACTGACATCCACGCGGGCGGAGCCGCGGGCAAAAACTAGTATAAAAATAAAAACAAACTCTCAAATCTAACCTATGTTAGGTTATGTTTGGTCGCAATAAACGACATTCATGCGGGCGGTGCTTACCTAAATAAACAAATACGGACGCGACAGCCACCAAAATCTGACAATTACTACATTAACATAATTCCAATCTGACGGGTCGTTTTTAACGCGTTCTTTCGTGTTTAATTTGACTCTTGTGAAATATGTCTTGAACGATAAAATCACGGCCCGTGACTCACTAACGAAGTGACCAGCGCGAGAAACATCCAAAGATTGTAAAAAATTTGATCGAGAATGCCCGGTATGCCATAACTTCAACTCATACGACCTCTCAAAGGGATTAAGTTATTTCTGGAGATGCAAATCACTACTTGAAAAATAGTTTCTATTATATACCCATTTATACATACCCGCAAATACAGTGTGTTAGAAAAATGCTCCCGAAAATAAACTACCAATTGCTAATTGTCTTAAGGGCTGCTAGACAAGTGACAATTTGTTTAGAGAGTACGTGTTAACGACTGTCATAAACGTAATATATTATGTCAATCCCATACACTGATTATTCGTTCCAGACTAGTTCGGGAATCGGAATTATCACTTACAAGTACTGCTACAGAGGTAAGGGTTAGAATAGAAAAAAAATAAAAAATATTAAAATTGTAAGACCTCCGGCTATCACAAAAACCTAACAAAATGCAGCATAATGCCACTTGTATGCGATATTAAGTGAGAGTAGTAATTTTCTCATCGACTCAAGCTATTAGGGCTGAGAAGAACATGGCTTTGCATGTCATCATGGTCCGCATAAGCTTTCAAATGACTTAATAATATAAAACCAAAAAAACTACATTTACATTTTTAACCAGAATTTCTCATAAATTCATAAACTTTAATTTTCGATTGAATATACTCGTATTACAATATATTTTCTGACGACCTGTGTGGCGGTGCGGTAAAGCCTACGATTGTAACGTCAGAGTTCACGAGGCGATTTATACTTAGTGCAAATATTTGTACGCAAATTTTTATAAGTGAGGGTATTTCTGTTCATATCTGTGGATGTCGTAAAAAGCGACCAAAATTTCACTGTCGCATGGAGGACAGCCATAGCGCTGTCATACAACCCATGACTAAGTGCCAAAAACGATCACAATGTTACTGAAAAAATGTAAGACTACCTATAAGAAAATCGTTTTTGACGTTTAGGAGATTAATGCCCCTTATTACTTGGGACGGATAATCATAGTTGGCGAAATGTGAGTGTTATTACACCTTTGCCTACCCCTTTGGGGATTTACGGGCGTGAATATATGTATGTATGTATGTTAAAGGAAAATATAGGTTAAAATCTCTATGCTACCCATACTACATGCCATGCTCAGTTGTCAATGTGTCTCGTCCGACAATCAGTGTTTGCGCCGCCTGGCAATTTAGATTGCGTTGGGCCCCAAAGACCCCAAGACCATTAAAGGTTCTATAGGATTAAGATCACAAAGTCTCATACATCTATTAACTATATATAAATAGCTAGGTATATTGGTTTCATGCCGGTCAGTCAAAACTTGCGAATAAATTAAGTTCATTGACAAAGACATATGACTCACTTAGTCGCATATGAATCAGCTGTTTGCTTAAGGACGGACAAAGAAAAGTATTAAGAACTTGTGGTCTACCGTTATGGGATTAGTCACTCGACATTTATGTTCGGGCATAAAGTCTTTTTTTAGTTAATTTGAATGACTTGATTCGATCTAAAGCTGCTCACAAGTGCATAAACTTAAAGTTCGGTCCATCTGTAGTATTCTAAAATAATAAATTACTTAGTTGTGTCTGTAAATTAAAAGACAAGGCTTAGGTTAGATTAAATTTACAATACAGAATACAATATTTTTTATAATGAAAATTGCAACTTACATGCTTCATTTATAGATTGTAAAAAGGGCTTAAAATACAAATTATTTTTCTTTCAGTTTAATCTGCTATTGTACAATACAATTTCTTATTAGAGAATCTGGTCAATAGGTAAATCAATAAGGACGAGAATTTCTCTAACTCTATGGTCTTCAAGTATGCCTGAAGTATTTTCATTTCTCTTGAGTAAATAATTTACTCAAATGCTTGTGAATAATGAGATGACGCTAACTGAGGGAAAGTTAAATTGTCTTGAAACCGCATCAAAATTAATACAGAAGTAAATTGAATGAATTCAAAATATAATAAATTTGAAGGCACATGGGGTTTACTTCGGGTCTGGGGCCTCTTAGTAGCCCATTGTAAGCTTGCACTTAGTCTGCGTGGATTTTACGGGCGAGGAGATAGGACAACCTAATACACGAATCACCACGTTTTAATTACATCAATCACTGACTACACATTTTACAGACACACTCGCGATCTATAACCAAGTATATTCGACCGAACTAGGAGCGTTCTGCTAGACACGTAGTGCTCGGTCGAGGTTCACAGCGATACTGATCACGATTCTCCGCGCGCCCCACCAAAGTCAATGATCTGTCAAACTCAAATTGACCGAATGAACGAATGACGTCACACTCGACCATAGAGCACTAGAGTCTTGCATTACGCCAGAGTGAATTTCATTCACCCTAATCACACAATAATTATAACGCGCCGTCACGGCCAGACTGACATGTCGCTCGTCCTCGTGCGACCAATGCCAGAGATCCGTCTGTGAACAAATGTACGAGGCTTTAATTCTTCTCGCACTGACACGCTCGTCCATCACTGACTTCCATCGCCGCACAGGCGTAACATCTCTCGTTGGTGTTCTTCGGCCACAAACGAGCAGAACCGGGCAGCCACTCATTGGTGCCCCTACGACTATGAACTAGTCGGACCGGGCGACCACTCATTGGTGCCCCTGCGACCATAAACTGGTCGGAACCTGGGCGACCACTCATTGGTGCCCCTGCGACCATAAACCAGTCGGAACCCGGGCGACCACTCATTGGTGCCCCTGCGACCATAAACCTGTCGGAACCCGGGCGACCACTCATTGGTGCCCCCGCGACCATAAACCGGTCGGAATCCGGGCGACCACTCATTGGTGCCCCTGCGACCATAAACCGGTCGGAACCCGGGCGACCACTCATTGGTGCCCCTGCGACCATAAACCGGTCGGACCCCGGGCGACCACTCATTGGTGCCCCTCCGACCATAAACAAGTCGGACTCCGGGCAACCACTCATTGGTGCCCCTACGACTGCAAACCAGTCGGGCCGGGCAACCACTCGTTGGTGCCCCTGCAATCACCTACACTGTCCTCCAAAGCTAGCAACATTACATAGTTCGAACATCGACCCTCGAGGAGCCAGTCCGAACATGAATGTGAGTCTGGACCTACGTACAACCATTCGGTGCCCCTACAAACACCTACACTATCCTGCAAGGCTAGCAACAATACATAGTTCGAACATCGACCCTCGAGGAGCCAGTCCGAACATGAAAGTGAGTCTGGACCTACCTACTTACAATATGCATCAAGATCTGTGGAAGGTAGACTAGTAGTAATGATGTGAGAATTAATCGCTGAGAATGTGTCGTTGTCGTGAATTCTTCCTTCGTTCTGACTATAGACCGCCGTCTCGGCCAGCTCGTTGTCAATTTCTGCTACAGTGGTATGACTAATCTTTCGAGATCGGATTGAGGCATTGGGGTTCGAAGCTAGGAGATGAAATGTACTGAAGTCTGCCCAAAACACGATGTGTCCCAGCTCTATCCGCCATATTGGAAGCGAGTAGCGTCTACATCCTAGCCCAAGCCGCGGCCAGGCTTTATTTGAATAGGTTTCCAAAGGTAGTAGTAGCAAGTAAAGCAAGACTGGAAACCAATAAACCAACACTGACTATACTCCATTTAGTGCTCTATCCGCATACACTCGAAACCGATTAATTAGAACAAACTTATGGTTCAGAATTAGTTAGGAGCCAATTTTGTTACACTTCGCTTTCCTGTACCAAACTACCATACGCGCTTCGTTTCAAAAGAATATTAGCAACCGAAATCATCGAAACCACCAATATTCCCTCCAACCCCTCCAACCAAGCCAAACTGCCCGTGCCAGGAGTGGGCTCACGTCGGCTGTGCAACGGCCAGGACTCGAACCAGGGACCCCTCGATCGCAAGACCGACCCCCCAACCACCAAGCCACCGACGCTTCTCTCGCAGAGGCTCTCGTAACCCTCCATTACCCTGTCTATTAACGAGGGCACGAATCACGACTACGCTTCCCCGGACCATTGGCGGAGTCGCACGGATTGCACATCTACGCTGTTACTTTACATCACTCAATCATTAATATGGAGCGAAATAAGACGCATGGAGGAGCACACCGCCCTCCCACAAACTAGAACGGTTTCATTACCACCCTGGCCATCATCCGTGTGTTGATCCATCGAAGTCACTATTGGATCAACACGATCGGCTGTGGAGCGAACATATCTATCACACTTACGGGGAAGCTGTCGTTTTCATCTAGCTCATTGATTGCCTATTAAACAGAGTAGCCCTATGACACCGATACTACCCTGTAAAGTAAGAGAAGTCACCCAAGCACGCGTCTGTTTGAAGTAGTAATCCTCAACCTGGATGTCTCTGCCAGTGCTTGTCAGTATCTGAAACTTTAGGTCTTCTCCTGTTCTAATCATATAACATAGATAACCCATATCCATGTAGTATTTCGAAATGGCGCACATTGGGAGAGGCCCACGTCGAGCAGTTGACCATGGTGGCCTAGTTGGTCGATTGATTGATCGATGTGGAATTTCGTCTATGTGACCACGTACGACGAGAAACCGTTACTTGAGATAACAATGAAACATTACTTGCTAATAGAACATCTTTCCCTAAATCGTAGGTACGCGAGGGTATTGAAATCAAAGACGTCCTAATTTCACCAAATGAGACATCTCAAAGCAAAGGCACACAGCTTGTGACGACTTTATCACTCATACCCGAGAACACAGTATCAAAGCACTTTATTTTCACTCCTTGTACACCACTTACTGATGTGACGGATTACAGCCCCCTTCATCTGATTATAGTCTGTACGTCAACTTCTGCCATCTGATCAATGATTCGTACTTAGACCCAATTTTGCCTGAAATTTCGTAACAGTTTGAAATTTACGTGTTAACGCTTCGGAACGCATCCCGAGCGGCATACCATCTTGTATCCGCTTCCGGAATGAGTCCGCCATATTGCTCTTACATGTCAGCCACACAAGTCACAAGCACTAGCTAGTTACCTTAAGATTATTGTAAAATATTGCAAACACTGTCCCAACCTTAGAATAAAAGACAGTTAACTAAAGAATCTTGTCTAACCAAAAAAACCCAAACAACACGAAATCCTCAACATTACTCACCTCACCTTGTGCCCGTGATTGCAGTGAGTCGGGTTCAGTTTTCCTATCACCAGAAACCTTCTACAGTTAATAACCTAGTGTCAATTTGTTAGCACTCAGACAACGCAGAATCAGCTGGTAGCCATTCTGGTGGTGGTGGACCCGTAATTACACACTTTACTCCACTTCATCATAATGGAGGGTATATGACAAATAAATAGCAGCAACCGCCGCTCCTAGCAATCAACTCCAACTCATTCTATCGTCAATCTCCGAACCCTTTTCTCGATCTAGTCGGTCTCGGCTCTCCAGTACAAACGCGGCGCGACTGGATCTCTAAACACCCCGAAGCGAAGCGACCGCCATCCGATCCCCACAACCAAGCGGCACACCGATGTTCTGCAGCTACACCAGTCGGACCCCTGTGGGCTCTAATCACCCGTAGCGGCCGCCACAGACGCTCGCATGACAACCGGGATATACGACGCAACAGGCCCTCCGTAGCACGTAGACCAGACCAATGCCAGCAGACCCATACGAGCACACAAACACCCGCGCCGACCGGGGACCGAAACCGAGGCCTCGCGCAGCAGCCGCACCGACCACCGCTATGCCACAGAGGCTTTCACCAGAATGTAGATCATATAATCGCCCAGTCAAGACGAGAGACTACTCGGGGCAGTTTATCGGCCTCAATCTGCCAATTTGGCGACGAGAACTATTCCTTTAGTCGACCCGAAATATTTGGTTACCAAACTGTTGGTTCGTGTATTCTTGCTAAGAATCCGCCACGCCTTTTCTACCTAGGTACACAATAGTGTGACCTCAAAGTGAAGTACACCACGGTGAGTCAACCCACTACCCACTTGAGAAATATTTCACGAACAAAACCCGTCAGAGCCGATGCTGCATGGCTCCTTCGCTACTCAGCATCATAGAAAATTAGACTGACAATCCAGCACGCGATTATTAACAGAGTTCAACCTTCGTCATAGGAAGCTATATCTTACACTGTACAGCTACATTCACCTATCTGTCCACCAACAATTAAACACAGTTCGAGCACTCCGAGGGACCTATACATCTCAAGACAAGACACACCGGGTCAGTACCTGCTACCGAAAAGATATGGAAACCAAAAAAGCAAACGCAAAAACCAACACGTAATACATCGTGATATAATCGAAATCGTCCTTCGTTAGTTTTTTCTGCAAACTACTCACTTTTACGTAAATAATGTCACTTAAATAAAAAGATTAAATCGAGAACTGGTTCCTTTTGTCTCACTACCCTCCCACTCAATGGAAGACGATTTAACACGAGCCTTTGCACTATGGTGACATGGCATCTGCGTACTGACAATAAAGAACTCACTGATGTTAATATAGGGTAGTTCGTTAAAAATTATCGTTCTCACTTCTTGTACGTACTGATGGCGTCACCGCATTCCAAGCTAATCTAAGCAATCACAGTAACCTTTTGCAGCGTACCCTACTCAATTCGAATAAGTCTTCTCACCGTATTAACAGCTACAGATAGTATAGAAATTAGCATAGTTAAATATTAGGGATATTTCGAAACTTTCTCGTGTAATGACAATATGACTTAGCCACTATATAATTAGGTGCAAACTCCGATACCTCATAAACCTCTGCTCACGGATTGCCAGAACTGCTATCGTCTCTTCTGGCACTACATGGAATAGTAGAAATAGGACGAGACTTTTTATTCAAACACGAATTTGTACCCACGAGTAATACCTTTACAACAATATCTTTCTCTGGAGGGTGGAATGCGATATTCCGCTACCAGGAAATTATTTGGCTATACCACTTGTTTTTAAAAATAAGCAAGCACACACTGTCTACGAAATAAAAAGGAACGGGCTCACCGGGTCTTGTAATCGGGATGCAGCCGACAATCAGGACAGTCACAGTTTCACGTTATTTCATGTAAACCCGACTAGCGAGTCTTTTGGTTGCCACTGCTATTCTCCTCAGCTTGTTGCCCTGGTATCCCACTTCTGATGAAGGCACATGGGGTTTACTTCGGGTCTGGGGCCTCTTAGTAGCCCATTGTAAGCTTGCACTTAGTCTGCGTGGATTTTACGGGCGAGGAGATAGGACAACCTAATACACGAATCACCACGTTTTAATTACATCAATCACTGACTACACATTTTACAGACACACTCGCGATCTATAACCAAGTATATTCGACCGAACTAGGAGCGTTCTGCTAGACACGTAGTGCTCGGTCGAGGTTCACAGCGATACTGATCACGATTCTCCGCGCGCCCCACCAAAGTCAATGATCTGTCAAACTCAAATTGACCGAATGAACGAATGACGTCACACTCGACCATAGAGCACTAGAGTCTTGCATTACGCCAGAGTGAATTTCATTCACCCTAATCACACAATAATTATAACGCGCCGTCAAATTCAATTACTTCTTTAGTAAACTGAGAGACAAAGAATAATAGACAAAATAGACCAACTGCCTATAAAAAAGAAGACACCATAGACACAAATTCAATAAATTTTAAATATTACGAGACGAAGACATTAAGTTCGTGACACACAGAACCATAAAATGGAAAAATCTAATTGATAAATCGATTCTTGCACTTTGCATATTTGTCTTTTATACAATCAAAATAGTGTTCATAATGGACATGATGTTTGTCTGCTAGCTAGACTATCGAAATATCATTATATGAATATTAATCCCACGTCTATGTGAGTGAACCGTCTGGACAAACAGATATTTAGCCTAAACGTTACTTGATCTTATACAGATAAACTGTTCAACCTACCATAACAGGCTAATTTTCATATCTTACCATATCACCATGAGTTACAACCCGTTGCCCAAGTCTGAACAGAATAAAATCACTTCCTATTACAAAACAATACTGGTTTCAGTGGTTTCCGACAGCCCATAAATAAAGCTATTTAAAACTATCGAAACACGACCTATATATCGGTATTGGAGTACTTCAAACGCTGTCAATGCATTTGAAAGAAATTATTGCTCAAGCGTGTTCCAGCATTGGCACAGTGGTCGATGTCCCGGTTTCGTTACAAGAATAAATGTAAACACAGAGTCTGTGGATGTAGGTCACACGGGCGCTTTAGAGGAGTTCGACAGCTGATGAGGGAAAGGAGGAATAAAATACGAAGGTACAGTTAGCAATGAAAAAGAATATCTGAATTTAGAAAACGCCAAAGCAGATTTGGAAATTAGTTTAACACTAATATTAGGCGAAGGTAGTAAATATGTTTTAATTGTTCTTTGCTGACTGTATGAGTTGTATGACTGGTAAAGGGTCTGTCAAGAGCTCCCAAGATATCTCTCGGATATACCTCATCTCATCCTACCACCATCCCAGGAAACTGATGGCCTGAGAAATTCGTGCGGTTTTGGTAAATACATGCATGCTTATACATACGCCGGGTGTGTCATCAGCCCCTTTTTTCAAGTGGCAATTCGTTGGCCTGGGTTTAGTAGAATAGAATGATGAATGTATGGGATTTGACATATTTGACACAAATGTCATACATTCGTCATTCTATTGCCACTTTTCTAGAGAGGCAGATAAAGTGCAAGTGCCTCACTTAACATCGATTTTAAATAGCAGTTATCATACTATATTTCGTACTTTGTCCATCTCTGAAGTTGCAATTGTTCACAGATCAAGATAACTCCTTACAATCACGTGCTTATTTTCACTATACTTTTTAAAAACTAAAGTACCCAGATGTACCATTTAAGATACAGTAGTTACGCCTATAACAGTGCGGTGAGGTGCTAACAGAAGCTGTAAGCTCAAGAAATATGTCCTTGTAGGCGTTAATAGGCAGTAAATGTATCTTAGATGCCACTGTTCTTCACAGTTGGTACTTATTTTAAATACCATTTGTTATTGGTACTGTCGTGAGAGTAACCATGTTACTGTGGTTACGACACATGTGTGAGAGAAGCGGGTAGCGGTTGGACTTTTTTATCAAACAGATTCATGTCTGCATGCTTTTCATCAGCGTTCACTGTATTAGGTTACTACGTTTGTTTAAAAGTACGTTACTTTTCAAAAATTCCTTACTGTTTTGACCCGTAGCATTTATTTCTGGCGGATTACGTCCTGTTTTTCTACCTCTGATGACGTGTAAATAACAAAATATTAATAACATACGATTATCTCCAACATATAATATTTCATCCAACCTAAATATCCCGAAAACCTCTCAATTACAAATTTAAGTTATACCACGGAGCAAACGAGCTGCCAAATTAAAACGAAGTAAGGTAGGTTCTTATATAAATTTATTCAAGCTACTCTCTCAATCGCTAAGCTTCACGCTCCGCCTGTGACATCTTCTGCTTTATCCACACTAAGCTAAAGAGACCATTGTCATATGATTTACAACAGACAAACTAGTATTGCGCGAATAGTAATCGGGTTAAGCGCTGAGACTTTAAGACACCTTTCAACAGTTGGACCTACAATGTTTACATGTAGATCAGCCCCTCTAGAGAACTGACAATTCGTTGGCCAACGTTTGATGGAATAGAATGACGAATGTATGGGATTTGATGTATTTGACAGTCGTTAAAACATGTCATAAACGTCAAATCCTATACATTCGTCATTCTATTCCATCAAACGTCAGCCAACGAATTGCGACCTGTCTAGAGGAGCAGGTTAGGGTTGGATTTCAAAACATAATAGCATTGGCTTGTTATCATCACACTATCATTTAGAATTCTGAACTCAGGACCAAATTATTGTTTTTGATTGCATGGTATATTTGCTTTTCCGGAAGCAACTGCCGCTTGTTACATATTTACACACAGCGGTCAATCACGTGTAATTAAAACGAAGGTGACTTATACTATACTAAGCTTGCACGCGGCTCGGATTTCGGTTATCGCTATAATATCGGTTATCGTTATAAATTGTAGCCCATGTGTTATTCTGTGATGTATAAGCTATATTATTGTAAAGTTTCATTAAAATCCATTTAGTAGTTCTTACGTGAAAGAGTAACAAACATCCATCCATCCATCCATCCATCCATTCATTCATCCATCCATCCATCCATTCATCCATTCATCCATACTTACAAATTTTCGCGTTTATAATATTAGTAGGATATTACACGAGCGACCCGCCCCGTCTTCGCCTGGGTGGCAAAAACATTTTCGTGGATGTCATGATCAGCCTTTGTTACTCACGAATACTTTCTAATGGTGAAAGAATTTTTAAAATCGGCTCAGTATTTTCTGAGCCTATCCATTACAAACTTACAAATCTTTCCTCTTTAAATATTATTACATATAGTATAGACTAGCTGTCGCCCCCCACTTCGCCTGCGTTAAATTTTGATACCGTTATCTCAACCCAGGGAACATACTCCCAATAACAAAATAACTTATGTATTATTTCAGACTATGTCTATCCCTGTACCAAATTTCAGCCAGATCGATTCAGCCGTTAGAGGTTGACTGGACAATAAAAAGCTGGTTACCGTGACCTGACCAGTACAGAGAGTTACTGTGCAACAGTGTAGAAGAAAAAGTAGGAATAGCCATTGGTCTTCTCACTGACAGCAGAAAAACTCTTCAGTGAACTCGTTCTACTCTACTCACCGCCAGGAACACAACACGAGGTTATTATGGCCGCGGTATTCTGTAGGGCGGAGGTACTTCCCCAGTCGGACTGCTTAATTGGACGAAAATACCGTCGTGACCTACTTCCTTCTAACAACATTCTGTCATCACATTCTTATAAAAATTCATATCAATTTCAATACAGTCATCTGAATCCTAAGATACATCGTTCGAAATCCCGTCATGAAGGTAAACTAGTACACTATAAAAAGCGATTCAGTAA
Organism: Eilema caniola; assembly: GCA_949126895.1. Lineage (NCBI taxonomy): Eukaryota > Metazoa > Arthropoda > Insecta > Lepidoptera > Erebidae > Eilema > Eilema caniola. Next base: position 2,955,104 of record OX421466.1, read on the forward strand.
TCACGAAGGTGATGTAAGATAAGTTAATAATACAGACGGATGCATCTCAGCGTGAGTCAGCGCTGCATTCATTGCCAAACTATAAGCATTAATGATTTCTTGCTCAATGACGGAAATAGGATGACTGTATCTTGTGAGCACGAATAACTAACTTTCAAATTCGGAACATAAACGTACCGAAGGAATGGAACATTGCGATTGGTTCACGGTAAGCAGGCGGCCAATCGCATTGCTGCGTTCTGTGGATACGTTTACGTTACGAATTCGAATATTATTCGTGCTCGGGGCACAAGATACAGTCATCCTATTTCTGTCAGAGGCGTACATTCGATCCCCGCTCAGTGTAAATATATATATGCATGAAAATGTACAGGTGGTTTAGGTCTGGGTGTTTCTATATATACCTAATATTTATGTAATTACAAAATAAACGTATATAAGTATGTTTATCTGCATTCTAGTTTCCCTAACACAAGCTAGGTAAGATATGCTTATCATGGATCTAAATAGCGTTGTGTGAAATGTTGTGAAAAAATTATTTTATTTATTTATTTCGACATCAGATCTAAGTGTGTATTCCATTTCTTGTACAATCAGAAGTGGATGTATAGAAATTGCCTTAACTAATTGACTCATCAATGAATGGTCTTAAACAGTGAATTAGGTACAAACTTGAAGTTTTGGTTTGGTAACTGTTATGCACATGTACGTTCAAAAAAACCTTTATAAATACTAAATATGAAAACAATTTCATAATTTGTGACAAAAAGAACTTGTTTGACTATAGGAAATGTGTTAAGCATCTATTACGTTATTACAAAAACTTGGTTGTCAATATTTGGGTACAAAAACACCTCTGTCTATACCCTAGAAGAAATAACGGCGTGAATATAATAAAAAGTAAACCATAAGAGTGCAATTTTTTACTTTGAGTAAGTCTTTCGGTAAGTGCATTCACGGATACCGCAATATCATCCTTAACCAATATCAAACTAAATAAAAACCCGTTCCTTTTGAAATACCGAATTCTCACTTAACAACCCATTGTCTTACAGTAAACAACATAAATCGCGACATGCTCGCGTGTGTACATTGTACAACACATTCCACTTACGTGCCGTGTACACTGTACACCCGCCTTTAGGTGCCCAAGCGCGGGTAATCGATTTTGAGTGTTCCGCGATTATTTTGGCATTATCTTCAGCATCGGAGGGTTATCTGTAATATTGGTATATGGGGTGGTGCTTTTATGGGATGCATTGTTAAATGGTCGTGTGAATAAGGCTAAGGTATAACTAAGTTAGTGAACCCGCCCAGTACTGGTAGTCTTTTCTTTCCCTTAAACGAAAGGCTCTTTCGATCCGTCTTATAATCATATTTTGGTAATCATCTGTCCATATTTTTTATACCACTAAGATGGTAGAGAAGTACACGGCCCACCTGATCGAAATTGGTTACTTTAGCCTATGGACGTGTGCAACACCAGTGGAGTCACAGTAACAGAGAGTTTCTGTGCCATCAGTGTAGAAGATAAAGCAAGACAGGCTTTTGGTCTTCCCACTGACAGCACAAAAATCCACAGTGAGCTCTGGCTACCCTACTCAGCTCCGGGAACGCCACACCAGGTTATTAAGTTCGCGGTATTCTGTAGGGGGTAGAGGTACTTCCCCAGTCGGACTGCTCATTTGGGACAGAAATACCGTATTGTTCTACTTCCTGTAAAATATGAATATGAATGAATTTGGTACTTTTTATTATTTTATTGGGAAAACATGTGCTGCTTCAATGAACAAACTAGCCAATTACAGTCCTCTACCCAAACAAAAGCGAACACATTTGCGTTAAAGTAACTTGTTCAAAAATGTTATAAGTATAAAACTTGTTAGCGATTAAAAATGGTCTATGTTAAAGATCTAAAGAGCCTTGATCACTAAGATCCGTATAGTGCCATAAAGAGTTAACCGTTGTGTCGGCTAGTGCCAGCTACTTTTTGTAGCCCTGTCCCTAAAGAGAGTCGTGCAAGATTCTCAAAATGAACTGCATTCAAGCGTACGTTTAAAGACGGCATATAGGAACCGAGGCTGACCTACTGGGAATAACTAGGAGTTAGCAAAATGCTGGAAGGGACCGGAGTTTGGAGTTTTCTTCATTAGAACATGTACAGCTTGAGGACGTCCTGTTAAAAAGTTAATGTGTACAGAAATGTACATAATATTTTTGTACGTCTAGAAACTAAAACAATTTAAGAAAAATCGATGTGACTTGAAGGTGCAGCATACTTAATAGATAATAAATCTATTCTTCTCCTTTCTATAATTTTTTTTATATAGGCCACGTCAATTTGATTTCACCCCGTCTTATGGTAAGCTGAAGGTAAAGCCTCAGGTCACCATTACATACACGTACCATGCTTACAATGATGGCACTTAGTTTGACTGCCTCATCAGCATTAAACAATATTTACAATTTCTAGTGCGTATTGGTTTGGACTAAACTAAGGCCTATTTCAGAACGATAGTCAGTCATGAATCTTGATTTATAACTAGATCTGAGAGCAGATTGTATTCTAGATGACAATGAGTCGATTCACCAACGAGCATTACCAACCTACAACTGCCAAATAATAAATAACGAACACTAAAAACATCTGTTATAAATTATTTCAAAACTCACAAAACCGTTACACTTCGTGACACTCATGTGTGAGCGCATTCTGCAGCCATTCACTATCTATTTCTCATATTCATAGAAGGAGATGCGTCGTGAAGTCGTCCATATTTAGTAAATGCATTTGGAATGAATGAATGAACTATTACAAAATGGTTTCAAAACTACACTGTGGTTTGTGGTCCACTGCGTTGTATGGTCAGTTTGATCTTTAAAGCCGACCGCATACAACAACTGCAGACGCATGCAGCCACATACATTACATACATGATTTGTTAAACTACAATACGTATAAAGGGGACCATTGAGAAGCCCAATAAATCACGTGTATCTGCTGCGTGCGTCTGTCGTATGCGGTCACCTTCGGAATCACACCTTAACTTGAAGGATTCATAGAATTCATATAGTGCGTAAAGTGTACATTTGTGCTTGAATACCTTTTAAGGAGTAGCAGGACATATAACAGTTGCATTAATCGATAGAAGATATACGATTGTGGAATGTTGTTGGCTTATCTAGCCATCACAGTTATACACAATAGGTAAGTTCATCTTGAGCAATTATTTAGTTCCTAATACTACTTGGCTGAATAACTATTAATTTTATAAATAAATCTTGATACAAATCTATTTTGATAGTTTCATATAAGTATTTCTGTTTTACTTCTCCTAAGTGAAGGCTCTACCAAATATGATAATAAAGTATAGAATGATCTTCAGGGACAGTATACAACGCTATAAACCTGCTAAATACTGGAGCCCCACAACCCATTGCCTCTCTTTTCTTTTCTTTTTTTTTGATATTATACTTGACTGGATATCATCGACCGGCGTGATTGTGTATATGAATATGAATACTCCACTAACTGACATAACTCTAGAAGACCGACACCGATTGTTAAGATAGTTGGACCACTCTGGATACTTACAACTATTTGAGTACTCTAATAACCAATATAAAATTGGAATTTTGGTATTTGGATTATTTTGAGTAGGTACTTTTGTTATCAACATTTTAATGATGCTGACTGTACCTATCTGAAATGCCGTATGCTTGGTAATCCTTTCCTTATCACTTCCAGATCAAGCTACATCATTCGTATTCTCTTTAAGTCAACCGCTGTCTATACTTAGCTTACTTTTTACCTTCGTTCACTAGGATCCCTCTAATTGTATCTTCAACCCGTTACTCAATGAAGAGGTACGCAGAACTCCTATAAAAGGATTGGTGGAAGACTTTTTTTGGAGTAACTGTGAGGTTGTCCGTTATTGTAAGTAGTGGATGGGGTATGTGGGTTAGTGATAACTGTGGTTGAATTGTTGCGATAGATTGTGCAGTGTGCCGATGTCAGGTTCCGCTTTAAAGTATTAGGTCGTTACATATGAAATTGCCGAAATTTTCTAACAGATTCATGAGTTCGTTATTCCTGTAATTTAATAGCTATTTCCATTATTTATACTTTCTTTGAAAGTTGATTTCAAGATTTTACAAGTCTGTGTTAAATTTTGTTTTTATTGGCCGCTTGATAAATTTAATTCGATCTTCAAAAACAGTACTTTCTAAATGCTATCCATTTTGATGATAAATTTCGTATTACTTTTTTACAGCTGTCGCTTTTCAAAAATGTAATGAAAGTTGCTGTTAGCTTAATGTTGTCTCATTCATACACAAATAAAATCATAATATTTGTATTTGTCATTCCTAAAAAAATGCAAAAATATAAGTACTGCAAATTGGGTTTCCTCCGATTTCTTCAATAAAACGGCAATTTCATATGTAACGACCTATTTTATTTTGTAGATTTTAATGGTAATTTAAAATTGGGTATAATCACAGAGTATATAATAGTACTACTGGTATAGTATCGAATCAATAATGTTCTTGTATGTTACAAAGTAACGTCTAGAATCTCCACGATCATAGGTGTAACAGTATATTTGAAAGCAATAATAAAACTTATAAATGGTTTCCAGACATTATTTAAGGCACTATGAGAAACGTAAAAATTGTTTGTTTTACTAATAAAGAAAAATATAATTAAAAAATTCTAGATTCTACATTATTGTTTGTACATTTATTGCTAGACTATAAGCAATAGGTAAAGCTATTTAGAATTTATCTATACAGAGTTCCGGCACGTTCCGGCTTAGGCGCACTAAAGTTTAGCAATAAACTACAATTACCATTAAAATTAATTAGGTACATAAAAATAATTTGTCAAATTAACATTTCATTAAACTGATTAATTAATCCAAACCTATTTTATTTTACATAGAAACATTCAGACTAAAATATAGACATATTCATACATAGCTTTTGCCCGCGACTCGATCTGGGTGCATCTCGGTTACCGTTATAAATTGTAGCCTATGTGTTATTCTGATGTATAAGCTATATTATTGTAAATTTTCATTAAAATCCATTCAGTGGTTTTTACGTGAAAGAGTAACAAACATCGATCCATCCATTCATACTTACAAACTTTCGCGTTTATAATATTATTAGGATACAATTATGTATGTATTATGTATGTATTGCATGGGCCACGATTCTACTAAAGTAAAACCATTGTCATACCACAGACACTGTAAGAATTACCCATTTAATTTTAAACTTTATCTTCATGTTTTTAAAGTCTAATACTAAATGGCTTTTTGTAGAGTGAATGAAAAAGTGAAATGTGACACTCTTCATTTAATTTTAGACTTTAAACAGATGGCTGTAAAGTCTTAAATTTAATGCCATTTATTGCTGTGTCTGTTGTGTGACAGTTGATTTTGCTTTAGCAGAATCGAGGGCCTGTATGCATGTTGTTAGTTGGTGTGTATTATAAGTAAGATAGGACATTTCCTGTCTCAATAATATTACACTTCTCCAAAGAACATCAATTTTATGTCCGTCGAAAGGAAATTGGCGGCCAGAGGCTACTGATATGCTTTATAGGCGAAGTTAAAGATATCTGCATTTCTTAAGTTCACTATCAGCTCATATTGTATTACTTACCACCCGACTGCGCCAGAAGGAGGGTCATGTTTTTCGAGAGTATGTATGTTTGTATGTATGTTTGGCAGGCTCTGCAGCCTGATCGGCTCGATGGATTTTAGCTTGAGAGGTGTCGTTAGATTTGTATTTACTATGAGAGTGACAGTGGGTATATCAAAATAAACAAAATAACAAAATGGCGGCTTTTTGGCGCCAAATTCAAATGTATGGCACGCTCTGCGGCCGGATCCGCTCGATGGATTTTAGTTTGCAAGGTGTCGTATGTATGTCATACCCATAACACATACCTATATATGTCACAACTAAAAAGTAAAAAATAAAATAAATTATAAGAATAGAATAAGAAAAAGATCCATTAATTTTCTTCTGGTTTGAAATTTGCAAATGGGGGTACCTACCCCTATAGCTTGTTTCGATCTTTTAGTATCAGACAGGTTTTTTATTTTATTTTTTATACTTTTAATACTAGCAGTATTTCGCCGGCTTGGATGGTTAAATTTTTGAAGTGAAACCTTCTTTAGCGTCGTTGGATGGGTGTAAAATGTTAAGGAAGCGTCAGGATTAGTTGACCTTTGAACCGTAACCGACGACTGACGTCATACAAGATTGGTACAGACTATCTATTTTGCAATTTACAATAGATAGCGTCGTAGCTTAAACGGTAAGCACTTCGACTGTAAGTCCTTATAGTTTCAGATAGTATCGGGTTCAAACCACCTGGCCTTCAAGGATTTTTTGTGATTGTTTTTTCTTATAATAATTTATTATTTTTGGTGATTATTTTTTCTTTTTGTAATTTATTACTTTTTATGATTATTTTTTCTTTCTGTAATTTATTATTTTTTGTGATTATTTTTTCTTTTCATAATTTATTAATTTCTTCTGACAGAAAATTAGCAGAAAATAAGTGATAGGTTCTATGATTAGCGCTATATTATGGTATGGTGTGGTATGTTCTTTTTTATCTTTTTCTATGTATATAACGAAGAAAGAAAAAAGAAAATGTTTTCACTTCTGCCGGCACTCCCAGAGTGCAACCCGTCTTTTTTTTCTTCATATTGCTCGAATCTGTTCCCTAGTGGATAAATAAAATATAAATATTCTATAACATACAAACAACGCTATCTAGAACCATGGCCACCCATGGTAAGCATAGCTTAACTAGCTTGTGCTATGGAATATAGAATGCGGATGCTGTTTATATACTATAGTATCATTATCATCTTCGCCTTAGTCGAGGGTCTTGCCTCGGAGTCTGGGATTTACCCTTCCACTTCCCATGATCTTAGTAATTCATAGTCACACATGGCATCCGAAAGTAATGATACAGCCAATAACGAAGAAGCCGTTTGACGACAGTGGGCTTCCATTACATGCAACCGAAAAACGTAGTGAGGTCTAAAATACATCTGCCTATCCCTTTCGAAATATAGCGTGAGTACAAGCTTTTAATAAATAAGGCGAGGACGAAAGATCGCTCTCAACTCGTACGGCACTTATCAGAAAGGATCTTGTTGCATCATTCTCTGCTAGCTCCATCTACAGAACGATAGCAATCTTCACGCTTCGATTCCGATAATATCGCCGGTTATTTAGACCCGTGTATCTGCCGACCACATCGTAATGGATACCGTGGACATATTAAAATATGACTTAGGTACGTATGCGAATTCAGCCGGAGAGCTGGTTGCTTTATTGAACCACCTTACACCCCATGAGACATGAGACGGCATCGTTCGATTTCAGTTGATTCCAGTCCAATACAAACAACCTCTGCTAGCCGGCGAGAGGTTTTTAAAGAGGGTATTTTCGCCTGAAAAAGGTTTAATGTATATTGATAACCATCGCCTTATCGAAATAAACTCCTGTTTTGTTCCAGAATACACCAAATTAACATCTCGTTCATTTCCGCATTGGATCTATAAATGCTCGATGAAAGAACTCATAAATCAAATACCATTAATTGCATGTTTCATTGTGAACAATAAGCCGTCCGCGCCCCACCCTGTTGAAGCTCATGCTGTTCATGCAACAATGTACAGTCAGCGATCTATCTTGGTGAAAAAAGCACTCAAAATGATCTAAATGCCTTGGTTTCCGCCTTTTTTTACGTGCGGGAAATCCCCACGGATCCCCCCCCCCCCGCTCCGGAGGGGGAGGTTATGTCGGACTCAAACCGACTAAACCGCACGCCGTCTCTGGGTCGTAGTGCTAGGCCGAAGGTGAGGTTGTCATGCGACATATCCCTCGCACCCCGGCTGACCCAGGGCCATCCCTCTCGGTCTGGCCCTCCTCGGGGCCTTGGTTTCCCCCCTTCCTGTTGACAATAATCCAAATTAAATCAATAAAACTATTTGATTTGCTCTTAATACCTTTGTATTAAGTGTCAAGATCATTTTAATTCTGACTGTACGTTGCACCGTGACCGACGCGTGCGCTGGCGCAGAGAGCAAATGCGCGTGTCGTTACTCAACCCATAGATTAAGATATAATATCAGAGTAGATTCTCATTAGATATATTAGAGTACTGATCTTCAGAATGGATTCCATACAATCTGTGAGGAGTCAGTAACAAAACTTAGAAAATTATAAAAAATAAACTCACGTATCGATATTTATTATATTAAAGAAAGTCTACGATAATGTATGGTATTTGCGTTGATGATTTCTTAGATACAGTAGAGTGAAAAAAAGAAGCAACGAAGACAAGGTTCAACGATCATAACGAAAGTGAATGAAAACTGTCACCATTAAATCACTATGGGAAGGAAAATTTGCTAGAAATTGAATAGATGGAAGGATGAAGAGTAGGTGGGGAGCTAGAAAACGGACTCAAAGGTAAAAGACTCGGACAAGATTGGGATGAGTAGAACATGATGATGAAAAAATTATTAAGTGTGTATTTTTGTTTTTAAGTTCTGGTTAACTATTACTGGTAGATCATAGAACAACTTCTTGATGAAATAGGTTCATACTCTCACAACCCTTCAAATAGAAATTATTTAAGTTAATACTGAGTTCACATTGAAGTTCAATCTCTCAACCTCACGATCGCCCAAAGAATTGTTACCCTACTACCTTATTAATAAGCTACTCACACAAATCTTTAACAAAACGATTCATATTCTAAAACAAACCTCCGATTTGGCCTCATAAGCTATAGATCATTCGGAGCACATAGATAGCCTAGTCTAGCCAATAAAAGCTAAAACAAAGCCCCATAAAGACGGAGCCAGCACAACAACAATGGCTGCGGTATATCGAGACATTTGAGATATTCGATCCCGTTGAGTAGTCGAGACAATTCAGCAGTCGAGACAAATTGGTCGTCGTAGGAAACGCAGTGAATGCTAGATTTTGTTTGGACTTGTCTCGAAATGAATGTAATTTAGCTATATTACAACCGTTAACTTGGTAATACAATTGTGAAGTGAAATATCTTGTGGCGCGCTTCACCGACACTAAGGGCGAAAGCACACTTTTTAAGTATCTACTTTTAGTTACTTATCGAGATTCTTTCTTAATATCCCATGCTACCTGTTGCACGTGTTCATGCCCACATGAAATGGGTAGGTACTTTTTTATGTAGGGGTACTGTTCGTGCCAAATTTTATCGATATCTAATCCTTCCAAGCTTTGGCATTTGCAATAGCAAATATACAAAGATTTCAAAAAAAAAAAGCATGAGAAACGGAGCGATTAAAAAAACATTTTCGTTGCCTCGTCAGTATATTAACAAACTTAGAAGATTTACGTATATAGCAATAGATGTCGCTGTGGGGAAGAAGTTGGTAGCCCTGGACACCATGGTCTCTCATGCAGTAGGAGCGCGGGACGGCTTTCACGGTACGCGTACATCAATGACATAATCCGTCGGACTCTTGTCACCGCCGAGGTTCCAGCCGTTTTAGAACCTGCTGGTCTGGTGCGCGATGATGGCAAGAGGCCAGATGGAATGTCGTTGGTGCCTTGGAAGACGGGAAGGCATTTGGTGTGGAATGAAACATGTGCTGACACCCTTGCGCCTTCACATCTTCCAGGGACTGGAGACTGTGCCTGCACTGCTGCTACTTCTTCAGCAGAGACCCTTAAACGGCGCAAATATAGAAGTTTAAGTGATAATTACATATTTGAGCCGTTTGGGGTCGAGACGCTGTGATCATGGGCTCATTGTTCTTATATTTTTATTTAATTAATTCTAATGTACATATTGTAAATAAAATATTAATACATAATATAATTCACACATAAAATGGGACATCTGGAAGTAGTAATCCAAACATTCTATTTCACCTTTGCTCACCACTCACCCTTATGTCAATGAACCCTGGTGTGCACCTCACCACGTGTTCCGTGTTAGTCTAATGAGTTTGGGGATAAAAGCAGCTGCAGCTTCATGAGTTAGCATTACAGTATATTCATTTTCGAATAATTCCACGTGCTCGAACGTTAAGGTAGAATTTTATTGCTCAAAAAAATTTTCACCGTAAATAATTTAACTGTTGTTTCTATCTAGGACATAAAAGCGTCAAACACCGTTACATAATATTAATATACGACACAAGTAAAACAAATGTTGAGCTTCACACCCCGCGGCAATGCAGGAAACGCTCGCTATTTATAATGCCGATGTGCGCCGGCGCAGGAAACGGTGCGATCTCCATAAACCAAATAAAAGGAGCTCGCAAGTGCCAATAAGAAATTATTGTTCACAGATCAAATGGACGGGAAGCTTTTAATTCGTTGTTGCTGTTTTTTTACTGTTTCTGGTTAGGCGAAGATAGTTTACATAGTTTAAACTATTCGGTAAAGTGTAAATAGTGATATTACAGTGCAATGGTCTGGAAAAATTAGACTATAATATACAAACACTGTAGACACAGTAACAGTCACTACAACACGGCGTATAAAAGTAACTTCTACTTTGATACAAATCCGCTTTTATAATATACAGCTGTCGCCAGCGGCTCCGCCCGCGTGGATTGTCGCGAATCGGGGTATGAAAAATAGATGTTGGCCGATTCTCAGACCTACCCGATATGCCCACAAAATTTCATGAGAAGCGGTCGAGCCGTTTCGGAGGAGTTTGGGAACGAAAACTGTGACACGAGAATTTTACATATTAGACTAGCTGTCGCCCGCGGCTCCGCCCGCGTGGATGTCGGTTATCGCGAATCGGGGTATGAAAAATAGATGTTGGCCGATTCTCAGACCTACCCGATATGCCCACAAAATTTCATGATAATCGGTCAAGCCGTTTCGGAGGAGTATGGCAACGAAAACTGTGACACGAGAATTTTATATATTAGATTGACTGAATCGGTCCTTAGTATGCCTGAAAATAAATTTTAAAACCTATATAAAGACCACCTTATTTAAAAAAGCATACTATAAGACAGATGATTATCTTAAAAACATCAATGTCAGGCTTGAGCATGGTTCAGGCACTTCCTGAGATGCTGTAGTTACGGCATAATACTATACCTACTAGGAACGTGACTTTTATTGCCATATTTTAAATTAGGTTAATTATTAAATTATAAAGTTTTTTAGACACTTACACACTGTATAGGAGAATTTGGATAGCTTCAGGTGTGGCCCGGTGGCTCAGTGGTCAGAGCATTCCCCCTGTAAGAGAAAGATCGTGGGTTCGAGTCCCACCTGGGCATTAACTTTTTCCTATCTTAAACGATTTGAAAAGTTAGCATAATAAATGCTTCAAAATTTCATTCAGTTATTGTTCGTTCAGATACGAGTCAAATGTAGATTCGTCCATTTTTAGCCATAAGGAAATAACTATTATAAATTGACGTCTTAAGAAATGCCGCAGTGGAGTATGTTGCGTCTTTTCTTCTCCACCAGCGCCTTGGAAGCGGTGGTAAACTTAGGTTAAGTACAATTATTATTGACGTCAATAAAAAACAACCATATCGGTTTTTAAACTATCATGGTTGTTCAAACTATTATTAAAGTTTTCGGGATATTTACCATGTAATGATTTATTGAGTTTCCGATATTTCGGCACTGTTGCAAGCGCCATGATCACTGAAGAACTGAAGTACTGGCCGTTGACGGAGAAAAGTTTTAAGCGCAGACATATCGGTCTACCCTCTTACGCACTCTTTTGTGACGCGTTACATTGTCAGTACCACTACCACTGGTTTCACTAGAACTGCAAAGTCGATCACGACTCACTACACTCACAGTATCCACTCGCGATTTTAATTCGGATGGTTCACGGTTTTTGCATAGGCGGACCACTGGATACCAGACGTTCGGCAGTTGAAACCCTTCCTCACGATTGAAATTTTTATACTTTTTTAATTTCAATCGCCTCTCTAACCAATCTATATTTAATATTAGGGGTTAAAGTATGAAATTGCCGATTTGTACTGACAAATTGAAATTCGTTTTTTTTTAATTTAACGTATTTATTTAATCAAAATAATTACCATTATTATCTATACATTGCTGCCATCTAGTAGGAAGGTCATTATGCCTTTGCGATAGAACTCTGGTGATCTAGATTCGACAAACTGTGTGAAAGCATTTTGTACTGCCTCCTGAGAAGAAAACTTTTTATCACATAGAAAATTGTCCAAATCACGAAAAAAATGGTAGTCTGTTGGAGCAAGGTCTGGCGAATACGGAGGGTGACGGATAGTTTCTAATTGCAGTTCCTGTAGAGTTAAAACGGTTTCTCGTGCTGTATGAGGTCTCGCGTTATCATGGAGCAATAATGGTGAAGATCGATTCATGAGTCGGGGCTGTTTCACTGCTAGTTTTGCTATCATTGTTCGGAGTTCGGCACAGTAGACATCTGCCGTTATTGCTTGACCAGATCGTAGAAAGCTATAGTGAATAACACCATGCTGAGACCACCAAACAGTTACCATTACCTTTTTAATGGTAAGCTTTGCTTTAGGACACTGTTGTGGCGTTTCACCTGGGGTCAGCCATTGCATTTTTCGCTTACGGTTATCGTAAAGAATCCACTTTTCATCACATGTCACAATTCGATCCAATATTCCTTCATTTCTGTATCGATTCAACAAGGCAACACAAGTTTCAACACGCATTTCTTTCTGCAGATCAGTCAAATCATGAGGTACCCATTTTTCACATTTTTTTATTTTATTGATTTGACGCAAATGAGTCAATATTGTTGGTAAGGTAACGTTAAACCATGCAGCTAATTCCTGGGTAGTTTGGCTCGGATCGGCTTCCACCATGTCTTTCAATTCATTGTTATTCACCTGTGTGGACGGCCTTCCTCGTGGTTCGTTCTTCAAATCTTCCTCGTGGTTCGTTCTTCAAATCAAAGTTTCCATCACGAAAGCGTTTAAGCCAAAATCGCACGGTGCGTTCATTAGCAGTCCCCTCTCCAAACGCAACATTGATATTGCGAGCTGTTTCTGCCGCGTTAGTTCCGCGTCGGAACTCGTATTCAAAAATCACTCGAATTTTCGAAGTATCCATCTTTCTTGTCTAAGCTGAATAAAAAAAACAACTGAAAGTCGATAATCGAATGTTGCACATTTTTAAATAAAGAACTACATAGGTACCATGTGGAAAAAGTTTCACTCAAAAATCTCAAACCATGAAGGTTCAATGTCAATTCGAAGTACCTATTACAATGAAACGGCAATTTCATACTTTAACCCCTATTATTATATATAGTTAGTATAGTAGTTTGAATATCTATCTTCTAATTTGTCTTTGACCAGGCTCCAAAGTGAAAAAATTGGATGTCTTCAGGAACAATGCTAACGTGATGAATGACTGAAATATGGATGAACATGCCTGAACATGCCATGCCTTTGTAAGGACAGCATCTATAATAGCGGTCACAATTCTCTGGACTGCACTCAGCTTACTATCGCGCGGGAGGCAGTCAATTTGACGGCCTAAATTTAAAAAAAAAAACTACCTTTAATACTTAACGCGTATACACTATAAGGTAATATCGCCTCTAAGATATTCCCACTAGTGTAACCGACGATATCTTATAATACCGTATTTCTAAAAACAATTCATCGACAGTATCTTTAGCGTTTAGCATCTATTCAACAAGCAAATACATATTATTATGACGCTAAGTAATTTATAATCATGGTCATACAATATTTTACTTCTAACTTATTCTCACGAAGTACAGTCGGTGAGATAAGTTGCTGGACACCTTGAAATTTTAATAAAAAAAGAGTGAACGGGGATTGCCAATATTTGGGTCTCAAACCTATTTCGCCTGACAGCCGATACTCCTGCTGACAGAGTAGGCTCTGGTGCAGGGTTTCTTTTTGGGGTTGAAGACTCAGAGGGCAATAACGCCCATAAAAGTCAAAAACTAAATATTAGATTTTTTACACAGTGGCCCCAAATTACAAAATGCAAGATTGAGATGCAACCGAAATTAGCACTCGATAATATTCAAGGATTTTTTGTAGTCCTTATAATAAACATGCATCATGTCTTTATCCCCGAGGAGGTAGACAGAGGTGCTAATTACGCCCACGTTTCGCCAGTCACTTCATTAACCTCACGTAATAGATGGCGAGCCTATTGCCGTCTCCGGGGACTGAGTATACTCGCCAGAGCATCGTCCGTTTGGTAGCTGGTGTAACGCTTGCACCGTTAGATAACTGAGAAATATAGATACCTATGTAATGTTTTTTTTTTTTTTAACAGCAAGAGTTTTTTTTCTATTATTAAGTGCGTATTTTTACAAGGTTATTTTAAAAGTTAAACTAAAACTAAAATATTTACAAGAATATACCTAACACACCGCGTGCTCGGACCTCACGACCCCAGGGTCTCGAATAAAATATTTTCATTGCATTTTTTTCTGTCTGCTTTTGTCTGCTTTTTTTACTGACTGTATCAACACAGCATAAATAATAAAACTCCATATTACAACAATATTCATCACCTACTACATACCTTGCATTTATCTGATATTCATTAAAATAGTCTTCGAACCTGCTAATTCTAAATACAACTCTATTTTCTGTGACTTAAAATACTAATCCCAATACCTTTTTCTGCCATCCCTACTTCGATATATCCAGTAAGTGTTATCATAATTTTCAACTCTATCTCTTCTCTTCAATAAGGCTAAAATTTGTTTGTCTTTTTTGTAATAGTAAAGTATAAAGCAATTAAGCATGCAGTCGGCACTTTAAGCAAGCGATAGTGATCAGATATTATCGGTCGATCTTAACTTCAGAGACGCAGGTTATTCGCGGCCTCCTCGCCGCTGCTAAGCTTCGAGGTGCACTGGGAGATGGAAACGTCTGGTACTTAATATAAGTAAGGTACTGGAGAGGTTTTGTGCTGTCAGTGGGAAGGCCAAAGGGTTGTCCTGCTTTATCTTCTACACTGATGACACAGAAACTCTCTCACTTCATATTAGAAAGTTTTCACATGTTTAAAAGAGTTGTAAAAGAGAGCAAATTTAAATAAATTTTATGTGTTAGCGAAACTGGAATAAGGTTCAACTAGTTCGACTAATTTACTTTATCACCGCATAATACCCGAGACTTGGACTTGGTATGGGAACGTATTCCAGGAACAAAAAGTAACCAATGCGTTATTTTTTATTATAATCTATCCCTGTAGGTGGCTACTGCAGTAAGATCTGATTGAATAAACATCGTTTTTAAGATCTAGGATGTTTTCGTAAAGGAACAAGAAAAGTGGCGAGAAAGAATGTTGTGAGAAAAGTAACAAAAGCAACAAATTTTTTTCCCACAAAAACTACAGAGTAAATTAAAAATCTTGTCCCGCATAATGCAATGGACATCAAATATTTGACTTAATCGTAATCTCCTATAGATTTTTTTTGGGGTATGGTATTTTTAGGATTCGAGAATGGGGGGAACCGCATTTGAATATTTGTCTAATATTCAAATGCGGTTCCCCCCATTCTCGAATCCCAAAAAACCCATCCCTCAAAAAAAAAAATAGAGGAGATCACGATTAAGTCAAATATTTGATGTCCATTGCATTATTCAGCTTCAACTTCTTCAAAATGGCTTCTGCAGCAAATCGCCATTGCATTATTCGCATCCAGTGTATCTCTGACCTATCTGTTGCATTTATATCAATCTGCTAATTAGTGAACTGACTCCACCACTGCACTGATTGCGGCATGTTATTGTACGCAGCCATTCGATTACAAGTTCCATTTTGTTAGTGCACTGAGTAATAGTAATTGAAACGATAAGGAATATTAACTGCGATTGTGTAAGGCAGGGATTACACAGTCAATAAACATCGTGAAAGGTTTTCACTCGCAAATCAACATAATCAATATATGTGATTTTATAATATACTCGCAATCCTGTCAATACAAGATAGCAGCCGGGGGTTCTTCAAGAAGGGGCCGTAGCTGGTTTTTTCAGGGTCGGCAGCGCGAGTGTGACACCCCTGGTGTTGCAAACGTACATAGGCCACGGTAACCACTTTCTATTAGGTGGGCCGTGTGCATCTGCCACCTAAGTTGTATATAAAAGCATCTGAATTTTGATTCAGTAAGTTACTGTATTTGCATATACAAGTACCTAACGAGTAATCAAAATAAAATCATTTTTAGTAATAGGTACCTACAATATTTCAAATGTAAATTTCAATGTTCACTCCATACAATACATTCTAACTGAGCGTATAAAATTAACAAAAAAATAATAACAATATTAATAGTAATGAATTGAAGAGAATGGATCCTAATGAATGTGTTATAAAAAAATGTTAATAGATTTGTTGGGGTTCCTTAAACGAATAATAAAAGTTATGAGAGAAGAGTTAACAGTATAAAGAAGTAACAGGATTTTCGCGGGGAATTCGAATCAATTTGATACAGATATCTACGGACCCGGGCTGTAGAAAGAAGGAAACACGTGAGCTTGTAAGGAATTCCAGGTCTTAATGGTGCGACAAAGGAAAGAGTCACCGAACCGCTTGGTTCTTAAAGGAATATTCTGCACTGTATGTGGGTGACAACTGAGCCCTGCACGTGTCATCCTGTGTAGAACAAGGAGAGGATGGGACTGATTGGAAGCGCTCATCAGAACGCTCACCATGGTAGAGACGGTTTTTTTTAATATATTGGACACGTAAATTTGCCTTCACCTCGCCTGGTGGTAAGCTCAAGGTAAAGTCTCAGGAAAGAGGATTATCATTACTTACATACACGCACCATGTTAACAATGGTGGCACTTAGCTTGTCGTCCTCATCAAAAGAGGATTTTCGTCGCAGCACCGCGTGGCACCCACCGGCCTACTAGTGCTGCGACCACAATCCCCCCTGCTCGGCTATGCACTAGCTGGCCCGAAACGCAATTCCACCGAGATCGGATTACTATGGAGGGTTTTTCGCAACCGTGCACGGTGGTACCAACCCGGCCGAAATTTGTAACAAATTTGTGCACTCAAATTTGTACTACAAAATACTGCCGAGGACGCAACGTCTCTACGTATCTACAAATGCTCGAGGTTGATAATTAGGACTATTACCTACTTCTAATTTAATTGATATATATTTCTTATATCTTTAATCTCGATTAAACCAATCTACCTACACCCATTGCTACTACATTTGTCATTCACTCAGTACTCATTCGTTCCACGTACAAAACCACTTCAACATACATTTTTCATCCACACATCTCTCGAATACATCACATTACCTCTTCTATCATCTTATCTCACTCCAGCGCAGTGATGTTAGATAATACCTATTACACATTAAAAACACCACTACAATAAGGCGCGACTCGCACTTAACCACTTTTTTTTGACCACACGACCGCCGTGACCGATATGGGGTCTTGATGTCGACTAATGGGAACTTAAGTACCGTGATATTAATGAACTGTTGGCCCCAGCTTCTCCAAAGTAATTCAATTATGGTCGTTTTTTAAACCGACTTCAGAAAGTTCGTTCCTCAATTTGACCGTACCTATATTTTTGAAGTGAAAACTTCTTTAGCGGCGTTTGATGGGTGAAAAGTCTTAAACTCGTGCCAGGATCGCTTGACCTTTGAACCGTAACCGACGACTGACGTCATACAACATTAAATATAGACTGGCTATTTTGCAAGATATGATAAATAGCATCGTAGTCGACTTTAAGTCCTTATGGTTTCAGATAGTACCGGGTTCAAACCTGGCCTTCTGACACTTTTTGTGATTATTTTTTCTTTTTGTAATTTATTACTTTTTGTGATAATTTTTTCTTTTTGTAATTTATTACTTTTTGTGATTATTTTTTCTTTTTGTAATTTATTACTTTTTGTGATTATTTTTTCTTTTTGTAATTTATTAATTTCTTCTGCCAGAAAATTAGTGATAGGTTCTATGATTGGCGCTATATTATAGGTATGGTATGGTATGTTCTTTTTATCTTTTTCTATGTAAATATATAACGAAGAAAGAAAGAAAGAAAATGTTTTCACTTCTGCCGGCACTCCCAGAGTGCAACCCGTCTTTTTTTATCGAAAGGAGTCTTGTTAGTTATTTATATTATTGTAAAAAGTAGTAAAGGTGTACATTATATATGCTAAAGAGGATATTCATCATCTTTTTAAGTTTCTTATTCTCCTATGTGCTGCCAAACAAGGGATTAATCTATTTTTTGCAAATTACTATAGGTTACGGTGATGTACGGTGGTGTATAGTTCCATTAGCTCCATTCCATCTACAAAAAAATCACTCAAAACAGTTACTTGAAATCGTTTATTATTTCACAGTCACAGGTGGCCGACGAAAATCTTTGTATATAGTCCGTAATTTGGACAGAAAAATCCTTGATAAAAAATATATACGGCAAAATGAAGAAAACACGCCGAAATTTCACATAAAAATACTCAGCAAATGGAGACAATATAAGAAGCGCTCTATATATGGCGACGCGAGTCCAAATCGGATGGGTGTAGCTGTCAGACAGCGGCTGCCATATTAGGTGCGCGCGCGCAACAAGAACCCAAGTATTCGACGCTGACAAATCGCTGGACAATTTGTTAGCTCAAAAAGTCTGGATAGAGGGTGTTGCGAATTTGAATCAATTTGAAATTTTACCTCAGATTAACATCAGCTTCATTAAAAACTCATTTTCCCCTAAAATTAGTTTTTAATGAAGAAATTACAGTTCACACTGTTGAGTGCCTAAGCCAACCTTAACGAAACTGAAACTCGAGGGTAGACTCAGGCTTTGCTCTCGGATAGTGACTACAGTCTGATCTCCCAACACCAAGAGGAATGCTGCTATCAGAAAGTTATCCTATACCCTTACTGGCTAGCAGGTGAAATAACTTGGGCTCTAAAGACCTTGGTAAGTCCACTATACCCCGGTAAAATTAAGGCAGAGATTGTTTTTATACCACTTAGTTAGCAGACAAGCACACGGCCCACCTGATGAAAAGTGGTTACCGTGGCCTATGGCCGTGTGCAACACCAAGGGCGCCACACTCGTGCTGCCGACCCTGAAGAAACCTTCTAATGCCCTTCTTGTAGTACTCGCTTGGAAACACCACAGCAGTTAATTCAACAGCGTGAGCGTGCGTGGGATGAAGTTCCTTTCATACCGCACGGTTCGCACCATTTTCGGTCGCAATTTGTGAAGATGAATTCCCTGTCTACGGCGAGCGTTGCGATGATAGATTTACCACCAGCCCATCTAGAAAAGTGGCAATTCGCTTGCTAGCGTTTGATGGAATAGAATGACGAATGTATAGGATTTGACGTTTGTGACAGTCGTTAACGCATGTCATAAACGTCAAATCCCATACATTCGTCATTCTATTCCATCAAACGCTAGCAAGCGAATTGCCACTTGTCTAGAGGGGCAGTTAGCCAGTACGCTTCATTATTATTATAAAAAACTATTCCTTGTACAAGTAGATAAAAGACTTCAGAAAACATGACTAGCTGACATTAAGAACACAAATCTTGACCAAATTTCTACATAGAAAGAAAGAAATTAAATTACTTAAATTAATTTCAAACCAATATTAGCAACCGAAATTACTAAAATCCCCTCTAATCCCTCCAACTAAGCTAAATTGCTTATGCTAGGAGTGGGCTCACGTCGATGGTGTAATGGCCAGGATTCAAACCCGGGACCTCTCCATCGTAAAGCCGACTCCTTAACCACTAAGCTACCGACACTTATTAGAAAGGTACGTTTATTTAATGCATTGAAGTAATATTTGTGATATCGTCAGATTTATGTGTGCGAAGTGTGCGAAGCGAGACGATAAATATACTGATTAGACTAAACAATATAACGTGTCGTGGCAGGAATATGTCACATCAATATCGTTTAGTGCCTTGTCCAGACGGCCGAAGATAATGTGGCCATAGAGTAAACAGATGACAAAATAGATGTGCAATTCCTTAGAAGTTAACGGAATAAATTTACTTTTATAGTCTTTTCTTGGCATCATCGGCTTTCAAGGCTAAAAGTACCCGTAACAATTGCGATGGTAGTGTTATAAAATATAAGAAGCTGAATTCTTTTTTTTACATTCTAATAAATTATGTACAAAGGCATATTATGTACAAAGGTATTCACCTTGAATGCTGTCAACTACAATATAAGTTCATGAAACGTACATAACTAGACATACACACAGGCATACATATGATACCCTAAGCTATGAAGATGGCAACAACTCTTTTCCAGTTTTGGGAGAGACATTGCTGCTTTCAGCTGAAACACAGCACAGAACAAATACTTAACAGTTGGCTGAAGTTTCGCTGAAACGAGAATATCTCATGGTACCAGGAATATTCATAAATAGTAAAGGGCTATCAAGATATGACAATGGTCTAGTAAAAACTATTGCCTGACCATGCCATAATTGAACAAATACAGGAACAGTGGCTCTCCTCCAGAAATTACTCAAATGAATTAGAAATTCAATCGTTTCACATATCTACAACTGGCCCGTTATCTTATACGAGACATAATACCCCTCATAAACTGTTCCACCAGCAGCCATATTTCGAAACAATGTCATATCACTATTCATATCTGTCACAACAATTAATCTATGAGTTTAACTGGTTGCGTATGCGCATGTCGCGCCGCAATGCGCCTGTGTGATGCACCGTAAGACGTATCCCGCGATTTATCTCAGAAAATTGATTTACAATTATAATGACGTATTGCTTATTTTATTGTATATGCAATATATGACTGGAGGTAGCTATGTCCATATGAAGTTTGTAGGAAGTAATAGAAGTATTGCAATTGATTCCTAGGAAATATTATTGATGGTTAATTTTGGACTATCACTTCGTAACGAGACGTTTTAAACACAAAACACTTAGTAACAGTTAGGTCTCATTAACATTATTCAGGATAGGACGGCCATGTGAGCTGGAAAAACGTGCAACTTATTGGTAAATTCCTGTCTTATGAGACCAGCCCCTCTAGACAAGTGGCAAGTCGTTGGCGTTTGATGAAATAGAATGACGAATGTATAGAATTTGACGTAACTGACAGTCGTTAACGCATGTCATAAACGTCAAATCCTAAACATTCGTAATTATATTCCATCAAATGCCAGCCAAAGAATTGCTCCTTTGCTAGACAAAGGGGCAATTCTTTGGCTGGCATTCAGAGGCTGAACTTTTGAACGCTTACTCGGTACTGTTAAGACTAGCTTGTAATAACATCGTTAAAATTACCATATTGTGCTATTTCTTACTCTAGAATGAAAATGGAGAAGTAAATTTGAAAAATAAAGGATTTCCTAATCTCTCGTGAATATTTATTCACAGTGAAAAGGCCCTCCGCGCAGCATGCAGGTGAAGTGTTCACCGCGTATGGTCGTTCTATCCTACCTAATATATTTCTGTGGCGTACCGGGTAGTGGGACTATACACTATGATTTTAAAACCACTTTATATCAAATTTAAAAACCATTTAATAATGATTCACTGAATTTATTCGGTTTATATTTACTTTCAAAGAAGTTTCTAATAAAAAGAATCTTGTATGCTAGATGAATTAATTGAGTAAAATTTATCCTTTAAAAATCTAGAAGCGTTTGCAGTATCGTGAGAATGTCGTCTGACAGCAAAAAAACAACAACTTAGTATTCAATCGATATCTACTAATAAGAAAACAATTACGCAGTCCTCTGTACAAGGTTTGTGCAGATAATGGCAGCAAAAACATGTCGGCAAGGATACAACATCAATCGTAGATATAAATAAGATAGTTTGTAATTTATACACAGCATTACTGAAAATAACTGTGGATTCTTTGTCAATAGTATCAGGAAACAGAATTTTGGAAAATCTCTCTTGAAAAGATTTGATAATTCGTCCGTAGAAAACGGAAAAACTTCTGGGTTGAAACCGGAAAAATATCGTGGCATGAAAGAAATGGGTTTAAAACGGAATCACCAATTAACGTTCCGTTTTTAAAATTATGAAAATTAATTATTTCGACAATAAGACGCAACATACAATTATTTCTGTTTTTGGAAATATTGTAAAAACCAATATGGATTACGTTTACTTGGCGAAAAGAGAAATAAACTACTTCAAGAAAACCGCAACATCGGACGTGTTTTTCTAAATTTACTGATAATAATTTAATTTATTAATAAAATCGAGGAATAAAAAGTCAATGAATACCACACCATCATGTAATAGAGAAGACATTTACAGACACAGCCTCTGCGTTCAAACAATTATAAATTCCTCACGCGTTTGTCTGCAGTCGAGTACAAATGGAACAAAAATGGCCTAAACAAATTGCAGTCGGTGAGAGCGGTGGGTTTTTGCACTAATTCGGCATTCCGAAATAAAAATTCCAACTCCTTAAGTAGAAAACAAAAAGTTTAGTTGTCCCTGCTTCGGCGAACGCGTCCTCTGACTGATTTCAAATATGGAAGGAAAAAAGTTCTGAAACCAAACAGTCAGTGTTGCCAGGAATAAAATAAGGTTTATTCACAACATGTGCGTTTTAAATGGCTGCAATTTGTTTGAATGAGACGTTTAATGTTGCGGTTTGCTGATTCGAAAATAATTCAATTTTTACTGTACTGTTGGCGGGAATTTACAGACAACAGATGCTCTGAACTTCCAAGAACTTTTTTTTTAAAAGCAACTTTTAAATTGCGTTCTGACTGGCATTACATGGAATCATGTAACATATTACAATTCGAACAAACACACAGTCAGTACAGAAAAGGAAGCGATTAACTTTAATTGCACCTGAAAATCCCCGAAGGGTAGGTAGAAGTGTATTACACAGTCGCATTCCACCATCTATGATTTTCACGTAAAAGGAGTCCCAGTTTGTCATTGACGTTATTTGGGGAGAGCGGGGCTGAAAGTGCCTATTTTGGCAAATCCTTATATGACTCGGATAAAATAAACACTATACCTGAATGTAGTGGTTCATCCTAAGCCAAATTTAGTCTATAATACGAATTTATCTACAAATACTGCACATTTTTAAAAAAATTTGGGGATGAAGTGATTTTTTTATACAGCGGTGGCAAGGCACTACCAGCCCCACTTTGGGGCCAGTTGTGCCGTAGTTGAGGTCAATTGTGCCGTCTATAATGCTAGGTTTTTATATGAATAAAAATTAATGTAGAATTTAAAAGACATTCATTTTATAATAATATATTTATACCTTATACTATTTACTATAAATCAACAGTTTTTAAAATTTAGTTATTTGTAATGTACTAAGTATTATAATAGTAAAAAAGTTATCTTTACTTATGTACTGATTTCAAACATAAAAACATATATTTAGCGATAGTTTGCACTTATTTTTAAGCAACTAATTGAGATTAATTATTTAAAGTATCAGTCTGTAAAGATAATAACACAAAAATTAAAGTTTTTCTTAAATTACAAGTCTTTTGAGGCATTTAAAAATCAAAAAAATATAGCTGAACTAATTATTCTCCAGATGACTGATCAGAATAGCAATTAGGGCATACAAATACTAGGCTTTCTTCATCTTCAATACATTGCATTTGAGCCCAACACGCTCTGCATTCAATCCAATTTTCTCCAGGGTCAGAGTTAGAATAGGCATCACCACATATGATACAGTACCATTCTTGTTCATCATCAGAACTGTCGTCATCTTTTAAAACTTTTCTCTTAGCGAGGTTCTTCGTCAGTTTTTTTGTTTGTTTACCTTTTCCCTTGCCTTTTCCATTCCCTTATCCCTTAACCTTCTTTCTAGTTTCACATTTTTTCTTTTTCTTTTCATTAGCCTGTTCTTCAGCCAAGCAGCTCTTTGTAATAGATCTTGAGATGTTGTGCCCCTTTGAAATTTTCGTTTGTATGTCCTCATTCTGTTAAAGATAATAAATGCAGTATCATGTCGTCAAGTATTTTCTTTCATTCGTAAGTGCGCGCGTACAACAATATTGAAACAATAAATGTTGCTTAGGGGTTGGTTGTGCCGCGGCACAAGTAGCCCCACAAGAACGGCACATCTTACCCCGCTTATGAGAGTTTGATATTTTGTCTCACCTATAAAAATTACTGTGCTCAAAGCATCAAAATTACACTGCACAACAAACTAGGATAAATATAAAGCATTTTACTAAAGCTCTTATATTAAAAGCACGAAAAATGTAAGCTGGCGACCAAAAAGTATCGAAACGAAAATATTTACTTACGTGGTAATGGATGACCTTCACATGCACTGCCACTCGGTCCACGTAGCGAACGGAACTAAAATGGCAGCCGTGTGTGCCCGACTGCTAGGCATCACGCGACGCCATATGATCGTATATCTATCTCTTTCCGTTTTCGAGGTATTCGCGTAAGCACAATTTACCCCCGGCACTTTTAGCCCCGCTCTCCCTACTGTCGGATGGAGTTTTCACATTCATCCGATATCCGATATCGGTCACCGATAGCCGACACCTTATGCTATTTTCACATTAATCCGATAAGATCGGCCCGATACGGCCATTTGCTCGAAAGCATAGACTAATTAGGGATGTTAGGGATGAAAATTCGGTCGAAAATTGCTTGCTTGCCCGATATCGGATCACAAAGAAAAAAGAAAAAATAAAAGGGACCAAAACAGTGGTGTTGGCTCCGATAACCGATATCGGGCCGCACAATGTGAAAGAGATACATTATGTCATACATTTGACTTCCTCCGATATCGGATGTCGGATATCGGATATCGGTATTCAATTCAATTTCAATGTGAAAATGCTCTTAGTCATCTTCTACGATACCTTTGTAAAAAAAGAGGGCACTAATCTGCATCACTGGCAACTTATACCGATACTTTTCTATATTATACGTTAAAATCATTCAAAATACAAAAGAGGGCAATTCCTTCTACCAAATCTATATAGTACGTAATTCGCAACAGAGATAGCCATAATAGTCTTCAAGCTATAAAGGCGACCCCGTAACCTAATGGTGTTCAACCCCATGAGGCCTTGGGCTGACCTAGTTGCCAAATGTCAACTATGGGGAGCTGATTAATGAGATTCCCTTGATGTCTATTGTTTTAATAGTAATAAAAAGAGAGCTGAGATTTATGGCGTATCCGTCAGATAGCTTAATTATGGAGTGTAAAATAATCAAGCTTAATAAGTGATTGATAGAAAAAGCCTCTTGTATTCAAAACAAGTAAACACTGCCATCTAACAGTAAGGATGAGATACATAATTTGACAAATAAATTGAAAAAGAGATGTCAAATATTTTCTTAATGTTGCCATTCTACTATTTATACTACTAATTAGGTAGATATGATATTTATTTTCATAACAAGAAATAACAGTCAATTATGACATTATAGAGTAAATAAAAATCGGATATGAATTTTGTCACAAAAGAAGACACAATTCTATAAGTGAAGAGTTATATATCTTACCTTTCACTGCTTTCAGTAACATTTCCTATCACAAGCTGATATTGTTGAACTGAGGTCAGATATTACCTGTGTTATCTATACCTACCATAACAAAGATAGACAGTCTCCATTACGGAACACCTTGACGACTTGACGACGGGCGCAGCAGGAAGGGTGCGTCAAGACGTCCCATAAACTTTGTAGGTCAGTGTATGAGGTCACTGGTTAGGGTTCCGTAACTTATATAAGCATGGTGTAGATTAAATTTCAATGTATGGTTTAAATATTGAGAGTGTACACTCACGCCTATTTCCCTTTGGGGTAGGTCCAGGTAACAGCACGCCATTTGACTCTAACCTTACCTGCCCCTTTAGATAAGTGTCAATTCGCTGACCGGCGTTTGATGGAATAGAACGACGAATGTATGGAATTGGACGTATATGACAGTCGATAACGCATGTCAAATACGTCAAATCCCAAAAACTCGTCATTCTATTCCATCAAATGACAGTCAACGAATGGGGTAGTGTCCAGAGTCAACGAATCGTCACCAATACTGCTTGATGTTGTAATTTTTACTCAACAAATATGCATAGTAAACTAAGATATTGACTAAGTAAACTGAAACTATGACTTTTCATTATTTGTAATGCCCAAAATAGGTCAAAATATAAATAATCGAAATAAGGCAAAATTAATAACTTTTTAGATTCCTTATTAAAGTTTAAATCAATCTTTATATGCATTGTACATGTGTAAACGCAACGTGGATGCGGAAGGCGCAGGACCGGTCACTGTGGAAATCCTTGGGGGAGGCCTTTGTCCAGCAGTGGACGTCTTTCGGCTGAAATGATGATGATGATGATGAAACGCAACGTGGACTGAAGTAAATGCGATATTCTCTTGCACTGCATACATTTGCCCTACGTGCTAGCACACTGTGACGTCACAATGTACTGCGATTTTGTATGGAGCGTTTTCGGGCAGCTCGAGAAATCGGATTTTCAAAGTCAAATATCTTTAAAACTATTTGTCATAGGAATATTTCACTTTACCAGTTCATTATTATTGTAAAATATATAGTTTATTATGATAAAGATGAAAAATAGGACACAACCCTATTGCCACTTATATAAGGCTGACCTTTTTCAAATTTTTAATCATTTATTAAATGTATATACTGCGATACTGCTTATAAATAGCACCTTACGTGTAAGGTGGTAAAGGAGAGGTAAAGGCGAGCAAGAAAAAGATTTTGCTTTGATTATGCCTCACAAACATGCACGTGATAGACTGCCCACTTAACGGTAATAAGCTCGCCTCTATATACGTTCTGTCGAAAATCATAATTGGTGAAATTTGAATATTATTACGCCTCTGGATTTACAGGCATGTATATTATGAATGTATATCATACGGCTTTTGCCTCCTCCGTATATTCTAAAAAATCATAGATCTGTAAATTTGTCATATATTATCTTTGTAAATAACTAGGTAGGTATGTGTGTGTACAAATCAGACAGATTGATTTGAGTTTTTATACATATCATCGGCTTGCTTTGACTATGTAAAATTTGACTACTATTAGAACTTGATATTTTCCTAATTGAACTATTGACATAATATTGTATGCATTGTAACCTGGCATGCTACATTGTTGACATTCTTGCAATTTTGTTTTCTTCTTTCTCTTTTTTTGTACCTAGAAGTATTAACTGATGAGAATAGAAAGTTGAGTGACAAACTTGCTGTATTATGACGTGTAATGATTATCCTTATGAATAAATGAGTTATAGATCCAATAATTTGACATTGTCACCATCGAACACAGAGAGACTTTTCAACTATTCTTTCTCTACTACTCTATTGGCCGATTCAACTCAACATGTGCGCAAAATTCCAGGCAAATTTTAAATAAGTAATAAATTTAAGAACAAAATCGCTTTTGCAGTTATAGTACTAGTTAGGATAGCAAAGTGAATAGAAACTTACCATGATAGCACCATTCCGGCCAGTGCTGGTGAGGGTGGCTCCAAACCACTGGTTGGACTTCTGGTCAATGGGACGACCCTGACGGTCCTCGTTGTTTTCTGACGACAAAATAATTTCATTATTTTTTAATAGTAAATCTCATTCATCCTCAAGTAGAAAAGATTTCTGACTGTGGTCTGAATCAACCCATTACAAAATGGTTTGGGCAATTCGAACCTCGGTGTAAAACAACCCATGCAAAAAGAACCCTTAGGTAATTCATAAAGTAGGAGTTATTATATACATCAATTGTAGAGGTTATGTCGGACTCGAACCGACTAAACCGCATGCCGTCTGTGGGTCGATGTGCTAGGCCGGAGGTGAGGTTGTCTTTTGACATATCCCTCGCACCCCGGCTGACCCAGGGCCATTCCTCTCGGTCTGGCACTCCTCGGGAGGGGGGACCACGTTGTCCCCGACTCGCCCCCGGTATGGGGGAGGCGCGCATCGTCCTATTATGCGCGAAGCCGCCGTAGCCTGCTTCTGCTAGGGTGACGAGCGGCTCAACCCGTCACCCTCAGGCCCGCGCTCATGGGGGGCGGAGGTCAGTTTGCGCCCTCCGACGCCCGAACCACCTTCGAACGCGGCCAGCGATGTCCGCGAGTCTTTCTCGCTCGCTGAATTGTAGGAGGTAGGACATGACGGTGTTTCCGTCCAATTGAGCAGTCCGACTGAGGAAGTATCTCCGCCCTACAGAATACCGCGGCCATAATAACCTCATGTTGTGTTCGCGGCAGTGAGTAGGGTAGCCAGAGCTCACTGGAGAGTATTTGCGCTGTCAGTGGGAAGACCAAAGGCTTGTCCTGTTTTATCTTCTACACAAACTCTCTGTTCTAACAGGATCGGCAGCGCGAGTGTGACGCCCCTGGTATTGCACACGCACACGTCCATAGGCCACGGTAGCCAGTTTCCATCAGGTGGGCCGTGTGATTGTCTGCCACCTAAGTAAAAAAAAACGATTTGAATAATTTGCGTAGTAACCCAAGATTCTCCAGGTTGCCTCTAAAGCCTATCATTTTAGTTACTCCCTCTAAACATTTTTGCAGATACAGCTACCGCCTGATCACAACCTCGACCGGAAAGCCTGTAAGCCTCGTTGGGTTTCAACCAAACCCATCGAAAGAAACAAAGAAAGAAAGAAAGAAAGAAAGGAAGAGAAAATTATTCAAACATAAACCTAAGAGATACATGAGAAGGAGAAAAAATACACACAATAACAAAAATACAATAGGCATATACCTCTCAGGCATGCTGAATAGGGCCAGGTTCAGCATATATCAGACTTGGTGCCTGGCGTCCATTGAGCTGATGGGTTTAGTTCGCTTGTAGATATGAATTCATTAGCTAAACTTTTCTAGTATACTTTAAAAAGAGCTTCAACAAATTTACCAATTTTTGAATAAGTTTTAGTTAATTATGCTAACAAACAATATATTGCCCGATGATAAATTATTTTAAAGATGGGTGTTTAAAAACAATCAACGTCAATAAGAACCCACATTAAGTGAAAAGCGGCTCTTAAATTTGGTCCTCGCCAAATTTAAGAGCCGCTTCTCATCGCCAGAGGGAAGAAATGCACGATATCCATACAAAATACTTTAACATACAATTAAATAAACATTTCTCAAGACTCATTGAATATTTTGAACCATAAATCATGCAAAAAGAAATCGTGGGTAAGTAGGTATCGTCCAAAGGCGACATTTATCAATATTAAATTTATTGCAGAAATCGTCATATAATCGTATGCAACGCGGCATTATCGGTTCGTTTTGGTAATTTATGCTGAGATACTGTGAAACATTTCAGTGGAATACCCGCAATTTAAAGGAACTCATTACAGATTGATTGGCTTATACTGTCATATTTGAAAACCGCGGTAGCCTAGTGGTATGGGTAATGGACTGCTGAGACGAGGTCTCGGGTTCGATCCCAGGTTTTACCATGGCACACATCAATGACTTTTCGATGCTTTTCGAAGTTATGTGTGTATTTATCGCAGGTTTATAAGTGCCCGGTTAATGGCAATAGGCTCGCCACCTATTACATTGGAACCTAAACATAAACTGGCGAAATGTGGGTGCTAGCACCTCTGCCTAGCCCTTCGGGCGTCAGTTTATGTATTTATAACTTAACAACGAAATGACGTCTACTCTAACTAACTTCTTGACTCCTGAAAAGCTCTTCCTGTGGGTGTCGTTGAGGGTGACTAAGGGAGAGGGCTGTTCTACATCTAACAGTAGTTATATAGCCCATTGCCAACAGCCCGGTTGACGTCACTTATTACGAAGGACTGAAAATCAGTTGGTGAAATGTGAACAGTTGATTCTGCTTACCCCGAAGGGACAAGTCGTCATGATTTATGGAAACACCCAGACCTTAGCAAATATTATGTAGCTACACATTTATGTAAACAAATATTCAATTTTAGGTATCAGAGTGCTTTTTTTTTACGTGCTGGAAATCCCCACGGATACCCACCCCTCCGGAGCCGGAGGGGGAGGTTATGTCGGACTCGAACTGACTAAACCGCACGCCGTCTCTGGGTCGTAATGCTAGGCTGAAGGTGAGGTTGTCATGCGACATATCCCTCGCACCCCGGTTGACCCAGGGCCATCCCTCTCGGTCTGGCCCTCCTCGGGAAGGGGGGGAAAACGCGGTCCCTGACTCAACCCCGGTGTGGGGAGCATCGGCCTACGATGCGCGCCGCCGCCGTGGAAGGTATCAGAGTGCATTAAAAATGATGAAAAATGAAATACAAGTTTCACTCCTGCGGTGAAGCGATCCACAACTGAAGCAAAAGTTAATTCTGACAGCCGTAATTAATATTTAAGTGAAGGCTATCATCATTTTTAATTATTGACCGAGGAGATATGAGTAATGGTGTCCGCTTGACCGAAGTCGATTGCGTGAGCTCCGATAATTAAAATGATAAGACTTAACATATGAAATTAAATTTCTTAAGGTATACAGACCTGGGGAAAAGGTTATGAGAAGAGTTACTAGTATAGTTGGCAATAAGAAGTAGACAGTCACTGATTCAGGGTCAGTCACGATGCGAGGGAAATGCCGCATTTGAGACCCGAAACGGCTTACGGCTTAACCGCCGACATAACCGACCCGCCAGCCCTCGACAGCACGAGTGTGAGGCCCCTGGTGTTGCATACATCCATAAGGCCACGGTTACCACTTCCCATCAGGTGGGCCGTTTGCTTGTCTGCTACATAAGTGGATTAAAATATACATAAAAGAATAAAAATCAGTAGGGATTGCCGCGCTAGAAAAAAAAAGTACAATCACCATCAAAAGTTGTTAAAAGTTACGAATAAAAAAAATCAAAATTCGATTACAAACATACCTACTATACCTAGACTATCCAAAGTAGGGTGACCAAATAATGCAGTACAAAAGGGCATTAGCACTTTATCATTACTATGACATCATTTAATGATGGCAGTCGTTAATGAGTTAATGACCAGCAAATCTCTCCCCTCTATGCCCCGCCACTCCCCGGGGCTTGCGCCTAATCACGCTGGGGTTAGGCTTTTAAGGCGCCCACTCACTAACAGTCCGCCTGCAGTCCGCCTGCAGTTCCTGATCTGTCCGGCGGCCTGCAGTCCTAAGCCGATAGCGCCCACACACTAAAGCGATTTTGGCCCGCCGGTAATTCCCTGTTGTCAGTTTTGCGACCACACACTAGCAGTTGTGAGTCGTCAGTTTTAGGTCGTACGATCGCCTGCCGGTAATGGTCTTATATCAGTTACATAGAGAGTACGAAACAGTGCAAGCGATTTTCGACCTTATTGACATTTTCTTAATTACATGTTTTTTCGCATAAATAAATGCTGCTGATCACGAATATAAGAAAAAAAACTAGATTTGTTGTGATGTCAATAAGGTTGAAAATAGCTTGGACTACGTTATTCTTATATAAGTACGTGCTAATCATTGTGGGAAATAGGTGTTAGCTATTTTGAACCATATGGACTATGTGCATAAGAAATATTGACGAGTATGTACAAAAAATGAATAAAATCTTAGTAAAAACTGACACGAAACGTCGATCGACAGACCCGTTGTGCTCGTTCGCCCTGACGGCCTAGGACTGTCCGGCTTAGAACTGTCCGGAATCGTTCAGCGGCCACACACTATCGGATCGTATTAGTCGTCAGTCCAAAATCGTTAACGAAACTGTGAGTGTGTGGGTTATTGCGATTAACTGACAGATTTATATCGTCCGACCGTCGTCCGGTAAACTGTTAGTGAGTGGGCGCCTTTAAACTGATTGCGGTGGTACAGTCGTGGACATAGGTCATTTGGTAAGGAATTTAACATTAATTTACTATTTTTTATATTCTGGTAGGGTACTTTAGTATTGGCACTAGATTGAAGCTAATGAGTAAGTGGTTAAATATATAAATTATACATACTTACATATAGGTTACAAAATAAAACAGTGATAAGTCTATTAGTAGCCCAAAATAGTTTAGATCTCAAACCTAAAACAGCGGTAGTGAACGCGGCCGCTGCGCAGGAGGTACGGGTTCGATCCCCGTTCAGTGTAAATATTTGTATGCATGAATATAGGTATTTGCATTGGTCTGGTCGTGCCCCGGAGAGCACGCTAAGCCGTCGGTAACGGTTGCCATACTATCATCTATGGCAGTCGTTACGGTTAGTTGGAGCCCTCAAAAGTCCAACAACTGGTCCAACTGCAATGCTTCGATATCGCCTTTGGGTTGTGGAGGTCATATGGCAGTCGTTTCACAGAAAATGTCGAAGTTTAGCCAAATCCGCAGTTGGACTGGTAAAAGCGGACCCCAGACTCCATGTTGATAGCTTCGGATGCGACTGGGATTAACGCTAGGATGAAGAAGATAAAGAATTAAAATATTATCATTTTATTTATTACATTTCCTTATTATGACAAGTAGTTAACACAAAATTATATTCCATGCCTACCGCTCAACATAGCCTCAATTTTCTTTAATTAACATTAATTATTCATATTAAATTTGTTATACTGAATCTTATACCTTGTTAATTAGTGTGTATGTTTATGTTAAGATAACGATCATAACATAATTTCAATGTACTTAGTTTAAAGTTTCAAATTTTATAGCCTTACACGTGTCTATTTTGAACTAAACTTACCAAACGAAAACTTTGAATGCATTATTTACATGGCGCCATCTGAATCCGAACTAAGCATAGATATATAGGTATCACGTCGTCACGTGATCATACATAGGCTATATTCTTTCCCAAAGTCTAGTCTATCTATGCATCAATTTTCATAACAATCAGTTCAGTAGTTTAAAGGTTCAAAGCATTTATACTATTACTAGCTGACCTGGCGAACTTCGTACCGCCAATATTTGGCATCAGATCCCGTTCCCGCTGCACCCTCTACTATATTAAACATGTATTATACATATAAACCTTCCTCTCGAATTACTCTATCTATTAAATAAATCGCATCAAAATCCGTTGCGTATATAGTTTTAAAGATTTAAGCATACAAAGGGATATAGGGACAGAGAAAGCGACTTTGTTTTATACTATGTAGTGATTATGGATAACTTTTGTGCTCGATGTTACACTACAATGACACGAGCATATAAGTTATTCATTATATAGTTAGTCGCTACTGCATATCGGAACTATTTTTTTATATTTTATTACTGTACTGGATCATCTAATGGGCTTTCTAATGGCCCAACACATTCTAATTGTACTCACATTTGTTTCACTATGTAATTTATATCTCTAGTCCATGGTGAGGCATTTCTCATTATAAGTATCAGGAATTTATACCTTACTAGCTGATGCCCATGACTCGTCCCACGTGAGATCTCGGCTCCCCACCGATGGGAATATATTCCCGGGTTAAAAAGTAGCCTAGGTGTTATTTCAAACAATATAATCAATTCCTGTTTCAGCCAGATGCGTGATTGAATAACCATCTACACTAACAGCACAGAAACTCTCTGTATTTACAGGGTCGGCAGCACGAGTGTGACTCCCCTGGTGTTGCACATGTTCATTGGCCACGGTAACCACTTTCCATCAGGTGGGCCGTGTGCTCATCTGCCAACGAAGTGGTATTAAAAAAACATCCAAACATCTTCATAAATAACGATAGGATAGGATGTACAAAATTATCATTTTTAATTAGATGTAATTAAATGAACTAATCACAGCTGGTGTTGGACAGTTTATCGAAGGAAGGCTGGGTTCATATTGCATTTCTATGTTAATATATTTAATTAATACCTATAATATGTTTACAGCCTAATGAATATCACGCTTGCAACGTGAGAGGTCTTCAAAATTATAAGTAGGTAATGTAGATATTAAATTACTAATTAATTGCAATCAAAACTCAGAAAGAATTCACGACACTGAAACCCGTATTCTAGAGCGAAACTCAGTGATGAATCTCGACTTAATGAGTACTAAGTACAGGTTGTATTTTGAAATAAACTTAAGCGGAGAAAGTCTGAAGGCGGAGATTTTATAAGACTTAAATCGAGTTTCGAAACTAAGGATCATTCTACAAAGAATACGGGACTTAGGGCTCATTCTATTTATTCATTGTATTTTTACAATTTGCGACACAAGAAGACCACACTGAACAACAAGTGGATATTAAATATTTACAAAATAAATCGCGACGAAAGCCGTTAAACATTGTCGAATCGTTGATAATTTCAATGTTTGAACGTATTTAATCTTTTCTGCGATGTATCGAAATACGGCAACTGATAAATCGTTCTCAGAAGCACTCGTACCGACCACCTACAGCAAAAAGAAAGCCACTCATCATCCACGATAAAATGAAGACATAAACATAACGGTCCAAGATCCACCCCCGCCCCATATTTGTTTTTACAACTTAAATACCACCCAGAGCTCTCAATCCAGATTTTATCTCTGCCGATACTCTTAATGGATTTCCTTATTGGTCGTGATGATATCCCACGGCCGAAATTAAGGCTTCACTCAATATTATGCGCGAGTTAAAAATGACAGTAACTAAAGATAAATGATATTTTTTGGTTGATTTTTTTATCAGTTATGGCGTTCGTAATTAAGCTGTATGACAGATATGGAGCCTAATGTGATTGGTGGCCATAACTGGTCAGTCATGTTATCTGATTTTACGAAAACGATGTTCAACGGAAGCGCCTATATTGGAAGGTTTTTGTGAGGTGCTTCGTTAAGTGATTGATGTCTTAATCAGGGTTTGAGGTCGCGAACAGTAGTTGTCTGAATTGTTACGCCGTTGGCCAATATGCGGGATAGAGATTTACATACTAAATATTCAAATTGATTCAACTAGGAAAAATTTAATCGCTCTAGAGGCGGTTTGAACCCGTGATCTTTGCCTTATAGGGGCATTGTATTGAGCACTAAGCTACTAGACCTCGCCCGAAACTATCCAAATTTCTCCTTAATATGTTATATGTCTTCGAGACGACTTCAATTGAGGTTCAAACCCCGCCATGACCGATTGAATTTATCCTATTTTAATCGATAGTGATTTTATTTTATTAAAAGTAAGTGAACGTTACGTTTTGTAACCGTAGGTACCAAGACTACTGATGGTCAGCAACAAAATGAAACTAACTCATATGAACAACTAGCTATTACCCACGACTGAGCCTATTTCTGGCACTAATTCATATTCATAGATTCAAATCTGGGACCTATCGATTGTAAGATCAACCTCCTGTACGTCCTTGGTTTTACAGTCATACAAGGCACTGTTGAAAAAAATTTACAAATAGTGATGTTGATTCCATCAGAACTCCAATATTACGATAGGTAATGGTAGTTAAACCATAGAGTTTTTTTAAGTCACCCATGAGTAACTGTAGGTTGTAGGCATTATAATCTTGATTAATACATCCACAAAACATTAAAATAATAACTTTAATATTTTAGTTCCATTCCCTTTGAAGCCCCGAGTCATCCACCATGAAAAGGGGAATTTTTTAAATAAATTACACCAGACACGATTCTCGGGTGTACAAAAAAAAATTTTATATAACCTTTAAATTACGTCACAATAACAATAATAGAGGTGTTCCCCTTCATAATTCCATCGAAGCGTAAAATAGTAGGAAACAAAGACAGGAATTATTCAGTCCAATGAACAAATGTCCCGGGTATGAACATCGAAAATAGACACCCTAGTTGATGAGTCAATTTCGTGTGTGACTTTTTGGAACGAAATTAATTAAAAATTATTATATTACTTACATATATATCACACTTATTTATTATAATTGATAAATAAAACACGAGTTATCGTGAGATTCTGGCAGAAATGAAATAACCTAAACCAAAACGATACGAGTTCTATATTGAAAATTTTAACGAAAATGCGCCTGCAAAATTACCAATTCTGGGTATTGTCGTCAAATTGTATTGAGGATCATGATGTTATCACAGTTCATTCTTTAACTGCTGACGGAGGCTTATATAACTTAGAAAGTGAAAAGTGCAGCCATACTCATAAAATCTATATAGACTAAATCAAAATGAGTAGAAATAATAAGCCGTCAAGCTCTAAAACGAAAGCATCCGGGAGATTATAATGATGATTATGATTACCTCAGATTTGTCTAACATTTTTACCACCTACATACAACAGGACCAGTCAAATCATCAACATTATTAATGACAAACTCACCTATCCCACTCATTTCGTAAGCTAAATCAAACCTCAGGCCCACTATTAAAAAGTATAGACCCTTCTAATTACATATTGTAACGCCGATCATTGTAACCAACGAGAATATCACCCCGCTATTAAAATATTTATTAATACGTATTATTAATGAACCGTTTACCTTTACTCGGATAGCAGCTGTATCCATTCTATAATAATAATTACTGAGGTGTAAATGTGTGTAATGTAATTAAGTGCCGGCCTTTGCCCTCGGCTTATCTCAGGTGTAATGTGTTATATTGTAATACTTAGAAAGATAT
The DNA here is from genome assembly GCA_949126895.1 of Eilema caniola. Taxonomy (NCBI): domain Eukaryota; kingdom Metazoa; phylum Arthropoda; class Insecta; order Lepidoptera; family Erebidae; genus Eilema; species Eilema caniola. The sequence goes on from OX421466.1 coordinate 2,991,673, forward strand.
AAATCTACTAACTAATAAACAAAAATTACCACTTCTACATTTCAACGTTATACCTGGTTGCATACACAACTTACATTTTTAGGCCTGAAACGGTCTCCTATTCTCCCTTTGGATCTCCCCTTCAAGATTTTTACGGAAGCCTATCTGACGTCTGATCTCCCAATCCTGATCGTAAAAGCTCCGGCGTCAGAGCTTCATGCATCCTTCACTTGTATATTTTCCTGAATCTTTATCAAAGAAGGTAGGACACGACGGTATTCCCGTCCAATTGAGCAGTCTGACTGAGGTAGTACCTATGCCTTACAGAATACGGCTGCCGAAATAAGCTCGTGTTGTGTTCCCGGCGGTGAGTAGGGTAGCCAGAGCTCACTGGAGAGTTTTTGTCCGGTCAATGGGAAGACCTGCTTTGTCTTCTACACTGACGGTACATGTCTCTGTGTTTACAGGGTTGGCAGCACGAGTGTGATTCCCCTGGTATTGCGCACGTGGGCCACGGTAATCACTTTCCATGAGGTGGGCTATGTACTTGTATGCCACAGTGCCAACCCAGTTGTATAAAAAATCTCTTAAACTACCGCGTTATCTTACGATATACGATAATGTAGAAGTAATTGTTGTATAACGACTTCTAGAAGCCAAAGTTTAACGAGAATATAATGTGAAGTATTTACTTCTACATTTCTAACGAAACATTAGTCAGTTAAGTAATGTTCCTCAACACAGAATTTACTTAGTAGGCAATAAACGCTCACTAAAAACCATTTAACACATGATTTACGATAATATCTCCTTAATAAGCTTTTATTAATAACCTTTCTAAATCGAATAATAGATAATAAACTTAGATCCCGAGAAATTAAATCTACGGATTCGTCGAGGCGAATCGTGTTAACGCCTTTAATAGCCGGCCCAATGCCGTCTTATATAGTAGGGGAGCTGTTAGACATTTCTGGGTAGGTGTTTGGTCCTATGACCAATCAAGGTGAGACATACATAATTTGAAAGCTTTACTAACTTTCTCTTGTATAGCTTGATAAGGGGACAAAAAGTATTTACAAAAAAAATATTTTAAAATGGACATGTTTATCATCATAGACCAAACCCGATTGCGATTTTGAAATACAATCATCGGATCGGAAGGTGCACAATTTTTAGCTCGAAATAGAATTTAAAAGTCATATCTTTGGCCCATCTCACGTAAGTAATAAATGATGATGGACCGATGACATTAAAGCGGTCGCAGGAAGTCGGTGGATGGTGAAGGCACAAGATCGTTCGGCATGGCACTCTTTGGGGGAGGCCTATGTCCAGCAGTGGACGTCTATTGGCTGATAGATAGATAGATAGACATAAGTCATTCGGGATAAATAATTTTATTTGTATAGATATAGTCTTGCAAGCATTGAAAGCAAAAGCAAATTGCAGATAGTCTGGCTTGTTTATTAAGCTATTGCATAGCTTCTATCGAGGGCCTTGAGCGCGGGGACCGAATCCAGAAATTCCGTAACGAAAAAACCTCACGCTGCCGAAAAGAAACGAGCGCGCTCGGCAGTCTTCGACACGGTGTTTGTGTGCGTGCAACTAGCCGTATTTGTACGACTCTACGAAACTCGCACGAATCGAGACGAGCTGCTGCGAAATCGGACGAATACATAAGCAGATACTTTATGGACAAATTCAATTTCAGTCTACAAAATTACATATATTTTTTAAAGGATGGTCGAAATGGAAACAAATAGATAAATAATAATTATTTAAATTAGAAAAATTATACAATAGAGGGGCTGAGCTACTTTCTCAGTTTCTGTGCTTTTACCAAATTTGAAGAGCAAGTTCACCAAGCATTACCAACGTAAACTGTCAATAAAAATGCCCATAGGCTCCATCCGGCTGAATCAGCGCTGGTTAAGACTTAGTAAGATCACAATCTTCAGATGAATTAAATTTTACCAATATCTACTTGGGACGCCACAAGGACGCCACGGACGCCGCTCCCAAGGCAACGAGCTCCTTGGCAACCAGCTGCCAAAAACAGTGTCAAAATTTACAGTGCTGTTTTATTGTTATGGTTTTTATTTATTTATATAGTATTTTTGTGTATACATATAGTGTTTGTGGGACTATGTTTTAGTTTTAAGTATCTCAAGTGCCCGTTTTTCTTTTATATAACATACTTATGTTACACGATAGTGATGTGGAGGTAAGTCAACCTACTGCATCGCTTTCTTTTGAATGTAGCACATTTAACAATTTTGGAAAAAATGGACAAAGTCATAGAAATTACAGTCACTAAAATTTTAAATGTGGCCTTGAATGATCGCGCATCACTACAAGCGTCTCTACCGATTCGTTTGGGTGGGCTCGGTATTCGCAAAATTTCAGACGTCAGCTTACCAGCCTTCCTGTCTTCAGTCCACAGTACGGAAGAATTAACTAGGAAAATCCTTGCTCCTACATTAGTTAATTCTGAAGTATTGTGTAAGACTGAAGCAGTAAACGCTTGGAAAATTGCTTGTCCAAACACTGATCTCCCAGGGAACCTTTTCTCACAGCGTCAGTGGGACGGGCCGCTCTGCAATTTAGTAAGACAAAATTTATTAAATACTTGCTCTAATGCTGCAGAGCGTGCCCGTTTACTGGCAGTTGGAGTGTGGGAATCTGGTCTTTGGTTACAAGCTCTTCCGTCATCTAACGTAGGAACTATGTTAGATGACACTACCTTCCGCATCGCGACGTGCCTCCGCTTAGGTGCGCCGTGTGTTTCTCCGCATCGATGCCGTTGTGGAGAAGCAGTTGATCGACTTGGACACCATGGCCTGTCGTGCTGCAGGAGCACTGGGCGAATTCCACGGCAAGCCAGCCTCAACGACATAATCCGCCGTGCCCTTGTCACCGCCGGTGTGCCAGCTGTGCTTGAACCAAACGGTTTGGCGCGCAACGATGGCAAGAGACCGGATGGTATGTCATTAATGCCTTGGAAAATGGGTAGGACTCTGGTGTGGGACGCAACTTGCGTCGACACCATTGCCCCTACTCATTTACCTGGCACGGCTGGCTGTGCTGGTGCTGCTGCAGCTTCTGCAGAGGCTCTTAAGCGGCGCAAATACTCCAATCTCATTGGAGATTATGAATTTGTGCCGTTTGGAGTCGAAACGTTTGGGCCTTTGGGTCCGAGCGCCCGCAATCTCTTCAGTGAGATTGCGAAGCGTATGGTCGACGCTTCTCGTGACCAGAAGGCTGGCCTCTTTTTAGGTCAGAGATTAAGCATTGCCATACAACGTGGCAATGCTGCCAGTCTTCTGGGAACACTTCCACAAGAGGCATGCGATGCGGATGAATTCCACGACGCATTTTAACTTTTAGTTTTCTTTTTAGTAGTGTGTAATTATTTAGAAATGTAGTTTTAAAACCATTGTTATGTAAAATATTAGTTCAAATAATAAAGTGAATAGACAATTTAAAAAAAAGAAAAAAGAATGACTATTGTTCTAAATAATAATAATAATAATAATAATATCCAAAATTAAATTATAGCAGCTGTTTATGAGAAAGTATATAGGTGTATAGGTATTTATGTACAACAGTGAATAGCTGTACTTGTAAAATTTGTGTATAAAGTGTTTTGAATATGAATGAACAATAGTACATTACTGCCGCGGCCGCCAACTGTAGTGTTGCCGGACGATCGTGAAGTATGCGGGCCGAGGCGCAGCCGAGGCACGCATTACGGAGTCCGGCAACGCTCAGTTGTGGCCAAGGCTTGTATAGTGCTTTTCTCAAACAATGCGCGGAAATTAAAACTAATTAGTATCTAGGCAGACCTTTTTAGTTACCTACTTTTCAAAATTAATGACGAACAACGAACAATAGTAATTTTTATAAATTATAGTGCAACATATCCACTCATTATTTCTAGTACAAAGTACTAGGGTAGCAGAAGCTAGCAGGAGGTTCTCTACTAACCATTATTTAACCTACTACAGTAATATCTAAAAAGTAGGTACCTACTAGGGTACAAAATAAAACAATGAGTCACTTAAAAAAAAAAATGTAACAACCTTCTGCTAGCTTCTGCTACCCTAGTACTTATTTATATCCTGATTGTACCTGTTCACGAAACTGATTGTACCTAATGCCTTGGATAAGTTACCTCCGCGGTTGCCATGGTTCGGAGTAAAAGATGGTTCCATTTTTAAATTACACGACAGATATGAGTTTACATAGTAATTTATTTGGCCGCTAAAACACGACAGATATGGATTTTCATACAACTTTATCTGGCCGCTGCTCGCATGTACAGCAATTTCGATTTATCTCGAAGAAGGTTGTCAAAATAATGTTCACATTTCCAAGCATGTTTGAGAAAAGTGCATTTATTATTAATGAAGAAAGTCACGAAAAAATAGAAAAAGAAAATGAGTGAGTACTCTAAATACATAAATTTTATTATTATCACAAATGCAGTATTAATTTTGAATTATAAAATAATTATATATAAATAAATATAAATATAATTATAATTGCATAAGTTGATACAAAATGCTATGCAATAGCTTTACCGCGGCAGTCCCCGAGTGCCACACGTCTTTTTTTATGTATTTTTCGATATTTAACTTTACCTACTATAAAATTACAAATTGCCTCTAAGACCTTTGCAATTTTTTTATATGTTTGATAGTATGAGGGTTGTAAAATGACAGCTACCTTCCAGCCAGATATGCTTTTCTATATCAAGGAAAGAGAATAGAGAGAAAAATTCAGCTTGCCTCAAACACCATCCAAGAAATGTCTAACAGCTCTCGGACTATTAGTACTGGCATCGATGTCAAGTGGCTGCAACACGCTCCAAGTAAATTGTGTGTTCCAATCATTTGTCCAATATTTATTTTGTAATTGAACGGTACAAATAGAAATACCGTACAGAAGATACCAGGAAGCAGCACAAAACAGGTTATTGTTTAGAATCAAATCCCTAGAGACAGCAGATTAGGGTTCTTCAAAAATCTCCCAAAAAAAATTATGGCAATTTTTTAGAGTGCCTATAATATTTTATTAACCCTATCTGCAATAATAAATAAGAGATTTTATTTATTTCAAACCTTCAAGAAGAGAGCTACTCCCACCATAAAGGCCGGCAACGCACCTAGAACCCTTCTGGTGTGTCAGGTGTCCATTGGCGGCGGTGATCGCTTACCATCAGGCGATCCACGTGCTCGTTTGCCGCCTATGTCATAAAAAAATACCAAGTTCCCGAAGTTACCATCTATGATGGTATTATATCGAGGTTTTAATCGACTCAACTAACTTTCTTTCTTCCTTTCTTTCATTGTAATCACACTTTCACGGCGATCTATAGCCTGGATTTCAAACATATCATAATTTAATATAGTTTGAAACCTCGTTTAATTATTTAAATACAATAGCTGTCTTTTATTTTTACTTAATACGAGAATGTTAACCAACATATTTAAATATCCAAAACCTACTCAATCACTCTAAATCATACCCAAATATTATTTTGACACACACATCCGACATCCAATAACCAAATCAATTACCGAACTAAACATTCGTTGGGCCAGTAACGACACTAAAAATTACCAATTTATTTACCAATAAAGGTCCGCTCCACGTTTAGGAACAATTAGTGCCAAGTGGTCCACCGCCAATTTAATTGGGACCGTCCAATTGTGAACAGATTGATGGTCACCCGCTACGCATTCTAATATAGGACATTTGTTTAATGTACGAAGGTTATGCTTGTGTTTGAAATTCAAATATGTTTGCTTTGAATACTCTTAGCATTGCGCGGGATTACGCCTTCCTATTTGTGTTTTATTCATTGTATAACGACTTCTCGTCATCATCGTCTCAGTCATTAATCCCGGTTGCATCCAAAGTTTTAACTAACATCCCCTACCTTTACTTCACACTATTCTGGCATCCCAGGCATTTCATGATAGCGAGGCCATTAGTCGAACAGAGCTTGGCTAAGTATCCAAAGAAACCAAATTTTTTTTTAATCCACGAGTCCTACCGAGACTTAGTAAAAACAACAAGGTCTGGGTTTTGTTTCCCAGCGGTCGCCGCTCCAGTGAAGGGGAATTTCCTGGAATTTATCTGCGACATCTGTAGGTACATCATGGACATGATGTGCCGGAGAACGGGAGCGCATATAAAATGTTGCTTTATCCTACATATAATTATGGCTATCATAATTCATAATTACAAACATATCAACATTTGCAAACTGAACGATTTCACGAAAATAAAAACAGAGTTGTTTAGGGGAGCACCACGTGTGTGCGGTCGACGAACTGCTCATGCGCACGCATTCGAAATAAATGGCGCTACTGGAGTGCGCGCACGATTTAGAAGTTAGCTACTAGGACCGTTAAGTCGCGTAATGAGTTAAACAGTAGTCAAACTAAACAAACACACGGTCAACGAATACTGTTTAGGATATAATTAATCTCTTTTTGCTCCTTGATTCCTGTTTTAACAGACTTGAAACAAATATGAAGTTCAGGAGAGGGGAAGACCAAAAAAAAGATGAAAGGGCTGATGAATCATAAGATTTGATTAGAAAGGTACTTAATACTGGGATGACAGTTAACTGAGATTAATGGAAGAAATGTACACATGAAAGAAGATGATGATGAAAATGTGTGCATTACACACTTCACCAGAATGTATGATACTTAGTTTGAGTTATAGATTTATTTATGGTGGACTAACTATTGCCCACACAGGAACAAGCGTCGGTAGCTTAGTGATTAAGGAGTCGGCCTTACGATCGAGAGGTCCCGGGTTCGAATCTTGGCCAATACACTACCGACGTGAACCCACTCCTAGCACAAGCAATTTAGCTTTGTTGGAGGGGTTAGTGGGAATATTAGTAATTTCGATAATTTCGGTTGCTAATATTCTTTAAAAAAAAATGTACACAGGAACTTCTGAAAATATCCCCAAAAAACTCAATACAATACTGTGTTCAAAACTGTGATACGAACGCCGGATCTCAAGCAGAGCTGACTCGCGCTACCGCTATGCCACAAAGACTAAATTTTACAACAAAACAATGTTATCATTTGGGGCTTTAAAGGTCAAATGTGTCGCTTCATAATAAAATCTGTTCATGCTAACATACACAAGCAATTACGGCACCTAATAAAAATTAATTATACTCGCAAGTCAGACACAAAGAAAAAACACAAGACTTTATCCCTAACCTTGAAAACTGCATTGTCATCCTACCTGCGGAGTTATAATATCAAGTCGATGCGATTAATGCACTTGGAATCGAGAATGCAATCGAGTACTCGATACCACTCGATACTCTTTTGTTCAAGTACATGAGAGATGGATGCTTTGTGTTTACGATCGGGACTTAGTAATCGATATTGATAACGATACTTCAAGAGGAGCGAGCTCAAAGCAACGAATTGAGAAACTCCTCCGTTTTGGATTATCAAAACAGATTATATAGACAGTCACCATCAAAAGTTCCATTCTGTAGTTTTTACGTGAAAAAGTAAAAAACATCCATCCGTCCACCCATACTTTTACAAACTTTCTATTAATAGGATAAGTTGTTAAATGTTAATTGACTAATGACGTAGTTTCATACACACTTTCATCACTTATTTGAATTCCATTTTGCTATACAAGGTAGCCTATGTCCTTTCCTAAGCTCTAGTCTATTTCTGCTGTACCTTTTTTTTACGTCGAAGGGGGAGGTTATGTCGGACTCGAACCGACTAAACCGCACGCCATCTCTGGGTCGTAGTGCTAGGCCGAAGGTGAGGTTGTCTCATGACATATCCCTCGCACCCCGGCTGACCCAGGGCCATCCCTCTCGGTATGGCCCTCCTCGGATTTCTGCTGTACCAAATTTCTTCATTTGTGTTGAAGTGAAAGCGTAAAAGACAGACAGAGTTACTTTCGTATTTATAGTATTAGTATGGAGGTATAGATTTAATAGCTCATTTATTATTCATCAAAAGGTTTTAATACCAAGGTGGTCAGTAACCTGGCGTATCTACTTAAATTTAGGTACTTCTGGACAAATGTAGTTACCTATAAGGCTATACCTACTAGTAGTAAATATTATGACAACCACAACGACCTGATTGCCAACAATCAGAATATTTTGACATTGACCACACGGTGTCAGGTAACACTAACCACAAGTAGAACATTGGGTATCAAACTGGACGTGAAATGTGCTGGTGAGAGGCTTATGTTGTAATAGATGCAGGTTTGGCGTTTGTTGGATCTACTAATTCGTAGGTGAATAATGAGGAAAGCTTAACATTTAGGCCATGCTTAACATGTAGACCATGGCATTTTTTCATAGTGTCTACGTTCTAAATAGCTATCGTAGGCTATACAGGCATTGTTTGCAGAAAAGCAGAGACAAAAGATTTTTTTTATTTATATCTGCATGAAAATTCAATAAAAAATATCGACGGTATTTCCGTCCAATTGAGCAGTCCTACTGGGGCCAGAGCTAACTGAAGAGCTTTTGTGCTGTCAGTGGGAAGTCCAAAGGTATCCTGCTTTGTCTTCTACGCTGACGGCACAGAAACTCTCTACAGGGTCGGCAGCACGAGTGTGACTGGCAACACCCCTGGTGTTGCATACGTCCATAGGCCACGGTGACCACTTCCCATCAGGTGGGCCGCGTGCATGTCTGCCACTTCAGTAGAACAAAAAAATAGTTCACAAATATTATACATTTTGCTAAAAAATGTCGTTATTTCCTCGTAGTCTTTGGATTATGTCACATTAGTGGGAGCACAAGGGAGATTCATGTGTTGTATGTGATGTGTATGTTCTCACCGTTTCATACTCCTATTATCTCAAGCAATATAGTCGACTACTAATAAAGATAATCCTCTCACAAAGTGTTACCACAACATACCGCTTGCTCAAGTTACCGCTTTGAATGTCAAACGTTCGCCATTGACATTCAAAATCGCCTTCGTCTCCCTTGAAGACTTAACACACACTACACACAGATAAATACATATACAATTGTTATCTAGTAACATATTTAAAATAGGGTTGTCAAGTGTTCATACGCAATGTCCAGTACAATGCCCTCGTGAAAGAGTTACCTATCTATGAGTATCGAAATTAACCCTCAGTAAGAAATATATGTATTCAAACAACTTATTAAACAACGGACGTCGTTCTGGCGCAGGTTTGCCTATCAGGGTTAGGAGCGCTGACGGTGATCGCATCTGGAAAAGCTAAGAAACACCGGAACTCTGGAGCCAAGAGTTGGTTTGATGTAGATTTGGCTAATTTTGTCAGTAACAACAAATTGTGACGACTAACCGCCCTATCAGCTCTGCTAGCCTTGGTTAGTTTATACACGATTAGCTCTGCACTTTCTTTACTTTTTACAGTTTTTAGCTATGATATGGTGGCGGTGATGGTAGCTTAGTGGTTAAGGAGGCGGCCTTACGTTCGAGAGGTCCTGGGTTCGAATCCTAGCCATTACACTACCGACCACTCCTAGCACAAGCAATTTAGCTTAGTTGGAGGGGTTAGAGGGAATATTTCGATAATTTCGGTTGCTAATATTCTTATTATAAAAAAAAGAATCAGCTAGATAAAATAGACAGCCCTAAAAACAAGTTTAGCGGAATGAATCTTGGACTTTGCTATTAAAATAAAACCGGTTGCTGATGTCATTTAACACATTCAGAACAAATATGTTGACTTAATATTTCATTGTACGCGTATCATTCTATCAAAGTTATAAATTTTTGATTTTGGTGGTAAAAACTGAGTTTGCCATAATTGACAACGGTGCACGGTGCGATTGTCACACCTCAAAATATAGGTTGTTATCGTCCTCTGAGCCGTGTCGCAGCTCATTTCGGGTTGGCGGGCCTACCTACAGGCGAACTATGAAACGGCTGAATTTTGGGGGCAACAGCTGGAGCCGCCTGTCACCCCAGCAGCTCTCAATCAACCCCAATACCGTGGACGAGTTGAGGAGCATATGGTCCCTCCACCCAAAGAGGGCCAGATCGAGAGAGATGGCCCTGGGTCCAAGGGATAGACACTGTAGCTACCTCACCTTCAGCCTTGCACTGCGACCCACAGACGGCGTGCGGTTTAATCGGTTCGTGTCCGACATAACCCCTCCCATCCCTCTCCGGCTCCGCTGGGGGTCGTATCCGTGGGAATTTCCCGCAAGATAAAAAACGGCTAAATTTTAGGGGAAAGGCCGTCTAGCCTTCACAACCAGTAACAATATTCAAGTTACAATAGGTTGTCGGACTTTTTCCCGAGAGATATCGATAGAGACTTTACGAATGTTTATCTATCCTGAGACCTATCCAGTTCACCTATCCCGGCTGGTACTGCTTTACATTGCAATAATGTTAGATTATTCGGTTACCAATTAACCAAGAGCCACTGAATAATTGTATCAAAAACTATTAGGTATGCACACTGGCACACCGCCCATACAATTCGGGAAATGCTGACTTCAAAGGAAAACATTGGTCACGCCTATTTCCGATGAAACGAGAATCTTTTCGTTAGATTCGGTTAGATCAAATGTCTTGCGAATCGATGTTTTGAATAACTTCAAGCTTCTAGTGTTCATAAATTGATTGCATTGTGGAATGAACTTCCTGCCGTGGTTTTCCCAAGCGACTACAATATGGGGTTCTTCAAGAAGGGTATTAGAAGGTATCTACAGGGTCGGTAGCACGATTGTGATGCCCCTGGTTTTGCAAACGTCCATAGGCCACGGTAACCACTTCCTATCAGGTGGGCCCTGTGCTTGTCTGCCACCTAAGTGGCATAAAAAAAACCTTCATCCTACTAATATTGTAAATGTATGTTTCTCAATACCGCTCAAACAGCAAAACGGTTCTGGTTGACATTTGGTTCAGAGATAGAATATAAGTGATCTGGAATAACATAAGCTACTTTTATATTTGGGATAGGTTCCCATGGGCAGTGGGCACACTGGATACGGGATCAGCAGTCCACGATAGCGGTACCTGGTACAATAGCTGGTAAGTCTATAAAACAGTAGGTCATATTCGAGATGTTGTCAAATAGGATTCAACGAACATTCTGTAATGAATATATTTAATTTTGTAGAGTGAAGTTAGATTTGTCCTTAAATTGGTGCTTTTACCTAAATTCATGTTTCTAGCCGCGTGGTTCCCGGCAGAGTATAATTTGGGCCACCCCTTCTCTTCCCATGTGGTGCCGTACAAGGCGACTAAGGAATAGGGCTGATTAACTTTGAATTTATTTGAATTTGAACATCAGACAGATATGTACAGCCCAGACTCAGCCTCAGATGCATGGCTCGAGTCAGCAATAGTGCCCGGAATACGGCAATAGGCTCCCCCTATTATGTGCGACTGAATACAGATTGGTGAAAGTGGATGTTAATTCACCTCTGCCTAACCTTCCGGGGATAAAGCTGTGATTATATGTACTTGTGTATGTATGTATTATTCTAGAAGCAACCAAATAAGGCTAAAGTTACCCATATCAATCAATCTATATAAAAAAAATAAAAAAAATATTATTCTAACTATACTTTCTTCAAATACTGTCTTTTAATTAATCGCTAGTGTTTAGCTCAAACCTCCGAATTCCTACAATACCTACTCAGGGCTTCATACACGAAAATAAAACTCGCGACATAGCGCAGCGTATAAACTATAGCTCACTTATTACAACACCCGACTTACCATTATTCTTTTTCCCAACAAACATGACGTTTAATACGCAATAAAACGCGTGCATCATCATCGTAAGCCCGTATACCAACACGTCGCACTATGGGACCAACCGGTATTACTCATCTCAAAAATCGATAACTCTGTTGTTTTGTGATGTTTCTCCTTGAAAATTTTTTCATGTATTAATGAATATCTAGGCAATAAAAGAAATTAAACATCATCATTTTAAAAATTATATATTTTTCGTAAAAAAATGACTAAAATAAAGTTATACGGAATTACACACAAAAAATAATACAGCTAGAATAAAATAGCAATAAAAGTTACACTTTTACTTAAAATATGTTTAAAACTAAATTATTATTATTATTATTATTATTAAACAAACATACAAAAAAAATCATGATAAAAAAATTTAAAAAATTAGCCCTTATCCTGTTCATCACTTTCTATTTCCAACAATTCTTTAGCTTCGTCAAACAATTCTTTGGATATTAGAAAACTGGGTTTATTTAAACTAGATATATAAGGATCAGATGTATATAACAAAATATGCAAAACGTCTTCGTTTGTTGCTGATCTGGAACACTTCCTAGCGTGATGTAACCTATATTTCTTGTAATCTTTATTTCGGGCTTCCTGGGCATCTTCGGATAATTGTCCTGTAGGCAAAACTGCATAATGCTCTATTATTTTAGCACCATGTATAAGTACTTTATGTACCGAAGATGGCATGTAGTACCAGTAATATTTGCTTACGTATAATTGCGCGGTTATCAATGTATACTGGCCGAATTTTTCTGCGTTTATAGGGAATCCCGATGACATGGTTTGAAGAATCACATATAATCTCTTGATTAATTCTTCATCAATTCCGGTTATCCCTGCAGAACATTGATAATTTTGGAAAAATCTCCTTGCCGTATTTCCGTCATTGCTATTACCGGAACCTTGACGTGGTTTATCAATGTGCAAACCAAGCACTTCTCGGAAACGTTTTTGGACATATTTTTTCTTGTCTTCTTTAAGTTGCTTGTTTTCTGGAGTGGTTGCTGACCACTTCTCAAAACCCAAATTGTAAGAAATATGGAGGATCGTCTCCATAAATCTTATCCATGCGTGTAGTGTCGACAATCCGTATTTAAATGCATCTTCATTTTCAACTCTTGTTGTAACTTTTAAAATATCATTCATTTGTCTGGGAGTTGCTCCACAAACAGTGCAGGTAGCACTGGATGATGTGTTCGTTAACACTTGAGCAACTTTCCCATCAATCATTGTCATAAACAGTTGATGTTTAACTTCGATGACTTTGTCGTCTATTGCCACAAGAGTTGGAATCAATTGATTAATTTTGGCTTCAATTTCACTGACAACCGCTGTAGTTTTTCGGGTGTTTCTTTGGCAAATTCTAATGAAATTGGTCTGCAATATCTAACAGATGAGCAGTAGAGTTCTGCCATATAACTGCAGAAGTTTCTTCGTCTACTAGTCGCAGTGGTACAAGGGACACTATAAACAAATTAGCATCCGATATTTGTTCGTTTTCTTCCGGTAGAGTTTGTTTATACTCACTTTGCCCAGAGGATCCATCACATCCCCATTTAGTGAACAGCTTGAGACGATTGTGGTTTGTCGATCCTGAATTTACCTTTATAATACGGCAGACTGTATGGTCTAAGAGATCTTGCAGATTGATTTTTGCGCTTATATTTGTCACCGTTATGCTAGATGCAGGCGGATAGCAAGCTTTTTTTGCTTCACTTAGTATTTGATACGAGGGCAAAACAGAACTTAAATTCTTATCAGCGAGCCTTTTTCTTAGGTACGCATATTGGGCTTTAGTTAGATCTGTTTCAATACACATACTCAATGCCTCTTCTTTTGTAAAAGAAAGTGCATTATCTGGATTGATTATGTTTTGTAGAATTACTTTTTTCTCTTCTTTTTCCTTATTTCTGATAATAGTCACAATTGACGCTTCGTCATTTTCACTCATGGATCGTAAACCTTGCACATAAGCGTTACGGACATATCCCATTCCATACTCCTGGACCAGTTCCATATTTTTTCGTTTCTTTGAGTTTTCCGAACACTCGTCATATGGTTTTGTTGGTCTACCACGATCACCAGAAGTATTTAAGCCAGAATTTTCAGAAGTTGAGGTACTGCAAGAATTCAATGGTACTTTAAACTAACCGTTTAACCAATTTGAGTATAGACTCTCGAACCTGTCTGGCTTTCTGTGAGCTTTCGTCCATTTCTGGTTGCAACTTGATATTAGATTTTTTTGAATACTCTCTATTACAGTGTTAACGTCAGTTTCCGATAATTGAAAGTTGTTCATCAAATATTGTCTGAGGTCTGAAGTACTTTTCCCTCTTATTATTTGATCACAAAGATCGCGTCGAACACAAACGAATTCACTCATTGTTAGATAATATGTATTTTTTGCCTGTTAATTGATATTGAAACGAAGTATCTGAACACTTTGATGAATAGTATGCTGAAAACACGGGTATATAAAGGACCAATATTTTGGTGCCTTGTGCAAAAACCGTGGGACAATTGATTAAGATAGTTCTCATCGAAATAGTGTAATCAGTACTGAATGTAATCAATTTCCGCAACAGATAAATAGAACTTCCGCAGCAATATAGTTTATCATACTTGTGGTTAACGTGATCACCGCTAACAAGAGTGCCAAGGGAATGTAGTCTATTTATTTGTTAATGTATGCTTCTATCATAGAAATGAAAAAAAAAAGCAAGATACACATCAAAATTAATAATTAAATATATTTCATAGTAAAAAAGAAGAACCGTAATATTCGGATCTTTTTTTCCCCCGATTGACATATTGGTTCTTAATTTCCAATGCGCAAAAAAAGCCGAAGTCTTTTTTTAATCCTCATATTACTGAATAGGTAAGGTCTCTAATCGAGTGATTACCTTGAAACCGGCAGCTTTCGGCAACAAGGAAGACTCCAATTGAAATAAACAAAACCTACATTTTCTTTACTTCACTAAAAAATGAATAAATAAATAAAACAATTCTTTTTTTACAAAAACTGAACGTGGTTGCAAAGTGTACATTCTAAGCTATCTAATGATGCATAACACTAACAGGCTTCCATGGAAAACTTCCGAATAATTTTGTGTTGAACTTCCTTAACGGTAATTTAATTAGCATGAAAATATTTATGCCCAATGTTTGAGGTTCACTTTATATACGTAAAACTAAGTTATTTATTTTTTTTTGTAATCAATTCGTAAGTTCCATCCTTTGAGAGTATAAAACTATAAAAGGATCTATGGATTTACGACTTTCGTCAAAACCATTTTTGAGATGGTAAATACTGTTTGGTCCCATAGTGCGTCGGCTCCTAATTCCGACAAATTCACAGCTCTTGACCAGATTCGTACGCACAAACGTTGGAAACGTTCGAGGGCCGGATGCGACTCGTTTACGAAATAGACCCACACTTTTATTCTGCTAGACAAATATAAATATAAGGATTGTACTGTAGATCGAGATAAGCTATTAAAATTTCGTCGTTGGAGTAGAGTTAGCTGACTTCGCTGCGATTTAAATAGAAAAAATTGAATCGGTCTAGGCGGAGTTTCAACCCGCGATCTTTGCCTTACAGGACAATGCTTTGAACACTAAGCTACCAGAGCTTGGTTAAATTCAAATTTCTCCTTCTATATCAGTTTTTAAGTCGACAGTGGAGTGTGTCTAACAATATTCATAGTCAGTAGTGGACTAGTGGTAGTGTTATTTGACTTCCTTACCAAGTCAACCAAACGGCGGTATTCTTCTTGCCACTTCTGATAGTATTTTTCCTTGTTTAAAATTTAAAAACCTAGCGATATTCTGTAATATTGTAGAATAAACTGCTTCCGGGCTGTTTGGCCGTGGTCCATGTGAAACTCCCACTGAAGATGTCGACCGCAGTGATCGACGAAACGTCATGGAATGCAAGTTTCACATGGACCACGGCCAAACAGCCCGGAAGCAGTATATTCTACATATAACGCCGGCCGTGAAAGCCTGAAGACTTATATTCCGTAATGTTTTTTTTTTTAAAGTGAAGAAACGCATTTTTCTTTTGTTTTATTATCAAGTTGCTAAGGCTCACATTGGGAGCGGCAAATGTAACCAGTTGACTGCAATTGATAATTAGAATATTAATTAAATTTTACATAGGAATTGCTTGAATAGGTACACAAGAAAAATGTTCTCTTAGTTTATTCTAGATGGTGTAACTATATGGGAGATAAATCTAAAACTTTTAACCGAGGGTTGAATTTTAGGAGACGGTAAGTTCGTCGCCATATTTCTTATATTATCGCTTTAATTCCATCACAGTCCTTACAAGATGGCGTGGGCGATCAAACAACTGGGCACACAGTCCGTCTAAGCTAATTTGGACATGGTTGCCGTTTACACGCCGATTAACTGAACAATAAACGATTTTCGTTAATCCATCGTAAAATGCTTATTTTTGGAGACTTCGCATACCATATAGATATTTCTTTAGCAGCCATTTCTATACGAAAGTGACTATTCGAATGATATGAAAGGAAATACTGGGTGATTTTTACATAATATGTTAATAGTCTTTTCGAATTTATTTGCTAGCTATCAATGTTGAGGGGGCCCTATTATCTACCGGCTTGCTCTGTGAAGGAAATTCGGAAATTAGAACGCCATGAATTTCATAATAAATTGTTACGGTCTTTTTATAAGAAGTAAGTTACTGTTTTATACTACTGAGGTGGCAGTCGAGCACACAGCCCACCTGTAGGAAAGTGTTTACCGTGGCTTATGGATGTGTACAACACCAGGGGAGTCACACTCGTGCTGCCGACCCTGTAAACACAGAGGGTTTCTGTGCTGTCAGCGTAGAAGACAAAGCAGGAGTAGCCTTTGGTCTTCCCACTGACAGCACAAAAACTCTCCAGTGAGCCCTGGCTACCATACTCACCATTGGGAACACAACACGAGGTTGTTATGGCCGCAGTATTCTGTAGTTCTGTAATATTGAAAATTTTCACCCTTCGTCACTGCTAGCTGTCATACTCCAACTGCTAGCCCATGACTTTCTGGCCTAACTCCTGGCTATCATTACTCGTTCATCATATTAGCTTTTGCCCGCGGATCCGCCTGCGTGGATTTCGGTTATCATTATAATATCGGTTATCGTTATAAGTTGTAGCCTATGTGTTATTCTAATGTATAAGCTATATTGTTGTAAAGTTTCATTAAAATCCATTTAGTGGTGTTTACGCCCCCCATACCGGGGGCGAATCGGGGACCGCGTGGTCCCCCCTCCCGAGGAGGGCCAGACCGAGAGGAATGGCCCTGGGTCAGCCGGGGTGCGAGGGATATGTCAAAAGACAACCTCACCTCCGGCCTAGCACATCGACCCACAGACGGCATGCGGTTTAGTCGGTTCGAGTCCGACATAACCTCCCCCTTCGGCACCGAAGGGGGGGGGGGGGGGGGGGGTATCCGTCGGGATTTCCCGCACGTAAAAAAAAAAGTGGTGTTTACATGATAGTTGTGTGTTTATCCGTATTCTAGAACATACAAGCAATTCTTTAGATTTAGATGGCGCTGTGCATATTGCTTGTTCTTAGAATATTTATCATCATCAACGTCACATTCTTCTCTCATAAACATCAATCAGCGCGCAGATCAATTGAACCAACACGGCAATCAACCTGATTACAACACGCATTTGACCGTTCTAAAGTCCATTTGCGACACTTGGTAATATAATAATGTTAGAGTATTTTAGGGTAGGAAATAAGCACATGGTTAACTTGTCGATAAGAGTGTGGCCTATGATCGCTTTATACCATAGGCCAGGCCCGCGATTCTGCTAATTTTATGACATAACAAAACCACTGTCATACCGCTGACATTACATAAAATGTCATTAAATTTTAAACTTTATGTTCGAGTTTTAAAGTCCAAAATGAAAAGAGAAAGTGTTTATAACATTTTTCATTCACTTTACAAGATTGTCATTTAATTTTAGACTTCAACAGTATAGCAGTATAGTGTAAAGTTAAATGGCATTGGTCACATTGTCTGTGGTAGGTACAGCAGTGGTTTTGACATTAAAAGATAATAACAGAATCAGGGCTCTGGTATGTTAATGGTGAGAGAAGTACCTAGTTACTGAGATGGTTAACAATTTAATATAGTAATTAACTGAAATTACTAATGTTCCCTCAAACCTCTCCAGGGTTCACGTGGATAGTGTAATGGCCATGATTCGAACTGGGGACATCTCTATCGTAAGACCGAGTACTTCACCACTAAGCTAAAGACGCTTCAAGTATCATACCCAACCTGTGATCTATGAAAGTGTATTGCAGGAATACACTTTTAAACACCAATCCTAGTAGGTAAATATCAACATATCTATACACATCTAACATAAATACGTACCTTATATAGATATGTTTTACTTCTATCTGCTTACCCCCCAAGCAGTTAATATTTACCCATATACCCCGTGGAATGTATAAGAGTACTTTTTATACTGTCATAATTATGAAACCTATTATTTTATAGCCATGTACCTAGTTGCCATGCGCACACGCGTGTTGTTCAATCCCACATGCTAGTATTTCGGCGGTGTAGGCGCAGACCACGCGTGGGTTCGACTTCCGGATAAAGACATGTTGATTTGTTATTAATCAGTTATCGGTTCAGGTGTTACTAGTTTTTTTTCATACCACCAAGGTATAGCCCATCTTATAGTAAAGGGATAGTGCAGCGTATGAACGCTGGCGAGCAGGATACTATAAATAGCTATAAATAGCCATTCGCTAGCCGGCGTTTAGTGGAATAGAATGATGAATGTATGGGATTTGACATATATGATAGTCGTTAACGCATGTCGAATAAGTCAAACCCTATACATTCGCCATTCTATTCCATCAAACGCCTGCTAGCGAATTGCCACTTGTCTAGATGGGCTGATAAGTCCTAATAAATAGAGCCACAAATTAATCAAGCTTACCCAAAATCATGTTATCATTTATTCTGTCCTTCATGCCCAAAATACACTTATGAATACAACTAAATATATGTATACGTCGCAGCCAATTAGCCTAATCAGCCATTCAATTAACTGCCAAGGCTGGTAACTAAATGGCGCCATTCAATGAACGGCCTAATTGATATTCAGCTGTAACGTTTATTACAACATATAGAACCTGGCTAGCTCATGCTTAGGGCATTAGTAACATGGGGAACCTCCTGGATATAAAACAGATAATTACTTACAAAAACATATATATTCCCACCTGTAAATCCCCGAGGAGGTAGGCAGAGATGTATTCACAGGAAATGTGATAGGTTCTTAGAGAATGATAGGTTAGGTTAGGTGTCCGCTCCCGCATTAGCCTTCGTAGTTATTTTTTTCATAATCATGCAGAAATAACTGAGTCTTCGCTCCCGCATTAGCCTTCGTGGTTATTTTTTTCATAATCATGCAGAAATAAATCATTTATCTAGCTGTTTAATTGAATGGCTAGGCAAGTAATTAAACGTCATCGGTCCAAGCTATTTAACTTAATGGCTGAAGACGATTCAGGCCGCTAATTGAACGGAATTCAATTAACAGCCTAGGCCGTTAATTGAGCGGCTGATTAAGCTATGGCTGCAAATAGAAGCTGTATCGAGCCCCACCAAGATATTTGGGTATATCCAAACCTCAACTGCTAGCTAGTACACCTTCTGATTAAAGTACAAGATTTCGGTAGTGGCTCTCGAAAAAGCCAAGAGAAATTAAATCAAGAGAAAGACTAAGGGAGAACAGGTCGAGTTTCAAAGTACTATACTACATTTTTCTACATTGACCGTAAGGATAGTGTGATAGGTGTGGTATTTCAAGAAGAATATTAGAAGATTGGTGATTCACTCGTCCATTCCCATTCCAGATTTTTTACCGTTTTAACCTGGTTTTAGCAATAAAGTGTAGTTGTATATATATTATGTTTGGTTCATGTAGTCCATATAATATCACTTAAGAATGTATTATTCTCTTACATAAGTATTTACCTAATTCAGTTGTTAAGGTGTCATCAAAACGTTTACTTGATAAATACAGTTTTGTATTCAAAGTAAACAGAGCACGTACTCGACATGGCAAGGCGACGGTGTTGCCATTTAGAATAGTAAACAGCAAAGTGGCGTTTAGCAAATATACTTTTAGAACACCGCGAATATAAACGCTCAAGATCTAGCAAAAAATACATAACTTTGTGACGTACAACGACATCTAGCAAAAATAATCCGAACTACTTCAAATCTTTATATCCTACATCATGATAATTATGGAAGTTCTCAAGCAAACAGTACCTATAATGAAACGGAATAGACGAAAAGTAATCACATCAATTGTTGGACCGCTGATGACCCGCTAAACCTAATTTGATTGTGTTAGAGGAATCATGGAATATATATACCCTGTTCCTTTAGGATTTATATAACACTAGCTGACCCGGCGAACTTCGTACCGCCAATATTTTTCCGCCCGCGTGGCGTCAGATCCCGTTCCCGCTGCACCCTATACTATATTAAACATGTATTATACATATAAACCTTCCTCTTGAATCACTCTATCTATTAAAAAAAACCGCATCAAAATCCGTTGCGTAGTTTTAAAGATTTAAGCATACAAAGGGATATAGGGACAGAGAAAGCGACTTTGTTTTATACTATGTAGTGACTAAAGAACCATTTAAGAGAATACCGGAGGCTGTAGACCTTTTTCTCTATTATTTTCAGCTATTTACGTTTTCCTTCTCATCTCTCACCTGCAAAAAGTATCGTGCAACACATATCTTTTGATACTGCAGGCATTCACAAAGTATTGTAACCGTTTTCCAATTGATCAATATCGAAATAATTCATGTTTACTACATACAACCACCAATAAATTCCTCCTACATTGAATAGACATGCGCGTGGGCAATACCCGGCTGTATTTGGCGACAGATGCCGATTTGAGCCGATAGCGCACGATGATGTGACCCAAGGAGCCGTGCTCTGACTGCTTATAAGCAGTTTCTCAGTTTAGTAATGACCTATTAAAGGCACGAAATATGACGTGAGTTGGGTTTTCCTGAAAGGACTTTTATCGACTTAAATAGAAAAAACTGAATCGGTCGAGGCGGTGTTTGAACCTGCGATCTTTGCCTTAAAGGGGCAATTCTTTAACCACTAAGCTAGCCGACCTCGCCCTAACCAATCCAAATTTCTCCTTTTTCTATCGTCTTTAAGATGATGGTGGAGCATCTACCGACATTCTTACGAACTATCGGAACCAATGAATGATTTTTCAATCATTTATAAACATTGATTTTTGACTACTCCGCCCATAGAATTTGAATTAAATTTTGCGGTAGGTATGGATACTTGGATATCCCTGAATAAAGTTTTTTCGTTTAGAATTCTACTTCAAAACGATTTCGATTGGAAAAGAATATTCAGAATGGAATCAGTTACCAGTTCCTTACAGGAGGAATGCTTATACATGGCTATTGTACCAGGTCTTAAGCATTCGAGCAGGTTTCGGCACCCTAAATCGATTTGAATAATTAGCAAATAGCATAGAATTCTACTTTTTAGATGGACAGACATACAGACAATGGAAGTGATCATATAAGAGGTCTGTTTTCTACCTTTTGAGGTAAGGACCCCTCAAACAGTATTCAAAATAGTATCATTCACTAAAACTAAAGAACAGAAATCATATTTCTAATTAGTGTCATAATATACTCTAGCGCACAAGTATTCATTCTTATCAATCTTCCGAGAGCAGTGATAACGTATGTGATTAGGGGAAAGTCACTGATAACGTGGAAAAAAGTCAAATTGTTTACGCAGCCACCGTGCGGCGTCGATTACAACAAAGGCTGTTGTGAAATTCAACACAGGTCGTGATAAGATGTGGAATAGAGCTGTGCCTACTATATCGATAACACAGGTCTACAACAAAAATGCTGTATGGATGTTTTCACCTGATTTATATGCATTTAGGTGTTCTGAGCACTAAAAAATACTCCAAAAATTCCAGGACGTCAGGTTTTTTTGCAAAACGCAAGTTTTATCAGAAAAATGGTGTTTCTGGGTTAATTTGAGGACATAAATAATAGGTGAAATTTTATTTTCATTACTGTTTTTAAATGTATGCAGACCGTAATATCATAAGTTTTTAACTAATGAATGCCCTGTGTGATCTACATAAAGAAACAAAAAGATATGGTAACCTGACAGATGGAGCGTTTCAATTATGGCAGACTACTGTTGGACGCTGCAGAGATACCTTTCAGATGCTTCACACAAGCAAAATGATTCTGACGGAGAAAAATAAATACTTTTAATGCTCACTAATGAATGTTATCTACATTAAAAAAATAGATTTGTTAATCTTTTTAGTCTTTTATATTTTATTAAAAGATGGTAGAAATAGTAAATGATTGAAAATTTACACCTACTGACGTACATTGTCAAAAAACGTGACGTGCTATGAAAAATCGAAAATCATTTTCGAATTCAGCACACCCAAAAACATAAAAATTACGTCACAAAACCAAAGCAGCTCTCCATTTTTTTTTTTTTGCAGACCTGTGTAATGCTAGGCATAAAGCATGATATTTTGGTGAGGTTTGGCATAATAATTATACGATGCGTCAATGAAATACCAATTAGAACGTACTAAATGGGTTACTACTTAATTAAATAGTCTAAATAGCGCTGTGTAGAATTTCCTAGATATTTATTTACCTTATATCGATATTTTATAGTCTAGCCTCTATTTCTTAATTACTGAAGTTCAAAATTATCGCTTTAATAACGTCTCTATAACATTGAAAAAAGGCCGTTGAGGTACACTTTCAGCTGACATTAAATATCTATTCTCCATTAATTCACCATTAAACAGCCGTGGTAGAACTCTGTGTAATAAATTATATACAATAATGTCTACCAACAAACATAGAACATAAACTCACACGTGTAATCCGATAAATGGCGCATTTCTTTCATTTAATTACCCAAAGTACTCAATCAAATGCTCATAAAATATTATAACTTTTTAATTAGCCCCATCTTTGTAACGGTAATGTGTAAACTGTCCGTAATTGAATACCTTTCTACGTATCAATGCTCGAAGGTATTCAATTATTAATAAAACTATTAAACAGCTTGTTTATTATGGTGATATACTATTGATCAAACTTTTACACACTATTTGAACACAATTACTAAGACTCCGCTGTAAGAATTTCTTCCGTTAGCAGCAAGTTGCGTTCCATAAACTACAATAGACAGACAGCTTGCTTTTATTTCACATTCCTTCAGCATACCATCAGGCTAGGTGAAGTCATATTGACGTGTTCTTATAAAAAAAACAGGCAGCTGCAATTTACACAGAGTATTTATGAACTACTATTCTCAGTATAGCAGAAAATAAATCAAATCTACTTTAAAACATAATTAAGAATGTGATTTTCTTTATTCTCATTAGTCGTGTGTGAGACTGATTCGTACTTGACTGGTATTCTTTAATTTACGATAGATTTAACTACTCTACATAGATACATAGCGTAGGTACATAATATATCTGAATATTATTCATTATCTCTTTATTGCTGCTCTCAATAATGCACTGTGTTATTGAACCTTTATCGGTACCAACTTTGGTTGAGTGCTACCTGTAGCATTAAGTCCTTGTCCGCCTATGTTCTTCTGCATAAAGTCTATTAAATAAAAATAATCCATACTAATATCAAAAATGGGAAAGTGTGTGTCTGTTTGTCCATATCTCATGCCTAAACCACTGAACCGATTTTGATGAAATTTGGTATACCTAGGGGTAGATTAGACCTTGAGAAAGAACACATGCTATGTTTGGTCGCGATAACCGACATCCACGCGGGCGGAGCCGCGGGCAAAAGCTATTATAAGAATAAAAACAAACATGTTTTATCGACTACGTAATGTACATCACTAATTTTACCATAATGCATTCGGCAGGCGGAGCAGTAGTGCATCGGGAGTGAACCCTGTTATCTAAACTTTTCTGAAACTTCACGGTTCCCTTCGCATTATGGAATAATTCTAAATTATTCCGATAACAATGAGAATAAATAACATACGCATACTTACGCATAACTAACGTATATGATTATACTGCGACGCGGTTCTCATGGTCTTTTAATATGTTTTTTTTTTTTAATGATAATTTTAGAATATCAAATCTTTTTTAATAATTCTAATACTATAATAGTGCAGGCACCTCCTAAAATACTGTAGTTACGGCATAATAAGCGTCATATTTTAACTTAGGTTAATTAAATTATTTTATTATAAAGTTTTTTATGTACTTTAGTTCATTAAGACACGAGGCAAATATAGATTTGTGGATATTTGGCCTTAAGGATATAAATATTGTAAGATGACGTCTTAAAAATGCCTCAGTGAAGTTTGTTGCACTGTTTCTTTTCTACCAGCGCCTTAGAAGCGGTAGTAAACTTAGGTAAGTAGAATTTATTAATGACGTCATTAATAAACAAACATGTTGTTCTAGATTGAATAAAATAAATTGACTTTTTTATATTTATTAGGATTGCCATGTTGACTCCCGATGGAGTAGAAAAGAGTCACTGCAGCTCTTCTCGTGTGCGTAGTTGAAAGTGACTAAGAGAAAGGGCTTTTCTCCAGCCTACAGTAAACATTTAGCCCATGAGAAAGTGCCAGCATGACGGCAATGGGATCGTCCCCGACCGGACCGAGTTCGGACCGAAAATCATAGTTGTCAAAATATGGATGTTAATACGAAACGCCTCTGCCTACCCCTTAGGGGAGTTACAGACGTAGATAATTTATGTAACTATGTATGCGCACGTGATTTTAGTAGCCAAGGCACCAAATATTACTATTAACCACAATTCGAGCTGCTTCCAAAATCTCAAAAAATCAATGTGTTACACAACAATAACACACTTCATGAGTATTGCGAGTGAATACAGAACAAAAACTAGGTCAATATTATTCAAAACATGGTTTAATATAGGTCATACGAGATAGCCGGCAGGTAAGCGCCCACGTGCGCAGGCGCAGCCCACGCGATCACACGTAAGGTCTTTCGCAACCGAAACTTCGCTAATATTTACATTCATGCATAAGTTTATCGAATAGACCTTGAGAAAATAACAATTTGAGGGCCCTTAAAAAATATGCTTCCTTTGCATTCATATAGGAACATCTAGGCACTAGAGACATATTATATTATCTACATAAATATCCGGACCAAAGCAAATACATAATGTTCATGCATCCGAATACTTGCTCCGAAGAACAACTCTCCCAATAAAAACATAATTCAAAATTGCTAAGACTCCGATGTTCGTCTGTCGCCAGGCTGTATCCCACGAAACGAGATAACTAGACAGCTGAAATTTTCGCAGATGATAATTATATTTCTTTTGCCGCTATAACAACAAATATTAATAAATAACAGAGTAAAATATATAAGTATTGCAATGAAGCTTATACAATAAACGAGATTATTTTGCCGTTGTTTTTGTCCTTTTCTTGTCGGCTCAATGAAACCCTTCAACGTCAACCCAAATCAATCTTACTAATCAATAAAACCACATCAATAATTGTACCTAATTGCTCTAATTACAGTAATTATGTGATCCGCTAACCCCCAACTAGAAAGGTTACTACAAAATTAGCGTGGCGAAAGTTTGTATGTAGGTATGAGTCACTACGAATGAATGTGTGAATCAGATATTTCTTTGTGGCGTAATCGAAGGTTATACTCATGTTGTTTAGCTTCTGGTGGATTTTTTTTTTCTCAGATCTGACGGCTTATAACCAGTTTTTTTGTAATAAGCATGAGCTGGTAAACCGTGTAGGTGGTCAAATGGGGCAGAAAACCGCAAAATCGCTGTTTGTGTGTGTTTGGTGCAGTGTTTCAGGCGGTGAGTGGGTTACCAAGCCAAGGTTTGGTAACACATAGTTGACAGTTATGAGAAGAAAATAATATCCAGATGAGTCTCATGTCCAGCTGTGGGAAACAGGTTGGACTTAACTCTCAAGATTCATTCTCCCGCTTTGAGGTAAAGAGGACAAACAACATTCACGCACCCATACCATCCACCCCTTTTCACAAATTGTCACATAGTAGGATAATAATATTATCAGAAACAATTCTGTCTTGAGGTCCCATGAATGGGAGAAATCCTTTAACCACAAGAAAGCAGCGAGTAAAATTTAAACAACACTTTTGCTAGCTATTCTTCACAATTCAACATTTCCTCAATCTCTATTCCAAACCAACATCATTCACATTGGAAAAATCACGAGTTTATGATATTCAACATTGCTGCCATGCAACTACGCGATGCAGCTTAGTGATGGGTCAACTCGGAAAAATACGACTCGAGTTAACTCGAGTTGAAATTCAGCTACCTCGAAATTGAATTCGAGTGACATAACTTGAGTTGGTAAAAGGAAACTAAGTGTATAATTTGTTACCCGACTTTGTTCCATAGGTATAACGTCTGAACAGATTTTCAAAAACACATTCGCATCACAAATGCAAGGTATTAATTTCCCGAGTATTATTAGGGTGCATAGTTCTCATTAGTTTATTGTTCATCAAATCTGTAAAATTGTGACATTTGTGACCAGTTAATATAAGTTGATATTATGATCAGAAAACTTCGTGTCGTCGTAGGAATCATTCGTCGGTGTAATAGCAGAAATATTAAATTAAAGCAGGTACTCAAAGAACGAATTGCAATCCCATTCTTTCGCTTGGTCAGTTACATCATTTACCTACAACCCCATTCGAGTTAGAAAGATTCCAAATCGAGTTAAGCGTAACTTGAGTTAACTCGGGTTAGCGACTCGAGTTGAGCCATCTCTACTGCAGCTACATCCACGGAGCACGCGCGGCTGATTTATGCCGCAACTCTTGCGAGTGAATCCTGCGCACCGCTTTGTTCCGAGCGCACGGTAGATAAACGTCATGTGTCTTGTCACGGCGAGTAATGCCGCTGTGCATTAAGACTGACTGCTACCGTTTAAATGTGGATTATGGGGACCGACTTTTGTTTTGCTTATAAGAAAAGGTTGTTAAACAAGATACCTCATTTATTAAACGAAGTGAATTTTGTCACGATCCTTCAAGGTCAATGATTTAGATACTGAGTGTAGGCCTGTAGGGTCCAGTATTATCAATAAAAACTGATCTGTTTTTATATGCTGTTTCGTTAGGGCCCTGACGATCTTAATGGGGATACGGGGACTAAGATATTTAGGTCAAGGCTGTCGGTGATAGGATAAGACGGAAATCACTTTCATGAAAACCAAACCAATTCAAATCATAAGAGTAGTTAGAGCGCTCTCTAACTTGCAAGCTGTTAGAGAGTGCTCTAAGTCCTCACTCAGCAAGTTGGCTACAATGTGCAAGCTTTGGCTAAAACCGCGATGGTTGCTCAGATGAAAATGAGATTTTTCCAAAACATTAGGTACGACTTTGGCCAAGAATTGAATCTGCCAAAGCATTGAATAAAAATTTATAAATTCCTCCATTTTACAACATTTATAAAAATATAACCGTCATTAGTCACAAAAAGCAACCTCAAACACAAAACGCATTCAATACTTATCAATAACAGTAAGATAATAATTCACAGGCGCACAGAATAAATAATATACTACGACAAGAGGTCCTCAGTTCAGTCCATACATTGAATCACCTCAATAAATAACGATATTAATAAAACTCGATAAGAAAAGGCAAAGGTAGCTGAGGTCCGAGGCCTCGTCAATTTACGCGATGTGCCGTATTGTAATGCGCGGTGATGTCATATGCAGGCGAGATTAATGTAACAATGTTGTAGTTGTCAAGATGATTGTGAATATGATTAGGTGTTACCAGTTTTAAATATTTTTTCACTTCTCATGCTCTTAAAATGTTACTTTACTCCCTGCATATCGGGACTAAAGTTCCTTATTAATCTCTAGGGACTAAAGTATTTTTTTTTTAATTTACTTTGATAACTCCTAAACAGCCAATCACGGTGTTTGTGAATGGGAGGATTATGACCTTTTTAGTGATTGTGTAGGTATAGAAATAACCTCAAAATGACATTTGAAAAAATCAAATATCCCATTTAATTTCGTGAACCACGAATAATGATATTAATTTAATTAATTATTATGTAAGTATTAAGGATAAGTACATTTTATTATCCATTTCCAATTAGTTTTAAATTATTTTTCAAGTTTGAATCTGTTGGCTAAATATTATATATGCAAGCATATAAACCGTACGTCACTTAACAACAAAAAAAACCGCGGGACAAATTTCTTTGCAATTTGAATTTTGAATAGATTATTCGTAATAAGCTTGCGTTGTAATCACCAATTACTTACACCAATTAATTGTACAACTTAGAAACTTTGTTATTATAAATTATATATAATTATATACAAATAAAAATAAAAATAAAATTATATATATAAATTAAAAAAAATAATAATAAATAAATATTCCACAACATTTCACACAACGCTATCTAGATCCATGGTAAGCATAGCTTTACTACCTTGTATTATGGAATCTATAATACGGATAAACATACTTAGATATTTTTTTTTTTTTTTGTAAATGCATACATATTATACATAGAAACACCAAGACCAATGCAAATACCCATATCCATGCATACAAATATTTGCACTGAGCGGGGATCGAACCCGCGCCTCCTGCGTAGCGACCGCGTTCTCTACCGCCACGCCACGGAGGCTTTACCCCTTTATCGATATGATGAAATTAATATATTTAAGTTGAAGAAGATATTTGCATATTTCCTAATTTTTTTTTAAATATTATAATTTTGTATAAATATTCGCTTTTTTTTTCCTCGCATTCAAAGTGAAAAGTAGAGTGTTTAACGTGGGACTAAACAACCATAATGACACTCGAACTATTAGCCACCCTCGCTTCGCTCGGGTGGCTAAAACATCTCGTGACATTATGGCTTGTTTTAGTCCCTTGTTGAACAATCTACTATTTTGATATCGTTTTTATTCTTTCAATGTCATCTTTATTATCATAAATATCAGTGTTAGAGTCACGGCAGTAGCGGTTAGTTATTATGCTTTCGTACTGCTACTCTATTTCTCGA
The DNA here is from genome assembly GCA_949126895.1 of Eilema caniola. Classification (NCBI taxonomy): domain Eukaryota; kingdom Metazoa; phylum Arthropoda; class Insecta; order Lepidoptera; family Erebidae; genus Eilema; species Eilema caniola. The sequence continues at coordinate 3,020,645 of OX421466.1, forward strand.
TTTGAATTTGACAAGAGCGACTGCTGTGTGAACCCCTAACTCTGAGACGAAAGCCTGCGCCAGTCAGCACACGTACTGGTTAGCGGACAAGATGAAGCTTAGAGGAGGATTATGAAACGATTATTGTGTTTTTAAGAGGGTGAAAGATAGAGTGCATCCTGGCTTCTCAGGTGAAAGCTTTAGATACCAGTAGGAACGACGCTAACAAGATGAACTTTAGTATTCCTGCTAACCCCTACACTTAACTGCATACTTGTGTTAAAAGTAGACTCAGTCGATAACAATGGTGGGCTCTGGTTAGAACCACTAGACTGCGCAGCTTCCAACACGTAAGGGCTAAGTGTGAAAATAACTGTCAAACCACCCGCGTAAGAAATAAAATAGTTTTATTCTCACCGCAGAACAAAAAAATAAATGTAAAGTATTGCATGTCACCGACATGAGACCTTTGTACTTTGTCCTGCGAATTGTATTGGCTTGCTTCTACACACTTATGGCATAATAAATGATGTATATAATACGTATATAAGTATTATGTTCGAACACAATGACTAAGCGACGTAGTGTATGAACAAATCTTTCTGGTTATTGTTACACTACTAGTGTATAAAATTATTGTAAATTTTATATTGAAATTAAAAAAAGCCTTATGTATTACACGAATTAGGTAGCCATTAATAAAATCTTCGCCTTGAAACTTACTTGGATTCTTATCGAAGCGCATAGGAGTGCACATATCAATAGCTCTCATTGGGGCTTCAGAGTTGTAGTCTCGGTACCCCGGCTCGCACCGGTAGACGGCCCCCGGTCGCGACACGTTGTACTGGTATAAGGAGTACGGCTGGTCTTCTGGGGCACCCACGAGAATCCTGTGAAGAAATGACAAAAGCTGTTATTGTTTGTTGACTGAATATTAAAAACACACACATACAGGAAATCACCTAAGGTATTTATATCTACTAGCAGTCAGACTGCGTTTTGAAAATAATCATAGTAATGTTGAATTTCAACGATGAATACCAATCCATTCTTTTGTAGGGTTCGGTAAGAAAAGCGTAAAAACGGAATCACTTGTCCGTCTGCCTGTCTCTCAACTGACCGCATCTCGTGAAAACCTAGATTTTTATAGATAATTTCTGTTGCTTGCTGTTACAACAAATACTAAGAGCAGATACAGATACGTAACCCTTCGTGCACGAGTCTGATTCGCATTTGGCCGGTATGTTTTAAATTAGACTGCGTCTTTCTCATCTCAGTATAGTTAAACTAATTTCCTCTAACGAAATCCAGTCTAAAGACGACATAAATTCTATCAGTTAACATGTTCTCCGACAAAATTTTAGTACATAAATAAAATATTACACAAGCACCACAATGTATCGCCAAAGCTAATAATTAAGTCGCTTTGAACATGGATTGCAGATATTTAATTTATGTTTATTAGTGTTCAACATAGTAGAGTTTAATCACCATAAATTTATGGCGGTTAAAGGGCGACTGTTTAAAACGGTACACCTGTCTTGGGTAACATAGTGCACTTCATTGAGATATTTCAGTGAAGGATGTTACAGTATATTATTTCGTTCGTTGAGGGGCTTGGGGTAACCGAAAAGGGTAACACATTTCAGGTTAAGTCACACTAGCGAAGTTGGTAAAAAAATGATTTTTGACTTTAACTTTGACTAGGATGGGTGATCTTGAGACACATTGCCACATGAACATGTATGGCAGTCGTCACAGTCAGATAGAGCTCCAATAATTCCGGCAACTAGTTTAAGTACAGAATTTTATTATCGCCAATGGGTTGGAGGACATATGGTAATCGTTCCCGTGAATCAATATGTGTCTAGATTATGTCTATAAGTTACTGTATACATACGACACCATAATGTACATGTATTTTTGGAAACAATAAATAAAATTATTATTAAATTATTATTAAAAGTAAAGATAACTCAAATCGAGAGAATGAGCAGGAGAGCTTCTATGGGTATCACGAAACTGTGGAGATGTTGAACTCACTCACTCGCTCGCAATTGGTTATAATTATAACTAGTGACTAGTCTAACCAATCATATTGTGCGAAATTTTCGTGACACTAGTTTTAAAGTTCAACGAGGTTGATTCAAAAAATAGTTTCTATATTCAAGTGTAGGTCTACAATAAGGAAAATCAAATTATAACATCGTATAACACTTTTTGCCATAACAACAACATACAGACAGACGCGTCACGGTGACTCACGCTATAGAAATACAATATGGCTCGACCAGGATTGAACCCGGTCTATTTGCGGGCTGGCGCAGTGCCAGATTCGTACCTACTATTGCTTGACCCGTTTCCCGTGGCTCTTCTAGCGATATCGGTGCGATTGTTTTGTACATTTTAATATAAATATCATCCAACAAAGTTTGTAAAGATATTAAGAATGTTTCTTACTCCTTTACGCAGAAACAGCTGAACAGATCTAGATGTTATTTGACCCAGAGTTAGATTTTAGACTAGGAAGACACATATGCGTTTGATCACGAAAATAGGAGGGTTTTTACCATGTGGATGGTGATGAAGGGATCAGTTTATCATGCAGGCGGAACTTGCTTCATTTATATTATCTGTCTCGCTGACTCGGTACAGCTTTTTTTTATACTACTGAGGTGGCAGACAAGCACACTACCCTCCTGATGGTAAGTGGTTACCGTGGCCTATGAACGTGTGCTACACCAAGGGAGTCACATTTGTGCTGCAGACCCTATGAACACAGAGAGTTTCTGTGCCGTCAGTGTAGAAGACAAAGCAGAAATAGACTTTGGTCTTCCCGCTGACAGCACAAAACCTCTCCAGCGAGCTCTGGCTACCCTACTCACCACCGGGAACACAACACGAGGTTATTATGGCCGCGGTATTCTGTAGGTTAGTGCTATAATGAAATGCCTTGTATAATACTACTAAATGTTATCAGACTACTATAATACTTCTACGACAACTATTTATCTCTGGTTGCAGTCATCTCAACATACATTCTCTTTCTTGTCATATCATCTTTCAAAGTCCATCCATCTCCTCTTAGGTCTTCCTCTTCCCTTGTAACCGTCCACTTCCATAGTCAATGCTTTCCTTACAACATTACTAGCGTCGGTAGCTTAGTGGTTAAGGAGGCGACCATACGATCGAGAGGTCCCGGATTCGAATCCTGGCCATTACACTACCGACGTGAACCCACTCCTAGCACAAGCAATTTAGCTTAGTTGGAGGGGTTAGAGGGAATATTAGTAATTTGGATAGTGTCAGTTGCTAATATGCTTTTACCAAAAAAAAAATACTTTTATCCCTACGTATTACATGTCTAAACCTGGACTTACGTTTACGGGCTGCACTAAAGCCTAAAAAATACCTATCGAATTGAGAACCTTTTCCTTTTTGAAGTCGTTTAAATACGAAGTTTAATGGTGTAAAGGACATCGAGCATATTTTTACTTTAGTAGATAATTAACGTAAGACGGAGGTGAGTTGTAGAAATAGATGCCTGAAAATAGTCCCCTTTCCGGCGACTGAAATAACACCAGTCACGACCGCACGTCACTGTTGAATGTACGAGCTCAATCTGATACTATACAACATGGGATTGGATTGACAGTTTTCTGTAACGTACTCAGACTATCGGAGACGAAAAATTCTTTACATATTAATGCCTATTATGTATCACAGTCAGTTAGTAGGTGTGACTGGGTTAGAGATGTAAGTAATATGGGTTGAAACGTTCGGAGTTAAAACGTTGGGTCATGGGGTCGCTTCAGGGAGATTGCGAAGCGTATGGTCGAGGCTTCACGTGGACAGAAGGCTAGCCTCTTTAGATAGGTATTGCCATATAACGTGGCAGTGCTACCAGTCTTCTGCTAACGCCACGAAAAGAGGCAAGCGATGTGGATGAATTCCACGACGCTTTTAACTTTAGTTTAAGTTATATTCTTACTGTTGTGTATAGTAACGATATTATCTAATTTAAAATCGATTAAAATAGGAAAAATTAAATCGGTCTAGGTGGGGTTTAAACCCGCGATCTTTGCCTAACGTGGGCAGTGCTTTGACCACTAAGCTACCAGAGCTCGCCCGAACCAATCCAAATTTCTCCTTTTTATATTTATTTTATGTCTGTCTGTCCGTGACAGTGGAGCGTCTACCAATATTTTTACGAACTATCGGAAACATAGACTGATTCAATTTTTCCTATTATAATCGATTTGAAAATTTAGCATGCAAAATGATTCAAAATTTCTTTTAAAATACTTTATCTACTCTGATACTATAATACAAAGATTATAAAATTGAAATCAAAACTCTTACGACACACATTACGCACAGGCCAAAAAAAAAGTTTTATTACGATACAGGTCTTGTATGGACACCTATATCATAAAATAACTTTTTAATCATAACGATACACCTATACAATCTCCATCTGGACTAAACCTCTACTTTAAAAAAAGAATCCGCCGATTCGGGAAAAAAAAAGAAACACGCATGCGCAATCGACGTTTGCGCCTTGGCGCGAACATTTTTTTTTTTTGTTCTATACATTTAAATTAAACAAAGTTTGGTTTGGTTTGTAAAATAAATTAGTTTATGTATTATAGTATGAGAGTAGATAAAGTAGTGTATGACACTGTACATAACTTGGTCTTATAACACTCGTGTTATAAGAACCCTTATTATGCAACAGTATCATAAACTACTATTATTTTATTTCAAGTTAGTTAACATAGTAATGCTTTCTTTGTTCAGTAATATAGGTTAAAGATGCTTTGGAGGATATTTTCCTGTTGGTGTTGAAGGGATCAAACAGTTTGCCCACCATATAAGCCTGCGAAGTCAAATTTGGCAACGAGGCTATGGATTCCAGACTACCAAGCTGTAGTATGAATTATTATCAAGGTAATAATTTATCTGAAAATATTCTCTATCATGGATTTAAGTCGGTACCTACTTTTCGAAATACAGCCACATAAAAACACTCAGTGTACCGATACCAGCAGGTGCCCGCCACTCGTGACTCCCAACACCTGCCGGTCAATTCTCAATTCGTCCTTCAAGCTTCACCAGTCCCGTGTCGAACCCGGTATTCCTAAAATACTGTTGTAGTGTTACCGGCACACCTGTCGCTGAGCATGTGTCATTGGGATACAATCTTGATCAATATGCAAATGGAGATTTACTTTCAAAATGAATATACTTCAAATTCAATAATATCTCTTTATTTTAAAACTGTTTGAAGACATTACAAGAATATTTTTCGATGTTATGAGTATACTTTAGTCGTTTTCTTTATGAAAATACTAGCTGTTGCCCGCGGCTCGCTGCGATGTAGGTTATCGCGACCAAACATTTACATAGCCTATTCTCTAGGTGTAATCTACCCCTATACCAAATTTCATCAAAATCGGTTCAGTGGTTTAGGCGTGAAAGACAGGCAAATGGACACACACAATACACACATATACTTGCTATTATAATATATATGCTTTATTATATTATTATGAATTGTCAGAAGTAATACTTCTATTACTTCTGACAATTCATAACATTATTATTATCAAAAAAAAAAATACACGGTAGCCTAGTGGTATGGGTAATGGACTGCTGAGACGAGGTCTCGGGTTCGATCCCAGGTTTTGCCATGGCACACACCAATGACTTTTCGATGCTTCTCATAGTTATGTGTGTATTTATCGTAGGTTTATAAGTGCCCGGTTAATGGCAATACGCTCGCCACCCATTACATTGGGACCTAAACATAAACTGGCGAATTGTGGGTGTTAGCATCTCTGTCTACCCCTTCGGGGATATAGGCGTGAGTTTATGTTACGTTAATTCTTATCAAAGAGTTTAATTTGTTTGAGTGTCAGCCAATAAATTAAAGATAAATAACTTCAAGGCGCTTCATCAAATAACTCTCAGTTCACAATCAGAAACATAATACACGTCTCCTAATGACTGAACAAAAACGTCATACCTTATGCAATGCTTCTCCCAACAAAATGAGCTAAATAAAATTATCCTGTTGTTCAGCCACAATCATGTAATTGTGCACAAAACACAACTTACACAGTACTTAATGTTATTGCTTTACATGCCGCCGACGAGTAAGCGGCTTCGTTTCTCCAATAAAATCATTTCCGCACCACGCCGAGGGGCGGGCTTGAGCGTCGCCCTCACCACGACTAATCTGGGCGACAAGTGCTGTAAACATTATATTATAGCCAACATTGTAAGACTATATTAACTCATAATAACGTATAAGGTTTGATTTAAAAGCATCTACATTTCACCAATTTACAAGCATTCAAAAGAGAGTGAGAATATACAAGCAACTGCATAGCTATATACATGTCATGGTCAAAGGTCGATATGCAGTCTCTTCGCGGAATGACTGGTTTATCATAGGTTTAACCAAAGCCCTCGGGCCGTTTTTAAATGCGTCGGTTCAACGAGTAGCCAGATTGAATCCGACTTGGATAGGACTTTTTATAACCATGCAGAAAAAGTCAATATTTTCATATGTTTGGGTTTTGACTAAGATTCAAGTCAGATCTGAGGATTGTCTAGTCAAACCTAGGAGCGCCGGATCTTCGAGGATTGACTATAACACACATACCTAATCCCGCTGTGCAACCGAGACGGCATGTAACATTCTTGTGGCAATAAGACAGTCTACTCCTCACTTATAGGTAAGTATGTATTGCTCATAGTAAATACGTCATGGATTAGACACCGTGAAAAACAGGCAATGGCAATTTTGCGCACTTCAAAAAAAAAATATCCAAAGAGCTTTAGCTAATGAAGCTGGCCTCCGATTTTGCTAATTTTATAACATAACAAAACCACTGCCATACCGCTGACATAGGATAAAATATAATTAAATTTTAGACTTTATAGCTAAGCATTAAAGTCCAAAATGAAAAAAGAAAGAGTTAACAAAACTTCTCATTCACTCTTTAAGATTTAAATTAATTTTATACTTTAAACTATATACTTTAAACATTGGTAAAGTCTTTGTCGTTCTTTCAGAACAGATGGCCGCTGGGGCAAGAGAGTTCTCGAGTGGCAACAACGCACCGGAAGACGCAGTGTAGGCAGGCCTCCCACACGGTGGACCGACGACCTGGTGAAGGTCGCGGGAAGGGCATGGATGCGGAAGGCGCAGGACCGGTCATTGTGGAAATCCTTGGGGAAGGCCTTTGTCCAGCAGTGGACGTCTTTCGGCTGAAATGATGATGATGATGATGATGGTAAAGTCTAAAGTTAAATGACATTGGTTACAGTGTCTATGGTCCCGCAGTGGTTTTGCAATGACAAAATTAATAGCAGAAACAGGGCCCAGACCTGATTATGTCTTTACAATTTTATCAGTGATGATATGATGTCAGGCACCTTGCCGTCAGCTCATAATCGTAGTGAAAGAGTTGCCACAGTTATATAAATGGTTGGTAACATAATGTGTGCTATAACAACTGTATATAGAGAAAAAGAGATAAGTGCTAAATGCAAAATTTGTCTTAATGACAATCGCGTCTCATTATCATTACAAATTCAGGCATGTCGCAACACTCGCAAAAGCTTAAGTAGTCACCTCAACAACTATTGGCTGCTCATATTAGAACAATTATATGTGCTTTTCACAAATAGTAATCATTTGCGGGTTTTTCTGCTTGAAGCTGTATTGTCAAGTTTGAAATTCGCGAGAAAACTAACACTGAAACTATATTCTAGAAATGAGCAAATTAAATCAATCAAACCTCCCAAGAAAATACGCCTAAACGTCAGTCCATTCGCCGTGCCATGCCTAAGTCATATTCATCGGTTAACAGAGAACTATTCATACAAGTTACTGTACCATAAGACAGACTATCTTACCTACCACAAAACCTCCATCTCACCAACATTGGTGCACAATTAATCACAGTTATGATACCAACGTTGCGTCAAACATTGGGTGTAATTGATCACTCATCAGCGAACATTGTGCTCGCATCAAAAACACAATAGGTGGACATGTTCCTATTGAACAACAGATGCATTTGTTAATAGATGTTGTCGATCGACATGTTCTGTTCGATAATGATCTTGGGGTTAATAACTGAATGGTTAATGTGTTCTATGGTTATTCTGTTTTGAAATAGGCTTCTCTTAACCTAAGGTCCGTTTTCTTAAGACGTTTTCTCGCCGATGTTAGATTCGGCAAAACGTATACGATTGTCATTCTCAGTTCCGCGGTGCTAGTTCCGATTGATGATAACATAGAGTTGCTCTGGTTTTTTTTTACGTGCGGGAAATCCCCACGTATACCGCCCCCCTTCGGAGCCGAAGGGGGAGGTTATGTCGGACTCGAACCGACTAAACCGCACGCCGTCTGTGGGTTGATGTGCTAGGCCGAAGGTGAGGTTGTCTCATGACATATCCCACGCACCCCGGCTGACCCAGGGCCATTCCTCTCGGTCTGGCCCTCCTCGGGAGTTGCTCGCTCTAGAGTCTTATATTAGCCAATTCCAACGGAACTTCCTTTCGAAACTGCTAAACTTATCAAATAACCACCTTCCACCATGATTCTCACTAGTAGCCAGAGCTCACTGGAGAGTTATTGCGCGGTGAATGGAAAGACCAAAGGCTATTCCTGCTTTGTCTTCTACATTGACGGCACAGAAACTCTCTGTGTTTACAGGGTCGGCAGCACGAGTGTGACTCCCCTGGTGTTGCACACGTCCATAGGCAACGGTAACCACTTTCCATCAGCTGGACCGTGTGCTTGTCTGCCACCTTAGTAGTATTTTTAATGCTCTCTGAAGACTACTGTAGGTATAGGCACAACAATAATAAACCTAATTTGATTTGGAGACGTGGAAGTGATTTGAAGTGTGAAGATTTGGCTAAACTTCGATATTTTCCGTGAAGCGACTGCTATCTGACCTCCACAACCCAAAGGCGATATCGAAGCATTGCAGCGAGACCAGTTGTTGGATTTTTGAGGGCTACAACTACCCGTAACGACTGTCATAGATGTTTGTATGACAATCGGGACCGACGGCTTAACGTGCTCTCCGAGGCACGACCAGACCAATGCAAGTTTATATAAAAACAATAGTTTTTGTATGTGTATCCAGGTATTTAATAAGATACCAAAAGAATTTAGAGTTTATTGACACGCTTTTCACAATCTCTAAAGAAATGGCTCACAGATAAATGTTTTTATACTATGAAAGAGTTTATGACATATAAGTTACTAATTGTAATAAATCCTTTTAAATTGATAGCTTTGACCATGTTTTTATTTTTTGTTATAATAATTCTGTTGACATTATAATAATTCTGTTGACATTATAATAAGTCGGTTGACATTACAATACTTCTTTTGACATTCATAATTTTAATTTAATTTGATAGATAATATTATTATTAATAACTAATAAAATTGTAATTGAAGATTTGCATGCTGTAGTCTACGGCTAAACATGCTGTGCTTGCACATATTGTAAGATCCATGTTACCATGTTTAAAGGCAAATAAATTATTCTTTTCTATTCTTAAAAATATCCACATTCATGCATACAAATATTTCCGAATTATTGTTTAAATTTTCGCAAAAGATCATATTTCTTAGACAAATACACGAAGCACTTTCTAACATACAAAGCGGTAGTCATTAGACCCAGTTTCTGCAGACTATTATCTAGATGTTCGTATTTAGCTCAATGGACGATTTGTGACGCTAATTGTTATGAGTTAATGCACCACAGACCAGCTGACGAGTCACTTGGTCACGTATTTTCTTATTATTGTCAGTGAATCACACAATGACTAGCTATGACGGTTTTGAGGAAAACATAGTCTTTTCAGAAGTCTTTTTGTAATAGAAGATGGTAAATGGTTATCGTAAGTGGTTATCGAAGATTATATATTCACAATGACCTAGGTATGTACATGGTTAACTCAAAAACGAATCTAAACTAGGCAGGTAACCCAAGCTAATACAATTATTTTCAGGGTGAGTTTTAAGATTAAGCAGAAATTTTGCACATGCTTATAATCTATAATATGGGGTTCTTCAAGAAGGGCATTAGAAGATCGCTTCAGGGTCAGCAGCGCGAGTGTGACGAGCCTACGTTACCACGGTAACCACTTTCCATCGGGTGGGCCGTGTGCTTGTCTGCCACCTATGTATTAAACAAAAACCCGGATTACTAAAATGTGACAGATTTTTTATCCCGGTAAATAATACCTGTCACTTTAATCAGTACCAAAGAATTCCTATCTATGCTCAATTTTTGAAAAGAAAACTGCTTTAGCGGCGTTGGATGGGTAAAAAATTGTTAAACTCGCGCGTCAGGATCACTTGACCTTTGAACCGTAACCGACGACTGACGTCATACAACATTAGCTACAGAGTGTGTATTTTGCTAAGTACGCTAAGGAACTTCGTAGCTTAGCGGTAAGAACATCGACTGTAAGTCTTTATGGTTTCAGATAGTACCGGGTTCGAACCTGGGCTTCTGACACTTTTGTGATTGTTTTTCTTTTTGTAATTTATTACTTTTTGTGATTACGTTATTCTGTTTGTAATTTATTAATTTCTTCTGACAGAAAATTAGTGATAGGTTCTATGATTGGCGCTATATTATAGGTATGGTATGGTATGTTCTTTTTATCTCTTTCTCTGTATATAACGAAGAAAGAAAGAAAGAAGAAGTTTTCACTTCTACCGGCACTCCCGGAGTGCAGCCCATCTTTTTTTTTGTCAATTAACCATCACTCCACAGCGGCTGCCAGTCTTTTTGTTATGCGTAGTTGTCACGACAATATCGGTTTTCAAGAAATTTCTGAAAAATTCTTGGAAAATGTCGAGCCCTAGGTGAGGTCGGGTACGAACCCCTAGCTATCCCATTCCCCACAGGCCAGCACTAGCATTATGAAAAGCGAATATCGATTCGAAAGCTTTGCATAACATTTTGAAAGTCCCTCTTTGTAAGGGCGAAGATATTACATGTGGAAATGTTAGTCGTTCTTTGTAGGCTGAGTCATATTCCACATATCGACGGTGATTACAATCTGTAAATACCTACTGGTGTAGAGTTACATGCTAGCTGCATGACAAATGTTGCAATAGCAAGAAAACTATTGTAGGCATAGTTAGTCAATTAACCTCCCACTCAGTGCAGTCCATTTTTCGCTATCTCTGTGTCTATATTTCCCTTGTATGCTTAAATCTTTAAAACTACGCAAAGGATTATATGCGGTTTTTTTAATAGATAGAGTGATTCAAGAGGAAGGTTTATATGTATAATACATGTTTAATATAGTTGAGGGTGCAGCGGGAACGGGATCTGACGCCACGCAGGCGGAAAAATATTGGCGGTACGAAGTTTGCCGGGTCAGCTAGTTATGTATAACATACCCCGCGGCTAGATATGGAGGATGGCGGAGGCGAGGGTATCGGTTTTCGCTACATTTTTGATTATATCTCCGGTTCTACTTAACCAATTGTGATCAAACAAACCTAAGAATTTAAGTCTGGTCTGTCTCGGCCTACCCAGGAAGGTAATAAACTTGCGCATATGTATCTATGTACGAAAAACTGTATTGAAATATGGTTGTTAATACATGGATAGGAAACTCTCACTCACAGGAAGAGTTGAAGTGTCTCGCTTATTTCCCGGGAACATCCCAGCATAAGATTACGATAGAATATGCTGTTTATATGCCCCACCAGTGGGTTACAAACTAGTTATCAGATGGGAACTGTTTGCAATAAGATAGTGCTTGCATCATAACGAGAGCAACGATGATAACATTATCATTCTGATAATAATTAAACACACACTAAATACTTCACTTACTTCACTACATTGTACATACTTCACTTATTATTATTTTTTCTCCTACATAGGCCGAAAGTTCAATTTTTGTACCTGTGAAGCGGAGGATAGAAAGTGTCACTTGCGTCCCGGTTATAAAATAGTATGTGTGACACGGGACAAAAGTACCACATCCTCACCCGCCATAGTACTTTCGTCCCTTGTGGCACAAAATACTATTTTATATATATAGGACACGTCAATTTGACTTCACCTCGCCTGATGGTAAGCTAAAGGTAAAGTCGTAGGAAGGAGGGTCACCATTACATACACGTACCATGTTAATAATGGAGGCACTCTGCTTGACGGCCTCATCAAAAGAGGATTGTCGTCGCAGCACCGCGTGACACCCACCGGTCCCACTAGTGCTGCGACCACAATCTCCCCTGCCCGGCTATGCATTTGCTGACTCCTGAACGCAATTCAACCGAGATGGGATTACTATGGAGGGGTTTTCGCAATCGTGCACGGTGGTACCCACCCGGCCGAAATATATGACATATTTGTGCACTCAAATTTCTACCAACACTCGCTTTACTACCGATTTACTACATATTAATGTAAACGACCATGTCAATCTCAAGTTATACATTGTACATACTTGTTGCTGTACTTATAGAGCCTCATTAGGATCCCATAAACCTGCTGGTTGATAAACGAGGCCCTTTTTTTTTTTTTTTTTTTTTTTTTTTTACGTGCGGGAAATCCCCACGGATACCCGCCCCTCCGGAGCCGGAGGGGTGGGTTATGTCGGACTCGAACCGACTAAACCGCACGCCGTCTGTGGGTCGTGGTGCTAGGCCGAAGGTGAGGTTGCCTTGCGGCATATCCCTCGCACGATAAACGAGGCCCTGGTGCAGGCCTGATGTTTACATTCAACTGTTAAGCCACAAGTTCGATATCCATACGTGTTATAATTGTAGCATTCGTATCCCGGGGCGTGATAAAGGGATGGAGCTATACATTCTCCCTATCTTCTTCTTCATCCTGGCATTAATCCCAGACGCATCCGAAGCTTTGAACATGGGAGTCGGGGATCCGCTTTACCGTCCAACTGCGGATTTGGCAGACCTTCGATATTTTCTGAGAACCGACTGCTATCGGACTTCCACAACCCAAAGGTGATATCAAAGCATTGAAGTCAGGCCAGTTGTTGAACTTTTTAGGGCTCCAAGTACCCGTCACTACTAGTTCGTATGACAACCGTGATCGACAGCTTAATGTGCTCTCCGAGGAAAGTCCAGACAATATACCCATATTTATGCATACAAATATTTACACTGAGTGGGGATAGAACCTGCGCCTCCTGCGTAGCAGCCGCGTTCATTACTACCGCTACACCACAGAGACTATCAAGTTTACACCCTCCCTATACAATCCCTCTTTCCCACCCAGAACACGAACGCTCTTAATAGTACTGATAAGCCCTCGGTTCTAAACTCATAGTCTAGCGTATTAGTCTAGTCTTTAGATAAAACATCTTGCAGTACAAAATGCAAATAGTTTCACATTAAATCGTCCTATATGTTGAAACATCTCTTCCGCATCGATTTCCATAGCGAATGCAGTCTACTCCATATAATACTCGACTTATGCTAACTAAGCCTTTGTGTGTGCCCGACAGGTGGTTCGAACAGGCCTGGGCCGTACGATGTGGTTGCGCTGTGAATACATTAGTTGGAAGGACTTTTATACTACTAAGATAGCAAACTATCATGAATACTTAATTGCTGGTAAGTGCAACGTGATCTATGTATGATTGCAACACTAGAGGGGGTTGTTTTGTGTTGCTTGGAAGGCCTTTTTTTATACCACTTGGGTGGCATACAAGCACACGGCCCACCTGATGGAAAGTGGTTACCGTGGTCTATGGACGTGTGCAACACCAGGGGCGTCGCACTCGCGCTGCCGACCCTGAAGAAACTTTCTAATGTCCTTCTTGAAGAACCCCATATTGTAGTCGCTTGGGAAAACCACAGCAGGGAGCTCATACCACATCTTGAGCGTGCGTGGGATGAAGTTCCTTTCGTACCGCACTCCCTGTCTATGGCGGGCGGTGCGGTGATAGAAAGTAGCCTCAGATGTGACTAGGTATAACGCGAAGGTATGATTTCTGTATTGTCATCTACAGAGGAAAGAGGAGAGTGAAATTGGAGGGAAAAAGGTAAAGAAACAGTATTGGGTGGTAGAGCACACATAAACATGAACGCAGACTGTACACTGTACAGGTCTAATGAAGCTATCTCTTTCCACTTCATATACGATTTTTCTAAAGAAAAACCAATAGCCGTGGAACTGCCACATTTCTATTCACTTAAATCCAAGCTCCTGTCAAAAGCTAAGGATATAATCAAAGCGGTTTGCGGTTACCGATCGTTTAGTCCCCATCGTTCGTAAGGCTTCATTTTATTAAACATCTTATACGTCTTCCACCGATCGACTGGTGCTCCAAATGATTTAAACACAATTTCAGTGCAACAATTGGATTATGTATGGGATATCACACGTTTATTTGCTTACCGAAACGTAAGTGTCCACGGATTAAGGACAAACGAATTCAAGTAGATTTTGACGGATACGATTGATTTGTATTGTTTGTATAGTGATTTTTTATATTAAAATAGTACAAAACAATATAGTACTTTAGTATATGAACACTGTAATAATAAGGACTCCACTTGTAAAGTGAAGTAAGCGAGAGAACTAGTATAGATTTTTATTTGAAAATGTGAATCGTGCCAAATCAGCTAAAATAGCTTCATTTTAAAGGTTTTTAGAGTGCTGAAGGCTTTTCAATCCCTGTTCATGATAATATACTCTGTTCCTGTAGTATTACATACACCACACGTACACACTACTATGCTACTAATGCTGCAATATCATTTATGAGCTTAGGTATTCAGTTTTGCCATTTTAATATGACATTTCATTTATTTTCTTTTCAGTATCACTTTAGGTACCTATATACAATAAATACTTAATTAAGACGCCTTCAACATCAAGTACAATATCCTCTAAAACCGTAAACCAGCTTTAACCAAACCTATCCCAATGAAGTTCCTTACGAGTCCATAAATCCCTAAGTTTATGTCCCATGTCAGTGTCCTAAACTATAGAACAATAAGAGGCTCAATTTAGCAGCACCCGCACGTAGCTTGCAATTTTCTCATTGAGACAATCAGCCGAGAGAGACTCGGCAACTACTAGTGCATCCAGCATCATAGCAAGACAAAGACCTTGATTTTGCACAGATGGTTTGTAGGAGATGATAGGCGTCTTTAGAAGGTAACTATTGAGTTTATTGCTTGTCTAGTGGTCGTTTATTGTTTGCAAGGTTGCGTTTATATGATTCTTACCGCTTAACAGAAGATTTATTACTAGTAGTAATTGCGAGTCACAGTCACTATTATGCATTGTTTTTTCTACACCAACTTCTAAATCACACAACGAATTTTGATACGGGTTTCTTAGATATTTACGGAAAGATTAGATCCAAAATTCATAAACTTTAAGTACTTTTCTCCAGCAAAGCTGAAAGCTGTCGCTAAAAATATATAATTCAGCTGTGGGTACTTTTTAATAGGGTGCAGAGTGCTTGATAACATTGAAAATATACCTATTAGCATATCTTTTATAGTTTTTATTTTCTATAGGTAAAGAGAACTAAAACATCAGTATAATGTGCCTACATACGCTTATCCAACTTAAACTTCACTGGTGGTCTGAAAAGTACATTATAGTTTGGTGTCACGATTGCAAGATAAAATGTACCTTTAAGGCAATAAAAAAGAAGAACTAATTTCTAATTCAAATGGCCATTCTAGAAATTATCGATTAAGAAAACAATGGCGACTTGCGAGAGCGCATGTAACAGTATCGAATAACATACGATAGTTGCGTCACATGCGTCACAGATACAAAATGCAAATGGCGGGAAAGTCGTGTAGGACGTATTTTTATTAGGACCCCACAGCCGACAGATGGTTTTTGCGAAGGCGTATTGTAAATCACATATTGCTTTATTAACTACTGTAATGTAATATTTATATATTTAATAGAATGTCTGTTAAGTACCAGCGATGCTGCAAATAATTGCTTACAATTTCTGTAAGATTTATGTGTTCTGCTGCATATGAGAAACGGTATGCTACTATACTTTATTAAGGGGTTAAAGTATGAAATTGCCGTTTCATTGTAATAGGCACTTCGAATTGACATAGAACCTTCATGGTTTGAGATTTTTGAGTGAAACTTTTTCCACATGGTACCTATGTAGTTCTTCATTTAAAAATGTGCAACATTCGATTATCGACTTTCAGTTGTTTTTTTTATTCAGCTTAGACAAGAAAGATGGATACTTCGAAAATTCGAGTGATTTTTGAATACGAGTTCCGACGCGGAACTAACGCGGCAGAAACAGCTCGCAATATCAATGTTGCGTTTGGAGAGGGGACTGCTAATGAACGCACAGCGCGATTTTGGTTTAAACGCTTTCGTGATGGAAACTTTGATTTGAAGAACGAACCACGAGGAAGGCCGTCCGCACAGGTGAATAACAATGAATTGAAAGACATGGTGGAAGCCGATCCGAGCCAAACTACCCAGGAATTAGCTGCATGGTTTAACGTTACCTTACCAACAATATTGACTCATTTGCGTCAAATCAATAAAATAAAAAAATGTGAAAAATGGGTACCTCATGATTTGACTGATCTGCAGAAAGAAATGCGTGTTGAAACTTGTGTTGCCTTGTTGAATCGATACAGAAATGAAGGAATATTGGATCGAATTGTGACATGTGATGAAAAGTGGATTCTTTACGATAACCGTAAGCAAAAAATGCAATGGCTGACCCCAGGTGAAACGCCACAACAGTGTCCTAAAGCAAAGCTTACCAATAAAAAGGTAATGGTAACTGTTTGGTGGTCTCAGCATGGTGTTATTCACTATAGCTTTCTACGATCTGGTCAAGCAATAACGGCAGATGTCTACTGTGCCGAACTCCGAACAATGATAGCAAAACTAGCAGTGAAACAGCCCCGACTCATGAATCGATCTTCACCATTATTGCTCCATGATAACGCGAGACCTCATACAGCACGAGAAACCGTTTTAACTCTACAGGAACTGCAATTAGAAACTATCCGTCACCCTCCGTATTCGCCAGACCTTGCTCCAACAGACTACCATTTTTTTCGTGATTTGGACAATTTTCTATGTGATAAAAAGTTTTCTTCTCAGGAGGCAGTACAAAATGCTTTCACACAGTTTGTCGAATCTAGATCACCAGAGTTCTATCGCAAAGGCATAAATGACCTCCCTACTAGATGGCAGCAATGTATAGATAATAATGGTAATTATTTTGATTAAATAAATACGTTAAATTAAAAAAAAAACGAATTTCAATTTGTCAGTACAAATCGGCAATTTCATACTTTAACCCCTAATACTTTCCAACCTGTGTTCCAACCATGAGGGGATAAACAAAGGTGTATTAACAACCACATTTCTTCAGATTTTTTTACCTATAAGTAAATAGAAAAAGACGAGCCTTTTGCCGAAATTCCAGTCAAGATGACGAAATTCAAATGTATTGTCTTTATTCATTAGGTTCGCAAAGCACCGCCTAATTGCGTCAAGATTCTGGTTATAAATATTCTATAACAGCTTTATAAGACCATAGGAAAAGACTTTTCTAAACAAATTTAAGAATAATGTTTGTAATGCTTTAGGGCCTGAGGTCCTTTTACAGTTTTTCATGTGGCAACTATTACGGGAACAACTACCGTCAGATTCTGAAGATAAAGACAGGCCCAAGTCTGATCCACTTTTCGGTAGCCACTGGCCCCATAAGATACACTACTAAAAGTAAGAATAGCTTGTAATTTTTAAAAGTGTTAAATCATTACATTGAAGTATTTATGATTTTAAACAGCACAAAATATGGTAGCAATATCAAACAGTAAAAAAATTCAACACACTCTCGATACATTTCTATAAAACGCTCATTATAAATTTGACAGAAATACTTAAATTGCAGTCAAACGTCAGACATCTTCATTACTACTTTATTATATACTCCGATATCAAGTGTACCAATAAACCGACTGTATAAAATAATGTGTAGGAGCGGATTAACGAGGTGGGATAGAAATCTCAGTTGCGATATGTCGTGGGTGTGCAGACGGCCTTCTGTTGATGAAAGGGCTTGAGTTGCCTAATAGTGGTAAGAATTAATTATTTGTAAAGTTGGATGTAGACAGGCCTGATGGCAGTTATATTCAATAATGTGTTGAGTGAATGTTTTATTTTTGATTAGTTAATTTTTAATAGTAATAATTAGAAAAAATTGCCAAAATAACAACAACTCCTGCAAACAAAAGTTGCATTCCTTCTTTTTAAAATCTTATCTTATCTTATCTTATCTTATCTTTAAAATTACGAGTGTGACCATTTTTTGTTCCTGTTTGTGCGTCTGTATAAGAATTATATTAAATTAACTGTGATGTCGTTAATTGCGAGTTTTGGTTATATCTTTGGTTCTACTTGACCGATGGTGATCAAACTTATCTACATTTTTAAGTCTGAACAAGACCTTTCTAACAAAGAATACCGCATCAAAATCCTTTCAGTAGTTCTTGCATCCATCATAGACAAACACAACATGATTAACTCAAGTTTTTTTTTAACTGCAATGTAAATCTAAAATAGATCACTCTATTGAAATATAACCAATTTATACCGGATTCTATTTAGATTTATTTGTTATTTATCGTTTAAAAGTTGTTTTATTTCAATGAGTGACATTCACGTAAACGTCATCAAGTATCATGTAAATCTCTCTAAATAAACTGAGAATATAAGTATAGTTTAAGTGTTGTGTAACAACAGAATTGTACAAACGTTACTTACTATAGTTACTATGTAGACATATTAGTTGCATAGCAATTGTAAAATCAGGCCGTTTCATACATGGCGACTAGAATGCAAATCGTATGTCATCTGTCAGCGGTATTTAAATTGAGTGCAGTCATTGTATAATGATTGCCTTATTTTGTAATATGATTCAATTAAACGGCGCTTTAAGACCGTAGTTTCGATCATACGCTAGAATTTTGTATTAGATCTGCATTAAGTCAAGAACTTTGGGGCAAATCCAACCAAAAAACAAAAACAAACAAAAAACATTTTTTTTTAACTGCGGAAAATCGGAAGTCACCACACACTAATAATAAACTTTGGACTTGAAACTAGTAAAACTGCATTTGGGCTTGTGCCTTCAGAAGTGATGTGAAATTGCCTAAGGCATATCCCTCGCAAGAAGTCCTGTCTAAACATGCTGACTGATAGATGACCCTCTTTCCTGTCTTGGTCAGATGGCCGTTGCTGGTGTAAAAGTCAATCGAAACATAGAAAGGAAAGTGTAAAGTGCAAATTTTGAATAGAATCAGAATTGGCGGTCAAATTAATTAGAAGAGTTCCACGAGAGATGCAGTAATTCTCAATTTCTTCAGATACAATAAATCTTCTTTTAATTTAAAATTCCATTGTACCCCACCTTCTATAGAAACACAGGTCCGGAATCAGTTGTCTATAAATAGACTCAATCATACATCTAAACTAAATTAACTTTTATAGTCCCATTAGCATTTTCCAAATATTTACAGCACACTACAAAGCGACTATGGCCACGGAATCGTAAATTGTATGAACTTATCTAACTGTGTGGACTTATTAGATGTAAGTGATAAAATATAGAGGTCTTAAATATGGTCGTTAACACGAGCAGCGGCAGGTTTCATCGCTAGCTTATCTAAATTTAAGATCAACATAGATCCTAGGTGATCCCACGAAATAATTAGAGGATTAATCCCGACGTTATGACCGCGGTGGAATTTATAAGCGACAGCGTTTTTTATAATAAATAAATTAATAAAATTTATTTATTTCAGGCATTTTGTACATCCCATATGTTACATTATAAAACAAATCAAAACATAGACCCACACATTAACAATATTTAGAATTCATGCAAGACTTTATTATTTATTTATATTTATTTGACATAACTTGAATTTAATTGTAATTCATAATTGTAATTCGAATAATGTAATACTTGCGATACTAACATAGCTTTAAGTAATAAAAAAAATTTAAAAAATTGTTACTAACATAATTGAGTCATAGTTACTTGAATAAAGAATTATTTAATTTAATTTATTATGATTACAATAAAATCAGTTTACTTACTGATGATTTTGATGCACTCAGATAATTTAATGTATTTTATATGTCTTTGTTATATGATAAATAAAAAATTTAAAATGGTACTGCTGAATACAAGATTGAAGAATGTCATAGTAGCCAGATCAAAATTTTAATTGCTAATCCAACATACATTGTTATGTGATTGAAGGTGATAATTTGCCCTTTACAATTAGACCGAGATATCGACGTTATTAATGTTTTAACAATAGTGTTGTTTCAACAGTTCTCGAAAATGTAAAAATGATTTTGACTCTCTGTGAGCTCTCTCCCAGAGAATCTGAGATAGTATTAATCTTAGCTCAATATTAAAGAAAGAATCATAATATGAAGCAAACAAGCTGCAATATCCTGCATTCAAAATATTCACACGAATCTCAATAGATAGAGTACAATTACTAATTCTTACCTATCCGCCGACACGTTCAACTCTCAATATTGTACCACAGCTAATATAATGCGTTTAAGATAGCCAACTGCGGTAATATATATTATGTTGCGCACACGCACTCACTTTATTGTGTAGTTGTACGCTCGAGACGATGGACCACCCGTATGTATACACGCGGCCTAACGTGCGCTAAGCGTACAGTCAACAGCATAATTAATCGATTCATCCAGATTTACACGTTGATTAAATATAGTAGGACAAATATCCTCAAAAGGTTACAATGATGCTTGTGTTGTATAGTTGTATTTTAACAATTTAAAAATTATGAGAATATTTGTTTTTCATTGCATTTGTCTGAAAGTCCATTTTCAACACAATCTTAATTGCATAGGGCAGTTGCAGTAAAAATTAACGAATTCCAATCCCGAAGCGAAAATCTCCGATCCAACCAAAATTATGAAAATGATTTCAATATAAAAATTGCATGAAGACAACGTCTAAAGTACGTCCAGCACTGTCTGGACATCCTAATTTCTTAAAACCTACTGGGCCTTAAGAATTAATGTTAGGATTTTTATAATGTAAGCATCCACTCACTAAGGCATGAATTACGAAATTTTTGCAAGCAAAACTGACACGGGCTACTATTAGCAATATAATGATAGTACCATAGTTTTCCCTCCACTAATAATAGGGCAGGCCGACCGGGGAAATACCCTTCAAAAATCCATTACAAGTGGTAGTACGACTTTGCGTACTCTTTGTGAAAGTACCAACCTTAGGACATTTATCTTTTTTTTAATTTCCAACTATATAGTGATTACTTTTGCTAACTGTACTACGAGATCAAAGCGTAGTATCATCGACTAATTATATTTATTTTGTTAACACGCGAAGTCTACTATTGTTAATGAATTATTTTGATGTAATTTTGAATTGATTGTGATTGTTTTGTGATATCTTGGCTTCTCTCATTAATTTTTATGTTTGAGATTTTTTTTTTATTGACTGCGTTAATTTTGTAAGACATGAGAGTTTTAGGACCAGCTGCATACTACTCAAATCGGAAGGCATTTTTGTACCTACACGCCATTATTGACCAACGAGGCCTAGTGGGTTCGAAACTGAAATTAAAAAAACTTGTGGTTTTTCGCGATTTATTTGTTAATATTTATATTTAGACCGACGCGACGTTTCGGCTACTTTTCCGAAGCTTTATTTCAATGATATTCGCGTACACTTTAGAAAATAACTTGTAAATTTCATTATTTTTCAACCATTATAGATTGTAACTTCGGGCGGTACCTGCATCTGATGGGCATAGAGCCAACGCCCGAGTGCCATCACTGCGACGCGAGCGTGGACTCGGGGCTGCACACGCTCACCGAGTGTCCGGCGTTTGAAGCGCCGAGGCGGGAGCTTGTGACGGCCCTGGGGGTGAGAGTGCTCACGCTCTCCACCCTGCTCGCGGCGATGGTCCGCTGCGCGGATGCGTGGGCGGCCAGCGCCTCCTTCTGCGAGCAGGTCATGCTCGTGAAGGAGACAGCAGAGCGGGCGCGGCGCAGCGAGCGAGAAAGACTCGCGGACATCGCTGGCCGCGTTCGAAGGCGGCTCGGGCGTCGGAGGGCGCAAGCCGACCTCCGCCCCCCATGAGCGCGGGCCTGAGGGTGACGGGTGGAGCCGCTCGTCACCCTAGCAGAAGCAGGCCACGGCGGCGGCGCGCATCGTAGGGCGATGCGCGCCCCCCCCATACCGGGGGCGAGTCGGGGACCGCGTGGTCCCCCCTCCCGAGGAGGGCCAGACCGAGAGGAATGGCCCTGGGTCAGCCGGGGTGCGAGGGATATGTCAAAAGACAACCTCACCTTCGGCCTAGCACATCGACCCACAGACGGCGTGCGGTTTAGTTGGTTCGAGTCCGACATAACCTACCCCTCCGGCTCCGGAGGGGTGGGTATCCGTGGGGATTTCCCGCACGTAAAAAAAAAAAAGAAAAAAAAAACCATTATAGATTGAATTATATTTTATAACAGTCACAAGAGAAAATTTTTTCATACCACTTTGTAGGTAGACAAGCACTCGGCCCATCTGATGGAAAGTGGTTACCGTGGCCTATGGACCACCAGGGGTATCACACTGCCAACCCTGTCAGAACAGAGAGTTTCTGTACCGTCAGTGAAAGATAAACCATAAAAACTCTCCAGTGAGCTCTAGCAACCTTACTCACCGCCAGGAACACAACACGAGGTTATTATGGCCGAGGTCTTTTGTGGGGCGGAGGTACGTCCCCAGTCGAACTGCTCAATTGGACGGAAATACCGTCGTGTCCTACCTCCTACAAGAATTTAATAAAAGCAAGTGGAATAAAAAAAACCAGAATGACCGGCGAGCGATTTAAAAACAATTACGAATGTTAAAAACAACAAGGTGTATGTCAGGAATTCCTGGACATATAGCAAGACGAAAGAAGTTTTCTCTGCCTACTCCAATTGGGAAGCGGAGTGACTAGATTTTGTAGTGTTCTTTTTTGTGTGGTTAGTGGCCAATTTGTGACAGAATTGTTCAGGTCGCCCATATAGTCCTCCGTCTTGACCTAACGACTGTTGACAGCCGGGACCGACTTTTAACGTGCCCTACGAAGCACGAAAGCGCTCTGACGTAACACCACTAAACGGTCACCAATCCTAGTGGTAACCTTCTCCCAGGTAACAGAGAGCGCACATGGCCACTAGCGCTGTACAGTGTACAGTGACAAATTGAATCTTAACTTGCTATCGTAAGATTTGTGTCAATATTATGCGCTACAGATTATAAAATTTGATTACAATAACGTCAGATGGTGTGGGATTGTTATTCATTAGCCACCGCTTGCCACCCATTAAAATGTAGTGGTTATATATTTACGTGTGTAAAATAAGTAGTAAATAATATCTATTAATTTATGTGACGTCACGTGTCTATTTATGTATTTACTGCAGACATAAAATATACTTTCTATTTTATTATTGTTATTATTTTATCACAGCTGTAGGTACGTGTTGCGAACTAAGTATTAAATGTAAATTCTGACCCTTATAAGTGTCATCAGTTACATTGAATTTATATGCTTTCATATTACTCTAATACTTAGAATTCATGAACTTCAGTACATTATTTTGTTGAGAAACGAGTTATAATCACAATTTGGAAAATACGTAGTTCACCTCAACTAGGTATATGTATAATAGGTCGTTACATATGAAATTGCCGTTTTATTAAAGAAATTGGAGGAAATCCAATTTGCAGTAGGTACTAATATAGTAGCATTTTTTTAAAAATGACAAATTCAATTTTATTTTGTGTATGAATGAGACAACATTAAGCTAACAGCAATTTTTATTTCATTTTTGAAAAGTGACAGCTGTAAAAAAGTAATAGGTACGAAATTTATCATCAAAATGGATGGCATTTAAGAAGAACTGTTTTTGACATAGATTTAGTATGAAGATCGAATTTAATTTATCATGCGGCCAATAAAAGCAAAATTTAATACAGAGTTGTAAAATCTAGAAATCAATTTTCGAACAAAGTATAAATAATGGAAATAGCTATTAAATTACAGGAATAATGAACTCATAAATCTAACCTAACCTAACCTAACCTAATATTTAGCATTTTTCAAACCCTCTTTACCCATTGCTAAGGGAACACATTTTGTACTGATTAAGACTTGTTGCTATTCACCTATAGATGCAAATAGCTAGCAAATGGAATTGATAAATATGTATTTTTCTGTGCAGAAGCAGACTGAAGGATATAATATGTAAATGTCAGATCTTGATAGTAACTGATTGGAATTTACTGTTGATTCCGTAAATTAATTAACGAGTCTATTGCTTTTATAAGTAAATTGATAAAAAGATTATTCCGTGAACATTCAGATTGATAAGGCATAAAGGCGAAAGCTTCTCGTATAATCAAACCGTACGTATCAATACGATTTTCCCCCGATGATCGCGTCGACACATATGATTTTGATTTAATTACCTCACACCATACGCCTTTTCTGTTTAATTCGCAATACGCTACATACTACATAGATAAGAATAAATAAACCAATGGCAATTCAGTAAGGTTTTGTTTTATAATTCATTTTCTTTAGTCCGTACCTATCCAGTTCAATTTCCAAGAACCGACACGTGTCTTATTCTCAAATTCACATCACGTCACGTCATGGAAAAACAGTTCTACATGTCCCGGAGACAGACAAGAGTGAGTGCCTTCTTTATCCCAGCTACATTCAAAACTTGCACTTTGGATCCCCAAGTCCACTCTCCTTAAAACCCATTATTTTGTTTATTTTGGTTTTACCGGCGCAATTCCATCTTAGAACCCAATTCAACCCTGAGAGCGTTTGCACACTATCCGATACACGATATCCGACATCGGAAGATGTCAAACGTATGTATCTGCCTTTCACATTGTCCGGCCCGATATCGGTTATCGGAGCCGGCCCGATATCGGATCACAAAGAGACTAAAACAGCGACTGCAAACAATTTTCAACCTTAATGACATTTTCTTAATTACGTGTCTTTTCACGTTAATAGATACCTATAATAGAGCGCCAATCATAGAACCTATCACGAATTTTCTACTAATTTTCTATCAGAAGAAATTAATAAATTACAAAAAGATAAAATAATCACAAAAAGTAATAAATTACAAAAAGAAAGAATAATAACAAAAAGTGTCAGAAGGCCAGATTTGAACCCAGTACTATCTGAAACCATAAGGACTTCCAGTCGAAGCGTTTACCGCTATGCTGCGAAGCTATTTATCGTATATTGCAAAATAGTCAGTCTATAGCTAATATTGTATGACGTCAGTCATCGGTTATGGTCCAAAGGTCAAGCGATTCTGACGCACGTTTTACATTTTTTATCCATCCAACGCCGCTAAAGAAGTTTTCACTTCAAAAACTCTACACACATATGACATATGTCAATAAGGTCGAAAATTGCTTTTCATTTCATTTCATTTCATTTCATTTCATTTTATCGGATATATATGAAAGCAGCACATTGTGTCGGCTATCGGCGTCCGACACCGATATCGGATATCGGAAGAATATGAAAACGCTCCGAGAGGAAAGCGTGTGGCAGAACCTCGTTCATCAATCAGCAAGCGTACCGGCTCCAAGGGTCACACCTAACTTATTGGTATCTCAGTGGCGGACAAATATTAAAACATCTAAAATAGATGCAACGAACAAACCTCACCCCTCAACAATAGAAAGAGAGAATAAACATTTTTCAGCAACCCATTACTCTATTTTAGGAGTCTCGTGTGACGTTCCCCTTTTGCGTCCATAATTATAATTAATCTATAAATAAAAGGTGAAGCAGGAAGGGTAGGCAGTCGTTAATTACGCACGCAGTTAACAAACTCGTCCGCGGTATATTTCTGTTAAGTTTTTAATTAAATCACTCCACACCTGTCCGCTGGCCTGTAATAC
The DNA here is from genome assembly GCA_949126895.1 of Eilema caniola. NCBI lineage: Eukaryota > Metazoa > Arthropoda > Insecta > Lepidoptera > Erebidae > Eilema > Eilema caniola. The sequence continues at coordinate 3,046,694 of OX421466.1, forward strand.
TTCGCTGCGCGTGCGCCGGTCATGTGACCGGAAGCGCTTGCTGTGCTTAAAAAGCTGTATTTACCGGAAGGATCGAAGAAAGTTGTACTTGAACTTAAGAAAGATATTTATGATTGTGTACAAAGCATTTTCATTGAAACCGATAAATTATATTGTTTATCTGAACTTATATAGGCTAAAATTTATTCTGGATCGCTTAAATACTGACTAGTAATAGCTCTTTTCATTTCTGTTAAGATAGAAAAATTGATTTAGTTCAGGCGGGTCTCCAACCCGCTATCTTTCCCTTATAGGGAAATGCTCTGACCACCGAACCACGCCTGAAGTCATCCAAATTATCCCATACAACCGTTTTTATTGACACATTGAAATGACACCTTCATTTCCTTACGGTAAACGGTTACCCATCAAGTAAACTCGTACTTAATTTCTTTTGTAGATGAATACGGTAAGTCTAACTAGCAGTCCAAAAACCTTCTAAAACAATCCTGCAAAGAAGCCCGAACACTTTACTACATAAGTAAGCACTTGGCATGCAAACAGTTTAATCTTAGATCACTATTTTTTTTTTTACTTGCGGGATATCCCCACGTATACCCACACCTCCGGAGCCGGAGGGGGAGGTTATGTCGGACTCGAACCGACTAAACCGCACGCCGTCTCTGGGTCGTAGTGCTAGGCAGAAGGTGAGGTTGTCATGCGACATATCCCTCGCACCCCGGCTGACCCAGGGCCATTCCTCTCGGTCTGGCCCTCCTCGGGAATCTTAGATCACAATGCCAAAATATTCAACTAATTCTTAACACAAACATTATAATGTTCTCATATTCCTGACAAAAGCGAAAGTATTCCAAACAAAAAAGAAAAGAAAGTATGCTCTCGCAAAATATAACAAAGACGTATGAAAAAACAAAGAGCTCTGTTTGTCTAAGCGATCGCTAAATGGCGTGATGATAATGTTAACACGTCTTGGAGAAAGCGGTGCCAAAATGAACAGGTGTTGCACATGTCTGCTGATCCATATGTGATGGGTCGTGATATTTGAACCTAAGTCAACATCCTTGTAAAACCTTCCAGGAAGGGAGTAGGGGATTATTATGGTGTCCAAATCGGGGTTTCAATTAAAGTGATCTTAAAAATATAAGATACTATGTTTTACTTTTTAATGCACGTACTTAGATACCTATATATTCTTTAGTTAAAACTGTACTTTTATGATTGGAAATAAATGGGTTTTAAAAAAATTGGCTATAATTTTTTATTAATTGTAGCTGGAATATTTGTCGCAGTATTTATGTGCTTACTGATAAAGTACGTAAACTTTTGATGATGTGTTATAAGTTGTAGATACGTCATACAGGAACATGGCCGCTTTCAAAAATAGCGCGAACACTAAATATAAAAAAATGTAGTTACTTAAAACGTCAATATGGTTGGTGGCCCTCTTTCCTGAAACTTTACCGTCAGCTTACCATCAGGCGAGGTAAAATCAAATCCTATATTAAAAAAAAAACTGAATTTTGTTATCATTTATATCAATAAAAATATTGATGTACCTATTATTTCCGTAACGCACTGTCGTGTCGCTGATTGGTGTATAAAATAATGACCAGTCATCATTTTTTTGTTGCTATTTTAGAGTCCGGACAACCCATCTACAGTTTATATTACATCATTGTTGTCAATACATTTTTTCAGATAGCGTTACGAATACAGGACAGCTTTTCTTTCAATTGTTCTACTAAAAAAATCTTTCAATTATTAAGAGCAATAGGCGACATTACACCACTTTTACATCAATACTTCCTATAGATAATTATTTAATGTACCATATATCGTCAGAAAAAGAACCAAGACCATCGGTACTGACAATTGACCTTCTCATTCACAAAGAACACTCTCAAGCAATGATCTCATAAATTAGGAGCAATGGCGTATTGGTTATCACAGTAATCAGATTTTAACTAACGCTAGTTTGCCCTTGTCATATTCCTCAACATCCCGCGAGACATTTTTTACTCGGGTGGAGTGGCCTCGAGCCTCAACTGAAAATACTTGTCTACCTTTTTAATAATTTACACACTTATACAATTGTTTTTATGGAAGTAAATCGTCTGATCCTAAAAATACGTGTTAGTCGAGATTCCCCCGATTTTTTCAGTCTTAAAATGGCGTTTTATCAAATAAATAAAATGTATAGGAGGTAGGACACGACGGTATTTCCGTCCAATGAGCAGTCCGACTGCGGAAGTACCTCCGCCCTACAGAATACCGTGTGAGTAGGGTAGCCAGCTCACTGGAGAGTTTTTGTGCTGTCAGTGGAAAGACCAAAGTCTGTTGCACATGTCCATAAGCCACGGTAACCACTTTCCATCAGGTGGGCTTGTCTGCCACTTCAGTTGTATAAAAAAACCAAGAATCAAACCCGTAACCTCAACGTTACAAGTAAAACCCCGCGGCAGCTTGGCTATAAACAACATTTAGAACTATTATAGTCAATTCATCTCCAATCAATTTGCACACTTAACATTTTTGTAACAGTTACATTAACAGAGCGCATTAATGTATGTTGTATGTGCGCCTGCGCTGACCGTGAACACCAATTTGTGATCGGTTTGTGTACAGTACCGGTCAGCTAGTTATTAATGTGCACTAGCATAGTTTAAAATACTCACGCTTCAAGACGGGTAGGCAGAGATTTTTATATATTTCAAGCAGCCACTTTAACCAATAAAGAACATTTGTTGATGACACGTATATTTGTTTCAGAATCCATAGTGCAACTGAAACCTTCCCAACCATTTAGCTCCACCCAAGAACAGAACCCAAGCCCTAAGGATCACACGCCAACTCAAGCGTAAACACCTATTTTTATATATACCACTTAGGTGGCTGACAAGCACACGGCCCACCTGATGGAAAGTGGTTACCTTATCTGTGGACGTGTGCAACACCATAGGCTTCTGACACTCGCGCTGCCGACCCTGTTAGAATAGAGAATTTCTGTGCCGTCAGTGTAGAAAATAAAGCAGGACAAGCCTTAGGTCTTGCCACTGACAGCACAAAAACAAAACCTCTTTTCAAGGTGACCATCCTTCCACATCTCTCTACTTTCTTCGTTATTGATACAAATCAATAACTCCTCATCATCATAGAGTAGTCCCGGTCGCTACCAAGCCCTTTAATTTTAGGTGCACCCAAATTTGATGTGGCTTAGTTTTTATACTGGGCGTGACTGCGGTCCACACTTTCTATAAGTATAAAATTATTATCACTTCAGCTGAGCATAAAACGTTAAAATGGTAATATTAACAAAAGCATTGACCTCCTATCTTAACTCCGCCGGAAGAACACCGTGATTAAACAGGATTGTTGATGATTTACATAACAATGTAATGTTACGCTAAATTCTTTCCATTAGAGAATGATATTAATTTATCATAACATACGTAGATAGGACGCAGTTGACTACGTTTATTGTAGATTGAATCCACTCTCTTTATGTTACATATTCACGTCTGTAAATCCACAAATGCTTAGACAGAGGTGGGTCTCATGTAAGTAACAGCGCGCACAACGTCTTTGTAATGGACCGTATTTCTACACTACAATTATAAAGAGGAAAGATTTGTATGTTTGTAATGAATAAACTCAAAAACTACTGTGCCGATTTCAAAAATTCTTTTACCATTGGAAAGCTACATTCACCTTGAGTAATATAGGCTATATTAGATTTCCGGAACGTTTTTACCATCCGTGCGAAGCCGGGGCAGATCGCTAGTTTAATATTTATGTATGTTAGGAGTTCTACAATACACATCTAAAATCTTTTATCTGTCATGTTGAATGAACTTCAAATTACTTTAAAGCAACAAACACTTTAAAAAGATTATTACCACTTAAAATTCGCTGGTTTTTTCCTCGTCTCATGTGAAAGAGAACTAGTAATTGGTATCTACCAGGCACTTTTCACCGTCTCCGACCTACTAAATATGATGAACTAAATAGAAAATACTTCATCCGATCGAACACAAGAACTCATCTAGATAGTCACACCCCCTAACGACCTCCGCCCTCCATGAGCGCGGGCCTGAGGGTGACGGGTGGAGCCGCCCTTCACCCTAGCAGAAGCAGGCCACGGCGGCGGCGCGCATCGTAGGGCCAACCCGAAAGGAATGACCCTGGGTCAGCCGGGGTGCGAGGGATATGTCGCATGACAACCTCACCTTCGGCCTAGCACTACGACCCATAGACGGCGTGCGGCTTAGTTGGTTCGAGTCCGACATAACCTCCCCCTCCGGCTCCGGAGGGGGGGTATCCGTGGGGATTTCCCGCACGTAAAAAAAAGTCACACTTTCTAACGCTGTAGAACTAAGATAGTCATTTTTATAATCAGTAGCCATAGTGATAAATAGTCTAATGTAACATAAAACGGTTCTAAGGTCATGTTGACCATAAATCTTGGAGGCCGGTGTCGAGTATCGTGCGTGTGCGCAACTCCGGTTCTGCTCAAACGGACGGACGACAGGACGGACCACCGTGAGAATTAGACTATTGTTACATGTATTTAGATTAGAAAGTGTTGTAGACAGTAAACAGGCACGTGGAAGATTTCTCAAGACGGTACCAGCCAGACGAGTAGGTACCACCGTTTCAGTAACCCCTAGGATTGCACACATCCATAAGCCACGGCAGCAACTTCCCATCAGGTGGGTCGTGTGTTTGTCTGCCAACTAAATGGTATAAAAAAAATAAAAACAAAATACAAAATGAGGTACTAAGGAGCATTTCAATTCAATTTGGGGACGGCCAGACGGATGATCCATCCGCAGCTTCTGCGGGCCATTTCATCCATGTACTAAGGAGCATTTTACCGGAGTGGATAAGTAAGCGATAAACGCAAAATAGACACTGAATTGAAGACCAAAAACAAAATATAGTTATTATATCATTCAGATTTCTAACTCTAAGTAGGTACTACCGCACTACTCAACTTATTTAGCTTTTGACCTAACTCCACATTTATCTAACAATGGCATAAGACCAATTAAATTGGACATGACAAGATAATATAAATCCCACCGAAACATTTCATGTAAAGTAGCGTCGAGACTACAACTCAAATCATTAAATTTTGACCTTACTTCAACCTTTTCTAACAAATAACAGGTAAAAGATAAAATAAATTCCAATATTAGACTTTTTTGCTGTAGGTATGTACAGTAACGAAATGCGTACGATAGTGCTTGAACCATAAAAAACATAAAATTTAAGGTAGAGCTACGCTAAAAGACGACTTACGCACTCTACACGCCCTAGCATATTTTTTTGCAGTTATGTTGCACTCGAACCGACGTGGTTTTGGCTCTCAAATGCCGACACTTGCCCAAACATAATTCTCTCTAACTCTCACCACATAATAGCATTCTGCATGAATACCAGTCTTAACAATCCCTACACTTTAGTCAAAATGTGTTGCCTATGGAGCTTGTGTGTTAATATTTAAATTCGGTCCAGTATTCATTACTGGACTTAGCCTCAAATGCATGGCTCGAGTCAACAATAGTGCCTGAAATACGGCTATAGAACTACTCCCTGTTGCGTGAGGCCGAATATAATGATTGGTCAAATGTGGGTGGTAATTCACCTCTGCCTAACGACGTGATTACATGCATCTTCTTCTTCTAGCGTTAATCTCAGTCGCATCTGGAGCTTTTAACTCGGAGTCTGTGGTCCGTTTTTACCAGTCTATCTGCAGATTTGGCTGAACTTCGACATTTTTTGTAAAGCGGCTCTCATCTGACCTCCATAACCCAAAGGCGATATCGAAGCATTGCAGTTAGAGCAGTTGGTGGATTTTTAGGGCTCCAATTACCTGTAACGACTAGCCTAGATGTTCGTATAGCAATCGGCTTAACGTGCTCTCCGAGGCACGACCAGACCAATGCAAATTCGCATGCATTCATGGGTATTTGGACTGAAGGGGGATCGAACCCGCGCCTCCTGCGAAGTGGCCGCGTTCACTATTGCTACGCCCCAGGAGACTGTTGCGGCGTGAATATATGCATGTATGTATGTAATCATTGCTGCCTTAAGTCGCGGTTAGCTTTGAATCATGATAGGCACGGCAATTTTTCATATTTGGCGCGATCACCAAAAATAGACACCGCGTTCGAAATCGGTCACCTTACAAGGACATAACACAAGGGCCAGTGGTTACCAACACTGGTCTACATTGAGTTCAGCGATCATTGATTTGTCTATACTAATATTATAGAGGAAAGATTTGTATGTAAGTATTTTTGTAATAAATAGGCTCAGAAACTACTGAGACGATTTTAAAAATTATTTCACCGTTAGAAAGCTACATTCTTCGTGAGTAACATAGGCTATATTGGATCTTCAAAAATTTTAGGGTTATGTACGAAATCCAAAGAAATTTTTTACCTTACCCGTGCGAAACCGGAGAGTGTCGCTAGTATGGCATAACTTCAGATACATTATATACACGCTGTATGAGGAGGCAGAGGTAACACCCACATTTCGCCAATACGTTTTGCGATTCCACTCAACAGCAGAGCAGGAAGGTATTACCATCAACTGAGCCCTTTATTCTTAAGGCTTAATGATTTGCGAAGCTAAAGCGTAGATATTGGTAGTGTGCTGGAAATGACAATGTAAATAAACATTCATGCATAAAGAATATTTGCAGTAAACGGGAATAGAATCGCTTTCGATCTTACCTCTGTGACCTACCACGCCACAGAGGTAAGATCGAAATAAATCATGTCAGAGACGCATCAGCACCTTTTAACAAATGGCATTTCGTCGGGTGTCGTTTTATAGTTTTTCTTATTTACCACTGAGGTGGCAGACGAGCACATGGTCCACCTGATGTTAAGTTGTTACTGTGGCCTATGGACGTGTGCAACACCAGGGGATTCACACTCGTGCTGCCGCCCTGTAAACACAGAGAGTTACTGTGCCGTCAGTGCAGATGTGTATTAACTAGATCTGAAGTCATTGACAAAAATAAAGGTGTGTTTACATTGAGAACACGAGCGAGTGGTGCGTGGGCGCACCGAGTCAGCGATGACATTCTAAGAACTTGTGATATGCAATATTGTGATTCAGATGTTCTGTCATGTTTTTATTAGACATAGCGGTGTTTTTAAAGTCTAAGACTGAACTTGACCTAAGTATTCTAAATAAAAGCCACAACCAATAGATTGTGGTCATATAATTATCATCTGTCACTCTAGGCCAGTGGCAATACGTTGGTACAATAGAATCGATTGATCAATGTATGGGATTGACATTCGTTGAAGACTGTCATGAACATCAAAATACGTGTCAATCACATATATTCATCATTCTATTTAACAATACGCTGGCAACGACAACTCTGTACAGCTTGTTTTCGGTAATAAATAATCAGTAAATTGAGTCTCTAATATCCCGGCAATCCACCGCCCACATTCCTTTGGGACCCATCGCCTATGTGCTATTCCAGACTCCAACTGCTAAATTTCATCCAAAGTTAAACAATCATTGGAACGTGAGTGACGGAACTGACGGACGCATTACAGTTCAACAATAAAAGCTTTTGCATGCCTATATTTATAAAATATATTTTGAATACTTTCATCCCTTACCCCCGTTACCTCTTCAAGTAGACCCTAATTAATTATTAATAAAAACAGAATTATACAAACAATAACTTAATTAGGTACTAAAGGTTCAGTTCACGCTATGCGCTATACTAGGTACGCTACAAAGGTAAAGAAAATTTCCAACTGAATCGAGGACAATTGCAAACAAGGGACTAATTTTCCGATCCAAATAAAGCTAGTCCACCGTAGTTGGTGCGTGCATGGGCGGTGACGTCACACAAGCTCAATGACGTGCCCACGCGCACGCGACCATATGGCCGCCGCCTGAATTGTCGCTTGTCACACTTCGATTTTTACCCACAGAGTTGCGTGGAGGGAGACAGCCTCTGTGGCTTAGCGGTTGTGAACGCGGCCGCTACGCAGGAAGCGCGGGTTTGATCTCCCTGATGCTCAGTGCAAATATTTACATACATACATCCATATAAATACGCCTTTATCACCAGAGTTAGGCAGAGGTGAATTAACACCCACATTTCACCCATCTGTATTCGGTCCCACGGAATAGGGGGTGAACCTATTGCCGTATTCCGGGCATACATACATACATACATACATATAAATACGCCTTTATCACCAGAGGGTTAGGCAGAGGTGAATTAACACCCACATTTCACCAATCTGTATTCGGTCCCACGTAATAGGGGGTGAGCCTAATACGGGCACTATTGTTGACTCGAGCCATGCATCTGAAGCTGAGTCTGGGCTGTACATATTTGTATGCATGAATATGGGTATTTGCATTGGTCTGGTCGTGCCTCGGAGAGCACGTTAAGCCGTCGGACTCACATCAACGTCATCTATGGCAGTCGTTATGGGTAGTTGGAGTCCTAGAAAGTCCAACAACTGGTCTAACTGCAATGCTTCGATATCGCCTTTGCGTTGTGGAGGTCATTTAACAGTCGCTTCACGGAAGATATCAAAGTTCAGCCAAATCCGCAGTTGGATTAGTAAAGCGGATCCCAGACTCCAAGTTGAAAGCTTCAGATGCGATGGGTTAGCGCTAGAATAAAGAAGAAGACGAAGAAGTAACGTGGAGGGAGATTATAGGACTATTATAGAGATACAGAGGTGTAACGAACTACAGAGATTTCTTCCGTATCATAATCAAAGTTAAATTCAAAAATCATTTATTCTGTTTACACCATTAAAGGATACTTATATATTGTCCAAAAATGTTTAAAGATTTGTTTAACAAATGCACCACAGCCAGTTCGAAACGTTGCCCCGACCTGTGTGGACACCGGTATGATATCAGCCGGCTTTTTTGGTCTAGTTAAACAATCAATCAATTAGTAATTAGTCTCAATACAATATTTTTTTAGAGTAGCATAGTTAAGCGAACAGCTTCTTCTTGTTCTCGTATCAATGGCAGTAATTTAAAACCTCCAGATGCGACCAGCCCAAAACTGAGCTACATCGACCGCATCCTTCATACGGATCGTCTCCTCCTCTCGCATCATTCAGGTCGGCAATAGTACAGGTATAGGGGCACAGCGGGCATGACAGAAGGGGTCCATCATTTCAGGCTTATTTATTATTTGAATATAAATAAAATATACCATATTTGCGTTAGTCCGGGGTCTGCTTTTATGGCTTTATAACGTGCGTCATGTCAGCCGACCCCTTTTCCGTAACCATAAAGTTAATAATTATTTATTAATAATACATAGTATTGAGGTTGTGGTTATTTACAATACCTAATACGCAATTGGGGAAAATAATTATTCAATAAGTTGATTCATGGCACTGGGTGCCGATTGCTAGCATTCTTGTTTTGCGAAAACTCTACATAACCTACAACCATACCTGCAACTATTAAAACAATTAAACAAACTAGTTGTGCTGTGCTAGCTTCGCCTGTATCATTGTGAAGTGACAGTACAGACATATAATTAAAATATTTAATGGAAAGTCTACAAGCGAAATAATGATTCATACATAAAACAGACGAACGAAAAACCCTTGCGTGACGAAATACGATCAATGAATATGTATGATGAAAAGCGATTCCCTTTCACAACCTTTGCTTTGATAGCGCCTAGCAAAATTTTTACAGCTTAATATTACAAATATAGCCCGAAGAGATATTATATAGATAGGTAACTAATCATAATACGAGTAATTTATTACAAATATGACCTAGCGGTGAAATCATGACTACATTACATAGTGGATAGATACATCTCCCCGAGGGTAAGTACAAAAAAGTTCCGAACAATAAGATGATCTACTAGCATCCCATTCCATCATCAACCGAGCACTTGCTCCCTCTACCACTCCTCAGCTCCTTATTGATTTATCTTAGGTTTGTCTTGACTCTCTGACCCTACAACTTGGAGGTGAAAGCTAGCTCCAAAGTGTATCATTTTGCAGATCATGTTGGCTTATACCCTGAAAATCTTAATGAAGCTTCGTACACCTGATAGCACGATGAAATACCATATCCCGGGCTCCAATTGCAAGGTGCAGCTCTGCATTCGATGGGCCACTTCCTATTGTGCCCGCTGTGCCCGCAATAACAGCACAATTGCCGAGTTTTGGGCTGGACGCATCTGCTTATTTTAAATTATTGCCACTGACACGATGATGACGTTTGTTCTACTGCACAATTCTACGGTAGAACTAATGGGATTATTTTTTCTCACTAGTTCTACTATATAAGTGCCATCTTCGCAGTAAGAAGAGAACCATATGGATGTATTTGGCACCGACTTTAAACATTAATCTAATCTCTTCCGTACCACAATGGATTACATGTTGAACCTTACACAGCACATACTTACCGATAACCAGTATTAGCATAAGATTACCAATTAATTCCATGACCTATTTCAATTGTAAGTTCAATAACACGATAGCACTATCTGTTTGTGTGTTCACTTGCTCTAGTTACACTATATGCTAATGTGTGTACCTGTCTTCGTCCATACTAATGCGCGTTTAATTTAAATACTTGGACTTCTCAAATTTAGCATTAAAATGACTTCGTGGTTTGAAACTGCGAATAAATTGACGAGTTCGATAATGTAGGTCTCGTACCTACATTATGGAACTCATTAATTTAATCGCAGATCAATCTACACTACTATTACAAAGAGGATACAATTTTATGTTTGTAATGAATAAAATCAAAAACTACTGTGCTGATTTCAAAAATTCTTTCACCATTGGAAAGCTACATTCACCCTGAGTAATATAGGCTATATTGGATTTCCACGGGAACGTTTTTACCACCCGTGCGAAGCCGGGGCGGATCGCTAGACAAATATATTTTTTGAAATTTGGATACCTACGCCTGTATATTACTAATCATTCCATACATATGACCTGATACAATACCTTCCTTAAATATCTTTATAAAACGAACAAGAGACTATTTTCCTCAATCATATTCTGTCCTCCGTGCTATTTTCTCTCTGAACAATAACAGACATAATACTTGTGTTACTTAGTACATAAAACTCATGTTTTTTGTATGTATATATGCCTATATGTATGAATGTTTATATATTCTTATGTGTATCTTATGTCTGTGTATGCAGGTTTATGATAGTAATATATTCATGTTTTAGTAATGCCTTCGTCAGGAGTAGAGGATACCTTTCGTATCATATTATTAAATTTCGACATTAATGTACAAGACTTTGTCTCTCATTGGACTGCAATTCCTCTGAACTCATCATTGAGTTAAGCTCGCCTTTGTACATAATATTTCACTTATTTGTATAAATGCCATAAAAGTGTACAATAAAGAATAAAATAAATAGTATAAAGGATAGGTGAAGACACGAGACGTATCAACACTTTTTTTTAATAACTTTTTCAACGACAACTACTCCTAAATTGAGCAGCAAAAGCGCCCGGGGTCCGCTGATCCATTTATTATTTAGATAATTTAGGCTGTTACGAGCAACTGCCATCTGTAATCAGCGCCAATAAAAGAGTCTGCGTCAGAGCATCCTGGGTTGATCGGCAGGTCTCCAATGGCCCTGGGTCATTCAGACGTGAGGGATATGCCACCCTCGATAGCTTATGCTCTAAAACGGCATACAATTTTAGTCCTTTTAAGTCTGACATAAGATATAGGGGATAGATGGACTATCCGTGGACATTTCCGTACTTTCAAAAAAAGGAAGAGATCAAATGGGGGTAATACTAACAGTATTATCAAAATGTAGGATAGAACACTTTCGTTTTCTCGAGTAACAGTAAAAATACACTCAAGCAAATAAGTTTCCCTTACTAATAAATAACTTATTCACAAACATTAAGGCCTACTGATTGCGTTTAAATAACAATTACGCTGGAGTTTTGTGTCGTTTCCGGCGATGGCTACGCATCCGGCGTGGCCTGCGCACGCGCATACAAAGGCTGCACTTGACTGCGCGGGCGCCACATCTGGGCGACAACGGTGACCAATATATCCGGGCCTCGATCTAAAGCGAAACCACTGTCATGGCACGGACACTGCCAAAATATCCATTAATTTTTCAACTTCAAGCTAATGTTTTTAAAGTTCAAAATTAAACGGCCCTATGTAGAGTGAATGAAATAGTGAAATGAAACTCATTTAATTCAATTTTGGACTTTAAATGTATTGGCATAAAGTCTTAACTTTAATGCCATTTTTTACATTGTCTGTGGTACGACTGATTTTGCTTTAGCAGAATCGCGACTGTGGTCATCTATGGTGACCATTGTATCAGGCCATAATTGTTTTAATATCAGAAATCGTACAATGGGAAACAGTTATATAGAAAAAAATTATAATGCTTTGACCTCTTTAAAACTATATTTTATAGCCGTTTAGAATTTGTAATTAAAGATTCAATTTGCAATTTTGATTTGTAGCGATAGTAAGTACCAAGTATTTTGACTTAAATTAAATATACCTTGTAGTATGGGTAAAAAAATAACTTAGATATTTTGTAAATATGTACACATTATACATAGAAACAGCCAGATAAATGTTAATAGATAATGTACAGACATGTATAGAAATATTTTCACTGTATAAATCGAACCTACGACCTCAGCAGTCGCAATTAAACAGTCCACCGCTATGCCTCAGAGTCAGAGGTTGTTATATGAATATGCATTGCCAATTACATTATACATAGTGGTATTAAATTACAGTTACATTTCTGCAATATTATTCACTGATTGCAGTGATTGCACATAAATTAAAAAATACAATAAACATAAATTAAAGTATATTTCTTAATCGGTATGAATATGGCTACCCTGTTTAACATTATTTATTATTTTCACAGATGGTCACACTGTTACGTACTTGCCGTTCATTGAACATCCGTTTACGATACTTTGAGACAAATACGGACTAACTTTCCTGTCATTGTGAATGTGCATACTCACTGTAAGTATATGGTGATGTACAGTAAAACAATTACACTAGCGACGGGAAGGTGCACAGAACGTTATTAATTGTTATGTATTTATCGCCGCCAACGAGCTCAATCTGCCGTTCAATCACAGAACAGAAAAAACTATTAGAAGTGTGATAGGACAGATTCAATAGCGGAACCGATGTCGCCAAACTCACACATACGACCAGATAATAATACGTTGCACTACTAGTAAACAATTGTTTTGATTGGTCGTATATCTTTAACACCAAATTAGCCTAAATTATGCACACTGCAGAACGAAAACATACCTTATTGATTGGGATTAGTGTTAACTTTAATATAGATAAAAAAAGGAATTTACGACGTTTTGTATCTGAATCAAACCTGCTTCTCACTCTAACCATTTTACGAAAAAGTTCAACTACTCCCCAACAGATGTCCATTTATTTTAAGAATGTTATTTAGAACCTTAACAGTTATGATTACGGTTGATATTACTTTGAAGTATTATCTCTCTCAGAGCGGCGAAACAAAATTTTGGAAATATCGATAGATTTGAAATTAGTTTTCAAAATGTCAAAGGATTCTAAACGCTGTTAGTAAATTATAATCTGAGAGTACTAAACACCCTCTTGTTCAGTACTCTTAGATTATAATTACCAAAAGCGTTTAGAATCCTTTACGTACAGAAGTTGAACTGTTTTTTATTGACGATTAAAAAGGTATAAAAACGTGAAACTACGTATGTGCCTATTTAATTGAAATAAAACAAGTGTCCATTTATACTAGATATTTTATGTAACTGTTGCATAATAAAAGCGTTTTCTCACTATCCGGCGCATCCGATATCCGATATTAGTGTCGGCTCCGATATCGAAGGAAATAAATTAAAATAGAAAAAGAACTCGATACTATGTTGAAAATAATTGCCAGGTTTTTTTTCTTTTTTTTCATCCAGTCTGTGTGATCGAGCAAATGGCCGAATCGGACCGATTTTATTGAATATATATGTGAAAACAGCACACGGTGACGGCTATCGGCGTCAGACACCCAATATTAGAAAATGTGAAATCGCTTTAAGGATACTTATAATACGAGTGCGAGTATTTTACACATATGAGACGGGTGTTTTAAGACCATATTACGAGCAATTTCATACACTACTTTGAAATAATTAATTTAATTTTCATAAAATGAGAAAAACGTAGAGCACCAAAATCTATTTGCTGATCGCGTATGCATTTTGCGCCGCGTCCACAAACTAAAAAATATCCGGCTGGAGTTGTTCTATTCGGAAGTTTATATATTTGTATGTTTGTACGCGCATAGCTTCGTCATGTGTAGATGAATTTGCAAAATTCCTTCTTTGTTCGAAAGAAGACTATTCCGAAATACCATTTAATTTTTGTGAAGTTCCGATAAAGGGTTCCAGAGAGAGACCACGAAACTCTTCAATAAATACCAGGAAATCAGCAGTAATTGCTGCAAACGTTTATTATTGCTATGTCTATGCCACTACACATTATAACATCACGCCCGTATCCTTTGAATCGGTATGCAGAAGTGTTCGCAATGTTCTGTGATAATTACAAAAAAAACAATAAAGCCATTTGACAAAAGTTTATAAATGTTTCTAAAAAAATTAGATATCGATAAAATTTGACTACATCACTAAATGAGTAGCGGAGAAAGTTCTAGAATAAATAAGAATGACATGTCTATTGTGTGTAATCAAAAACAATCTCTATTGATATGTGGTGAGGTTGATTTCTTTTTGATTTTAATACTTTTCATTTTAATAAGATTTGTTATAAATTCTGCTATATCCTAACTTATTGATGGTATAAAACAACTCTATTTCGAATATTTATGCTCCTACTATCATCTGTGCACTGCAAAATGGCCCAGTAAGGCATATTCCTATTAAATAGTATTAAATAACGCACGGTGCAAAACTGTCAAATACACGTGATGACAGATACGACTGAAGGTTGAAATTGTAGAGCTTGCAAATCTCCGCATAAGAATGACACGCGTGCCACGCCTACTTCACACTTCCACTGTTTTTTCTGTTCCGTGCGTTCAATTGACTGCCTAGGCTGGTAACTCAACGGCACCATTTAATTTACGGCCTGAATGATATTTAGCCGTAACGTTCATTACAACATTTAATAAATTAGTTAGCTAATGCTTAGGCTATCCGTAAGACGGGACACCACTCTGAAATTAGATTGAAAATTACGTACAAACATTCATATACTCACGCCTATAAATTCCAGAGGTGGTAAATAGAGGTGTATTCACAGAAAATTAGTGATAGGTTTATTGAGATAGCTACGCAATCCAACTTAGATAGGTAAGGTTAGAAGGCTAATGCGGGAGCGGAGCGGAGTGGAGCGTAACTCCCGCGTTAAGCCTTCGTGGTATTTATTATAACCATGCAGTAATAAATCATTTTCTTAGTTATTTGACTAAATGGCTAGGCAAGTAATTAAACGTCATCGAACGCATCGATCCAAGCCATTTTCCTAGGCGTTTAATCAACTGACCGAACATCATTCAGGCCGCTAATTGAATGGCGCCGTTCAGTAAAGAGCCTAGGCAAGAAATTGTATGGCTGATTAAGCGAGTTGGCTGCAACATATAGATAAGAATTGGAAATGAGTGATAGAATATTTTCATTACATACAAACAAACAGTCATATCTCTTCCCCATAGGGAGTAGACAATAGTTACGAAGGGTGAAAATTTTCAATGGAAATAGTGGTTGCCTCCATCTAGTTTGCCAAATATAAACACATCTACCTTCCCTGCAAAGTGAAGCCGGCAGAATCGGGTTATATAACGGGTAGATACAATAATATCTTTCCACTTGCAACGATCTTTTCTTCCCGGGGTTAAGCTTCGGTACTTTACTTAACTCACATATTAATCACGGATATCTTAGTCATACAACACCTCATTCTTTACATAGTACCTCAAAAAAGCGATAAATCTCGTGTCTTGTACAATTTTATTTCCTTATTCATAATAATCAGTCAGTTGTATTAATAAAACATGTGAGTTAAGTCATGCTATGCCACCTGCCTCACCTTGACTCAGCGCCATTGACAGGCTATGACATAACGCTGTGTCTCGAGATAAATACATATTACTAATCTTTATTTTAAGTAAGATTTAGTGGAATAAGTCAAAGAACAAATTTCTACACTATATACTATTTTAAATTTGATCGATGGCACCTGGTGGAACTTACTACAAATATTGAATACACTCTTATACTTTTCCACAAAATTCATAATATTACCTACCTATCATCTGTCGAAAAATTTCTGTTTGGAAAAGATTGTGTATTTCCACACTAATAATAATATTATTAAAAAGATAGGTATTATTATTAGTGTGGAAATACACAATATTTTCCAAGTATAAGTGGGCAGTTAATACAATTCCTACATATATAAAACTTAATTCACTAATGACTGACTGACTGACTAATACTATCAAATGACGAATTCAATTTTGTAATAAATGAGATTCGTCATTTGGTTTCAATGAGTCATACTCGCATTACTGTTACTCCTATACACCACGATCATCAGCTGTGACCCACGAAAACACCGACCATACACGGTGAGGGCGCATAGTGGGAGGGCCTATGCCCAGCAGTGGATTGAGAAAGGCTAATTGCTTGATTGAATAGTTACAAGAACTTGACCAAATTAGTTTGACAGCAATTTTTAAACCTTTTTCGACTGAGAGTATTTTACAAAAATGGCAAAACATTTGAGTAGCATAATTAAGAATTTATCACTATATTATTTTTTTGACAGCCCTCGTGGCGTGGCGGTAGTGAACGCGGCCGCTACGCAGGAGGCGCGGGTTCGATCCCCGCTCAGTGCAAATATTTGTATGCATGAATATGGGTATTTGCATTGGTCTGGGTGTTTCTATATATAATAAGGTATGCATTTACAAAAAAAATGTATCTAAGTATGTTTATCCGCATTTTAGATTTCATAACACAAGCTAGTTAAGCTATGGCTTACCATGGATCTAGATAGCGTTGTGTGAAATGTTGTGGAATATTTATTATTATCACTAAATTACTTTGAGAGCAATATTAAATGAGGGACCATTATAATATGTCTTTCGCTCATTAATGAAATTATTTCTACCTTTTATATCAATGGCGACGTTTTCACAATCAAACAGGTAATTAATTTACATTTGAACTTTGCTATTTACACGATTACGAGACCAAACAACAAAGTGAAAGTGAAAATTCCGAATCCAGAGCACTATTTCGCCATATTTAGGCAATCAGTATTGGTTATATTCATATGTTATGCGTGGTGAGAGGCGGCTACACCACTGACATTTACAAATTAATTCCTTTTACTTATTAATAGTCACTGCCAAGCATTTATTTGAGCAAAAGGTATTACACATACACTCTAAGAGCGTTTTCACATTCACCCAATATCCGATATCGGTGTCGGACGCCGATGCCCGACCTCCGATAGTATGTTTTCACATATCCGATGAAATCGGCCTGATACCAGATACGGCCTTTTGCACGAAAACAGACTAGTTAGGGTAGCTAGGGATGAAAAAAAAATGTGTGCAAGCTATTTTATTTTGAATCTATTATCGCGAAAACTTAAGAATGAAAATGTTATTAAGGTCGAAAATTGCTTGCTTGCTTGTTCTAGTCTCTTTGTGATCCGATATCAAGCCAACATAGTGGTGTCGATTCCGATAACAGATATCGTGCCGGACAATGTGAAAGACAGACACATATGTCATAAATTTGACTTCCTCCGATATCGGGTATCGGATAGTGTGAAAACGCTCTAAGTCCTATGGAAACTTGTATGAAATTAAGAGGTGTGACGTCATATGTAGTTCGTTACTGTCAAGTAATTCACTATTAGCGGTGAACTAAATGATTAACAAATGATGAAATAAGAACGGATGTTAATTTGTACTTAACCGTCAATTAGATACTTTAATGTACTGAATCCTATTAGTACCTATTATGTTAAAGTTTATAAGATGTCTTTATGGTCGTTATTTAGTGACTCTAACGGCTGAAAGGATCTGCCTGACATTTAGTACGGGAATATACAGGGCGGTTAATTTTTACCTTACCTGGAGGGGAAGTACTTTAAATACTAAAGATAGCTACTAAAGAAAGAGATTTGGTCCTTATTATTGACTTTATCGATTGATGCCATAAAAATATAAGATGTTATTTTTACGGCTTTTAGACGGTTCGATTACTTACCGAGTGTGGCAAGCGAGTTTTCGAAAATCATTGAATACAGTTTTGTTTCTTTTAACAAATAAAGGAATGTTTTCTTTGAGTGAATTTGCTATCTTTTTATCTTTCAGTATTAAGAGTACTTCCCCTCCAGGTAAGGGTAAAAACTTATGTTAAACAACAACAAATTTCATACCAATCCAAAACCACTCTAGAATTCTTTACTCATAAAGTAATACCTGTCTATACAGTATTAATAAAATATGGACCATTACAACCTTTCATACCTCCACTATCCTCCCTAGATCGCCTTGTATCGAAAGCGCAACACTGGCTGCGCCCGCGTATGTACTGTGTCAAGGCGAGCGAATTTACCCAGAATTACTGCTCATCAGCACATGAGGAGAAATATATTGTTTTGATTTCAACATTGACCTCAATCGGTAAAGTAATTTTGGGTAAATTATATGCATCTGTCATTTTTAATATGTAAAATATAGTATTGTTATTATTGAATATGAAATATGAGTGAATATTTAACTATAATGCTAAAATTTCTTAATAAATCTGCAGTCAGTTCAGACTTAATAATCCCGTTTATGAATATACCCATTGGTACAACAAAAACAAGGAATCTATCTAAGTATGTGCAGTCGACAAAGCAGATACGGTTGCACATTTACATACAAGTTTATATGAAAAAGTGTGACCGTATCTCCTTTTTCGACTGCGTAATAATATATGGATTGTTGAACTTTTTGGCAAAATGTGTGGAGCTCTAACATCATACTTGTAGAGCGTTTAATTAGGTTCGATTTTATGCGCATTGGTGTGTATTACTTTGTATAATAGCTCAGGTATGTATGTATGTATTTACACAAAGAATGTACATATTTAGACATATTTTATCCTCATTCTGGAACCCACAGCTGAGCGGCCGCGCGATCGTTGCGAATTTAAGAAGTCAAAATGTCAGACAGTGTGAATACTCTAAAATGTGTAAATTGCAATATTGTTATATCCGAAGTGCTAGCCTTTATTAGAAATAAGCTTGATATAATGGACAACGAAAGTTTAATAAGAATTTGTGTGTCGGCCTTTTCTGAGGAGGACATTGACATCGCGAAAAAGTTGTTGTTTGTGTCCATTAAGACAAAGCGAAAGCAGATATCAAGACGGAAGCAGAAAAAGGAAAAGGATATTGAAGATATCATAACTGTACTCAAGACAGCTGAACCAGACCAAGTACCTATATTTGTTGCCTACAATCTGGAAAAATTGCCACCTATTTGTTTTGACCATGTCGATGTTACGAAGCTATTAAAAGACCTGTTATGTTTACGTGAAGAGATAAAGGACATAAAATCAAATTATGTGACTAGAAACGAGTTGAATAATAGGCGAAAATGTGATGTAAATGTCCTAAATACTCCTAGTTCGTTACTACATTCAAACATTAATATGAGAAGAGGAGGGTACTTGTTGGATAGTGGACCGATAGGACTGACGCATGTTTCTGAGAGTGAGACGGCACCTAGTCAGCACTCGCTCCTACAGATGTCGCCGTCGTCGTCACCAAGCCAACCGCGATACGATTCCACAGCAACGAAAGCGCGCTCAGTTGATCACAGCATCCATACTAATATTATAAATGCGAAAGTAACTCTGTCTGTCTGTCTGTCTGTCTGTCTGTCTGTCTGTCTGTCTGTCTGTATGTTACGCTTTCACGCCTAAACCGCTGAACCGATCTTGATGAAATTTGGTACAGAGGTATATTAAAGCTTGAGAACGGACATAGGCTACCTTTTATCACGGGAAAGGGGGTTTAAGGGGGGGAAATATGGGGATGAAAGTTTTTATGAAAGTTTGTCATTTCTGAAGCTATCTTAATGAAATTTGGTACAGAGGTAGATTAGAGCTTGGGAACGGACATAGGCTACCTTTTATCGCGAAAAGGGGGTGGAAGGGGGGGGGGACTAGGGCTTTTGGATGAAAGTTTGTCTTTTTTGAAGATTTCATGATGGAATTTGGTACAGAGATAGTTTAGAGCCTGGAAACGGATATAGGCTACCTTTTATCGCAAAATGGGGTAGAAGGAGGGGGAGAATATTGCTATGGGATGAAAGTTTGTCTCTTTTGAAGATATCCTGATGAAATTTGGTATAGATATAGATTAGAGCTCGAAAATGGACATAGGCTACCTTTTATTGCGAAAAAGGGAGTTGTAGGGGTGGAATAGGGCAAGGGTATGTAAGTTTGACAATTTTGAAGATATCTTGATGAAATTGGTATATACAGATGGATTAGAGGTTGGAAATGGACATAGGCTACCCCTTATCGCGAAAAAAGGGATAGAAGGGGGAGGGGGGGAAGGGGAATAGGGCTATGGGATTAAAGTTTCTAATTTTTCATTAGCACATAAAAGGGGGTGAATATGGCATAAATAGTAAGAATTTCTTTTAAGATGTCCTCATGAAATTTGGTACAAAAGTGAATTAGAGCTTCGAAACGGACATAGTCGAGTAGCGAACCAAATATAGAAGCGAGTGGAGAGGCGACTAGAAATTGTTATAGGGACGAGTGGATAGGCGGGTAAAGATCGAATGTGGAGTAGAGTCGACTACAGGGGCGAGTAGATATGCGACTAGAGAGCCAGTGGAGAGGCGAGTATAGAATCAAATAGAATGCATAGTAGAGGCGAATAGGGAGGCGAGTGAAAAGATGAATGTAGTGGCGAGTAGAGATTGAATAGAGAGTTGAGTAGAGGTGCGAATAGATAGGTGAGTGGGGAGAGTCAAGTAGAGAGGCGAAAAGAGAATCGAATGAATGGGCAAGTAGAGAGGCCAATGGAAAGGCGAGTATAGAGAAGAGTACAAGGTCGAGTAGAGAGGGGAACAGAGAAGTCAGTAGAGAGTCGAGTATAAGTTCAAGTATAGAGGCGAGTAGAAAGTCGAGTAGAGAGTCGAATATAGAGGCGAGTAGAAAGTCGAGAACAGAGATGAGTACATAGTCGGGGACAAAGTTAAGTAGAAATTTAAAGCTGAATAGCGTCGGATCAACACTAAGCGATAACCGACATCCACGCGGGCGGAGCCGCGGGCAACAGCTAGTGACTGATAAGTCGATGCGGTATCGCTCTCTCTGTCCCACGAATGTAGATACAAATTGTGACGTCCCGCTCTCTTGTGTCACCTCAACTCTGTTGGAAAGCAATGTTAATGTCATTGACAGAAATGACAATTCTGACACTGCTGACAGCGCAAGTAAACAAAAACAAAAACAAACTATGGCAGAGGTTTTAAGAAAAGGTGAATGGAAAATAAATAAAGAAATGGATGAACAATGGATTTACGTACAAAAGAGAAAATATAAAAATCGTTTTGCTGGTAAGATGGGAACGGCTCAGTTGTCTTATACGGGCAAAGGCTTCAAGGCTGCGGATTCTAGTGTTCCATTATTTATTTCAAATGTGGATAAACAAACGTCGGAGTCAGACATTCGTGAGTACATCAAAGGCAAAACAGGAGTGACCGTGGAAATGGAGAGGATCAGCATGAAAACTGAAAGGCCCTACAATGCATTTAAAGTATTTGTATCGAGGAGCAAGCTGGATGCATTTTTGGATGATAGGCTATGGCCGGAAGGTATTCGTTTCAGAAAATACATCTTTTTCAAAAAGTCTAACGATCCTGAATCTGTTGTAAACAAAACACCGGTAAACAATGACTAACGTTACACTAGCCAGTTTCAATTGTAAAGGTGTGCATAGATCGATAGATAGCGTGAGAAATTTATGTAAAAAGGCGGATATTGTGGCACTGCAGGAGACCTGGATCTGGCCACACGACCTAGCATTTTTGGGGAATCTGGATGATGGTTTTGCCTACACTGGAAAGTCAGCTATTGATACCTCTATTAAACTGATAGCAGGAAGACCGCATGGCGGAGTGGCATTGTTATGGAGAAAGAATTTATTTTCATCGGTGTCTGTTGTGAAGTGCAAAAGTGATCGTCTAGTAGCAATAAATGTGGAATATGAGAACCGATCCATGTTGGTGTTCTCTGTCTACGCTCCTTTTGACGATGGCAAGAGTGACAGCTTAGTTGCATATACAGATTGTCTGAGTGAAATAGTGGCTGTGGTGGAGAGCTGCAACATTGAGTGTGTTGTGATAATGGGTGATTTTAATGCTCATCCTGGAACGCGCTTCTTTGGTGAACTTATCTCGGTATGTAATGAACAGATTTGGTCCTGTGTTGACTATGAGTTACTTCCAGAGAACTCACATACTTTTGTTTGTCAAGCCAGTGGCTCATTGCGCTGGCTGGATCATTGCTTAATAACTGAGGCAGCCAAAGACTTAATTGCTAGTGTAACCATATCATACGGGATGTATCCTTCAGATCACTATCCCGTCTTACTTGACTGTAACTTAACTAAGATTAATAAAAAACAGCCTGAACGAAATTTAATCAGTAATAAAGTAAGATGGGGGGAAAGAAATTTTGAGCAAATTAAAAGCTATAATGAATTTTGTAATGATAAATTGTCTGCAATTGAATTACCAAAATGTATGGAATGCTCACAAAAAATGTGTAATAATGCTAATCACTTAACAGAAATTGATAAGTTGTACGCTGACATAATATTAGTTCTTCAAGAGGGTGCTGTGTCTACTTATGTTGGTCCAGACAATATCAAAAGACAAAAGTATATCACTGGCTGGAACAAACATGTGAGCGGTGCTCATAGGGAGGCTCGATTGCATTATAAAAATTGGCTATTGCATGGTGCACCTGCCTGTGGTGCAGTATTTGAGGCAATGAGTAAGTCTAGAAAAATGTTTAAGTCTAAATTAAAATCTGTTCAAAATAATCAGCAACAAATTAAATTAGATATGTTGGCAGAAAGTCACTCTAAAAAACAGTTTGTAAAATTTTGGAAAGCCACTAATAAATTGAATGTGAGGCCGAGCCTCCCTGTGAGTATTGCTGGCCAAAGTGACCCAAAAGGTATAGCTGATCTCTTTGTTCAGCACTTTAAGGTGGAGTCGCCTTTGAGGGCTGAACAGAGAGTGAGTGTTCAAAGTGGAGTGGGGGGTGATGAGTCTATAAGGTTCACAGCTAAGGAAATTGCAACAGTAATTAATAAAATGACTAAAGGGAAATCACCGGGCCATGATGACCTGAGTGTTGAACACCTAAAACATGCAGGGCATCGTTTGCACAGTATACTTGCTACGCTGCTTAACCTGTGTCTTAGCCATCACTACCTACCACGCGACCTTATGTACACAGTGGTAGTCCCTATTGTCAAGGACAAGACGGGGGATGCCTCCGACGTTTCCAACTACAGGCCAATTTCACTGGCCACAATAGTTGCCAAAGTCTTGGACAGTTTGCTTGATAAACAGCTGGCTGATCACATTGTACTCCATGATGCTCAATTTGGTTTCAGACCAGGCTTGTCTACTGAGAGTGCCATTCTGTGCCTTAAGCAAACTGTTCAATACTATACTAGTAGAAAAACACCTGTATTTGCCTGTTTTCTGGACCTGTCGAAGGCATTTGACCTGGTATCCTATGAGGTACTGTGGAGTAAACTTCAGGCCGATACAACGGTGCCAGATGATGTAGTGTCTTTGTTCCGATACTGGTACAATAACCAGGAAAATAGCGTAAGGTGGACGGAGGCCCGGTCTGACGTGTATAAGCTGGAATGTGGTGTGAGGCAGGGTGGACTGAGCTCGCCCCGTCTGTTCAACTTGTACATAAACCGATTGATCGGTGAACTCAGCAGCGCTCGTGTCGGATGTCATATCGATGGAGTTGCAATGAATAATGTGAGCTATGCTGACGATATGGCGCTGCTGAGTCCATCGATTGGCGGTCTTAGGAAGCTGGTAGCCTTGTGTGAAGCGTACGCTGTCTCCCATGGGCTCAGGTACAATGTAAGGAAAAGCGAACTCCTTATGTTTAGGTCAGGTCCGTTAAGGCATACAGATGTGCCGGAGGTCGTGCTTGGCGGGGTTGGCTTGAACTGGGTAGGGTCTTTCAAGTACTTGGGCCACTGGGTCTCAGATGGGCTCAGAGATGACCTAGATGTTGAGAGGGAGCGTAGGTCGCTGGCTATCAGGTGTAACATGGTTGTTCGGAGGTTTGCACGTTGTACTAACACAGTCAAAGTGACTCTCTTTAAAGCCTTCTGTCAGTCCTTCTACACGTGCAGCCTGTGGTCGTGTTACACTCTGCGAGCATACAGCGACCTGCGCGTTCAGTATAATAACGCATTCAGGATGCTGTTGGGGCTGTCGCGGAGGTGCAGTGCGTCAGGAATGTTCGCTGAGGCCCGCACAGACGACTTCTATGCAATTATGAGAAAGCGTTCGGCCTCTGCCTTGGCACGACTCCGCTGCAGCACCAACAGTCTCCTGAATGTGTTCAAGGAAAGGTGGGACTCCCCTTTGTTGCGGCACTGGATGACACTTCACACGTGTCACAGGTAGCGGAGTGTTGTTTATTGTTTATTTATAATTACTAACATTAGTTCTTAAGTTAAATTGTTACTAACATTATGGATCAATGGTCTGAAAATAAATGAATTTTAATTTAATTTAATTACAAGCTTAGCATAGTTTGATTCTAGAAAATGCTGATTTTACTTCCAATTAAAATTAAATTTTTGTCATATGCATGCCTATCTGTAGCGTGTTTTTTTTTTCATTTATTAATCATGCCGGTGTTTTTTTTAATTTTGAGATACGAAATTTCAAATTAGGCTACAGAATAAATTATTATCACGCCATGAGAGAAATTAAGTGACCACCCAAGCTAACCCACATCCTAATGAAACTTTCAAGGACAGTTATGACAAAACTGCTGTAATTGTTCATAATGGCCAAGTTCAAACCAGTGGCCATATTAATTTCACTAACAAGCGTCCAATTAGCAGCAGTGTGACAATTTACAACCGGACCCGTGTCTGCTGTTTATGCCAAAAATACTGCACACGACATATTATATTACTTTTGGTTCTTATAGCTCAAGCCCGTCAGACAAAAAGATAAAGCGGGCTTAAGTGACATACAGAATAGATAATAATATGTTATAATAATGCCTGAAGCTGTGACATACAGTGATTGTTTTATTTGGGAAATATTTATTTTTGTTAGTAAAGTTTTTCGTCATCACGGCCCACCTGATGGAAAGTGATTACCGTGGCCTATGGTAGTGTGCAACACCACAGGCGTCACACTCACGCTGCCCACTCACTGCCCACTTACTCTGTGCCGTCAGTGTAGAAGATAAAACAGGACAAGCCTTTGGTCTTCCCACTGACAGCACAAAAACTCTCCAGTGAGCTCTTTCTACCCTACTCACCGCCGGGAACACAACACGAGGTTATTATAGCCACGGTATTCTGTAGGGCGGAGGTGCTTGCCCAGTCGGACTGCTCCTACCTCCTACTATAACGTCGTGCCACTCGTGTTCTACCTCCTACTAAACTTCCCCATACTTTAGGTAAGTATGAAGTTTACTTTTTAATTAAGTTAGGTAAAACACTTTGGCATTATGTATTCCGTTCCACCATTTCCTCGTATCAGAAATTATCATCACAATACCAATCACAAATGTTTAACAATACAAGCAAATAGCATACTATACAGAAATGGCTATGCTTACTTCAGTGTTGATATTACGTCATTCTAACATCCTGAGCAAGGAAAATAAAGATATCCTTAAAAACAAAGATATGTATGAAAAGCAACCTTATCGGACATTACCATAAGGAGCTATGGACATCTTAATGGACAGGAATAAACATGGATAGTAATACTTGCAGGGTTGTCATTTGAAATATACGGAGAAAATTATCACCATAATTATATTATAAACCCGTCTTTGGCCCAATTGTTTGGGACAAGACTAATCCCGCGATAATTTCGATCTACTATATACTCAGGCACTTCTTTCTTTGCCATTTGCTCCTTCACGTAGTTCACCTATTCTTAAGCCTCTACTTCTTCAATGCCTATCAGCTTTCTATTATTCATACTTTGAAAATTTGTGTAGTCTCTTTACATAACAAAATATTTAGGTACTATAATGATTTACATTATTAGCACTTCCATATAGACGATGCTAAAAGGCACTCATGAGTACAGAATAAAATACAGACTTGTACTCATGATAAATGTCTAGAAGAGAATATCGATCGCTGCATGCGCAATCTATTGTTTAAAGATTCACTCCGCGCAAGATGTGCTAACTTCGTTTATTTTGACCGCAGGCAACTCACCATTATAGCCAAGGATATCATTTGATGATTGCACCTAGTCGGCGTATCGTAAGAAAATAAAATAAACAAAGGGGGAATAACCTCAACGCCATGGGTTCCGAAAGAGTCTACAGTGTGTTGTTATAGGATGAAGAAACAAAGGGGAATCTTGTCAAAGATATAATAACTGCTAAACTTTTAAATTATCCAATTTCGGAAAAGAAACTTGAGGACAAACTGCAGGGTCTTAGCAAGATGGATCCGCAGTAACCCTTGAGTATAGAACCTGAGAAACCGAATTCAAATTTTTTTTAAACTTCTATATGCAGCAAACCAGAAACTTCGATATCTAACGTTTCGACAGTGTGTAGTCTGTCAGTCAGCCAATGTTAGATATTTAATAAACAGATACATCTCCAAAGAAAGGTTCGACATTTAATAAACAGATACATCTCCAAAGAAATGTTCGACATTTCAAAATCATATTACAGTATAGCATATGGTACAATAGTTGGCACAAAGTAAACGTAGACGCCGATGTCGTCGGTCCGCGGGCGCCATATTAGTAATGAGGTCACGGATACTGCGCCCGCGCAGACGCGTACGATGAAAGACGTACACCGTGGATCATCTATACAAATAGTTTTCGATGTGTCTGACAGATGATTAGTTATTTTTTCTATCTTTCACGAGTTTGTTTTTTTATGGAGTCTGTTTATAGTTTATTGGATACGGGCTATTTTTGATTATTTATAAATAATTTAAACCTGCAGGTCAGTGCATGGTTTGTTACATTGAAAATTGCGAATCAGTTAAAACTCGAAAGTTAGTACAACTGAAAAATATAGTCAAGTAACCAAGTACCAAAATAACAAAAAGTAACAGAATTACCACGAAGGTAGGAATGTAACTTCAGGCTCAAAACTACATTTGACTGTCCTTTCAGTCCAAAGTATGAAACGAGAGCCTGCAGGGTCGATTTTTCAGTAACCTAAAAGATCCATATTTTGACCGACTAAGTTTGTGGGATCCAGTGACGTAGTTACTATTCCTGAGCAGGTGGACAACTGCCGGAACGCACGTACAGTATCTACCTAGTAATATGATTAAAATACTTAGAATCATAAGATTACTACAACTCATAATACAAATACGTCGAATAATATGACAAACTTCGTTCATAAAAGCACTCAGCCCGTCATCAGGTACGAAGTAGAAAAATAAGTAGGTTGGTATACTTACTTCATCATTTCATTGAGAATATTGTTAGGAGGAAAATTTATTTATTTATTTATTTATTTATTTATTAGATTCACCAACAGTTATATACAATAATACAATTTAATTATGAATTACACTTGTTTGATGCTTATAACTAATTGCATAACTAATTACAGGTGAATACAGCATGCACCATTAATTGACAGTTATATTTCAATATGAAGATTAAACACAATAAACAATAAAATATTAACAGTTTTATAAACTATAACTGATTAACTGAAATTAAATAATTATTTGTGAATTAATCAATAGAGGAATTAAATGGCTATAGTTACAATAATAATATGCACATAAATAACAATAAAATTGCAAATAAAATAAAATAAAAATAAAATTGCAAATAAAAATCTAATAATTGGTATAAATGAAAATATAGGATTAATTTAATCACTGTGTTCTGGCAGTGATTAACGAAAATTAAGAAAGGAACGCATTCTCAAGCTCCATATCAGTCAGGCAAGTTATCAAGAACGAGTTTACGAAATTCGTGTGGCTTCGTGTTAAATATATCTAACGAGCTCGTACAGTATTTGTTGACGGCCCTACGCAGCCTGGGAATCGGTGAATTATAACCCAAAACGGTGCTTCGAATCGGGGGGACCATAAGTGCCAATGCTCTGCGGGGCATTCGGCTTGGAGCGTTAAACCTTAGGCATCCCAGAAGCGCGGGACAGTCCAATTGGTAGCGCAAAAGTTTATATACAAAGCTCAGATCTAACAGCGATCTTCTCTTTTCCAGTGATGGAATGTGGAAATGTGTTAGACTTTCAATATATTGTTTGTGCTTTTTTGCGACTCCAGCAGAAAATGCCAGGTGCCATAAGAATCGCTTCTGAATTCTTTCCAGCCTCAGGATGTGAGTTGCATAATGCGGTCTCCAAACAATAGGACAGTATTCCAGTATACTGCGCACCAGGGTGTTTTATAGTAAAATTTTTGTTTGCGGCTTACGAAATATTTTGCCATTTCTTATAACAAACCCTAACATTTTTGATACTCTCTTCACCAATTGATCAATATGAGGCTGAAAAGTGAGCTCCCTGTCCAAAATTATGCCCAAATCCCTCACTCTATTCACTTCTTGTATGTGATTACCTGCTATAGTATATCTTGAAGCAATCACGTTACGTTTGCGAGTGAATTTGATATGAAAACACTTTTCGGTGTTAAGACGCATTTGGTTAATTCCGCACCACTGATTTATATGTTCTATATCTTGCTGTAGGAGAGCTACGTCATCAAAATTGTCAATTATGCGTGAGATTTTTAGGTCATCAGCGTACATGTATGGCCTAGAATGCTGAAGGCAACTTGGTAGATCATTAATAAAAATATTAAAAAGTATAGGTCCAAGGTGTGAACCCTGGGGTACACCAGAAGAGGCAGGAAATAAGTCTGACCTAAAGCCATTGACCACAACATAAAAAGAGCGATTCATTAGGTAAGAATGAATCCAATTCATAACACTGCCAGAAAATCCGTAAGCTGATAATTTCCTTACTAGCACAGCATGTGAAACTTTATCAAATGCTTTGCTGAAGTCCGTATAAATGACGTCTGTCTGATGACGATGGTCGATTGCTTCCGCCAAGTCCTCCACAAATGTAACTAAGTTGGTGGTAGTGGACCTCGCCCTGACAAACCCGTGTTGATGGGGCGACAGATATCGGGCAAAGTATTTTTGGATGTAAGGGCAAACTATGGCCTCAAACACCTTTGCTACTGTAGAAATGATTGAAATTGGACGATAGTTGTTCACGTCATCTTTATTGCCCAATTTATGAATGGGAACGACCTTCGCAAATTTCCATTCCTGTGGGAAAACGCCAGTGGAGATCGAGTTCTTAAAGATGAGATGCAGTGGTATCGTCAAAACGGATGCGCAATTTCTGAAGAAGATTGGCGGAATTCCGTCCGGCCCAGCACCCTTTGATACATCCAAACAGTTCAACTTTTCCCTTATCAAGGCTTGGTCCACATCGAGAGAACCAAAACAAGAGCTATATTGATCAATAATCCTTAATTCATCGGACAATTCATAACTACCATTAGAGGTCGCATCATTGTAGACTCTAGAGAATAGAGACGCAAATAAATTACAAATTCCCTCGCCATCAGAATTAACAGAAACTCCATCAGTCATAGTGCTGGGATAAAAACTGGTTTCGTCTCTTTTGGCCTTCATAAAAGACCAAAAGTATTTAGAGTTGCGAGATATTTTATATTCCACATCTGCAATATACTGATTATATCTCTCTTCTGCAGCCTTTGCGCACCTTTTACTTAATATTTGAAATTCTATTTTATCTAACGGGTTATGGTACTTTTTGAAATGGGAATGTAACCTATACTTTTCTTTCATCATGGAAATTAAGTTTTTATTGAACCATGGCGGGTATTTACGTTTACCAGATTTTTTAGAAGGTACGTGCTTGTCAATTATTCTCTTAAGTAAGGTATAAAAGTGATTAACCATATCATTGACATCTGAAAAGTGTGTCAATTCAATGTCCCAATCAAACTTTGCCAGGGCTCCCCTGATCGCGTCGTAATTAGCCTTGTGATAGTGATCATTCATTGTTGTGGCTTGCGAAGCCTAGACAAGGATAATTACTCATTGCGGTTTTTTTTTCATTCATACACAGTAGGTATACACGCATATACAGGGTGTATTTTTGAAACGGGGCAGTAAGGGCAAGTACCTTAACCGTTGCAGTTACAGCAAAACGTTCTTAAAAGACCTTCCCTAACTTTTTGGGACATTTTGAACTGCATTCACAGATTTTGTAAAAAACTTACAGTTAGCAAAAAAAAATGCAAAAAGTTCAAAATTTTTTTTTTATGCCAATCGATTCTATTTCATGTGGGGATCAAAAAACTCTATGGGACCATTTTAGCTTTCAGTACTAGAAAAGACAGAAATCGCCAAAGACCTTTCCCATACATTTCGTACGGAAATATGATAAATCTTGAACTTTTTTAAATAAAAAAAGTCATTTAAACATTTAAGAAATTGGTTTATGAAATAAATTGCTCAAAATGATTTCCATTTTCACGAATACATAAGTCTATCCTTTTTTGCACTGAACGAATGGCGGCTAATAATGTTCTGGGATGAATATTACGTAAAATGGTCATTAATGCATCCTTGAGCTCTTGAACACTGGCGTACGTCGTCTTATACACCTCGTTTTTCACGAAGCCCCATAAAAAAAAAATCAAGTGGTGTTAGATCGGGGCTACGAGGTGGCCACTGTGTTGGACCATGTGTACCTATCCACTGTGTACCGAATAGGCGGCTCAAATTGGAACGTGAAAGGTGACTGTTATGTGGCGGAGCACCATCTTGTTGAAAATGAACTTTTCGCAATTCCGACAGGGGCCATTCGTCCATCTCGTTTTCAAGATGGTGTAAAATGACTTCATTATACATGGCAGAATTCAGTTTCCCTTCATAAAATTCCACCATTATGACTCGATTGGACATTATACCACACCAACAGTTGAATGAGAAGCGAACCTGATTATGACTTGCCGTAACTCTTAGTGGATTTTCTTTGGACCAATAGTGGTGATTTTTTCTGTTGTACATACCGTTATTGGAAAAATTCGTTTCGTCTGACCACAGTATGTAATTTAAAAATTCATGATCTCTGCTTATTTTTCCTCTTAGCCATCTGCAAAAAGTAAGCCTTCGAACATCATCACCCGGATGTAACACTTGAACTATGCGCCCATATCGATCACTTGTAGCCGTATTTCTTCCATATCTTTATCACAAGGGAGTGGGATACACCTACTTCAAGGGCGACTTGCCTGGACGATACCTCTGGATATGCTTCGACATAAGTTAGAACCGCAATCTCCGTGTCCATGTCCACACGAGGCTGCCGCTTTCTTTTGAAAGAACCCTGCAATTCCAGGTTTTTCAAAAGATTTGTAATAACCTTTCTTGTTGGCACATGCCGCAACGGATACTTATTGCGGTACCACACTAATGCAGCTCCCGCATTTCGATTATTGACAAAATACGCTTCTAATAAGTCAATTTTTTCACGATTAGAAGACATTTTAGCGAAAATCCTTAATTAATAACTCATACGAAGTTTCTCAGCTGAAACTAAGAATAACACACAGATTTTCGAATCAAATTCGAAATTTGAGGGTAAAAATTCTTTTTATTTAGATTTATTTTTATTTACTTTACAGTCAATTCTACCCACTTCCTGGCCATAACAAAAAGTTAGACCATCGTAGAAATTTGTTTCTGTTGCCGAAATCTATGGGAAACGTTTTTGGCGATTTCTGTCTTTCCTAGTACTGAAAGCTAAAATGGTCTCATAGAGTTTTTTGATCCCCACATGAAATAGAATCGATTGGCATAAAAAAAAATTTTTGGACTTTTTCCATTTTTTTTTTTGCCAACTGTAAGTTTTTTACAAAATCTGTGAATGCAGTTCAAAATATGTCAAAAAGTTAGGGAAGGTCTTCTAAGAACGTTTTGCTGTAACTGGAACGGTTAAGGTACTTGCCCTTACTGCCCCGTTTCAAAAATACACCCTGTATATGGCAATTTAGTGTTGCTTGCTTTGGCTGTAGGTAACTTATGAAAGTATTGAATCACTTCTTTTCTTTTCCTTATTCCCCTTGTCATCTCTGTTCACTTTGCAAAGAACCTATATATTCTTTGCAAGCTTCCAGAGGCGAAGTACGTTAACCACTTACAGTAAGATATGGGCTGCGTACTTTTCCGTGCCATCATAGTTGTAGATTTTTTTTTTTAAGTCAATTCATTCATATTTTTATTCAAGCAGGATATCATTGAAATTGAATCAAACGATCAGGATATCTATGTCGCCGCCATCTAGCTTAATCAGCCGTCCAAGTAACTGCCTAGGCAATTAACTAAACGGCGCTACTCAATGAACGGCCTGAATGGTGTTCAGCCATTTATTTAAACGGCTAGGCAAATAGCTTGGATCGATGACGCTTAACTAGTTGCCTAGCCATTTAATTAAACAGTTAGAAAAATGACTTATTTCTGCATGGTTATGAAAGTTCCTTTGAAAAAAAAATTAGAAAAATTGAGTTGTGGACCCTTGTATTTTAAAAAGTAAATAAATATTGTTTCTGTAACGTTTATGACACGTTCATAAACACGCCGGTATTAACCGCCAAAAACATAGTGTTAGTGAAAGTAAAACAGAGTTATTTTGGTTGTGATGCGTCTAAAAATAAATTTGAGGAGCTGTGATGGCTCCCGGTCGTGGCGCGAAGATAAAGAGAACTGAGGGCAGAAGGTTATCTCTTGAACACTGCACAACGATTCACTGACTATCTCACAAGTGATAATTTAAATATTTCTTTTTCGGGTTATCTAACATAACCTCTAAATGCATATCTTTGGAATTTGAAGTTATGTTATTACTTAGTTATAACATTTTATGAGTGAATTGAGTGTCTCTTCTGAGATTCCGGATTTGAGTTCCAGGCCGAGAAAGTTTAGGAAATTGCCAGTAGCAGTTTGGTGTTACCCAAACGATAAAATAGTCGTAAATAGACCTGGGTATAATGGATCTAGACCTGAATCTGGAATGGGTATAATGGACGTATTGATGGTAATAATTTAATTGACCTGTGGCTATGTTACACCATCTTCGGAATCAAATTTCTTGAAGTAGAATATTAAATTTGAATCTAACTTTTTACGACTTATATTTACTCATTTGATAATCTATATGAGATGATCCATTATTCAGCTGCGAGTTCTGTAATCTAATAAATAGTTTATTAAGGTAGCTGAGCCCAATCAAATAATAGTAAAAGAGCAGTAAACGTTTAAATCGTTATTTTTGTATTATTTTAATTATTTTAATCACCCACCATTTGACAATGGCACATAATGGCGTCATACCTCATTTTATTTCATACAAGTTGCCATAGAATTTAGTATGAAAAAAGAAATCATTTCATTTAACAAATTTATTTATTTTTATGGAAATTTCATAAAAATACCTAATTTAACTTTTAACTTCACAGTCAACTACCCTCTTATTTCTAAGAATACGAAGGGTTACTACAGCCAAATGTTTTACACTAAACAAATTAAACTTTTTAAAACTTGAAACCATTAATAAATGACAGGCCCGCATCACAAAACGTTACCCGATGACAGTAAGTCCATTAAACGTCGATCGGTAATCAATAAAATGGCTGTCGGTTGTGATCCCAGCTGCGCGCGCGCAGAGCAGAGCTCATTACTTATCTTAACCATTAATGCGCATAAAGAATCGCTTGTTGTGACTGTTAATGACATTCTTGGTATACTGAGTTTTAGAAGACGGAATGTCTTACTGTGGATAAGACATTTTTCCTACCATATTGGCAATGTGTTCAACAATTGTCTAATGTTCTCTAGAGGATGCGCTAGACACCGGAGAATATTAAACGATCTTCGGTTTCCATGAACGTGGTTCGGATGATAAAGGGTAGGGGTATCTACTGCTGTCACAGAGAATGTATCTATGTGTGTCCCGGTGAGTAATAAGTATCCAAAAAGGTGATGAGCAGAGCAACACCACTGCGGTACCACAGACACTGAAACCAATGCCAATTAACTTCAGACTGTACAGAGGTACTATTAAAGTCTAAAATTAAATGAAAATCTTGTAGAGTCAATAAAAAATGTTATAAACTCTTCCTCTTTTCATTTTCGACCTTAAAATTTCTTACGTATGGTTTACAATTTAATGCCATTTTATGTAATATCAGCCGTATAACAGTGACGTTGTTATGTCATAAAATTAGCAGAATCGGGGACCTGCTGGTCCTCGAAGAATATTAGGTATAACGAACCCTATACTACGGAGCAAAAAGTCCGATAATTACCCTGACATCTTTCTTGCGTCACCTGAAATATTATCATGAAAAGCGTATTTTACCCGACTGCCAAGGAAGTTGTTATATCAAATGTATTTTGCAATTTATTCAGCTAAAGATTTCAAATGTTGTGTGATGAGATTCTCTGTTTAACCAAGCTATATAAAAACTTGTACAAACCATATTACTCCGTCACAGCATGCAATCTGTTACTTATTTATAAGGATTCACACAGCCGAGTTACAGTGGTTCGGTCAAAGAAACACATGTTGGCAACAGTTGGACATCCAATCACTAAAAAAAGTTGACCTTATTGTATTTCTTCTGGAAACAAGCGGGTGAAAAACAAATAATCATCAATCAGCTTTTGTTTATTAAACCCAAAAATCATTTGTTAAATTCACAATAAATTAAGCAGAGAGCATCACCCTCGAAAAACAAGAATAGCAGTTCCGTCTAAATTGAGTTAAAAAAAGTTAAAAAGGGCGCGCGCTGCGTAAGCGCATGTGCAACGCATGTGACGTTTCCGGTTAGAATTTGCGGCCTATTGTCTATGGGGTGATAAACGAAAAGTTCAAAGTCAAGTGTGACATCACACACACAGTAAAACAAATCAAAGGATTCATTGAAAAACATGTTTACAACATTCTAGAGAAAATTTGTAAACGGCTAGATAATAATGATATCAGTTGTCTCAAAAGTCAGGGTCATATTTCTGTTCACATCTCGTCCAGTTAAAAATAAATTAATCAAACAATCAAAAGCGACGATTGCGTAATGGCTAACGTGAATGATTTAAAATAAAATGGTTGCGAAACACACCTGACTATGTATAATTCAGTCATAAAATGTTTAAGTTTTAAAAATAACATCGTACATAATGTACACTACTATGCTATATAGTAATTTTATCGAGATTGCATTTACTAAGATGATTATAATGATCCTCTTCTAAGTTACATTTGCGGACCCTAGATTCCGAGAGGTGAAGAACTCGGATGTGAATGAAATATTGCAAGGATGACGGTGGTGACTGTAGTCCATATTTATTACTTTTGATTTTTTTACTAAAACAAATGCAAAAACTACTATTGAATAATTTACTATTAAGAAAAAAAACTGCACTACTCCCAGAAGTTAAAAGAAACTGAATAAATACAATGTAGTTAGGGCATACATTGCATAATGTACTTACACCTTTCTAGTTAAATAATTAAGTAGGTACATTGAAATGAAATCATTTCCGCGAAAGTGATTAACTACCGCTTAATTGAGATACTTCTTACATAATTAATTAATTATGTATTGTGAACATATTATCTACATATTAAATAATTACTTTACAAAAAGTAATGGTTTCACAATTATTTGTCAAAGTTTCATTCATTAAGTGATTTTTGTTGATTTATTTTTTTGAGTGAATGTGAAACGAGTAAAATTGTTTATTTTTTAAGTAATTACATAACTTGTAATGAATAATCCACTGTTATTATAACTAAGATAACGAATCAGCGCAAGATATGCGCCTTTAGGGAAAGGGGAGGGAAAATATGCGAAAAAATGGTATTTTTACAAATTAACCAACCAACTTTGTGAATAGAATATTATAACATCCTATTGGCTCGGTGACTCAGTGGTAACAGGTGAGGTTACTGTTCACGAAGTCTCAGATTAAATACTCGAGACAACTGTTAAGTTCTATGTTAGGAAGTTCTTTTTTATACACTTAGGTGGCAGGCAAGCAGGAGGGTCGTCACCTGATGGAAAGTGATTACCAGGTGTGTAATACCAGGGCCGTCATACCGGTCTAATCTTGCTGCCGACCCTGTATGAGTTCTCAGTAGTAGTCCGGAGTCTGGCAATGCTCTCAAATTGTAGAAGGTTTGAACCAGTACAAAATAAGCTAAAGTTAGCCGGTGACTACTTAGCAACGCCCACGCTAATAAGTACAATCATGGCCACTCAATAAAGAGCAATATCAATGAGTGCAGCTCTAAAATTCGCGCCCGTCAGCTGCTTGCCGCATGATGTCATCGACGCACGGGCTCGGTCTTGACGATTACCTTGCGTGAAACATCTTTGGAGCAACCGCCTATATTTACTATAACAACAATTATAAGATGATATAAAAAATGTAGCATTTAGAAATATAATTGTTTAAAACCATTGTATTTAGTAAACCTTTGATAATGCCGTGAGTTGAAACCTAAAACTAAACGCAAAAAAATAAAGTGTGGAATTAAAGTACAAGTGATATCATTATTCAATTATAAGATGAATTATTGTTTACTATAAAATCGTATTATATCGCTTGCATTTTAATCGACTTCCAGAAAGGAGGTGAGTCTCAATTCGATCGGTATTTTTTTGTATGTAGGTACACCAATTACTCTGAGATTTAAAAATTAAAACAATTTCAAGAACAACCTATTACAAATACCTAAAGGTAAAAACTAAAAAAATACGTTTAAAAAAATACTAAAAACTGAAATAAATAAATTTGGAGAAAAATAAATGGTTCAATACTAAATAATTCCGTGGTTAGTTAAATTGATGGTAATTAAGAATTACAGTCAGTATTATTATATAAGTAGTAGGTCACGCCACAAAAAAGAACATTCTTCTTTTGAATAATGAATTGACACTAAGTGACCTGTAAGACATGAAATACATGCATATTTATGCTCATAGACACACGGCTAAATGTTTTGGGTCTCATAACATGAGCCAGTGATGTAATAATACATACATACATACGCTGACGCCTATATCCCTCCGGGGTAGGCAGAGACCTTACATACTTCACGAGCTTCCTTTAATGTCCTTATTCCTTTCATATGAGCCCGCCGGTTTCGAGTCTACAATGCAGAATTAATGGATAATTCCTGTTTAAATTAAATTCCTGGAGATTACTCCTCAGAATACCGCATTTAAAGCTGCTGAACGTTGAATTATTAGATGTAGATGTTAAGATCTAAACACGCTGCTCGTGACCGGGGGGCTGTGTTCGAGTCGGCAACAGAAATAAACTCGATATAAGCCATGAAGTTCCTTTCCGTTTATGTTCAATATTACTCCGTGAAATGTAAGGTTAACCTGCTTAGGTATACGTAACTGGTAGGTTTGTACAAATGTATATTATGTTGTATTTGGTTGAACGACACAAGGGTTGTTATCATATTTTTTTTTTTTTTTTTTAATTATACTCGAGCTTCGTCCTCTAGATTAGTAAGAGAGATATTATATGAACACAATGTAGTAACGCTTAGGTGTTACCACTTCAGCACTATAGTTTAGAGGGTATTCGTTATACCCATTATGGCAACACAATTTATTTCCCTAATACTTCCCTGCCTGTATTGACATCCAGTCGGTCGAGCTTCATTCGCTTTTTAGTGCTCAACCACTTCGCACAAAATAATTATAATAGTTATTACCGTTAGATATAAGTAATAATGCCAAAACGCGCTAACGAAGATAACTTTAAATTTATTGTAAAAAAATTAAAGAAATTAGAAAAAGAAATAGGACGTTCGCGCCGCGATAGACGCAATTGTTTTCCGATAAGTTCATCCTCATCTTCGAGCCAGTCTTCAAGTTCGTCCTCATGCTCATCGAGGGCGTCTACACCCGCGCCGGCGCCACCTGAGAACCCAGACAGTAAGTACCCACACATTGCAAATTATTAAGTGGGTATTGGAATTTAATGTAACAACGGCTATATTACCTAAACTTTAATTGCCCTGATCATGAACGATCACGTTATTCACGTTAAATGCAACAGATTAGTCTGCAGGACTATATCGATGCATATATACGTAAATAAGGGAGAACTTGTTGTGTGTACTCACCTTTTACGCATCAGATTAGTCTGAGGGACTATATCGCCGCTTATAATAACCAAGGGAGTCTTGCTTGAACTGACACACTATTATGCTTCAGATTAGTCTGTGGGACTAGATCGCTGCATAACTAAAATAAGTGTAAGTTAATTGTTGGTATTACCCTTTTTGCATCAGATTAGTCTATGGGACTATATCGCCGCATTTAATAATCACTATATCGTGATTTTCTAACGTTACATTCCGCCGATTTTGCATTTCCACGTAGGTATGCATATTCGTTTCGTCAAGTCTGATTGCTACCCTCTCTTCACAGACCAGGAAGCAACGACAAACCCTGACGAGCATGTAGACACCATCCTTGTAGACCCACCAGTGGTGGATGACGGTGTATCACCAACGATAGACGTGTCTGTCCCGGCAGATGATATGATCATCCCAAACGGCCACGAAGACTGTAATACTGAGATTCTGGACATATTGGGAGCAGATCCGTCAATAACGGTTGAATACGGACCGGATATAAACAAGGATGTCGCATCCAGATTTGCTCATATCGCAACATCCGGTCTGGACAAAGATGTTCGTAAAGAGCTTGTCAGTAAGTTTTTAGTGCCAGGAAACTGCACTACGATAGGAGCACCACTCCTGAATGCAGAAATTAAAGCCGCCACAAGTGATCAGGTATATAAAAGAGACAAAGCCATAGAATCGAGACAAAAGCAATTGGCAGCAGGGATTTCATCCTTGGGCAAGATCATATCAGAACAGCTTGACGCCAGGGAGAGAAACAACGTTCTGCTAAAAGATCTTATGGATGTTGGTCGAATATTATGTGATATTCAACATTCAGAATCTCAAGCTAGGCGTAATTTTGCACTATATTCACTCAAAAAAGAGCTGAAGGACCAGCTGAATACCACAAAGATCGACAAGTTCCTCTTTGGAAATGATCTCGCTGATACCCTCAAAACAGCGAAGGCTGTCTCAAAATCCAGCGCTGAAATGAAACCAGCAACAACCAATCCTAAAGCTTCGACTTCGGCGAATAAAACGTACAACCACAGGCATTTAAACTGGAAGGCGAGGATCCCGACTCTCAGGCAGGTGAGGGGTCCGCCGCCGCAGCAAGCTCCACCTGCTGCTCGGAACGCGCAACCGCACAAGAACTCGTTGCAAGCATTCTCGCAGCGAACCAAGCGGAACCGCCCTCAATAGATCCGGTACGTTACGCGGGCAGACTTGCCCTCTTTCTTAAACAATGGTCGTTATTAACGAAAGACCGTACTGTACTGTCGTGGATAAACGGTTACAAAATTAAGTTTAATCATCCGGTACATCAACGTTGTGTACCCTCAGCTAATATTTTTTCTGATTCTGAGAAGGTTCAGTTATTAAACATAATTAATAACCTGTTATCCATTGGCGCCATATCCGAATGTAACCCATGTTCTGATCAATATGTGTCACGCGTATTTTTAGTACCTAAACCAAATGGCACGATGAGATTTATTCTTAATTTAAAAAGTTTAAATACCTTCATCAATTCAGAACATTTTAAACTCGAGGACATACGTACTGCGTTGAAACTTGTATCACGAGAGTGTTACATCGCAACTTTAGATCTAAAAGATGCATATTTTCTTATCAATATTCACCCCGATTCAAGGAGATACCTTCGGTTCATTATTAATGAAAAGTTATACGAATTTAACGTCTTGCCCTTTGGTATACGTACGGCACCATTCATATTTACGAAGTTGATGAAACCTGTCATTAAGCTATTACGATCGTGTGGTTTTTTATCATCTATTTATTTAGACGATTTCTTTCTTGCTGGAAATACTTACCGGGAATGTTTGCATAACATTGAGACCACTCAGATGCTATTACAAGCACTAGGTTTTATTATTAATGAGGAAAAGAGTAATAAAATACCCTCATGGTCTTGCAAATATTTAGGTTACGTAATAGACACTCACAAATGGGAACTAAGTCTACCCTCTGAGAAAAGAATTAGAATAAAAAAAGAGCTACAAAATTTTAAGAAATTGAAATTTTGTAAGATTAGGAAATTTGCTCAGTTAATAGGTTTGCTAGTGTCTGCCTGTCCTGCCATAGAGTACGGGTGGTTATATACAAAAGAACTTGAACGCTGCAAGTTTCTTAACTTACGAAATAACGATGATTACGAAAGACTCATGACAATACCGCAGTCATTGTTACCAGATATAAACTGGTGGTCTAAGGTCATAGATCATTCCGTACATAGGATTAGGAACGATAGTTACGTGTTAGAAATCTACTCTGATGCCTCAAAAACGGGGTGGGGTGCCGCATGTAATGGGCGAACAGCCAGTGGTAGTTGGTCTAACAGCGAGGCTACGCTGCACATAAATAACCTTGAGCTCTTAGCGGCCTATTTTGCACTCAAAATATTTGCTAAAAATTATGAGAATTGCCAAATATTACTAAGAATTGACAACACTACTGCTGTGAGCTATATTAATCGCATGGGAGGTATCCAATATCCTCATCTCACCGAAATAACAAAAGATATATGGCATTGGTGTGAAGATCGTAAAATTTTCATATTTGCCTCTTACATTAAATCATCAGAAAATGTTATTGCTGATAGGGAATCCCGACGAACCCATTCAGATTTAGAGTGGGTACTGTCTCACACCGGTTATCAAAAGATAATAGATCAGTTATTAGTAGTCCCACAAATTGATTTATTTGCTACTCGCATTAACAAAAAATGTGAAAGATATGTCTCTTGGCACAAAGATCCAGGGGCATTTGCGATTGATGCTTTCACCTTAAATTGGTCCAACCATTTGTTTTACGCTTTCCCACCAGTAGCAATGATTCTTAAAGCTTTAAGGAAAGTTATAGCAGATAATGCTGAAGGTATTATGGTTGTTCCCGATTGGCCTACACAACCATGGTATCCACTATTTCAGCGATTACTTATCTCCAACACGATAAAATTTGACCCTAATGATGTCATTATCCCCAATTCCAGCAACCAAAACATCCAAGCTCACGTTACCCTGGTTGCCGGAATCTTGTCCGGGCGGCCATGCAGCAGCGATGCGTACCATCCTCAGCCTTAGACATCGTGCTCGCGTCGCTGTCGGACAACACTTTCAAACAATACGACGTTTGCTTCAAACGCTGGTATAATTTTTGTTCTGCAAATGAAATTGATATGTACCAACCTTCCATTCCTATCATTTTAGATTTTCTTACACACATATTTAATGATGGTGCCCAATATGGGACAATTAATAGCCATAGAGCTGCACTTGCCCTAATTATTGGTGACATTTCTGACGATGATCGAATCATAAGGTTTTGCAAGGGTGTATATAAACTAAGACCGCCGTTACCGCGGTACAATGTAACTTGGGACGCAAATATCGTTCTAAACTATTTAGCCACATTGTTTCCTAACGAAGGCCTAACACTGGAGCAGCTTTCGAAAAAGTGTTCTACTCTTCTAGCTCTTGTTACAGCCCATCGGGCACAGACACTGTCTAAAATTAATACTGATCAAATAATTACCTTAAGTGATAAAATTATAATAAGAATTGAAGATCTTATTAAAACATCAAGAGTAGGTACAAATCAACCGACTCTTCATTTGCCGTTCTTTAGCGAGCGACCCGAAATATGCCCGGCAAAAACCCTCATAGCTTATTTAGATAAGACTATAAATCTAAGAAATTCAAAGCAATTGTTTATTAGCCATCGTAAACCTTTCAATCATGTTACGAGTCAAACTCTTAGTCGATGGATTAAATCTACCTTGAAAGATAGTGGAATTGACGTAACCGTGTTTTCCTCCCATAGCACACGACACGCTGCAACGTCTATGGCATATAGACAAGGGGTAAGCCTTGACGCCATACGACAAACTGCTGGATGGAGCGGCAATTCCACTACCTTTGCTAAATTCTATAACAGACCAATTATTGACAAAGAGGATAATGTAGCCGTAGCAAGGGCAGTGTGTTCCCTTAGTAAGTTAAATAAATGAATATGGCTAATTAACATAGTAGGCAGTTACGTAGATTATAGAACCTTCGGTTTCGTTATGATTATGTATCTCATTATTTTGTTGGCTATAAATATACTAGTTAATAAGCACAATTAGCTATCGATAATTGTTTTTGTTGTATTAAGGGAATTTAAAATAAATGTCTTTATGAGATAAAATTTATTTTAATTAATTTCATATTTCCTGCACTCTCTCTTTCTCTCTCAACATCTACATTGTGTTCATATAATATCTCTCTTACTAATCTAGAGGACGAAGCTCGAGTATAATTAATGATTAAACGAACTTACCTGTACGTGAAGTTCGATCATAATTATACGAAGTGCTTCGTCCGAAGAGATTAGTAAGTCCCGCCCTCCCTGGATATCCCAAGAGTTCCGGAAATATGTTTAAGTCTTTAAACTAATGAAGCTCGACCGACTGGATGTCAATACAGGCAGGGAAGTATTAGGGAAATAAATTGTGTTGCCATAATGGGTATAACGAATACCCTCTAAACTATAGTGCTGAAGTGGTAACACCTAAGCGTTACTACATTGTGTTCATATAATATCTCTCTTACTAATCTCTTCGGACGAAGCACTTCGTATAATTATGATCGAACTTCACGTACAGGTAAGTTCGTTTAATCATTAATTTCATTATAGGGAAGAAGTTCATTTCTTTTACGTACTCAGTAAGTATATTTTTATCGATTAAGATAGTTAGGATAAGTATAATTTTCCTTCCTTGTCCATTTTTTTTTATTCATCCTCCGTCAATGTCTGGCTCCTCAAAATTTGAATGAGATCTAATGATAGGATTGGTGAGAAGATCATTAAATATCTTGAATTTGCCATGGCACATGCACAGCATTGGAGGAGTAATATTGTTATTAATATTAATATTGGAGTAATTTATTATCTAAGATTTTCAATGGGAGATCTTTTGGTGCAGTTACAAGCCAAGACAACGACATAGCCAATCTAAAAAAGACAGCAGTACTCTTCCTGGGGCTCACTCAGAAACCGAAACGCGCGAAAATCACGATGGTCTTAATCCAGAAGGGTTGCTCATTGCACACTTTCGAATTTACAAGATTAGATTATAAAATCATGTATCCCTCTTAAATAATGCAATGTTCAAGTTTATTATGCGAACTCTTAATTAAACAATTCCGGAATAATAAACGTAAGATACGAGGTCAGTTTTATGAATAAGTTAGAATAATTTATCTCTAGAATTATGTAGGCATAAGGTATGGCATTGCTCTAAACCTGACCGATGACATCAGTCTTTAAACAAGTAATTTTTGAGAAGTGGCAGTTGGAACGACAGATAAAAATTCAACAGGGTTAAATACATTCAAGGATCTGTTGTGCTGCAGACTTTATAAAAAATACAAGCCAAGGTCTCAGGTGTTTTTTTTTCTGTAACTAAGCGCAAAATATCCAAATATTTAAATTTAGCGCACACAAGTTTACACAAATACTTCAT
The DNA here is from genome assembly GCA_949126895.1 of Eilema caniola. NCBI lineage: Eukaryota > Metazoa > Arthropoda > Insecta > Lepidoptera > Erebidae > Eilema > Eilema caniola. The sequence continues at coordinate 3,090,827 of OX421466.1, forward strand.
TCATACGGTCGCCTCATGTTTCTGCCAACTCACACACTTAAGAAATGTTTCATGTAAACATTAACAATGACTAATATTTCGATATGTGTTAACGCCAGCTACAAAAATACACATTTTATGATCAACCTGTATAATAATCATAGACAAGAATAAACTAAAGCGCGCGAAAACCCATAAAAGTCAAAATATAAATTAGTCAACTTATTCTAACGTTTCCAACACTTATTAATTTAATATACATATTACTTACATTTTTCTATCGCCATCAACATGCGCCTGAACCGTAAATCCAAACATAGAATTGTGAGTACCCTTATAAACCACCCTGGATGGGATATCTACATTGAACCCCATCGCACTAGTGCAAATGCACAAAAATACACACAACGCTAACGCCATTGTCAATTACACAATCTTCACAAACACAGAAAAAAAAACAGTAAATAAATATATCGCACACTATTTTAAATTTACATAATTCGTCCTCATGTCGTTCGAGTAAGTTTACGATCGTATGACGCGGCGAGCGGCGACACGTGCGTTCCGTGCAACGTTCGATGCTCTACTGATAAAATAAACTTACTCTATGGTATGACCACCTGAGTTCTTTACGTTTGGCAAAGAAGACAAGGCCGTATTATGAGGTAATGCTGTAGAATAAATCGGGATCACGATGAGTTTTTCGCGGCTTTTCTCAGTAACACGAGTTACGTCGGATAAGACACTGTATTTATGTTTACGCGCTCAATAATTCGGTCATGGCTATTTACAATACTTGGAATAAGGGAGTTTTTCATTGGAAGTGTTGTAAATAGAACGTCTACATAAGTACAGGTTTTCCTTCTCAGTATACTTTGTCTTAAGGTTAAATTCAACGTCAAAATTTCTTACTGGAATTCGCCTATAAACTGCTTTAACAATTTTTACTCCATCCATAAAATTCCTGAAGCCCGAAACCTTTTTGCAAGCCTTTTTGCAACTAACATTATTTTTGCTATAGTAAGAAATTCTTTGCGCATAATTTGAAAAATAAACACAGCGTATTTTTACTACACAGTTGAATTTCACTAATCTACTTTTATTATGGTACTACTAAGGTAACAAACAAACAGCCTACTTGATGGTATGCTGTTCACATGACTTATGATTGCAATACTAAAATTATAACGGTCGCATTGCCACTTGCAAAACTTGAACGAGAAATGGAAATAAAAGGATGAATAAAAAAGAAATTATTAGACGCCTAGTGATGACTATTAATAACACTAGACACGTCACTGCACGCATTTAACGGAGTTTGGTATGGTACCTACAACTATGTTTTTGTTTGAAGTGTGAATGGGCTTTCTTCTACAGGAAGTACTTACTATCCTTAACCCCTTTCACCCTATCCCAGCTCCTGGGTCTTTTTGTCCTAAGTGGACTTTTTTCACTCCTCTCGTCCAATACTGATAACTGGGACTGGGATAACTGGATAAAATTACATTTTTACTACTTACTTCTCGAAGTCAATTAAATATTTACGATTTATTTATTTATTTTATTTTTAAACTTTATGCACAGTTAGTACAAAGGCGGACTTAATGCCGAAGGCATTATCTTACAGTCTACCTTAGGGTGATGCAGAGATACATTGAGGTAGGTGCAGGCAGAAGAATTAACTAAAATTGTACGGAAAAGATACTGGTCTAATTTGTACACAACAATAATAAATATATTATAAAAGACGAATACATACACACTATACCTAATACATTCGAAATTCATACATACACATTTACATATTATATTACTTATATACCAATATTATAATATACCTACATATTATATATTAACATATAATGAATGTTGAAATAGAATATTCTAATTTTACCCATTGCCACTAGGGGTTCCTGTAGAGTTGTCGTACTTTGTACTTGAACGTAGCACGGTTGGTGGTCATCCTGATTTCGAGAGGAAGCGCATTCCAGAGGAGAATAGCTTGCACGAGGAAAGAAGAATGTACTAGGCTAGAACTATGAGTGGGACAGTGGAGAAGACGGTTTTCAGCTGATCGTAGATTTTTGTCGTGATGAGAACCAAGAAGCAGAACATGAGATGATAAATAAGTGGGGGCATTAGGGGAGCTCAAAATTGTATGAATCATCGTCACCGCCCTCAAGCTGCGTCGCTGACGTATCGGCAACCATCCTAACTCCGAACGATGAGCTGAGACGTGATCATATTTCCTAAGGTTGGAGGTGAATCGAATGCAATTGTTGAGAAGCCGGTCGAGTTTATTGAGCAGATCTGCATTCAGGTCGAGGTAGCATACATCACCATAGTCGAGGACTGGAAATATTAGAGTCTGCATAAGCATTGCCTTGGTTTTGGCTGGTAGAAAGTTTTTAAGGCGATAAAGACTACGCAGCATCCCTGTTACCCTCTGACAGACATTTTTAACTTGAGCTTGCCAGTTCAGGGTGGAGTCAATATTTAATCCCAGGTTTTTAACACTTGTCATGGGAGGAATCACTCTACCGTTGAAGGTTATTGCTGGCAGAGCTCCATGGTCTACCCTATTCATCATATGGCTACTGCCAATTAAGATACCCTGGCATTTATCGGGGTTGACAGAAAGACCGAACTTGTCACACCAGCTGCTAATTGACCGTAAATCGGCATTAACCCTGTCAACGGCCTCTGAAAGGTTCTCCACACGGGCTTGGCTGTATATCTGCAGGTCATCGGCATACAAGTGATACGCACACTGAAGTTTGGAGGTAATGAGGTTAATGAATATAGAGAATAAAAGAGGAGAAAGAATACCGCCTTGCGGAACGCCAGAGTCGAGATTGCGCCAGCCAGATGAAATCTCGTCCGTGCAAACCGACTGCTGACGTCCACGAAGATATGAAGAGAACCACTCCAGCTCGTCGGCTGAGATCCCAAAATGGGCCAGTATTGCTAAAAGTATGTCATGATTCACACAATTGAATGCATTAGAAAAATCCACCAACACTAGCACTGTGACAACACCCCTCTCCATGCCGTCCCTTATGTCCCCCGTTACTTTAAGAAGTGCAGTTGTGGTACTGTGTCCCGGTCTGAATCCGGACTGCAATGGATTTAGTATCCCATTGTGTTGCACATAGTTGGACAGCTGGCGATGAACACAGGCCTCTAGCACCTTGGAAAGGAAAGGGAGGATGGAAATAGGACGAAAGTGATTAGGAAGCGAGGGATTAGAGATTTTAGGAAGCGGACGTACATAGGCTTTTCGCCACAAGTCGGGGAATTGACCGGACTCAAGGGAAAAGTTGATGATATGTGCAACAGCGGGAAGGAGTTGGTCTATGATAGTGGTTATCATACGTCGGCTGATGTCATCACAACCGACTGCCTTTGATTTAATTGCAAGAATAATCTTTTTGATCTCCTCCGACGTGACTGGAGTGAATTGAAAAGGTACGTGATTGGGACTGGGCAGTCCAGCTATAGAGTCAACCGTTTGACACTTGGTTGGGCCATCAATTGTGTACGAGGTAGAGAAATGGTGGTTAATGGTATCCAACTCAATTGTCTTGGGTATTTCCACCTGTCTTGATTTACCAATGCCCAGTGTCCCCAGAAATCTCCAGACATCAACAGATGTCAAAGAAGATATATTATCAAGAATATGTCGGCGTTTAGCGTTGCGTATCACCTGGTTACACCGATTCCTGACAGTTTTATAAGACTCCCAGTTTGTATCTGAACGATTCTTTTTAAATTTACGAAAAGCCCGGTCCCTCCCTTTCATAGCGGTTCGAACATCACTCGTTATCCAAGGAGCTGGTCTATGTTTCATCTTTACCCTCCTAACGGGCGCATGGGTATTATAGATGCCAATAACTGTTTCGTTAAAAGCACGAACTTTATCATCAATCGTACTTGCCTCCGCTAAATGCTCCCAACTGACTTTGGCAGCTTCACTGCGCAATTTGTCGACATCCATACGCCCGAAGCATCGTCTCAGCAACACCTTGGGTTTGACCTTAGGGGGCTTAAGCATGTAAGAGATGTAGATCAGATCATGATGGGAAAATGCTGGAGCCAGATACTGACCGTGTGCTCGTACCAGCGTGGATGAAGACGTGAGTATTAGGTCAAGCCAGGTATCCTCGACGTCTTTGTTGTGGTGTGTGGCCTGAAGCGGTAAAACCTGAAGACTGGCCGACTCGACTATATTAAGGAGCTTTATGGCTCGTGATGACAGTCTAGGGAGAAGATTAGTGTTAAAATCGCCCATGATGATGTGATGCATGTAATTAAACCCCAAGGATTCAAAAACCAATTCGATATCGGTGAAGTAGTTGACAGTTGGAGGACAATAAACAACACCTAAGAGAGCCTTGACACCCCTCACCCAGACCTCAAGAAAAAGGAACTCAGCAGTGGCAGCGTACTCAGAAGGAGATGATGCAACTATTTTGTAAGGAAAGTCACTACGTAGGTATATCGCTACCCCTCCACGCTCCTTGCCTAGTCTGTCGTTCCGTATCAAGATAAATCCGGGCAGTGGGTAGGACGTAGATGGTAGGTGTGGTTTGAGAAAACTCTCAGAAATCAAGATGGCATGAACGTGGAAGTCAGCAAACGTTGCAACTAGGTCACTGTAGTGGTAGGGCACACTTTGTGCATTTATATGACATACGTTGAACGTCTGCCCCGTTTCCCGAAAAGTCTCCCGTAGCTTGTCCCCAAGTGTAATATCAGTGACTGAACAGAAACTGTCGTCACCAGACGTAGAATCCGCCTCATGGGTTGAATGATAAGAAATATTATCATCAGATGAGTAACTCATAATAAAAATAAGTAGATAAATAAATGAAATAGAATATGATTATATAGACTATTGTGTGAAATATATACAACTATATAAAATTTCGATTATATATTTATTTAATTAGGCCAGGTGGAAGTGAATTATCGGATCAGATAAGATGAAGATGCCTCGACATCTTGGTTAGACGACGCCCGACTGACGACCGCGCAGCCTCACTGAGGACATCTTAACTAGATCTAATAAATTATTTATCAATCATCTCGATCTGTTGTGACGAGAACAGTGTGTTTTCGTCAGTTCAATCCCATACTCAACCGGTGCACATAAGATTTATTATATCGGTCGTCCATTCCGTTACCTCGAGCAAGTGCATGCATGCGGACATCCACATTGGGTACTATTTCGTACAAAAATAGAGCAGCATAAATATATATACATTGCACCAAATTGGCATTATTTGCACGAAGTTGGCTTTATTTGCATGAAACTGACACTATTTGCAAACAACTGTGGCAGCATTCGGCTTAACCATGTCAGCCTCCTCTGAAGTAAAAAAAAAGAATTCAAGCCACGTTTGAGCGTTTCACTTTTTCCAATCTAAATCGAAGGGAAAAATGGTAGGTAGTTATGCAGAAATCTCCAATAAAATCAATTTATTATTTTTTACAACATTTATTCAACAAATAAATATATTTGCTACGCGCTACATACACCGCGTACGCGCCATCGATAGTTATAAAAATAATAGGATTATATAAAATTTACGCTTACATTAGATTACTATACAAATACTGAATGCAGTACCCTCACTGTTTGTGCTTAGCAATTAATAAAACAATTTGAAAAATACCATTGTGACGTCATTTTAGGTGTCATTAAAGAGCGCTTACCTATAAGTACCTTATTAAAAACTCATTCATAGGCGTCATTTATATAGAAGAGGCAAACGAATGACGAGCTTAATATGAGCGAATTTGCGTTGATAAGTACAATTTTGCTTTGTTTTATTTTGATATATTTTTGATTTTGCTTTGAATATACCTTACACCTTTTGCCTTTTCTATACACTTAATTGACCTTAGAACAGACTGTTAGAAGATATATCAGATAATTAGAATATTTGATAAGTTTTTATACATCTATTTACTTCTGATATCCGATTCGAAGAAATAGAATAAATTATCGTTTATGATTCACCTGTAAATTATTATGAGATTCATTACGCCAGTCTTTAAAAGCGACAAATACTATAGATAATTGGAGATGTAGAAAGATAGTTCTGACAACACACAGAAGCCATTTAATAAGAATTGGCGTAGAAAGAGCGTTTTCATACTGTCCGATATCCGACATCCGATATCCGTGGAAGTTACGTGTCTTTTCGCGTTAATTGATGACGCTGATTACGATCACGTATATAAGAAAAAAAAGAAAAAATAACGTCTAAAATTGCTTGCATTTTTTTCGTTCCTAGCATCCCTAATTAGTCTGTGCTTTCGAGGCAAATGGTATCGGGCCGATTTTATCGGATACATGTGAAAACAGCACATGGTGTCGGCCGACACCGAATCGAGGGCCTCTTCTATGTTCATAGCGCACCTATTTCAATGTCATCAGTACGACAGCGATAAAAGTTAGGCATTGTTGTTTGTATATAAGTAGTCATTCACGATATCAATTGTTATTCCGTACAGTCAGTGTAGTAACTAGAATAAATATAGAATAGAGTCTATCAAGTGACGTCACAATGATAATTCGCTAGAATTTTAATTATTCGAATAAACAATTGACTTTATTACTAAACGTATACAGTAACCCGTGCTTGAGTTGCCACATCGGCAGCAAAGATGAGTGAGTTTTCGGCTAAATTCGACTTTTTTCGGCTTTGTATAGCGGTATCTGTTTCGTAAGAGTGACAGGTGGAGCCATACGTCACCCTAGAAAACATTGGGACCATCGTGACCGACACCTGAGGCCATCTGGAAACCGGAGAGGGTGTTGTGTTAACCGGGATTCGAGGAACCTTACGAGCCACCTTACACCGTGGCATATGAAGACCAAAGAGGGGCAAGGGAGGCTTTACTTATATTATGAATGCGAAAGTAACTCCGTCTGTCTGTCTGTATGTTACGCTTTTACGCCTAAACCAATGAACCGATTTTGATGAAATTTGGCATAGGGGTAGATTAGTTAGACCTCGAGGAAGGACATAGGCTTTGTTTGGTCGCGATTACCGACATCCACGCGGGCGGAGCCGCGGGCAAAAGCTAGTGCTATATAAGGCCGAAATAAGCCGGACCTTAGCCGAAGCCTCATTCTTCTTCACGATGACGTATCAACCAAAACTCAGTGCCCCGAGTACGAAAATAATATTCGAATTCGTAACGTAAACTTATTGTGAGAACGAAGCATTACGATTGGCCAGCTACCTATCGTGAACCAATAGTAATGCTTCCTTCTTTCAATACGTTTTGTCATATTCGTAACGAATTCGTGCTCGGGGCACTGATGACTCTAAAAATAAACATACAGCCAAGACCAATCTATCCTTTTCTCTTTCTGAAGTAGTGAGTACATATGTCACTTAAATAAAATGTATTTAATCTCAGAAAGTTATTGCCTTTTTAATTTATGAATCGAATTACATAACACATACCTTTTAATAGCATAATAATCGATCACAACATCAAGTAGACCACAATATCGATCCATAATTATCTTAAGGTAAGCCGTTATCGTTTACAGGGATTAGTCAGTCAATATACAGGGTGTAGTTTTGAAACGGGTCAGTAAAGGCAGGTACTTCATCCTCAGCCACAAATAGTCCACTGCTGAACATAGGCCTCTCCTATAGACTTCCAGAACGACCGATCTAAATCAGCCCGCATCCGATATAGTTACATCAAAATGTTTTCAGACTATCCGTAACTTTTAATGCTATTCTGTACTGCATTTTCACTTCAGATTTTGGCAAAACCGTACAGTCAACAAGAAAAATTAAAAAAGTCCAAAAAATTTTTTTATGTTCATCCTATTTCATGAAAGGTTCAAAATACTTTATAACTGAGGAAAAATTTGTATAGACAATCTACCAGACAACCTGTCAAATTTGTCAATTCCTATACAATCTTTTCCCAGATAAATCGAGGTTCAGCTGAGTGGCATTCTACAATACGGACCTCTTTTTTTTTACGTGCGGTAAATCCCCACGGATACCCCCCTCCCCGGAGCCGGAGCAGAGGTTATGTCGGACTCGAACCGACTAAACCGCACGCCGTCTGTGGGTCGTAGTGCTAGGCCGAGAATACGAACCTCAGAGACCATTTTAGGGTTGAGTACTAGAAACGACATAAATCGCCAAAATTCACCCTGTATATACTTCTTCGCGATCCTGATAATATTTTATTGATATTGATGTACAGACTCAATTCGCATGTATATTGATACATATCACGATATTGCCGTGTTGATTCCCGGTGGAGCAGAAAGCTGTTAAGGGATAGTGCTATCTTCGATCCGACAGTAAGCATACCCGGTTGACGGAAATCTAGCCTTATTATAAGGGACCGATCATAGTTGGCAATACCTTCTGCCTATCCCTTCGGATATTTACGTGTGTCACGATATTAGATCCTGATATTTATTGACCGTCTAATCCCTGCTTTAATATTATTATTATTGGCAATAAATTTGGAATATTCTTAATACACAAACGATATATAATACACAACAGCCTTATTCTCACTTTTAGGCAATATTATACACTTTTGAATTGCTTTATCGATTATGATAGTAATATTTTAATCGGTTCAGGCGGCATTCGGACGCACGATTTTCTCTGCTTTAAATGCTTTAATATTTCATTGAAATGCTTCACTTTCAGATAAACTTGTCACTCTACAAACTATTCGAATTTAAAATACTTTTAACTCTCTATCTCTCTCTATCTCTCTCTATCTCTCCCTATCTCTCTTTACCTCTATTGCTCTCTCTCTCCTTCTCTCTTTACACTTTTTAAGGCCAGCTATACACACTGCCCCTAGAATTCCACTATACATATATTTGCCTCACGCCTCTTTGCCATTGAGGTAGAAAGTGACTGCATGTTTCCAATTACTATGGTCCTAGACAAATTCCAAATTATTCTATATATACTAACGGTAAAGTAAAGAAATGTATTTTTACAAACTGTAGAGGCCTACCATGAAAAATACGCAATTGCGGATCGAAGTTTCGGCCAGTCGGTTCCATGGAGACGTTTATTTTGAAAATCAGATCATAAGACAGTACGTGACACTTCGTTTCGGTTAGAATATGACTATACTTCATTTGATGAGGTACTTAACAATCTTGTTTTTTTTACTAAATTATTTTTTATTAACGCAGTTTATTGATATTTTTCTGTTTAAAAACTATTTATAAAGACTAAAAACTAGCTAATCAGTTAGTCTAGTTTATTTGTTTACTATGTGTTTTCATAAAAGTCGCTACAAGATTGTTTTCCTTTAGTAAAGTACTTAACCCAATGGAGCAAATATGCTACGACTTTCTTTCGTGTTTCGTGCGGTGCCCAAACTTTCGTATGTCTCATGGTAGCCCTCCTGCTGCAGCAGATCACAAGCAATTTGTTGGCCTGCGTATTGTACAATAGAATGACGAATGAATTGGATTGATACGTATTTTTATACGTTTTTGACAGTGGATTTAGATCCTTCTCTTACAGGAAGAATGCTTTGATCACACCCAGCTACCGAACCGTGCCTGAATAATTCAGAATTTTATTTGAGGCGACGGTGGAGCTATCTACCGACATTCTTACGAACTATCGTCACCAATGAATGATTTCACAATCATTTTTAAACATTGATATTTCATTTAATACGTTAATGTATATCAATCCCTTACATTTTTCAATCTATTCTATAAACGTATTGCCAGTTGTTAAGAGGGCTGATATGATTTCCACTTCCATGAAGGGTATTTAAGTTATAAAATAACTTTATTAATATGTTAAGCTTAAAAATAACACATAAATATTAAAATAAGAGCCTCTCTTTAATATAATGTCTTATGTCTTAATATTGTTAGCTAAAATCTACATTTGGTTCGTGTTCGTACGTAGACTTACTCCGTAATAAACTTTATTTATTGAGTTGAAGATTCACATAAGGCATGCTTACACTCTTTGTTCATATCCTGTATGTAAAAACATCGTCGGATAACTTTCATGCGTTCTTTCTTCCCACGGAAAATTTTCTCTGAAGACCAATTCTTCTAACAAAAATCAATTAAAATTCAGATCTCGATCTGTCAAAATCGAATGAAATGACAAAAACGGTTACTTTCGAAAAAGAACATTAGATAGAGAGTTAGTTTTGAAAAACATTGTTATTACGAAAATTGGCCCTCTTTTCATTGTTGTTGATGGTGGATCAAAATCAAATGGGCAAGATAGACAAAGTATGTGAAAAAAAAAACGAAAATTGACAAGAGATAAATATGGATAAAGTAGAATGCAAATATACGAGAGTGATTTAATTTGATCAAGGCTAAGGCCCGTAGTATTCTAGAACTGCATTCACTTCTGAATCTCGACTTATCTGAGGACAGACTGTACAGACAGATGGACAGATTTGAAAGATTGTCTATTCAATCTGTACTCAGATAAATCAACATTCAGAACTGATTACCTGTCTAGAATACGGACCTACGTTACGAGATATTAAAAAGATATATTTATTGGGATAGATATAGAATAGACAGTTATCGCAGATGCACAGAACAAGGAAGCCAGGTCTTTAAAAGAAAGATTTCTTCCTGGTGTCACTTATGAATAAAATCTAGCTCACTAACTTTCAATCTTCACTCGAGACGAAATATCACAATGCTAAATTAATTGTATCCTTAAGGCGCCCTCTCACTATCAGTTTACCGGACGACGGCCGGACGATATAAATCTAATCGCAATAACCCATACACTCACAGTTTTGTTAACGATTTTGTACTGACGACTAATACGATCCGATAGTGTGTGGCCGCCGAACGATACCGGACAGTCCTAGGCCGTCAGGATGAACGAGCACACACCGGCAGCGATCGTACGGCGGGAAACTGTCGACTCACAATTACTAGTGTGTGGTCGCAACTGACAACAGGGAATTGCCGGCAGGACAAAATCGCTTTAGTGAGTGGGCGCTTAGGACTGCAGACCGTCGGACAGATCAGAAACTGCAGGCGGACTGTTAGTGAGCGGGCGCCTTGACCCTCCACACAATGCTAAATTAAATAGGTTCCAGAGCTATATGTATCAATAATGTTTGATCAAATATTTGACTGATTACTAATTACCGCCATAGATGTGTATAGATGATGACCAGGCTGGTTCAAACAGTTTGATCTAATAAGCATTATCTTTTCACTCAATAAATTTGGTCATATTTAGCCACAGATATTCGTGTAAATTTTATTAAATTGTTTGAAGCAGCCTATTTGAGTAAATTACTTGAACATATAACGGGCATTAACGCGATCATGGTATAGGTACTTACATACCTTTGATTGCCTGACGTTTCGACCTGGTTAAACCGGCCGTGGTCACAGGCTGACTGGCTCAGCGGTGCATGCCCGCCGTATTCAAGTACCTTTACCATATTCGCGTTAATTCCGGTTATTTTTTATTATATATCATAAAATACGAGAGTTTAAAAGTTAATTACTTGAACGTCTATGTCGGCCTTAACGAGTGTTCCAACCTTTGCGTCACACCATAACATAGGAAAGCTGACAGAACACGGGTGTGTATACTAGTGTTAGTAAGTCTATTTGTTCGTACTTATAAATGCGGGGTGCTGTGCCGGCGCCGATGCTACGACTTGGAGAATTTGAACACGCTCGGCGTGCTTTTCTTTTGTGGTTTGTTCTCCGCTACCTATGGGAAATAAACGTTGTAACTATCTTTAAATTGACTAAGAACTGACTGTGGATATTTTAGGGATGGGTGACAATTTCTTCTTAGGTGACCAGTGAGAAAGTCCGAGAATACCATAAAGTTACGAAGACAAACTTAAGTATCATCGTTTGTAACTTGATTACGAGACAATATGACAATTTCTTTTAAAGTAAGTTGTTACAAAACACGGTTATGATGGCGGTCGAAAGGCGACAAAACTATAAATCCGTATATAAACTATATATCCAAAAAATACGTACGCATAATTCATGCAAAAACTTAGCTTTAAGCGGGAATCGAACCAACGTCTGACTTAGCAGCGGAACGCCCTACCGCTACGCCATAGAGGTTGTTAATTAATTATTAAATACTGCGACGTCAATTATTGGATCTTGTGTTTTTAACGTGGCGGCCGAAGCACATAAGCACGGTTACCCATCCAATTGAGTAGTCCGACTGGGGAAGTACCTCCACCCTACATAATACCGCGGCCATAATAACCTTGCGATGTGTTCCCGGCGGTGAGTAGGATAGCCAGAGCTCACTGGAGAGTTTTTGTGCTGTCAGTGGGAAGACCAAAGGCTATTCCTGCTTTGTCTTCTACACTGACGGCACAGAAACTCTCTGTGTTTACAGGGTCGGCAGCACGAGTGTGACTCCCCTGGGGTTGCACACGTCCATAGGCCACGGTAACCACTTTCCATTAGGTTACCCAACAGTGAGAGCTCCTGGTCACGAGCGTTTTAATAACTGGAACTATCTGTGATAGAGTTCAAACTTACAGTCCTCTCTCCCAATAACAGCCTCGCTTTGTCTTCCTCGTGAGGTTCGGGCGTGGCCGCCGCCCGCCGATGTAATTGTAGCTTTTGACGAATCGCTTGCGATACTAACACCCTGTACATACATAATACAATTACAATAAATAATCTTAGACAGAGAAGAGCTTCGACAGTCACAACTGTGTGTGGTGAACGTGATCTAGTCAGAAGTGAGAACGCGGATAGTGGTAGTTGTTTATTTCTTCATCGAGCCGATGCAAACCAAAATTCGGCAGCACTGACACACGCCAGAACCAAGTCTGAAGGAGTTTTCTTCGATAACATTCGCCCATCAACAACAATGGTGGCACTCAGTTTGACGGCCTCAGCAAAACAGGATTGTCGTCGCAGCACCGCGTAACACCCACCGGTCCCACTAGTGCTGCGACCCTGAACGCAATCCTACTGATATTGGATTACTATGGAGGGTAATTCGCAATCGTGCACTGTAGTACCCACCAAGCCGAAAATTAGGCCGATACCAAACCAAAATATCACTCACCCATTTCTTTCTACTACCTTAGAAGAAAAAAAGCATCGATTTTGAAACCAGTGGTAAACTCACCTTCTAGTGTCGCTCTTAGTGGCGAGTAGTAGATCCAGCCACGTCCACGTGACGTTATGATATTCCAGAGTAGGTAGCACGAGCGGTAGGTCCCTCACATCCTCTAAGTTTTTCTCCTTGCTGCCCTTGTACGAGACCCTGACGGGGACCTCAGGTATCTTGATATAGATGAACAGTTTGTTCTTTTCGGCTCGCTCCTGTACGAAAATGGAGTTGAGCTTGTAAGATAAAGCCTTGATTTTTGTAAATTTAGGTCATTTTAGGTATTAGAGAATAGAATCCCAAAAGTATTGAATTGAACGATCAGAAATATACGTCGTTCGTTCAGTCGGACCACCAGATCATTGAGAAATTACATCTGATCTTGAGAAAAAAAAATGGGTGTACTCCATACCACTTTATTGTTCAAGTAATCCTACGAAGAAATATATAATATCCCCTTTAAAGTAACGAAAGCCTAAAATACATGACACATGTAATGCAGAAGACCAATCAAAACAAGCCCCACATTTTTTGGACTAAAAGTTACAGAATTTTTTTAAGAAAATCATAAATGTATGGATGTACATACCTTCATCTTCTCAACATCATCTTTATCCTTCTTATCTCTCTTGACATAGAAGTTAGAATTCGAGTCCTTCCCTTTCTTCTTCACCTTCTTAGAGCCTGTAGACACGAGGCTAGACGACGAGGCTCCTGCTTTCAAAGTGCCTTCGTTCTCCTCGTCACCATCTTCTATGGAGTCAGGATCGCGCTCAGGGAAGCAAAACTTCAGCATCGTGTTGAAGAATTTCTTGGTTAAACCTGGTTTTACAAGGGTCATGACTCATAACTTATGTGGCTGACAAGCCCAGGGCCCACCTGATGGAAAGTGGTTACCGTGGCCTATGGACGTGTGCAACACCAGGGAAGTCACACTTGTGCTGCCAACCCAGTTAGAACGGAGAGTTTCTGTGCCGTCAGTGTAAAAGACAAAGCAGGAAAAGCCTTTAGTCTTCCCACTGACAGCAAAAAACTCTCCAGTGAGCTCTGGCTACCGTACTCACCGCCAGGAACACAACACGAGGTTATTATGGCGGTATTCTGTACGGCGAAGGTACTTCCTCAGTCGGACTGCTCAATTGGACGGAAATACCGTCGTGTCCTACCACATGAAATGGTGATTGATTGATTAAATCATTGTACAATGATTGTCGATATCATATGACCAAGAGTCTATGGATCTATGACATTCGTTACGGGTAGTTAAGATTCAAAAAAGTCAGCCAACCTAGTCTAGGTACAGAATTCTCATATCACTAGAGGATTCTGGTGATCTCAAGCATGTAGTAGGGGAGGCGATGCTAAATGAGTCGTTACTCGAGCTCCGCGGAAACCTATTAGAATTGGTAGATTAGATGGTACAAAGAATAATGGTACATAATGTTTCCACTTTTAGTGGTATGGTAAGCGTCTACATAACATCATAATAAGTAAATTCATATATCATACATCTTAATGAACGTTTTGTATCGCCTTGGTATTATTTTTAATGCTTTTCGGTTAAAATTAAAAGACATCAGTTTTTGCAACTTTGCAACGTTCCCACGCCCTTAGGTTACGCTTAGATCGCCAGATTTTCAAAATGTACACTTGTTAGTTAGTAATCAAACTACCTTATCTTAATCTGACGCATACGTGTAAACTCGATGGTACTTTTTTTATTGAGCACCCACCCATATCATAAGCTCTTTCTGGCTGGAGGTACTTATTAATATGTGACTAGCCACCCTTATCTTAATCTGACGCGCTCGAGTAACTACCAAATTTCCTTCTACGCCGCCCCTACTACTGTGACTGATTTCAGCAAAGCGTCGGAGGATAACGACCAGACGAACCTGCACACTAGTAACGCTAAAAGCCTGCTTCTTCCCTACTATACCTGCAATATATTTCCGACTAGCTTCACCTACATTCTTATAACTGTAATAAAGTATTTATATTCAAGACATTCATTGACACACCGTTATAGACAAACGTTTGAACACGTGTACAACTTAATTACATGACTGAAACTTGTCATTTGTCTCCTGTCCCTATGTTGTAACGCTGTTTGCACAGGTGGCGCTTTAGTCGGACGAATGTTACACAACAGCCATACATTTTCTTGTATGAAAGAGTGTTTAATGTTGAAATGTTCTCATTCAGTATACAAGCAATGTCATTATTATTTTTTCTGTATTCATTACAATGACACGCCACCTGGCAGGAAGTTTGTTTAGAAAGTAATTTTCAGGTGAAAAGTTGAAGAAACTAGTACTAAATGTATGGTAGTTGATGAAGCTAGTATGTATGCAATGATGAAGTACAGTCAGCGACATCATCAATCATCATCATCGCAATTAGAGTGTTAGTCTTGTTTCCATCCAAAACTTGTACTTTAGATCCCAGGGTTCCTACTACTGCTTTTTTATATGTAGGACACGTCAATTTGACTTCACCTCGCCTGAGGGTCACCATTACATTCAAGTACCATGTTAAAAATGGTGGCACTCAGCTTGACGGCCTCATCAAAAGAGGATCATCGTCTGTGCACCGCGTGATACCCCCGGTCGCATTAGTGCTGCGATCACAATCCCAGGCTATGCACTTGCTGACCCCTGAACTCAATCCAACCGAGATTTTTCGCAATCGTACACGGTGGTACCCACCCGGCCGAAAATTGTGCCATCAAATTTCTACCACCAGTATGTTTTTGCCTTAATTTGGTTTTGTTTTTAAGGGAATGACTGCCGAATCTATCAATTAGCAGTACCGGCTTACAGCTAAGATTCAATAGAGCCCTGAAGATCTTGATGGACCTAATACACCCAGTACGGATCGGCTTCCCAATGACTCGCATGGTGCGTAAATCAGCATGATAAACAAAATTGAGGTAATATTCTTCTCCCCGGCTTCTGCTTTGAAAATTTACACCCTTTGCCACTGTAACGTATTGTACATAAGTATCCGATGGTAGGCCCCCAGTTCACTAAATAATTGTCTTACCTATCCGTATGGGCACGATATTGACTTCAAAATGCTCCTTGACTGCGATGCCGCCCACAGGTGGGCGGTCTCGGCAGAACACGCGCAAAGCCGCGCGGCGAGCTAGTGGCGCGCGGCCTGACGGTTCTTGTGGCACCAGTACCTAAGGAGAATCAACAGTATTATTGAGTAAGGTAACAACCGGCTTCTATTATTTATCATTGAATAGAAGTTAAAAGTGGAAGGTCGACCTCATCAAGGTCACCGGGAAGCACTGGATGCGGGCTGCTTTAGATCGGTCGTTCTGGAAGTCTATAGGAGAGGCCTATGTTCAGCAGTGGACTATGTGCGGCTGATGTAATGATGATGATAATGGAAGGTAAAACGTGAAAAGAATTAGGTATAGGGCTTGTGTCATAATTTTTCGGTAGCCTAGTGGTTAAGAAGTCGGCTTCACGATCGAGAGGTCCCGATTTCGAATTCCCGACGTGAAACTACACAAGTAACCTGGAGGTCTCGTTCTCTATTTTAAATTATTCTTTATCTAAAATATCAATGTAAACCAAAATCTGCATTAAGAATCATATTTACTTTATAATCTTTGCACGTTAACCCCGGTCGCCTGACCTGACCTGGAGCCCGGGGCCCGCTTTCCGGTTTTTACTTCCGCAATTCGCACAGTCTTGGACATCCTTAGTTCTGAGACCATTTGGAGACATATTTGCTTTAATCAATTCATCAATTTAGCCTATTGAACTCCACTGTTCGACAAAGGCTTCTCTCAATATTTAATGTCTATAAATCTATATTTCTTTATGTCTATTTGAAGTAGTACCAACACTAATTAAATTAATAATACATACCTCAGGGAAAGGTTCATTTGGAAGTAGATTCTTCACTCGGACGTACCCAACTTCGAGCTGATGTTCCACTGAGTCATCCGATCTTGACGTCTTCGTATATCTGGGTTCAATGTTCAAAACTTACTAACGAAATGCGGGCAAAAAATGATTATAGGTTTTAAGGAAGTATGAAATATTAATTCAATATTTAACCTCAATGTACCTTTTTATCCGATACAAAATATTATGTTAAGGTTACATGAAGGTTATGTAGGTTATACGAACATTAGGAGAAGGCTATTTGAGTGTTATTTGGAGGTCATTTGTAGGTTATTTGAAGGTTATTATGTAAGTTATTTGACGGCTTTTATGTAGGTTATTTGAAGGTCATTATGTAGATTATTTGAAGGTATTTCGAAGGACATTATGTAGATTATTTGAAGGTCATTATATAGGTTATTTGAAGGTTTTTATGTAGGTTATTTGACGGCCATTTGTAGTGCGTTATGTAGGTTAATTGCAGGTTATTATGTAGATTATTTGAAGGTCATTATGTAGATTATTTGAGGGTTATTATGTAGGTTATTTGAAGGTAATTATGAAGATTATAAGAAGGTTATATGTGGGTTATTTGACGGTTGTTATGTGGATTATAAGGCAGGTTATTATAAATGTTATATGAAGCTTATTTGTAAAGAATTATGAAGGGTTATATATATTATGAAAGGAATTGAGAAGTTAAATTTTTTGAAGGAATATATTTGAAGTAGGTAGTCATAATCAGTAAGAAGGTAACTGACGGTGCTCGTACTCACAGGAAGTTGGTGAGCAGCAGGTCGGCGATGCCGAGCTGGCCGTCGGCGTCGGTGAGGCGCCAGCGCGCGCTCTTGAAGCAGATCTCGTTGTAGCGGTGCGGCGCCGCGTGCACGGCCGGGCCCGCCGCGCCGCGCCACTCCTCCGCCTCGCGCACGGCGCGCACCATGGCGTCCAGCTCCTCGCCCAGCGACCACACCGCTTCTTTGCACTCATTCACCTGTCCACCATTCACCACACTTAGGGTCAATCCCCACCGAAAGAACAGCGGCACGCAGCGGCTGTTTTAAAGCAAATATTACAAACTATTTTGAATTTTATCTACGGGAGAAAAAGAGTAAGGTCATTTATATGTTATTGTTATGTCATTTTTTAAGTTAGCTTGAATAAACGCATTTTTCTTTCTTTCTTTCTTTCTTTCTATTTAAAGGCGACGGATCTGTCTATTAAAAAAGTTTAATCAAAAATGTGTTTTGTAAATAAAAGCTAACCTGATCATCGAGACTCTTCAGCTCGTTCATGGCCGCGGGGTCGTCCCCGGTGATGGATCTGTTCTTCATGTAGTACTCCTTCTCCAGCCGGCGAAGGCGAGCCAGAGACTCTCTAACCTGGACGACAACAGTAGACTGTAGCTTGAAGCGAAAGGAACAATATGATGGCATCTATCTAAGATTAACCTCTGTATTTTTATTAAATAAAACTGCAACGAATTAGAAATGTGTGTGTGTAATCCTTGCATAAAGCTCTGGTCAACGACAAGTGAAGAGATAAACGAATTAATACTTAAATCAATAAAGAAATAATTGCACCTAGTGCAGCTTGTACTGCAGTCTAAAAACCTTCAGCATAGTCATTTTGTCCTGTTACATTTCTTTTTTCTATATTTACATAAAAACGAAGGGTAGGACGCCCCCTAGCCAGATGGAGCAATAACCTGAAAAAGGTGGCTGGGATGGACTGCATGCGGAAGGCGAAGGATCGTACGAAATGGCGCACATTGGGAGAGGCCTATGTCCAGCAGTAGACTGCAGTGGACTAATTGATTGATTGATTGACATACCTACTGTTTACGTAAAATACAAAGGCATAATGTGGTGGATACTATTTTGTATACTCTTAATTTCAACGCCTTAGTCACTAGTTATTGTTTTAGTTATATTGGTATCACGCCACTGCCTCTACTTACTGGCAGAATACTACTCGGTAACTACAACGGTATAATACCAGCTATCTGTTTTCCTAAATCTATCATATTTTTACTTATCGAAAGCTACAAAGAACGACGACCTAAAACTTCCTGCATACGAAAATATTTAGAATAGTCAAGTTTACTCATTCAACAAAATCTATTATGACAACGTAACAAGTAACTTCGTATCGTGACTAAAAAGTAGCGTGACATAATGACACATAGTATTCAGCAAAATACTAGTTAGTATTGCAGGAATCAATAAACTGAGTTCAATAAAAAACTATGACTCACAAAGCTATCGCGATCGAAGACGTAAAAACAACTATGACGCAACTACGATATCATGACCGTTGGAATAAGAACGCTAATTTTACAACAACAGTCACCATCTTCGGTAGTATAGTGGTAAGTATCCCCGCCTGTCACGCGGGAGACCGGGGTTCGATTCCCCGCCGGAGAGATTTCTTTTTGGAATTTTAAATTGTTTTTTGGTATGTTTTTATGATATGCTATATTCTTTTTATTGCTTTTTGTTATTATTTCTACTTTTTGTCTCGTTGTTATTCGAATAATTATTGTGTTACGAAATATTACGAATGTTGAAAACATCATAATTCTTTTTTTAATAAGCTATTTGTTCAGGTCGTCGATTCTTTCTAATACTGCTTAATATGTTAGCTTGTTGTGGAAAAATATATCTTGCAAAATAAAAATTGCATAACTATGAATGCTGAAATTATGACTTTTCATTACTTTTAATTCCCTAAAAAGTCAAAATATAAACAATCAAAGGCAGTTCAAATTTATAACCTTTTAGATTCCTCTTTAATTTCACATTACTTTTATTATAAAATATATAGTAGACCGATATAATTGCGATATTCTCTTGCACTCCACATAATATTTGCTCCACATAATATTTGCACTACGCGCAACCGGCGTGCGACGTCACAATGGAGCGTTTTCGGGGCGGCTGCAAGAAATTAAATGTTCAAAATCAAATATCTTTATGTAACAAATATCTGACATGCCACTTCCTCTGGGCCCCGGTTAGTGGGACCCAAGCCGAGCTGGTTTGAGCTCGTTCGGGATGATATAAACATCACGTAAAGTGAAGAAACCCGGAACCGCAGTTGCCAACAGCGCTGTCATACTGATGTGCTACCATACCTGTGTCTGCAGCTTGTGTATGAGATGCCTGGGGTCCTGGTCCTGGTGCAGCTGCAGCTGGAAGCGCATGCGCGCGCGCCGCTCCAGCGTGCGCCGCCGCTCCGGCTCCACGTGCAGCACCACGTTGTTCACGACGTCCAGCAGCATGGCGTACTGCAGGCAACGCCGGGGTTAGTCACGTCAGCGGCGCTCAGTAGCCTAGCTGGACAGTACCAAGTCACCTGTAGCGAGTTGGTGCACACGTTGAGGTCGTGGTGCATGAGCGTGAAGGAGTCGTAGGGCTGCTGCTGCGTCCAGCCCGTGGCCTGGCCGCCCACCGCCTCCGCCTCCTCGTGCGACACGTAGTAGAACTCGCACGCGCAACGCGACACGATGCGTTGCAGCTACATACATACAAAAAACTATATTACAATTTTTTCTGAACAAGCGAGATACCGCCTTGAGTACCGGTGGTGATATCTAGTCTAGCTCACTTTCGTCTCATACTCTTTTTTTCCCCTCATCCTCCGCCCTGCCACGCGAGCCATGGGATCGGTAAAGCAATCGCAGTCGCTCTATAGGTTTTAATCGCGCAATGCTGTACTTCATAAAATAGTCAATTTCATGGTACTCCTTATCTTTGGTTGACATATACTGGTGGAATGTTCATGCTGTATGGTGGGTTACAGAGGGTACTAAATGCTATTCACCGCCTATCCACCGCCATGTGGCGGTGGATAGGTGGTTTAATTGTCGTGTGATGATGGATAAACGGTATAATTATCTTGCCGTGGTGAATGGAACGTGCTAACAGCGTTTTGTAGTGGAGGATGCTTGTGACGTATAATGTTGATGGCATGTAACGACCGATGGATGGTGCTGATGATGTATGATAGTGGGTATTAATAGGGTGTGGTGATGAGTGGATGAAGAGTGCTCATGGCGTGTCGTGGTGAAGGGTGCTAGAAGAGGAGTGGCGAACTGGCGGTAGATGAAGGGTCCTTAAGCCGTATGGTGTAGATGGAGACAGCGCGGTACCTGCGCGAGGCCGGGGTCGGCGCAGGGCCCCACGGTGCGGCCGATGACGCCGCCGGCGGAGTGGCCCGAGCCCACGAGGCGCGGCACGTCCGGCAGCGTGCTGATCTCCGCGCTCAGGCAGCGCTCCGAGATCTCCTCCACCGACACCCACTGGATGTTCTCTGTCAAATACGAGACACATAACTAGGTTTTGTTAAAAGCATGTCCTAAAATCGCTTCATTTTCTTTCATTCCATTTAATTTCATTCCAACTTATTTCAAGGATGACAAATAGCCTGTTCTTTTTTGAAAGAAAGAAAGAAAAATGAGTTTATTTCAGCTTACTGCAGCATACAAAAAAGGATCAACCCAAATACAAAACGTATACTAAGTATATTGACGACGAATACATTTTAGATATTTTTTGTTACACATAATTCAATTTCATAAGGTAAGATAACAGTAAATTTAAACCATCTTTAAATCAGTTGTTCTAAATCTATTCTTGTACCAAATTTCCGATAGATCCGTTAAATTTTCTTGGGAAAAAAATAAAGAAAATTTGTTGATAAATATAAAAACAGAACATAATACTTTAGTTTAACTGTAGCACATCTATATCCTAAATATAGTGATATATTACTCGATAGCTAAACAACAAAATCGTTATGTCTAACGTGAGTGAGGACTGTGATTTACCGCTCGTGACGTAGGAGGAACTCAAGTGTGGCCTGTACTTAAACCTAAGCTAAAATTAGAATTACTTGATTATTCTTTTCCATACAGCTCTTGAGCAAACTCATCATCACGAGTAGTTAGAACCTTTAAAAGTTCGACAAGCTAATTTAATTTCGATATTGCCAGTGGGTCTCATGGCAGCCGCTTCATAGAGTATATAGAAATCCGGACATTCCGTAATTAAACTGGAAGTCAACTTCAAGTGAGTACAGACTAGGCTCGATAAATAATAAATAAATAAATAAATATTCCCTAACATTTCACACAACGCTATCTAAATCCATGGCAAGCTTAGCTTAACTAGCTTGTGTTATGGAATCTAGAATGCGGATAAACATATTTTGATACGTTTTTTTTTCTGTAAAACATAGATATTATACATAGAAACACCCAGACCAATGCAAATATACATATTCATACATACAAATATTTGCACTAAGCGGGGATCGAACCCGCGCCTCCTGCGTAGCGGCCGCGTTCACTACCGCCACGCCACGGAGTATGTCAGGATCGTGGCAAATGGAGATCCGTGATCTCTGCCTACCCGGGCAACAGGCGTGATTTTAAGTATGTATGTATGTATTTATTACAGGGATATATTATAGTCTGGAATAACACATAGCCCACTTAACCCGGGGATAGTTTCCCATGGTCTGCGGGAACGACGGGGTGAAAATTCCACACGGGCGAAGACACGATGTAGCAACTCACCGTCCAGCTGGTCGCGGTCGGCCGCGCTGACCGTGGCGTAGTACTGCATGGCCGACAGCGCGCCGCTCCACGCCGAGGCGGCGGGCTGCCGACGCACCCTCTGGCGAACTTCCGCACGGGCCGCGCACAGTATCACGTAGCCGCGAGTCTCGCAACCCTTTAGAACCACTTGGGAGTTTACCAGTTCGACTGTAACACAAATATACAACATCATCAGTGAACTATTTATTCAGTGACGAAGGGTATTGGCCTCGGCTAGATGTTAGTGATTGAGTAAAAGCGCGTTTAAAGTGTTAACAGTGTGCTTTCAGAACACCGGTTCTGCACATAAGGCAGTCGGTCCTGGTAGCCATTCGAACATTTATGGCAGTCGTTACGGGTAGGTTGAGGCCTTAAAAGTTCAACAACTGGTCTAATTGCAATGCTTCGATATCGACATCTGGTTGTGGAGGTTAGATGGCAGTCGCTTCACGGAAAATATCGTTTCAGTCAAATCCGTAATTAGACTGGTGAAGCAGACCCCAGACACCGAGGTGAGAGCTTCGGATGCGACTGGGATTAATGCTAGGATGAAGAAGAAGAGGACTGAAAGACAACTCCAAATGAGTTGTGAAATCGCTCTTCTTATGATTTAAGGGTGTGTGCTCACTGAGGCAGGCGGTGTGCGAGTTGTCGTCGTCGAGTACGTGGCGCGCGTGTGGCGCGTGCGGCGCGGGCGCGTGCTGCTCGGCGCCGCCCAGCTCGTCCGAGAACACCACGGGTGCCGAGCCGCCCGCCTCCGCCACCAGCGCCGCCAGCATGCCGCCCCCGCTCCCGCTGCCGCCTCCGCCAGAGCTCTGTCGGCAGACACACCTTTATAGAATACGGCTCTAATATACTAAGAAACTATTTTGGTTAAGTAACATGATTAAAAACACCTGTAAACGGATCGTAAATCATATCGGCTCGAAGGACCATGATAACGTTATGGTCCTTCGAAGGTTTATAAACCAGGCGTTGAGTAAACGGAAAGTTTCAAATATACAAATATTACTTAGCTATGAAACAGCTATTGGTTTAGGCGGTTTCGCCCCGCGATCATAAAGTTTTTGATTTATCTAACATTAACTGTCTGAATTTGATTGTTTACAATAATAATATAAAATGTGTACCTGAGCGGCGGCGGGTGGCGGCGGCGATATGACGTCAGCCTCGCGTTGGTGCTTCGGCGACGTGTTCGGCTGCTCCTCCTCCTTCAACGCTTTCGTTGACAGATTCTTCTTCAATTGCTAGAGCAACATTATGGGCATTACGATGAAAGGTATCTTACACAATATTTTGACTTAAATCTTTTTAAGACTGACTTAAAGAGTGTAAAAAGTTTAAGGTCAAACTCGATAAATAGCGCTGTACCGTTACTCTGAACCGCGGTATGGTTTGGTAACCTAGTGACGTGAATATTTTACGACACCCACCGTACCTGTCGGCAGCAGCACTAGTCCCATACGCGTCCGTACCTGAGTCTTGATGTAGGTGTCGATGAGGCCGAAGGCCAGGTCGCGGTTGAGCTTGGTCCAGGCGCCGCGCAGGTCGTGCACGGCCAGGCGGTGCGTGGGCGGCGCGCAGTAGCACTAGTCCCATACGCGTCCGTACCTGAGTCTTGATGTAGGTGTCGATGAGGCCGAAGGCCAGGTCGCGGTTGAACTTGGTCCAGGCGCCGCGCAGGTCGTGCACGGCCAGGCGGTGCGTGGGCGGCGCGCAGTAGCACTAGTCCCATACGCGTCCGTACCTGAGTCTTGATGTAGGTGTCGATGAGGCCGAAGGCCAGGTCGCGGTTGAGCTTGGTCCAGGCGCCGCGCAGGTCGTGCACGGCCAGGCGGTGCGTGGGCGGCGCGCAGTAGCACTAGTCCCATACGCGTCCGTACCTGAGTCTTGATGTAGGTGTCGATGAGGCCGAAGGCCAGGTCGCGGTTGAGCTTGGTCCAGGCGCCGCGCAGGTCGTGCACGGCCAGGCGGTGCGTGGGCGGCGCGCAGTAGCACTAGTCCCATACGCGTCCGTACCTGAGTCTTGATGTAGGTGTCGATGAGGCCGAAGGCCAGGTCGCGGTTGAGCTTGGTCCAGGCGCCGCGCAGGTCGTGCACGGCCAGGCGGTGCGTGGGCGGCGCGCAGTAGCACTAGTCCCATACGCGTCCGTACCTGAGTCTTGATGTAGGTGTCGATGAGGCCGAAGGCCAGGTCGCGGTTGAGCTTGGTCCAGGCGCCGCGCAGGTCGTGCACGGCCAGGCGGTGCGTGGGCGGCGCGCAGTAGCACTAGTCCCATACGCGTCCGTACCTGAGTCTTGATGTAGGTGTCGATGAGGCCGAAGGCCAGGTCGCGGTTGAGCTTGGTCCAGGCGCCGCGCAGGTCGTGCACGGCCAGGCGGTGCGTGGGCGGCGCGCCCGCGCTGGCGCCGGCCTCACGCCCGTACGACACGCGCCGGACCGACAGGCAATAACACTTCTCCATCACGCGAGGACTCAGTTGAGAATACTACAAACAAAACTTCAATTGAACTACATAATTTTTAAATTTTGACATTTTGCGCAGCACAGACTAAACACAAGCTAATGATAGCTTGAAACATGAGTCACAGAAAGCAAACAAGACCTCTGAGAAATAATCAGTACAAAAAATAGGTGTAAGCTATTATCGCTCTTATTAACAACTAATAAGGGCGGATGTTGATGATTCTCGTTTTTCGTGAATTGTGAGGCATTCCTATGTTGATCGATGGGGAGTAGTTGGTTAGTGTTCTGGCCATACCAGTGACAAGGGATTAGTGTGATAATTACTAATCTAAGTTTATTATTGCAGTGTGCAGCCCCGAGTCTTCGCCTTGCGTGGCAGTGAAGGCATTCGGGTGTTGGCTCTTTCTCCTTCTGACCCGTAGTTTCCGTGCTCGGTGATCATCTGTGTCAGCTGGTACAAGAGGCTCCCGTGTAGCCTCTCTAGTAACTTCCCCATGATGGGTCTTAACACCGCTCATGAAAATATACTAACCTCATCACCTTCTTTCTCCTCTGCCGCTAAGGTCTTCAACCATATTTCTGCGTCGTTCAAATCACAATTCATGTATACAGTAGTCCAATTGGCCCGTGGTCTTCGGACCAGGCCATCGTTAGCAGACACTAATGACAGACGGTGTTTGGACCCACACGTGACGCGGGCGCCTATAATCTCGATGCCACGTTGGAGGGAGGAAGAAGACCAGTAGAAAACCTTAAAAAAAAATTGAAATCGTAATGTATAGTGAATGGTTTTGGTTTTTTAGGATCTCGGCCAACACAAATAACAGTGGATTTTGAATAATCTGTTTGTTTCTTTGCCGTAGTAATCCCCGAAAAATAGCACATATTTGAGACATCATAAAGAACTGAAGTTAAATTGGACCCCTATTAATAGGAGTCGTTGTCTTTGCAGCTAATAATTAACACCAACTTTAAAAAAAATACAAGAAATCGTTTTATATTTTAATAACTAAGGTATTTATTACCTGTAAGTTGTGCAGCGTGAGTGACACGCTAACGTTGCGGTAGTGTCGCGACAGTTGCGGCTTGCGCGGCCGAACGTTCTTGAAGATGCGCCCGCGCCGAGTCGGACGTGTTATACCCGACAATATTAACTTCAGACTTTCGAACCACCTGCGAATTATACATACCCTTTGAAGTAAAACACTCTTGATTTGGGAAGTAAGCTGGTCCTGCTGTGAATCTAGTAAGGTTTCGTAACCCATTACGAAAAGTGTGAGTGGCGCAGCGAACAGAATTTGACAGATAAGACAGTGCAGATAGAAAGAGAGAGAATAACGTTTCGTATATCTAAGACACAGTGCAGCCTGCACTATTATTACATTTTATTTCGGTCGTGTGTTATAAAGCACATCGTGGTTTCCAAGTTGATTGATAGTTCTCATAGGAAGCTACGATAAACTTTTCTTGAATTTCAAATTTCATTCTATGACTGCCGTTACTTTTATTAGCGTTGCATAAACGGCACCTAACACCTAAACCTTAAAGCAAGGCCTCTCGTCCGTTGGGGACGCCGTGGTCCCACACCCGATAGGGCCACCTTAAGATGGTCCTGGGTAAGCCAGGGTGCGAGGAATATGCCAGTGGCAACTTCACCCTCGGCAACAGATTTATTTATGGATTTAGTCAGTTCAAGTCCGATATAACCATCCCCACTGGCTCCAGCAGGCAGGGGTAGGGATTTCTGCTCTATAAAAAATACCCGTTGATCAGCAAGTGTCTTACAGGTAAGTCTGGCTTACACAAGGCGTGTACGTTGGCGTCGGTACAAACATATTAGATTTAAAAGTAAACAAAAACGACATACCTAAGAGTGCTTCCATATAGTAATAAAACTGGACCATTGCCCTCTTTGTCGACTGGCTTCGTCTCCAAACTAAGGTGTAGATCAAGGCCTTGCGAACGGAATGCTCTGTACGAGTCATGCTCCTATACGACAAAAACACACAAATTATTTCTCTATCATGCCAGGAAAGCTACACAGATTTGGATTAAATTTGGCACCGAGATAGATTAGTCTGGATATATAAGCTATCCTAAACGTAACAACCTCCTATTCATAGAATGAAATAATTATAGCAATCACTTCCTCAATGATGCAGTCCCATAGAGACATGGCATCTCGGCAAATTCTTAACTCATGCAGCTTGAGTTGAACTGGATAACAATACGCGACTGGTTCTTACCCTTTTTCCGCTCATGTGAGTTGTGTAAAACTCAACTCGAGTTAAGAATACAACTCGAGTTAAGTTTACCCCGGGTTAACCCATCTCAAGTTTCATAGCATTGTTTTTCAAGTACCTGGTTACTGGAGTACTCGGGCAGCCTAGTGGGCGCGCAAGGTGCCACTGCATGGTGGTCTCGCGGATCAGCCACGCACTGCCAACCTAACTTCACGGATAGTCGCAATGCGGGCACCCGCAGTACTCGACAGTCGTCGTACTTGCTTGCAGTACGCACGTATACATCCAACGTGCCTAGGAAGCCGAGTTTACCTGCAAAGGGTGTGTAGAAACGAAATTGTATAATATTTTGGTTACAGAAAATGCAGCGGCTTAAAAGCAGACTTGGGATCGAACTTCAAGGCAATCTCCATCACCAGTGACTCATTAGTCGTCGTGGTGGCCTGCGCAGATGGACAGTGGAAGCAGCCATCTGAACCCTTTATTTTTCAATTAGGACTCCATTCGCTCAAGTCTTGTCCTTTCGTTTCCTTCTACTTCGCTCAAGTCGGGTCTACTTCGGTGTCATCACTGAGCACGTTTGGAACTGCTTTTTGTCGTTTAAGACTGCTCAATAACTTCTGTCACAACTATAAATTCCAGCACATCAACATATACTAGAAATCTGTATTTTTCACTACTCATTCGTTTTTCCTTTCTTCCACATGTATCTCCATACCTTCCACAAGACTCCAATACGTCTACATGGAGAGAATTCTTCCAAAAAGGCTCAACATCACTCCAGGTCTCCTCCATCTCCTCGGTAGTGTTGTAGAGGTCCAGCGACACGTGCAGCAGGTAAGTGAGCTAGGCACAGTTGACCGTGAGGCGTCCGTGCATGATGAACCTCACTTTGTCCCACTACGCCAATGGTGCCGATGGGTCTATAGACGGTCGGGAGACTTACCATTGGTCCAGTCCAGCACCAAATCACTCCAGGTGACCTCCATCTCCTCAGTAGTGTTGTAAGGGTCCAGCGACACGTGCAGTAGGCAAGTGAACTTGGCACAGTTGACCGTGAGGCGCCCGTGCATGATAAGCCTTACTTTGTCCCACCAGGACAACGGGGCTGATGGATCTAGAGATGGTCGGGAAACTTGGTCGAATGCTGTAGGAAGAAATAGCTATGATATTGTCGGCAGTTTATGCGAATACTAGATATTGTAACAGATTCTATAGTGATTTATTTGGTGTTTTTTCAGTAACCATGGTCACAAAACTATCATGGCTGCATCTGGTGGTTGTCGCATTATTTTAAAGTGTAAGTTTTCTTAAAGTATCCGAACGATGCTGAATTTTGCGTGTTAGTACTTATCCTATTCAGTTTTCATTACAATAATTCTTTTGACATTCATAATTTTAATTTGATTTGATTTAATTTTTAATAACTAATAAAATTTATAATTGAAGATTTGCATGCTGTAGTCTACGGCTAAACATGCTGTGCTTGTACATATTGTAAGATCTATGTTACCATTTTTAAAGGCAAATAAATTATTCTTATTCTTATTCTTACTTTTTCTTGGGTTTGATTAAGTGAACGATTGAAGCTAGCGAATCACTTGCTCTTGCTTGATTCTACATTTCTCGTTTAGATATTAAAATGAGGAGAAATACGGCCGGATACACCATTAGAACTAGTTTATCTTACATACCCAAGTTACAATGTGCGATGACCGGCTCCCAGCAAGGCCCAAATGCGTAGCTGTACTCCGCCATTTCACAGCACAAATCGTAGTACCATTTCAAAGGCATCATACTACGTTCTAGCTCCTGAGGACCCCACGGATGACCCTGATCTATCACCACAGTGCGGTAAGCTAAGGGAGAAATTTCTCGATATTATTTTATTCATGTTAGAGATTGAGTGATACAGGTAGTAATACAGTTATATGGTATAAAAAACTTGAAATATACGGTGTAATGGTTAGGTTATCCTAAGGCATGCACTGAAATTAATCAATTCTTCTTCTTCTTCTGTCGAGTTGACGGCATGTTTTGTTTGCCCAGTGTGCAGTCACCCTGATAGCGTTCTCAGAGGCACTCATGAGTTCCTCCGTTATACACGTGTGTGGGCAAGTAGGAGGAGACGTAGTAAGTCTTCCCGAAGAGCTATACCAATGCTCAGGCCCTCTCTGTAAGTAAGACACGCCGCAAAACTAATTGTAGTAAGCTATAGCAATTCAAGGGTCAATTAATCAATTAGCCTATTGTATTCCCCTGCTGGACATAGGCCTCTTCTCACCGGAATCATTATATAGCTATTGCTCCGAAAAATTGGACAAATAGGGCTCCGAAAGACCATTAGACTCTTCATCCCTCAAAATTCGCAAGCCTTTTTGAAATCAACCCTCATCACCATTATTTGTGCCGGTTACATTCGATGCCCTCACCTCGAGATCTGGGGTCTGCCGGGGTCCTATTTCATGTTGACAAACGCGCAAAGCACCCTTATGGTAATTGTTGAAGTGTACTTCAGCGATACACCTAAGCCTAGATATACCTTCAAAAACTAGAACCGTTCATCCTATCCTCTTTCCAAATTCCTTATCCATTCTATCCTGTCTATATTTAATACTGGAGACGTAAATACCTCTTGGCGGAGCCTGCTCCTCAGCTGCGAGCAGTGTTCCCCACATCCTGAGGTCGCTCATACTGAGCAGCGGCTGCGGGAAGTCACGCAGTAGGAGTTGCCACTGAGAGCACGACATGTTGATGCTGCGGCACCATAGCGTGGTGAACTCGATACCGTCTTCCGGCCACGGGCTGCATGGGAGGCGGATTGGAATACAATTCTAAGAACACGTCTTTTTCATATTACGTAAGTACTAATCTAATTAGAAAACATATTTACAGGCTGCATTATATTACAATGAGTGAGTCTGTCAACTTGTCCCAGTGCCAAAAATTCCTATTTTTTCATTATTGCTACTTCTTAAGTAGTATTCTGTTATATAATATATCTGATGCACGAATATGAAACGGAAGGTTGTATGGGAAAACCCCACTAAGGAATTTAGAGTCTTGGCTACATGTTGATTAACGGGCGAGTCAAACGCCAAACAAGTTCAAGTTCCCCACAGTACAAACTTGGATTGTAACCAGGACTAACGCTATGATGATGAACAGTCATCTTTCACCAAACCATTTTCCAGTTTTGCCCCAAGTTTACATTTTGGAGTCTGGAATCTGATTACTATTTCTCATTGGTTAATTTCCCGGAAGCAACTCGACTGGCGTTTCAACATCAAGCGGAAAGCTAGCACCAGAGTCTCGTTTATTGTTTCGCAGGTGCACTGACTACCCAGTGAGGTTGGTTTTGGCCTTGAAAGTGTTGTATAGCTTTGTATATCCAAGAAATAATGACCTCTGACAGCCTATGTGGCGTAGCGGTAGTTAACGCGACCGCTACGCAGGAGGCGCTTCGATATCGCCTTTGGGTTGTGGATGTCAGTGGCAGTCGCTCCACAGAAAATATCAAAGTTCAGCCAAATGCGCAGTTGCAGCTGAAAGCTTCGGATCGCTACAATGGAGAGAATCCAAGAAATGATGACCGCTGACCTGTCGTAGTCGATATCCCTCAACTTGGCCGTAGCGTTGGCGGCCCCGTGCAGCGAGGTGTCGGCCAGCGCCACGAGCGTGAGGCGCGACACGGCGCAGGCCACGAGGCGCGTGCGCGGCGGCGGCGCGGCGCGCGAGCGCTGCACGTAGATCTGCGCGTCCTTGTGGCGCAGCGCCGCGTACAGCTCCTCCACCTTGCCGGCGGGCAGGAACAGGTGCGGCTTGCACAGCTCCTGCACCTGCACACCACCGCACGCGTCACGCCAGCAGCCCTAGACCGGTGTCAGTGCTCCACCGACCGTCGGTACGTACGTCAAATTCGTAAAGCGCTACAGCGCTGGACCGAACGTACGCACGCGCATATTACTACGCACTGTCAGTCGAGCACGTGCGTATGCATGCCGTCGGTCGGATGACGCGCTATGAAACCAATTAACGCATTCAGTGCTGCGCTGATCGGTGGACCGACCGTACGGACCGTACGTCCATTTCGTGTACGACTACCGGTCCCGGTCAGATCGTTGTCAGGAGAGCACTATATGATATAAACTGACGGTGGGTTAACAAGTATCGTCAGGACGGAACGTACGCACCGACGGTCGGTGGAGCACTGAAACTGTCCTTATACCAAATCACACGCACCGAGTTAAGTGGCGAAACAGTGCACTCGGACGATTGTTCGGTACGTATGAATTACTCGGCGCTATGTTCATTCGTACCGAGCACTCGGCCGAAAGCACTGTCTCGCCACTCCACTCGGTGCGTGTGATCAAGGTATTAGCATATCAAGTACATGAGATATGTCTACATCAAGACGTTTTGATCACGTGACAGCTTTTTTAGTTATTTCATTGATCGAAAAGATATCTTGTCAATTTCCGCCCCGCCGAGGCTGTAGCACCTCGAAAAGAAACACCACACGATCGCATCCTACCCTTCTAATAATGTATAAGTTGTTTGAAAGTTACTTGCGAAGATGAATAAAATTTGGCTGAAACACAGTTTAACATACTATCCTCCTACATAACTAATTTGGTTCTACAATACAAGGAGTTGATTCAGAATTTTAAAAATTGTTTCCAAGATTAATAACACACACTTTTAATAATGAGAAAGAGAGAGGAGATAAACGAAAACATAGTATATTCCTTTACCGATTTTCTCACTTCATAGATTTATATGAATTAAAAAATACAGTTATGAGTTCGCGGAGTACATTTAGCAAGCCAATTACAAATAAATCACAATATACTTAGACATAGCACTTACAAGAGAAAAACAATATACCCCTCTAAGCATTCCTGCCAAATTTCACGAAATTCAGTTATACACACATGCACAAATTGCCAGAACGAAAAAAACATCTACTTTAAAATCAATTCACTACTCTGACTGCTCTCACAACACAACTATAAAAAGTGATTGCGTGGTAATCGTAGGGGGCATATCAGATATAGGTAATAAACTGACGGAATCAATGTTACAACTTATAATTGAGTGGTTAACGTACTAGGTTCAGTATGGATTTAACGAGATACTAATTATCTCATTCAAGAAAATCGTATGACATTAAGTACAAGATTACTTCCGGAGTTTAAGGGTAAACTGCGATGTCTTAAGGATTGGAGGTAGTTTAGTTGGATGTACTTCCTCTGTTAGGTGCCTCCAAATTTGAACTGAAAAATCCATAGGTATCCCATCCGACCTTGTCATTATTCATTTAACTATTTAATCCATACTAAAAAGTAGCTCTGTCTGTCTGTCTGTATGTTACGCTTGCACGCCGAAACCTCTGAACCAGTTTTGATGAAATTTGGTTTAGGGGTAGATTAGACCTTGAGAAAGGAGAGAGAAAGGACATAGGCTATACTTGGTCGCGATAACCAACATCTACGCGGGCGGAGTCGCGGGCAAAGGCTTCTTAGATTATAAATGGACATAAATACTGTTAATAATGAGTTTTATATACTAGACAAGGTTTTGAAAGACATACACGTGTCACAATTCGTAGGCGAGTCGGGAATGATTTTTGACACTTATAACATCCGTACGACACAAAAAGTCTTACATTTTCACTGTTCAATTAGTAGTATTTCGCGGTACCTTTTTGTTTTGTACCGTCTAGCAGTATACTTGTGCCCCAGAGAACACGTTAAGTCGTTGGTCCCGGTTGCCATACGAACATCTCTGGCATTCGTTCTTTGGTATCGCCAATTAGTTGTGGTCAGGTGGCAGTCGCTTCACGTAAACTATCGAAACTCAGCCGCATCACAGTTACATCGGAAAGCCACCCCAACTTAGTTAGGACAAGGCTAGGAGAGAAAGACCGTCTAGCAGACGCAGAGAGGTCATTGACAGCAGATAAAGTAAGTCAGTACCTTAGCATCAAGCATTGTCCGTCGTTTTTGGCTCTCCTTGTACTCGTCTTCCAACAGCTCATAATTGTCACGCAGCTTCACCTCGAAGGGATCATCACTCATCTCTATTATAATCTCATCAATCTAAAACAAATGTAATATTTCTTTGGACGTTTTAACGTATCTATAACAGTACTGAACACAAAAAAAGAACAGTGCATTCTTACCTTTATATGCAAATCACTAGGCAGAGGACTCTCAGCTGTGAACGGTTTCTTCTTGATTTGATGCACCAGTTTGATCCACTTGAAAAGAGACACAAAATCGCCCTGTATCGATTCTGCGAACCGGTGCTTGTATGGGAATATCATGCGGACTGAATCTATATTGACTGACCTGAAATATATTTTATATTAGAAGCTCTTAAATATAAAGAGGGTCATAATTATATACACGTACCATGTTAACAATGGTGGCACTCAGCTTGACGACCTCAGCAAAAGAGAATCGTCGTCTACGCACCGCGTGACACCCACCGGTCCCACTAGCGCTGCGACCATCCCCCCTGCCCAGCTATGCTATGCTGACCCCTAAATGCAATCCAACCGAGATTGGATACTATGGAGGATTTTTTTGATGTCACTCACCAAACCTTGTTCCACATCAGAACGAAGCCTTCGCTGGCCTTCCTCTCGACCCTCACGTCGTGGTCATCCGCAGCTCGTTCCATGGAGTACCCATCCACGCTCACCACTTCATCACCGTTCAATATCATGTTCAGCTTACTCCACACAATAGATAGTCCTTTTTCGTGGTCATAACCTATCGTCATATCATCTAGAAAATTAAAAGCACGTGTTTACATACAATATAATTATATACGGTCTTAAGAAGTGATACTGTCTTATATAAATAAAAAATAATAATTAACAGTAACCGACATTAGAAATCCTCCAAGTTTTACTAAACTTTTTTCGGTCGTTTAATGGCTGGGATTCGAACCCAAGACCTCTCGATTACAAGGATACCGGTGTAACTATTCATTAATATAGGAAAACAGCATAAAATAACGCGCCCTAAATACTTTTTAACCATAGGAGAGAAGTACTTAGCTGACATATTTATAACATTTTCGATAGCTCGAGGTTTGATGTTGAATCTTAATGAAAGATAAACTTACCAGTACCAAACAACATGTTATTCTCCGCCGATAATATTAATCCTAAATTCGTTTCTCCTTTAAACGAAACCCTCCAATCCAACTCTCTCCCTTTCTTTCTCACCACACTAGTCCTTCTCTTTTTAAACTCTTGCGTAAACTCCTTCACAGCCCTGACGAGAGTTAGGATCTTCAGATGTAAGTTCACGCTCCATTCCAAGTCAACATTCTCGATGAATTGAAAGTCGATCAGTGCTGAATATCTTTCCTTAGATATGATATGTTCTAAACGAGCTAGCTTTACGTGGAAGAATGTTACTGGTATCTCATCCGATCGTTGACAATGTACGTTACCTAAAAATTATAAACAGTTGCTTTTTTTGGTTGCTTTGTGTGTGGTGTTGAAGGCTAGATGATTACTCTAACAAATGATATTTAATAAATGTTTTATAAGCTGACAACTTTAATTGCGTGAAGCAGGATCAGTAGTTCCATAGAAGTTCAGCTTATCTCCAATAGATGGCGCTGAACTGCAGTTTCTTAGAAGTTCAACTTGATTTCGCTAGATGGTTCTGAATTTCATGAAGTTTTATTTCTATATCCCTGTTTCTCTACCTCTTTTTTAGCTGGATCTTTGATATTTCAAGCATTCATATGTCATGACAATGTTATTGCGAAATCTGCTTACTACCAGTCATATCTCTGTTTACCTAGCATAAAAATAAACTCACCCTTATAAGGCACAACATCCACCACCTTCAACCCTGAAATAACTGCGCCACTTTTATTGACCGATCTCTCTATCGTCACAGCATCAATTCTAGTCATCAAACACATATCCTCATTCACCAGGAGGAATAGGTTGATGTGAGACAAGGCAATGTTCACGGCAATATTAGAGACAGATTCTGATGGCTCTTCGGGAGACACTGGTACGTAAGTAGAGGTTTTGTACTGGTTGATGCAGTCGGCTAGTGATATGATGGTCTCTGCGATGACTGCATTCCATTCGAGGCGGAGACAGTCGATCATGGCTTCTACCTGAATATGCAATAAAACCAGAATTTACATTAAAGTCTAAGATCCCAAGCGGTGCGATCGCACCGCGAGTCTATTGTTTACCTATTGTGTCTATTATTTACTCACTTGACAGGTTAAATGACTGACTCGCAATGCTGTATAACTGTGAGAAAACAGCAAGGCAATAAAAACTTATTTCAAATTTTTCAAAACGCTAAATTAAATTCAAATTCAAATTCATTTTATTGCGACATATGGGTACATAGTTATTACAGTTTATGCATTAGACATATGGGTACATAGTTATTACAGTTTAATTACAAAGTGTATTTTTACAAATCAGACAATATAGTAAGTAGCTGTCAGAGAAGTAGAAGAAAAAGAAAGGTACTATACGGTTGTGGGTATTAGAGACATTCGGGGCTAAGACAGACTCATCTGCAAGCCGATATCTGCTGATGAACGGGTAAGGCTATGGTGCCGGCTTTTCTCTCGGTTTTGGGAGATCAAGTAGGTATTAATTTAGTAAGATAAATGAAAAAATAAAGGAGGAATTTGTATAAATACCCCTCCTTATACCCCGAGCTATGAGGTGAAAGTCGCGAATGCAATGGGAAATAACGCTAAGATGATATGTAGAGAGGCATCTTTTTACAATTTTGGCATAGCAAATACACTCTTTTTTATTACAGAAATAGTTTACTGTAGGTCGCAATCACAATTTCATTAATTTAAGCCATGGACAACAGATAGTATAGAATAAAAGTCAAGTGAGCCCAACAGCCAAATTCAACAAGTGTGACTGGCTGTTCTACAATGCGGTGTAGCCTGCCACGGCTACGTTCTGTACCTTGGAGTCGGTGGGTCCATGTGTGGCCCACTTGACCAGTGCCACGGCCAGCAGCGCCTCGCCCCAGGCGTGCTGGCGGCGTGGAGGCGGCGCCCGCAGCGCAAGGGCGCGCGCCCCCGCGCCCGCCCAGCCGCCGTCCACCAGCAGCTCGGCGCCCCACTGCCGACCGCCCACGGCTTGGCGGCTCACGGCGCAGCGGTACCACTCCTCTGGCCATACACATACACGATAAGTACATAATATGAGTTGTATGTGTGTGTGTGTGTGTGTGTTTAAGCAAACACAGAGAGGAGGTGTTGTAATTAGTTTTACGCATACACATTATCACGTCTTTTCTTTGGCTTTACTCTCGGGGTGTTAAAAAGAGGTGAATAAATTCGGTCAAACGTAATAGGGGGTGACCCTATTGCAGTATCCCGGGTTCTTTTGTTGACTCGAGCCATGCATCTGTCTGAGGCTGAATCTGGGCTGTATTTTTTTTTATTTTGCTTTTGAAAAGATGCGTGAAACTTTGCGAGGGTTTGGATATGTATAGTGAGGGGTCAATTTATTTTACATTTTAACTGCATTCTATGTTTTGACTTTGACTTTGACTCTCTCACTAAATTCAACAGAAATACAACACGCAGTTACAGGACCTAGTCAAATTAATGCTAATGAAATGACTGAAAAACCCATTTTTACGTCTGTTAAGAAAATAGAACATGAAATATTTTTCTTTCAAAATCCATTTACCCCAAACACTAATAGTTTGACATATTTACCTCTGGTCTCCAATAACTGATCTAGTTTGACCTTCACTCCACTGCAACCGAAACCCAGAGCGTTCTCGTTCAATAGTCGTGCATGCACTGTCACTGAGCGGAGTTCAGCGCAACCTTGCACTATACATGACGAGAATATGCGAGTGACCCATAGCGGTGGGGAGGGGGCTGAAAACAAACGCGACTACTGATTAACTTAAAACAGGTGCGATCAACGTTATCAAAAGTTGCGAACAAACCAGCCAAATAGAAAGGAGAAACTACACCTTACTGTATCTACATTTATCTCAGGCTTTTGATACATAGGGTTACGATTATTTTACCAATATTTGCCCGTCTTGTAGATTCAAAAATATATTTTGAACATAATCTAAGGCTATATCTAATAAGTAGATCTTATATCTTTTGATTCCATCTATATTCTGAACTCAAGTAAATAAAAGCTGGGGTACCTCAAGGGAGTGTCTCAGGTCCATGAAAAACTTTTATGGAAGTCTTGAATAACAGTTTTTAACAGTTCAGTCAAATGATGATAAAAAGTGAATTTGCTTACATTGAGTTTCCACTTCCATAATTTGTAATGGCTGTGATTTCTTCAGTTTTTGTTTGACAGATGTAAACCATTTAAATGCATCTATGTGATTATAACTAATGTTTAGTGTACTTATTATTAAATATAGATTTAGGACGCCTTTCTCAAGCTGAAACAAAACATTATGTAATGTATGTTGGATTGGAAATGACAATTCTGCAGGACTATCAATACTTTGTAAATGAGAACATTCCAAACAAATCTTTCGTATATGCGAATTCCATAAATAATGAACCTAAATAGCTTATGTTACTTCATTTGTCCTGCTTCGTCAGCAATACATGAAACATTGTCAGTAGTATCACAAGTCTTCACCACTTAACTTTTTTATTAAAGGTCTTTGGTAACACACCTACCCACAGCATAACTAACACAAACTATAAGGCGCGTCAAAGAAAGTCGTCCACATACCTTGGCATCTAATTTGAGCTTATTCAACAACATTAACTTCTCCCTGCCCGCGAAGACCTGATATTGGTCCATTTGGAATGCTATATACACCTGCGGTAGACCGCCCATCTCCAAACCGGCATCATCCAGCATTGATGCTGCACTATACCTTGAGTTCACCTGTGATTAAAAATCAAACTGGTCAGCTCTATAGAGGATGTTTTGTTTTTTATTCTTATTTAGTATTTTCAGACTATTTTGTAAAACTTATGTAGATACATGAATAAAATCACAATATACCAAAACTATAGCTATGACTAAAAATAACTAAACTTATTGGGATTATACTTACTTGTAAACTTTGTATAGACATTTCGAAGTTCGTGTTTACTGTTTTGTCTGTACAAACGACTGTGGTCGAGTCTATTCTTAAGCTGAATATCTACAAAAATACAACAAACATATAAACATATGCACATATGAACAGTGTACATGAAATTATTTAAACTAGAAATAAAATTGAAAAAGAAGTCGGGTAAAATATAAATTATATAAAACTAGCTTTTGGCCGCGGCTCCGCCCGCGTGGATGTCGGCTAACGCGACCAAACATAGGATGAGTCCTTTCTCAAAGTTGATTCTGCCCCTTTACCAAATTTCATCAAAATCCGTCCAGTGGTTTAGGCGTGACAAACTGACACACAGACACACAGACACACACACACACACACACTTTCACATTTATAATATTAGTATGGATAAATCGTGATAGATTCTGTTAAGTGGTTTTATTTCAAAGAGTAATATTCGCGCAAACTTTTGACAGTATCATAGAAATAAGATATTCTCACCTTTGGTATAACAGGCGATAACCTAGGAATGATGGTACTGACGTGGTTCTCCTCTAAGTTGCCCTGCACCGACACAGGGCGGCGCTTTTTATGCTTCCTCATAAACTCATATAAATCATCTTGAAATGTCACTGTTGTGTTACTGATCATTGCATGGATTTTCTAAAAGCATTAAACATATTACGCCTAACTTAAAAATATCAGGAGTAAATAGACGATTTCACATTTGCTGTAATCCAGCATTTTTTGAGTCACATGCATTTGACCTCTTCATAGATTATGATACACAACACATTTTACTGATATGTGCTATCTGCAAACATTTAATTTGTACATATCCTAAGCTTATATCTTTCAAGTAAGTCCTATATCTGTTCATTTTGACCTCAAGCAAATGAAGACGGGAGTGTCTCAAGGAAACACCTTAGAGTTACCAAAGCCCACATCTTAGGTAAATCCCAAGATGACACAGTCAGGGCACTCCCGAAAGATAATAACGCGTCCGAGCTTGAATCTAGACTTATATTCCATAAACGATTTATGATAGGAGCCCAGTCGAACAAAGTGGGGTTGGGAGTACGAGAGCCAGAAAGGGACCAGGATATACTTAGGTCCTTTCTGAAGCAAGACGAAAATGATAAATATCGAGTGCACGCGATGAATTTGGAAATCCAAAACGAATGGTTGACAATGGGAGAGTTCTGCATACCGATGGCTTTAAAGTGGCGCACCTTGATCTATGAGTGGTCGCCGGCCCTGTTAAAATTCTATCTTAACGCCTTTCAGATGACCCTTCCAGACCAGAGTAATCTGGTAAGGTGGGGGAAGGCCACAGAAAAACAATGTTATACGTGTGGTGAGGCAATAGGGACGGCTAGGCACATATTAGTAGGATGTAGGGTGCTTCTCGATAGAGGCCAATACTCACGCCGCCACGATAAGGTGCTTTTCATCATACGCGAAGCAATGAGTCTGGCAGTAGCTAGAGCCCAAAAAGGATTGACTACTAACAGACGACATATCAACTTTGTGTCTGA
The DNA here is from genome assembly GCA_949126895.1 of Eilema caniola. Taxonomy (NCBI): domain Eukaryota; kingdom Metazoa; phylum Arthropoda; class Insecta; order Lepidoptera; family Erebidae; genus Eilema; species Eilema caniola. The sequence continues at coordinate 3,130,784 of OX421466.1, forward strand.
AGGTTCATCCATAAAATCCAGGAACAAACCTTATTCAATCTTAGATACTGCCCCAGATTGGACTCTCCTAATCGACACGTATGAAAAGCACTATAAAATTCCGGAGGATGTTGGGGTTTCGTCATCTAGACCGGACATATTTCTATACTCGAAAACGACAAAATATGTGGTCCTTGTGGAACTTACTGTACCGTGGGAAACAAATATACCGAAGGACCACACACTTAAGAAAAATAAATACTATGATCTCACAAACGAATTAATCAAAAACGGTTACGTGGTTAATTTGTATGCAGTGGAAGTGGGAGCTAGAGGTATACCAGCTAAATCTCTCTATAACCTACTTAAAGATCTAGGCCTATCGAGAGCTACAATAAGCTCATTACTAGGACGAATGTCTAAAGCGGCACTAGTAGGTTCGTATCAAATTTGGTTAGGCAGGGAGGGGAACTTGGGTAGTGAAGGTGAGTGTTGATGTACATCAACAAAAGGGGCCCCTTCTAAACCTACACTTGGGTCGCAAGTCCCAGGCACTGTTCCGAGTTCCCAACTCAGCAACGCGATGGACCCGGCACCCGCACGGAGAATCCATGGATTGCTAAGAATATCGTCTCTAGGACCAACCACTTTTTGAGCCATATTTGGCCTCTTTGGGGATTATCTTATTAAATTACTAGCTGTCGCCCGCGGCTCCGCCCGCGTGGATGTCGGTTATCGCGAATCGGGGTATGAAAAATAGATGTTGGCCGATTCTCAGACCTACCCGATATGCCCACAAAATTTCATGAGAATCGGTTGAGCCGTTTCGGAGGAGTTTGGCAACGAAAACTGTGACACGAGAATTTTATATATTAGATTGCCATACACTACATTCTCCAGCCCCCTCTAATGTCGATCGGTTGGCCGCCTTAACATAGCACAACACACCTCAGATAGATGCCAGAAATGGTATAAAAAAAGAATACATTACTCACCTCAACATTCAATGGCCCGTCAGCCTTCACAGTCCCCTCAATAATCAAAGAACAGGCAGCTTCACCCAAACACTGTCCTTTACCAACAATTTTTACACTAGCGTCCACTAACTTAGTCGAGAAGACCAGTGCTCTGGCAGGTCCACCGGCTGCACCGTCTGCATGAACTTCAGTAGCATTTGCAGAGAGTGTCCATGGTGCTTCTGTGGTACCGTTATGGATGGTTATCGAAGCATTAAACATGTGAACACCCATAAACTGTGGGACAATTAGAATAAAGTATTAATTTGTGCCTATCAATCAGTTATTTTTTATACCACTTAGGTGGCAGAAAGCACACAGCCCACCTGATGAAAAGTGGTTACCGTGGTCGTGTGCAACACGAGGGGCATTACACTCGCGCTGCCAACTGCTGAGAAAAGAAAGTTTCTGTGCCATCAGTGTGGAAGATAAAGCAGGACAAGCCTTAGGTCTTCCCACTGACAGCACAAAAACTCTCCAATGAGCTCTGGCTACCCTTCTCACCGCCGGGAACACAACACGAGGTTATTATAACCTGTTATTATTTTGTAGGGGGGACATACTTCCCCAGTTAGACTGCTCAATTGAACCATATTGCTGTATAGGATTCATCCTATGTGTGTCAAATCTCAATTTGTGTATTTTTTAATGTTCATTAATGTAACAAATGATAAGCAGTTACGCAAGACTTGCAGCTACCACAGGGGTACTTAAAGAGCTGCCACTTACAGATGAGTAGGAAAACAGAAATAAGGACTTTCTTATTCTTCTTTTTTGTATGGCTTGTAAGAACACTAGATGCCATAACTGCCTGAAACTACGACATTCAACCCCGTTTCATATAATTGAATGAAATTCAAAAAAATCTTATTTTTTTAATCAAATGATATTGTCAATTGCATCAAAATAGAAAGAGGCAAGCTTATTGACACGATCTTATGTGTGCATACCAGTTCCCATAATATAAAATTTTAAGAGCCTTAAACATTATACTCTCTGTGTTTATAGGGTCGGCAGCGCGAGTGTTATTCCCCAGGTGTTGCACACATCCATAGGCCACAGTAACCACTTTCATCAGGTGGGCTGTATCCTTGTCTGCCACCTCAATAGTATACAAAAACTATTTCTGTAGTTTCATGACTTAATGTCAGTCAACATTAATAGTTGATAAAAAGTATATAGCTAATTTTATACATATACCTGTGCAAACATTATCAAGCTAGGAGGTAGCTTCTTATCCCGAAAATCCAACAACTTTGGTGTTCCTAAGGTATTTAGACTACTCTCTAAATTATTAAGGTTAGTGGCCATATCGTCGAACACTTCTCGGGAGGTCGAATTCTGTTTGGAGAGTAACGGTTTAAGGATGGTCTCCACCACCACACTCCGCTTTTCTTCCACATTGTTAGTTATCTCCACCCCACGGATGACTACAGACACCAGTTTGTTAATCTCAGAGTTGAAACAACTGCTTTGGAAAGATATTTCGTTGATGTGCTAAAAAACAAGTAAATACTTGAACAACATTATTTTTAGAGGTTTGTTTGTCAGATGTATCTATTGTGAGTATCTATAATGAACCAGAATCAAAACAATTCTAATTGGTAAGGTAATTTTGGTATGCTCTAAAGAAATATTCTTCAGAAAGTTGATCAAAACATTTTTTATTCATTATAATTTTAAATTAGAAACTGAACTTTAAAAGAAAAAAACGAAACCAAGTACATCAGGGTCTCCGCTCACTGCACACACCCTTTATAATTAGCTCTAAACAGAGTGATAATTAAATTGACGTAACTTACAATAGAATACCTATCTTTCGATAGGCTCACATCTTTCAAAATTAACTTCGGCACGGCGATTCTCCCTATCTTGAGTTTTATATTGTACTTTCTCATAAACAGCCAAGCCAGTAGTGTCGGTAACAGCCTAAAAATATGTCCATATGTTACCAAAATAGTAAACAAAACACAAAACAATAATAAAAATAGCGGTGTCATCGCACTATTGATTACTTACCACGACACACATGAGTAAATAAAAATAAATATGAAACACAATATCAGTAGGGCGTTCATGTTTGAACGGTTATCTCATTTAGCTAAATCATTCGCAAATTAATTAAGTAAATACATAATCTCGGATGTGGATGGGAGCTCCAGTTGGAAAACAATAACCTCGAAACTGAAATGAACTTTCATCTGTCAGAAGTATCATAATATTTCCGAACGTCATATTTTAAGTGTTCGGAAATATTTACAGGTGACTCCTGCGGACCGGTACTTTCGTGTGAAATTGGAATTCGCATAGAATTTTGAATCTTTCGTATTTTATCGTTATGAAATGAAACTCCTAAATATGTGATCAAATCACAAGATCTTGTTACCTTTTTCACTTTTTCGTCTCTCAGGATAGTGGCGGTCGGAAACAGCAGCCCTTCTGTTTCAAAGTCCCCCACTTTGAAACAGAAGGGCAGACGCTGCCACCCACGGTCAACTGCGATCGAGGTGGGAGCCCTTTTGAGGGTTGCTGGAAGCTTTCTACGTATCTCTCTGATTGATTAGAAAAAGGCACGGTGGAGAAGCGGCAAGGGGACAGGAGGCTTCTACGAGAACAGTCCTGGAGGTGATACGTTAAGCAGGCCCCCTTTACGAGAGTAAGATGGGATCACCGTGGTTACTACACTCGAGAGGGTCATCTCGAAGTCGAAGAGTCACAAACCCAAGGTCAGCTGAGTTGCGAGGGAATTTTCTTATTGGCTTGGGTCACCTTGCACCGCCCTATAGTAATTAGCAGTAGCGAAGGATGATAATTTTCAAAAGGAAAGTCGGTTCATTTCTACTACGGCTTCCTTTTGCAGAGTAAGCTGGCAGGAATCGGGTTATAGGGCCTGAGGTGGCCATCATAATAATAACTGAATGTAAGTTAGACACGATGATGAGCGGTTGTCCCTCCTTGATGGCTGCTTCTGTTAGTGCTGCCATAGGCCCGGTAATCTTCTTCATTCAAGCGTTAATTCCAGTCGCATCCGTAGCTTTCAACTTGGTGTTTGAGGTCCGCTTTAACCGCTCTAACTGCAGATTTGCCTTGACTTCAACATTTACCGTGAAGCGATTGCATCTGACCTCCACAACCCAAAAGCGATATGAATCAGTGAAGCTAGACCAGTTCTTGAACTATTTAGGGCATTCAGGCCAAGACCCGTAACGATTGCCATGGATGTTCGTATGGCTTAACGTGCTCTCCGAGGCACGACCAGATCAATGCAAATACCCACATTCATGCATACAAATATTTGCACCGAGTGGGGATCGAACCTGCACTTCCTGCGTAGCGGCCGCGTTCACTACCGCTACACTAGATAAATTAGCGTTTCCTAGACCCTATACTAAGCATATTAGTTAGTACTTTTTGTAACTAATAGTGTATTAATAGAAACACCCAGATTAATGCCGTTAGACATGCATTGCATCGAGTGGGAATCGAACCCGCGATTGTCAACAGTTTCTATTAGCTGTATTGAAATAGAACGTAAAATAATAAAACAATGCTTTTAAGTTATGTAACTTTATTTAACAACTAAACTATACACATTGCAAATATAAGTAAAACAAAATTAAGGCCAAGATCTCTTGGCTTCATAGCCTTCATACTTCTTCCTTGTCTTCAACCCAGACACTATGGTGGAACTCTTTGGGAAGGCTGATACCCCACCAAATATGGTATCTTTATCTGGAATTGAAATAAACAATTAAATGAAAGAATGTATAACACTACTGGACGGATTTTAATGCTGCTTTGTTAGAATATTCTTGACTTAAAATCTGATCTAATGATCGCAATTGGATGAGCGGAGGTGGGGATACGTCTAAAGGCCGCGATAGCCGATATCCACGCGGGCGGAGCTGAGGCTATATATCTATGTAAATGCATAACATATATATATATTTAACATATATGCATATATATATTTTGTCTGGATTGTAGCACTTGACTTCATCATCATCATCATATAAGCCGCACATACAGCCACACGCTGCAGAACATAGGCCTCTCCTATGGACTTCCAGAATGAACGATCCAAAGCAGCCCGCATCCAGCGCTTCCTGCCGACTTTGATGCGGTCGGCCTTCTACCTGGCCGTTGGCAGAATGGCCGATGGCGCAAAAAAAATCTAGACCGCGTACAGGCAAACGTGGTGCAGGACGCCTAACAGCCAGTAGGAAGAACTTGACTTTGTAAGAAGAACTGTACTTCTGATTACCAGAACATTCTGGTCCAAAGTGTCCAAGGGATAGCTACAGCGGGATCTCCCATATGACGAACCAGCTAACTTACAGCGGGAGAAATTTTCATAGTTACAGATATATTTTTTAACTAACCTGGGTGGTACCGAACATAATCAGGTTGTACATGCAAGTTCTTGGGCAGCTCCATTTTCTGTAGAGCCTCATATGGTGTAGCTTTGTCTACTGGAGTGCTGTAGAAGTCTATTAGATCATCTGAAAATAGTAAGATATAAGAAAGTTTAGTAATTGTGTAGTGTACAAGTATTCCTAAAAGCTGATAATAGGTGAGCGCATTCAACAATGTCAGTACTACAACTGATCAATGGTTGATATCTTAACTCCATTACATGTTAACTACAATGGTGTCCATAGGCAACATTTGACTGGTAATGAATGTCAGAGCAGGTAGCTCATCATCAGTACTGGACTGGTTTTAATTATCACACATCTCAATAGCCACAATCCTTATATATATAAAAATATCGTGTCACGATGTACGTTCGCTATAAACTCGTACTGAATGGATTTTGATAAAATTTTGTAACCCTTAACAATATGGTCCAACTTAAAAGATAGGATATATATTATAGCCGCAATCCGAATTCCAGGCAGATGGAGCCGCGGGCAACAGTTAGTACATATTATAAATAGAACACACAGACCAATGCAACTATACACTTTCATGCATACAAATATTTGCACTGAGAAGGGGATTGAACCCGCCCCTCCTGCATAGCGGTCACTTAGCATGGCAGCAGTGAATGCCACCAACAAAGGCTGTGACTCCTACCAATTTGTAACAACTAGGGTGTAGCATAATTATATTTAAAAATTTAAACACTATGTACATACCAACACATTCTATTGAATGTAAGCGTGAATTAGGCACATCATATCCAGTCTCTTCAAAGCAATCCTTCAGGACTGCAAACTTGGTTTCCAGGGCTTCAAATGTAGAGTCTGGTTTCAAACCATTGTTGGCACAGATTTCATTGATAGTCTCCTCTATGTTGGCTGGTGGGTCCCATGGTTTTGTGGGCCGGAGGAAGCTATGAGGAAATTCATACACTTACAAAAAAAGTATTCAACTTAGTAGCTAATGTCTAGGGTGCACTGAAATGTGTTGAATGAATATCTCGAAGAATTATTATTTTTTGGAGTGTGTTGTTTTTTTTTTTTTGTTTTTTTTTTTGGGAGAGAACTTTGGTTTACAGGGAATATCAATAGGTTAAATTTAATACGGAACAAAAAATGATTTAATACATCATTTTTTGTTCGGTATTAAATTTTTAAATTGATATTTTCTAATCTAAATCTTATCACAGTACACAATGTTTTAACAATAAGATAATATTTCAAGTTCAAAGCACCCAGGTTCAGGTATAGAATGTAAGCCACATTTTTCGTATAGAATTTGACTGATACAAAGCAAAACTTCATTGAAAAACATTGAATGTACCAATTTGAATCACCCCACTTTGGAAGTAGAGTTTTCACATTAAGGGAAAGTATTGTTTTCCAGCCGGTGAGCATAGTCACCAGAGAAAATTAAAAGCTTCATATCACTCATATTGAACTGAAGGTCTTACCCTCTAGCAGCCAAGGATTCAGCTGCCGCTTGAAACTTCTTGTCTATTTTAGGTACCTTCTTTTGTTTATGTCTTACTATCGTTACCTGTAAGTTTAACAAGTAATAAGTTTATAAATGATTAATTAATTTATTACTATGAAGTATGTTTGTGCAATGAAAATAACCTGTAATTGTTTGCATGGTGTTGTAATCAATAGGTTGCGCAGCATGATAAACGATGTGGTTTATCGCTTATACGTTTGAATAAATAATGAGACGCCGAGAAAAAATTAAATAGATATAATAATAAATTCTTATTGATCTCAAGGACTTTAACAATTCATTTTTTTTTATTTTGCTATATTATTATTTTTTGACAGCGTTTATTTTCCAATTCACGCTGTTTTAATTTTTTGTCTTTCAACAAAACGAATTGTTGAAAAACAAAATAATACCTAATTATAATTTTAATTACATCATTAGTATTGCTAATTCATTCCAATTGAATAATTTCTCATTTGATTTTCGACTATTATGAATATCCCAACCACCAACCTAATTATCTATCAAAAATAAATAGAAACAAGTTATTGAACACTTTTCCAAGCGTGTATCGGAACGTTGTGTAGTTTCTGGACGAAACCAGTTTCCATCAGTAGCCGCTTACGGCAGCACTATCGGCTTGGGTTGTTGTTTCCTATCCGCCATTTTCCAGTCGCCATTGAAAGGTGAAAACTTCACTAAATGTCGGTGATGATTTTAAGATTTTGAGTGGTTTCTTTAAGATTGAACCTGTTTTTAGTGTTGTGAATTGAAAATGAAGTGCCCCGGACTACCATGACGCATCAAAATCACCAAACAAACGGTGCAAGTCTCGAGGATTGCCACACAAACTTCTTCGCCTTGGTAAGTCACTTTTACATTGATGAAAGAACTCGTATGTACTTTTCTTTCGAAATCATTACGATTTACGTGATGCTAGTATTGCGCACTATTGTTCTTAGGTCTTTGTTTGCATATTTAGGAACACCTAAATAATGAGTCCACGACGTCTAAGTAGACGATCTGATTATCGTTAGGACGCTGATATACAAAAATCACCTTATTGCGCTACGGCTACTGAATCGATCTATTGCGTTAAAGTTTTTGTATGGAACAATTTAAGTTTAGGCGGCTAATGACGACCGGCCGTTAGTCATCCTGGCATCGTTCTCACTATAGTACAGAGTCATGTCATGTTGCTAACCCACAAAATGTCAACGCATTCGGCGAGCGAGGCCACAAAAAGCCACCGGCCCATAGAGGTCATTTTGAATTCACCTGGCCGTAACGCGGACCGTAATGCGTTCGCAAGACTAGTTTCGCCAGCTTGATGAAATAACTTTCTTATTACATTTTTCGCCTCGTACCATTCGATAATGCGACACGAGAGCAAGATATGAGGGGTACTATTTATGTGCGTGGTAAAAAATATTGCCGGGTCATTCATTATCGCAGTGTTGTAGTGTTGAGTAGCTTTGCGTAATGTTCATAGCTGGCGCGAATTTTATCAGATTGTGTTCGGGTGAGGATTAGCGGGTGACGGCGCGGGGCGGCGGGCGGTCGGTCGTCCTCGCGAGAAGCGAGCACAGCACGGGCGCCACTTCCACCTGACGCGTTGCCATATCTCCGCGGCGGCGCGCGCCTGCCTGCACCCGTCTCCCTCTGCGCTCCGCCTATCTCGACGCGATACAAATTACCGATTTCTTGCCCTGCCTGCTTATTGTCTAATTATTTATGCGTCGTTTGCGGACGTCGTTGCTTTTGTCGCGTGGAATTTTTTCTCGTTCATGTTAGGCGAGCGGTGACGCATCGGGGGCTACTAGGTGTCGCACTCGGGTTCAATACACTTTACTATTCGAGCATTGCGCAAATAAACTTGCAATCTTTTAATTGTTTCTAATTAAATGTACATGTACATTATACGTGTCATTATCGGGTTGTAAAGTTTTATTGGTGTTACCTAGGCCCTGTTGACATGGAGGTATGCGCGACGGTATTACAGATGTCGCGGAACCCGCGGGGTCGGTGCGCGCGCGCACTCTGCCGGCTGCGCAGGCGTCTTGCGCTCATTCAACCGTTTATGAATGGTCGTAATGATTGTAACTTTCCCATAAGCGGGCCTCCGCCCAGGCACTACTCGCGTGCACCGTCATTATCTAGCTAGTTGACGTCCCTCATTGTTCTTTACCTGTTTATCATTTACCTTAAACAGTACAGTCATACGCAGTATGTCATATTATGTGACTTTGTTTTGATTACTGTTTACCCTTGAAGTAGCAGAATGAGCCGTCCGTAATAATTCATAGTGCATTAGTTTGTCCATTCCAATTCGTAACAAATAATTTTATTATAAAAAAAAAATCAAGTAATAGCAAATTGCAGGTCATGGCACCCGGTATAATGTTTTTAAAAACGTCTTCTTTACAAATCATCAAGTTCTAATTATAAAAGGTTTTCTTATATTTCTTATTCTCGTAAGCAACCATCTAACCGAGATGTCCATTGAGTGACGAAATTCAGTGCTAAGTTATTCATGGCATTTGACGAACCCGACACACGAGCCCCCGCGACCTCGGCCCCACCCCCTTATAACCCCTTTTGCAAACCGAGCACGACTTCAATTTTATCCTGAATGTGCTCTTGCCTCCACTTATGAATCCTCTCTTCTAGGTCAAGCTGTTTAAAATTTATGTACTCGCTATAGTATGTGTTCGCTACTACATATTCTGTTCCGGCAACACAAATCGTTTCGCTAATGAAACCTGACCTGTGTCCATTAGCAATGTAATTGTCCGAATGGCAGTATCAAAAAGATGTAAACAATTATTTCAACTCGCGGCCATTGTGTCGTTTTTTACATTAGGTCAGTTAAAGTACGTTTCAAAACTAAAGTAGCCAATAAACATCTACTCAATGTAATTCGTCTGATAAATAACAACAAACCGTTATGATTTTCAAACGCTTCGCTGGTTTTTTATAGTCGTAAATTATCGTAAGAAAACTCGTAAACTTGTACGTAGCCAGTTAGCTCTCAGCCTCGGGGCATTTATACACGAAATTTTCACTTTCATCCTATTGGAAACAATATGAAACAACTTGTTAAATGAAAATGGCGATGTCTTGTGAATAAGTTAACGGTGATACATTCAACTGCACATACCATGCTCTCTGTAAAGCCCAAGGTCGCAAAATCGACCTGAAGAAATCAATGGCTTCTTGTAGGTTACATGTCCATGTGAATTTAAACCTTATAGCTTGTAATAAAGTACATTATAATAAAGGTAACGCAGTGAACGTTTCCATTGTTAAACGTTTACAGAAGTCTAGTGGTCCGATGACGTAAATCCGAGCGCGCTGTTTCACAATATATTTATTGTATTTTAATTACGTATTAACTGGTTACGTTACTTGACGTCCGTGTATAGCTTATTTACAAAAACACAAGTGAGCTGTGGTTGCTCGATGGTTTTTATCGTATTATTATTAATGAAACCACGCGCGGAGTTTTTCCCAAAGACGTCACATATTAGCTACTATAACAGACGCCATAGCAATGTTAAATATTAAAGTAAGATATTTTTTTTTAAGTTTACGGCAACCTTGGAATACCATAAGTATCAAAATTACCAATATTTCCCCTCGGTCACCAGCAGAGATGATGAGCAAAAAATAGTTTACAAAACAATCTACGGCTAATACAATTCAACAACCTAGTATTGATATGTCGCGGGGGTCGTTATCTACTACTTGATAAGTTATCGTATTGTCATACAGTATCAAGGTCCGAACGGTGGTTACGCCGATATCAGCTACCACAATTAGAAATTATTAGCATACTTAAAAAACAATTTTAACTAGTTTGCGCGTGGCCTTGTAAAAGCTAATCAAACAATGGGAATGCGTGAAAAATGCTGTCTGAGTATGCTAAACGTTATTGAGTTCAAACTCGGTTCTGAACCGCTTAGAGGGCGCCGTAAAGTTACAATAGTATGACGTTTTAATCGTATAAAAATGTCGTGTTCGTGCAAACGATATACAATGGAATCCGAGTGTGAATGTGATGCATTGCAGACAGGGTCGTACCCTGATTTTTTTGTACGTGCTTTTTGAATAATGCTTTTATTTGAGACCTCAAGTTCTTTCTTAGTTCATAGAAAAGTTAGATAATCACAATTCCACACAGAACAAAAAGTTTGCTAATAAAAGCGCGGCAAACTATTTTATCTGACCCTAACGCAGAATTTATAGAATTTGAAAATAGACAAAAGGCTAGTAAAAGGGATAGATACCTTTTTATTTAATTTCGTATCAATAAAGTAATTAGGGATGCCAAAATATTCAAAATATTCACAGGTATACGAAATCTTTGCCGGTGGTCTTGGAATTGGAAATTATCACTTATCTGTATTATATTTTATCCTCTTCCATCTCATTATCTGTCTAACAGGAAAGAGACATTTACTGTGATAATAGGGCGTAAGCTGATAAGATAATGCTCCTATTATGATACATTTCACAGACAATTTAAAACGGCAACACTGGTTAATGAGACGATATTTGGATTAAGGAGTCGTGAAATTCCTTCATACACTGATGTTCAGCTAGAGATTCTTTTAAAAAAAGTAAGAAAATTATTAGTAAATCAAGCTTAAAGGTAGGCTGTTATCAAGTAGATAAGACACGTACTTGTTATGCATTCTACTATGACACTGTCACGTGTAGAAATGATTCGGAGTAATCACTGATATTTTTAATGTTTTTGTTTCATTTCATGTACCTATTATATTAACTTTAATAAGACATTTCAATACTGAAGTGATTTTGAATACTGTTGTAGATATTTGCGCGACTATTCTCTACTTATTGCATTGCGTACGCGTCTGACAATAAATGTCACCTTGCGGTGTTCTCGTAGGCAGCTCGGGCGTCGGAGGGCGCAGACCGACCTCCGCCCCCCATGAGCGCGGACCTGAGGGTGACGGGTGGAGCCGCTCGTCACCCTAGCAGAAGCAGGTCACGGCGGCGGCGCGCGTCGTTGAACGATGCGCGCTCCCCCATAACCGGGGGCAACTCGGGGACCCCGTGGTCCCCCCTCCCGGGGAGGGCCAGACTGAGAGGAATGGCCCTGGGTCAGCCGGGGTGCGAGGGATATGTCGCAAGACAACCTCACCTTCGGCCTAGCACATCGACCCACAGACGGCGTGCGGATTAGCCGGTTCGAGTCCGACATAACCTCCCCCTCCAGCTCCGGAGAGGGGGGTATCCGTGGGGATTCCCGCACGTAAAAAAAAAACCTTGCGATGTTATCATGATATTTATCATTCGCTTAGCGCAATTAAATTTATACCTTAACGTTTAAATAAACTCATATTTTGTACGGTTTCAATGCTAGTGATCTTACCTCCCTTCCTTTACTCATTCCCCATTCTCCATCACCTCTTCCTATTCCGCTGCAAATAGCATCGAGTGAAAAACATGTCTAGTGATGGAACCAGTTCACAGAAATTACTGTCCCTGTAAAATGCTGTCAGTTGAGGAATGCTGCAGTAACCTTAATTAATTAATATTTCAATTGTGCTCTCCACACTACAAACAAATTTCATGGATATTATGATTTCAGTTGACCTATTGCAGTCCACTGATTCTGGTTTTCCGATGTGCGTCCAGTCATAGAGCCTCCGCATACCGCCACTACCAGCGCCATGATTTGCTAGCAGAATATTACTTTAAATGTTATTGTAGGAAGAATTTTAGTGCAACGTTTCCACTGAAGTATTATAAACTTGAGATATAAAGCGGGTTTACGTCTCGGTAATATATTTGATAGCGTTGCGAGGCCGATGACTTAACCGCCAACGTTACTTCCGCATTTTTATTCAAATTGTTTAAAAGATAAATAAAACATAATTAACTTAAATATGTGAGCGAAAATCGAAAGCATATAAAAAAAAAACCATTTGAATGTTGGTTACTATTTGTTTTGCAACCAATCAAACAGTTGTTTGCAGTGCAACCGACCGCCTCATAATACCACATTATCATGTGTGATAAGCAAATATTGTGGCGACCATATCTCACGCTACTTCAACACTGTAAACGAGTATATCAATAGGCGGAATAATCTTTCTGCAATAATTCAGAACAGACAACAGCTCGTCATAAATTATTACATTTTAATAAAGTCATCTTTAACAGTAATGGCGAATGCATGTACGCACGCAATTTCAATATAATGACGTGTTCGCTCACCTTACTTTGGCAACTGATGGACGGAAAACGAATGGGTTTATACAGGGGAAAAATATTTATTTCTTAGAAATTGCAACGATATGATTAAGAATATTTAAAGTAAAACTTTTCCTCGCGAAAATTGGATTTAAACATACAGCTTGTATATTTGTTGAAATCGTTCAAGGTCATGTTAAAAATTTTACGACTACCAGATTTACTACTAAGACCGTTATGGAGCTTATGACCCAATTCTTTTGCCGCATTCTCTTTTAGATGGTTGTTCATGTTGTTTAAATGAACTTAAAAATAACAAGAGACGCTAAGCTGTGAAGTTTGTTAGGAAGAATTTAATTACATGTTGTACATATTATAAAAAGGAGCGTTCGTCGAGGCCGGCCATTGAAGGCTAGCATATTCGTCCTTGGCAGACTCCATTGTCCTTAATCGATGCGGTTCCACCCACTGCTTTGTTTGTTCCACAGTATAACCGCGTCTCTGGAGACCTAAATATTTACAAGTTGACGTATTAAACCTTACAAATGACTTGACGGCCTTGCCAAACTGGGGCCGCGTTTAAAATAAAATTCAATATCTATAAAAATACTTTGAGACATTCAAATATTTTAGTATGATAGGCGTTCACGAATATTTTAATTAGGAATTATCATTTTATAGCTATACTTCCTCAAACTTTAGTCGAAGAAAGTTGATTATGAAATTTTTATTGTTTGTTAATTTTATGGAAGTGATTAAATATTGGTTTAATAAACATAACGCCATGAGTTTTTGTTTGAAGATAACCAGTCTTAAGTATTAAGATGACATGACATCATTGGATGGGATCTTGTCAGCATAAGACGTCTTTTTCCTCTTGTTGTTATGTGCTCATTCTGGGTCAAGGTTTTGTTTGTATGACACTGTCACAAGGAAAACGTTCCGAGCTTTCTTATTTCGTTTATTTGGTACTTTAGCATTGAGATACTGAATCGTTTATCATTTTATTGCTCTATACATCATATCATAGCGGAAAACTGTTATACCGCTAGACTTATGACTTGATATTTCGCCCTATTTCAACCGACGAGAGTGCTTCCAATATGACCTACTTTCCTTTTCAAACAGCTTTTCGCTTAGTTTTCTACCAGGCGAAACTTCTAACAAAATGCACGGTTCCTATAATCCCCGGCATTTTAAGTTTTCCATCTGAAGGCAATTAAGGTCTTCCGCTACAATCGCGTCAACGCGGGCTGGTTGCGACCGCGGTCACGATATGTGGGTCAAGATAAGAGAAGTGCTCTGTGCCCGTCCCACATTCAATACTCGGCCACTCGATACCAACACCTATCCTGGACATATTCAACAGATACTATTTATGCTTACAGAATTATTAAATTGGTTTTACAGAATGACAAACTGTTTAACACCTTAATAATGTTTATAACGTGTAATGAATTGAATACAGCTGTTTTTCTGTTGACACTTGAAACCAAGATATTATATTTATTTAAATATTAAACGTTCGTCAACAGCATGCATTATCACTTATGAAGATGTCAAGCACATTTTTTTTTTATTTGTAAGCACTATCTGGCCTATCCCGGTTTCGCACAGGAAATTTTCAATAAAATCGGTTGAACGGTACGACATAGTATAAAATACAAGCGAAATATACTGGTTTTTTTTTATTCGAAATTTCGCGCGTCAGTAATCAATCAAAGCTAACATCAACAATACAAGCAAATTCCATCTAGGTACATCCAGACAAACGCGCGTCACAAGAACGTATAGTTAGTATAATTGAAAACTCGACGCGTTCAGGTTTCTGCGTTATGTCGATCGATAAAAACAAGTCTTCACTAGCCTTGTGTTCCACTTTCGCTTTTATTGGCTAAAGGTTATTTTCTACGCGAGTAAATTTACTCTGTAAACCAACTCCCACCCTGTCGTCCTGTCCGTAAGTGTCTGAAAACGTGAAAGTACTAAGTGACCTATATTTTTTATTGTGTAAACAAGTAGAGCTTGTGACAGTGTTGGCGGATATGCTCGGACATGCATTGTTTAGCCAGCAAAACGCTTTCTTAGGTGTACAGGATTAGCTTTGGTTGTTACGGATTGTAGGGCGTAACCGTGTGGCACTTTGCATGTAAGTTTTGGCCCTCGTCTCACTCAAAACAAGTTTCGCTACGTTACTGCGCTGTTTTATTATACATGCGTAACACATAACTTCGTGTATAACGTTTCTTGACGGTTACCTATGTACTTACTGGTACATGAAGTTTGAATGTTTTGAAACAGGTTTGCGGTAATAAGAAGTTATTTTATGATCATATTTTCTATGAAATTTTAAATCGACACGTAATAACTATTTAATTATTGACTTAGCTACATTTTATTTGTGTACTCACACCCATAATACCGAAGAAGTAGGCAGACATGTATAGGCAATATTGTTATGAGACTGAATATGATTTTTGTCCAATCGAAATATTCTAAAAATACACGCTCTTTCGTCATTATATTTTTATCGTAAATATAGACCTTTTGGAGTAGATTGATTTAATAAAATTGTGCCTGTTAATTTATTCAAATGGCTTCCTGATTACTAAAAATGGACCATAATACGAATGTGTACCATAATAAAAATAATACTAAATGTCGTTTGCGGCCTCATTTGATATTATTGAAATCTATTTGTTCTAAGCAAACTATTTCAATAGTGATCATTTTAATAGCACTATGATCATTTTAATAGCACTGGCATTTTAATAGCCTGATTGGTACTATGGGAATCATCAAGTATACGATTTACTTGATGATTAACATAGTTTTGCAGGCTATAAACGATTGTGTAGCGAAGCTTCGAAAACAGGATATTGCAAGGTTCTAGCTCTGCACTCTAAGTACCTTCCTACACCCTTATGTAGGACATTTACCTCGCCTGCGTCATTTGCAAACAACTCTCGGTTCTTTTTTGTGTAAAAATACTTTCACTCCGTTGCCCTTTCCATCAAACCTTCGCTAATCTAGACTAGAAAAACATTGTAATCCCAGTCTTAATCGGGTGATTAGCTTCGCCCGTAGTAGAGACGTCTTGGTCTTTCAAATTGAGCGAGAATAAATTTTTGGCATCACTCATTATTAGAGATGGGCCGAGTACTCGGTTGCTACTCGGTACTCGGCGTACTCGGCGGGTTTTTTGATACTCGTACTCGGCCGAATAACTCGGTTTTAATGCCGAGTATACTCGGTTTAGGTAAAGCAATATATTTAGGTTGTTGACGTTGACGCAAATAGCTCACAATTTTGAGATATTTCCAGCATGTTGGCTTCTGCTGTTGTGTTTTTATTTTTGGTTTTTGTTTTGTTTTGTGTTCCATCCCTTTTTCTATTTTCTAGATTTTTATAAATTTAATATCTTTCTATTTATTATTCATGTCGCATGCCCTCCACATAGGAGCCAGTTGAAAACTAGCGTCAGGCACTTGTGACTAATACCATGCAGTTGTGCCTGATACCATGCAGAACTGGCCCTTTTTTTGGTGTAGCGCGAAGAACAATTGTGCCTGATTAACTTGTTTGCGTGTGTCAGTACACAATTAATTGTGTAATCGGTGCTGCACTAAAATAAAAGGTTTTTCTTTCTTTCTTCTTTCTTCTTCTTTCAAAGTTTCATTTTTCAAACCTTTAAACTCTTGTGTGCTTTATTTTAACATGGCTTAATATTGCTGTCGTAGAAGCTTTCCGTCCAATACCGCTACGTGAAATCAGAGAATTGCATAAGGTGCATTTCACTTTCGTTTTATCTTCTTCAATTTCGTCGGAAAACGTCCGAATTCGGAATCTTTTACGTGAAGTCATCACAGTCAATTGTTAATTAACAAACTTTTTCAATTATTTATTTACTATGACGTGCAACGCGACGTATTTGTTTGTAAACTAGCAAGCGACCGATAGATGAAAGGCGGGGGCGGGGTGAGGGGTGTATCAACGCGAGCCGGCCGCTCGTGCCGCGCGAATCTGTTTGTTCTTGTTTACGCGCCCGAAACGGGGATTTGATTGAACCGAGTTACTCGGCCGAGTACTCGGTAGGAAAAAAATTGAACCGAGTAAAACTCGGTACTCGTTACTCGGCAAAAGTGCTACTCGGCGCATCTCTACTCATTATCCTCCGGCCCCTATCCCATATTTATTTGCGGTCGGCGCAACATGTGTCTTTTCCATTCAACTCTGGTTGCAGTCATGTCAACATTCAGTCCCTTCCCAGCCATCTTTCACTCAGTCCGTCCGTCTCTTAGGTCTTCCTGGGTCTTCCTCTCCCCTGTAGGCGTCAACTTCGATAGCTAATGCCTTCCATAGTTAATTTTTGGCATCACTATCAGTTCTATCACATAAACACCACAATATGAAAGATCCTTACCTCATTTTAAATCAGTTAATATCTTATTAACGATCATTATTGAGCGTAAAAGCACTTAATTATGTCTATTCCATATCAATGCATCGCCTTACGACGCTGACCTCATTTGCAAATGACTAACAAAATTAACTGTCAACAGACAATGAAATACGAAGCTGTTGCACGTCGAGCAACGATATTATTTAGTTTAATTGACAAAATGAAATGACTCCACATACATAAAAATAAGTATGTATTGAGTAATAATATGTGTACGCTTAGCACTTAACTACCGAAGTTTACGCCTAGTTTTTTATATTCACGTCTGCATATTCCAGACTAGAAGACAAACGCATCACATTTTCATCCCCAGAGACAGTGACGCTTATTTCGCCAGTCACTTCGTGGCCAAGGTGGCAAGCAACGGACGCTTCTGTAGATGGAGACCGGGAGACCAGAAGAGACTACGGATAATGAAACATAAAGACGCCCTGAGACCGCACTAGTTAAGAAACATTTTTTTTTACGTGCGGGAAATCCCCACGGATGCGTATCCACGCAGCCGGAGGGGGAGGTTACGTCGACTCGAACCGACTAAACCGCACGCCGTCTCTGGGTCGTAGTGCTAGGCCGAAGGTGAGGTTGTCATGCGACATATCCCTCGCACCCCGGCTGACCCAGGGCCATCCCTCTCGGTCTGGCCCTCCTCGGAAGTTTAGACACTTAGGGAAGTCACACAAAATAAGAGACGTGATAGGTTCTGGTTAACAATTAAGCATAAGGCCAGCACAATAAAGCAAGGAGGTGCATTCTTGCATTATCTGTCTATCCGTCTTATCAAGATTGTTACTTAATTGCACTATTCTGTAGAGCAGAGGTGCTTCCCCAGTCTGGTGGCTACAAATTCTAACGGGAAATCCCGTTATGCCAGTGTTGCTACGGAATATTGTATTATATTTCGAATCTGCGTACCATATATTGTCGAAGAGATAGTAAGGAAAATAATTATATTTGACAATTGGGTATTAGCCTGTACTTTAAATAAAACTTGAAGAACGGAGCACAAATTGCATCCGTACGAACCCAGGGCAAGTCGTTCGTTTTTCTTTTTAAACCTTCTGTAAATTTCCAATAGCGTTCATACTGTTCATAGAGTTTGTAACACCAAGTGGTCTGCATATTTACTACATAAATACTTCACTATATGTATTTACAATGGTATCCCAAAAGATCCTCATAGTTATTGAGTTAGCTGTGGTCAAACTTTATGGTGTGATAAGAATTTAAAGTTTCCATGACGCATATGGATGTCAACATTGTGAACATCCTTGACGGTGACGGGCATATAATTTTCCTATATAAGTATCTATTTAAGGAAAGGCCAAGTTAACCCCCCGTAATCACTGGGTAAGTCACGATTCCTACGTTCTCGATACACCAGGAATTTTTTGTTTGATAATAGCGTGATGTACACGACGCTATTTTAAAACCCTTTTTTGAAATCGCGACTTACCTCAGTCAGTAGGCATGTATAAAAACAATTAAGAAATATTAGAAGCGAAAAATCTGTGCCAGTATCTTAATAAGTGAAAAAATGGTCTCTGTCTACCTCAATGGGAAAAAGGTGTGATAAACAATACTTTTGACAGCTTTATGAACATGTGTGTGGTGTTGGGTTATCGTGATCAAGTAAGATAAAAATATAATTTTAGCAAAATGTCCGCTTACTTTTTAAATGCGTGCGAAAATGTTATTTTTAAAATGATAATACCTATAACAGTTTAAAAAAGAAAAAGGTGTTTTTATTTTTATTTATTTTCTTAATAATCGTTTTGGCCAAGTAATTCTTAATATAGACAAAAATAAATACAAAGCTCTTCACTCATACTTGTATGTTCCCAAGATGCAAGATACAAGGATTAATCCATCTCTTCCCTATTTCTTTTCCCGAGCCTCTGTGGCGTGGCGGTAGTAAACGCGGCCGCTGCGCAGCAGGCGCTGGTTCGATCCCCGCTCAGTGCAAATATTTGTATGCATGAATATGTAATATTTGCATTGGTCCGAGTGTTTCTATGTATATTATGTAGATATGTATTTACAAAAAAAAAGTATCAAGGTATGTTGATCCGCATTCTAGATTCCATAACACAAGCTAGTTAAGCTATGCTTACCATGGGTCTAGATAGCGTTGTATGAAATGTTGTCGAATATTCATTTAAAAAAAAAAACAGACCAAGAAAAAGTATCGACAATAATCTCCACCTCCTACTAAGTAAGACCGTGCTTTTACCCCTATTGGATATGTACACATTTTGTTACCCCTGTTTGCGATCATACACAGTAACCACTCTGCCAATAAAGTGGACCACATACTAGTTTAACACTTGGTAGCAAAATAAAAACTATGGAACACTCATTCCCAAACCAACATGTTCGTGGATATATTATCATAATCTTTCAATTAAACCAGTTGCTAAACGTGGCAGTTGCTTTCCAGTGTTTGTTGCGTGCCACTTGCTAAATAGTGCACGTAGTTTTATTTACGTGTCACCATAAAGCCTGAGGTTTCGACGCGTGAGAAGGTATGTTCTGCGAGTGACAGAGATGGCGTTATCTGAGCGACTGACACGATCGAGATATTTCATATTAACCTGTCGCTGCGAGGTGATTTGAATAGACCGTCTCGAATGTTTTGTTGATGTGTTTCCACTTTCCATACTGGTTGGAAAAGTACCTCCCGGATAAGGACTTTATGTAACAAAGATTTGTGAGATTATGCCTAACTCCCTTTTTTTATCCCACTGAGGTAGACAAGCACACGGTCCAACTGATGGAAAGTTGTTACCGTGGCCTATGGATGTTTGCAACACCAGGGAGTCACACTCGTGCTGCTGACTTTGTAAACACAGTGAGTTTCTGTACCGTCAGTGTAGAAGACAAAGCAGGAATAGCCTTTGGTCTTGCCACTGACAGGACAAAAACGCTCCAGTGAGCCTTGGCTACCCTACTCACCACCGTATTCAACACGAAGTTATTATGGCTGCGATATTCTGTAGGGCGGAGGAACTTCCCCAGTCGGACTGCTCAATTGCACGGAAATACCGTCGTGTCCCACTTCCTAAAACCTAATTTTTGTGACCTATGACCCTGAGTTAAATTTTTATCGGTATCGTATCATTTTTTTATGATGGTGTTTCAACAATCCTACCAACTATGAGCGGGGTGCGACTTATTGTACTCTGTCCCTGTCTCCTCTAAGAGCAATATCTCAATAGATTCGGTTTAATTACAATGTTACTGTGACTATCAGCTTGTTTTACGTGCGGGACATCCCCGCGGATGACCCCCTCTCCCCTCCCCCCAGTAAACACCATCATAAATGAAACGAGAAGTCCTCATCGATCCGATACCGATAAAAATTTATCTCGGGGTCGTAGGTCACAAAAGAGGTATTCGCGATTTTCAGAATTACAGTCATCAAGTCAACAACGGAATTGTAAAAATAAATCTTAGGTAGACTTTTCTCGACGTTTTAACTCCCCTCGAACAATTCTTTGTGAATTTAATAGCATATGCAAACAATATAATACTCTAGCAATGTTCCTTTGTATGCATAAAAGCTTCGCGGACTGTTGACGGAATCTGTAATCTGTTGACTCGTAGCAGTGTAGTCGCCGTCCTCAAACGCTCAGATTATAATATTCGTCTACTGGACATAATAATCTTGATATTATTATGTATTTACTTCTCTTTATATTGAAAGTGTTTCTATAAAAAAGTAATCGTAACGCCAGGAGTTGTGTAATCCATTGAAATTAATTTTATTACAAAGAATTGCTTCAGTACATAACATGACATTGATAGTGGTTATTTCCAGCGAAGTAGTCTTCAAGAACCAAGTCTTCCCGTAGGTGGAAGAGACGACTAAAGAAAGGGCAGCCCCTCATAACTTTACTTGGGTGTTGTACAAGGCACCTAACACAGTAGAATCATTATTTTTTAATGAGAATATCGTACTTGTATGTTTAGATTTAAAAATTAATAGTCTCACGTACTCTAACGTGAGCCAGTTTAGATATATTAATATACTATCATGCTGTATAATGAATGCATTCCATGGACAATAACATAATAGTACTTATAGCAGAAAGATGTTTTATTGGAATGAAATTTATAGCGTCAGTATCACGATTGCATTGATAGCTTGCTTTGATGGTGACAACTCTGTCTTGCACCTCTGTCATATGAGCATATTATTATGTTTATTAGACGCAAGGTCGACAATACATATTGTCTAAAAAAACTGGGTCAAACCTTTAAATTTCTAGACTAGACGTAAGGTCGGCGGGTTCAATGACCGCGGGCGGCGCGTGCGTACCGTTAGCAGCAAAGCTCACTCCTGCCTACCAACGTACCCTTTACCCTTCAGCGCTAACGACCATTGACAGGCAGCCTTCTGGTTCTAAATCTCTGAACTTCTCTCGAGGTAAATGACATATTGAAGCAGTTAGTGTGCTAACTTTTCCTATAAATTCAAATCAGAAGTCCAAATCCAGGATGGGACTTTGAACCTGTGCCATCTAATACCTAATCTAAAAACAATGTTTTAAAAAATGATTGTAATAATCAATAAATGTTTTCGTAGTTACTATAAATTTCGGTAGATGTCTCTCAACACGCCGCTCAAGACGTTTGTAGAAGGGAATTTCAGCTAAGTTAGATCCCAGTGGCTCAGTTAGCAGAGTATTCCCATTAGAAAGGATCTGTCGCGGGTTTGAACTCCTGTTGAATTATCCGAATCATATTTGTCTCAAGATATCTTGTTGACCTAGTTATACAAAAGTGTGTAAATATTAGCATATGTTTATGATTTTATTATCCCGATGTCTCAAGGACGCTCTACCGGTTTCATATTAATGAAATCTGCTCTTTTGTGGTCTCGCATAAATAAGTGTTATTTACGTGCAATCGTGAGGTCTTGACTTCGATTTCCTCAGGTCCGACTAAAGGTTGTACTAAGATTTTCTCAATAGTAGCATGGTCTGTGAAAGCTAGCGGCCTTATCAGATACTTTTAAAGATGCTTTTTGCCTCGCTTAAATGAACCTGCGACTATAGGAAGAGGGAAAGTTTAATTCGGTTTAACTCTTTCCGTAACCAATAAATCTCAATTCAGTGTCTTATTGACATTAATATCCGTTATTTTCGACAGTCTGTTGTACTTGTAACAGTTTCGCTTGCCGACGTTCTTCCTGAGGTTGTCCACTGCTGCTATTGGCTGGTCACCGGCCTCGAGGTACCATTTTACAAGGCCTTTAACATCCTGACGTAACACACAGATTTTCAACGTTCGTAACCAAATGTATACGGTAATTAAATCGACTGAATAGATAATGACTTCCTACTAATATTGTAAATGTGAAAGTTTGTTTGTTTGTTCTTGATCTCGCGGAACGGCTGAACGGATTTTAGGGAAACTCGTCATTTGGATTGAAAAGGAAAAGGACATATTTAAAAAAACTTCATTTAAGAAAACTAATCAAATTAAACTTGAAACCCACGCAGGAACATGTTTGTGATTTAATCTCACAAAAAACGACTGAACTAATTTTGATTTGACGGAAAGGCAACTGTTAGATCCATGGACTGGGCAATTATTGACTTCAATATATTTATGTCTAATAAATAACCACAATGATGGTTTTCTCTTGTGACAAAAATAGTATTTAGTATGTTTTACTGACGGATTTAATTTGCATAGCTGTTTGGTGTCGCGCAAATGTTTGTATATATGCGCAAGCGTCGATGTGGCCTCTAGAATGTATGTACTTACTACCTACTATGGCGCGTGCCTTTAAACGCGTTTGCCACATAACAATTCAATTCGAATACTGCAACATATGCAATAACTTTCTTGTTAATTTAACGAAGTATACTATCGTTTCTTTTAAATGTATGCAGGATGATATGTAAGCCGCAAATTGATATAAAACTGTTTGTATAGAAATTCGTATTTATAAACTGCGGCTGCGACGACAGGTCTTTGAACTTCACAAAAACAGCTGATAGATGTGATAAGACTATTGATACTAACCCAAACATTCTACAGTATTTTCAACACTCATAAAAGTTTCGATGTAACGTTCTGATATTACGATTGCATAATGTTTCAATTAGCCGAGGGCACTCCACTACTGGACAATGGACATGGGCAATAGCACTCGGTCCTCCCTCTTCCTCGTCCAGGGCAGGGCATCCCGTTTCGCATTCTATTTACCAATTCGCTGTCTCCATCCGTCCCGTCAAGCTCGTATATTCGCAATAATATTGATTTATACTTTTAAATTATAGTCAGGATAAATGTCAGAAATAACAAACAAAGAATATGACGCAACTGATGGCGTCTCATGTTTATCTAGTGTGCTTAACTAAGTTGCGGATGCATGCCTTTGATGGGTCGATAACCGGTATGTGATAACTGATGCGTTATCTTACGCTTGTGTTACAAAACCCAGTATTTCCTCAATGTGTTGTATCTTGTAAATCGTGACTTTCGTAGTAGTTTAAGTATTGTAGTGATTCTCTTAATAAAGTCTTCTATCAACTACATCAACACCCCCATTTCTACCTCTAATATTGATTTATTATTCATAATATTGTGACGGGAATTATTCGTATTGTAAGTACTACAAACTAATTGCGCTGGTTTAATAATGTACGCGTGAGTCTATAGTCTAGCCTAGGTAATCAGTGATCATGTCTGACTGGTCGCATTCAAGGATTTTATGTTCAGCCAACTGATAATTTTTATATCGCGATGCAGGCAGGGTCTGTTATCATTTGTTGCGACGTAGTTAGAATTCCATTCGCTAGATGGTGCTGTGTTATTGATATATTAGAAACTATTCGCATATCATAGACCGCATGAATTACTAATGAAATGAGGTGATTCAATGTGTGTATAATTTAATTACATGTACCTAGTACCTCGTATAATTTGTTAGGAGGTTGGGAATACCGGTTTGCCGCCCACATTTGAAGCCATGGTCTGATGTACTTCAACACAATACACCATGCCTAGTCAGTATTCTGTTTGACAAATGAGTACGAAAGGGTTACAGTACCCATGAGTGACACCTACACCTCGGGTGTTACCCAGCCTTTATAGGTGCCATCACTCATTTACCATCACCAGGGCATTGGCCTCATATACCAGCTTATAACTAGACAAATTTCCTTCCATAATAAATGTGATTTAATTCGAGGAAGTTGATATTTAGACTTTTTAAAATTATGCAATCATAAGTTTTTTTTTCATTCTGTATACATAACACAACGTAATTTTTATTATAATATTCATCACTACGGCCACTACGGCTTATGTAACATTATACTGGTATATTGGTAAGGTAACCTTTAGTAAACGTTACCTTTGAGTGAGGTATTTGGGTTTGTCTGGATGTGTATAGTCAGTTTTTTTTTTAATATTAAAAAGGTAGACTAAGGCTCGTAAATTATAACTGCGTAAAGAATGACTCTCATCATCTTTAGCCTGACCTTGTCCAAATTATTTGGAACTAACCGTTTTACCCGCGTTTAATTTAATCCCGTTCGCACACCTCATGTGGACCTATCCCCGGGAACAGACTTTAAATCTATTCCTTTCTCAATTTTAGCCAAATAAAAATAGACATCTTCACAAATTTTCACATAATAATGTTATTGTTAGCACGAACTCTACATGTCATTCTCTTCTGTATATTACTATTAGCACACACACACATCTGCTCAGTCACTCCATAGTTATTAACACAAGACTCCTGAGTTCGTCTCTGCTCTCGAGTCTGTCTCTGCTCTTGAAGCTTTTTTTACTTAAAATTGTCTAACCACATGACTCTCATCTCTTCTCATAATAATGTCCACACCATGACAAGACGCTCGCTTCTCAACTTTACATTGACTGGTGCAACCCTTCAACAAAAATGTCGTCTTTAAAAAGAATAAATTATCGAAGTTACAAGAAGCATTTCAACGGATCTATTATCTATGGTCACGTGATATCTGTCCTTGCCCTTGTACTTTACAAACAGAGGCAGAGACAAACTTCTACAGTCAACGACAAAAGTAACTAAACACTAATTTATTAATTTATCACCATAGCTGCTAAACCGATCATAAAATAATAAACAATACATGAATTTTGTCCTCAGGGAATTCTAAAAATATTTATAATACCCTGGTCAAGATTAAAATCCGACGGTTCAATAATTCGGTAGGATTGTTTGAAACACCATCATAAACGAACTCTAGAAATTCTTCACCAAACCGATACCTGGTTTTTTTTTTCTGGGTCAAAGCAAAGGTCTTTAAACGGGATTTTCGTGATTTTCAGCAAAACGGTAAGTTAAGCTAGCGGTAAGCTACCCGTGACGTACCGTACTGCTACCATAGATAAGTGGATTATGGCGATGAGTTACACATTTATGGATTTCGTTCTTTTTCCTTTATATGTGCTATATGGTCTTGCTTCTTCTCAAATTTCATGATTCTACCTCAACTGGAAGTACCCTAAAATCTATAATATAACGCAATCAAAATAAATTACGTAGCGCAAGTCCTCGACTCAATTAGGTTTCATACGGAACCCTTAGTGCGCGAGCCCGACCAACTCTTGATCGAGTTTAACATGGAAAGACCATGTTAATGTCAATGTCACGATGACCGACTTTCAGACAGTTTTCTGATAAAACGTTTGCTTTGCTGAAAATCGCGAAATCCCCATTTCTATGGCCTTTGACCCCTAATATAAAATAAATACCAGGTATCGGATCTATGAGGACTTTTTATATTTCATTTATGATTGTGTTTTGAACAACCGTACCAAATTTCAGCCTGGTGCGAATTATTGTAGCCTCACTCATATAATTTGGTTTAGATAGACCGGGCTACATAAACTTGATTGACTTTGACAATGTAAAAAGGACTTATAAATGGTTGTTGTGTTGATCGACTTTTGTCGTTGACTGTACGACGAGGATGTAAATCTTTTCATTTATGTATAGACATCAATCAGATCAATTTTCCTTATATCTTCCTTGTTTTGGAATAAATTTTCTGTAAGCAATTCTGAATATTGATATACTCACCGTGTAAATGTCTATGAGTGATCAAATAACCTTGACGGTAGAGCGTTTAACTGTTACGTCAGGAGTCGCGGGTTCATTTCCCGCTCTGTCCAAATATTTGTATTTGTACATACTTCCATGAATATGTATTTGTTTGATTTGCTCTGGGTGTTTTGAGGTTTGTAATGTATAAATTCATTTACAAAAGAAGCTCAATTAGGATTGTTTTTCCAGCTTTATGTACAGTCAGCATCCTAAAATGCTGACTGTATATTTGTTCAACCCACAAAAAGTCCAAAGATTATTAAAAAAAAATGAAATAAAGAAAGTATCCTGGTGGGTAGCTTTTATTTCCTTTTCAATTTTACAATCTCTGCTGCAATTAGTAACACAAATATAATGGTCCAAAAACTAACTAAAATATGACACTTGTATGTCACTAATCTTGGGTCAAAGGTAATAACAATTTATCACGACAACTTGAGTAAAAACTGTGCTACCACACCATCTCTATCGCACTCCTCTTGTGAGAAAGAGTAAGAAGTAAGTTTGGTGACGCCCACTCCTGGGAAGTAAAACATAGTAAAACTTCTGTTGTGTTGATATGTCGTCCGTTTATAGTGCGTTACACAGTGTGAGTGTGTGTGTTTGCGTGTGCGTGTGCGTATGTTTGTGTGCGCGAAGGTACTACGGCAATAGCATAGCAGGTAACTGTTGTTCGTAACGCAGCAAATATGGTCTATATTATCGTTTTATTGCGCTAATGTTTATGTAACTAGCCTCGTCTTCTGTTTATGATTATGTATTGTAATTATTTCTGGTAATTCTCCTCCATAATGTTATTAATTTTGTGGATCGTGTTCCTACCAATACCAGTTTCTTCTTATTGCATTTCCGCATTATACCTTATAATACTTACCTACTGTAAACAAACGTATGACCCATCATAATCCTAATATTAATCTCGGTTGTCTCGTACACTTTCTTCTGATGTTCGGGATTCGTTCTGGGAAAAGCACTGCTAAAACTAACGATGACGAATATTAGATAACATTTCTATCTACAGCTTCCTCTATATAAATTCCAAGATAATGCAAACGCTACTATTACTTATTATGACGTGGAGTATTCTCACTGATGCGTCTAGATTACTATCTTATACATATCTATATGTCAGCTAAGCAAAAAAATAAGTCATAGCGACAGTAATGTGACATAAGTTGGACACGCGCAATCCATAATAATGATTACATTCACGGAAATGGACGAGTAGTCAGCGCACACGCATTGCCACCGCGTCCATCGCCAGTGGTAACTGTGTCATTTATTTGCGAAAATATTGACTACAGCGGCCACACACCACACACTCGTAGCGTTACGGCACGTATGAAATTTCGCAGACTGTTTACAAACACATTTATTTTTAGGCGACTTTTTCTAATGCTAAATATGCACTCGAGGGCACGGTGAGAGCATCATGGTATGCAGGTAAACTGCAAATCTATTATCTAGTAACTTCCCCCTCCCCACCCGCGGAGACAAAACGCATCTTTTGACGTCACTCGTCAAAAATGCAGTAGCGAAGTGCACGGCCGGGGGCGGTCGCACGCGCAGCGCGCCGTCACATCATCCTCGATTGTTTACCCCGCTAGTAACGTAACTGTGCGACGTTGCCGCTCCGCCGCTCGCCTCCTCTCACTTTCGCGATTGCCCCCGTCTCGGTCATATCGGATATGTCTGTCCCGCTTGCTCGACTAGCGGTGCTCGACTTTTTTGGACATGCAGTTTTTTTCCGTTCTAGGTTATGATCGCTTTACGGGATCATTGTTTACAGGAAACTGATTATTTAAGACGTTGTTAACAGTTTTTAAGATTGAACTGTTATTTCAAATTAATCTCTATAATATTGGATGATAGTGTGTCTAGTTATTTAACATCTAAGTACTTCCCTCTCCACTTCGAAGCCGATATCTACTTAGTAATTGTTTATGTGTGAATTAGTCATTCAGTGCGCGTCCAAATATAGCCATGCAAAAGACATCAACGTAGGGACGCGCGCCAGCGCATCGATTGATCGAGTGGGCGATAAAGGAACAAAATGAGAACTATACATTGATATTTACAATGGAAATTAATGCGATTACATACACTCGAACCCATTTTACAAACTTTATGAAGACAGATAGAGTGTTTGAATTCAGCTCACTTTGGAAAATGCTGACTACATAAGTAACTAAGCCGAGGTCTCATCTTCAAACTTTTCAAAGGCTTGCGCCGACTGACGTAATATCGCTTTAAAACTGGTTACACGCGGAATTTTCCGGAAAAGGCATGGCATGACCAACTTCATCCGGGTTTTATCGTCGGAGTTAAACGTTCATCCGTCGCTCGTTCTGGATTTTAAAATTCAAATAGTCGCAGGGTTTTCCCAACATACTTGCGCTCGTTCACTGCGAACAAAATATCTTTGCGCAATATCCACCCAACAATACTGCAGCTTTTGAATTTTCATTATGATCCATTGACCTTAGTTTGTGGGCGTATTGAAAATACATTAGCTTGTACCAAAGAATGTTTTATTGATGAGCTTCTTTGCTCACTTCATACTTGAACATAAATTACATCGTTACAATTCATACTATTCTGTTTTGTCTCGTTTCTTGCACGTGCCATTGATTTAGATTTTCCCTATATTTGGGGCATGCACTTTACGGTCAATCCAATTAAATAGTATTAATATAAGGCAAGCCGTCACGTCGTCGTACAATAGAAAGTGAAGTGGGCCTGCGCGGGCGCATCGGACGCGTTAGAAAGCGGCCGGCTGGCCCCGGCGCCGCCCGAACTAACATTCACAACACCGAGCTTGACGCATTCTTTCATATACATGTACTCAAAAGAATGTTACCCGACTACGCACATGACCTGTCTATAAATAATTAAAAGCTGATCACATATTAACCCGTCTAATATACCACTAAGTGAAACCACACCGTACACTTTTTATTCAAATGATTTAATCACCACTGTCAACATTTATTATCGTATCATATTTCAATAAAATCCTAATTACTGTAGCTAATAAAACTGCAGTAAAACTTCCTCGGCTCGGAATACCATAAACGGGCGACTTTTAGTATAATTTTATATCTAAACATCGTTTAACAGGCGGTTATAAGCACCGAGCAATAACCCCTCATTTTAGACTTAACACTACTAAAACTCGTTTGGTGTTTTTCTTCCCTGTGGCGCGTTGGGTCGGTACGACCGACCCCACGCGCGGGCGCGGCGTCTGCCAGGTGCGTTTAGCCCTTTCCGCTGCAGATGCTCGTGTCCTTCGTATAAAAGGTACAATAAACTTATAGTGCAATGTGTTATTAAATTATACAATGTACTCGCGCCTGTATATCCCCAAAAGAATAGGCAGTATTTCTTATGTAATGAGGAGTGAGCCTAATGCTGTCAACAATGCTGTTCTTGCAAAGAGATGCTGCTTTTCATCATACTGACCGGAAATTCTAATTAGAAAACCTTGTAACTGAGTATTTTCAAAGTCACAAAAACAAAATATGGATAGTTAAATTAAAATACGTGGAGTGTAGTATCCATTAATTAATAAAATTATTTAAATAACCTCTGGCTCTAGAAGCGTAGGATGAGTGGCACTGGCCGCGGCTGCAGTAGAGGGTTAAGGACATCATTAAAATGTAAAATGTTCAAGCAAAGCGTATCAAAGCAAATAAATCAACATTACTTCTGATTTTTAAATTCCAATTAATTAAAGATTATTAGTATTTTTTTAGTACTCTGCCTACTGATGATTTTTTTTATTAGATTACTACATACATTGATTAAGAGGATTCCACTATGTGCCTGATGACAAAACAAAGTGACATTAGACCCATTTAATTAGCCCACAATAGATATCCTCTGTTATTAATCCTTTGTAGCCAGGGTATGTAACAAGGTTACATTCTTTGCTGCTTTAGTTATATAGAAAGAAAAGAAAATTTAGAGTTAAAAACAATTGATACTCAGCACAGATCTCTCCTTCCTAAAATATGCGAATTTTTTTTGAGACTGCCGGGAGCATTCATTACCGACGTCTATTATTTTAGAAGTATTATCAGCTCCAATACACTCTGGTCATCTGCATGCCTGCGAACGTAAACGTGTTACTGTGTAGTTTGTGTTCCTATTTCCTGCCGCAAGTCCGTAGCACGTAAAGGGTTGTCAGTCGTAGCAATGCACTAGGCGCTACAGCTACGAGCAAACAGATTTGCTCGTAGCCGTAGCGGCTGCATTTCATAGAGGAGATGAAATATATGTACAGGATTTAATCAATCATGTTGGTTATTATCCATGTCTCGTCTCCAATTATCCATGTGGTTGATTTCCGTACGTCTTCGCTTCAATAAAGCCAAGCCCAAAGCTATTTGGTGATATTAGTGCACTATTGCACAATCCGACTGGCCGAGGGCAATGCCGTTCTTGATTGGGCAATACCGACAAATAAACAAATAACCAACACCCCGAACTTGTCGAAGTGAGTTCCTTCGTCCGATTGAAACTCTACTACACTATCCCTTTACAAACATAAATTAGTAACTTAAAACAAGTTATAAATTTAAATGATATACCTAGTGTTAAACCTGAGTAAACAGGCTTATGAATTCTATTTTTATCTAAACATTAATGAAGACAAATAAAAAATGTAAATGAAACTAATAAAAATCTTCAATCGAAAGTGTTAGAAAAAACAATGTTAGAAGTACTATCGGACAGGTTGTGATGCATGTCCGGGCGTCCGGCCGCGGTGCGATGGGTGTTTGACCCGATAATATATTTGCATACCCAAGGTCGACACACCACCTGCCGCTAGTACTCACTCACACCACTGTGGTTCAATTGAGGTTCGCTAATGGCCGTGTGAAAGGGAGCCTAATTCTTTGACCGGCAAAAGCTTGGATTATGAATGAAACTTTGAGATTGTTTGTGAGATTTTTGTTCTCTTTATTGCGAATTGTAAACTGTGACGAATGAGATGGTGTCGTTACTGGTATAAGTGTGTGTGTCTAGTGGTGGCATTGTTGATCTATAATAGGGAACTACGTGAGAATGTGGTCTTAGTTTTTTGGTCAACAGTGTGGAAATAAACTTGTTATTTTATCTGACAGGTGTACTTGTCATGTCTTGTACAATATTGCCTTTAAATGTCAGCTGGTTTTGCTGTATGTGCTCTCTGCAATGGCCTACATATCTAACGTTGTTACGTTCATAAAGTCCCTGAAATACAGGAACATGGCTTTAACACCACTAAAGTGCCAGTTAATCTCGTAGCTAAGGGCATCGTGCTCGACTTACCGCCTTTGTGCCACACGCGTGTTGCCATAAATTCACATCGTTCAAACAACAACAAACTCACAAAAGCTCGAGATAAGATATCATCACATACGTACATAATTGCTTGTTACTTTATAATTTTAAAACTCGGTGAGCAAGTGCCGAGTTTCCGGTGCCGAGGTCGGTTGGCCAAAATTATTTTGTGGAAAAATTCTATATCAACCATGTTACGGATTGTTCAAAATGCTTTTATAGCAGTCCATAATCCAAGTTAGCCAGATAGGGATCAAATGAGGAGGAAACGTAGGATAATTGACCTCAAGTTAGCAAAATATGCTCACACTGGCAAAATGCGGGTAAAGTACATCTGTTAAAAGTTAAATTATACAATTTAAAAATGTATCCAATCACTAAGCTCGTGTATATCAGCGCCCTAGTGCGATCCTTTGCACATTTGTCCTGTGGACACTTGCTAGTGATAATTTTGAAGATTTCGAGGTCACACTGCGTTTACATTTATCCTGATTGCAAGATCATTAGTGCAGCAGCGATTTTGGCGTTTAAATGTCTTTGAACATTTGCGATTTTTATAAATTTGAACAATAAATCGCGACTTATTCGTGATAATACTTAACACTGTAATGTATGAAGTTACTATCCGTGACCACGGTCGGTGCGATCCAATTGAATGATATGGAAAAAATAGATAAAAAGCGATTAAGTCTCGCCTTTGATATTTGTTGTTAAATATAATAATGTATCTTTAAGTTTATAATGTCCTCCCATGTTTATTGCGATACGGGTACCAAGATTTTTAGGGTAACAACTGCTAACCACCACTCAACTCACATGGCAACTGATCAATAGACGAGGATCTAACAGCAGCTGTACCAAGCTTCCAGGTGAGGTTGGCTTGGCTCTAAATGTCTTGGTGGGACCCGGTAACCCCCATACCCGTTTAGGGATTAAGTCATCAACCTGTAACTAACTGTATTTCTCTCTTTTCAGACGGAGCTGTATGGCATAAAATGGCGTAAGCTCGTATGGGGGGAGACGAGCGGCGGTGGCGAAGGGGACGAAGGCGGCGCGCCGCTTGCAGATCCCGTGATCAGCAGCTACGCGCGCTGCCTAGCCGGCGATATCCTATGCGTGTGGCGACGGGTCCCGGCCCTCCAGCCGACCGATATCTATGAGATGAGCACGCCCACCCCCACGCCGCCGCCCCTCTCCCTCCGAGCAGCCAAGGAACTGTGGATATTCTGGTACGGCGAGGAACCCGACCTGAACGGTCTCGTCGCGCCGGAGTTGATCGCAAGCCGTGAGTTTTTGTTCACTAAAGATTATTTTTAGTTGTAAATGGAAGATATTTTTGTTAAGATGGTAAATTTTTAACTGACTTCGTAAAAGGCTGTTCGCAAGTCTTTCTTTCTAATTATTTACATATTTTAGTCCTAAATCCTGTATATGCTTGAAAAATAATCCTTAACTTCAAAGTTTCAATTTTAAACAATATCGAAAAATTGTCAAAGAATGCAGTTGTAAAAATATGTGTAATATTATCTACTTATCCGTCCTTAAATAGTCATACTAACAACAAACAAATCAAGAATTTCATAGAGAAGCTCTTTATCAACGGAATTTAAATCGTAGATTATGACTAAACAAATACAAACAAACCGCCATAAACGACATAGGAACGTTTCATAACAAAGTTGTATAAAAATATAATTCAACATTTTACGGCAATTTATTAGCGGTTTTCACAGTAGCTCGAGTTAACAAGTCATTACCCAAACCGAGCGGCTTAGTATCACGACAATTAACAGAAAGATCTTTAATCTTGCGACGCGACATCGTCCCGGCGACAAAAGCACCAAATGAGTGGAAGCCTAGAAGGTAGGCTCGACGAAGGACCGAGCAAGTAATCAGCGTAATGAATGAGTCTTCAAAGTAAACCCCTCACTGTTTTATACGTCTCGGCCGCGACTACATTTGAATTGGGAAGCACTTTTCGCTTCTCCCTTGAAATTGTTTCCTTGCGTTTGGAAAGGAACGAGTCTTTGTATTTTGCGAGAGAGAATATCTTGAAAAGTTATGTCTTTTGTCAAATAATATGGAGATTTTATCGAATGATTGGATTTTATTTTAATAATATTGAATGACATTCTTTTGACGGTATCTGAAATAAGTATATGAATTTTATAACATTACATTTTCCAATTTTGCACATAAGCAAAGTATCGGGCATAAGATATGAATCTATATTCTACGCGGATAAAGTCGTGAACAATGCTAGT
Source organism: Eilema caniola (assembly GCA_949126895.1). Classification (NCBI taxonomy): domain Eukaryota; kingdom Metazoa; phylum Arthropoda; class Insecta; order Lepidoptera; family Erebidae; genus Eilema; species Eilema caniola. The sequence goes on from OX421466.1 coordinate 3,165,068, forward strand.
TTGTAATAAATAAGAGAAGCAAAAATATCTAATAGGATTCGCTATTTAAGTCGTACACGATAAAAAATCGTAAAATTTTACAGATTATCTTCGAGTCGATATACTCTCGGCCTTAGCCAACCCAAAAAACTGCTGCCTCACCCATTTCGACGATGCGGCGACATAAAATTCCATTACGCTGGCGTCGGTAATCCTGTTGGGATCTTCATTTATATTTAGCGGTAGATCTGGTCCAGCCTGCGGCCCGCCCGCCCAATTTGAGACACGACGCCACCGTGATTGAGTACATACAGCCTTTTTAGTTCCCAGTTCTGTTAGCAATTTTACCCTTTTCCTCTTATATTATGGGTTTTTTTTACGTGCGGGAAATCCCCACGGATACCCACCCCTCCGGAGCCGGAGGGGGAGGTTATGTCGGACTCGAACCGACTAAACCGTACGCCGTCTCTGGGTCGTAGTACTAGGCCGAAGGTGTGGTTGTCATGCGACATATCCCTCGCACCCCGGCTGACCCAGGGCCATCCCTCTCGGTCTGGCCTTCCTCGGGAGGGAGGGACCACGCGGTCCCCGACTTATATTATGGATTGGCTAAAAAGGTCATCCCCTAGGAAATTAAAAAGATATGATGTGTCATTTATTTTGAAATTTTGTTACGGTGGTAGTATGTATTAGGAAAAATTTACTTGTGTTTTTTTTTTTCAATTTTATACCACTAAGGTGGCAGACTAGCATACTGCCCACCTGATGGAAAGCAGTTACCGTGGCCTATGGACGTGTGCATTACCGGGAGCTTCATACTGACGCTGCCGACCCTGTTAGAACAGAGAGTTTCTGTTCCGTCAGTGTAGAAGATAAAGCAGGACAAGCCTTAGGTCTTCCCACTGACAGCACAAACACTCTCCAGTAAGCTTTGACTACCCTACTTATTATGGCCGCGGTATTCTGTAGGGCGGAGGTACTTCCCCAGGCGGACTGCTCAATTGGACGGAAATACCGTTGTGTACTACCTCATTTTATTTCTTTAATGTCGGACGCAAACTCTATTATTGTCACTTTATTAGTGCTATTCGAAGTTTTAGTTGTTTTTCAGCCGCTATGTTTATGAAATGGTGACATAGAAGGTAGTTTTATAACTCCCGCAAAGCAACGGAGACTTCGAAAACAATAACGCAAAATAATTGCGATAGACTCCGTTCAAATTGGATTCATTTTAAGGGAATTCGTATTTTGAATAGTGATAATTTCTGGTCTTCGTGTAAGTGGTTAATATTTTGTGTGGGTTGATAAAATTATTCAAAGATCTCTCACAAGTAACGTTCTGTTGGTACGCAGAATTTATTGAATACAACCTATGATATACGAATACACTCAGTTTGCGTTGTTTGTTTATTAGTCATTATTGCGACCTATATATATTACTTAAACCTGACTCATTTTGTCTTTTATGCTATATATTTAATGATTATCTGAATTGCGCTCATGTGTCTATTTTATAACAACATAACATAAACCCACGCCTATATCCCCGAAGGGGTAGGCAGAAGTGCTAGCATCCACATTTCGCTAGTTTATGTTTAGGTTCCAATGTTATAGGTGGCGACCATATTGCCATTAACCAGGCACTTATAAACCTGCGATAAATACACACATAACTTCGAATAGCATCGAAAAGTCAATGGTGTGTGCCATGGTAAAACCTGGGATCGAACCCGAGACCTCGTCTCAGCAGTCCATTACCGATACCACTAGGCTACAATTATTTATAATACAAACATTCAAATTTATATAAAATTTTCTGGTTGATTTAAAGGTAAATTTGTAACATACATATTTTAAATTTATGAAGCAATAATACAATTAGGCCTTCACTAATAAAACTTCCACAGGGTATATGACAGCTGTTATCTCAAAACCATGTGTAATTTTTTTATTTGTGTCTAAGAACTTGCACAAGAATAATAAAATTATAATGATTGACATAAGCTATCTCTTTACTTTGTCTCTCTATTTAGTATATCTATCGGTCCTAAGCCTTTAGATACTTTAAAAGCGTTGTAAATATACGAACACATACAAAAGTTCATTAGAATTTTAATTGATATTTGTTGCGTCATGAAACTCTACTTGCACCAGACATTACATAAACCGGAAGCTATTTATTCGTTTTTCTCTCTTCATTATTTCTAATCTTTGCTATTAGTGTCTCATGTATTGTCAGCTATATCAATGAACTCTCTTCCTTATTCTAAAATATTTATCGTATTTATTTAACTGTTGTCCGTAACTGAACGTTGAAAGTGAGGCTTTTTTTCGTAACATAGTCGGAAACACAGCACCAGTCAAAAGCACAACAACACACGCAAAATTTCACTCATCTATGTTATTAAAGTACATTCCTCGATCATCATTCCCTGAGTCTTTTCCCGGTTCAGTTGGGATCGTCTTTCCAGTTTAAATTCGGTTGAAATTCCGGTTGAAATTCGATGTTTTCCGTGAAGCAACTGCCATCTGGTGAAGTTGGCTTAAGTCTTTTGTATGTTAGTAGACCATGTACACCTGTGGATTATTGCAACTTATTGCTTTCGGTATAAAATATATATTAACGCAAGCGAAACCACAAGCAAAAGCTAGCGATAACTTGAGACTAGATAAACTAATTACTGGAAACGTATACACTATCATCTAAAGATGGATAATCTAGTTATCCGATCTTATCCATAATCCTTTCTACAAGCAATCCCTCATTCAACAGGTGGTGTTGTTATCGAATCGCAATTTGTGTTCGATGGTAGCGGGTTTCAAATGATTTAGTTTGGGCCGGGTAATTTGAGCCCTACCCATGACATCATCGTTCGATACTTCTTCTATGACCATTTGGTTATCTATGATTGATGTCGGTACGGGAAATTGGAGCGATATCGTGAAATATTTTTCTTTTTGTTAGAAATATAAAATAGTTGGAACTGGGCTGGTTATTTTGCACTTATGCGTCATAAATACTACCACCTCCAAGCTCAGCATCCATCACGTTAATCCCGGTCGTAAGCGACGCCCTCACCTCGGATTCTAGGGTTCACTTTCCGGCGTTTACTTCTGCAGTTCACACGATGGATGACTAATCCATGGTAGTAAGACCATTGGCACGCATATTATCCTCCAAGATGACGCTAAAGTCAGCACTTCTTGCACCACCCTCCCTCCTACCACCGGGTCCAGCTTTGTCCACCTACAGGTTGTTTTTCAAGTTTCGGTTTGATGTTAGTATGTGTTTGTCCGGGTTATACCTTGTATGCATTGGCGGTTAGATGGGACAACCTTCCACGCCTTCCAGTCGCATTACAGCCTTCCGCGAAGGTCTTATCCGCGTGTCTGTACATCGACTCAATCAGAGAACGATACCAGTTCGTTGTCTAACACTGAATGAGCCCTCAATGTCAGTTCAAACCATTCTTTTTCTGACTAACATCACATGATAGTTTATTCATAAGCTCAGAATATGTTTTTTGAATTAAATTTTAAAGCATGTTTCATGTTACTTATACTTATCTCAACAGTAAGCGCGTGTTGTACATTTTTTCTCGCCAGATGAATGAATAAACATGAGGGGTGGCTATGCCTACTGTCTTTAATTCATCACCCGTAGACGGTGTTTGGGATGATATACTCGTACGTTATATCGTAAAATATAAAATATACTTCGTGGAATACTATAAATATGGAGACGGGAGATGCGAACTGTCTTAAGTTGGTCAAGGTTATATTATTAAATACTAGCTTTTGCCCGCGGCACCGCCCGCGTGGATGTCGGTTATCGCGACCAAACATAGCCTATGTCCTTTCTCAAGGTCTAATCTGCACTATACCAAAATTTCAAAAAATCGGTTCTGTGGTTTAGGCGTGAAAGACGGACAAACAGACACACACACACACACACACACACACACACACACACACACACACACACACACACACACACACACACACTTTTCCATTTATAATATTAGTATGGATTGTACCAATTTACAACACCTACGTGAATGAAACTGTTCAGGATGTTTATAGGTGCCGGTGGCCACTCACCTGTCAAGAGTCACAGATTTGATAGAAAACTGTGTTTTTAATAATAAAATTATACACTTCCTACCCCTTCAGGGATATAATAAACGCGAAGGTAGGTCATATTTTCATATATTCATTTACATTATTCATTTACAGTATACTCATGCACTGGTGATGCAAACGACTACCATGAAATCCCATGACTCTCATTCGTTATAAAATAGTATAAATATAACGCACGTAATGACAAACTCTCTCGCCAACGTACATCGTAAGATAAAGTTTTCCTGGTGCATGACTATGATGAACAACAAGCGGCTCGCGCGCAGCTCCACCGCACGCCGCGCCCTCTTGCGGACAAGTTCACGCGCGACCGGCCGAATACTAAAATAGATCGTGACATAAATCTACATAAACGGTCTTTATTTCGGTCCCCGGCCATTGTTTTGTTTTGCGATGTCGACCATAACGCATTCAACGTTCCTAGTCTAACACTTCTGCCATTCTTAGTTTACAATGTAACATGAGTGATAATAACTAATGCAACTCTTTGTGCTCAGGAGCACAAGTGTATTTTATTTTAAAGTTTCCGAGAAACAATAAGAACGACTTGTTATTTCAATAATGTATAAGTTGGGCGTCCAAAAACAAAGGCTTTGTTATAATAAGTCAATAAATTATCCGTTCCCAAGAAATTATGGAGTACCTAACGAATAGTATTTAAAATATTGCGTACCTTGCTCAAAGTAACATAAAATAACCGATTTATTCATTGATAAGGTAGCGAAGAGCTCCCGACTTCGCTAAGAGTAAACGAACTATAAGCAATTGAATAAAATTTTGAAGCAATTAGTATGCTAAATTTTCAAATCGATTAGAATAGGAAAAAGTGAATCGCTCAGGCGGGACTCGAACCCGCGATCTTTCCCTTTCCTAAGGTTACCTATCTTAATCCCGAATTTCAATATTCCGAATATCATAATCCAGAAAACGTTTGGCCAATTTTTCATAATCCCGGTTTTTCAAATTCCGAAGTTTTATTTGCCATATAATCGCAACTCCGAATTTCATTTGCCGATTTATTCATTTGTAAGACGTTTTATAATCCAGACGAACGAGTTCCAGACACACGAAATCTAAATGCACAAAATCCAGATGACCGTAATCCATATGCACGAAAGCCCAATTTTTACAACACTAATTTTTGAAATGCAATTAATTGATATCCAGACAAACAATATCCAGATTTATAAACCTAAAACTAAACCTCATATGGCGTCTACTAACTACAATTGGAGACCTACTGAACAAAACACACGTTGCCTTAAAAAATATATGTATGCATGTAAGCAAACAAGCATGCATGCAGGCAAGCTGGCAATCAAACCGGCAAGCATGCAGGCATGCAGGCAACGCTCGCTTCCGCAGCTTTGGCGACCAGCCTCAGCCGTTCCAGCTCGCCCGGACGCCCGAGCTTGCGTCTACAAGGTCGACGGAGCCCCGCTACGCGGGGCTCCTACTTCTGGGTGGTTTATAAAAAAATAACCACGAAGGCCTAATGCGGGAGCTTCGCTACGCTCCGCTCCCGCATTAGCCTTCTAACCTAACCTATCCGAGTCGGGGTAATCTGAGTCGGGGTGTTAAAATTGTAAATGTTACAGTTAAAAATAAATGTGATTTGGAACATTATAAAGGTGGTTTGATATTCTTTAAAAAATAATTCTACAGTTTGATAAGTTTGTTAAACAAAAAAATGTGATTAAAAATTCGTTCAATTGTGTTTCTGTGAAATATGTTTCATTGTAGGAAATTGTTTTTGAAACAATAATATTCGAAATAAAAATATAAGAACCAAATATTATCTAAAGCATTTTCTGTGAAACGAAATTCTATGAAATTTCTTTCTACGAAATAAGGGGCTCCTGTCCCTCCGCGCCTCCGGTTCTTAAATAACACTCTAGTTTAGGGCAGACAAGTACCACGGCGAGTCGGGTCAGGAGTGGTACGCAGTGTTCACGAGCTCGCTTTCCTGATTCATTGATTATACCTGCATACAAAACTGTTCATGCATGACATGGAAAACAATAATTTAAACAAAATTATATTATAAGTCTTCAGGCTTTCATTATATTAAGTGAAATTATTTATGTCTTAAGTGAACGTTAGATTTTTTATTATTATATCAACCGTTACACACCCTAAATGAATCGTATAAATTTACTGATTTTTACTATACCTGTATAAAGTTTAGCTGGAACACGATTTGTATGGGAACCAAATAAAAAGATTATGAAAATTTGGTAATAGTTTATTTGGAAAATGGTACGATGGGAACCAAAAAAGAATATTCTGAGAATCTAGTATAACTATATTTGGATTATGACAATATGGGAAACAAAAAAATACTATTTGAAAATTTGGTTTTAGTGCACCTGGAAATTGATTCATCTGGGAAATGAAAAACGGAATTATAGAAAGTTGTCATTCATTACATCTGTCTTTTAAAAGTTCTACCAACCGTTTTCGGGGTTTTAAGATTCGGGTAACAGAAATTCGATATTTCAATAGGTTACCCTTTCCTAACCTAAGGGAAAGATCGCGGGTTCGAGTCCCGCCTGAGCGATTCATTTTTTCCTATTCTCATATCTAATCGAGCTACAAGCATCCAGAAGTGACTGTAAATAGTGTTAACATCCAATGGTAGGCATTTTAATTTGCTGGTTTAATACAACAAAAACCTTATTGAGACTGTCGTAATAAAATTCAGTATCGATCTATCCTCAGTAACCCAATTTTCGTAATGCAATGCTCCAGAAGAGAAAAAAACACATCTTGTTCGTTTTTGACATTTGGGAACTAAATCGAAACTGAATTTTGAACATCTTATTATGAGAAATTGTAACCTGATAGTACTATTAATTATTCTGTGACCTGATCGTTGATTTTTCCAATACATACGAAATCGTAAAAAATAAAAGATTACCCCTAAAATATATTTTTTATTATAACTGTACATTTTTATCGAACGGTAGCGTACATTCGTGGCTGGATTTTCAATTGTTTCAGCCTTCCATTTCTATTAACCTAGCATGCCTCTCGATCGGTTGATGGCCGACCCGCAGATAAACACCCAATCACTGTGGCGAATGTCAATGTGAAAATGTTATAGCTCAAAGAGATTTCAGATAGTTGGAATACCGTGTTCGATTGTTACGAGGGCTTGAATTGGTTCATTCGGTTTTTTAGTATTAATATTGACGTAAACGAGCACACGACCTACTTAATGGGAAGCAGTTGTCGAAGTTATGAACGCTTGCAACATCGAAACCTTGCCCAGGGATCATTTATCACTTCACTATCACTACATAGTATAAAACAAAGTCGCTTTCTCTGTCCCTATATCCCTTTGTATGCTTAAATCTTTAAAACTACGCAACGGATTTTGATGCGGTTTATTTTAATAGATAGAGTGATTCAAGAGGAAGGTTTATATGTATAAAACATGTTTAATATAGTAGAGGGTGCAGCGGGAACGGGATCTGATGCCACGCGGGCGGAAAAATATTGGCGGTACGAAGTTCGCCGGGTCAGCTAGTCTATAATATATTCCTGTTGTAGTAATAATGAAAGTCGCATGTCTCGTATCCGCAGTCACTACCCTAGAACCTAACTAAAGCAAATCATGGCAAGGAGATAAAATTAATCTGACTCCGGATCCAAAGTGCGAGCTTGGGATATAACCGAGATTGGCGTTCTTACTAATGAATGAATTCTTTTACCATGTAAGTGCCATAGCGCAAATGACACCTTTGATGCAAGTATGCATAGGCATCGATGATGCTTCCCATGAGGTGAAATACCTACGTATTTTTTAACAATGGTACCTATTAAGCCGCGGTAGCCTAGTGGTATGGGTAATGGACTGCTGAGACGAGGTCTCGGGTTCGATCCCAGGTTTTCCATGGCACATACCAATGACTTTTCGATGCTTTTCGAAGTTATGTGTGTATTTATCGCAGGTTTATAAGTGCCCGGTTAATGACAATAGGCTCGCCACCTATTACATTGGGACCTAAACATAAACTGGTGAAATGTGGGTGCTAGCACCTCTGCCTACCCCTTCGGGGATATAGGCGTGAATTTATGTAAAAAACAGTCGTCATAGTTTGTCTTTCAAAACTACAGTTAATATCCACCAATTTTTATTTCATTCACGCCACATCATTGAACAGTGAAACTCAGCTGGCTCGTATTGCCGCTAAGAACCTTGAAACATTCTATAAAACTAGCAATAAAACCAAATGCATATTATCGGATGTAGTGAGGCGGTAGTCGACAGGAAAAGTTGTGTAATATCACACCGATGTGTTAAGTAGCAGTAAACGTGTTACACGCTCCTTACGGGCCGATACAGATGTTGGAAGCTGAATGGGCGAGCGTGCTTGGCTTGCGGAAGGCGTGCTACAAACTTACGACTTCTCGAATCGATACACAATTAAGTTTCTTTGGCAAATGGTGGGAGTTCTTTTGTTAGGAAAAGTTTGATAAGTTTTACAGATGATGTACTAGCTTTTGCCCACCGCTCCACCCGCGTGAATGACGGTTATCGCTATAATATCGGTTATCGTTTTAAATTGCCTATGTGTAATTCTGATGTATACGCTATATTATTGTAAAGTTTCATTAAAATCCATTCTGTAGTTTTTACGTGAAAGAGTAACAAACATCTGCAATAAAGAATGTTATGCGCGGGTTCGAATACCGTTCTGTGCAAATATTTTTATACGTGATTTTTTCATATTTATTACGTGATTTTATAATAATATGTTAAAAAGAAAAAAAGTGTAGTATAACTTCAGGTAAAAGTTTAATAATACTCCGTAAATAATAATAATACATTACACTTATAGTAATTTTCTATTACTATTGTAACAAGAGTCGGCATTACCTGTTAATGTTTCAATTTTGTATTTTATATTTGAGTGAGCAGTGACCGAATGACAAATCAAATATTTAAGGCAAATGTTAGTAGGCTAGTCGGGCAGGGTCGCCCTTGTATAACAAACACCGACTTAATTGGAAATGTTTTGAAAAATAAGCATTTCTGAAATACCTACCTGAAATTAAATAAGTTCGTGAAGTGTGTTTGTAAACAGTAGCAAATAGAACAGGCTTTTAGTTTTGACTTATGCGTGTTATTATGACCGAGCACTGAAACTGAATGAAGCAAACGTCACGGTACCCACAGAACAGGCTTGCCTAGTGTGGGGCCAATGGGATACTATTTCAATATGTAAATGATTTTAGAAAATAAATTATTATAATTTATTATTTTTAAGTTTGTCGTGTTATTTGAAATTTTAGCTGTAGGTGATAAATTCACACTTTTCCCAGGTCGAATGGATTCCCTGCCGGATCTGGCGGTGGGGAATACGAGGATACAATATAAAAAAATAGGTAAAAGGAGTTAATAAATAGTAGAACTACCACTCCCTCAACTTTCTTTCTGAAAATCCACAGTTAACAACTCAGCCCCTCTAGACAAGTGGCAATTCGTTGGCCGGCGTTTGATGGAATAGGACGAATGTATGGAATTTGACACATTTGACATGCGTTAACGACTGTCAGAAACGTCAAATCCCATATATTCGTCATTCTATTCCATCAAACGCCGACCAACGAATTGCCACTTGTCTAGAGGGCCAGGTATTTGGTTCGGCTAACGTAGGTAGTAAATTGAAAGCCAAATTTCTTCAGAATAATTTGACTGAAATAATGGCCGCAATTCAAATGAAAACTGATTAAGAAATATCGTATCGTATCGTTCGTATCGTTAAAAGTTGTTGCCGAATACAATTTAAAGCAACAAGAATATTGTAGGTCGTAATATCGGTGCGCCCGAGTGTCTCACAATGGAGCCGACGGGCGTGGGAAGCCCGTATTATCTGCTACCATTTCTATAGGGTGTAACAACATGTTACATGCAAATACACCTCGCGTGTGTCCTATCCTCGGTCAAAGTCCTCTAGCTCATGGCCTTGGTGTACCAAAGGAAGTGCTATCACTGTCAGGGAGACTTGGGAGTGTTGCAAATGGCATATGGATGTCCAATTGAAGCACTGCCAACTCCGTAGGGCTTACGACGCGTTTTTGATGTATATATTTATAAATTCCGATAATCTTGTCGATATACGTTTTATGTGTATAGATGGAAATTTTGTATTTATGCCAAATAATACTTTCTGCCATATTTCCTGTTCAATAGGAAAGAGATATCAGCCCGCTGTCTATGTCAGTATCTACACAAGCTTCCTCTAACTTCATTCGTACGCCTGCCTATTTTAGTTTCGTTCTGATTATTGAGTGGACCTCCTCCTTCCTCTACTTTAGGGAATCAAGAAATGCCCGTCCAAAAAGGCTCTCCTATGATTCGGTCCGTTCTAACCATGATGGTATGGTATGGAGAAGTATGTGAGAAACATGGAGATTGAGCTTTCCATCTGGACAGTTCTTTATAACGCTCAGTTGGTAAAAAAGCGATGAAGTGTTCCTCCAGAAAGATGCTACCGCGGATTCAAAATCCATACTGGTTATTGATTTTGACAAGTTAAATGTACCTACATGCAAAGTTAGCATAGTAATTGCTTCTAAAAATTAATAGTACTTTGGATGGTTTATTTATAGACTCCACTTATCACCAGCTGAACTTAATTACCGCGTTCAATAAACAACAGGAAAATTAATTATGTAATTAAAATTTCGTGCAAACTCAAAATAGAGCCATTCTTCACGTCTGTTGCAAACGGAAATATATGGTACTGAATCGTATCCACATTGGTGTCGGGTTATTATGGAGTGAGACCACTCGAGGTTCATGCTAAAAATAAGTCCGTTATTGCCACGATAAATCTCTCCCGGTCACCCAGTTTCCTCTAATATGGAAACGGGGTACCGCAAGGACGTCTTGCGCTGTCAACATTGCAGATAATGTGGTTTATTATTTGCGCTAGTGTTGTACGACCGGAACGAGAACTGGTTTTGATAATATCGTTTAATTGGTGTTAACGTTTAAACACTTAAAACTCTTATTACAGTAGCAAAATTATCGCGATCTACTGCGATTTGACAGAATCGAATGTGTCGGTCGACCGGTACACATACACTGCCTCTGTCGCGTAGCGGTAGTGAACGCGGCCGCTACGCAGGAGGCCGCGGGTTCGATCCCCGCTCAGTACAAATATTTATATGCATGAATATGGGTATTTGCACTGGTCTGGTCGTGCTCGGAGAGCACGTTAAGCCGTCGGCACCGGTTGCCATACGAACATCTATGGCAGTCGTTACGGGTAGTTTGAGCCCTAAAAGGTCCAAAAACTGGTCTAGCTGCAATGCTTCGATGTCACCGTTGGGTTATGGAGGTCATATGGCAGTCGCTTCACAGAAATGTATTGAAGTTCAGCCAAATCCATTCTAACTGCGACTGATAAAGCAGTCCCCAGACTCCAGACTCCAAGCTGATAGCTTCGGATGCAACTGACATTAACGATAAGATGAAGAAGAACGGTTCATTGCATTCTAGAGTCGCTGGTTTGATTCCTGTGGTTTACCCATATTGTGAAACCCATAGAAAAACTATGTGTGTAAAAACTGTCTTTAAATGTTAATGTCAACACTACTAATATTTTGTCAAGTACCTTATCTAAAACCCGTTTTGCTATGTTCAAACTTTCACTGAACAGGTGAAATAATGGCTAAACTGCGGCCTATCAACGATAAAAAAAATGCCCCATGGTGTGTTAGCATTTCTATTGGAAGCCTCAGGAATTGTATAACAATGGATTTAGTTTCTCAAGGTACATAATAACAATCATTTTGAATTGACTAAGTAATCAAAAATAATCATAGGCAGACTTTGATAAATCTATTAGGTCAGAAAAGGTCAAGAAGGGTTCGACCCTATTGACAATCTTTGGCTTAAGAGTTTAAACGTCGCGGTCGTCTGGGTCAGATTCAAACAGAATAGCTTATTTAGAAGAGCATGAGTCCATAGCCTGATCAGAATTTTTTATCTTCCAACTTGAAATTGTAATTGGCCGTTTTGACCAAATGGCCATTTTTGAACCTTTATTGCCCTTAATCCACCTGCGTTGTCCACGTGGGTGGAACTACGCAAAATGCTCATCAATGAGGTCATTGAATTACAATCAAGAAGAAGTATAGTTTAAATTTGGAAACTGATGATTATATAAAATCTAAGTGTTTATTCGCAGTCGTGCGCACCAAAGTGCAAGCTTTGGGTACGAATCCTGTGATGATGGTGGAAATACCAAATATGCAATACTTCTCATAAATAGGTAGGGTATGCAACCGCCGGCGGTGCAGCGAAGGCCGGGTCGCACTCGCAACCGTGGACGAACGGAAATAGCCGGACGTATGGCAATTTCCCGTTTGTACCGGCCAACGAATTAACTCGGAATTTACAATTGATTACTGAATTGAACTGTATGATTATCTCTCATTTGATTGGATTAAAATCTAGTTTGAAACATTGTTAAAGGCTTAAAAAATATATGTGAATGGTATTAATCGAAACAATGGGCCAATTATTAGGTATTGTAGTACATGTTCTATACCAAAACAAACATTGGTCTCAAATCGTTTAGCACCTTTTAAAAAAAAATAAGCACTAAAGAGTGCACGATCTTATTTGTTTCACTTCCCTATTCATTTTATAATAATGAGTATCGTTTACTATTATTATCTACTAAACTGTTGTCTTCCCGCTAAAGACGTGCATTAAGTAAGCTATCGGCATGAATGTATACAAATTCCATGAACAATATAAGGATATAAAATTCAGATTAACACGTCCCGGGTGCATATCGGCCGTTGCGATCTTGCCGCATTAAACAGCTCGGCGGGTTGCGTGAATCGCGCATTGTACGTGAGCCTATTTGCGCAGAGATTAACGGGCTACTGGCTGACCCGCCGCCCGCCAGAGCGAACGGACCCGACAGCGGGTAATCTGTTTATGCCATGCCGGCATTGCCTGCCCCGCTTCCGAATCGTGTCGATATCCGGGGATGTAAAGGGGTGGATTTGCGGATGTGGAACTGTCGCGCCAAAATGCATGGCTTTAGGTTTTTTATTTGCTGATGTTTGTATTTTGATGACGATAATACTAACGTCATAAAACAAATATTTTGAAGTGTTAATGAAATGGTTGATCGGATTTATATTTTTTCTACTATCAAGGTAGCAAATAAACACGATACTCAATGTTACCGCGTCCTGATAGCTTATAACGTCTGTCGGAGGAACGTATCCTGCATATAGGCAAGGGAAGGAGAAAAAAAAGTAGGGCCTTTAGCAGAGAAGTATGATAATATTATGTATTATCTAATGTGGACCCTGAATTCCAAAGTGAAAACTTCAGTTATATATAACCGAGGTTAACGCTGGAAAAGTGATTTAAATTCGATACCAAATCGAGACTGAAAGAGGTCATTCTCTGACGTATCGCCTCGAACATTCGTACTGGAATAAATAATGAATGAATGAATGAATGAATATATTTATTTCAGGTAATTAACCCATAGCAATGTATTACATGTAATTAAAATTAAATCATAAAAACATAATAAAATTAAACAACCATAAATTAAAAATAACAATCACAAATAAATAAATAAATAATAACAAAATAAGGTTCTATAAAAAAGAAGTCCGTTGCCAAAGGGACATACTTACGAATCCACTAAAACCCCAACTACTTACACGTACAAAGTATCAGACTTCAGTTAGCAAAAAATACTACTCATTGTTTACTATGAATATTACTAGATCCCGAAGACTGCTGAAGGCTACTGGTATATTGTTCGGGCGAGGCACGTGGGTCGAGGGGGAATGGGAGCGAACGGCGCGGGCGGGTGGGGTGGAAATGTCACGTTTACCACCCCGCGTGGGCGTTCTCGCGATTTAGAAGGAACAGCTTTATCGCTGCGTTAATAAAATTAATAAAGGTCACACGACTCCTCGATAGGTACATGGTACGCTAATTTTCAATAACGCCTTTTTTTTAAAAGAATCGTTTCTATAGAGGAAAATATCGATTGTTAGGAAACGTTAATTTGAGTTCGCGTCGCCTGATAGTAAGCTTGTTTAATGGCATGTGGATACCGATGCTTATCAGTCGTAGTGGCGATGGTATATATTATTTAAAAGGGAGGGACTAACATTTGGACAATTTTTTTTAATTATAACTTGACATTATGAAGTCTTAAAGTATAAATACAAATTGCAGACGTCCGATATCATACCGTACAAACGAATGAAGAATATGTAGGAAAAGAATCAGCGATTATAAAATTATAAATAAACAAACACTCACAGTACCATTTGTTTCTTTTTAAATAATAAAGGAATAGCTTTCTGGTCAATAATCTTGCACACATACATTACCCATTTACTGTGTTTCACTGTGTAAAGGTTTTAAAACATCAAATTGACCGGCCAGTTGCTGATAAATCTCAACACCTGGTGAACTGGCGCATGCAAATAACAACAGGGGTGTTGGGCGAGGGTCGGGTTCAAGGGGTGTCAAGGTACACCCCGTGTGGTACGCCCTCGCCTTAATTATTAATACAGCGGCGTTATTCAGCCACTTTATCGCTCGCGCTCGCCGCGCTAACATGCTTTTGTATCTCGGACCATTTATTGTAGAATGAGAGCCTGTGAACACCAGACCTAAGTCATAGTGTAAAGTCAGATTTGTGTAGAATTTCCTAAGCTTGGTTGAACCATGAGTCTTGGTTAATTTAGTAAATCTTTAATTACCTATGTGTGAAAAAGTTTCAGAAATCCAGGCTATTCCAAACTGTCTGGTTTCCATAGGAAACATGTTCATGTAGGAAGCTATCTAGTAGTACATATAAAAATCCTGTTGTAGATCTTGTTTGCAATTAGATAGTTATATTTTTGAGGGGAGTTTTCCATTGAGTTGAAGGAAGGATGAGATTCCTAATAGTATCCCGTATCAAATGTGAAAAAATCCCTATACACGACGTTTACACCATTGCCATCCAAAGGAACCACGATCCAATTCAAAATTTTGTACGCACAAAAAGCCGTTATAATCTGATGTAGTTCTGGCGTTCACGGGCTCTAAGACCATTCTGACAATATTGTGTATCTGTACGATAATGTCCGGCCTCAATTGTCAGTTGTTCACACCATTACGGAGGCATATAACAATATTTTTCGTAAATAGCCATGTACGTGCCGTTCCGTCTTGAATCCAAACTATTCTTATACAGAAGGGACAACCATTTACGATAATGAGTTTGTTTAGTTACATCCAGTAAATTGCTTTGATGGTGCCATGAATTTCTTAGCGCAGGTATATTCTTATTTATTCGCTTCGTGAATAAAATTGACCCTTCTCGTAATTAGTTCAAGATTTCATTTATTCTATCGCGAGATGCAATTAGTAAACTATGATTCGTTTTGCACCATTTTTGACATTTAACTGATAACGCGATGGTAACCTCAGCCATAGAACTCGTACTGCAATGTAACGAAGAGCTCTTCAACAGCTGTTTAGTTGCTCCTGTGAATACAACCAGTCCGACCAATGATGATGATGTAATGCACAGCAGTACTGAAGTCAGCGTCTGCATAACAGGCTGATGACACGGTATAGGCGGAAGCTGTAACGGAGGCGGAGGCGGGTGCGGCCGCTGGTATCGATCGCCCCCGCTGTGTGCCCATTGGCCGCCGCTACCCCCACAAGCCGCACGCCCCCACGACACCACTGAATTTACGTGACGACCACGTGTCCAACGACCTTCACGGAACCGTGGCAACGCAAATCGTTGTAACATGCATTTGTATTGAAATTGACTCGTGTGAGCTAAAAATGCGCTACAGTATCTGGGTTAGAAGAAAGATCTAATAGGAACGGGCTACCACTAACTAACATTATCTTAATATATATAAATCTCGTGTCACAATGTTTGTCCTCAATGGACTCTTAAACCACTTAACCGATTATAATAAAATTCGCACACCATGTGCAGTTCGATCCAACTTGAGAGATAGGATAGTTTAAATCTCAAATTATAGTCCGATTCGCGATAACCGACATCCACGCGGGCGGAGCCGCGGGCGACAGCTAGTTTGTTTATAAAATAATTCCGAAGAATCTGAGCCATCATGCTGAAAGGAAATCCTAAAGATATTTTTGAATTTTTGACTGTCGGTATTTTTAAATTGAGATAAATTGGACTACATAGGTACTTACTAGGTACATTAGATTTAGAAAACTTACTCCATATGAACATAGTGGTAGTCAATGACGAAGACTATAATAACACGATCATCAGAAATAACCCAGGTAAAACAATTAGTAAAAAATTCAAAAACAATTCACAAAAAAAAAACAGTTTATAAGTTGCGTCTTGCGAAACTTAATTAAAGCAACCATTCACTTAGCGCTCATCACATGAACTGATATTAAAAGTACATACAAAACGGGGTGAGGGCGCATCATAGCGTTGTATACAAACATGGTCGCCGATTGCGACACGCGATAAATTAGGTGTGAAGACGGCGATAAGTGGCAGCCACCGGCGCGCGCTTCGGCGGTGCCGCCCGAGCCGCGCCGGCCGCCGCACACTGATCGATACCACCCCCGCGCTCTACACTACCGATTTGTGTACAACCCCGCAGCAGACAATCTGGTATTGATATCCGTCTTTTTTATCGCATTACACATACGTTTCTGAGGTCTCATGTGTACGAAATACGTAATTAAAAAAAAACATAACTTTTCCTTGGCAGTCGAGTATGAAACAACAAAACCTGTTTTTGTTTTGTTTTTTCTTTTTCAACTACCCCACTTGATTAAATTGTCTGGATGATGATGGCAATGTTGAAACTAAGCATTACTTTGTCCTTTCAGGAATATATTAACAGTGAATACCTATATGAATGTAATAAAATAATTATAATAGTAACTAAAATTAAAACAACCGTCCTTAACTCATTATTACATATAAGGAATTGTATATAAATAATTTTGTCAGCTGTGTAAACCTTTTGCAATAAAGAAATTATTATTATTATAACCTTGACCATAAGTTTTTACTTCCAATCTGCATCATATCAATTTCAACTGATTTTTAATTAAAATTCTAGATCAATCAAATAACTGTAAAACAATATTATCTCGGTGGTTTTTAAGTGTTTATGTGATTATGGAAATGATCTTTACCAAATATATACGCGACGCGTTTTCAATCAACCCATCCAAAAGAACTTCGCATATCGATAATTAAACACCTCTTCTTGTCTCATGACCAATCAAATAAGCCTATAACAACCATTTGTTTCCTTGGAAACTTGCCAGATACTAATAAAATTTCCCACGTCCACGACCCGAATTTTCCTTTTAGAGCTTATTCGTGGAAACTTTTTTACCTTGCACTTCTATGGTAATTTCATTGATCATTTACTTACGATAAAGTCGATAACCTTTCCGTGAGGTAAATACTTGTTTTAAGCTATTTCTTAATTTTTTTACTTTTAATAAGCATGTTATTACAATGTGGAGGTGAACACACTCCTAGCAAAAGCAATTTACCTTAGTTGGAGGGGTTAGAGGGAATATTAGTAATTCCGGTTGAGAATATGCTTTTTTTTAAAGCTCTAATGTTATCGCAAGTTCACGATAATTCCCTACAATTTTTTCAGTTGAGGACAAAGCCCGAATCCATCGAGACGGTGGCAAGCCCCCTAAGTAACGAGAACCGGCAAATTGGCCTATCAATGTAAGCTAGCAGGTTTCACGACTTACTGCCGCCGTCTTCACGCAAAGGGATTCATCTTTGTTTAAATACAACGGTGAATACACTGGTTGTAAAACTAACGGAGGAAATTTTTGTTTTTGTCTTTATGGATGATTGGGTAAGGTAGTTTCCTATGGTTCATTAAAACTTAGTAAATATGAAAGCAAGCTGTATTTATTGCTGCAGTTCTTAATGTATCTTATTAATTTTCATTTTTCAATCATACCCACAACTACTAAAAGTAAATGACGAGAATCTTAATTTTTTTATAGATGAAAGTTACCGGCCCTATTGAATTTCCTATTGCAGATATTATGGTATCAGTTACAGTTTAAGCGACATCGTCTGCGCCTAATGGAGCGGAACCGGAGCTTACGAAATCAACAGACTACTTAGCGCTAACCCGCAAGGTGACACGCGAGCACCTTTTCCAAAGATCCTATCATAGCATGTCCAAGCGCACACAGACGTCACCCGTTCGCAGTCAAATCGACTATTTATACAAATAATTTCTACTTGATAAAATGAATCAAAGTTGCGTCTCTCTAAACGCTTCAGCAATGTCTACGCAACAGGTTGTTTTGTAGGCTAATTGTGGACGCAATTAAATCGTTTCTTTTTGCTCACGCTCCAGAGGACGCCACGTTTATCCGTAACGAGCATCACCCTAAATCTTTTTGTTCCTGTAACATTGTTCGCTTTAATTCTAATTGTTTCATCCATCCTTCTCTTTCCTATATTCGACTGAAACATCTCCAATCCCGATCGGAATATACAAAGTAATTGTCGTACACTTTTTGCGTATATTATCGGCACCATTTGATGTATTGTTTGAGTTTTTACTTTCTCGTGTCGGTGGCCGGTGGTGGAGACCGGCTCGCTAACCCGTTGGGCCGGGTTTGGCCACGGTCAGTGCGACGCGACACCTGATCCTTACTTCACATGTCCACGGTGGTGTAACGCATTATGTAGACAGATGTTCAAGGACTGCTCGGGAGCTGGTTTTGTTGCCATGTATGTTCAAAAATAGAGTTTTTCAATGCATTTTAGAATTTAAACTTCACTATAATTAACTAACAATAAATGATTGTAGAGCGCGTGCGCAAGCTCGTCGCCCAAATTCCTGACAATGGGCCTGTTGATGGTCGTTTACGTGTAGTCGGCCTGTCACTGAACTCTACTGTTTTAAATTTTAACCGATGTGCTTAAACAGGTTTCTGTTACTTGTTATATTTATTATTCTCCTACATTTTTACACGACTGAGGTTCTGTCCTCGATTGACAAGATATAAATGTCGATTATCGCTATTGAGTCACGATTCCAATATTGATGCGGATACGGTCAATCATATTTAACCTTTCCGCAATGCCATTATCTCTCATAGATTACTAGAATGCACGTAATGACATTGTGACAGTCACCATACCAAGGTATATTACAATGGTATGCCGTATGCCGTGCAACCGTATCGAACAGCTAGCAAGATGAATTATTTCACTTCGAACGACGGCAGTCGGGACTCAGTCGTTGACCCGGTTTACGCCCGTTTGATGCCCATGATACGCCCTCAACAAATAAGGGTATCTCATCTGTGATGCCCGCACAAAATGCGTTACTTTTTTATATCTGTGTATTGTGATATGAGTTGGTTTTAACTTATAAATGTTTAACATTAGTTTAAATGGACCTTACTAATAGAACTTTTACGTTCTACTTCATTTTTCTACCCTGATTTCATTATTATTTCGATATATAGTGCAAACATTCATTCAAAACTGAACATTGATGGCGTAACTAAACGGTTAACTTACGACAAATTTAACACGTAAGTCAATTTACAACCCTTATTATAAACACTGTAGCGTGTAATGAAAAGCAATTCTAGTGAGCTGATTTTGTGTAATACGAAACCATATCAACCGTTTCAAGTTCGGCATGAAGTCCCCAACTCGTCAAACCAGTGAGTGTTTTACAAAGCCACTAATTTCTTCATAAAACAAATGAAACCTAAAAGAATCCTTCGTGGTTTATTTTTGGTCCTATATAAAGTCCGTTTAGTGTTTACCGTGAAAGGTTTTTTCGACAGTTATCTTTTCACCAAGATCTTTAAAATGATTTTGTATCTACAATGATGTGAAGTGTTCGACATTGTTATCTTCCATAAATATTATCTCAACGCGGGTGATCTATTTGTGATGGGTGTTGATAGCGAGGCGGGTTTCTTCCGTTCGTCCCTCATTTTGATCCCTCGGTTCTTTGTACGGAGTTTTTGTACGTAAAAGAAAATATTTCTACCATTGTTTTTGTTCTAGAGTGACCATTACTTTATGCTTGAGCGGTTAAAAGAGTGTGGAAAGGAGTCGTTATTTCATTAATTAGCAGTTAGGGTCGTATAGGTTTATTCTGCTCACACCGCGCGCTGTCACCTTTTTATTGTGGGAATTAAATCGAGCGCTCTGCTTGTATAGCGTACGCATTCCACTCTCTGTCCGCTTTTTACCAACGGCAACAATATTTTAATTGCAGCAATTTTGCATGGAGAACTTTTGTTGCACAAAACTGACTTTTCTTTACCATAACGTATTACTTCCACCGAATGTTAGCATCGAATCAAATGTTGCCAGCTCATAACTATGTTGTCGATGTACATAAGTTTTGCAAGTTGCGTGGGTTGATTCCGAGGCCGTGGGAAACGCAGCTTCCATGCCGTTGCAAAGACGCAACATCGCCATAATGTATAACGGTGCTACTGTCGCGAGCAGACGTAGTGCTCCACATTTTGTTTCAGGTGCTTGTGTCAGCACGTAAATTTTTTCAAATAATGTTGTAGATGTAGGAAACTTGTCGCGAGTCGAGTATACAGTGAACAATTGTGAATGTAGATCAGGTCAGATGGTTGTATATGATGTAACTATAGGCGCGTAAGAAGCTCTGCGCGGGGTTGTTGAACGTACGGTGCGACCGCGCGTTGTTCGGCGTTATATTAATAAAATGTAAGTGACGTGTATCGATGGGCGCGCACGGGATCGGGCTATTTATTGATGCGCGTGCGCACCGTTTGCTAGCCCCGCGTATCGATCGGTGGCGCTCTCTATCGGACGTATTATTTTCCAATTTTGATCACAAACACGGCTTATGTCGGAGTGAGCCGCCTTCGCTTTGTCCGTACCGTCATTATCGATTAGTCTCAGTTAAGTCATGTCTGGCACCATAACAGTATTGCGCATTGTACACACAAGTTGCGACAATAGTAGCTGATGTATTTGTGATTCTACCTCACGCAAACCAAACACTGGCAACGGTTTAAGAGTAAACATTTTCATTGTTCCACGTTTTGTATCCAATTTCATTCTTATTAGGTTAAAGTATTACATTTTACAATCAAAAAGAATACTGTTAAAATACGTTAAAAAATTTCGTTTATGACAGATTTTCATCGTCCTGCACTACGCTTTGGGGTCCTGGGCCCATATACTGAAATTAAATTCTGTTGTTCGAAATCTTATTCTCTAGCTGGGAAATAAACGCGTTCTTATTGCCGCTTGTAATATCCCTACTGATAAGTAGTACGGCTCGCATCGCTCGTCTTGACATAGCCATTAGATTGCGAGCACTATGTCGGCTGTCGAGTAGAAACAAAAGCGGAGAGGGTGGGCCCGTGCAGCTGCGTGTCTCGAGGCCGCACACAGATGGCGACAGATCCACCCAACTCTGTCCATAACGAGGGTACTTAACCAATGACACCAACTCGATCTTACTGAAACAAAGTCTTGGTAAGATTGAAATGTTTTGGTTGATTTTGAAAATGTTTACCTACGTCAAGTGTTACTGCATATCAATATATGTATGACTTATTGTTTTCCATCGAAAACATTCTCATACTGTTTTCGTATTTTTTTGAAATCATGGTGAGTCATGGTTGCCGCTTGTGTATGAATTCTAAGCATTTAGGTAGTTGCCCCTGTATCACTTATTCTCTGTAAAAAATTCCGTCGCGGGAACGGGTGATAGGCTGGTTTGTCGTAAAGATTACGGGCGGTCCATGACGTCGGGCGGGAGACGTGCGTGTGACGTCACGAGCGCACGTGGGCGTGCGCGAAAAGGACGGCAACACAAGCATCGCACGGGAGAGATTGAGCCCGACCCACCGCCTGCCGCAGCAGAGGACCCGCGCGAATTGACAGATTTCCACACGCTCGATACTATCTTGAATTATATTATCAGACAGCGTTAAACAGGGTTAAACGTTCCGTCTAAATTTTACCGACTACCGCTTCTTTTCCAAAATTAGTAAAATTCTTGTTGGTTTCGATGGAGCGCAGCTAGATTTTTTTGTAAGAATGCTTAAACCACCGGATATTACAACGGTATTAATTCGCCCTTAGGTGAATATCGGGGTAGAAGAGCATGTATGTATGTGCTTGTATGTTCGGTGAAGAGCGCGAATCATGCCGCAGCGGTTAACCTCGGCCGGCCGGTGTGTTGTAAACAAAACGAGCGCAGATTTGAACGCGACGTTGCCATGTCGCACCGCCCGGCCTATCTAGTAGCTGTCACTGATTGTTTACTATTTTACTCTGTCAGCGGTTCATCATTTAGAAACTATAAAGCTATACTTTTTAAAAATCAATCTAGTAAGATACTAACACAGACTTAACTGTTGAGTAAGGTAAAAAAAAAAACTTCCTTCCATCAAATAAATGTCTTTCATAAGCTTTTTTTTTTCAAACTTTCTCAAGTATGTCACGCTTATCATTTAACTTCGGGCAAAGGGTAGGTACAAGTACTCGTACATTATGGTCCTTCGAGCCGGATTCTTTTAAATTGGTTTTCTTGAATTTTGAAATAAATATCTCTTCGAAGCCTTGCATGAAGTTTTGATACATTTCAACTAAGGACGGCTTTTTGTTTTTCTCTGAAATCATTCTCACAAAAATATCGATCTCAAAAGTGTTCTTTTTTCGAATAACTTATCTTAAAATAAATATGTTATTTATATTGTAAGTAACATTCAAGCACTATTATTTGCCTGTTTGGGCTGACGACGCGATGTAAGTAATAAATAATCATGCACAGCGTCTATTTCATGTTACACAAGCGCGAGCACGATACTTGCACCTTACAAACTAATCGTACATGTTGTCTGAGGATGTACACTCACACAGACTCGCCAAGGCCTTAAATTGTTTACATTTTACGTTGTAACAATCGTTTCTCTTATCTCTATAATATCATTACGATTCAGTGCAAGAGCTTCTCAACATTTTTTATACTTCGAAAGGAATACAGTACCAACATAATGGGGTGACTTAACAGTAGCGTAAAATTACAGCAACCAGCGAGGTTGCGAAAGTTTGCTTTTAGTAGAACACGCCGACGTGACACGGAGATTGTTCCAAACATTGGCGGTGCGAGAGAGACGCTGCACTCCGCAGCCAACCCACGTGCCTCCGATAATGTTATTGCGCTGTCACCGCACTCTATAAATCTCCCGCTCTACTGTCTACAAGCCAATCGTTAACCACCATATTTATTGGCTATACGCGCTCGATTTATCTAACGCCTAAACTTGATTTTCGCCGCATTGATGAATGTTCAGCTCGCTTAAAACGTACCCCGGGCGCAAGGTGATTCCTTTATCAGTTCACATTCAATGTTAGTCTCGTCGTCTGTTATCGCCTTATCGGCAACATTAACCGCAACCCGGCAGCAAACAAACAGTACTTAGGCAACAATAGTGATAATCGTATGGCGATTACTGCGTTCACATTGGCGTGGAGGCGGGTAACGGCGCGGCGGCGCGCGTCGTCTGCCTTCTATCGATCCCGGAGCAGGCTAGTGCCAACCACCGCCGTTACACCGCAACAAAATATGCGACCTTGAACCTTAAACTATCTTTAATATTGCACATATTCTCATACGTAAACTATTCATAATCATCTTAACACTCACGACACAAATAAACTTGGCTATTTTTATTAAGTTAGCTATAATTATGCAACCAACTTTTTGAAACGTTGCGTGGTGTTGTTTGTTACCAATGAAGGGTGTAACCGCTTTCAAAATACCGCCAAAACTTCTACAAATGAGTGCGATGTCGAAATCACCTTATCGCTGTGAAACTGTGTAAATTGGCCGTTTTCAAGTATTTGCTGCTTTAACCAGGAGTCTGTAAAATCAATTAATCATACCTCACGGACATTTCTGTAACTGGAACTCTCGATTTGCCTGGAGTTGAATCGCTATAGCTGGTATAGTCGTGACTAGCTCCGGCATTCGAGTATCAGTAACTGTATACTACAGCAAACTTACCGTTTGTTGTGTTAACGGCCTTGGGTGATGGAGTCGATGGTGCCGAACCGACTGGCTCAATAATTGCATCGCTTGCGTGTAGCTACGTTCAACTACTCCACACTAGCGGTTCTGGAATAATTACTTGGTTTTACTGAACTTGCATGGACAACTTGATATTCAGAATTTACCTAATAAACAAAGAAATTTAGTGGCATTCGGAAGCAAGTCCACAGCTATAAGATTTACCCTTCAAGACTTATTCCACTTAAAAATCTTTCTTACCGACTCCAAATTTTGTGTCAGTGAATTTCAAGACCAAATCTCCAAAATCTGGAATAGATAGATATTAATATTATACCTATTCCATCTCACTAGGAACCATTCAAAATTGTTATTATTATTAACCAAAAAACTAAGCGTACGATGATATTGACAGCCTCCGTGGCGTAGCTACCGTAGCAGCCGCTACGCAGGAGGCGCGGGTTCGATCCCCGCATAGTGCAAATATTTGTATGCATGAATATGGGTATTTGCATTGGCCTAGTCGTGCCTCGGAGAGCACGTTAAGCCGTCGGGCCCGGTTGTCATACAAACATCTATGGCAGTCGTTACGGGTAGTTGCAGCCCTTAAAAATCCAACAACTGATCTACATAGCTGCAATGCTTCGATATCGCCTTTGGGTTGTGGAGGTCAGATGGCAGTCGCTTCACGGAAAATATTGAAATTTAGCTAAATCCGTAGTTGGTCTGGAAAAGCGGACCCCAAACTCCAAGTTGAATAGCTTCGAATGTGACTAGGATTAACGCTAGGATTAAGAAGAAGAAACAGCATAACTAGCTACTGTTTTTATATTTTCAATGAATATAACCAATAATACCGTTCTAATTATGGAAGAACTAATTTAATTGGAACGGCCGTAAGATGGTAGCCGCGCACCTGGAGCACACGAATGTCAAGGCTGGCTTTGAAATGCTGCAGTATGACATCGGCTAACGTAGAAATAATTTAAAAAATGTCTTCTATTCTGTCCTTCTATATAATAATGTGATGTGACTGAAAAATAATTAGTTTTATATAATAAAGGATAATTTAATAAAATTACTATTACGTTACACTCAGTTACTTACTGCTTATCTGTAAATTCTATAATGCATAAAGTATTTCTGGACCACTATAATATATGTTTCATATGAATATCTAATTATCGTATTGATTTTGTGGTTTGACAGTGTTAATATGAGTGTAAAGTCAATGTCAATTAAATAATGTTAGCGGCCGGCGCGGCAAGCAATACTCCCATGTGTGTGGTGTGCGGCTCGCGCTACAAACACAAGCACGTGCGCCGACCGAACAACTGACGTCACATGAGTCGCCCCCGCCCCGCCTCCTAACTAGAGAAGGACAACACTACTAGCGGGACGGCAACGTCGCGCGCGCCGTTTTGTTTTCGCATCTAACGTCGGTGATAGGCCGAGTTTATCTTCCGATTGCGAATGCAACAACTGCTATTTCTAGCTTCACTTACCACATTGCAACAACTCGATTTTATCGTTTCTTAGCACCACGTTCCGCTATTGTGGACATTTTCATTGTCATATCGACCTTGACTCTGTGTATAGCTTATTAGAATATTAATTGAAGATTCAGTAACTTGTTTATATTAAACATCTTTTAATAACAGAAAAAGCTGTAATTGGGCCAATGGCAAGGTTAAGTCACTATAAAAGTGGGGTCAAGGTTAACATTATACTTAGCAGAGTTAAACAACATAAGTTGAGATAGAACTGTATAGCTAAAAAAAAATTTTTCTTATTTACAGAAGGCGATCAGGGATCGTGGGAAAGTGGACTCTCGTACGAATGTCGCTCACTGCTATTCAAGGCTCTTCATAATCTTATTGAAAGGTAAAGTAAATATAATTAAATACTTTTAAGACAAATGCTTGTTTATAAAATAACACTATATTATGTTATTAAAAAAACCTTTCAACCCTGCCTTTGCTAAATTTCATGCTAATATACGGCACAAATAGTTGAACGGCTCATACAAAATCCGTAACTTGTTAATCATTATCGATTGAGTACATAATTTGAACTCGATGATGCGTATCATAAACTTGTACAGTCAATATAGCGCTCGCACTTTTGTTTCAATGCGTCTCGCGAGCTAATTGGTCTTGATTTATTATGAAATCATTCCTATTGGCCGCTTGGTGTTGTATGGTACTTGTATTTTACGCAGTAACTTTGTATTCCGTCTTTACTCGGGAGTTGTTTCACAGGAGCGTACCTCGGTCCTATTAAAATTTGATTTATTAGACAGTAAGAATGAATTGGAAATGAAAGTATATTTATAATTAAGTTTTAAAATAATAGAACAATTGCAAATAACCCGAGTAGGTAGTATGTAACAATTACAGATTAACAATATAGTGACACTAACTCAGATTATCATCTATTTTGTAACCGTTTTCAACTAAAAAATGTTCTTTATTATTCCAAGTGGAAAACACCGAGCTATGTGTCACGGAATGTTATATAGTTGTAACGGCCTCATAACGCAATAATAGCATAGTTCTAGAAGTATATTACATTGCGAAATCACTTTATTTAAGTAATCTTTTAAGATGAACAAATATCACTATCAACTAACATTAAACTTTTAAATAAATTTAGTGACAACTTAGGTCAACGAAATATCCATAAATGTATTAGGCACTTAGTTATTTGAAAGAAATTATCAAAAATTGGCTCTGGTGTTAATGACAAAGCATGAAGCTTCATTTAATAAAAATGTAACGAGACTGCTAAGGAATCATTTACTTAGACGCAATTAGCGCGCCAAACGTTGCACCTGGTGGTTGCGCGGGCGCATCGTACTAGCGCAGTCCGCAGTCGGAATTCAGAGTCGCAGTAACGAGTCGCCGACGAAGGTCGACGTATCGCACAGGGACGTTCTAATGTCGTTTTTTGTACGTTTTCTGGGTGCCAAGCATGGTCAGTCATTTTAAACGTAGCTTCTAGTTTTATTAACTGTCGTGCCTTTTATTACTACCATTATTGTTTCGAACCAAACGAGGTGTTAAGAATATGGTTCGTGGTACGTTTCCGTTAAATCCATCATCATCTAATCTGTTCAGAAGAATGAGCCCTTTTTAGCCCTAGTTTTCAGATACTACTTGAATACAAATAGTATCTGAAAGAGTCATAATCTTATAGCAGATTGCAATTATTTCTTTTTGCAGTTTTAGTTGTTTGATCCTAACTGGTGCCTAGCTTAGTTTGAAATTGGATTTAGACTGTGGTAATTGTGTAATAGTGAGTAATTAAATTGCCAACCAAGCAAATATTTAGTAAAAATCAAGCTTTAATTTAAGTGGTGATTATTATTTGAAGCAACCCAGAGTCACCTCTTAATATAAAATTTGGTCAAATTGTGATTGTGATTATTTTTAAAAGATTTGTATTTCATTAGAATCCACATCATTTTACCATATTGAGGCGATTAGTTTTAACGTTTATATAACTCACATAATATAATATTTCGTTTCTTTCCTGAACATAATATTATAATAGATGGCACTGCACAGCCTTGAAATGTTAAAACCGGACAAGATTTTAACTAACTTACATTTTTTTTTAAATTTCATTATACCGGCAATTATTTTGACTAAGAGCGTCGTCGTGGCGTTTTAGGAAAATTAATAAGTACTGTTACTACGATGTCTTGTAAGTGAATTTCGATGTATGGAAACGTTTCGATAGCTAATTGACTTCGTTAGTAGCAATAGTTGCGGTAACTAATAATGTAAAGTGATACACATCGTATGTAACATCACGTACCTATGATGTAAGTAGCATGGATCGACATCACGCGACTCGGGAGCGGTGAGCGACGGAATCTCGGCGTATGAACGAAATCCAGACGAGTCGTTGACCCCGGGTGGCGGCTGGCGGCGCGTCAAAGAAACAATGCGTCGCGGTGAACCGGGGATGCGATCCCGACACCGCTACAGTATTTCTACACAGCACATACGCACACTAATGTATGTGGTTAAAACTAAGCCTGTTTGTTTAAGGCAGTGTTGCGTTAGTATTAATTGCAATTTAACTTGTAAGTAACCCGACTGCTGTCTAAAAGTTATTTTTTTTATTCTTTTGTTTTTAAGGAGCTTTTGCCCATCATCAAACAATGCAACGAAACAAGTTTGACAGCAGGCGGTACCTATTGTTTTATTTTAGTTTATGATTGGTAATAGTACAGCCTGCTGTCGAACTTTTTTCGATCAGTTAGACAGCAGTCGGGTTTACTAGTTTTAATCTTTTGAACAGCAAGTCCGTATTTTTTAAAGTACATTTTAATTGCAATTAAAATTTATTCAACAATGGTTTTTTAAGCAATCAATATTGATATAACAGAAATTACCACAACATAGTGTAACAAGTAAAAGATTCTCACAAAGTTCTAGATATATGGCGACCAAGAACATTGGTATGTTTAAAAATTCATATCTAAAATAATAATTACAAGCCTGAAGTTGCGTGTAGCCTGTTTTAAGTGTGCAATAAAAAATACACAAAGGTTTTTGCGTTAGACTTGTCAAGTCAAGACACTGGCTACGATTCAGTTAGGGTTTTATGTGCATTTTATGACCCACGGTGTTATTGAAGTCACTTAAAACGCCTTCTCCTGTTTTAAATTAACGTCTAACCATAAAAATATAATGTCGCTTGACAACGTTATTGATTCTAAGAGACTTACTGATTTTTACGCAGTTTCCTTAACTATCTGCTTTACGTTCTCTGTTAAATATGTATAACTCTGAGCATCTCAAGAAGCGTTTAAATTCATTATCCTGGTCAAGATGTTCTAGTCTATTTGTATATTCAAAAAAGCTTCATGTGCTGTGGTACTCAATACTTCTACAGTTATATTTTACCATATAGGAGCAGTAAGTTTTTGCGATTTCTGTGGCTGGTATCTTGCGAAAACTGGTCCAAAGAGATATGATAAATGAGCAACTTTTTTTTACGGAATCGATTAATTGTGCCAAGCATTACATTGTCGTCTGATCATGATGATAATATGACATTAAAAGAATCTCAAGTAATTTTTTTTTTTCACGTCCCTCATTAAGACTGAGTCCTTTGGCCACCATTTTAGAATCGATCATTGCTGGCATCAACATTTCGTCCGTCATTCTGATATAAAATATTTATTCATCGAATATTTTATTCATAAAATTCACCATCCATTCAATCTTAAAGACCTTTTTAACAACACATAATTTTTATTTGTTTCTTTGAGTCTACAGATCGTAGATTGCTGTAAAGCAAACATGCACCTGTATACATATTCAAAACGATCACGCAAATGCATTCCTGTGGCGTGTATGTATAGTGTGCGACCGCGAAATAACACCTGCGCGCGCGTCGGTCGCTAAATCTCTCGCGGTACGGAACCCCTACGCGAACTGCTACACGGGTGATAAAGATTAACATCAAACAAGCCCGCGTGACGGTTCAGGACACAAATGAGTGAAGGTTGGGACTACCGTTAGTGTAACCTGAGGTATTATTCTGTGACATTCAGTATCAAACGCACTTGTAACGTGAGAAGGCGGTGGATTAACATTAGTTAATATATTAGAAAGAAATGTCGTAAATCTAGATCAAATTAAATGTAACGGCTTTTACTAACGCGCGCAGTTACGAAGCTGTTTGTCACTCAGAATAAGGGGCCTTGTCAAATCGTTCTTTCGTTTCGTATCTTACTAACTTCATCAATATTTTAATTATATCTAGGCTACACCTGCTACGGTTGGATAAAGGCCTCCAGCGATTCTCACTTCTAAATTGCTTGGAACGGGTCTAATACCATAGTAGTATTGAAGTATTGATGAATCTAATTCATCATCTCTATTTTTTCCCCTCCCTATCTGCAATGGGAATAACCTTTACCGGCGTCCTTGGCAGGTATATATAACCCACCGCTATAGTATGTGGCATATGGTTGAAAATACGTTAATTTAACATCACCGAACTGAGCCTGCTTCCATGGCAGGATAAATGAGTCCATTTCAGTCATTCTATACCGCTTACGACAACTGCAGACGCATGCAGCAGATACAGCGTACCACGTACGTACCTACATTACTTATTCGGTACTGTTAAATGAGACCATTGAGGAGCGGCAATGAACTACGCGTATCTACTGCGTGTGTCTGCAGTTTTCCTATGAGGTCATCTTCGGAATCATAACTTAAATATGGTTGAGTACATTTTATCAACTACTAGTTGATGCCCGCGGGCTGCGCCCGCGTGGCATTCTGTTCTCGTTCCCGTGATCGCTTGACTCTTTTTTGATTTTTTCTTTGATTAAGTACCATACTCGGTACTGCAAGGAATATTCTAAAAAAAGAATTAGCGAAATCGATCCAGTCGTTCTCGCGCGATGGCGTGAACAAGGGAAATAGTGATTCATTTTTATATATATAGACATCTTTTTTGTTAGTGCATTATAATATTGTAAGTAAATATATCATTGATTTTCGATTGATTAAAGAAGTGATTAATTATTCACGGAAGTGCAATTTGAAACAATTTCCAATAGATTGTTTTCAAGTGAGCCGTGGCAACGCGGAACACTTCCTATATTAACTCGAAGATCTCTGTGTTGCTCTTGTCGAGACACTAGAGAGCAACTTCGTTCACCTTCGAACATTTATGATATTAGTTATTTTTTTAAAATACAGATACATCCAAGATGAATCTATGATAGAAGCGTAGGGGAGCGGACTCGGGACTCCCAAAGTGATGTGTTGTGCTTTTATATCTTGGAAATCAGAGCGAGGTAGGCAAAGCTGCGTTTTTTACTCGTACTTTTTGATCTGAGGAATTGACCACAGAGCAGATGATAGATATAAAAGTTTTAGTCGCATAATGCCCAATTCGCAAAAAGGTGGCATTTTGCGAATTGGGCATTATGCGACTAAACGGAAAATAATAACCACGAAGGCTTCTCTAACCTAACCAAGTCGGATTGCGCAATCTAAGGTAATCAAGTGTTAGTCCTTTTGCGAATTGGTCCTTTTGAGAATTAGGCATTCTGCTAATTAGACCATTTGAGAATTTGTCCTTTCGCGAATTAGTCCTTTTGAGACACGGTAGGCATTTTGCGAATTGGGCATTATGCGACTAAACGATATGAAAGCTATAAAATCAGAAGACAAAACTACTAAGAGCACCGCCAACAACACCACTACCGGTGTCATCCCTTAAGAGTTCTATCACCAAATCTCATTCCTTATTCCCTCGAATATGGTGTCACATCTACTCGCTTACTTCATTATCAGATTAGCCACAAGATATCAAATTATATTACCATCCGAACTACTTGTTAAATCGACAGCATTTGCAATTCGATACAACAATTAGAAATGGATATTGATTCAATCAATTAATTAGCCTATTGCAGTACACAGCTGGACTTTGCCACAATGTTCGCTTTAGCACCCGATCCGAATTTGATTGGTTCAAATTGACTTACCATATTTGGTGAACTATACTGTTAGCTTGTTACAAACAGTGGTGGATTTCCGATAACACTGACTGACTAAGCCCGGACCTAGGGCAACAAGGTATAATGGGTTTCAAAGTCAAAGATTTTTATTCAATCTTATTCATCTTCTCTTTTATTCATCTTGTTATTTGTTGTGTGTTACTTCTTCACAACCCAACTTCTGAACCAACTTAGATAAAGTTCAGTGGAGTAGATTTATGATTATTGGATTGAAATCAAAGGTTTAACCTACAATTTATACAAAAAACTCCATATTTTTTACAAATGAAGCTAGTTCCCTAGACATCTTCAATGAAAAACTTGTACTATTCCACATTATTTATTAAATTCCTGACCGGTTTCGCCTTACAGCATTATCAAAACATAAACCATAAACATAAACCTTTGATAATACCGTAAGGCGAAACCGGTCAGGAATTTAATAAATAATGTGGAATAGTACAAGTGTTTTCATTGAAGATGTGTAGCAAGTTCCACCAAGTGCCATCAATCAACAGTATAAGCAGTTCCCTAGACCTTTTACTATGGTGTACATACTGTACATAACTTAGTTTAGATTTCATTTAATTATCTTGGTTCCTACCATTGGTGAAACCCGCTATTAATTCACTAGATATTTTTACAACGAAATATATTTAAATGTATTATGCACGTAACCAATGATTTAACCTATACAACTTTCACACGATATTGCCTATTACGTTTACCTCGGAAAGAAATATTTCATCTGATATAAAACATTTAATGTTTTCTATTTCAATACTTAACTAACATGTGTACATATCATGTTATTCACATTCCGCGATAAGTCAAGAACAAGGGTGATTATGCTTCACGTCTCCGACTGCGAACTGAGCGCGTATGTAGGGCTTGGTGACATAATGTTAGCTGCTATAGCCGTATAATCGATAGTCGAGCGGTTACGACACGACATTACCTTTTTTCATACTACTTGTAATATAGAACTGTTCTCTTTCCAGCTGGATGATAACCCGGGAAATATAGTACGGAGGTCCATAATAAGACATTCCATAAAAGTGCACAGCACTAGGTTCGCCTCCTCCTATAAGGTTGGAATGAACACAGACTCCTCCAATTCTGTCGGCATGAAAACCTTAGTTGTTGAAAAGTTCTAGTCTCTTAAGCTCTGGTCTGGGGGTAAGCCCATACATATACGGGCGTATGCTAAATGTGTCGGCTCGAACCACCGAAGTACCAAACCACTCTGTCACTTTACTGTTTTTCGTACGGTTTTTGATAAGGCTGGAAGCCGTACCTTCTTGCCGGTTCTCATAGATTTGGCAATTGCGTATGTGACACTTGATAGGCATTACAAAACATTCATAAATACGCTAACTAAGGAGTGTGTCGAGTGCTTAAAATAGGCAATATGGGGTCTACTAATAGATTTCTCACAGTAAAACTTATGCAGCGTGGTGACTATTCACAAATTTAAAATCCTCACATACTAACATTGCTGGCGAACCTCAACACGTCATTCTCCTCCTTCAACTCATAACATTTTCCCTTACCAAAAATAGCTCAACCTAACTTTAGTTTTCAAAAATGTATAACTTTTGCAACGTTGCTATTTCCACCGTCGTTGAATACACGACAAGGTCAACCACTCGACGGACGACGGTTGCGAAAAAGTTTCTGGATTCTCAGAACTATATGACTTGAAGAAATACAGAATATTATAAAAATATATTGAAAGTACACGGCGCATACGCATAGCCACGTTACATTACATTTATGTTTTACTAGAAGTCATTACCGTAGTAGTGGATAAATATAGTATCTGCCTGGTGCTCAACTACAGATTTTCGCTAATATATTGTGCAGACTGAATAACAGCTAAGTATATGTGATAGTTCATAGAAAGAGTATCACATAACTTTGCCAGAGTTGTAAATGGTGCTTTACGCACCAAATGACTGGATGATTGGTCGGCAGGAGTCAGTCAGTTCTGAAATAGAGTTGCACTATCCAAGTCCTAACCTCAATATCAAATCTACACGAATCAATCAATTAATCTATTACAGCCCACTGCTGGATAGGCATCTCCTAATGTGCAACTGGTCCTCCAACTTCCGCATTCAGTCTATCTCAGTTACCTTTTTCCCGTCGTCCGTTCATCTAACTGGGGAGCATCCCACTATCCGTTTTCCCATTCATAGTT
Organism: Eilema caniola; assembly: GCA_949126895.1. Classification (NCBI taxonomy): domain Eukaryota; kingdom Metazoa; phylum Arthropoda; class Insecta; order Lepidoptera; family Erebidae; genus Eilema; species Eilema caniola. The sequence continues at coordinate 3,199,033 of OX421466.1, forward strand.
TTCACGCGATGAAATCAAATTGTTGAATTGTCATCTCGATGATTCATACTTACAAAGTTTTAAATTGTTCATCATCTTTCTCTGAGCCTTTTCCCAACTCAGGGTCAGCTTCCAGTCTAACAGTGGTGTCTGAACTTCGATATTTTCCGTGAAATGACTGCCATGTTATCTCCTCAACCAAAAGGCGATATCGAAGCTCTGTAGTTAGACAAGATTGCCGTAACCAGAACGATTGCCATAAATATTAAAAGTTTAAAATTGATTTATTAAGATGGTTTGTTCCCAATTCATACCACTAAAATCCATACCGTTTGAAATGCTTTAGCACGGAACAAATGATACAGCATGCAAACTGTTACTTGGTCAGTCAGAGTGGAAGTAAAATCATAGATAAGAAAGAAAACGCCGAAATATTCGTATTGTATTTCTCAAATCTTCATGTTAAGGGGCCAGTACAATAAGGTTAAAATTTCACAGCTCGACTGCCATGAACATGAGATCTGCAACGTTTCGCCACTTTACGAGTGTATCACGTTTCTTTTATTGGCATACCGACCATAAAGTACAAGCTATATTATAATATGATTTGTTTATCGTGGATTTTAAATCCGTACCAATCTTGTACGAGTAGGGATTGAGAATTTAAAAAGTACAAATCAATGTCTGTCAATGTCAGTAGAAAAACATTGCGATATCAGGTAGTTCCATGGGACTACTTGAAGAAAAAAAATCCCAGTAGTTTCATAATGAAATAAGGAATTGGTACTAACTGGATACGGTGTGTTTTAGAGCCATTCTTCACGCAGCAAGAAACAACTGAGTCAATCAGGTGAAAACTATTACTTATTAGTATCGCCCTAAAGTAGTATATTGCACTTCGTTCTTAGCGATACCGTCAGAGGCCTTAGGTTATTGCCAAGGCGCGAGTGTTATCTTGGATGTTTCACACTTCTGAAGGCCACGGTAATATCATAAGCCCCCTTTTCAAATCGACCAATCATTCGAAGCTACCGGTTTATATGTTGACCCTAGTCCCGTCACACAATAGTAAGAAAGAATACGAGCTTTTTAGGTGTCTTGAGGATAGCAAATCCTCTCATCATTAATTGTATCAAACCAATCTGCGCGCGCCAGGACCTCGTTTCTCTGGCGACTTGGGGTCAAGATATATGCGGGTAACACGCATTTCCGCAATATCGTGAACACGCATTTCCGCATTAGCTGACGATTTTACGTTAGGTTCGTTTAACGTCAACTTATTTTTCTATGTCAATCTATTGAACTCAACTGACTAATCACGTTACGAACTGTGATTAAAATTCTTTCCCCCAGATTGACCATATAAAATTGTCCTTATATCCTGTTTTTTTTTTATATCGAATTAAATATTATATTATTAGACTTATCAATGATCATGTTTTGAACCGTAAATGTAAACATTTTTGTGATTTAAACAATAAGATATTTTTATAGGTATTAGCTTACAATTATTGAATCAGAGTGATGTAATAGGCGGAAAACCTGGCCTTAAAGCACCTGCATTAATATAACCCTGTACGGGCACACAACAGATATGAATCATAAGTAGTTTTATAAAATCAAAATTAATTCAAAATCAATAATATTATAAATACAACGGATTCTTCGTCCTACAGTCCCGGGTCCTTTAAACGGGGCGTGAAAACTGTCGAGGCCATCAAGATAGAGTGCCAGCACCTGTAATTCTTTGATTGCACCCCAGTTGGTCATTTTGACGACTGAAATAAAAACAATTGAAAACGATTTATAAGACAATAACTTTCTGTTTTATCAGTCTGATCGTGATTGAATCACTCATTACGCACGTAACAACATTGATAAAGAGATAACATACGTCAAACTGTCTTCCGAAGCTTCAACTTTACTTATTAATTTTGTTGAACTAACTTCAAAGGGTTAATTCTCGTGGTAAAAAATTGTTTAAAATTCAATCATGATTTAATCTCAATCTGCCAAATGTCAAAAACGAACATGATGTCAAAGATTTTTCTTAAAAATTGCTTCAATTACGTTTTTGACATTTGCGAGATTGAGATTAGATCGAGACTGAAGTTTGTACAGATTTTTATTAAGAGAATTGACCTTCGGAAAATAATTAGTTGGAATGCAGATGCTCTCGATTTAGTAAATTCCTCCATAACACTATTGATTATTACATTGTTTATATGGCCTCAACTGCTGGTATCTCTAACTTTCCGATAACTGGAGGCCTTCACCCGAGTTTATTGGAATTGAAGAAGTTACCAGCGGCGCATAGAAAAAAATAAACTACATTTTGAAATACAAATTCATCCCGTTCGTGGTGGGGGCGGTGGGTCCATGGAACTTGAGGACAACAAGTTTGTGGCTGATTTGGGCATTCGCGATCGGCGTAGTATTGACCCAAAATGTTTCTCTGACCAAAACAACGTGGAAACGCTGCCAGTCTAAAGGGTACGTTTGGTCGACATGAACTGATCAAAAATAATTGATATACCTACTGGACCATTTTGAATTCCGTTGTATCGTTGAATACTGACACTCATTAAAATCATTTTTTCATTTTCAGATGTCTTTTGTCGCGGGACTTCGTGAGGCTCGGCAAGTGGTTCGTCCAACCGTACGACGGCGACGAAGAAGACGTCGGCAAAAGGTATTTCATAACCGACTCTATTGTTAAAGAAATAAGAATTAATTCCAATGCGCCGCCGCATCTGATAGTGAAAGTCTTACGATATGATACGCTTGTGTTTCGCTAGCTAACGTTACATGTTAGCTAATTGCTAGATGTTGGTATCTGTTGAAAATTTTAATTGTATGATTGCGGTGTGTGGTATGTGGACCTACTTTTAGTGGGCGATTTTTATTTTTTTGTGAGCACTGTGATTGAAACTTTTTTTGGGGCGTTTGATAGGCAGGTTTATACCTTTTGTTGAATATAGAACGTAACATATGTACGTACAACCATAAAACCCCAGATAGTTATTTTGGATGTTAGAATATTAAAAAATGCCCTTTTCAACGCTATTTTATATAATGTAAAAATATTTGAGATTTTTTTTGTATTAAATGCAAACTTGACCTACAGTCATTTTATAATTACATTGTTTACCAATACATTGATTAACCAAAAGCCTTGCGAAATATCTTTTAATTTAATAACTTATTGAGCTAAATTGGATCAATTTAATTACTTATTGAAACAAAATTTATTGGAATTCGAGCAATAATAAAATCACATACATTTAATTTACTTGATATAAAGACATTGGTTAAACACGAAACGGAAGTGCAATTTGGGACAATTTCTAATAGATTGTTTTCAAGTGAGCCGTGGCAACGCGGAACACTTCCTATATTAACTCGAAGATCTCTGTGTTGCACTTGTCGAGACACTAGAGTGCGACTTCGTTCACCTTCAAACATTTTTTTTTAAATAATAGGTATTATAGCTACTACTGGCATATATTTTGAGCCCACACGCGCGCCTTTTGACTATACCCGTGCTACGTCGGAGGAGGAGCTCAAATTCACAAAACATAGATTATATCCAAACAATCCGCACCAGGGCCTCATCTCCCGTCAGGCCTTGACATCTTGGGCTCGAGATGTATGCCAGGAATTAAGTAAGGTTATTGTATAAATACACATCTTTGAAGCAGCTCATTTTATGCATCACTCACTATAACTTACTTTTCATTTAGGCTCAATTTCATTACTAAAGATGCGATGAAATTGAACAATGAACTTAATAACCGTACTAATGCAGTTTATATTTGATCGGTTATACTCGGTTCCTATCATTTTCTTCTCAGCTATTAAATCCTTATTAAAACGCTCGCAAATGTCCCAAATCAAATTTCAAACAATACCTACGTTTTCGCTTCCCATATCCCAGTTTCCAGTGGGATCGATCGCAGCTCGGGGCCCTGCGTTCGCGAGTTCTGCTGCAACTTGTGTCTATCGTACGTATATGTTCCGCCCCACATATCGCGGTGTCCCTAAGCTTTCACGCCCTGTGTCACGGGGCTTTTTAGCCTCTCGCTGATGAAGTGTGCATTTTGATATTTTTGTGAGCGACTACTGTATGCTTCTCTTTTATATTCCCAGTTAGTTTATGATTAATTACAACTTCTTAGTTACCAAACAGATGTAATTAACACTATTATTCCACAATACTACTATCAAACTCACAAATATTTGAGTATGTAATTAACATTTTTATTCTTATAAGATAACTAGCTGTCGCCCGCGGCTCCGCCCGCGTGGATGTCGGTTATCGCGAATCGGGGTATGAAAAATAGATGTTGGCCGATTCTCAGACCTACCCGATATGCCCACGAAATTTCATGAGAATCGGTCGAGCCGTTTCGGAGGAGTTTGGCAACGAAAACTGTGACACGAGAATTTTATATATTAGATGAATCCTGTTTTTATTTTGTGCTGCTGTTTTTGTTAGATGCAAATAGAATACCATATTCTAGCTGGACTCTCTTAGGCTCGCGATTACTCGCGCCCTACGGTTCTGTTTGTTTGGGAATATCTGTAAGAGGTCCACACTGCGATAGATCCTTTATAAACTAGCAATATCCCTATTCCCTAACTTAAAAGCTAGACGTTATTGAAATCGGTGGGTAAACAAAAACCAGCATATGCTGAACCAGGCCTGACTACAGCATGCCTACCAAGATCAGTTCATGAATTCTGGTGGTTCAGGGTTAGCAATTAGGTTTTTATTAAGTTTTTATACGTAATTTTTCTTTTTCTGTTAAATGTATCTCGTACAACAATTTAATTATTTCTTCCTTCTTTCTAGAAGTAGTACCATATAACTAACATTATATTTGATTGTTTCCAGCCCATGGCACCTGTCGTTCTCGTTTGCGTTCTTCCTTCACGGCGAGAGCACGGTGTGCGCCTCTGTGGATGTACGACAACACCCGCCAGTCCGCACGCTCACGCCCAAGCGGCTCGCCAAGATCAACTCGCCCGATAACCAGGCTGATGCTAAAGGTAACTAGAAGACTCAGCTTTGGATTTTCTGCTAGATGTAGTAATAGTTTGTTCTTTGAGGATTTGAAGCTGATATACAGCCTAAAAGTTCTTATATATTTATAGATGGATCAACGATTGCGTGAAGTGGCTAAAATACTATGTTTGTCACTCAAATAATAATAATAATAAAAACATTTATTCATTAAAAAGGTTTACATAGCCTCTTATATATAGGTAAGCATGGTTAAATATTTTATAAATCATAATTAGTCACATTCTTATATTACATATTATTTTAGCTATTTATACAGATCATAAATTGGTCAAAAAAAAGGTATTTTGTACTGAACTCCTAGATAAGCTGCCAAGCAGCCTGTGTTTAGGAGATACAGTTCTCGTCTCTATCGGAGTATGTTCACAATGTTAATGAATACGGTTTTATTGCATATAGAAATCAGTTAACTACATTGAAGGGTGCCACCATTCCTACAGTTCACGGAATTGTTAATTAAACTAAATTAGGTTTTTTGATTAGGTTGATCAAGACACTAAAATGCAACTTTTGGATGTCATATTTATTGTTAGCATAAAATGAAAAACGTAATATGAAGATGCAAGGCATGTATTTATAAATTAATGGTCTTTCGAGCCGGATCAACCAAAGTTTCTGAACAAATAGTTTAAAAAATAGCAGCAAATATGTAGTTCTTAATAAAGTTCTTTTTTACTGTGTATTAATATTTATAATATTCCACAGTGATCCTGGCACCGTTCGGTCTAGAAGGCACCCTGACGGGTCGCGACTGGAACGATGGCGACGCTGCGACCGTTCGTCTGTTGGATGCCTGGCGACAGCTCTATCCTCTCGAGCAGGGCTGTGGTGCCGTCGAGGTAAATATTATTAACGTTAAATAAATTAAAGAGCACCATCTAGACCCAAGTTACGTTGAGCTTGACATATGGGTTCTTAGAATGCAGATGAACACACTTTTTTATAAATACATAGAAATACCCAGAGCAAATAAAATATATTTCTACTAAGCGCTAATGGAACTAATTTAGTAGTTGAATGTTCTATCGTTACGATTTATTTATGTTTTCTTTCTTTTTTTAAGTTACATAGTACTACTATACAGCAAGTTTAAAATCTATTAAGAAATTATGATATTGCTTTTTATGTATCGCTAGCAAAAAAACAACCTTTTCATTTGAAAACCTATTTTTTTTTTCATAGACTAGTGACCTGCAAAGTACAGACTCAATTTAAAAACAGATGTCACTGATTATGTTTTGTTATAGCACAGTAGGTCTGTAATGTCTAGTAACCTGCAAACTACTAACTTAATTTTGAAACAGATGTCATGTACCATGTTTTGCAATAGCACAGTAGATCAACAAGTAATGTCCGTGTGTGTATGTGTCCGTGTGTGTGTGCAGGTGGTGTGCGGCGGCGCGCGCATGCGCTACCCGGTGCCGTACGTGCTGGTGACGCAGATGGAGACGGCGGGGGACAGCGCGCGCCGCCCGCCCATGGCTCACCGGACGCTCGGCGCCCTCACCACGCCCGCGCCGCACCAGGTACGGGTACTGTCTTCGCCAATCTCACACTCCGGTATTTGAAGCCACAAGACCATCCTCATTAGCCACAAGACCGCGTGCGGTTTATTCGTTTCGAGTCCGACAAAAGCACCACCGCTGTATAGGGGAGTGGGGAGGGGGAAGTATCCGAGTATATGTGCACTTGACAAAAGAGATACGGTCTCACTTTTTCATATAAAGTTGTATGTAGAGGTGCAACCTTATCTCCTTTGTGGACTTCGCGCTTAAGTTCACGGACGCTCCAAACACTGGTCGAAACTGGCGCATGATATTAGTCTATACATGATAAAAATATTAATGAAATTTTGATGTAATGTTTGATGAACCCCATTTTGACACCAAAGTCGTTTCTCCTGGTTCAGACATGTAATGGAAAGGGCTGAAAGTAATGTCGTAAGAAAGGCATTGACTGTATGAAAGATGATACGGCTAGGAAGGGAGTGAATTAAAAGAAAAAAGAAAAAGTACACAATTCATGTTGCGCCAACCCTAAATAAATATGAGAGAGGGCCGCTTCCGGACGGCTCCTGTTTTTTCAAACCCTCTTCACTCAAAATTTTGTACGGCCACATATTACAATTACCACTCACGATCAAACACACTAGCTCTGGTTTGCCACCTGAGTGGCTTAAAAATGTTGTTTAATACAAATCTCACAACATGAATAAATAAATATATAGACCAAAATTCGTTGTTTTTAATCTTAATTTGCATAGCTTAGCAAGAACATTTAGTATTTATTGTAGAAGCTTTTTAACCTTTCAATTAACTAACTATTAAAATAACAAAAGTTATTGTTTTTAAAAAAGTCAAAATAAATACAACCACTGTCTCAATGTCCATATTTACTAAAGATTTTTAATTTACGGAAGTGGGAAACAGACTTTATCTTCTTTAAGATCAAGTCCGAGTTAAAACTTCCTATAAAAACAAAGTAGTATCTAAAGCGTAACATCTATCAACTTTGTCATTTATAAGTCTAAAATGACAAATCATGTACTATTTACTGACATTTACATAATAAACAAAGATATACTCCATAAACATTTTGCTCTCTGCTTACTTTCTTTGACCTTTTTTTTTTTAATGATCAGTGTAACATGTAAACTAGATTAATCTTTTTAGTGTATTACGAAAGTGTATTATTAATTTAAATATTGTCTATGGCAAACTTCTCTATCCAATTTGCACTATAATTTGTAAAATGTAAATAATATATACATATATGCGTTGTACAATTATTTCACATACTACGTAAATTCCAGGCCGCCGAGATATGTTACGGCGAGACGGCCGATAAGACCGAGGACTTCATTGACCCCACCAGAAAGACCCCATGTACCTGTGCAAAGTGAGTACTGCAACGATACATGGTACATTTTGTGCACCATTACATAGCGTATATATACTTATTGTCCCTGTTTGTTACTTATAAGCGTGAGAGAGCTAATGCGAAGGAGATTTAAAGATCCCACACGTGATTGAATGTTTCAATCGCCTACACGTGATTGCATATTTCAATCACCATGTGAAATTTGTAAATAATTTTTTATTAATATCGTAAAGTAAGGTTGTCTGGCGCTTATAATGAACAAACGTATAACAATTTATATAATTACAAAGTAGATAGGAGCAGTATATAGCGGTAGTTGTATCAAATTGTGTGTTATGCATCTATATTTTAATACGTATGATATGTATGAGAAGTATAATTTTTACTATTTTTCTGTATCTTTGCATTTGAATGAGAACTTCAAGCTGTTATTCACTGTGAATATTGAACCTTATTTTTTAAGCAATAAGAGTCAATGCACCGGTGAATAACGTATTATATGTAGTAAATTACCTCTATATGATTTAACAGGGTGTAGATTGATAGGTAGATGTTATGTATGTGAATGTTTTATTTTTATATAGCCTTAATATTATAATGATTTGTAGATATATAAGCAGTAGAGGGTACAGCTTCACTAGTAAACATGTTTATATATGATTTACTGGTACTTATGACAAGGGAATTCAGGCGTTAAAACAGTTGGCACTAAGATTGGTTTAGCTTGAATTCTGTTGTCATGACCGGCGGCGAGTCTTGTCACACTGATATCTCTAGAACAGCGGTTTCTTTCGTGATATTTTTTTTCTTCTCAAAGTAACAGTAGTTTAGTAGATTTAGAACTCCGTAAAATTATTATGTCCATGAACTTTTATTCTATTTTTTTATTTATTTAGAGGTTAAAATTTTACCTAAATCGCGCGAAACCTCTTCATTATTAATTTTGAGGGTAAAGATATTCTGTTTATAAAAATATTTTATAGTTTTTATTTTATAAAAATATCAAAATTCAATTGAAACGCCATAAAGACGTGATTTAACATTTTCTCGGTAGTACTGTCGGGCATGAGAAGAACATGCAAACGTCGTACGGGCGCCTATTTTAATTCGGTCGGGAGGTAATGAAAAATAAAGTAGCAATCGGGGGTAGCGGGGATGGCAGGGGTAGTGAGGGTTAGTGCGGGTAGAGAGATGTCGTGTGGGCCGGGGCGGCGATGGTACCGTGAGTGTTGTGCGTGGTGCAGGTGGCGGCGGCGCCGCGCCCCGCGCCCGCCGCCCTTCCACCGCCGCGCGCCGCGAGCCCCGCGCGCCGTGCGCCTGTGAGTACCGCACACGCACACACCGCTCCCACGCACGCACACTCCGCACGAGCCACGCACACTCCAAACGAGACACGCACACACCGCACAAGACACGCAAATTCCGCACGGTCCACTCACACTCCGCACGGACTACAAAAACACTGCGCACAGCACTGCACAGCGCTCTGATTCTTGATGACCATTCAATAATTTGACTGTGTAAAACGAGGTTTCTAATTAAATTTTAAATTGGGTCAATGGAACAATTTACAAATATTATCTTCACTTGTATGCAATGATATTGAATTAAACCACTAGAGCTCTTATTTGCAGAAATAACTGCAAAACAAAATCCATACGGTGCAAATAGCTAGTATGACTTAATAGTCTATACAACAATTGTTTTTATCCTTGTTTGGTCGCACAGAATTAAGAGTTCACATTTGTTTAGTTTGATCATTTTCATCTGTTCACACTACACATACACATTCACTCATATGTCGAGCCACAAATAATGCAATGCCGCTTGAATAACGCATGTCCTTGGTGCCTACTATTTATTTTATGTAGCTGAATGCATGAATATATTTATAGAACATTGGATTTGTCATACAATTGCATGTTTTGTGTCTATGAATGTTACTCATAGTCGTGTCCAATATTTAATTAATGTTTACTGTTGGCATGTGACAACTATATTATTTAAACCACTGTATATTAACTAAATGGTTACTATTTTATATATATATTCAGACATTAATTAATACATTAATTATGCAGAAAGATTCTTCATAAATAAGTTGTATTATACATTGTTTTTAGATTTAAATAAGATTGTTGTCAAATGGTCATGAATATGAGGAGGGATGATATCATATAATATTGTTTTGTTACCAAATTCATCTTCTAATTCACTGTCACAGTGAGTGCAACGGTTCATCAGTTATACAGCATAGTTACCTTCACAATATATTAATTCATAATTGCTACACATATTCACTGCTTGTAACAGTTTTAGTGACACGAATTGTTGACGAAATTGTTATAAAGCAAATTAAAAATCTTTACATTACTGATTTAATTTTTATCATAAAAAATTAAGATTTGGATTGTATTTACAAAATAACAAAAAAAAAATTGCATTTGCATTTAAGTATTTGCAAGTGTAAATGCAACTTAATATTTTACAAGTGGTGACGAGGTGTGTAAGCAATATGTAACGGTACACATAATAACATCTACCTTTCATATGAGGACCTAACGATCATGTGCCACGGTCAGTCCATGGTAACAGTCATCCATTTTGGGTATTTCATTCATTTGTATCGTGAAGTGAATTTATAGCTCGACGGTCATGATATATGGTACATCGTTATATTTGGAATAATTTTTTTGGAGTTTTGGCTAGGTTAGAGGTTACTCTAATATTTAAGTTTGAGACTGCCTGATTAGGGTAGGTCCTACAGAACAGCTAGATTTTTTTATGGTAAGGGATATGTGAGTTACTGCAAGTTATACTAATTTTCTGTTCTGGTTGCAGCAAAATTAAGAACCTATTTACAGAATATGTAAAAGCTTAACTTTGAAATTGTCGCGTTCTGTTATATACAATAATATTAATGGGCATTAACGCGATTATCTACAAGTCATTTCATTCAATGATTAATGATAAATGAATCGACAGTAGTTCAGTTTCATCACTCAGAATTTCTAAATTCATTAGTGGGGAATTATAACATATTCCAAGTAAAACACGTACCATACAGCACGACCGGCGGCCCCAACCCCACTTACAACATTCCCCGCACCCGCAGGGCGGGCGGCGCGTGCTCGCCGGGCAGCTGCGGCGGCGCGTCGCCGGCGGCGGGGGGCTCGGCGCCGCCCTCCGCCGGCGCGCCGCCGCCCTCGCCGCACCTCGCGCACCTCGCGCCGCAGCCCGCCGGCCTGCAGGTCAGTACCGCCACATACCCCACACACCACACGAACAGCTGCGGCGGCGCGTCGCCGGCGGCGGGGGGCTCGGCGCCGCCCTCCGCCGGCGCGCCGCCGCCCTCGCCGCACCTCGCGCACCTCGCGCCGCAGCCCGCCGGCCTGCAGGTCAGTACCGCCACATACCCCACACACCACACGAACAGCTGCGGCGGCGCGTCGCCGGCGGCGGGGGGCTCGGCGCCGCCCTCCGCCGGCGCGCCGCCGCCCTCGCCGCACCTCGCGCACCTCGCGCCGCAGCCCGCCGGCCTGCAGGTCAGTACCGCCACATACCCCACACACCACACGAACAGCTGCGGCGGCGCGTCGCCGGCGGCGGGGGGCTCGGCGCCGCCCTCCGCCGGCGCGCCGCCGCCCTCGCCGCACCTCGCGCACCTCGCGCCGCAGCCCGCCGGCCTGCAGGTCAGTACCGCCACATACCCCACACACCACACGAACAGCTGCGGCGGCGCGTCGCCGGCGGCGGGGGGCTCGGCGCCGCCCTCCGCCGGCGCGCCGCCGCCCTCGCCGCACCTCGCGCACCTCGCGCCGCAGCCCGCCGGCCTGCAGGTCAGTACCGCCACATACCCCACACACCACACGAACAGCTGCGGCGGCGCGTCGCCGGCGGCGGGGGGCTCGGCGCCGCCCTCCGCCGGCGCGCCGCCGCCCTCGCCGCACCTCGCGCACCTCGCGCCGCAGCCCGCCGGCCTGCAGGTCAGTACCGCCACATACCCCACACACCACACGAACAGCTGCGGCGGCGCGTCGCCGGCGGCGGGGGGCTCGGCGCCGCCCTCCGCCGGCGCGCCGCCGCCCTCGCCGCACCTCGCGCACCTCGCGCCGCAGCCCGCCGGCCTGCAGGTCAGTACCGCCACATACCCCACACACCACACGAACAGCTGCGGCGGCGCGTCGCCGGCGGCGGGGGGCTCGGCGCCGCCCTCCGCCGGCGCGCCGCCGCCCTCGCCGCACCTCGCGCACCTCGCGCCGCAGCCCGCCGGCCTGCAGGTCAGTACCGCCACATACCCTACATACCCCACACACACCACACACCACACACCACACGAACAGTTACGGCGCAACACCTAAATCTAGTTTTTTTTCCCTGGTCTGTGGCCAATCTCTGACAAAGTTGTTCAAGTTGCCCAGACCGACTTTTAATGTGCCCCCTTAAGCACGGAAGCGCTCAGATGCAACACCACTGAACGGTCCCTAAAACCCCACGAACAGTGAGCGCACCTATTGTAGGCGAGGTACATTTCGCGACGCCCTTTTTTTAAAGTGCGTAAAATCGCCATGGACCCTGTTGTCATTATTCATCTGTTTTAAAGTCCATTTCAATGTTGAAACAAAAGTTACTACTGTAAGGGCCACTCGTGGCGCGCTCTGTTTTGCTGTAACTAGACACAAGGTGCGCGAGAATTTGGCTATGCGGCGAGGTCCACTACCTCGCGAAGCCATGGCCGGTCGCCGAGTCCGCCCATAGTCTCCGCCGCCACTTCACACGAACATATACAGGGTAGAAGATTGTAATATTACCTGGAGGGGAAGCACTCTAAATATTAGAGCTTAAAAATGCTGTATCTGCTGGCTCTGGTTTTATAAGTTTATATTTCAAGGAGTTTCTTAGAGAGATTTGATCCTTATGATTGACGACACTATCGATTGATGCCATAAAAATACAGGATGTTACTTTTCGGATTTTAGTCGGTTCGATTACTGGGTGTGGTAAGAGGTTTTCGAAAAATTTGGAATGCCGTTTTATTTCTTTTTAAAAATAAAGGAATGTTTCCTTTGAGTGAAATTCGCTATCTCCAGTATTTAGAATACTTTACCTCCAGGTAAGGTCTGTAAGGTATCTTTTACCCTGTATAATCATTCTCAGTTTTTTTTTTTTCAAATCATTTGGGGTCTGTTTTCCTGTCTAACTATAATAAGGCTGAATTTTGATATTTTCCGTACAGCGATGACAATCTGACCTTCAGCTGACTACAGTTCTGTAGTTAGGTTATTCGGGCTTTTGAGGGCTCCCACTACAACAACACACGAACATACATAAAATATTGAATTTGATACGAGAAAGAAAGACAAGATACAGTAGAACATACACAGATACAAGAGAACATAAATATGAAATATGATGTTGAAATTGCATGTTTTCAGGAGTACATGACATTTACAAACTTAGACACTTATGAACTAAGATTATGAGAGTTTGAAAGGAAAGGCCCGATTCATTTTTTTTTTTTTTTATAAAATGTGTGCATCCAAAACTTACAAAATGTTGTATTCTTAAAAACATTTCGTTACAGTTATCATTAGCCCCGAGCACGAATAATATTCGAATTCGTAACGTAAACGTATCTAGAGAACGAAGCATTACGATTGGCCGCCTACCTATTACGAACCAATTGCAATGTTCCATTCTTTCGATACGTTACGAATTCTAAAGTTTTTCGTGCTTAGGGCTTTGAGTTAGTGTTGTTGTAATAACGGCAGTGGTTATAATATATACATGTGTGCTGCCCGCGCAGTCGACCATCGCGGTGCCGACGACGCTGCACACGCCGGCGCCGACGCCCGACCCGCACGCGCCGCCCACCCCCGCGCCGCCGTCGCTGCCGCCGCCCAAGACCTACACGCAGGTAACGCACCACGCTTATACTCACGACACTATCCCACTGGGATAGGCACAGATGTGTCTTCATTTACCGTCATGAATGGAATACTATTACACCATGTCTCCACTGTTTGATCACGAAAAGTATAGCTGATTTTATTTAAAATGAAATGTTAAAGCAATTAGCATGCTAACTGTTCAAATCTATTAAGTTTGGACGGAGTAATTAAAAAGAAACAATATTTAAAAATAATTGTAACATTCATTTCATAACTCAGGTGGGACTTAAGCCTGCGAGTAGGCTTAAGTCCCACCTGAGTTATGAAATTTTACAATTTTAATTGATTGTAATTTAATTAAATATGATATTATATTCAGTACTAGCTGTTGCTCGCGGCTCCGCCCGCGTGGATATCGTCTATCGCTTAGTGTTGACTCAACTCTATTTTTCTAAAATAAAAGTATCCTAAGTTACTCCTTATTACATCAGCTTTCTGCTAATAAAAGTCCCGTCAAAATCGGTCCAGCCATTTCAGAGATTAGCTGGAACAAACAGACAGTGAGACAAAAATTGAAAAAAAAAATGTTATTTCTGTATATGTACCACCGTATTATATTCATATGCAAGTAGTAAAAAACGGCTATTTCAATATTACAGACACTCCAATTTTATTTATATGATGATGATGATATGGATAGATATGGTATAGATTTATTCAGAAATATGAATAGGTGGAAACATGCGGTCTCTACCTACCCCAAGAGGTGTAACAATAATATATGTATGAAACGTCAAAATTTTTGCTTATATTTTTATTTTATGGTCGTTTCGGAGCTCTAACTTGTTAATACTTTATTTCTTTCGCCAAATGAATACTTCTACACTAATTCACTATCGAAATTGTGTCCAAAATGTTTTTATCCGTAACGACTATAAAATCAGCGTGTTTAACCGCAACACCTACAATGGATTTTCCCTCAGGGCGACTCCCCGCTGGGCTGCGAGGTGAGCCGGCGGCCGGTGCTGCCGGCGGCCGCGCCGCGCCTCGACCCGCTGGAGGACGAGCACTCGCTGCACATGCTGTACGACTACACCACCGTGTACGCTTGGTACGTCACTCGCTGGACTCTCTGGGGCCCATCCGCACCCACAGGGCCGAGCCAACCTCACCCTGCAAGCTGATACACCTATTGACTAACGGACTGGGCTCTGGTTGTAGATTACTTCCGTCTGTGGGTCGATGTGCTAGGCCGGAGGTGAGGTTGTCTTTTGACATATCCCTCGCACGCCGGCTGACCCAGGGCCATTCCTCTCGGTCTGGCCCTCCTCGGGAGGGGGGACCACGCGGTCCCCGACTCGCCCCTGGTATGGGGGGGGCGCACACCGTCCTACGATGCGCGCCGCCGCGGTGGCCTGCTTCTGCTAGGGTGACGAGCGGCTCCACCCGTAGATTACTGTAGACTGGCAAAGTCAGTAATCTCGTGGACGCAAGTGGGAACAAAGCTATGGAACAAACACTGGTGTTTTAGTATATTTTTAAGGCTGCAGATTTTTTGAGCGCGTTATTGACAATTGATCGTCACTTCTAACAGAGAAGACGATGAGATGTTTATTTTATACTAGCTTTTACCCGCGGCTCCGCCCGCGTGGATGTCGGTTATCGCTATAATATCGGTTATTGTTATAAATTACAGCCTATGTGTTATTCTGATGTATAAAGTTATATTGTAAAGTTTCATTAAAATCCATTCAGTAGTTTTTACGTGAAACAGTAACAAACATCCATACATACAAAAACATTCGCGTTTCTAATATTATTAGGTTACTACAAAGATAGGAAGTAACTTAGAGGTTAAGGGGTCGGCCTTACACTCGAGAGGTCCCGGTTTGGAATCCTGGCCATTACACTACCGACGTGAACTCACTCCTAGCAAATACGCTTAGTTGGAGGGGTTAGAGGGAATATTAGTAATTTAGAAAATTTCGGTTGCTAGTATTCTATAAAAAAAAACTCGTGTTATAGCCAAAGAGCTTTTTAGCAGTTACTTGACAGGTAAAAAAAAAAGTGTAATTTCGTTGCGAGTCACACGGCCACATTGATACAAGTCCAGTTCTATGTGAATCTTTACACTCGCTACATTGACAACCGGTTTGCGCATCGATATCATTACAGATTTTGATTATAGTGTTCAATACTTGGTGACACATTTATTAACTTCTATCAGCTGGAACTGTACTAAAAGTTAGACCTTAATAAGTGTATGAGAGAGAATACCGTTACAGGTTATATATATAGATTACTCATTGAGTTTGAGCAAACGCAGATTTGAATTGCATTTTTTTCTCTTCTCGTTTCAGCATCGGCACTGCTAATAAGTGAAAGTTGTTTGCATGTACCTTTGTTTGTATCCTTGTGGCTATAATTTGGATGGTCATTAGTATCTTCTATGCATAGTAGATTTCATCACCTTTTACCATTAGGTGAAACGCAAACTTTTTGTGTGTACACACGTTAGGAATTATACTTCTTTTGAAAAATTAAAATGTTCACTATAGCTAACTTCCGGGTGTCCGTATTTCGGTGTGCGCGCGTATCGTAAATATTTACTCCTATCATTTTTCCCTAACTCGCCAAAAGAAGTATAATTTCACTAATAATAATAAGAGAGACTGTCACTCGCCTCAAACTTCGACTGAGCGAGCATACTATACTACTTGTGTTGCACACATCCATAGGCAACGGTAACCACTTCCCATCAAGTGGACTGTGTGCGTCCACCTAAGTGGTATAAAAAAACAAAACTGCTCGACCGAATTTTTAAGGCGAGAAAAGTCTCGTTTTAATGACTATCCGCACACGTCCGTGACGTATCAGAGCCGGGTCCTTACTGTGTCTTTTAAATGTTGTAATTATGGTTATAATGTATCCGACAGGCTGGAGCACCCAGTGAAGCGTTTCAAGCCTGACGAGAGCAGCTTCCGCGAGGAGATGGCGCTGGGCGCGGGGCTGGCGGGCGCGGGCGGCGACCTGTACGCCGGCCACGACCACACCAAGCTGGGCGCCATGCTCGACCACGCTGCCAGGGACGCCAAGCGCGAGCGCCACGACCACAACGTGAGTACCCGCCGTATGTGTATGTGTGTAAAGCAACGCGACGTGTCCCCCATCTTACCGAGAAACTGCGGCTTCAGCCGGGGTGCAAGGGATGTGTGTTCTACGTTATCTTAGCCGAGTTTACACGTTACGAGTATGCTCGGACAGAGTGCGCTCATAAGAGCTGGCTCGTACAAGCTCGTAAGAGCACACTGTCCGAGCATACTCAGATTGTAGTTTACACGGTACGAGTTGAAAAGCGTCTGAGTATGATTTTGTCTCGTTGTTTCATTGCACTCAATCAATTTATAAAAATATATAAAACTTGTATACGAGCCAGTACCCGTGCAAGTTTTATTTGACCTACCAAAATGATTCGATATAATCGAAAAGTAGAACCGCGTCCGAGTTCACTATTCTAATCCGAGTTGACTAGATTACGGTTCTTGCACGATACAAGTGACATCCGAGTGATCATTTTTCGGTCTGAACCTACCCGTAACGAGAAAACCCGGTTTTGTGGGTATAAAGCCGGATTTTACGGGGTCTTTCTTTTTATTCTATTGTTTTTAGGGAGCTTTTGCCCACATGGGCACGTTAGCTCCATACACGGGGTGGGTCGGTATCCTTCCGTTTGAGCCCGACATAACCGCCCCCGCCGGGCGTCGTATACTGAAAATGGGTTCATAACGGGAAAATATAATATAATACGGTTAGAGAATGTGCTTTTTTTTCTTAAAGGGTAAAAAATGCAATTCGCTCTTTAGATACAATATCATAAACACAGCTCGTATAACATCGAAAAGTTGTTAAGAAACGTTATTGGTCTGTTATCAGGACGATACTAAAGAATACAAGAACTTATTCACTTCCGACGGGCTGTACCCCACGTTCAAAGACCTGGAACAGATCTTCGAGAACTCTGACGACGCGGCCAGCGGTGATGAGACGGTAAGACTTGTGAGTGTACCCTTGTTTATATTTGTTACTAATAAGACATTAGTTTTAGTTTGAGAGTAGTTTCAGTCAGTGTGTGATAATGTAGCTGATTTTGTTGTTGTGAAGATAAGATTGACGGGATTAAACAATATTTTTCTATCTTCTTGTAACATTTGATTTCACCAAAAACCATGGAGCTCTATTGAAAGTTTCGTTAATACTTGTGTCAGTTTCAGCTTATATTATACACATAGCATGAAACTACTTTTTTTCGGTTGTATATCAATTTATTAACTAAATACTATAATGTTTTTTTTCCACGGTGGTTGTTATAATAATGTCTTCCTGTTAATTTTCCCTGAAAGAACAGTGGCTGAGATTTGTTGCTGTGAAATTCTTGCTCACGCAGACGAAGGTTCATTTTACCTCAAATACTCTATGCCGGCCGCTGCTGTTTCATTGAGAGTTACAACCTGAGACTACAGCCGCGTTTATATAACGAGTATACTCGGTCCGTACCGAGTGCGCTCGTACGAACTGGCTCGTATAGGAGTTCATTCGGATTGTAGTTTATACGTTACGGGCTAAAAAGCGTCCGAGTATAATTTTTTGCCCCGTATTGTATCAATTTATATGAGGGAATAAAACTAAATAAATTAATTACAAATAATCATTTTAATCATAATTGATAAATAATTATTTATTCAGTAATTTTATTAATTATTTAAATGTTTTCACTTCTTTTTATACGTGACCCTATGAGGTTTGTGGAACAAGAAAAGCATAACATATCGTTTCAAAAACCTCAGTGTCACGTTCTCGCCTAAATTTTTTAAGTTGACTTCATTTTTAGCAAAATGATAGTGTGTGAAAATTAAAGTAGAACCGCGTCCGAGTCCACTTTGATCGAATACTGACGTCCGGGAGCATTAACACGATACGAGTAGCAACCGAGTGATCATTCGAGCGCACTCGGTCCGAATCCTTTTGTCTGTTGAGTGTTTTATGTGTAGTATAAACAGTAGGAGCGTGTAAGTAACAGTGTCGGTATGTGTGCAGCTGCAGGTGTCGACGCCGCCGGACTCCAACAAGTCGGGCGAGGAGTGCCGCGTGCGCAGCTGCCCGCGCGCCGAGGAGCTGTCCAAGATGTTCCCCACGCCGCCGTCCATGGAGGCGCACGCGCAGGCCTCGCCCGGCTTCTCGCTGCCCGACGACGCCACGCCCACGCGCCTGCACCTGGCGCCGCCCGCCGGCAGCCCGCCGCCCGACACGCCCATCGAGGTACGCACGCACGTACACTACATGCATACCATACGCACACACGTACACCGTATGCACGCACACATACACCACACGCAGCACATACACACACATACGCACGTACACATTCACACGTCACATTTCGTACATACTACTTTTTTATCATCACATTACATAAAAATGTGCAAAAATATAATACAGATTTGAATGACCTAAAAATGCCACACTACTTTAGACATTTTAATTGTTTAAGTAACTACATGTTATTAAAAAAATATCAAATCATTATATTCTCTTATTTATTTAGTACATTTCTCATTGA
Organism: Eilema caniola; assembly: GCA_949126895.1. NCBI lineage: Eukaryota > Metazoa > Arthropoda > Insecta > Lepidoptera > Erebidae > Eilema > Eilema caniola. The sequence goes on from OX421466.1 coordinate 3,218,486, forward strand.
CACATATCTAAAATTGTAACAAACCTGTACAGGACTGGTCGTACGTATTTCGACCGCCCACTGTATACAAGTACGTGGGATCATCGAAGTACGCGCCGCTGACAACGCTGCCGAGTCAGATGTTACCCGCTGTGACCCTGCCCCCTCACGCGGTGTACCGGCCCCGACACCACCAGGAGCACGAGCACGAACACGAGCAGGGCAAGCGGGAGCCGGAGGCCGACACCGATGCGCCCAGGACTGGTGAGATACTTAACCAGATTTGAACATAAGACATTTTGGGGCATGAGGCATATTTTCACTCGACACCCGCCGAAGAAATAAGAAATACAATCAAGCCACTTCATTGTCCAGCCAGTTGTATGGAGACTGTTCTAAAATAGAAAGAGTATAATTTTATTGAATATGTTACATAGGTGTGAAACGGCCAGCATCCCCAGCCGTGGACAGTAATACTTTGCGGCGGCGCGAGGGCGGGGGCAGTACGCCGGCCCCGGCCAGCGTGGGCGGCGGCGCGTCGGGGGCCGGCAGTACCGCGCCGGCGCCCGCGCGCTCCGCCCCTCCGCCCCGCCCCCGCCGCGGCGCCGCCTCGCCCGCGCTGGCCGCGGCGGCCGCGCACGCCGCCTGCCCGCTCATGCTCAACGTGCTGCTGGCCGACACCGTGCTCAACGTGTTCCGAGACCACAACTTCGATAGTTGCACGCTGTGCGTGTGCAACGCCGGCTCCAAGGTACTGTCACATAATGCCATACATAGCGTTCTCATTTCTCAACTCTATTTATATCCACTTACAGAAGAAAACCAGTAGTTTGCGAATGTAAGCCTTTTATTCTAACGTGTGCGTGGTGTCCGTAGGTGGTGGGAAACATCCGTGGCGCGGATGCGGCCACGTACCTGAGCGGCTGCGCGGGGGCAGGCGGGGGAGGCGGGGGCGGCGCGGGCTGGGGCTCGCCCGCGCCGCCCGACGACGAGCCGGCGCGCTGCACGTGCGGCTTCAGCGCCATCCTCAACCGCCGCCTGGCGCACCGCGCGGGGCTCTTCTACGAGGTGCGTGTGTGGACTAGCTGTGGCGCGGGGAGGGGACTACGGGCGCAACGACTTTGTTAAACACATTCACGTTATCTTGCAGGACGAGATGGAGATTACGGGACTTGCGGAGGAACCGGCGCGAGCGCTAACCGCGGGAAGCGCCGGCGGGCTGGGCGAAGTAGCGGCCGTGGTGTTAGCGCAGTCGGCGGCCCTGGGCGGCGGCTCGGCCTCCGCGCTAGCCCGGGCCGCCGCTAGAGCCGCCGCGCCCTCCACGCCCGACGAACATAGCCTCAACCTGCTCGAGTGAGTACCTGCCGTTGAATACACACTTGTTTCAACTCACATATACATCGGGACATATATCTTCGACTTTAAATATGCTCAATACGCGCAATACACGTTTCAAGAGTTTGATTTGAAAATAACACGGGCACAGGGTGCTACGGCGGTTGGCGAGCTTAACTAAAGCTTACAAACCAATCTGCACGTGCCAGGGTCTCGTTTGTCTCGCGAGTTGATTCAAGATATCTGTCCCGAGGATTTTGACACACCTCTTATTACTTCCACATTTGAAAAGTTCCGGCCAGTGTTCTGATGTAATACATTCTTCCCCAGATACACTGACGGTGGTACGGCGGCGACGCGAGCGTTGCGCGCCTCGCTCAGCTCGAGCCTAAGTTCGAGTCCGGCGAGTGCGAACACGCAGGGTAATGCGGTGCACCGCTGGCCTTTCATCGGCGCACGCGCACCTAGATCTTCACGCGACGTAGTCAGGTAACTTACTACAAAATCATTATCTTACCGTCTGCTTACTCCTTCCCAATATGACATGTTTCTAACAGTAGTGTCTCCTCGTCCACAGATTAATGCGTCGCCTCCGACCGCTCCTCCAGGACGCAATACAAAAGCGGTGCTGTGGTGCGCGGATGTGGGACGGCGTGACCGGGCCGCTCACGTGGCGGCAGTTCCACCGCCTGGCCGGCCGCGGCAACGAGGACCTCTGCGAGCCCCAACCCGTCCCACCGCTACTCGTAGGCCACGACCGGGACTGGATATCGCTCTCACCCTACGCCATACGACACTGGGAGAGACTCGCACTAGAACCTTACTCCTACTCCCGTGACGTCGCTTACGTCGTACTAGCGGCGGACCAGGACGCGCTCTCAGAACCATTACGAGCTTTCTTCCGTGAACTATCAACGGCGTATGAATCTTGCCGCCTCGGTCGACACCAACCCGTCGTACGAATCGCTAAAGATGGTATCGTCCGTAGTTCACCCGCTGAGCGACGAGACAACCAGAGGGAACAGCGAGACGAATGGACGGGGCTCCTACCGCCCGGTCGTCTCGGAGACTACCTAAGATCGTACGCTCATACGTTACGCACGTCACTCGTACCTCAGCTATCCGCGTTGACGTTAGACCGCACGCTACTAGACTCGGACCGACCGAGCGAGCACATGCGACCGCCGTCGACGCCGGACCACCCCGCCACACCTACAACAGCTTCGGAACCCGACAACGATACCTCTACCACGTCTGCGGGTGGTACCCCCAGTGGCACGGGAGGGGCCCCTGCGGCTGGCACTTCGTGGGACGAGGAGGAGGGCGGAGCGCCCGCTCTTGTGGTGTATGTCGTGGAGCCTCCCGCCTCGCATGCACATCGGCCGTTGGCGTTGCACGCGTTGCTACGTCTGGCGGCTAGGACTGTGGATCATTTGCACCATCATAATCCTCTAGTTAAGGTTAGTAGTGAAGTATAGGAAATACAAAATGTTGTTGTGGAATGCATGCAACCTACAAGTGACGATAAGCGTATTTTGCTTATTTGTTATGTCCACACAATCGTCATGCAATTGCCAAACACTACAAAACGTTTTAGTCTTCACAGCGGTATCGCGGGAGCACGTCCTTTCTTTGGGAAAATGCCGAAATAAATACTAGAGATCTTTTTTTGAGCATTTCGGAGGTTTATTTTTGTTCAAACAAGGATATTTTTCGATTATTTGAACAAGATTTATCGCCGAGACTGCCGTTTTACAAATGTGTTTGCGTCTCGTAACCCGCCGAGTAGTGATATGCTGCCGCGCGCGTAAAACTCGTTTCCAAACAGTGTGCCTAGCACGAATAACATTTGAAATCGTATCGAAAGAATGGAGCATTGCGATTGGTTCACAGTAGACAGGCGGCCAATCGCCTTGCTCCATTTTGTGGTTACCTTACGAATTCGAATATAATTGGTCCTCGGGGTACAAAATAGTGCCCACATCAGTGTCTGAATGCCTGAATCTATTACACTAGAACTAAATTTTAATGAAATTTTAAAGCAATTCGCATGCTAAATATTCAAATCTATTAAGGTAAGGTCAGGTAGTTTAGTGGTCAAAGCATTGCCTCTGTAAGGTAAAACCCCGCCTAGACCGATTGAACAATTTCCCTATCTTAATAAGGTAGAACAAAACCTAACCTAATTGTAACAATTGCAGATCGTGTCGTTGGAGAGCGTGTGCGAGCGCTGGGGCCTGGGCGCGCCGCGCGCGGAGGCCGGGGGCGGGGGCGGCGGCGCCGACGTACGCGCGCTCGCCTTCAGCGTGTTCAGCGGCGCGCGCCGCCTGCTGGCGCACAGCGCCAACGGCAAGTCGCTCACCGGCTTCGGCACCGCCGCCAACGCCAACCTCTTCCTGCAGGCCAAGGACGTGAGTGCCTCCTCCTACATCGCGGGACTCGGGACTGACCGATGTCCTCTGCTCTACACGCGCGGTACACGTTTCTTGAGTGTCTCTTGAAGATAGCATGGGGTGCCATAGCGGTGGCGCACCAGGGCCTCGTTTATCTCGCGACATAGGTCTAAAATATTTATGTAAGTCACGAGAAACCTAATAAAACCTTTACCTCCACAGGAAAAGAATCGCGAACCGTACAAGCTGTTCTCGCCCGCGTGGGTCCTGGCGGCCCCGCGCGCGCTCAAGGAGGTGGCGGAGACGTGGGGACAGGGCGGCGGCGAGCAGGGCTCCGTGCTGTTCCTGTCGTACTGCCTGTCGCACGACCAGCGCTGGCTGCTGGCCGCCGCCACCGACGCGCGCGGCGAGCTGCTGGACACCGCCGCCATCAACATACACGTGCCGCACAGGTATTGTGCCATACACATACCGCCACTATCGCTGGAGCTACGTCATGCGTGTGCACGCAACACGTCCTGCTGCACGCATACATGCATTGCGTGTGCACGTGGTGGGGTGCCCGGTGTACCGGTTGTGATATTTCCAATTCAAACAAGGCGAGATCGAAGTTCAATAGTTATTACTGTAATGGATACATGGGAGCGCAAAGAACGCAACGGGTGGTTCGTATCGTGCGTGCTCAATCCCCCGCTGCGGTTAACTGTGTAGGCATTGCGCATGACTCGAATAACAACGCTACTCTATGATTTTCCAAAAAATATCAAACGAGTTTTTCAAATAATTGCTCAAACTCATTTCTAAAATGATTGTTACCAGGTCTCGTCGACGTCGCAGTGGTCCCGCGCGACGGCACGGTCTAACGAAGCTGATGGACTTCACGCTCGGTGTGATGAGTCAGGCGGCACAACCCTGGAGACTTGTCGTGGGGAGAGTCGGACGTATAGGTCATGGGGAACTCAAAGGTATGTTGACATAACTCGAAAATATCTTAAGAACCGGTCTTAGGTGCTATTTATCAAACACAAAGCCCTCTGAAACTCTAAGTCCTCCATGTGTCGTAAAAAAAAGCAAAAACCCGAGGGGACAACCTTAACTAAGCGGCAACAAATGACCCAAAGCGATATGCGGTTTTAGTTTTAGTTGGTTGAGTCTGACACTCTGACATAACCACCTCCGCTGCCTCCAGCGGGATTTCCGAACTTAAAAACTAAGAGGTGAAAGAAGATGAGGACTCTAGCTTTGAGGTGAACGCTCGGGAATGATGAGTGGACTCATCATTCTCCAAGCCTTTTTCCCAACTCAGTTGGGTTTGGCTATCTGCTGAAGTTGGAATGATGATTCCCGGGCAGGCTGGAGCTGGCTGCTGTCGCGCAAGCACCTGGTGCGCGCGTCGGCCACGCTGCGCGCGCTGTGCGGCGCGTGCGGCGTGCTGTACCCGGGCGGCGCGCCCTGCATCCTGTCGGCGTGCCTCGTGTCCACGGAGCCCGACCCGTGCCTGCGCCTCATGGCCGACCGCTTCACGCCCGACGAGCGCTTCTCGCAGGCCTCCATCCAGTCGCACCTGCACACGCCGCGCGACGTCACCGCCACGCACATCCTCGTCTTCCCCACCTCGGCCACCACGCAGGTACCGCTGCACACCACCACACCACCACCACACACACACATACTTGAACCACGAATAAGCTCGTATTCGATTGTCGCTTCTTTATTGAAAGCGCATTGTCACTATTCTACACTCTGTAAATGCCAAAAAATAATGTGTGAATAGTGAGAGTTATAAGTAAATGAATAAGTAACCTATGATTGAATCGATTAAAGATAGGAAAAAGTGAATGCCCAGGTGGGACTCGAACCCACGATCTTTCCCTTACAGGGGGAATGCTCTGACCACTGAGCCACCGGGCCACACCTGAAGCTATCCAAATTCACTTTTTCCTATCTTTAATCGATTTGAAAAGTTAGCATAGTAAATGCTACAAAATTTCATTCAATTATTTGGGCGGAGTCATCAAAAAAACAATGTTTAAAAATGATTGCAACATCATTCATTGTTTCCGATATTTCGTATGAATGTCGGTAGATGCCTCCCACCGTCTCCCTAAGACAGTAGTATAGGAGAATTTGGATAGCTTCAGGTGTGGCCCGGTGGCTCAGTGGTCAGAGCATTCCTCCTGTAAGGAAAAGATCGTGGGTTCGAGTCCCATCTGGGCATTCACTTTTTCCTATCTTTAATCGATTTGAAAAGTTAGCATAGTAAATGCTTCAAAATTTCATTCAATAACCTATGCTTATTTAAAGTCTAAGATCCCAAGCGGTGCGATCGCACCGCGAGTCTATTGTTTACCTATTGTGTCTATTATTTACTCACTTGACAGGTTAAGAGCTTCTTTTTAATATACTCACTTTAAAACTCGGGGATTTATTCTATCCCTATATATATGGCATCTAAAGTGTGCCAGTAATCAAGCATTCCATTTTCATTATCTTTTTTTCGTATGTTCGATTACAAATGGCACAACAATTCAACATTGACCTACTAAGTATCATGGATCAATTACTTTAAGAAGTGTGCTCACACGATGTATTTCAACATCCAAAATCATTATTTACAGTCGAACCAAAACTCATTCGAGCCTCCAATGGCGAACGGCGAGGACATGGGACTAGAAGGGTTCCTAAACGATGTCGTGATCGGCGACGAGGAGATGGGTGAGGACAATATGGCCGACCTGCTCATCGGGGACATGTTCAACAGTATGTTCGGAGGGCCCGCCGTCAGCCCGCGCAGGCCTGACGACGACCCCGCCACTAGCCCGCATCCGCATCATAACCATCAGACGTCGTACCACCATCAGGACGATAATGCTACTGTTAGTATATTATTATTTAAAGTTTTTTGTTGCTAATATTGGTACATTTTTTGGGCAATCGTGTCATCATCAGTCGTTTTATGGAAACGTATTGGCCTGCATTGGAGGCCAAGGTGACCTCGGAATTCAGGTTCCGTCTTCCGAAGATCATGCGCGTAGTGGAGGAGGGAGCTCCACTTCGCGCACGATCTCGGATGTCCAAGGTGGTGAGACCATTTGAACAAAGTTATGCTCCACGACATCAAACTAGGACTACTTGGGCCTATCCCTTTTACTTGGACACGTAGCCTTGTGGTTGCCGTAAGACGTGGCCGTACCAGCAAAAGTGGTTAGGTTTCCTGAAGTAGAAAATGATCAGGGCATGCAGGCCATGCAGCGTCGTGCGTGACATTGAATGCGGTATTCCTTGTGCTTGCAGGAGCAGGTGGGCACGGTCCTGCAGCAGCCGCTGGCGCTGGGCTACCTGGTGTCCACGGCGCCGCTGGGCGCCATGCCGGCGTGGTGGTGGGCGGGCTGCGCGCACCTGCGCGACGCGTGCCCCGCCTTCCTCAAGAGCGCGCTGCACCTGCACGCCGGCCACGTGCAGGCCGCCGACGACTACACCAGCCTCACGCAGCGGCGGGACGCGCACACGCACCCGCTCGACTCGCAGACCACCACTGATGTGCTCAGGTGTGTATGCTTACTTACTGCCAGCAGGGGACTGATCTGCCCTTCGGTGTGGGCCATTTCAACCTGTAACCTTTTTTTCCTGTAAGCGATAGGGGTGTCCGGCAATCACGCCTTCTAAAGGGTGTGAACTTTGTCACTCGACACATCCCCGGCGGCAGATCACATCATCGCCGCACGGTTGACTGACACGCAGCTCCTGTTTTTGTCAGTCTCTTGTCCCATAGAGGACGCGCCGGGTGCCATAGAGCGCTAAACTGTGTCCGACCTCTAAGAGCGCAGGTCTGAGGTGTGTGGTGAGTAGAACTGCCCGTCGCTCTGCCTAGGATATGTCTGAAGTGGTAATAAAAACTCATGTTGACAGAACACCGTGTGATTGTAGTCCAAACCTGACATAGCCACTTCGGGGTATCCATATGTACAAGAAAAAAATTGCCTTTATTATTGTTTACTTTACCTTAAGCATCCTGCAGGATAAATATTATAAACTGTTATTAATTTCAGGTATGTGCTGGAAGGCTACAACGCGCTATCATGGCTGGCACTAGACGGCAACACTCACGACCGCCTGTCCTGTCTACCGCTGCACGTCCAAGTGCTAATGCAGTTATATCACACTGCGGCGGCCCTGGGCTAGGCCGCACCACCGCACTTACCTGATGGATCAATTGCTAACACTCACCAATGTTGACAGTTGGTGATTTAGTGTTCTTAGAAATGTGCAGTGCTAAGTGTCTTCACGTAATGATAGTCAATCAAGTGCATCTGTGAAGTGTTTGTTCATGTATGTTTTATTCGTGTTGCGCGCTTGTGACCTGATGGCGAGCCTGTCTGCAAGAACACCAGTCTACCAAAGGTACGGTTGCAGATACACGATGGGTGACTAAACAAGTGTAATTTTCATGACAATATTAATGTAACTGGCGGCTATACTTGACTTAGCAGTACAAATAAACTGGCTAAATAAATGCTTTGCTATGAACCATTGACTCGAAGATGAATGCTTTTATGAGATGTTACAAGAAAGTAATACTTGTTTATTGTTCTCGCTAATGTCACAATATCGCCATATCGTCACACGTCTGCCTATATACTATTTATTTGAGTAATTTATTAAAGTTGGAAAGTACCGAGTGCATTATACAATAATACTATTTTGTAAACTTTCCTATTCTATGAGAAACAAATATAACTGTGACAGTTTTGATAAATCATTACTGGGTATTTACTGAATAGTATTGGTCATACTGCACTGGAGGTTAACATAAGGTAAATGAATAAAAGGCAGCATAGGGTAGAAGTAGTTGATGGCAGTACTTAGATAAATTAAAGTAGGGAGTGTAAGTTCAGGGCCTCGTTATGATATGTTATTGTTGTCAAGTGTTGGTGCGTCACCCTACGATGATAGGGTTGAATGGTAGGGGGTGTCTTATCCACTCTTTTTAGTGAAAGTAATAATCTTTGAAATACAAATTCTAACACATTCTGCTTATCAAAGCTGAAAAGACAAAAACATAATAGAAGTATAGAGCATTATATACATTATGTAAAAATCATGCTCTGACTGTCACCTTATCTCTTTTGACTTTACTAAATTGAATTTAGTAAGAATATAATTGAAGAGCTCGGGGCTCAAAAAATTTGAAAAAAAATGGGCTTTGAATGCAAGGTATGGTATATTATTGCAAAGTCAACAATATCATAGTAGGAAGATATTAAGGAATCAATGAAACTATGTTTTGAATGTATTGTGAGATTGTGACATACAAACATTTTGAGTCCGATTATGTATTCAATTATTTTAGTATTGATTACAATGAAATAGTCACAATGGCTATACATATCTCTTGCTATTAGCAATTTAAATACTTTAATTGTATTTGCATAGAGCAAACTATTACAGCTACGGAAATATCTGACAACTTTCACTAAAAAGAGTGAATAAAGATGATAAACACAAAGTTCTATATCAAAATATCAAAATGTTATAAATAAAGAACTAGAAAATTATTTAAAAAAAAAAAACAAACTAGTTAAGCCAGGAATCTAGGTCGTTAGATCGTTTATCGTCGGTTCGATCACAAAATATGGTCCAATTTGAGTATAAAATGGTTTCTCAACATTTTATAATGTCATGCTTTAAATATAAGGCATTTCATTTCAAAACAGTTTAATCAATCAATTATAAGGGCCATATTCATGTTGAAATCAACACATTTATTATACTTATATATTTTTTATAAACTTGATTTTGAGAATCTAATTTACAGTCAGTGTACATTTTACACAAACAGTTCTAGTTATAATTCATAAAAATAATGTTAAATCCTAACTAGGATAGCATTAAATTATTTATTTGTACCACAGATATACCCAACACTTCCAACTGTCTTGTCGATAAGATATTCTTCCTGATCTCTCATTCCAGAATCGAATGTGAACCTCATTTTGTGTAGCATCATTATTTAGACCCTGTTATCGCCATCAGCATTATATAGATGAAATATTAATAGAAAAATAAGTTTGGTGTTGCAAGCCAATGCTAAATACAAATGACTTATGAATTATGGAGAATGTTTAACGTAAGTAGATAGTGAATTGCTCACAATATCCCTTTTCTCTTTTATCTCAAATATTTTAACACCTCAGTATGAACTTCCGTTAAATAAAATTTGTAGTTGATAATGAAATAATTAGTAAAATATGCTTTCAAATAATGTTAAGTAAAGAGTTAAGATTTTTAAATCACCATTCAGTCTATATTTTGTGTATAATGAAGAGAGACTTGTTTCTAATGATCAGGATTGTTTATCTCTACTATTATGTCATAACATTACAATATGCATTATATATTTATATTGTTCTGTTCTATATCATACATTATTTCATTCAAATTTTGTTTTGATCTCAGTATTTATTTTTGCTCTGATTAAACTGAAATTGGCAGCCAAAAATGTTGCAGCCAAATACATTTTCGCATTAGAAGAAGGTCTCAGACAATTTACAGACGTTTCATCAATATAATGTAGCCCAAAACTATGTAGCAGGCCTGGTTACCGTGAATATCTGTTTGGCTGCTACAATTTTGCCTGCCAATATGAGCTTCATTTTGCTCTGATAGAACCAAGGTTGCCAAATTTAGTTAGAATTACATCTGTACTCAGTTCTTACAATTTTCTTAGTGCCTTGACCTTAAAATACTATCATGTATGTTTGAGGCAATACATTTTCGTCTTCATACTGTTTGTTACAATTTTGTACATTATTTACAATTGTAACATATTGTTACAATGTATCTATTAATGTAAATGTAATAGTTTTTTTTTTTTTTACTTTTCGTTATTTTAACAAACCGGTATGAATTACCAAAGGAGTTAGATATGCATAGTGTTTTAGGTATTTTTTATTGACGTGTCTAAGTTGTCCACCAAAACATCTCATTTATTATAGCGACAATTGTCAATTCATCAGTTACTTGGGCATTTTCGAAATCAGATATCATTAACTTGTTATAGAAAGGTAAAGTCAAATCATGTAGAGTGGTATTTCTAGGGACAAATATATTTAGACAAATTGACCATTGGTATGTAACTTGAGATATGTAATTCTGTATAGTTTTGATACGAGGGAACAAAAGCTCAACTTTGCTTCAAATATTATTGCAATGAACTTCTACAACATGCAGAATGTCAAAATTTTATATTTCATAAATGTAACCAACAATGGTGTCTGTAAAATTTCAGTAATAATTCTATAAACACAGATTTGATAAGAAATATTTGTCTGATTGTAATGTGACCTCTTGGTTTGTAAATTAATTAGTAACACCAATAGTTTATTGTTAGTTAAAATAGTGATAAAAAGGGCCCCGGGATCCTGTCCGGAGTAGCATTTGTATAATTAGACATTGTCGTTTTATAACAAATAAAATGCCATTTGTTACAACAGGAGCGTTGATACGTCGAATCTCCGACAGTTTAGTAGTTATAATGAAAATTTTCTATTTTAATATATTATTAAAGCATAAGTGTAGAGGTGTGCTGTGAAAACAAATATGTAAATATGTCCGATGCATGGTGTATTACTCATTTTTAATTGATATATTCCATTTTTTTTATCTAATTTCTGTGGACTGAGTTCGGAAAAATCATAAAAATTTAATCAATTTTTCGTATTGAACAAATTTATCAGAAAACCGACTGTAAATTATTATTTGTTGCTTAGTACCTAATTATTTTTTTGTATTGTCAAAGTGATGGTAGGCAATTTGTACAGGTGTTTTGTATGTAATGCGCGTACGCACGCGGTATGCATAAATTATTTAATTGTAGACGCGGCCCGCCCGCCACTTAACTGAATTATGCCTAGTTGAATATGAAATGTTTTAAATGTGTTACAGCATTTGAGAATATTTAATGATGTTGTATATAGTTTATTATTTTGTTTTATAAAACGACATTTTGTACATATACTCGATGTAGTATTGAATACCGTTGATTATTTGCCTACATTGCCGATGTATAATGGAGCACGTTTTAAAGAAACCACTCGTAATATTTTGTACAGTTCGTTAGTAAGGCGAGATTCGTAGTGAATGTATTATTTTAAGGATTTCGTTTTTTATCTGACTTTTTGTTATTGTGAATTTGTCAATTTTTTTAGGGAATTGGGATTGTACTGTACATAAACGTCACCATTTTGTCATATATTAGTTTTAAGCGGTAAAATCTGATGATTGATGTGGAAATCAAATTTTCTAAATGGAGCAATCATTAGAAATTCGTAAAACAAAATTAGTGTAATACTTGATATTAATATAACTTTATAAATAACTGTGAAAATAGGTAATAATAATTATGAATAAAATATTACATATTTAAAGCATTGTTTTATTTGTATATTGCTTAATTTAATCTATAACAAAATTGATACTGTGATTAACATATATTGAGAATATTAATTGTAGTCTTTTCAATAAACACTTAAGATATCTACATGTAGTTATAGTTATATGCCTAGAGTATTAACAATGGAAGTTAAATTATAATTATTATTATTTCTAACTTTCGTTGTTAATACGTAAACGAGTAGAGGTAATATCTCTTCTCGTTTAATACAGTACAAGAGGCCGCGGCCGCGGCCAAGAATGACCTAGCTAGTATTTCATCAGACATTGCTTAGATGATCTATAGCCACCCAAAAATGGTTTAATATTAGATTTAAATAGAAAAATTGAATCGGTCTAGGCGGGGTTTGAACCCGCGATCTTTACCTTACAGGGGCAATGCTTTGACCACTAAGCTACCAGACCTCGCCCTAATTAAAATTTCTCCTTCTATGCCTATCTGTATTTAAGGGGACAGTGAAGTGTGGAATGTTTTTGACACAATATTGGCTAGGGCCATTCTTGCGCTGCCGGATCTATAATATTATGTAGGGAACCCTATTTAATGAAACATATTGTTAAATAATTTCTACTAATGCGAAAATTTGTGAGGATGGTGGTATGTATGTTTGTTTGTTACGCTTTCACACAAAAATGGGTGAGTGGTACTGACATTTAGAACATAAGCTACTTATGTCTCGGGAATGGGTTCCTGTGGACACGGGAAATGTTTTATGTGATTTATTTTAGCATTGTAACTGCGTATGTTGAAGCAGTTATTAAAAACTTGGCCAAACAAGTTATATATAAGATATCATATTTATTATTTTAATCTGTACAACTAGAACATCAATATTTTATTTTTGTCTGTTGTGCAATTAATGTAATATTTCTTAGTAATTCCTGTTCATTCTACCAATTTAGTAAAGTAGCAATGGAATGCAATTAAACTTGTAAGCTTATTGTTGTAATAACGGTGAATGTCTCAAAATGTATGAATATATAGTAAAAAGAGACATTGCAATGCACCATAACAAGCTCCCGCGCACCGATACACGGGGGCGCCAGATCCTTGGCAGTTTCATCTCTTCGTGTCTCATTTTAACTTTTAGGCCCCATACACCTAATTATTTCACAGCAAATTTAAGTGACCTAACTTGTACAACTAAATATTCTTCATATTCAGATTGAAGATTTAAATCTGCGTCATCAATCCAATTGGCGTACACGCTATGAGGAACTTATGTTGAGCGCGCCCTGTGACGTAAGCGTATTTAATGTCCATCCATCGCAGTAGTTACGAGCATACATAACATAACATAAACTCATGCCTTTATCCCCGAAGGGGTAGGCAGAGGTGCTAACACCCACATTTCACCGGTTTATGTTTAGGTCCCAATATAATAGGTGGCGAGCCTATTGCCATTAACTGGGCACTTATAAAGCTGCGATAAATACACACATAACTTCGAAAAGCATTGAAAAGTCATTGGTGTGTGCCATGGAAAACCTGGGATCGAACCCGAGACCTCGTCTCAGCAGTCCATTACCCATACCACTAGGCTACAAAATGCGATATTCCGATCGTAACATAACTGAACTTATCGATGTAGATTTGTGTAAATGAAAATGTAATCAAAGTATTCCTTAATATAATTTTATTTTGTATTTCAGACACTTTGTCTTCCACTTTACGAGATTGTGTGTGCGCCGATAGCGTTACTAAATTTACCACTGTAATATGAAACTACGTTATATACATTTCTATTCAATGTTTTGCTAATTCTCAGGCGACGAGACGACACACAAAATGTGTGTGATCGAGTCTGGGGCACACAAAAAGTCTGCACGGCGCGCAACAAGTTCATCGCGAATTTTTCAGACTTCAGTGCCTAGTGCGAGTTTTTCTCATATTCACCAGTGACGAATAAACGGTGATTTGTATGAAATGGATTTAGTGCCACCTGGCGGCAAACTTGTGAACTTTTTTAAGCGACACGCGTTCCTGCAGTTAAATAAGTTAATAGGTTCTATTTCTTCAGACTAAAACGTGCACCACGGACGTTCAGTCGTCTGCGCTGCACCTATACCTCACCTATATGGATGACTGTCTAATCACTAACCATTCATCTGCATTTACCATTCCAACTTTTAACCCGGCATTCTATAAACTGAACGCTTTAAATGATTTCACACTTTTCCTTTTCTTAAGCAACATATTATTTTTTCTAATAGCATAAAATAATCTAACTCTAACAAATAATGCTTTCAAATGTTCGATTGGAAAGCATGGACAGGGCATGCCGAATCCATACTGCTCTACTTCTCTTATTATTTCCTGACCTACGCTACGTATATGTATATCTGGGTTAAAATATTCTTTGAACTTATTCTCTAAGAGCATCAGAAATTCTGTGAAATCTTCTGGTGGCAACATTTGAGAGTTGTCAGTGAGACCTAAACTAACACTGCATAGTTTCTCCCTGTCTCCCTGCTGTTGGTTATGCAAGTCATTCAGATAGAGCTGAAATGAATCACACTTATGCATCTCAATGCACTTCAGATAGCAATACCCACAGATATAGACAAAGGCATTTTTTTCAGGCAAAAGTTTTCTGTAATCTGTTGTATAAACTAGCAAAGGCTGGTTATTGATACTCTCTGTTTCATGAAGCTCTTCATCCAGAAGCTGCTGAGAAAATTCTTCAGAATCAAATGAGTTTTCTGTGTTATTGCTTGTCAATGGCTTCTTTAACATATTGCAAACAAAGCTATTTACAAAACATCTGTTGAAATGTCTTGGAGTGCATTCAACTTTACAGTTATTTACCTTTGCTTGGGCAAGGAATCTATGAAGGTGGATTTGATTCAAACGACTTGTGAGTAAGTACCTTACGCCCAAGAAGTTCAACTCTTCAAATAGTTGTAACACTGATTTTATAGTAATTTGGAAACCCTCTATAAACTTCATGTTATCTGTAACATCAACACCATCAATTTTTCGTACTACCTTTAAATTTTGAAACAACTGCAACATGCGAGTTAAATAACTTCTTTGAAAGTTTTTATTTGAAAATGCTCTTTTATATCGCGAGATTGAAGATCTTAATTTAGAATTCAATATATTACAGAGATTATTAATTTTTATGAATAATTCAATATTATTGCTCATCCTAAAATTGGAGCCGTAATAGAAATCACAGGACTTTAAATTATTTTTTACAATTCTAAGCAGTTGTGTGGTATCATAGGTATAAAATATATCTGTGCCATTTATAGTGAAAAATGGCTTTTCTGGAGTAACATATCGAGATTCAGAAGCATAAAGGAATTCAGATCTTGGATCGGATACAAACACACGAATGTCTAAACCTATGTCAATTAGTGTGTCTAAGACTTCATCTATCCATTGTGAGATTCCAGGTGTATGGTCATATTCTGAAATAAATGCATATGCTATGGGCTGCCGCCAGTTCTCCACAATTCCATGAACCGTTAGAAACACAGCATATTTCGCCAGTGTAACACTCTGAACACCATTATTATCACATAATCCTATTATCCTATCATATTTAATATTATAATACAAATTAGGCTTCAACATAACACTACCAACAGAAAAACAACATATCCGTTCCTTATTTGACATATTATTAATCTTACATCTAAATGCGTTTAAAAAATGTTCACTTAACCTTGTAGTTTTTGGAAGTAGAAATTGTTTTATGGTGTCCATAGATGGAAGACTTAACATATCTTTTAACATGTTGTATAAATTACTAGAATAATATAAGTTGAGTGCAAATAACATTAAATTGACATGTTCTTTACTATTTGCACTACTTAGCCGCCATTTAATAAGCTTTACCAAACTAGGAGATAAAAATGGAGATTTTATCTGTAGTGACGTGTCATCCTTATTTGTAGCACTTCCATTACTTACTCTGTTTTCTGGATGACACTCTGATTTTCTTTTGTATCTATTATTTGGTAAACATTTACCAGGAGTTTGAGTAGTTTGAGAAATTTTAATTACACTCTCACAGAACAGAGACGGGTCTACATCAAAAGGAGAAGTGTCTTCACTAAAATCAGGATGTGCCAACTTCTTAACTTCACTATTGAGGTCCCTTCTAGCATTATAGTATACTTTTTCCTCAATACATGTGTCTTCCTCTTCAACATACTTTCTGTCTTGTTTGTTGGGCCTTAAATTATATCTTGAAGGAGTAGATACTACACTACCTGTTTGTTGTTTGATTGTGATCTCTTTCTTATTTGAATTTTGTTCTCTCCAGACACTTTTTTTTGCGTACACTAGAGTTTTTTGTGGTTTCGAGAAGTTAGAAGCAAGACATAGGGTCGGGAAGGCATCTTTTGTTAAACACTTTCTTCCATCATCTAATCTGGATCGTATAACGTATTTCCCTTCGAAGTGCACTTCACATATCCTGTGGTTGCCTCTGGTTTTGTCATTGTTTAATTTCTCTATTAAGTCCATTCGATCGACAGCCACAAGCCACTCATATCTCCTGAAAATACAAATTTTACCAATGAATGTAAGTTCTATAAATGAGACTAATAATAAAAACTATTTATTTAATTTTACAACTACAACTAGTCCACAAACTGTGCCAAAGTATCGACTAGAAACTTTAAGAAAGTGCCTAATTATTCAAACTGAGTGTTGTAAATGAATCTATTTACCTATATGGATCACCGGGATAAGTAAAAAAAGACAATTGTCTATCCACATAAGAACATCTTCTACAAACTGTACATATTTTTCCAACCATATTTATTTTTTCATTTTCATGTCCTTAAAAATAACAAGTTTACATATATTTAATACTTTATCGAATATTTATTTACAAAAATCTACTGACAGTACATAGTTTTGGATGGTTTTGGTGGACAGATAATTTACAAAAGTGGCTGTTGGCTGTTGCAGTGTAGCTATGCCACAGACTAAAATACTCTTTGGACTAAACTGGAGACGGAAACTATTTATTACACCGTTTTGATACATGTTTGTTGTCATACATGTCTCTCTTTTTGTGTTACTTCACCTTTCGTATTAATTCGTATGCTTACAAGCAGATCCCGTGTACGCTAACTGCCAAATGCTAAGGAGCAGATCTGCACCAACGGGATTTGATAGACAATTACTGAAATTTAGATCCAAATACATTATTATAGAGTGTAAAGTTATTTTATTTGTACACCTAATGAATGAACAAACCATAGAGAGTCAAAAATTCAATCACTATCATTAGAAAAAAAAATGAAAGTTTGCTTTCAAAACCTAACGTTTCGTCGCGTAAGACTTTACTATTATGGCTCGCTAAAAAGTGTGTTTTTACTTGTTTTACGACTGAAATCTTTATGCAGAAGCTAAGTTATTGTTTTCTACTTAGCTTCTAATATGTATTTGCAATAAATAAATACGAAATACGCTTTTTTTTGGCAAAAATCATTGATAACATCTTAGACTTTGAGAAGTAACTAAGCGAGTATAAAATTTTTCAAGTATTTGAGACTATTGCAGAAGATTTGCAATTGGTACGAAATAGCAATCCTATAAGAAATTTTATAAGGAATTTGAAAATATAGTTCATTTTCAAAAATGAGTTGTAGATTTTTTGCTAATTCTCTCGTTTTGAAAATTGGTCCAAAATACACACACTAGCGCAAAATCAAAATGGCGACGTGGTGTGTATGTACACGAAGGAGCCAGTGGACTGCGTTGTGCCTAAGCTACTAAGGAGCAGATCTGCTCACATATACAGGCGGGCTAGGAGCAGATCTGCTCCTAAGCAGCTTTCGTTCGGCTCAATGCACGCACACATATGAACAGTACTTTGACGATTCATTTTCAAATTGACCGATTTCCAAATGGATTTTTACAATTATTATCTATGAAGAGTGCATTGAATAATATCCCGTAAGAATACTAGTTTATTCATGTGAGCAATACAGTCATTTTTATACTCTATGGACTATTGCACGGTGCTAGAAACTACGTATCTAAAAGGGTAGCCAAATCACCTATACCTCGAGTTTTTCTTCAAAAACCTCGTTTGTTCCATCGTTTGTGTTTTTTGTAATTTTTGTATAAAAAAGGGTATTCTGTTATATAAACAGAGTACATTTTGATCTCTGATATCAAGTAATTTCGTGACAAAACGACTCTAAAGTCGGCGCGACTCGAGAGCTAAGTTGCCATTTTCAGTATCTCAATTTGAATTTTCAAAATGATATTACTATGTATAATAACAATTCCGGCATTTTTTTTGTATTATCACTTAGTTGTAACCTTTATCTGCTTAGGTAATATAAAAAAAACGAAAATAATTTGAAAACTTTATAAAAATAAGGTAAAATATAACATTATGACCACAGTTTCATAAACCTGTTTATTAAGTGCCTGTAAAAAAATAGTAAAACATTTATTACTAAAAAAATATTGTGAATACTATTCACTAGTTATCTGACTACCAGAAACTATCAACGTCCTTCATTCAATTATGTGCTAAATATCGAGAAAATCTGAATCACGGTAAGCGCGCTTCCCGTTTACATCCTTGGCGCGTTAATAATTATGGTGTGATTAGTTGATTAGAGTGAATGAAATTCACTATGGCGTAATGCAAGACTCTAGTGCTCTATGGTCGAGTGTGACGACATTATTTGTTCATTCTCGGACTGTCAATTTGAGTTTGACAAATCATTGACTTTTGTGCGGCACTCTCTACTATAGAATATATATATCTACTAGCTGTCGCCCGCGGCTCCGCCCGCGTGGATGTCGGTTATCGCGAATCGGACTATAATTTGAGATTTAAACTATCCTATCTCTCAAGTTGGATCGAACTGCACATGGTGTGTGAATTTTATTATAATCGGTTAAGTGGTTTAGGAGTCCATTGAGGACAAACATTGTGACACGAGATTTATATATATTAAGATGTGCGGCACGCAGACGCAGAGAATCGGGATCAGTATAGAGTATAGCTGTGAACCTCGACCAAGCACTTACGTGTCTAGCAGAACGCTTCTAGTTCGGTTGAATATACTTGGTTATAGATCGCGAGTGTGTCTGTAAAATGTGTAGTCAGTAATTGGTGTAATTGAAATATCGATGCCTTAGTTCACAATTGCACTAACTACAAAATTTTCAATTTTTACTTTTTTAATGCTAAATACACTAAATTTCATGCTCTTTCGTTTCCGCGCATCGAAATACCGTTATTCCGTCTCTTTCTAACAAAAACGTGGGTCACAGTTGTATTAAATGAGTTCGTGTAATGTTTCATGAATGTGGTATTATACTAATGATCTTTATTTTTGTAAAACCAATCAAGATATACTTTAACTGATTTTAAGTTTCTCAACTGTAGGAATTTTCAAGACACAAACGTATTATATACATTTGCAGTATCTGCTCATACTTTTTTGCAGTGCCACAAGAGAGTATTATGTGTTGGTAGTGCAAAAGGATCAAGAAAGTTTGATGCACGAGTGTGCTAAGTACTTTTACTGGAAGGGGCTTGGCAATTTTTAAGTGCACAAATACATTAAACCGGTTTTGAGATATTGTCCGTATTGTACAAGTGTATTATGTACTTTTTCACTTCTCATGCTCTTAAAATGCGACGTGCCCGAGGTCACTTGGGTAGAACTAGAGCTGGCGGTGCGAAGGCTGAGGGCCAAGAAGAACATAGCCCCGGGACCCGACGGCATTCCAGGCCGCGCGTGGGTCCTAGCTCTAGGGGAAGACGACCTCGAACCCCGACTGAGAGTGTTCCTCAGCGCATGCTTGGAGCGGGGCCAGTTTCCGAAGATGTGGAGGACGGGGAAACTGGTCCTCATCCGCAAGAAGGGACGCCCGGCGGACGAGCCGTCCGGGTACCGGCCCATAGTGCTGCTCGACGAGGTGGGCAAACTCTTTGAAAGAGTGATTGCCAAGCGCCTCGTCGAGCATCTCTCTCGAGTGGGGCCGGACCTGGCGAATACTTAGTTTGGGTTCCGCCGGAGGCGTTCCACTGTGGATGCTATCATGCGTGTGAGGACTCTGGCGGGGAATGCGGTTGCCCGGTGCGAGGTGATGTTGGCGGTGTCCTTGGACATCTCCAACGCCTTCAACACCTTGCCCTGGAGTTGCATCAGGAAGGCATTTGTGTACCACGATGTGCCTCTCCACCTCCTGTAGGCGTGAGATGTCGTGCGGTGTTCCGCAGGGGTTGGTCCTGGGGCTGCTTCTGTGGAACATCGGTTACGATTGGGTGCTTCGCGGTGACTTCGCGTACGGTGCCCCGTGTGGGCGGACACCCTGGAGGCCAGATTCCAGCCTCTGCTCCGTACGGCGCAGAGCACGATGGCCTCCAGAGCCATCAGGGGATACCGCACGGTATCCTTTGAAGCGGTGAGTCTCCTGGCCGGATCGCCACCGTAGATCCTGGAAGCGAGGGCTCTTTCGGCACTATATAAGTTCCGAAACGAGACGCGGGAGCGGGGATTCGATCCCGAGCCCGAGGATATTCGGGCCGAGATATCCCGGCTCCACCAGGTCATGGTGGCCGAGTGGGAGCGACGACTTGGGCAACCACGCGCCGGGCACGCCGTGATTGCGGCGGTAAGACCCATCATGGGGGAGTGGCTAGAGAGGCCACACGGTAGCCTCTCGTACTGTCAGACGCAGATTATCACCGGGCACGGTAGCTTCGGGCGGTATCTGCATCTGATGGGTATAGAGCCAACGCCCGAGTGCCATCACTGCGACGCGAGCGTGGACTCGGGGCTGCACACGCTCACCGAGTGTCTGGCGTTTGAGACGCCGAGGCGGGAGCTTGTGGCGGCCCTGGGGGTGAGAGTGCTCACGCTCTGCACCCTACTCGCGGCGATGGTCCGCTGCGCGAATGCGTGGGCGGCCAGCGCCTCCTTCTGCGAGCAGGTCATGCTCGCGAAGGAGACAGCAGAGCGGGCGCGGCGCGATGAGCGAGAAAAACTCGCTGACATCGCTGCACGCAATCGAAGGCGGCTCGGGCGTCGGAGGGCGCAAACTGACCTCCGCCCCCCATGAGCGCGGGCCTGAGGGTGACGGGTGGAGCCGCCCGTCACCCCAGCAGAAGCAGGCCACGGCGGCGGCGCGATCCTAGGACGATGCGCGCCTTCCCACACCGGGGTTGAGTCGGGGACCGCGCGGTCCCCCCCTCCCGAGGAGGGCCAGACCGAGAGGGATGGCCCTGGGTCAGCCGGGGTGCGCGGGATATGTCGCATGACAATCTCACCTCCGGCCTAGCACTACGACCCAGAGACGGCGTGTGGTTTAGTCGGTTCGAGTCCGACGTAACCTCCCCCTCCGGCTCCGGAGGGGTGGGTATCCGTGGGGATTTCCGGCACGTAAAAAAAAGCCATAATGTTTAGGAAAGGACGTAAACGAGTCAATTTAGTGAATCAAACTGATAGAAACAGGACGGAATCGCAAGACGTGCCACCATCAGTGTCCGGCCAAAAACCAGAATTGAAGAGTTCATCACATGAAATGATGATCCAAATGAAGAGTCCATTGTGGAAGAAATTTAAGTCTTGATTTAATTTTTAATTACCAATTAGTAATAATGAATAATTGTTACCTGAAACTGAAGACTGACAGTTTTAATTTTCTGATAAAAAATCTTATTTTAATGATTCAGAAACTAATTGTTTTGTGAAATAGCTGAAGACTGACCTATAGTTGGGCTTCAGTCCTTTTAATTTTTTTATTGTGATTTTGAAATTTATTTTGTTTGATTATGGATAAAAACTGTTTGTGTTTTATAATAAAAATAAACATTATGAATATGGATCACTGGTTTATTATTATGTCTATTTAATGCAATATCCATAACTATTAATAGGGGTTAAAGTATGCAATTGCCGTTTCATTGTAATAGATACTTCGAATTGACATAGAACCTTCATGGTTTGAGATTTTTGAGTGAAACTTTTTCCACATGGTACCTATGTAGTTCTTCATTTAAAAATGTGCAACATTCGATTATCGACTTTCAGTTGTTTTTTTTATTCAGCTTAGACAAGAAAGATGGATACTTCGAAAATTCGAGTGATTTTTGAATACGAGTTCCGACGCGGAACTAACGCGGCAGAAACAGCTCGCAATATCAATGTTGCGTTTGGAGAGGGGACTGCTAATGAACGCACCGTGCGATTTTGGTTTAAACGCTTTCGTGATGGAAACTTTGATTTGAAGAACGAACCACGAGGAAGGCCGTCCACACAGGTGAATAACAATGAATTGAAAGACATGGTGGAAGCCGATCCGAGCCAAACTACCCAGGAATTAGCTGCATGGTTTAACGTTACCTTACCAACAATATTGACTCATTTGCGTCAAATCAATAAAATAAAAAAATGTGAAAAATGGATACCTCATGATTTGACTGATCTGCAGAAAAATATGCGTGTTGAAACTTGTGTTGCCTTGTTGAATCGATACAGAAATGAAGGAATATTGGATCGAATTGTGACATGTGATGAAAAATGCAATGGCTGACCCCAGGTGAAACGCCACAACAGTGTCCTAAAGCAAAGCTTACCAATAAAAAGGTAATGGTAACTGTTTGGTGGTCTCAGCATGGTGTTATTCACTATAGCTTTCAACGATCTGGTCAAGCAATAACGGCAGATGTCTACTGTGCCGAACTCCGAACAATGATAGCAAAACTAGCAGTGAAACAGCCCCGACTCATGAATCGATCTTCACCATTATTGCTCCATGATAACGCGAGACCTCATACAGCACGAGAAACCGTTTTAACTCTACAGGAACTGCAATTAGAAACTATCCGTCACCCTCCGTATTCGCCAGACCTTGCTCCAACAGACTACCATTTTTTTCGTGATTTGGACAATTTTCTATGTGATAAAAAGTTTTCTTCTCAGGAGGCAGTACAAAATGCTTTCACACAGTTTGTCGAATCTAGATCACCAGAGTTCTATCGCAAAGGCATAAATGACCTTCCTACTAGATGGCAGCAATGTATAGATAATAATGGTAATTATTTTGATTAAATAAATACGTTAAATGAAAAAAAAAACGAATTTCAATTTGTCAGTACAAATCGGCAATTTCATACTTTAACCCCTAATATTATCCTTCTTCTTGGACCTTGAACCAGCCTGGTAAAGCTGTTAAATATTTTTGAGTTTTTTACTTCATTCCGGTCAGCATAATCAATCTTAGTGCACAAATGCATTAAATGGGGGGTTTTATGTTTATTTGGCCATTTTGAAAAGGTTACGTTTAAACTAATATTACAATATTGAGATAGTATGGAGTAAAATGTCTAGTCTTATGAATAGATGCATATTTATTTTGTTATTTTACTTGGATTTTCTACGGTTCTCATCTAAACTTTAAAAAACTTTAAAGCTCTCTCCTCAAAAATGTAAATTTCGTAGTTAGTGCAATTGTGAACTAAGGCATCGATATGGTGATTCGTGTATTTGGTTGTCATATCTCCTCGCCCGTATACCCACGTGGATTGTAAGCGCAAGCTTACAATGGGCTACGAAGAGGCCCCAGACCCAAAGTAACACCCATGTGCCTACATCGTCAAAGTTGCGGCATCATTACAAAAATGTAATATAGGGTTTCAAAGTATGCCACGGGCAAAGCCAAGCCACCCCTGGGAGGGCCGGCTTAACTATTAGTGAATATACGTAGACAGATAATAACCGCCCAACTAAACTAACTTAGCTAATAGGCAGAGCCGTCTTCACGTATGACGGGGGCCCTGGGCACACAAGAATTTGAGGGCCACAACTTTCTAAGTTGTAGCCCTCAAATTCTTGTCTTATTGTTCTTGTGTGCTAATTTTTAATTTAAATTATATGTGCAATTTATGATATAAGTAGGCTGCTGGCTATTTTATTATGACTACGACAGGTTTCTTTCAGGATTTCTTAATCTTTTAAGTATAATATATCGCCAAAGTTATATTTTTCAGGGCATCACTTTTCTATACACATGCTTGCTTGCAATGCAATGTTGCATTATTGTTTTCAATTCCTCTTTTTTTTATACATGAATTGTATTTATGCATGCTTATGTATCTATTCTATTCGTCGTATTTTTCAGCGCAGTCGGCAATCATCGCCCGACCCGAACCTTGGTTTTATCCAAGTGTATCATTCAAGTTTATAGGTTCCATTTAAGCTGTGTATCTCACTCAAACTGCCACCCACCCTGCTTCAGTTACTCCGCAACTTTGACGATGTCGTCGGTCGACCGAGGATGCGGGGTGAGATATACTTACGATATACTCACCTGGGTCTCTTGTATAATATATTGGCTTGCACCAGTGGCTAAACTCGTCTAGTTAGCTCGTGAAACCATTCAAGTTACTAAGTTACATTTAAGCTGTGCAACATGAGCAACATTACACCCAGTGGCTCCAGTGACTTACAAGTATGACGATTTCGTCAGGCGACCGATGTGGGGCGAGAATATACTCACTGTTTAACTAAGAGATTCTCGAACAGGTGGAGAAAGTATGTATAAACGTGAAATCATACAGCTTGTACCTTCTGCACCTGTTCGAGAATCTCTTAGTTTTAAGTTTTGCCAGATTAGGCTCTCTCATCTGACGAAAACGACTGGATGGATGGTTGATCACGCCTCCTGCTTATAAATTTCAGTCTTGGAAGACTTAGCTATAGGTCGTAAATATAATTATAGGTTTACTATTGTTTGACAAAAAACGTATGACAAACGATCATTTTACAACCAATGTTTGAATAACTAATCATTTGACAAACTTTTATTTCGCAAACATATTACCTTCAAAAACAAACATTTGATAAATAAAGGTTTTGCAAATAGATCACTTAGAAAATATATCAATTACTAAAATTTTATTTAAAAAATGTTCATTTGACAAAAGAAAGTTAGTTAACAAACAGTCAAACAAGCAAGCATAAACCACATGTAGCATGTAGTAAACATCGTTTCTATCACAGCTCCGGCACTGCGGGTCTCCAGCGGCTCCACACGAGCTTGTCGTTGCAGATGGTTGTAACATCCACCACCGCTAGGTTAAACAAGACCACGTGAAATCGGATTTAGAGAGATTCATTTCTGTCAATAACTTTTGTCTATTCAAGACAATAATTGAAGGGTAAAACTTGATTTGCCAAGTAACATGTTCAAAAAATAATCAATTTTTGAAATGATGTTAGGGCTTAATGAAATTTTTCCAAATGAATATTTTGTTTAATGAGTTGTTTATTAAATAATATTTAGTAAAATGATAAGTTTATCAACTATAATTTTATCAAAAGTTGTTTATCGAATGAAGATTTGTTATTCGTTTTTTGTCAAATGATTGGATACCATAATTATATGATTTTAAAAGTGATCAAACTTATTTTGTAAGAATAAATATATTTCTTCCTAATAATTTTAATTGCAAATATTTGCAGATGTACGATATACTTCCTTCGTCACGATTTCCGTAGTTTTGTATGTGATGTGATCAGTGATTAGGTACATTATCTGATTATTCATTAAACTGCTAGGTATTTGCCTGTAAGAAAAGTGTGCCCCAATAAATTGTTATGAGAGTCTATGTGAGAGAAATTGTCGGCCATTTGGGGGCCCTCTAGAGCGGGGGCCCTGGGCACGTACCCAGTTTGCCCCTACTGCTTACAGGGTATTGATCACAGAACAGAAAAAATTGATACTAAATTAATGATTAACGAAATCCGGATTTATCCACAAATCCTACAGGCGTAGGCATGGGTGTGCCAAGCGAGGCTGTCTGTCATTCCAGCATAAGAAGTCCAGTGCGGCGGTGGATGTGGATGGTGCAGGATCGGTCAGGGTCCGGGTGCATGAGATATGGGAATTGCTTTTATAACCTGGTTTTAGTAGGTTCGAGTCCGAAACAACCAGAGATTTCCGAACGAAAAAAAAGTAGTTCACATCAGGCGTGTGATATATCTGCAACATTCAATACCTGGCCGCAAAGGTATGGGTATCTCCGCATACCCGGTACAAAAACCCGGTATTAAAATACCTATAGGTATGTTCTGGGGCCTATGTGACCTTTGTAATATTTTTATGAGTTTTATTTAAGCTTTTCTATGACCTATACCTATCCTATTAACGGCTGGTCCTGAATAAATAGGTATATATTTAAAGTTGGAGAACGTTAAAATACTTGAGTTATGTTTTCTTATTTATTCTCTTATCTCCTTCCTTCTTTATCAAGCTCTGACTGTCAGCTTAATATATACGTGATACGTGACGCATTTTTATACCATACATAAGTACGTTTCAATTCAAGCACGATTAGGAGGCGCCGTAACCATTTGGGTAACCCCGTGAATGGCGGGCGCGTGGAGCGGTGTGGCGGGTGCAGTGTCGGGTATAGAACGGAGCCCGGGTACGTACGAACGGGCCGGTTTCGTTCGGCGCGTAGCCAGTGCGATAGCGATAATATCTATAGGGTGCGGATGCGGGTACGGGTATCTGCCGTACACACCGGGTATGCATATTGCCATGTTCATACCGGGTATAAATATCTGTACCAGTATTTACGCCTCATCCCTAGTTCACATACATCCACGGGCTTCGATGCAATTCGCTTGCATGCTGCATGCTGTGTGAAAATTTAGTGTAAGTTTCTATTTTATTACGAGAATCAATATTTTAGGTATTTTTATATTAAGTAATGTTTTTTGACGTGACAACGTCTTATAAATTGGTTTGCCGGGCGACACTTCAAGAAACTGCGTTACGCTCTGCGTTACGCTCCGCGTTATGCGCTTACAATGAGAGCAAGTGAGAGGCACGCGTCCCGCCTAAGAGCGAGAGAGACAGACATAAAAAGTGAAAGGCACGCGTCCCTTCCACTCGAGCACAGTTAGCCCGCCTAAGAGCGAGAGAGACAGAGCGAGAGAGAGAGTGAGAGAGATAGGCATACACACCGGTTCATGTCTTGTAATTAATAATTTAAAATTTAATTTTGTTTATAATTCTTTGTATAAATAAATGTTTTAAATTGTTACTATTATTTCATCCTTCTTCCTACTATACGAATGAATATTCACATTAAAATTATTTTACCACTCAAAGTCGTTGTCACGTAAAACTTTCGCCTGTATACCGACTTTACAGGCAACCAAATTTTTTTTTCGTGATATTAAAGCACAGAACTGAAAGAACAGAAAATATTAAAGAGATATTTATGATTTTATTCTACAACTAGCTGATGCCTGCGACTTCGCCCGCGTGGAATTCGACTCCCGTTCCCGTGACAGCTTAACCCTTTTTTAAATTTTTCTTTGCGTAAGAACCATCCTCGTACTGTAAGGAATATTCAAAAAAAAAGAATTAGCGAAATCGGTCAGGCGTTGTTGAGTTATGCGCTTACCAACACATTTTGCGATTTATTTTTATATCTACAATAATCACTAACAATAATACATAACAAGCATGACAGTGACATTTGTGACATTGACATTTGACATGACCATGACTGATAATAATTCAGAGTTTTGTTTGAGAGATTTGCATCCTTTTTCCTGATTCTACAATTTCATATTAATTTCTGAACAAACGATTATATATAAAACAAAGAAACCTACTCAAATAATATATTATGAGGAAGTGAGCGAACTATAGAACTTGTGGTATTATTTCACGAGTCTTGTATCTTGAATATATTTTTATAAATGACAATGAAAATAAACGAAAAGAATTTGTGTGCTTTCGCGTCGTCCGCGACGCCTGTGGACCGCGACGGATGGCTGGACATGAGGGGCGAAGTCGGCAAGAGTTATCAGAAGCGATGGTTTGTGTTGAAAGGGAACCTTTTGTTTTATTTCGACAAAAAAGGAGACAAGGAGCCCGTCGGAGTGATTATATTAGAGGGATGTACTATTGGTGAGTAAAAAATGTTCTATATTATGGTCTGATATGAGTCCGTTTCATAATTATGTATTCTCCAAACCAAACCAAATAAGAAGAGCTGAAACTTACATCATACAACATTATATTTCCTACTACTGTAATAAAATGTGAAAGTTGGTTTGTTACTTAATTATGTTCTAAATATAGAGTAATTGATGTCTTCGTTGGAACACCTATATACTTTAAAAAATTAAATCTTATTTACCCACTCTATACTGATTACAGATGGTACCAGTTAATTCTGTATGACTAGCTAAATGCAAATATGTATTTTTTCTAATGTAAATAAATCATCAAAATTAAAATGTACTGAAACATTTTGACATAGATGTCTTCTTCATAATCACCTACCATACAAAATATAATCCCTTCTTTTTTTGTTATCTACTATATAAAAATAAGTCGGGTTTTCCTTCCTGATGCTATAACTCCAGAACGCACGAGCAGATTTCCACGGTTTTGCATTCTTTGGAAAGGTCTCGAGCTCCGTGAGGTTTATAGCAAAGAAAATTCAGGAAAACCGACATCCACGCGGGCGGAGCCGCGGGCAACAGCTAGTATTTATAATAAAAACAATGAATAAAACATTGTGATAGTAACAATTAAGGAAGATGACCAAGACCAGAAAATACAAAGACTAACAATAAAACCATTAAATTCTCAGAGCTAACGGAAGAAGAAGCATACAGCTTCAAAATAGTTTTCCACTGCGAGAGTGGTCGCACATACTACTTATGTACGAACTCACAGGCTTCCATGGAGACATGGATGAAGGCGCTTGCTTGTGCCAGCTACGATTATATGAAGCTTATGGTCTCAGACCTGCAGAGACAGCTGGATGAAGCTCAAGGTATTATTATAGATTTAATACATGATAGAGGTCAGTGGACAGGGAACCTTAGAAAAAAAGTTAGAGAGGCCTTTATGTCAGAAAGGCAGACTCATTAAGGCTGCTATACTTCTTTATATAAATTTCATTCCATTCTGTTCACTTGGAGCACTCTTATAAGTTAAATAAAGACTTGAAAGTGAAGTTTAATGCTATTTTATTTCTTTTGCTGCGTAACAGCGGAAGCAGCAGCAGAGGCACTAATAGCCATCACACCTCCTGGAGATGAACCTAAAGTACCTCCAAGAGGTCAACGCTACAATCCCTTTAATAGGGTCACGGAGGGCGAGCCTAAAGCTGTGCAAGGAAGCAGACATCGTAAGTTCATTTTATTTGTATCCTCTCTCAACTGCTATGTCCATCTATGGCAGCCGATAAGCGTAGTTGGAGCCCACAAAAGTCCGATTAGTCTCACTGCAGAACTTCAATATTGCTAATTAGTTGTGGAGGTAGCAGGTAGCAGTGACTGCTCATGGAAAATATCAATGTTCGGCCTCATGACGTACTTCTGCGTAAGCTTTATGACTACGGCATTAGAGGGAATGCTCATGACCTTATTAAATCTTACTTACAAGATAGAACTCAGGTCACTCAGATAAGTCAAATCAATATAAAAACTCAAAGTGAAGTAGTATGCTCCTCTAGCCCCAGATCGATATTATACGGTGTTCCTCAAGGATCAGTCCTGGGGCCACTGCTCTTTATATGCTACATTAACGATTTTCCTAATATAATACCCCAACAAATGTCATTATTTGCTGACGACAGCGCGGTCATATTTAACACTGGTGACCATAAAGAAATTGAACATGACATTAATACAAGCCTGGTTACAATTATTGACTGGTTATATACTAACAATTTAAAAATTAATCTAAATAAAACTAAAACTATGACATTTAAATTAAAACAAACAAATCAATTACAGTTACAGATTAATTATAAAGACAATCAAATAATGGAAACAAATAAGACAACATTTTTAGGTTTGAATAATATAGATAGTCAGGGCCGTCTTAAGGCTATATAGCGCCAGGGTGCGAAACTCAGACTGCGCGCCCTCCCCCCCCCCCGGTCAACAAAAAAAAACGCAATAAATTTTTGATGTTTCATTTATTTTTCTCTAAGATCTGTAATCTATCTGTAAAAAGATCTCTAATACAATGTTTTATTTTAAGTGCGTTTCCTTTTTCTGTTTTGGGCACCCGATGGTTTCTATTTACCATCCCCTAAATCGGCCATCTGCAATCAAATAGATCATTTAGCATATAAATATTTCACTCACTTCAATGAAATTATATGAAAGTAAACTTACTTAAATAAAATGTTATATTTTATACGTATAAATTATTATTTATAAATATATTTATGTAATAAAATTTAAATGACCAATATCAAGCCCAAGTAAAGTAGTTATCATAAATTATAAACTCACTCGTACTTATTGTGTGTGATTATGATTAATGATTACCAGTACCAGTACCAGTACCAATTAACCAATACCGTTTAGACGCTTTCAAGGAAACTATTGTAAACAAACTACCTGACTTGCCCTCGTACAATAATGTAGAAGAGTCTTACGCAGACCTAATCAACCTGATCAATAATGAGTTTGGGAGAATTTTTACCTCAAAAACATTATCGATTGGTGGCCGTCCAGTTTTCAGTGATTGGGCAACATCGGGGATTTATAAGAGCAGGAGGAGATTGTATGATCTATATTCTGAAAAATCGTACAATTTCAACCCTGTTTTCCAGGATTATGTTAAAAATTACTCAAAAATATTTAAGCGAGCCTGTTCCTTCGCGAAGTCAAACTTCATTAAAAATAAAATTTCTATTTCTGTAAATAAAATTAAGACTACTTGGAATATTATAAATTCCGAATGTGGGAAATCTCCATCAAATGTAAGAGATTTTCATTTAAAAATAGAAGATCGCCATGTCACGGAGGATCTGGAAGTTGCGACAGAGTTTGAACATTTCTTTACAAATATACCGTTAATAACGACTAAAACTCTTCAGTCGTCTTCCACTTCCGCTGTGTCGTTGCTTAAGGAATCGATAAACGAGTGTGAAGACGCATTCGTATTCTCAGTTGTTAATAGCAAGGACATCACCAAAGCGTTTCACTCTATTAATATCAAAAAGACCGCGAATCTATGGGGATTATCAGTCAAAACTATTTCATGTATCATTGATGTCATTGCTCCCCATCTAGCAACTGTGTTTAATGACTGTGTCAACAGCGGTATATTTCCTGATTTAATGAAACATAGCAAAGTCATACCTTTGTTCAAGGATGGCAGTGCTACAGACCCTTCTAATTTCCGACCCGTTTCTGTGTTGCCGACCTTGAGTAAAGTATTTGAGAAATTAATCCTAGGACAGTTGATGACCCATTTTGGTGAAAACAAATTATTTCATGATAAACAGTTTGGGTTTACTAAGGGACGTTCGACTGCTGATGCTGGTATAGAATTGTTAAATTGTATTTACGAGGCCTGGGAGGATAAGCATGATGCATTGGGTGTATTCTGTGATCTATCCAAGGCTTTCGATTGCGTCCACCATGACACATTAATCAGGAAATTAGAACATTATGGCATAAGGAACAAGGCTCTCGAGCTTCTGACTTCATATTTGAACAATAGAATTCAGAGGGTCGATGTTAATGGTACACGTTCAGTGGGATCTCTGATTTCGATGGGTGTTCCACAGGGTTCGATACTTGGACCATTTTTATTCTTAATATATATTAATGACCTCCCCTACTACGTAAGGGATAAAACTAGTATTATTTTATTTGCTGACGATACTTCGTTAATATTTAAAATTAAAAGGCAACAAAATAATTATGACGAAGTGAATGGTGTTATCACAAGAGTGGTCCATTGGTTTAATACTAATAATCTTTGCCTTAATGGGAACAAAACTAAATGTATAAAATTCACATTACCTAATGTTACACAGGTTGAAACCAATGTACAACTCAATGGACAAGTGTTGAACCTTGTGGAATCAACAGTGTTCTTAGGTTTAAGTATTGACGCCAAATTGCAGTGGCGATCGCATATTGAAAAAATATCCAGTAGATTAAGTTCGGCTTCTTACGCTGTAAAAATGATTAGGACATTAACAGACGTGGATACGGCTAGAATAGTTTATTTCAGTTATTTTCATAGTATTTTAAGCTACGGAATTCTCCTTTGGGGTAATTCCGCGGATTTAAACACAATATTCATTTTACAAAAGCGGGCTGTGAGAGCTATTTATAATTTGGGCCCAAGAGTTTCCCTTCGAGAAAAGTTTAAAGAAATAGACATTCTAACCGTAGTGTCACAATACATCTTCGAGAACCTGATGTATGTAAGGAAAAAACCTGATGTATGCATAATATAAACACAAGACATAAAAACAATCTTGTAGCTTGTGATAGTAGACTCCATAAAATTAGTAATTCTTTCCGGGGCAACTGTATACGCTTTTTCAACAAGCTCCCTAATGAAATTAGAGATTTACCTGTAAATAAATTTAAAAATGTAATTAAGACTAAACTGTGCCAAAAAGGCTATTATAAAATCCAAGAATATTTAGATGATAAACAGGCTTGGAAATGAGCTGTTCGCTCAACTATGCTACTCAAGCAAACTATTGTATTTAGACTAAGTAGACTAAGCAAATGTTTGTAAATAGACAACAAAAAAAAAAAAATGCCCGCTGAGTTTCTTGCCGGAGTCTTCTCAGGTCGGGGCCGCGTTTCGAACCGGTGGTCCATTTGCTAAACTAGTCTAGATTTTTTTTTTAAACTTGACGTTTTGTAAGTACCGTTTTAATGGTCTATACAGAATAAATGATTTTTGACTTTGACTTTGACTTTGATTACAAATAGGTACCACGATATGGCATCAATTAGGTATGTAAGTTTATTTTTTATTAATTAATTAGAAGGTAGGTATATCAGTATTGTAACTATGTTCTAATGTAACAATAGTTATATCTCAATGATTGTAAGTAATTGTAACCGTAACAATAATAGGTAACTCTAAAAATAAAATTTAGGTACTTACCTTGACAGTATTAATTTCCGTTGTTTATGATTTAAGTAGGTACGCACTGAAAAAACTCCATCCATTTGCACATTATTTTTTTACGAAATACAACACAATCAATTAAATCGATATTGGTGGGCCTAACTGAATTTCCACTTGCTAGAATCAATCACAGTCTAAACTGCTAGAATTTTTAGTGCTCACTCGGCGGCTATCGCAAATAGGTATGATGAAAAAAAAAAATTCAAAAATTAAGGAAAAGAAATGGATTTAATATTTCTTTAACGTTTCACAGCATTAAACAAAATCAAACTTTAATTTTCATGCAATAAGATTCAATTGTCATAGGTCGTCTAATGACATCAATCAGTAACCGACACTCAGAGCCTCATCGCGAACTTGCATTACAATATACACCCTAATGTCGTATTATAGAGGCCATTTTGCTTAAAGTGCGGACGCCAGGCGGCTAGGTCAAAGGGCCTCTTTGAATGGAGATATTGCCGCGTGCCTGTTACATTAATTTAATTTTTATGCGTATCCTAATAAGAGCTATTTTACCTTGCATATCGTGAGCGGGATGACACTTGCCGAAAGGCAAAAGTGACAATAATAGGTACAATGGTAAATTTTAATATTGGTTGATGCCTATATTTTTATGCATGTAGGGGTTTAATTGACGTAAGTGCGTACACTTCGTAAAACATGGAAATGGCGTTAATATTGTACTTATGAGTTAAAGGTTAAATTAGGAAATATCGAAATGTTTAGAGCTCGGCCTGCGCCCCCTCGGGCTACGCGCCCGGGTGCGGCCGCACCCTTGAACCCCCGGTTAAGACGGCCCTGTAGATAGTGATATGTCATGGAGAACTCAAATTGACAATGTCTGTTTGAAACTGAACAGATTCTCATATGCCCTGTATAAGTTAGGTAGAATTGCAAATGAAACTGCTGTCTTAACAGCCTACCATGGCTATGTTGCCTCCACTTTGCGATACGGTGTACTCTTTTGGGGTAATGCCACAAATGTCAACGACGTATTCATAGCCCAAAAGAAATGTATACGAGCCATCTGTAAAATGCATCGAACAGATACCTGTAAACCACATTTCCAAAGCCTCAATATTTTGACCCTGCCATCTCTCTATATATATGAAGTAAATATTTTTGTAAAGTCTAATATGCATTTATTCAAGCGCGTAGAAAGTCAACGTCGCTCAGAAAAATTGCATTTGGTGCCATCAAAAACGACTTTCTATTATAGAAGTGTATATGTGATGGCGCCTAAAATTTATAATAAATTACCAGATGACATTAAACATTGTAAGAATATTCTAGGATTTAAGTCAAAACTTTTTAAATTACTATGTACCAAAACATATTATTCTGTGAATGAGTACCTAAACGATGAATTTTAATTTTAATTCTTACGGTGACTCAAATAATATTTATGTATCTATTGACATGCTTAATATTTTGAAATTTTCATTTTTTTTACTTGACATCTGTATTCTGACATTATGTTTTTTTTTTTGTTATTTTATGCTATTATGATCTGACCTAATTATCTTATTGGATTCTACACATGATTGTCTATTTTATGATTTTATTTAATATTTTGTATGCCTTTGGCGGAACATAGCTGGGACTAATATTACTTATAACATCTACTCTGTAACCTATGCTTCACGAAATAAATAAATTTGAATTTGAATTTGAATTTGAATTTGAATTACAGTGAGACTAGAAAGCCGACTTTTTATGTTATGTTATGAATGATGATGCTAGTTAAACAATATTGTTACTTTGGGTCTAGAATATCCTAGAATATTTATATTATGTGGTTGATTTTTTCAGACAAAGAAAATTTGAGACCAGAACTACCCCGAAAGAAAGTAAATTTCCGCGACATCCACACATCATACGGACGCAAGATCTTGATTGATCGCAGCGAGTGGCGCGCCAGACTCACCAAGCAGAAAGAGGACGCTGCGCGACCCCTCATACAGTTTTAAATGTAGGCTTCTACTTATAAGAACTTGTTAAATAATTATATATTCTTAAACACACAGAAAGGGTATGACTAGCTATAATTTGCAAACCTATGTGTAAAATGTACATGAAATAATGTGAAGAATTGAGAATCTCCTATTTTTTTTTGCAGTCCGTTACAAATAAATCAACAAAAAATTCATCTATGCAAAAAAATAGTTAAATGATTGGATGGCATGTATGGATGGCATGCAAAAGCAACTTTTTGCCTTATGGTAGAATTTGGTAGTATAATGTAAAGTGGAATATGGTAGTTTTAAGTCAACTTCAACAAGTTGAATGAAATCTTAATACATTTGAATATGAACTACAAATTAGATATCATGAAAAAATATGACAACAATACCGACATCAGTTCCCTGTCCAAGTACAATAGCCCAATAATAACAATAACAATAATATTCAAAAATCAGCCATGGTCATGTCAAGTCCACCAGATTTTTAAAAAACCGACGTCACGTGTTTATTGGTGTCTTTAGTTAAAGGACAGGTACTCTAATAAAGTTTAGACAAAGCTTAAAAATAGCATATTTCCGCTTGATTTGAATTGACCCTAAATCTGCAGATTCAGTATTAGACTAAATTATTATTTCTGAATTAGGTCTATTTGGTACAAGTCGACACCATGAGCTACCTCCCAGTATCCTTAAAATCATCGCTTATTTTTATTTTACTTTCTTATTCTCTAGATAAGCGATAAATATGATTTATTTTTCCTGTAAGTTTATTGCAAAATTATATAAATAATAATTATATTGTTAATAATCAGATCTCAATCTATATATTTGTTACAGTTTCTATTAGTATAATTAGTAATAAATACAGCATTAAAGAGAAAAATGACATTTACATTAAGTAGAAACCAGCTAAGTATATAAATTGTTAATTAAAATGCACAGTGTATTATTTTGCCTCAGTAGCGGTCATCCTCATCTTTTTATGTCTGACGATAGATAACTACCTAACTAAATTTGTAGTAAAACTCCAAATAATTTATCTCTCATAGTTTTAGAGAAATTGAAGAAATCGAGAAAAGTCCATAGAAACCATAAAAACCATTTATCTCTTTTGTTGTTCGTTCTTATTCACGAATTTTTTTTGTATGATTCTGTTATAATTTAGGCACCGATTTATGAAAAAAAAAGAAACCTAATCTCGTCTATTTTAGCGAGCATATATTTTTTTATTATTATTTCATTTAATTTTCATTTTCATTTTATTTAGTGCCTAATTGTTAATGGTGGTTATTACTACTACCACAAAAATAATCAGACGCTACCAGTACAGGACAGCTGTGATATTCAATCTTTAAGTTTTGAGCTAGGGTTGTCTCTCGTCGTCTATGGTAGATATAGTTCAGTTTGGTCATTATATTTTTTTATTTTTCAGTCTGCACTACTTATCTACTTACTATTATGACAAGTACACTACATTTCAGTAAAATAATAATAATAACAATAATAATTCTTAAACATATTTTTAAAAAATATTTAAAATGTAATTGATATATATTTAAAACTGAATAAAGAGAATAATAATTCTAAATTTATATAAAAAGTGAAAAACGTTTATTAAAAACCAAGAAGTAGTTCTGTCGTTACTTCAAAAATAGTTGAACCTGAAATTGATAAAATTCAATAGACCACCTCTGAGGTATGAATCAAAGAATCAATTTCGTTTATTCAGTTTAGGCCCATAGAGAGCACATAGGAACGTCATTTTTTACAATTATCTCTAGAAATATTATAAAAATATAAAATATTAAATAAAGTAAATAAACCATTTGAAAATGATTTTTTTGCTGGTTGGGTAAGTTGTTTCTACTGAGAAGTATAACTGTAACAAACTTAATAAAAGTACCATACCTTAAATATATCGTAACCATGATTATCTGGTCTAAGATTTATACTTGCGCAATGTTGATGTGAGGGTGCAGTGTATGGTCGTTACCGTTATCGAAAATTATTAATGGATCATTTGTGGTCAACTCCACCTATTCAAATTGAATATCTGATTCAGAAGGGTAATACTGAACATTATCAGTTGACAACTGATAATGTTCAGTAGAACTTTCGAGAGTAAAGGCATCTTCGGTTTGCGACGTTTATTGTGGGACAATGTTGATAAATATGGATCGGATGATTCGAGTCCACGGTGAAATAATCGTATTTTTTTTCTTTACAATTGTTCCTCGCCAAACTTAATCGTTTAACGGCGAGAGCGCGCTCTTAGCTGTGTATACTATATAACCTACCTAACATATTTATTATATAATTAAAAATTAAAAATAAAACAAAACATAGGTACAGAAATAAAAAGTAAAACAAAATCTAGTAAAGTGATAGTAGTTTTCCGATCTAACTAACGATCATAACGCCAAAATTGGTTTCTGGATTCCCCGGTTTATGTTATTTTTACCTCGTTGCCATTCGCAAGAGACATACATACACATGTCTGAAACGTCTTACAAATATTTGCGAAAATTTAAGAGTTCAGCAATATCTCAGCAGTAGAGGGGTATCACTAAATCATGCCACAATTTTAAGTCAATCTAACTCTATCTTAACCGTCAATCTACATATTATAAATTTCGAATAATTGTATTTTTTTATGACAACCCTATTTCCATAGAAATTATAAAAAAACTTAGAAACGTCATACCTCAGCTGTCCTGCATCGAAAATAATCAAAAATTTGTAAATAGGAAGCTACAATGCTAGAGTGTATTTGCCAAGTGAAAAAAATGCGACCGTCAACTAGAAAATTTTCCATTTAATTTTTTCTGAAATTTCTAAAATATTTTTTTTTCGTGTGCCAGGTTATTTGCAGACCTGTAATTTTAACACTCAATTATGTATATATTTCGCCATTTATTAGTAATTTTAACTATGATCAATTTTAATAACTTCGCGCTAAATTTGTAAAAATCTTTTAGACAAAGTTCAATGACCTTTCAAGAAAAGCTACATATTTTAAAAACCAAGCAATATTGTTAATCTGCTGTGTCATAGTATGCTGTATTATGATTATATGCATCGAAATTGGCTATAAAAGGAGGATGTCCGCTACTGAGGCAAAATAATACACTGTGAAATGGTGTAAACCACAAATTAAAAACAATTATATTGTTTTCTGGAAAAACATTGTTGCACATTTTTGTCGACTTGTTAGTCGCCCCAAGACGGTTGTATTGTATTAGAGAATTTGGATTGCTTCAGGCGCTCGGTGGCTCAGTGGTCAGAGCATTCCCCCTGTAAGGGAAAGATCGCGGGGTCGAGTCACCGCCTGAGCGATTCACTTTTTCCTATCGTAATCGATTTGAAAAGTTAGCATACTAATTGCTTCAAAATTTCATTCAATTGTTAGGATTTTTCTAAGGACTGAACTCCGAGATGACAGCCTCGGGTGCAACCGGGATTCGATGCTTTGATGATTACGTATACGTATACCTGGCGTTCATTGACTATTGAACCATATTAATTTTCACATTGTTTTCTAATATAGCTCATGTGTAGTTCCAAGTATTGTCGAATACTGGTATAATAAATTGTTATTAGTATTTAAAATCGTATACGGCTACACTCATAAGTAAATAAATGGTAGAAAATAAAAATGATAAATAGTAGAAAAAAGGACATCCGTATTTTTTGATAACTACCCTCGTATGTGGAAGCGGCATACAAACACCCGTCGTCTGTGGCAAGCTACGCGGGCCGCCGACTGCTCTTTGAATTTCTCAAAATTCATAGCTTTTTTAATGAATCGTAAATATGACCAATGACTGTTTTATGAAGATAAATAACTGAGCAATATTATTCATGGACATTTCTTTATAAAAACATGTTTTTATTTCAAAATACAGCGTTTTGTTTACAGCGATCCAGTTCCATTGAAATACCTGGGGCTGGTGCTAAACGGTCGATGGGACTTCGGACAGCATTTCCGAAGTCTGCGCCCCAAGTTGGTGACCACGGCGAATGCCTTGAGTCGGTTGTTGCCCAACTTGAAGGGCCCAGAGGCCTCCTGCAGGAGACTTTACGCGGGTGTCGTGCGGTCCATGGCCCTATACGGGTGCCGAGGCGGTAGCTTGTGGCGGCCCTGGGGGTGAGAGTGCTCACGCTCTCTACCCTGCTCGCGGCGATGGTCCGCTGCGCGGATGCGTGAACGGCCAGCGCCTCCTTCTGCGAGCAGGTCATGCTCGCGAAGGAGACAGCAGAGCGGGCGCGGCAGAGACTCCCCCAGAGAGCCCCCATGAGCGCGTGCCTGAGGGTGACGGGTGGAGCCGCCCGTCACCCTAGCAGAAGCAGGCCACGGCGCCTCCCCACACCGGGGTTGAGTTGGGGACTGCGTGGTCCCCCCCTCCCGAGGAGGGCCAGACCGAGAGGGATGGCCCTGGGTCAGCCGGGGTGCGAGGGATATGTCGCATGACAACCTCACCTTCGGCCTAGCACTACGACCCAGAGACGGCGTGCGGTTTAATCGGTTCGAGTCCGACATAACCTCCCCCTCAGGCTCCGGAGGGGTGGGTATCCGTGGGGATTTCCCGCACGTATAAAAAAACACAGCGATCCAGTTCGAACATTACCTGTTGCAAAACATGAAAGATTTTTCTATAAATTTGTTCACAGAATTCGGTTATTTTTATTTTTCCACATTCCTGAATAATTTTCCAATCAATTGATAAGAAAGCTTTTTCGATTCAACCAATAATTCACGCCTAAAAACAGATTTCAAAATTGCAAATCGGCATTAGAAATTTCCTCATAGGCAGTCATTTACATGTAACTTTGAAACTCGTATTTTAACGTTTTTGTAGGACTCTAAACACTTTTCATTATATAATTAGATAAATAAAATATCACTTTTCATATACAATGCTTAAAAATTTGTATTATCCTTGAAAAATATCACTTTACAACGAAAATATTGCAAATTACACATATTGATATAACCTATTTTCCGTCGTAATTTTTTATATTTGTGTTTGTCTATGCATTAGGCGCCAACGTTCAAATGCTAAAGAGTAAAAGTCAAAACTCGGTAGGTACTAGGGTAATAGCGGCGGGACGGTGTCGTGTCGATTCTGCTGCTGCTGCTGCTCGAACCTGAAGATGCGGCCTGCCTGGGAGTCTTGTGGATCTTAAGCTGTGTGTCTGAGTATATGAGTATTTGAGTACCTAAATACCAAAGTATATGAGTGTTATTTGCTACTGATGATTAGGTTTGTGTGGAAATAAAATAATCGCGGTGTATCATTATGAACTAGCTGGAATGTCAGGGGAGAAGTACCTACCTACTGCCTGCATACATGTGTGGGAGTAGTCCCAGCCTGACATCTGTTCAAAGCCTCAGCCCTATGTTAGTAGACAAGAGTGTCATCTTTAGCCAGTATTCTGCAAGGGAATGACTGGTCCGCGTCTACCTTCTACCAACCTCGATCGAGATGAACTGAGGGGACGCGGTGGTGAAGACCATCAGGCGGTCCCCATGCTGGTCAATTTGCTGGAGGCGTGCGTGTGTAATGAGGACACGCGTACCAAACCCGTTTTGATCTCACATGAATAATAGTAATAATCTGTATATAAATTTTATCTGTATGTCCGATGATCATAGCATTGTGTGCTATGGCTCATCGGATCTTAAGTAATACTATGTGGTGCTCATTTACTCTTTACTCTATAGGAGGTAGCCGTTGGTCCGATAATTCAAACGATATAAAAAAAAAAAAAAAAAACTACAGCGAAGCAGATTGTACAGGTGGAAATATAAGAATCCAGGATATACAGGTATTTACATATACTTATACACCTCCCCATAATCGCATTATTTCGTGACAGTACTGTGGAGTCGGGGGGCCAGGACTCCACGAATTAACGAATGAAAAGACTTTTATTTGCCGTAATATTGATATTTATTGGGAAAACACATCTTTCCTACACGAGCTTTTTAAAAGGGGATTTTGCGTGAGGTTTTTTTTATTTTTATACAATACTCGTTTCAGAGGACCACGGAAACTAGAACACTTCTCTTCAAATCTTGAGTTTCCTCACGTCAACTGTCAGGAACTGTCCCGCTTCTCAGTTTTTTTCCTATCTTCTCAATTTTAAACTAATTTTTTTATTCGTATGATTTATTTTTAAATCGTTGACACATGATGTCCAGGCAACTACTAAATATCGGCCACGGAGGGCGGATATCACAGTACCGTATCCGGACACGAATACAGGATGACTTTTTTTGTGAAGCCAGTAAATAAAAGATGAAAGAGAAGATATAAAGAGAAAGAACGGAGAGTGATGAGAGAGTGATGTTAGAAGTTCGAAATCTTTCGATCGATCAGGATACGAAATAGAAAGAAGTAGCATACCTACATAACGTAGTGGCACCAATGACCGACAAGAACCAATGACCGACACTTTATTTTTTGATTCAATAAAATAAAAGTAAGAAATCGATTTCTTAATATGGCAACACTGTACCATAGATAGCACACTTTTGACTGCCTCCCATTGACATTTAAGCAAAATCCGCCATTTTGTTTTAAAAATGGCGGTATAACAACTGATTGCGGCTGGAGTACCGGTGAAAATAACAACATTTCTTAGTGAAATCCTTAAGGAAGTGAGTACATTTTTTGTTAATTACACTAGTTACTGTATTGTAACTTATTTGAATCTGTTTCACGGGTTACTATAAGAACTATAGGATCCATTTTTGTTAAAACGAAATTTTAAGGTTATTTTGATATTAGTAAAATGTTGGTGTCGATCACTGGTTTTCACAAACTGACTTTTTCAATAATCGACACGTGTCGATAATAATTTTTTGAAACATTTTTCATTTGACAACCGAATATAGTTCTTATTACTTTGCGCATTTAGTAGATATTTGAAGTAAACTAATCATAGTCGAGCTACCAGTAATCGACCAGCGTCGATTATTGGGGAATAATATATGTCGATGATTGGTTCTTACAGATGGCTCCGAGAAAAAATTATTCTCCCGAGCAGTTAGAAAAAGCTGTAGAAGCTGTTAAAAATGGCGAAAAGATTGCAGTTGCTGCGAAACGTTTCGAAGTACCTAGGATTACGCTCCATGATAAAATTTCGGGAAAAACAACAATGGGTTGCACTATGGGGCCGAGCACAGTTTTAACTAAAGGGGAAGAAGACATTTTGGAAAAGTGGATATTAGCTTTATATGAAAGACATATTCCATTGACAAAAGATTCGCTATTAGACAGTCTGCAAAAAATAATAATTGATCGAAACAGACCAAATCCTTTTTGTTGTGTGATTTGATTCACCATTTCAGCCGAAAGACGTCCACTGCTGGACAAAGGCGTCCCCCAAGGATTTCCACAATGACCGGTCCTGCGTCTTCCGCATCCATGCCCTTCCCGCGACCTTCACCAGGTCGTCGGTCCACCGTGTGGGAGGCCTGCCAACACTGCGTCTTGCGGCGCGTGGTCGCTACTCGAGAACTTTCTTGCCCCAACGGCCATCTGTTCTACGAGCTATGTGCCCCGCCCACTGCCACTTAAGTTTGGCGATTCTGTGTGCTATGTCGGTTACTTTAGTTCTGCGGATCTCCTCATTTCTGATTCGATCACGCAGGTAAACTCCGAGAATAGCACGCTCCATCGCCCTTTGGGTGACCTTGAGCCTTCTTATAAGGCCCATAGTAAGGGACCAAGTCTCAGTTCCGTAGGTCATCGCTGGCAACACACACTGGTCGTAGACTTTAGTCTTGAGACACTGCGGTATTTTGGACGAGAAAATATTATTAAGCTTCCCGAACGCTGCCCAGCCGTGTTGGATTCGACGATTGACCTCTTTCTCAAAGTTGGACCTGCCTAACTGGAAACTGGACTGACTGTCCCAGGTAAACATATTCGTCGACAACTTCGAGTGTAGAGTCTCCAACCTTTAAAGAAGAAGTGGGTGCGACATGGACATTTGACATAATTTTCATCTTGTCCATGTTCATTTTGAGGCCCACTTGTTGGGAGGCTCTACTGAGGCCATCGAGCATTGTGCCTAGGTCTTCCAAGGTCTCAGCCATGACTACGATATCGTCAGCGAATCGAAGGTGAGTGATGTACTCGCCGTTGATATTGATGCCGAGTCTTCTCCAGTCCAGGAGCTTGAAAACATCTTCCAGGCCGGCGGTGAACATATAACGTCTCCCTGTCTCACCCCTCGCTGCAACTTGATAGGTTTTGAGCTTTGATCCTGGA
Source organism: Eilema caniola (assembly GCA_949126895.1). NCBI lineage: Eukaryota > Metazoa > Arthropoda > Insecta > Lepidoptera > Erebidae > Eilema > Eilema caniola. The sequence goes on from OX421466.1 coordinate 3,261,834, forward strand.
GGCGGACTGACATGGTGGCGTTTTCGTACAAACACTTCAGCGCTTCGATATATCGATAGTCAATTTGGCACCGTTGGAGAGACTGTAGCACAGCCCAGGTCTCGATCGAATCGAAGGCTTTCTCATAGTCCACAAACGCCAAGAAGAGTGGCTGATTATACTCCTCAGTCTTTTGTATAATCTGTCGCAGCGTATGTATGTGGTCTATGGTGCTAAAGCCTTTTCGGAAACCGGCTTGTTCGGGAGGCTGGAAGTCGTCGAACCTGCGAGCGAGACGATTCGTAACGACTCTCGAAAACAACTTGTAGACATGGCTCAGAAGCGAGATGGGTCTATAATTCTTCAACCAGGTTTTATCACCTTTTTTGAAGAAGAGTACCACCACACTTCTGTGCCATGCCTTAGGCGTTCGTCCCTCGAGTATGACGGAATCAAATAGCTTCTGAAGAGCTTTAAGTACCGGTGTTCCACCAGCTTTCAGAAGCTCAGCCGTGATTCCATCATCACCCGGTGCCTTATTGTTCTTTAGCTGTTTAAGAGCCATTCTAATCTCATACAGGCTGACGTCCGGGATATCCTCGGTATAGTGTCGGGTCAATCTGGCTCTTGGGTCTTTAGCCAAATTATTAACAGATTGCCGTACACTCGTGTATAATTGTCCGTAGAACTTCTCGACCTCTTCCAACAACTCCGGCTTTGACGAAACAATTCTGCCATCCTCCGCCTTCAGCTTAGTCAGTTGGCTTTGACCAACAGACAGATCCCTTGCGAAAACCTTTGAGCCTTTGTTGCTCTCAATCGCCTCCTTAATACGAGTCGTATTAAATTGGCGTAGGTCGCGAGTCAAGGACTTGGAGATCTGTCTGTTTAAACACCGATACTGAGCAGCATCTTCAGAGGACTGCTGAACCAAATTTCGTCTTGGTTCCATGAGTTTGTTGGTGAGGTCCGAGATCTTTTTAGTTCCTTTTGAACGACGGGCTTTGAAGATCTTAGACCCAGTCGTTTGGACAATTTCCACAAATCTGTCATTGTAATCATCCACATTTTCGCAATCTCCCAGGTATTCGAAGCGATTCTGCAACTCGAGCTGAAAGTGCTCAGGGTTCTGGAACTGGATAGTTGCTGGTCGGAGCGTAGACTTCATCAGTCGACATCTTTCGAGCTTTGTTCTAAGATTCAATATGCCTCTTACCATCCGGTGGTCGCTTCCTGTTTTTACTGAATTGATCACGGAGACATCATTGAATATGTGGCTCTTCGTCGACAAGATGAAATCAATCTCATTTTTTGAGACACCGTTAGGGTGTAGCCATGTCCACTTACGCTGTTCCGGCTTTCTGAAGAAGGAGTTCATCATAAAAAGGCCCTCCTCCATGAAGCCGGCCAGCAAATGGCCACGTGCATTCCTCTTTCCATATCCAAATTGCCCCACTCTCAGCTCATTGTCGCTTCGTTTGCCCAGTTTCGCGTTAAAGTCCCCCATCACAACGGTATTGTGTGTTCGGGAGCTATGTATGGCTTTAGAGATATCCTCATACATAGTCTCCACCTCGTCGTCGGGCTGTTTCGAGGTCGGTGCGTGTACCTGTATGACCTTCAGCGAATACCGTTTGGTGATTCTGAGTATAAGGTACGCTACCCTCGTCGAAACACTCTCGATCTGGACCACGTTGTTGACAAGGTACCTGTGGACGATAAACCCGACACCACCCTGGGACAGTTTGTCGCCCTCCCGGAAATAGAGCAGGTTACCGGATTTGAGGATCATGGTGTCCTCCCCCTCTCTCCGGACTTCACACAATCCTACGATATCCCACCGTAACCTGCTCAATTCTTCCTCGAGTTCAGCGAGCTTCTCGTTGGTTCGCAGTGTGAGCGTGTTGTACGTTGCCAGGGCCAAAGGTCGTCGGGGTTGGTAGCCTGGCATCTGCCGGGGATTCTTCGCACCCCTTGCCCTGCCGTTACCATGGCCGCTACCATAGCCAGGAATAGCGGGGCCGCCGGGGACTAGGGGCCGTTTCTTGGGTTTCCACATCATGGGGGGTTATGCCGTAATCGCCACGCTTGGCAGGCGGGTTGGCGATCGCAGTTTGGTGGCTAGTACGCGGAAAGATGCTGCTGCCGATCCTCCCGTATTTGAATCCCTTAGTCGCCTCTTACGACACCCACGGGAGGAGATGGGGTGGTGCTATTCTAGGGCCACACCACATACAACAAAATATTTAATAATTAGTTAAGTAAGAATAACTTCACAGTAAATATTCTTGATTTTTGCAATTTAAACTTTTTGAGAATTATTTGTTACCTATATTGACCTTTTTTATTATAGTTACAAAAGTTTGATTTAGATATTTAGATATGGATGTTGTACTGTGGACAATAAAATAATAGATACTTATTTAACAGTTAATTTTATTTTAATGACCCACTAACCCACTAAGCAGGTGGTAATTTGGCAGATACACATTATAGTCAACAGTCGATAACTGGGTGTCGGTAAGTGGCAGCTGTCGATGACTGGGTGTTGACTACTGGAGATTCGGTGTCGATGATTGGAGATTTATATACTTACTTTTTCATTTTTTGGGATTTTTTTCTAGTCCGTGTATAGTTAATAAAAATAATACATTCTATTCTTATCTCAAGAATATACCGTACTATACTCAATCGTTACTTTTGGTTTAAAGATGACTAAATGACCTTTAATCTTATTAAGAAGCCCACTATCTCCTTAAAGTGTCGATCATTGGTGCCACTACGTTACATAGAGAGAGCGTTTCACATACCTCAAAGATACGCATGATAGATATTTAAGGGCATCCGAAAACCTGAAGCTGAAGATGCCAGCACACTCCACCAATTATGCTGGTAAATCATTTACCGTGACTGCGGTTCGCCTGTGGAATGCGCTGCCTTTGAATATTAGGCAGGCAAAATCCCTAAGCATATTTAGGCAAATTTAAGCATTTGCCATTATTTGTCATAAGCTGAAAGGATAAATCTCCCTAATATATATTCCGTAATATATTAGGTGCTTTAGTATGTAAGTTTTGTATGTTTTTCTCTCTGTATATTTCTAATTGTATCGAGTATCGTTATGTCTATACTTAAATGTTTATATTTTATAATTTTTTGCATGTATATTTTTATTTTATTCATTTCATTAAGTGTGATCGAATTTTGACTGTGACAGCTACACCACAAATTGTAACGTGAGTGTTACGGAATATTTCTCTATCCCACGGTTGCCTGGAAGAGATCGCATTTAGCGATAAGGCCGCCCATTGTGTATTTAAAAATAGCTGCTGTAATCCGTACTACTATCTCTTGTAATTTAATGTTGGTGTACAATAAAGAGTTATCTATTTATCTATCTATCTATACATACATAAAATCACGCCTTTATCCCCGGAGGGTTAGGCAGAGGTGAATTAACACCCACATTTCACCAATCTGTATTCGGTCCCACGTAATAGGGGGTGAGCCTATTGCCGTATTCCGAGCACTATTGTTGACTCCATATTATTGACCCATGCATCTGAGGCTGAGTCTGGGCTGTACATATCTGTCTGATGTTAAAGTTAATCAGCCCTATCCCTTAGTCGCCTTGTACGACGCCACATGGGAAGAGAAGGGGTGGCCCAAATTCTACTCTGCCGGGAACCACGCGGCCAGTAGCGATTTTTTATATTGGAGGCCAAGATCAAGAGTCGTTGAGACAGTGAAGTAAGTTAGTAAAAAAAAGGAAAGACAAATATTTGATACTTTTAAAATATTTATTGGCTTTATAACAAAACTATTTTTATATTATATTAGGTACCCGTATAATGGAGACCACATGAGGTTATGTAGTACCAATATGAAAATTTCACATTAAAATAAAAACATATCAAAATCTCTTTCTCTAATTAAAAACTAATAAATGTGTGCGTTCGCGCAGCGGAATGTTGTTGAATTTAAAGATTTTAATTATGCAGATATTTAGTGTATGACGTCGTGTAATTGTGTATGGTAAAAAAAAATTTGTGCATGCAGCCATTGTGGAGAAATTCGCTAAAAATTGATTCCGCTGGGCGAACGTTGTCCTGGCGGAACTTTTTTCTAATCCATGGACTTAGAAGAAAAGAAATGTGTCCAAAAATTAGTGTGTATTTGTGTGTAATTGTGTATGTATGAATGAAATTAGTGCATGCATAAACTTCGGAGAAATTCAAGTTTCCGCTACGCGAACGTTTGGCCATTAGCTAGTTTTCATATAAATCTCTTATATAGAGAGCTGTAGATTTTTACATAGGTTGTTTTGAATTTGTTTAAATTTGTTTAAAAAACAGATTTAGAAGAAATCGTAGGGTTTAAAAGATGAAAATATAAACGTGAAATACGCTCATTAGGTCTTAGTTCGTGAAGTAGCCACTTTGGGGTCTAGATTTTCACGTTTATACAAACCTTGTAAGTCTCTGCAACATGTTGCCAAGTATCAATGATGGTTCTTTAGTAATTAATGAGTTATAGGTCAATTTACCATGAGTAGACCACTGTTTGCAAAGCAGTCAAATATCAAGACGTTCTAAAGTAATTGCATAGTAAAATGTATTCCAATAATTAGTGTATTAATTCAACTACTCACATGCAAAATTTCATCTCATTAAATTCAGTAATTAAAGAGAAACAATTAAAATACTGACAAAGCATCGAAAACCTACATAACCCGACCAAGTTCGGATGGCTACTAAAAAGCGACCGTGCCATATTTCTAAGTAACGTTCTTAACCTTCCAGTATAGTATTTATTAATATGGTACAGTTGCGTACACAAGCGTTAGGAAAAAATAAAACAATTGCATTTCTAGAATGAAAAATATTTTTTTAATAATACCGCCCCTATCTGCGATAAGAATAAATCTTCAATTAACAAGTTCTAATTAAACATCAGCTTCTCACTATCACTCTATTCAATTCAATTCAAAACAACCTATGTAAAAATCTACAGCTCTCTATATAAGAGCTTTATATGAAAACTAGCTAATGGCCAAACGTTCGCGTAGCGGAAACTTGAATTTCTCCGAAGTTTATGCATGCACTAATTTTATTCATACATACACAATTACACACAAATACACACTAATTTTTGGACACATTTCTTTTCTTCTAAGTCCATGGATTAGAAAAAAAGTACCGCCAGGACAACGTTCGCCCAGCGGAATCAGTTTTTAGCGAATTTCTCCACAATGGCTACATACACAATTTTTTTTTTACCATACACAATTACACGACGTCATACACTAAATATCTGCATAATTAAAATCTTTAAATTCAACAACATTCCGCTGCGCGAACGCACACCTAATAAATCATATATCAACACACACAATTGTTGCTACAGTTTGTAGTACTGTTTTATCAATTGTGTATAAATAAAAAACAATAAAATATGATGTTGATCCATAGCTGCGTGTTTCCAAGTCGTTGAGCTTATGAGAAGAATACAGGCAAACAAACTCAACCTCCCTCGAGCGCGAAAAAGCATCTCATTAGGCCGCCACAGTGAGGGTTACCATACCATGTAGGTTTCAATAGTAATGTGGGATGGTGGACTCTTCTTGCTGCTTACCATCGGCAGAGACATTGTATTTTAATAATTATACATAATAACCTATGATAGCTAAATGTAACACTATATTTGCATGCCTTTGGCGAAATGTGAGACCTAATACTATTGTTTACCATCTGTAATTGTACCATTTTTCTGGCAAATAAATGATTATTATGATTAGAGTGGAGTCAATTGGTACATTAAAGATAAAATACATACATAAAATCATGCCTTTATCCCCGGAGGGGGTGTGTCTATTGCCGTATTTCGGGCACTATTGTTGACTCGAGCCATGCATCTGAGGCTGAGTCTGGGCTGTATATATCTGTTTGATTTTAAAGTTTAACAGCCCCTAAAGATAAAAAAAAAAATGTGATAAAGGAAAAGTATAAAGGATAATTTTACAAATTCTCTAAATTGTGATAATCGCGCCAACAGGAGCCAACACAAATAAATACTTGGCATTGGCTGCACATAATATTGCTTTTTTTTGTTATCTTTTGTGCAGCGCATCGGACACAACGTCCCCGCTTGAAGCGCTCCTGCTTGGCCGTTCGCTCCTGAGCAACCTCACAATGCTCAGGAACATGATCCAAGGATCTGTCCAATCTCGTGCATGTGGGATTGTTAGGGTGGAAATTTCTAGCGGAGACGTTGGTGCCGTATTGCGCGCAGAGTTCTTCAGCCAGCTTATACCTGAACTGCCGATGTGTCATTTTATTTTGTTGGCCCATATTGGCGCGATAAATTATATACGAATTTAAAATGGAAATATTTAATAGGCGCCTAAAAACTTTTATGTACCATTTTGAACCCCTTTTTCTCTCTAAGAGATACATTGACAATTTCTGGTCTTTCAAATCAACGCCGCCCATAAATTTGTTGTATGTATGAACTGACGTTGGCTTGAGGCAATCTGCGCCGGCTCTTCTACCTGGAACCATGTCAGCGTTGTGGTAAGTCGACACTGTGGTGACTAATTTGACGTCTTTCCACGCTACGACTGAGACATCCCCACAATGTCGGCTTACCACAGACCCTCTCGGCATCCGCTTGTCGTTTAACAGTTTGATCTCCGCCGGGCAATCCACACCACGTCTATTCAAAGTTCCTACTACGTCTGTTTTGTTCCGTTTTAGAAACCTTGTTAGGGAAATCGAATTGTAAAAATTGTCCATGAACAAACAGAAGCCCTTTCCCAAATAGTCCTTGAAAAGTTCAAGGACTATTTTGGCGGTCGCCGATGTGAATCCAAAAACGGGGCGAGAAGAGGTTGTTCCTTTGCCAGCATAAAGGATTGCTTTTAAAACATATCCGGTTACTGACTCGCAGAGTTCGAAGCTTTTTATCCCGAATCGTGCTGCTTTGGAACGGATACACTGAACCCAGCTCAAGCGTCCCTTCCAAAGCAGTAATGATTCGTCGATGCTGACTTCTCTGCGAGGCGAGTAAACGGATTTAAATTTTTGATTTAGATAATTTAAAATGGGCGTTATTTTAGCCAACTTCCTCTCGTCGCCCCGTTCCTGAATTGTGTCGTTATCAACAAAATGTAAGAACCTCATGAGTAAGAGGAACCGATCGCAAGGCATGAGGCACCGGAATCCAGGCATACCTAGGATTCCGGTGCTCCAGTACTCGTCGATACGGCCCCTCAAACACATACTCATAAAAATCATGACCGCTATGAGCCTGTATATCTCCTCCACCGACGTTTCCACCCACTGATGCAACCTAGACTTTTCTGAAATACCCTGCTGGTAGCTTTCGAAGCAGGGCGCTATAGTTTGCCACGCATATCGGTTTGTCTCCTCGACTATCATTTTTGTAAGATGTTGGTCCCATAATTGAGTAAACAAGCCTGAAGGGCTTGTTCCTTCAATTTTGGGACCAACGCCTTCGTCAAAATGCTCGGGAATACCAGTGAATGACGAAAAGTCTTCGGACCAGTTAAGGTCGTGGTCGTAGTCGTGGTCGTCGAAGGCGTTATCTCCGGCGACTTCATCGTCATCGAGGATCTCCCGCAATTCCTCTACCGTCAAATCTTGGACATCGGCTTCGCTACCGGAATCGTCTGCCAAAGCCTCGTCGAGCGAAGGTTCGAAAAAGTCTTCAATGCCCTTAAAAACATGAATACCCTCACCAAAATGCACCATGCCACACAGAGTAAATAAATAGGCTTAGAAATGTCTCATGCTTGGTTATAAATATTCAAGTCCTTTGCCAATTATCAAATATTTAAATATAAAAACTCCATCAACCAAAAATATAAGCAAACACATTGTTGTTTATACTGGAGATTGATGGCACTTGGTGGAATCTACTACAATTGAATATTGAATAATGATATCACTTGTACTTTTCCACACTTTATTTTGTTTTTATTTTTAACCTAACCGGTTTCACCTCAGACCTCACGGCATTATCAAAGGTTTACTAAATACAATGGTTTTAAACAATCGATCTGTTTTTATTAACACATTATTAATCACAGCAGGAAATTTCTCCATGTGTTATTGTATTATGTTAGCGTTCAATTCCCATGCCTAAATAAACATTTGGTTAAAGTTCGGCCGTTCAGAGAATGCGTTCCTGACACCTATCAGTTAGTCACGACTAGTAATGGGCAAACACCCGGGTTTAAACCCAAATTGAGTTTAAACCCAATATAAACCCACAAGATTCCTCCCAATAGGGCTTTTATTTAGGTGTTTTTCTTTTACTCATAAACATTTGACGTTTTGGACTGCAATGTGACTATAAGTACCGATATAATAATGCCATCTTTTCTCTTTTTCTTTGAGGTCATTTAAATTTCAAATATCAAGGTGTTTTCGTCTTTTCGCAAAGTACCGTAGATACTAAACTTGTTTGTACCTAAAATTTGATGTTGTAGGTAGCTACAACATAAAATTTTAGCAACATACAAAAGACAATGCAGCTCTTTGTCACACTTACCGGGGCACTCGTTAGATGCTCTCTCTCTTTCTATCAGATAATGCAACACGGGATAGGTGGCGCACGCGCACACTGGTCGTCAGTGATTTATTTTGATTTACACGTAATGGTGCTGTAGACACTGCTTACTTGTGAAGTGTGCGTATTTTGTCATAAAATTTAATCGAAGTTCAGCAGCTTTTGGTTTAACAAACATTGATTATATATCATCGTTAGTGTATTAAAACTATATAAGGTAAGAAATTTGAAATCATTGTCATATTAAATACGTAAATATTATTTTTAAACAAATGTAAGGTAGGCAAGTACTTACGTATTAGACATTGTGTTCTCGCGGCCTGGTTTCAATCTACGGCCGGCCGTTAAGCTGTGTTTTCACTATGGGATATGTAGGTATTCCATCCCAGGATACAAATAATATATTTCAACAAATGTATGGTGTACTCAGGATGTAATAAAAAAAAAATTCCATATTCAAAGCGTGGCTTTACCTACTCCTATAATAAGCTTAGCTGGAGAGGTTGACGGGGAAACACATTAGGAATTACGGTATGTATTCTTTTTAAATACTTATTTATACACATATATATAAGTACCTACCTACCTACATCTAAACTGTTTTGGTTAGGTAACTTAAAAAATCCTCATTTCGCCTCAAAAGTTTGCGTATAGGTTTTAATTTTAAATTCTTTGTTTGTTTTAGTATTCATGGGGCGGCCGAAGGATCAACGCGTCTGGCGACATTATCATTCGCTAGACAATAAATCAATTAAATGTAAATTTTGTGATAAAATTTACCAATATGCCAATGTAGCTAAAATGATTAAACATCTAGTAACTTGTTTCAAAAGTCCGCCAGTTGTTAAGGATCAGATGAAAACGTTAAAATTACAAAAGAGCGGAACGAATGACTCATCGTTAGATAATCTCCAGGCGTCGGCGTCGCAAGAAGAAGGGGATCACACACCTACTGCGAGTACAAGTGCAAATATCTCACACGAAGAAGACAGTAACGACTTGAGCGAGAGCGACCTTGCTGTTGAGTTTTCAAAAGCAGTTTTTGTAACAGCAACTCCATTATCAATGGTAGAGCACCCACTGTGGATAAACTTTTTTTAAAAACTGCTTTTTAAGATGCCATCACGAAAAGTGCTTGCTGTTAAATATTTAGACAAACTGTATAATGAAATGCGCACAGAATTAGACGAAGAGTTACGATCAGCTAATTATCTTCATCTCCAATGTGATGGTTGGAGTAATTTACGTACCGAAGGGATAATAAATTTCGTCATATCAAAACCGCAACCAGCCTTTGTGAAAAGTTTGAATACCGAAACTAACCGCCACACCAGTCAATACATTGCAAATGAAATAGAAACTGTGATGAAAACGTATGATCCCAATAAGTTTGTAGTTCTAATAGGAGATAATGCTAAAAATATGCAAAAAGCATTTGAGATTATTAAAACGAAATATCGGCATATCACTCCACTCGGTTGTTGTGCGCATATACTAAATTTATTAAGCCAAGATTGTTCAAAATCATTAACAATGACCAATTTAATAGAAGAAGCTGTACGAGTAATCAAAACAATCAAGAAAAGTCAAATCTTAAGCTCTCATCTCTCAATTATAATAAAAGCAAGGAAACATGGAGAAAAATTGAAATTGCCTGTTAAAACACGGTGGGGAAGTACAGTGACATCTTTAAAGAGTTTAAAAAATAATAAAGGTAACCTTCAAAGCTTGGCTGTGGATGAATCTGTGAACATATCTAGAGATTTGAAAAAGACACTCCTGGATGAAGAGTTTTGGAGTAAGACAGAAGAAGCCATTAAAATTATTGAATGCATTACAGAATGCATTTTTCAAATTGAAGGGGATGACTACTGCATTAGTAAAGTATTTATGATATTTAAAGACATTAAATCCAAACTTCAATTTCTACTACCGTCTATAAACATGTTAACTGACGCAGAGAAGGAAGCCATTTTAATATCTGTCGATTTTAGAGCAAGTATGTGTATTAAACCTATACACCTGGCGGCATATATGCTTGACCCTCGAAATCAAGGTTTGGAGCTCGACCAAGAGCAAGAGGTACAGGCCATGGAGTTCATTTACAATGAAGGACAAAGGCTTAATTTGGATGTAATGCCTGAACTCGCCAATTATAAGGCTAAAGAATGCTTCTGGGGCAAACACTTCGTTTGGCGTTCTTTAGAAGACATTGAACCAGTCGTGTGGTGGAAAGGTATATGTAGTGCCACCCAATTGAGCAAAGTGGCTCTGAGAATCCTCACAGCTCCATGCACGTCTGCAGCAACAGAACGTACATTTAGTGCTCAAGCCAATATTCACAGCATAAAAAGAAATCGCCTTACCGCAGAAAGAGCAGCTAAAATGACTTTTGTTGCATTCAACTGGAATATTTTAAACAGAAAATCAGTAGTTAATGAAAGCACAAATGCTGATCCAATAAGTGAGGAATCCCCTCATGAAAGTTCACCGCTAAGAAATTTCCTTGAAATGGAAGATGCAGCAATTATACCACCGGAGTCAGAAGCATCTACATCTACATCTACACAATTAGAATATATCAATTGTGGACAGACAGCCGATAGTGATTCTGAATCATTGTAAAGATATAATACTAATTATGTTGAAATGTTGATTTTGATTATTTTTGCTTAATTTGAATATTGATCGTTGATAAATAAACCATTAGAATACTGATTTGTTTTGTTTTTAAGTATGTAATAAAAAATATGTATACAACTTGTTTTATACAATGACACTGGCGGCTGGCGAGTGTGGTAGGTACTTTCATTTTCAATTGAACACTAGATACGTTCAAATACGTGCTACTGATTTTAACCCTATATTTGGGTTTTTTCCCGGGTTTAAACCAGTTTCCTCCCAAACAACCCGGTTTAAACCCAATTCGACCCATTTGGTTTAAACCTTTCGCCCATCTCTAGTCACGACTAGTGATGGGCACACGCACAACATAACACTGAGTTCGTTACCGTTCCTCCAAAATGAACCGCCGCGTTATTTTAAAGATTATTTTCGTTTTAAATTGGTGGAATCATTTAAAATTTATATTTTAGTTATTTAAGTGGAAACCAAAAAAAGGTAATATTAATATAATAAAATTGTTTTATTTATTCTTTGTTACAAAGTTACAATCTGTATTTCTGTGCAATAAAGTACATTGAATTGAATGTGCGTACAGAATATTAATCAGACTCCGATTCGCTTGAGGAGGTGGTGTCTTCATCATCATCTTCGCCTACATGTATAATTATATTATTATCAATAACAGAATCAATCCTGATATCTCGGTCAAAATGTGCCACAATCAGGTTTTTAGTCTTCTCAACAACCTTTGCCCAGTCATCTCTTGTGACTTCCCCGCAGGCTTCTTTTAATAGGGTCATCATCTTTTTCGTGCTGAATGGCGGGGAAGTATTGTGGCGGGCCGCGTAACCTTTTATTTGAGCCCAGATTAGCTCAATTGCGTTATATTGGCAATGATACGGTGGAATTCTTAGAACGCGATGGCCGTACTCCAGAGCCAGTTCATCGATTTCGTATCGCACATTTGCCGCTTTATTTTCTTTAACTAATTTAATTAGCTCTGCTTTTAGCATCTGCATATTTGCGTCAATGCCTTTTGCTTGTAACCAAGCCACCATTTCTTCTTTTTTATTAGCTTGGGTAGGTGGTTTCTGTATTTGAACCGAGTGATAGGAGGCATTATCCATGAATATTACAGAAGGCTCTGGTAGGCTGGGCAAAAGCACGTTCTGGGAACCACTCTTTAAATGTAGTGGCATTCATTTCCTCGTGGTATATATTTGTGGTTTTTGATTGAAATGCCAGTAACGCGTTCTCCAAAAAGCCGTATTTTGCAGAACCTGCGTGGCATATTATCAGACGGGCCCCCTTACCCATTGGTACTTTCGACGTCGACGCTTGTGTATCATCCGTCCAAGAACGGGAAACCGTGTGATTGGCGTTTAGGCATGTCTCGTCAATGAACACGACATTATCACAGTTATCAGTTTTTTTTTACTTCTCTCAAAAAACTTATCCTTTTTAAAATTATGTCGTATCGTTCTAATAATTTTTTTCTCTTGTCTGTTTTTTATACGAAAAACCAATATCTTTTAAGATTTTGGTTAAAGCAGTTTTACCCCGCTAAACAGTCCAGCTTCTCTTAACGATGCCAAAAGCTTCTTCCTGTTGAGATATTCATTTCTGGAATAGTAACCATATATATGGTTTCGGGAGCCCCTTTTTTCGTAGAAAGAAATTTCATAGAATTTCGTTTCACAAAAAATGTTTCATATAATATTTGGTTCTTATATTTTTATTTCGAATATTATTGTTTCAAAAACAATTTACTACAATGAAACATATTTCACAGAAACACAATTGAACGAATTTTTAATCACATTTTTTTGTTTAACAAACTTATCAAACTGTAGAATTATTTTTTAAAGAATATTAAACCACCTTTATAATGTTCCAAATCACAAATTAAATAATTTAAGTCGATCTGCGGTCCGAAATGTTTATCGGAGGTACCTAGAGACTGCCGACTTTGTTCGTCGCCAAGGCGCTCGAACTGTTCGGAGAAGGTTAGAAGAATGCGATATGGTACCACACAAACCAGCTAATGGCCCAGAACTAACGCGAACCCACCGAACAGCTCGTCTTCTTTTCGCGCGCACTCATTTAAATTGGACTCGGCTGCATTGGAGCCGTGTACTCTTTTCTGATGAGTCTAAAATTGCGTTACATGGCAATGATGGAAGGAAGATGGTCTACCGACGTAAGGGAGAGCGTTTTGCACAATGCTGCTTTCAAGAGAGGGTTGCTTATGGCGGTGGCTCATGGACTATCTGGGGCGGTATATCCGCGAGCGGCAAAACTCAACTTGAGGTTGTTACGGGACCACGGTTGCCAACATTAAATGCTGAAAGGTATATTCGTGAGTGCTTAGAATCTGACGTGATGCCATCCGTGGACTATGTGGGCCCAAATTTCCTTTTTATGCATGATAATGCAAGAGCCCATACGGCCGGCATCGGCAGGGAATATCTTCGGGATAGGAACATCACAGTTATGGACTGGCCAGCCAGAAGCCCAGACCTGAACCCGATTGAGCACATGTGGGACGAGCTAAAAAGACGTGTTAGGGCTAATCAGCCAGTTGCCCAGACGATGCCGAAATTGAAAACTGCCATAGAAGAGGAATGGGAGATGATCCCTCAAAATTTCATAGAAGGGTTGATAAACTTTATGCCTAATCGTATGAGAGCTGTCCTAGATGCCTATGGAGGCAACACGCGTTATTAAATTAAACCTTTATTTGATAATTAAACCTTTATTTTGATAAACATGTTTTTAATTAAAAATCAACTGCACTCATCAAGGCGCATACGCGACTTATTAGGCGTAGCTCCATGTCTTGTGGTATTCCTAATTCAAATTTAAAACGATACGATCGAAAAAGATGGTAAAATGTATCAGGTTTAAAACTGCATCAAGTTTTTGTTCAATCTAGCAATCATATTTAGGTAGGGGCCATCGAAACCTAAACTCTAAGGTGGGCCAATAGATGTGTCCACAAGTGTATAAAGCGCTGACATAACCTTGTAATAGCGCAGTATAGATTTAGAAAAATATTGTTTACCAAGTTATTTGACACTCAGTTTGGCACAAAATTATAACATTAATTGATTATTGATATCATAATGTTCTTTTAATGCTCATCAATTGTTAAAACGGTAAACCACCAGCAAAAATATTTTTATCGTAACTGCAACGCCATTACAAAGTTACGTCGTCAATTCAATCGCGACGTGTCAGGAACACATTCTCTGAACGGCCGTAGTATAGTATTAGGAAAATAAAAATCTACGTACCTCTCCTCTTTCAACACTTTCTTCATCGAAGAGACGGCGTGGCCTAAATGGCTGCGAGTCGATTACCTCGACTCCCTGGCCACCCTCTATTGTATCCGGACAATATGTCTATAAACATAAATTAAGCTATGCTGTACTGTTACTTTCGTAAACAACAACAAATCTCATAAAAACCAACTGCATAACGTACTCGAATTCTCCCCGAATTGGTCCTCTCCAACAAGACATCATTCCTAGGAACGAGGCTACCTTGCAGTGTCCGCATCACCTCCATGCCTACCAGCAAAGGAACAGCTTGTTCTCTTGGATTCATCTAAAACAGATTACATTTTGAAAACGAATAAATGTAACCGAACGCGTATATCAAGTTTAGAGTTGGTGCTATTGACCGTTAAGGAGTTCCTTTCTAAGAAGACAATGCTGTCTGCAGCCGTTGGTCCTCATACTAAGCGTGTATAGTTATCAAAATGGAACGCGTGTGCCAAGTTTCGAAGTGGTGCTTTTGACCGTTGAGTAGTTTCTTTCTAAGAAGACAATGCTGGCTGCAGCCGCTGGTCCTCATACTAAGGGTGTATAGTTATCAAAATGGAACGCGTATGCCAAGTTTCGAAGTCGTGCTTTTGACCGTTGAGGAGTTCCTTTCTAAGAAGACAATGCTGGCTGCAGTCGCTGGTCCTCATACTAAGTGTGTATAGTTATAATATGTATGTATGTAATATAATGTGAAAACAAATTTGGTTCATACTGTAGAAGACAACCGAAGGACAACGGCCGCTTTTGAAATGTAACTACACTACAAGAAAAACATGGCGAACGCGTTTTGCATGTGTGCGTGTCATTTAAGCCTTCTGTGTGGAAAATAACGTTTTTATCAATAAATACTTGTTATATAGTAATAAAATCAAATCCACATGAAAGCTCAATAATTTTGCAATCGTAAATACTATACTTATTATATGAATAAATGAATCACAAGCATATATCACTAAATCTTTTAGCCGTTACAGTGCCGTACGTTCAGCAGTTGTCTTGAAAAATTCATATATAACGAGATTTCGACATTTTTAGGATAATTATTATATAGAAATGGGTAGAGAATACATGAACGATTATAAAAATAAACATTTACTTACCATTTCAACAAAAATACACTTATTTTTCAATTTCTTTTTACGGAGCTCGTTCGCACTTGCTAACCGCCAAAACGAAAATTTGATTTGAAGAGTTGTTTGTTGTTTGACGAACTATATTTTTTTTATGAATGAATAAATATTGTTTATGGTAGAGTGGTAATCATAAAAACGATTTCAACTAATATGAGACGTTATTTCCAAGTGTTAAGTATTTTATTGGCTTGAAATCAGAGCCTATATGCTTTGGGCCAGATCCGGGACAACACAGACGAGCAGACGACGGTGTAAGGAGGATCCGGGACATTGCATATGCATTGCAACACAATACAAAAAATGCCAATCTGACAGACAAGCTTTGGTGGAAAAAACCAAATATTGCAGCAAAGCGTGAGATTTACCTGGACAGGATTGTGAAAATCAGGAATTTACTGGATGAACTACGAAGAGACATAATTTACCTAGACGAGAGCTATGTCCATACATCCTACAAATAAAAGAAATGCTGGCAATCCATTCATGTTAGTGGAATAAAAGAAAATGTGTCCAAAGGCAAAAGGTGAGTAGTCGTTGAATATTAAAGCTTCATAAACTAATATTCTCTTTACCATGTCTTTTGTGTATATTCAATGCTTTTTTTAGGTATATAATTAGGTAAACATGCCGGGAGTGAAAACGGATTTGTACCGAATGCCTTGTTAATATTTAGTGAGAAGAATAAAAATGAAGATTACCACTCTGAAATGAATAAGAGTAATTTCAAAAAAATGGATCACTAAGAAATTAGTACCAAAATTCAAAGCATCACTGCTGATGACTGGAAGAATTCATGACAACATGTCATGAAAATAGAGAAAGAATATTACAAAAGGGTACAAACGCTGTATGACGATATTGAAAGAATCGTCATAAACCTCCAAGATGATAGCAGCAGTAGTGACACAAGTGAAGATAGCCAGCACACTGTTGTAGGAGACTCACCCAAAGCGCAGATGAAGACTTTTCTGGTGTGGAATACTTAGATGAAAGTATTTTAGATTCTGATTAAAATGAATGCAATTGTATTTATTAAATTGTTTTACATTACACTCAGTTCAATTGATTTATGTTTTTCTTAAAAGACCGTTTTTATTGATTCACACTTGTCCACTGTACCGTGGATGCAGTTCCAGACATGATGTCACAGCACATACACTCATGCCGAAAGAACCTCTGTGGCGTAGCGATAGTGATTGAGGCTGCTACGCAAAAGGCACGGGTTCGATCCCTGCTCAGAGCAAATATTTCTATGCATAAACATGGGTATTTGCATTGGTCTGGTTGTGCCTCGGAGACCAAGTTAAGCAGTCGGTCCCGGTTGCCATACGAACATCTATGACAGTCGTTATAGGTACTTGGAGCCCTAAAAAGATCAACAACTGGTCTAACTGCAATGCTTCGATATCGTTTTTGGGTTATATGGCAGTCGCTTCATGAAAAATATCGAAGTTCAGCCAAATCCACAGACTGGTGCAGCGGACCTCAGACTTCCAGAAGTTGAAAGCTTCAAGTGTGGCTCGGTGGCTCAGTGGTCAGAGCATTCCCCCTGTAAGGGAAAGATCGTGGGTTCGAGTCCCACCTGAGCATTCACTTTTTCCTATCTTCATCGATTTGAAAAGTTAGCATAGCAAATGCTTCAAAATTTCATTCAATTAAAAATAAATAAATGAATAAATAAAAATTTCACAACATTTCACACAACGCTATCTAGATCCACGGTAAGCATAGCCTAACTAGCTTGTGTTATGGAATCTAGAATGCGGATAAACATACTTAGATACTTTTTTTTTTGTAAATACATACATAGTATACATAGAAACAGCCAGACCAATGCAAATACCCATATTCATGCATACAAATATTTGCACTGAGCGGGGATCGAACCCGCGCCTCCTGCGTAGCGGCCGCGTTCACTACCGCCACGCCACGAAGGCTGTCGGATTATTTGGGCGGAGTCATCAAAAAACAATGTTTAAAAATGATTGCAACATCATTCACTGTTTCCGATATTTCGTATGAATGTCGGTAGATGGCTCCTACCGTCGCCCTAAGACGGTAGTATAGGAGAATTTGGATAGCTTCAGGTGTGGCTTGGTGGCTCAGTAGTCAGAGCATTCCCCCTGTAAGGGAAAGATCGTGGGTTCGAGTCCCACCTGAGCATTCACTTTTTCCTATCTTAATCGATTTGAAGAGTCAATGTTGTCAAACACAATCTGTTAAATGATTACAGCTTTATAAGTTTTAAGCACTTGAAAATTTGCTTTCAAATTCGACTGTTATTTCTATCCCTTTCAAAAGAAAAAAGCGGCTAATAAATATTTATACGGTCACTGAATAGCGCGTTGTTAAGGTTGCGCAGCGGAATGCTCGTAGGTACGTATAATCGTGCGCGATTATCATTTTGTAGTTCAAAGTTGACCATTTTTTTTTGCGCGGTATAGACCACGCAGTCCACATGACGCTATTGCGCGCGCACGACAGTTCAGAGAGAAGCGCTGAGCACGCGTTCTATCCTCGTCTCTCCCACAATCGCGCGTTTGTGCGGGCATGCATTTCGCCTTCTGAACGCGCGACGTCTTTACACGCCCGCTCTTTCACACGCCAACCGCAAAAGACTGTGCGTGTAAAGAACGCTGTTATGTTGGAGGAACGAATAAAAAATAATAAATAAATTCACTAACATCGAAAATACAACCCAGAATTTAACCCACAGCTACATTCATTTTTTCTCTGAGATGTTTATGAAATGAAAGTGGATCCACACACTAGGCCTTAAAAGTATAGGTTCAGTTGGGTTCGATAATAGCTATAACATGTATATGGATTAACCTTTTCTTTAAGATTGTCTCTTGTTCTGGTCAAACAGTTCTTTCGGCGCAGATTCTAAATTAGATTGGATTTAGGTGGTCAATGAAACAAAAATAATTTGTATTATGTAAGTTTACTGTTCATTTTATAATATGTTATTATAAACACAACGTCAACTAGCACAGTCAGCAGCTTGCGTATGCCGACACACATACAAACAAGTGAACACATTCAAACATACTTGGCCGCCGACTGCATATAAAAAGAGCTCAAGTAACGATAAGTTAATTTATTATAGCCATGAAGAATTACGTTTATAATGTCGTTCCTTACGATTGTTACTTACAATGCATACTATAAGTTTTGGTATAACATTTTTTAACCCACTAGATAACATTGAGCAATTTATTCAATATAAATTATGTATACAGCTTCCGTGTCATGATAATATAAAACATATAACTATCCCCTATCGATTAGTGTTAAACTATACACAACAAAGTGAATACGTGCGTTGGAAGACAGGTTCAATGCCCAGGTGGAGGAGATTGGTAACAGTTCACGCAAGGTGGAGCTCAAAGTCAAAATTAACGCAAATTATATATTTCATTTTCGTAAACATTCTTTAATATTATTAAAGAAATTAGATATAAATATGCCTTTACACGACCCGATAAATAGCATTTATTTATATACCGACATCTTTGATATTTACGCGCCAAATAAATACTTTTTAAAATCAAAAATGCCATAGACAATTTATATTTTTTATAATAAATGCTAGTATACGGTTCGAAACACACTAGTAATATTAAGACACACATACAGATAAATCCACACTTCCGAACACGGTTACAATGTATTCAGATTCGTTGGAGACGCAACAATGTCATAATATGTTGGTAGGAGTAACAAATTCTTCGGTAATAACACAATAGATTATATAGAGCATATTTAGAAAAACAAAGACAAGATTTAGTAAGTAAGAAATAGTAGTTAGAAGAAAACAACTTAAAATAAAGAATAAGACTGCAATTTGTAATCAACACATCTCCTCCGATCCAAAATACATTATAAATAAAAAGAAATATTTGGTAACAATGTCTTAAAGATTAATATAAAGAAAACAAACATAGGATACACGTTAGTATTTACATAGTATAATTTACACAAGTCACATCACTAACCAAATTCTACTAAAGCTACCTTAGAAAGTAAATTTAGTACATTTTATATCGCTCTCAAAGAATTATATACATTTGTGTGGTGGGTAGGAAAAAAGTCTGGCCACTTAGTATTTCATGGTAGAAAGTGTATTTGGTCTTAACAATATTATATAATATGATTAAACATTAGTTATAACGTTCCTTTATACCGTGTATTTGGATGATTACTCATAACTTAGTTCATAAGTTCGCTAATTTATCGTTATTTCCCTTTTATTTAAGTATTTATGATGGGTACATATATTAATAGATACGAATCACAAACACAGAAATCTAATCAAAAATGTATTAGTAGCGCTTGTTCAATTTAATTGGCATTTTTATAAAATTTTAACTGGTTTCGATGCCGAGAACTAAAATATAATTTGTTAAATTCGGTGAATATAACGTGAAATATAAAAATCCTATACTACATATTATAGTAAATTATATGTTATTGTGGGGGTACAAACAAGCTAGTGGCCAGGTGCTTGCGTGGTGGGTGGTGCGTGTGCAACGTCATCGCGGTGACGTCATAGCCGCCATCTCGAAGCGCTTCTTCCGCTCGGCGACCATGCCCGCCAGCGGCCCGAGGGACTCGCGGCCGCGCGCCGAGCTAGTCGTTCGCGGGGCTGCTTTTAGTTCTGTAACAGAAATTAGTTTATTGGTAAACTTATTGACGGTAACAACAATGTCGATAATGGTAAATGGTAGGATTTTCATTCCATTTAGAAACCAAATTCATTTATTTTATCATGTAACAATTTATACTCGGTGCTCAGAATATCCTGTAAGGGCGATGTTTTTCCTATTATAGAATTTGAATACGATTAAAAAAAATAATTATCGCTAATGATTGCAAAGTGATGGCAGTGATGGAAGCTTTGGAAGCACCGGTGACGATGATGATGGTATGTATTGCATGTTACCTGGACGGGTGAAAGTTGCAGGTTTCTGGTGCTCTCTGTTTTCGCGTACTGGATTTTGTTGCGCGCCGGACGAGGCGCCTCCAGTAGTGGACTGGACCGTGGCGACATCGCCTGCACACAAATACATTATTAAAACTACAGGAACTCATGTCCCAAACAAAAGTACAAAGCAAACTTTATGTATTTGTATTTTACAAGGTGACAAAATGTAGCGAATTTCAGTTGCAGTCTTAATGCTGCTTGCTTGCTTGCTATTGAGACGCGAAAGCTCAACTATTGGCGGTACTTAAATGTTAAACCTAATAATAATGTGGATTCCAATCACCAGTTCTATTATTTGCATTAATTTAGGGGAAGATGTAGTTTTAGAACCAAACAGCGAAGCCAAAACCATGATAGTCGAGTGTTAGATCAGTTTGTAAAAGTTGATTGTCTAGTGCCAACAACCAAGATTAAAAATGGTGTCGCAGGTTCTCAGAATGAAATGATTCAATAAGATATTGGTCATTTAACTGCACTAAGTCTATACGTAAAAAAAAAATACGAAATTCGAAATATAAATTATTCAGATTTCGAATACCATTGAAATTGTCAACTTCAAACGTCATAATATTTTAAATAAACTATGTCGGTCGTAAAACAGAATTGATACTAGAGATGGAACTAACTCATGCTAACAGTCGACTATGTCCCCCAGCCGCGAAGCGAATAGTCGAGTGTTACCTGTGTTGTTGCCGGCCCTCTGCCACACAGTCGCCAGGCGGCGCAGGTGTTGCCACAGCGGCGCCTCGCCACTCCCATGCTGTTAGTGCACCCCATACATGACCGTTATGCCAAATACGATCTACTGCCTACTACGATACAACGCGAGGAAACTCTCCGAGTCATTTCTTATTTAAACTAACTATAAATAACAGCATAATACAGTTCCCTATTCCTTTTTTTACACAACTTGTTTTTTTTAGCGGACTATTCTGGATTTTTTTACTGTTGCTCCAATGTCCGTATGATTAACAGGAGAGTATTTTCCTACTGCTTGATTTGTTTCGACTTTTTAAAGTTTTACAGTGACTCATCAACATTCCTAGTGTTGTATAGTAATAACTATGTATGCTACGTGATCGCAGAAATTGAGCCTACGAGCTAATGTGGTAAATATATTACTTATTTTATTGTTTCTTTTAGTTTTTGATGAACGAATTAGCATAGCTATCAAAGATTTGTAATACAAACCCTTGCCAATATTCTAAAAGCGTGTTTAAAAATGTGACCACACCACCATTTGTGAATTTATGTGAAATAAGATAATAAAAAAAGTAAATAAAACTAAGTACTTATGCTCAATTTGTGCGATCTATAGAAATCAAAATTATTTATGATTTTAGAAAAAGAACATTACTGATCGACTACATACACTAAAATATTTAGCACGATCAAAAATTAACAAAAAAAACTTAATCCAAATACGAATAATAAAACAGAAATCAACTTTATGTACAAGAAAAAATGAAATGAATTTAAGATACTATTTGATACGGTGATTAAATTACGTGCGATGTATGGGCATGCGCGCAAGCGTGGCTTCTGCCTCGAAGTGGTAAGTGGTAGAATGGTAGGAAGCGTAGCGTAGCTGTGCAAGCGTGACCGACGTGTGAGTGAGCGAGAGGGAGGACGTACCGTGCTCGTGTCCTCTATGAGCTGCGAGAGCGTGGACGCTTCGGTAGTCTTCATATCGTTCGCCTCCGATATTAAGTGCGCGCGGAGTTGTTTGTTTCTGAAAAAATATTAGATTAATTGTGAATTTCATTGATTGAATCGTGGTGGGTCCCAGTGAATCTTTTCCTCTAAATCAACGTTTGTTTTTTTGCACTGCCGTACCGTTCTTTACCTTGCTAATGCAATTTTATTTTATTTCGTACGATGGATGGATCAGTTATTCCAACATTTTACTGTAATGTCATGTTTATGTCATGAACGAGCCAAACTTGACTGGGGAAGTAAAAGTCTATAAGTCGCAGTATTTTGCATTTGTGAGAGTATTCACCCTTCCTGTTAATTTTCCTAATCCTCTCTTCTCTCTCTTCCTTTTTGCAGGTGACAATGCACGATAGCTCTCGTGTTGCAAGTCATAACCAAGCTAAGTGCATAGCGTGTTCATAGGCGAGGGTAACCGCTTACCGTCAGGCAGGCGTGCTTGTTTGCTGGCTAAATATAATAATGTTAATTACCTGGCGTCCAACTGCATAATATGGTTGTGTGCCTGCGCCAGCTGCGCGGTGGCAGTGGCGAGGCGTTCCTCTAGAGCGGCGGACTCCACACACTTCACTGAGTACTTTTCTGATAGTGAGAGGATCTCGCGCTTTATTTCCTCCATCTCTTGTCTGAAAAAAAAAAGTAGTTATGAATAGATAGTACCAAATATATCAATGGGATAGTTGATATTCTCGTCTTAGAAGGGTCCGATTGATGTATCGGCAAGAAATGTCATAAGAGATATTTTAGGGAGTATGTGTTGGTTGTGAAATATAATGTTTGTGTTTAAGAATCTCCATTACAGCAATCGGCAGTTCATCATGTTATCAGTGTAGTAAGTTAACTACTTAACTAAGTCTAAGATTAATTATATGTTCAATACAATGTTACATGGTTCAGGACGTAAATAAAATTGTAAGTATAGAGATAAATTTTACTCTTACTCAATGAGTACACTTAACAGCCAATGTTCAGGTAAAATCCGTATAAATAAGAAGATTTTTTTAAACATTGTTTTGTAATCCTTACGAATTCTGTGTTCAACTATCCATGACAGGTCCAAAATTCAGTCAAGTTCAGTTATTCCTCCTAGAAAAAGACTGCCATGTGTTCGAAAGGCAACTAACGGAAAAATACACAGACTACTGAGAGAGAAGGAACACTTGAAATAAAACCAACCCGTCGCAGTGGATTTCGATGGGTTTATTGATTGATTAGACTTAAAGTTTACTTGGTCTGGTGATACTACCGGTAGTTGTTCGACAAGTGGGCTACTCACAGGTGTCTGTTGCTGAGCTGCTGCCTCTCGCCGCCCTGCACGCCGCGGCTGAGGAACTCCGCCTTGAACTTGTCGACCTCGCGCCGCACCTCGCTCTCGTGCGCCTTGCGCATGGCGTCCAGCGCGGCCAGGGTGGCGCGGGTCTCCTCGGCCAGGGCCTGCTCTTTGTCTAGCCTGGAATTATAAACAGTCATTATGTTTTTCTGAGAAGTATGGTGCGGTAATATTTTAAAAAATTTTCAAACACACGTGTGCCGTTTAAATGGGGCGTGAAAAGATCATTAATTGAGACTATTAAGTTGAAATTTCAGCATTGTTGATATCGACAGGATTATGTAAGAAATATTGGGTGATAAAAATTTATTGGTAGTAATAACGATGCGTATATCAGAAGTGGGATTTGTATATGTGTAGATCAGAAGTGGGATCGAGAGGCATACCTGCTAGGGGTGGATTACTAGGTTTCTATGATATAGACTGGACAGGAAGAATAGTAATGCCCGTTTGCACTGAACTTAAGAGTATCTTAACCTGATGCCTAAGGTATATAAGACACTCTTAACAAGAAAATGCATTGCACCAACCCTAAGATACTCCTAAACACGCTAAGTCAATCTTAATTCTTATGAATTTCGAAAAATAAAATAATACTGCGATGTGCGCTTTCCCGCGTTCGCGCCAAAACTCCGACGAGATCGTTAAAGAAATCATAGACAATCGCTCAATTATCATAGAAAATTGGCTAATTCATTCGTTCATTTACACTTTCATTCGCTTTACTAGGCTTATCTTAAGTTAGGAGTTTATGTTGGTGCAATTGAAAATAAAGTTAAGATTATCTTAGACTTAGAAGTCACTTTACAAGGATTAACCTAAGTAGAGTTTAGTGCAAACGGGCATAAGAGTACGAAAGATAAGTGATGATGTACAGAACTAATGAATTACCTCAATTGTTCTCTCTCAGCGCGGTGTTTCTCCTCCATTTCCCTCACAATACGCCTGTGCGAGCTCTCCATTGCCAGTAGTCCCTTCTCGCAGAGCGCTCGTAGTTGCTCAATTTCCTGCTGGTACCGGGCCCGGAGACCATCGCCGTGAGTGTCGGCCGCCACTGCGCTCTGCACAACACAATGAACCGGTTAGCTACCGAACGATGAGATAAAGCGATCACGTTCAATATGTGGGTAGTTTCAATCGGTATGCACCGAAATAAGCTCGGTGTTCTCCTAAGATCGTCCGTCACCCTCACCTGCGAGCTATCGATTGACGGTCAACGCTCTAGGCGTAGGATTTTCTTTCGCGGCTGGGTAGTCAGATAAGATACAGGAAAGAGGAAAAGGCACCTGGGACGACGATTGAAATGAGCGCTTACCTGATAAGCGGCGCGTAAGTTCTCGAGCTGCGCGGAGTACTCGGAGTCGAGCGCGGCGAGGCGCCGCTGCAGCGTGCGCGCCCGCTCGCGCAGCGCGGCGCGCTCGCGCTCGTGCTGCGCCTGCAGCTGCGCGCGCGCACGCCGCGCCGCCGCCAGCGCGCTCGCCTGCTGCGCCAGCGCGCACTCGCCGCGCGCGCGCTCCTCGTGCAGCCTGCCGGGAGGGGGGAGCTCAACTTTGAACATTCAAATTCGAAAGAATAGAGCATTGCGATTACTTCACAGTAGGCAGGCGGCCAATCGCATTGCTCCGTTCTCTGGATACGTTTACGTTACGAATTCGAATATTATTCGCGCTCGGGGCACTGATTCGTAATTTGTAACTAATTTATCACGCAATCCAAAAATAGATGTTTCAAGAATTTTACGATAATCTCTCAATTTATTTTATATTTCTATTAAAATATATTATGAAGATGACGTAAATAAATATTGGTATCTGATATGAATCGTTATCAGTTACATGATGATTACATTTTGTCAATTGCAAATACAAAACGCATAAACGATGTCTATCGAAAATTACAGATCAAGAACTGGGATAACGAAGTTTATGAGAAATATGCAATTGAAAATTAGAATAGATCGGTTGAATAAAAATATAAGAATGGTTGTGTGGCTTACCTGTCCAACGCGTCCTGCAGCTGCTTGCAGTGCTGGCAGGGCACCAGCGCTTGCAGAGCTTCGACGCGGCGGCGCAGCGCCTCGACGCGGTCGAGGACGCCGGAGCCGGCGCTGGGCGCGGCCGGCAGGCCCGGCCCGCCCGCCAGCTGCCGCTGCACCTCCGCCACCGCCGCCTCCACCCGCTCGAGGCTCTCGCCGATCTTCATCGAGTCTTCACTGTTACTCGAACAGTCACTGGAGAAGAGCGCTCGGCACTCGGTCGAGAAACGCTGGAACAGGTACACGAACTCCGCCTCCTGGACAGGGTCGTCCTCCAGCGAGGAGAGAGCGTCCTCCGAGGAACGACGAGGACTGTCAGCCGGTGGCGATGAGGCACGGTACGTTCCTTCGAGGACTGCAACTCGGGCGTCGACTAGCGCTCTCTGAGCCAAAGCTTCCGCTAGTTGCTGCAACAGTGCTCGTGAGTCCAATCCTGGAGACAATTCTTTTGTACGGCGGTCGCTGGTCAGGCACGATCGGTATCGTACCGCGATGTCTTTAACAGCAGCATCCATTTCACAGCGTAGATGATCGTGAGCCGCTTGCCACCACAGTTCTAGATCGGCTCGATCTTGAGCCGTGAGCGTTAGCCGAGCTCGACGAGCTTGGTCCAACCTCTGGTCGCAAAGAGAAGCTGCGCGGGATAATGCTCTCGTTACTTCGGCCTGGACTAATTCAGCACCTAGAGCATCTCTCGCTGCAGCCCATGCTTCACGCACGCGCGCTGCCTCCACATTAGCCCGCAATTGTTCCTGATCTGTTTCAGCAGGTGTCGCGTAGCTAAGAGTTTCACAGGCCAACGCAGAGCACAACTCAGTGAGCTTCTCGCTTTTATACCGTTCGACTGCTTCGGCAACTTCTCGTTGGGATACCTTTAGCGCTTCTAAGTCAGCACCGTGTATGATAAGCTCGGAGCGACGTTGCTCCTGCGACTCTCTAGATCCGTTTACAATGTCGATCTTTCGCGTGAGAATTCTCGCTAGGTAGTCGAGCGAGCTCCTCGTGCCAACTCCGCTCCGGCCACTATCACCATTAATTTTCCGTTTAAGGCTATCTATTAGTTGACTAGTTTCGATAATTTCAGACTTTATCAATCGAGCGAAGAATCTGCTCCCGTTGGATGATTCAAGCGCCTCCTGTATTCGGCCTACAAGGACTGCCTCGTACGCCAGTTTCTCTGCTAAGATTTCTAGGCTTCGCCTCTGGGTGAGTTCACCGGCTTCATATAAAGCTGCCTTTTTCTTAGATATTTCGAGAAGTTTTGCTCTCAGTTGTTCTTCCAATTGAACGACCACTTGAGCAACGCTGTCATTTACCTCCTGATCCTGCATCTGGTCACAATCAACGACGCACTTATCGAAACAGTCCTGTAACCTCTTACTAACATCCGCTAGGCACTTTTCCATAGATTTTAGACTGTATTTTTTCTCTAGGCTTGGGGAGGGTGATCTTCGTGACTTGGCTGCTCGCATTGCACTCATTTGGCAGAGACATTCGTTTACTTTATTTCTAGAGTGTATCACTACGTTTTCCAGACTTTGTAGCCTCTCTAATAAATGCCTTTGTGACTGTGTGCCGATGTTGGTGGTTGATGTGGTGGTGGTATTACTTTCTGGGGTCTCATTGAACGATGGACTTTCTATAGATCTCGTGACCTGACTTAAAGATTCACAGGAATTTGTGAGGTCTTTACGATTTTCTAAGGCAGAGGCTACTTTGGTTTCTAGTGAGCTCAGTCGAACTAACATTTTCATCGGCTCAGAACTGGTGGCGCTATCTAGAGACTTTCTTCTTAATCGAGCGGCTAATCGTTTCATCCGTTTCTCGTCCGTGAGAGTGTCTGATTTGGAAGGTTTTTCTTTGGCAGGAGACGCGCTTTTAGAAGGAGAATTTATGATAGGAACCGGTTCACCGGTTTCCAACATGGTGATCTTGTTTTCGAGTTCAGTTAACTTCTCTTCTACTTCTTTCCCTAGAGTGAAGGATTCTCTGCCCTTTAGTGAAAGGCTTCTTCTCTTTTCTCGAGACTCTGATTTTTGGATTTTATGCTTCAGTGTCCGCACTTGTTTATCTGAAGCTGTGAGCTTTTGCGTCAAGTCTAATATGCGGGCTGCCATCAAGTCTATCTCAGACCTGCTGCATTGCTCTCGCAACTTCATTTCATTTCTCAATTTGATATTCGTAATCTCAAGTTCATCGTACATGTTATGCGAATCTCGTAGTTCCTTCTTCATGGCTTTGATTTCATGAATGGCCTTTGAGAATCGGTCCCTTAATTCGACGTACTCTTCTATTAACCTATCTTTTTCCATTGACTCAAGGTTCATATCTTGGTTCAACGTTGTTAAGTCACTAAGAGAATCGATGCTCTTTCGCTTTTCCTTAGTGGGAGCTGCTGATTCAATAAGAGTTCGACTTTCAAGATCTTGTATCCTGACGTACAAGCTGTCATTGTCTTTCACACTCTTCAGTAACTTTTCATTTAGGTCGTTAAGGTCTCGTTGTAACTGAACAATCGTTTCTTGTGCAGAAGTTAACTGTCTCGTCAACAACTCACAATGTTCCGTAGATTCTTTCAGAAAATTCTGCGTCTCCGTCAATTTATTCTCCCAAAGAGTCTTGTCTTGATTATACATCGCTTTGATTGCATCTAAGTTTTCAGCCTCTTTAGTCCTTAATGATAACTCCTCCTCCTTCTGCTGCAATGTTGTGACGAGCTCTTCCATTTTCTTTTCTTTTAAAGCAGCCTCTGATTTTAATTTCTGCAACCTTGAAAGCTCCGCCTCAGCCGCGCTTACGTCATTTAAGGCAAGTTTCAATTGCTTTTTCAGATCGTCTATTTCTATTGACTGTTTGTCGATAGTCGAGATATAGCTACGTTTTCTTGCTTCAATTGGTTTTTCGTTTTCTTCATGCTCATCCACGATACGTTCCTTTTCTTTGGTAGAATCGATTTCGTCTCTGTCTCCCTTTGGAGTGTCCGATCGCAGTGCTGGATGGCTGTTCCGCCCGCGAACCTTTTCTTTGACTTTGGATATGGGAGTTCTCGTAAGAAGTGGCGATGGTGGTGGCTGTGATCCCATATCTCCCCAGTCAGCACTATCTCTCCGTCCGCCCTCAGAAGCCGTTCGGTATTCTTCGTCTGATGAAAAAGGCGCTGATCGGCCAGTGATAGGCGTGACTGGTGTTATAGGAGAAGTCGAAGATTCTGACACTTGATCTACAGAATCTTCTCGTAAAATTAGCGAAAGTGGTCCTGTGTCGGGTAAGCCGGCAGTCCTACGCATAGCCGATACCCAATTCGCTCTAATACCTGCGGTTACCGCTGATAATACTATATGCTTTCCATCCCAAGTCTGTAAATAAAAAAATAATAGTTTCATTTTTACAGAATACCTTTTCAAACTGCGCAGGAGGTTTACTGTGGATATTGTAACTTACCTCTGTTTCAAAAGCATATCCATTCGTCGATGCCGATGTAGAAAGTTCCACAACCCTGGATATTCCGCTTAAATCAATAACTCCATCCATCAACCCTCTATGCTCTGCATGAGGATCTCTGAAGTACAATAAAGCCGCTCCTCTTAGCACGAACCAGTGTCTGGACCAGCCACCAGCCCCTCTTCTTTGGAGCCAACCAGCTCTTGCGTGAAGGAGCCTTTCTGCGGGTAATTCGACCCTGCCACCTTCCGCGGGTTCTGTGGGTTCGACGACGTCAGTTGGTTCACTACCCTCGCTTGCTGAGCTCGAGCTGGGTTCTTCTGCTGGCACGCCGCCATCTGGCGAACCTCGAGCCTGTGTAGATAATTTTAAGATATTGACAGTAAGTCGGCGACAGCGTACCGTGAAATAGACTTGAATGTGACAGTATTATTTATTGTTTTAATTCATTGCGACTTCTCAATGGGTTTCACCTTATCGAAATTAAACAAGTAGACGAAGAGACGACACGTCATCCGACCGCATATATTGTCCAGGAAAAAAAAGAGTATCCAGTTCCGCAATCAACTTATTGGTCTATAACTACACATTTTTTGGTAAACTTTGATACGGGTAATTGGCCCCATCATTGAGAAATTCAAGTATATTTCACGGTATGCCGCACCGGATGTATACTGTACGCTCCTGCTGTATGTAGTCAGCTACGAACTCCTCAAAGTTCAAATTCTATTCGTATTTTTGTCAAGATAAGTTGTGCATTGTAATGGCGTAGTTACCGGTAGCCTATCAGGCGGCGGCAGTCGCGTCGGTCTCTCGAGGGTGGGTGGAAGGGCACGCCTCGACCTCGGCCTGGTGAGCGACGCCGCGATGTCACGCAGCTGCTCGTCGTATTGTTGGTGCTGATGTTGTAGTAGAGGCGACCGGACGCCTACGTTCGCTGGAAATAAGAGGACATGTTTTTTGTAGTGAGAATTTGACTTATTGATGACCTCTGTGGCACGGTGGTTGTGTTCGAAGTTAGAGGTTGCGTTTTCTAGTCCCGTTCAATACAAATATTTGTATGCATGAATGACCTCTGTGGTGTAGTGGAGGAGTGTTGTAGGGCTAAGTCAGAGGCTGCGGGTTCGGTTCCAGCTCATAATAATATAATGCATGCATTTGTATGTATGAATATTTGCATTGATCTGGATGTCGCTATGTAAGTATGTTTTTCGGCATTTTAGAACCTATAACACAAGCTAGTTAAGCTGTACTTAATTTTGTTCTGGCTAGCTAGAGACATGTAGAATGTCCTAGAATATTTATTTATGATTACTCCGGGATGGGCGATTGGATGGTAATTAAATAAAGAGCTTCGGATTTCGATAGAATATAACATCATGTTTCGGAAACGTTGATCGTGTTTAGATTTGAGTTAGCTTCCCCCACTCCATGCTGATATAGATTGCACGATAGGCCGCAAATGGCTTGATGGGGTTCCCGAGAATTTCCTAGGGTGCACTCGATATCCCGTGCAATAGGCTCCCATGACGGACCATCGTGTGGTTTTTATCGATCCGATTTTGACATAGACACTTCACAACTAGCCGAGAAGGTTTTCACGCGTAAATATATAAAGTAAGTAGATTTGAGTTACGTTTCCATTTCTCCTTCCATTTGAGCAGTGCTGTATGTCACCATATTGATATAAAATGAATATTACAATGACACAATACTCACTATCGTCGTTCACAGGCGGCGTGGTGGGCTCTGTCCAGGTGTCCCGACGCCTTGACCTCGCCTTCTCTTCACCATTAATTTTATCCCTTGTTGGAGGAGAAGCTGACGACACTGGCTGATCTGTATACACTGCAACAAGCAAAATTTATACGAATAAGATATTTTTGCACGCTGACATTTAATATTATCTTAAATCCATAATATCGGCTGTGAAAATGGCAAGGCCAGCCTTCGTACCGAGAGGTAGACAAACGAATGATACCACCACACGATTATGATTATGTATTATCAATTCTGACAGATTAAAAAAAGTTATCACAGTTAACTGATCGAGGGATGGAACTTGCTTTGATTAGGTGTTTCAAATTCAGAACTTCCTGTTTCATAATTAAATTTGGAATCTGAGAATTTGAAATTCGAGATTCAGAGAATCGAAACTTTTGAATCATCGATTCACAGTAGCGTGATGAGTCTGCGCCAAAATGTCGAACCACAGAGAAAATATTATAGATAATGTTATCATTATATCGAGATATACATAATATGCTGGTGTACAGGCTGCAACTCCTTATCTCTTGATTCGTAAAACGTGACATTGTACTCGTAATTTGGCTATTAAAACACTCTTTTCGAATGGTGAAGTTTTATTACCTCATTCGTTTTATGGTGCTGCCTGTTGCATTGCGGACAAGGTATTACATGAAAATTGTAACCACTAAATAGTATCATATTGAGGCCCAAGTAGCCAAATCACGGTAGTGAACTTGGCTGCTACGTAAGGAGTACGGGTGGGTCAGATGGCAGGCGTGTGACGCAAGGATGACGATGATTAAAATAAAAACTTGATGGATTGACCGATTTAGATGAATTAAGCATTTTTGGTTGTGTCCGCAATAGTCAGGAGAATGTTTATTTAAAAGAAAATACTGAAAACAGTAAATCCGGGATAGGTTGTTGAACTAAAAGATTTCCAATAAACAGGGAAATATATGATAGACAATTTGTTTTATAGACAGAACCGTTATTTAGAGACTTCCTATCGAAATATCATCAGTTATTTCATAAATGGCAATGCACGATGTTATAAGTACCGTCGATGTTGTAACGAACATTTTCTTCATAAAATGCTAAATTGAGACCTTATTGTCGCGACCAATGGTCGTCGACAAAGTAATATATAGCTAGGGAAACGTTGTCCGTGCTACCTTGCAATAAGTAAATGGTACACCTACAGCCTACAGATAGGAAAAGTGAATATCCAACATAGGACTTCAAACCACGACCGGTCCGTTACAAGGGGAAAGTCTCTTATCAACGTAGCTACTTGACACATATTGGATGTTCCAAATTCTCCTATATATTCGTCTTGGAAGACGATTTAAACTTCTACCGACATTCTTACCAATTATTTTAGGTCTGCTTAAACTAGTCAAGTTAAATAAAAAAAGTAATTGAACAATATTTGTGTTACCTCTGAAAGGGCACAAAATATTTTCAAATTACTTTTTTAGCCTTCTTGGATATGTTTGAAATATTATGCATTACTCATAAGTAATTGGTATTTAAACAGGACTGTTTGGCAGTTACTAGACGATTGTGAAACATTCATTTAAATCGTATGTACATATGAACTTTGTTTAAACGATCGATGGAGGAACAGCGAGGGAAGATGGAAAAGAAGAAAAAACCTTTTTACAACTCTTACTGCATATGAATCCACTCATCAGCATTAATTAGTAAATGGGATTATATTATAACTAGCTTTTGCCTGCGGCGCCGCCCGAGTGGATGTCGGTTAGCGCGACCAAACTAAGCCTATGTCCTTTCTCGAGGTCTAATCTACCCCTATGCCAAATTTCATTAAAATCGATTCAATGGTTTAGGCGTGAAAGCGTAATATACAGACAGACAGACAGAGTTACTTTCGCATTTATAATATTAGTATGGATTATAAGTAGGTAATGTGTTTATGTTTTTAAAATAAAAAGTTTCCATGGTAGAAATTCCCTGCAATCGACTCTCGTGAAATTTCTGCGTAGTTTGATGCTATTTCAGAGGTCTGACATAGCTTCTATAACGATTTCGAGGTTAATGATGAATGAAGTAACTACAGTATCAAGGTGTGTAGGTTGACGTTCGTCCATAGGTCAAAAAACATCGACAGAATTGCGTAAATCTTAACTTCGAGTAATATCTTAATTAACATCATTATTGACATTTATTTGACGCAGCTGTGGATTAAAAACCTTAAAGGTAGCTTACATAACCAACAACCTGTCGCTATCGACTTTCTCTTGACATTTCCCATTACATAACTCTACTATTTTCCATAAAACACAATATTTACACCACAAAAGTTCACAATAAAACTTCAACAAACAGTCATAAACACTGACAACATATTTTTTATTGCAACTCGGTGCCTACGAAATAGCGTAATGCCGAGATGTCGCGTACATCATACAGAAAAGATTTACAATTGAAAAAAGTGCGAAGTTTAATAAATATGAATGAGGCCGTAGACAAGGCGGTGTAAATCATCGACACCCACTGCGCGGGCGCAGCGCATTGTGCAGCTTTAGGGCGACCATACGTCTCGACTGGCTCTGGATATTTTTCACATAATGTCAGGAGATAAAGTCACTATCTAGTAAAAAGTCAAATAATAAAAAATGGGACGCCCCCAAGCCATGTGGAATTGTAGACTGACGTTCTGAAAAAGTTAACCGGGATAGGCAGGTGGAATGTGGAGGATTGAGTGCTATGATCGACATTAGGAGAAGCCTACGTTCAACAGGGAACTGCACCAAGCTAATAGATTGATATATTTTATATATCTAACTAGTGGTGTACAGTATTCGAGTCGGTGAAAGCCGGAAGTGCCATCTAAAATAGGTACTCGTACCAATGTCACTTTACTAGCTATGAGTAAGCAGCTACATATCGATTTCTTCATTTACTTTATAATTATATCAAGTGGTATAGAGACTGTAATTATTTCAAAGACTATTCATTATAAATTGTATTCAAATATTAATGTGAGCGATGACTGATGAGGTTGCATATATGTAGAAAGTTACAGGAAGTACGACGCGTCTGCATTTTTATGTGTCGATAATAATTTGTTTGGTTTGCCAATTTGAGAACAAACTGGTACATTCTTTGTTTTTTAAAGACGTGAAAGTTAAAAGTTCGTTCAAATATGAATGGTGTAGATTTATAAAACTGACGAATCCGCGAATAGGCTAAAATCAAACTACTGTACCTACGCCTGGCACGAAAACTTATCGTAATCGTATGGTAAAGGTATTGAGAGAAAGGAGCATTGCGATTGGTCGTCTGCGTACTGTCAACCTGAGTGTGTGTGAAACCGGCCATGCTTCGTTCTCTCAATACGATTATGATAGTTTGTCGTGCTAGGGGTACCGTTGTCGCTGTCAAATACTAGTATATAGTTAAAAGGTACATAAGTTTGCCAAAAAACGCCTGACATAGTGGTGATAGTTCGATTATATTCTCATATTGGATGTTGATATCACTATTGGCACAGAATAGATCATCGCTATAGGTGATCATATGTATCATAATAGCCGAAATATGTTGATGAAGCTACAAAGTTTGGACTAAAACTAAAAGTGGCCTTGTTTTTGACAAAAATATGGAGTCCCTTCCTGAACTAACTTAATGTTTAGATGAATGTGTGGTCCTGCACATAAACTAGTTGAGCTTTTTACATATATTTACTTTTACATATACAATTATATAATGATGTGCTTGTCTATAAAGAAACATATATACATACATATAATCACGCCTTTATCCCCGGAGGGTTAGGCAAAAGTGAATTAACACCCACATTTCACCAATCTGTATTCGGTCCCACGTAATAGGGGGTGAGCCTATTGCCGTATTCCGGGCACTATTGTTGACTCGAGCCATGCATCTGAGGCTGAGTCTGGGCTGAACATATCTGTCTGATGTTAAAGATAATCAACCCTATTCCTTAGACGCCTTGTACGATATCACATGGGAAGAGAAGGGGTGGCTCAAATTCTACTCTGCCAGGAACCACGCGGCTGTTTTTTTTATAAATGTAAGTGTAAGTGTTTATAAATGTAAATCCTCTTCTTGTTGTGTAGAAAATGCAACGAAGTAACTGAATATTTTTCCCTATTATAATGACACTACACGTTTTTCAGGGTTTTCTTCAACTTTTTCTAATTTTAAGAACAAATTGGGAGACCTCACTTGAATGGCAAGTAACAGCTGTACCCTCAATGAAATTTCTTCTAGACATCCATTCCATATCTTGGGGCAAGAGAGCATTAGAAATGAAGTTTAAGATTGAACGCGAATACTGCATATTTATTTACTACCATACTAAATAATGAAGCGACCATATCGGAAAATAAACGGGCAAAAAGATCACCTCTTACCGCTCGCCGATATGTAAATGTGTAAGTTTTAGATTTAGTGCACATTCCGACGGAAAATATCACTATTTAACAAGACATAGTCTTGTTAAATAGTGATAAGTGAGAATATTTTAGTGATAGTTAAAAGTATAACAAGTACCTAGTATTTCCACTTACTCATTTATTGCTAGCTGAAAATGAAGGGAAATTTTCTGACGGCTCCTAACTCAGAAATTACACATCCTTATGTGTTGCTAAAGTCAGTTATTACGAGACGAGAATTATGGGTAAGGCTTAATGTGTAAGCACTTAGGCTGTAGCTTTAGTAGAGAGGCTGTGGCGACTTCAACCAGAGAACAGTCAATACATTTACAGAAAGAAATGGTAGTACTCGTATATAGAATTTTATTTAAGTCGATTTTCAAGCTTATTCTGAGTTAATAATGTCATCCAGCACTGCTGACAAGACTATTTTATCTACTACAAGACCTACTTAACATAGAAGCGAACCGAGTCGTCTTGGCGCCTGATGACTCCTTTAAGGGTATAAGAGGGCCTTTGAATATGGTATGGCAAATCATCTATGGTGATTAGTCGGGTTCTTCCTCGTGTCACGGCGAAACTAAAATGACTATCATCTTAATCTCCTGTCACCATGGTTGCTAAATAGCTACTGAAATATCGTCGCGTGAAGGTTCATTGAAAATTAAAAAGTTAGTAATTAATCTTATAAAAAAGTATTTTAATCCACTTAAAAAGTCAAGGAAGTTCTCAGATGTGTATTTGCATTAATCTTTGCATGTTTGTTTGTTCAATGAAAGAATGATATTACGTAATGCATTCCTGTATAGTATAAAAGCGTATTCGCGATCGCTTTACTATTCACTGTGTCCGCTACCTAAGTGTAAGCTCACTTCACAAGTATATTATGTAATTGTGAGAATATTTCTATATATATTTACGATAACTTACCAATTAAATAAACGAGTTTAGCGACTGCCTCGTCTTGAGTGAAAGTTATTGACAAGTAATTACGAGAATATTGACGTACGTACACACGTTTCATATTGTACGGAAGTTTTTATACATATATCTTTCCTTTATACATATGTTATACATAGTTGTTGTGTGTTCCGTATTACTTTCAACTACCTATTGAAATAGGTTGATTTTAGTTACCTTTATTTAGGAGACAGCCATTGTGATTGTTTTTTGTATTTTGTTACATTTACGATTGTATGTGGGTGGTAAGCGCACATCAGGACAGGCCTACATCTAGCAGTGGTCTGAGTATTTAAATTAAGCTATCATTTAATGTATATGGTTAAAAGTATTGGAGCGGTTACCTAGATATAAATACATTTTTGTACAAACATTCCTCGTTTATTTGTATTAAATAATAGTTTGAAATGTGTGCAATAGATAAATTAAGTAAACCAGTAAATAGTTTATAAAATTTGTAACCGTTTTTAATCGCCTGAAACTTGCCGTGGTTTCAAAACAAATTTAACATGCTTTTATCGTAACAACAGTTCAAATTGAGACTGTTGTACAATGTCTCCAGTGTTGATGAAGCATCATTACACATCTTGATTAGGAAAGTATAATCGCGTGCTTCAAAATAGATCAAAACAATTTCTACTAGGGGCAAATGAACCGCTCGCAAGAGCCATTGTTGCTCTCTTAGAGGTCTAAAAAGACTATTTAATGACTACATTTCTTTGTATAATTTCAATGTAACATCATTATGGGCAAAGTAAAAAGTACGAGTACGTTTTAAGAGTTCGCAAAAAGTTCTAGGAGCCAGAAAATCCATTAGTACGAGTCATTGACCCGTGTTACTCATGAGCTATGTCTGCCATAGGCTGTCAGCCATCTCAGAACAAGCGGCGCATAGAGTAATCGATATATTTTTTGCAAGTGTTACCATGACAGAGATGATGGATGATGGGGTTTGCAAATATTATAGTAGTTTGAGGGGAGTTTTACTTAACATTTCGAAAGACGTATCATTCGTTTTCTATAGCTCAGTTAGAAGACTATTTCACCTGTAAGAGGTTAGGGTCTTGGCATTGCCGGTTAAAAAAGTCAGGTTGTCAGTTCATCTAGCATAAGCCACAATAAATTGCTTAGTAATAGGGGTTAAAGTATGAAATTGCCGTTTCATTGTAAGAGGTACTTCGAATTGACATAGAACCTTCATGGTTTGAGATTTTTGAGTGAAACTTTTTCCACATGGTACATATGTAGTTCTTCATTTAAAAATGTGCAATATTCGATTATCGACTTTCAGTTGTTATTTTTATTCAGCTTAGACAAGAAAGATGGATACTTCGAAAATTCGAGTGATTTTTGAATACGAGTTCCGACGCGGAACTAACGCGGCAGAAACAACTCGCAATATCAATGTTGCGTTTGGAGAGGGGACTGCTAATGAACGCACCGTGCGATTTTGGTTTAAACGCTTTCGTGATGGAAACTTTGATTTGAAGAACGAACCACGAGGAAGGCCGTCCACACAGGTGAATAACAATGAATTGAAAGACATGGTGGAAGCCGATCCGAGCCAAACTACCCAGGAATTAGCTGCATGGTTTAACGTTACCTTACCAACAATATTGACTCATTTGCGTCAAATCAATAAAATAAAAAAATGTGAAAAATGGGTACCTCATGATTTGACTGATCTGCAGAAAAAAATGCGTGTTGAAACTTGTGTTGCCTTGTTGAATCGATACAGAAATGAAGGAATATTGGATCGAATTGTGACATGTGATGAAAAGTGGATTCTTTACGATAACCGTAAGCGAAAAATGCAATGGATGACCCCAGGTGAAACGCCACAACAGTGTCCTAAAGCAAAGCTTACCAATAAAAAGGTAATGGTAACTGTTTGGTGGTCTCAGCATGGTGTTATTCACTATAGCTTTCTACGATCTGGTCAAGCAATAACGGCAGATGTCTACTGTGCCGAACTCCGAACAATGATAGCAAAACTAGCAGTGAAACAGCCCCGACTCATGAATCGATCTTCACCATTATTGCTCCATGATAACGCGAGACCTCATACAGCACGAGAAACCGTTTTAACTCTACAGGAACTGCAATTAGAAACTATCCGTCACCCTCCGTATTCGCCAGACCTTGCTCCAACAGACTACCATTTTTTTCGTGATTTGGACAATTTTCTATGTGATAAAAAGTTTTCTTCTCAGGAGGCAGTACAAAATGCTTTCACACTGTTTGTCGAATCTAGATCACCAGAGTTCTATCGCAAAGGCATAAATGACCTTCCTACTAGATGGCAGCAATGTATAGATAATAATGGTAATTATTTTGATTAAATAAACACGTTAAATTAAAAAAAAAACGAATTTCAATTTGTCAGTACAAATCGGCAATTTCATACTTTAACCCCTAATATTATACATTTGACTTTGTAAAGGCTATAGTAAGGCTGTTCGTACAGTTTCTTTTCTTTCCTCTCTTTCGTTCTTTAACTTTAGCATCTAGCTCGTGGCGCTCAGTGTTCGATAAACGATCAGTATGTTAAGCTACCCAAGCGAGGGTTACCATTGGGATGGATGACCATTTAGTGTTGTTACATCTGAGCGCTTTCGTACTTCGGAGGGCACGTTAAAAGTCGGTCCCATCTGTCAGCACTCGTTGGTCAAGACGGATGTCTATATGGGCGACCTGAACAACTTCATCACAGTTTGCTAATTTTGCGAGCTATGCGGATAATTTTAAATCATTGTCGGATGATCTTATTTTGAATTCTATGCTTCAAAGTAATTTCAAGTATTAGTCACTCCAAAGCCCACAGCGCAACTTATAATTCGTAGCCCATCCGTCAGCGTCTACGGTTCAGCATCATAAGTCAGAATGCAATAGTCCAAGCACCTTCGTCTTGAGGCATTGCTGGTTAAATTTACATACGTATTGTAAAATACTATCCGTATTTCATACCAGCTTTTGAAGTCAACACCTTTACCGCAGTTATATCGACATTTTATATTACTCTGCTCATAACTTAGAGATGGAACTAGTCTTCACATCCAGCTCTCGATAACTTAAACGCAGTCAAGACATACGGGTATGTAAATAAAACTACAAGTAAATCTCTCAGTTTCAAGATTGGGCCCCGCGGCAAAATGGTGACTACACAAGACAGGTACTTTGCAGACGTGATTATGTAAGGCTGCGTTTGCAGTTGACAGGCTATTTGTGGCGGATTGATTGCTCGACATTGCTGACTGATTGCATTAGATTCTGTCCAGTCATCAGCACAAGCGCGGACAGTTTTTTTTTTACGTGCGGGAAATTCCCCCCTTCGGAGCCGAAGGGGGAGGTTATGTCGGACTCGAACCGACTAAACCGCACGCCGTCTGTGGGTCGATGTGCTAGGCCGAAGGTGAGGTTGTCTCGTGACATATCCCTCGCACCCCGGCTGACCCAGGGCCATTCCTCTCGGTCTGGCCCTTCTCGGGAGGGGGGACCACGCGGTCCCCGACTCGCCCCCGGTATGGGGAAGCGCGGACAGTCATAATCGCCTAATTATGACTGCTGCGGAATGTATCTCTCTAATGTAACGGTTCTTTCAAACAATGTCACCTTTATTGAGTTGTAAATTCTCTTTGTTCCTACACTATCATACAGCAAACAGAACTAGCAAACATATATTCAGTTTGCTGCGATTTGTTTGCTCGGTGTGTCTTAGTATTGTGCGTTACATTGGACGGTTCGCTTAAAAAGTAATTAGTAGTTTTTCAAAAGTAAATTAGACATATAAGATGCGTGTATAATCTCGATATAGTATATGTTAGCAAATGGATTTACTTATCAGTTTTGTATATTAATGTTGGAGCACTTACATTTTTTTAATAATAGGGTTAAAGTATGAAATTACCGTTTCATTGTAATAGGTACTTCGAATTGACATAGAACCTTCATGGTTTGAGATTTTTGAGTGAAACTTTTTCCACATGGTACCTATGTAGTTCTTCATTTAAAAATGTGCAACATTCGATTATCGACTTTCAGTTGTTTTTTTTATTCAGCTTAGACAAGAAAGATGGATACTTCGAAAATTCGAGTGATTTTTAAATACGAGTTCCGACGCGGAACTAACGCGGCAGAAACAGCTCGCAATATCAATGTTGCGTTTGGAGAGGGGACTGCTAATGAACGCACCGTGCGATTTTGGTTTAAACGCTTTCGTGATGGAAACTTTGATTTGAAGAACGAACCACGAGGAAGGCCGTCCACACAGGTGAATAACAATGAATTGAAAGACATGGTGGAAGCCGATCCGAGCCAAACTACCCAGGAATTAGCTGCATGGTTTAACGTTACCTTACCAACAATATTGACTCATTTGCGTCAAATCAATAAAATAAAAAAATGTGAAAAATGGGTACCTCATGATTTGACTGATCTGCAGAAAGAAATGCGTGTTGAAACTTGTGTTGCCTTGTTGAATCGATACAGAAATGAAGGAATATTGGATCGAATTGTGACATGTGATAAAAAGTGGATTCTTTACGATAACCGTAAGCGAAAAATGCAATGGCTGACCCCAGGTGAAACGCCACAACAGTGTCCTAAAGCAAAGCTTACCAATAAAAAGGTAATGGTAACTGTTTGGTGGTCTCAGCATGGTGTTATTCACTATAGCTTTCTACGATCTGGTCAAGCAATAACGGCAGATGTCTACTGTGCCGAACTCCGAACTCAAAACTAGCAGTGAAACAGCCCCGACTCATGAATCGATCTTCACCATTATTGCTCCATGATAACGCGAGACCTCATACAGCACGAGAAACCGTTTTAACTCTACAGGAACTGCAATTAGAAACTATCCGTCACCCTCCGTATTCGCCAGACCTTGCTCCAACAGACTACCATTTTTTTCGTGATTTGGACAATTTTCTATGTGATAAAAAGTTTTCTTCTCAGGAGGCAGTACAAAATGCTTTCACATAGTTTGTCGAATCTAGATCACCAGAGTTCTATCGCAAAGGCATAAATGACCTTCCTACTAGATGGCAGCAATGTATAGATAATAATGGTAATTATTTTGATTAAATAAATACGTTAAATTAAAAAAAAAAACGAATTTCCATTTGTCAGTACAAATCGGCAATTTCATACTTTAACCCCTAATATAATCACGGTTAAATATATCACTGCAAGAGATACTACCACATTTATCCGACTATAGTTTTGAAGTGAAAACTTCTTTAGCGGCGTTGGATGGGTAAAAAGTGTTAAACTCGCGTCAGGATCACTTGACCTTTGAACCGTAACCGACGACTGACGTCATACAACATTAGCTATAGACTGTTTATTTTGCAAGAAACGATAAGAAGCTTCTTAGTTTAACGGTGAGCGCTTCGACTGTAAGTACTTATGTTTTCAGATAGTACCGAGTTCGGACCTGGGCTTCTGACACATTTTGTGATTATTTTTCTGTTTGTAATTTATTAATTTCTTCTGACAGAAAATTAATGATAGGTTCTATGATTGCCGCTATATTATAGGTATGGTATGGTATGGTATGATATGTTCTTTTTATCTTTTTTTCTGTATATAACGAAGAAATAAAGAAAGAAAAAGTTTTCACTTCTACCGGTACTCCCGGAGTGCAACCCGTCTTTTTTTTTAAGGACGTAGGTTCTAGCGGGGACGTCCCTCTTGCTGTTGGGGGAAGGGATTATCAGATAGCAGTCGCTCCCATCCCTTAAAGTTGGTTTCTTTTTTGGTTACTGCGGTTCAACATTACAAACATTCCACCAAACTAGTTCATAAGCTTTTCGCTTCATTGCCTACTTTAATTTACGTTCAACCTTGCTTTTCAATTCTGTTTACGGTGAGCATTATCAGTAAATATTATCGGAAGCTTAGTGTTTAAGGAGCCGGACTCACGATCGAAAGGTCCCGGATTCGAATCCTAGCCACTACAGACGTGAACCCACTCCTAGCACAAGCAGTTTAGCTTAGTTGGAGGGTTTAGAGAGAATATTAGTAATTCTGGTTGCTACTATTCTTTAAAAAAAAAACGTCTCGCGTGTCGTCACCAGTAGTGAGTAAGAAATTATACCTACATTGCTGGGGTTTCAAACATAATTAAGAATACGCATCTAGCCTATTCTAAATTCGTGGTAATTACTAAAGAAAGCTAGTTTAAGTGCACTTGATAAGTACTTTAGCCAATTATTATTACATACACGTACATACAAAATTTCATTTAATCACAATCACATCATCATTAAAAATACGACTTTCTATCAAAATACGCGTATTTAGCGCACGTACCGAGACACATTTGATACGCGCCGCTGCGCACGCGCATCCAACGAAAGTGAAACAACCGTACAGTCAGCATCACAAATATCTTTACTACAAAGTCTCAAAATTATCTTAAAACTCTCGTATTAAGAACAAATCAAACTGTTTTATTGATTTAAATTGTATTATTGTCCGAAATAAAGGCGTGTGCCAATTATCAGAACATTCAGCCAACAGGTACAGGGAGGGAAACCAAGGAATTAAATTGATTTTGAGCACTTTGTTCATCAAGGTCGTTCTGATGTTGACTGTACCTGTATCTTTTTGTCAATGATTTTTTGGTATAGAAACTATCGTGAGCCATTTTTCAATACGATACATTTATCATCGCCGCGCCTGGATGCTCTGCTCATGAATAAGGAGTCCGGTCGGGTCCGAAACTAGTCGGGCGCATCCTGACGATTGACGTGAGTATAGCCGTAATAAATTTATCGAAATGATTTTTTGGTATAAAAAGCGTATTTATATTAGTACAGCTACTTTTATGTGCTAAATCATTACGTAAAAAGTGATAAGCGTGACGTCAATATTGTTCTTTTTTAATCTGTGGTGTTTCGTTGGTAATTAAAGTTAAGGTTGATGAAATAATATAGATAAAATATAAACTTGTGTGCCTGTATTGGTTTTGGGGCACAGGTTTTCGCGTATGTTGACGGGCGATTGGCTCTGCCTATCCCAGATTGCAAAGGCGTGAATATGTATGTATCTATTGAATATTACGAGTATAATCATTCATTTATTAATTAGGTGTGATAAAAACCTACCTAATCAAGTGAACAATCAAAGAGGATGTTATCGTGAAAATAATCTTAGTTTTGGCGCAAGGTATATCTCAGTAATATGCTATTATTACTAACTCCTTAGATAAACCCTGACGACTAGGGTTGTAACGAC
Organism: Eilema caniola; assembly: GCA_949126895.1. Classification (NCBI taxonomy): domain Eukaryota; kingdom Metazoa; phylum Arthropoda; class Insecta; order Lepidoptera; family Erebidae; genus Eilema; species Eilema caniola. The sequence goes on from OX421466.1 coordinate 3,305,376, forward strand.
GTATTGATAAATTAATTATCGAATAATTAATTAATTATCGATAAATAACAAAGCTAAATAATTGATATTTTAAAACAAACAAAGATTTCCGATATGTCATAGAATGTTTTATCAGCCATAATATATTGATATTTTTTACAATTTTATTATCTGGATGAGTACTTTAACATGTATTTTGGTCAATTTTCTACTTTTGCACTAAAGTTCACCTCGCCTGATAGTAAGCTGAACTCAAAGTTTACAGTTAACCATTACAGACAAAAGTCTAAATAAACGCTATTTTTCGCTATTTACACTTCTAGCGTTTCTACTATTCTAAATGTATATGGGAACGTTGTTCTTTATTATTTTCACAAAACATCGATAATATTTTTAAAAAAATATTTGCAAATTGTCGGTGTATAAATATAGATATTTTTATCGATATAAATTGGACATCCCTACTAGTACTGGCGATACTTCACTCCTTGCGTAACTTACAGGAAATAGATGTGCCGATATTTAATTTACTACGTCCCGAGGTCCTCAGTATAATTTCGTAGTGTGATCATGTTGAACTATTATAATATTATTAATAATAGTTATAATTATAGAGAGGAAGTCAATATTATTGTGGCAATGACTATTTCAACCTATCAAGAAACGGAGGGGAATTTATTGAACGAGCAGTTGCTGCATGTTAGGAATAGATGGGTACTGAGAAGCTAAGTGCGATGGGTAAGATTCGAATCTGTACCTTCTCGACCTCAAGAAGTTACTGTCACCCTCCTATTTTTGTAGGATAGTTGCGTATGCGTAATGGATGATAAAGGGGCCCCTCAAAGACTTTGTGTTGCTAATTGACCTACGAGAGTGTGACGCAGGTTTTCCTCTGGGGTTTAAGGGGTCAAACCGCAGTCGCTCCCTTAGAAATTAAAACAAATTATGAAACGTACTATGAGAGCGGACTTTAAGTTCCAAAACGCAAGAATGCAACTTGGATTGACGCAGTCTAAGGGCTACAACGCACTTGCAGCCCTTCAGACACGATTAATGCAATGCCTAATTTAATATAAAACCAAACTCAAGTGCGTTGTGGCCCTAATAGGCAATATACTCAGTTAATATTCAACCTGAGATTCCAACGTATTCGTATAAATGTCGGAAGCTGAACTAACTAAACTTTGAACATTAACGCAACTTTCAATAAATTATAATGTCGTGCTAAGAACTTGATTGAGAAACTAAAATATTGGATAAATGCATTGAATCAATTATATACACAGCTTTTGGTTGACATTTAGTATTCTGATAGTTTAGAGGTGATTTATGTACGCATATCTTTCGTTTACATAAATCAAAATACCGGCCAAGTGCGAGTCGGACTAGTGTACGGAGTTTTCCGTAACATCATAAAAAATGGCGTAAAGATCAAGTTTCACATATGGGATCCCCACCACATATGTATGTTTTTAGTATTAAAAAACACTACACTACAATTACATTAAATCTATCCACCCACTCTAATCCGAAAGTACGCGCATGTGTTACAATGACATTAAGGAAAAAAAAAACTTAAGATTGTTTAATGTACCTGTATGAAAGTTTTTGACATACTAAGTATAGAATTGTATTAAATTGATAATTGTATTGTATTGGATCGAATTGTATTGACCTTGACTAAATAATAATATAAATAATTAAGTTTACCAAACTACTCCTCTCTCCAAACATTGTGCTGTGCCCGACAGGGTCCATAATTGTAACGTAATATTTAAATCTAACAACTGTATCACATTATGGAATGCAATAAATGTATTGAGTATTGAGTATTCGTTGAGAAACCAGCAATAGAAATCCTCATCCGTCAAAATTTCAACTGTCTAGCTATCATGGTAAATGAGATACAGCATGGTGACACACAGATAGACAATGGAGTCCTTATGATACAATTATATACGTTTTCACCCTTTGGGTGCGTAACCCTAAAAATAGAATAACAAACAGTCAGTTTTAGAGAAAGAAACCATTAAAATTTAAAACAAGTCAATAGGAATGTCACTCTGTTAATAAGATTCCCAGTGGGAATGCCAGGCTAATGAGGAGACCGCTATAAAATCAGTTAAAATATTTGATTTCATGTGCGTTCATACGAACCAGGTAAATACTTACAACATGAACGTTTGCGTTTCATGACATGATACACTCGTAAAATTATTTTAACGGGAATAAACACAATCATGGGATAGGTATGTAATACATCGTTGTACTTCCTGATAGGTTTTTTGTTAGGACAAGACGGTATTTCCGTCTAATTGAGCAGGGACGTCCGACGGGGGAGGTACCTCCGCCCTACAGAACACCGCGGCCATAATAACCTCGTGTTGTGTTCCCGGCGGTGAGTAGGGTAGCCAGAGCTCACTGGAGAGTTTTTGTGCTGTCAGTGGAAAGACTAGGCTTGTCCTGCTTTGTCTTTAACACTGATGGCACAGAAACTCTCTGGTCTATGTGACTCCCCTGGAGGTGCACACGTCCATAGGTCATGGTAACCACTTTCCATAAAGTGGGCCGTGCGCTTCTGTCACTTAAGTGGTATAAAAAAAAAGTTAAAATTCAGTTCTGATTACATCTAGATCTGACAAATATCAAATTTTTCTCGTAAAAAAGTATTCAACATCTAACAGGGCAAGACTTTGTAATTGATCGTAATGTGCATATTCTCTAACCTCATTATACGTCAAATTTGTAATTTTTATGCGATCGTCATGAGACTAAACTGAGATTACACTAAAACCACAGAATACATAAATAATCACATACTGACCGGTCATAATGAGAACTCTCAACCAAACCGAAGGAACACTCGCACACTTTTCAACTATAAAAGCAAAATAGGGTTTCAAATCGATTAAGATAGGAAAAAGTGAATTAGCATAGTGAATGCTTCAAAGTTTCATTCAAAAATAGGGTTTGTCCAATATAATAAACCTCTACTTACGATATCATTTGATTTCATTACATGAATATCTACAAATTGTACAGCACATAACTAACTACCATAATATTTGTAAGTAAAACCTGCAATTTAGCAAATAATATACTAGTAGTAAGTGTCTAATATTTACTGTAAAGGTCTCCGGTGAATGGAGGGGTATCGCCTGAGGGTGTGGGACTTATTGCACCATGTTAGGAGTGTCGATTTGCCACCATATGTAAGATTCTAGTAGGCACTTCATTTTTCATACTATAACCGGATACACCTGATCTTCTTTATTCGAATTCTTCATCCAAGCGTTAATCCCAGTCGTATTTACCAGTCCAACTGCGGTTTTGGCTAAACTTCGACATTTTCAGTGAAGCGACTATCATCTGACCTCCACAACCCTAAAACGATATCGAAGCATTGCAGTTAGACACATTGTTGGAGTTTTGAGGGCTCCAACTACCCGTAACGACTGCCATAGATGTTTTTATGGTAACCGGGACCGACGGCTTAACGTGCTCTCCGAGGCACGACCAGACCAGTGCAAATATCCATATTCATGCATACAAATATTTGCACTGAGCGGGGATCGAATCCGTGCCTTCTGCGCAGCGGCCGCGTTCACTACTTCTACGCCACGGAGGCTGTCTTTAGGAGGCTTCCACCGGATGGCAAGTACTTAGAAAGTTACGATGTGCAAGCTATGAATGCAACTGTAATTGTCGCCCTGATGATGATATGTAGTTATAATGTTTTAGTTTCCTATTAATATCCAATGTAATATCCTATCTTACTGTTCAGCTAATAATACAGAAGTGAAATTTTGTTATTTAATCATGCTTAAACAGGTTAATGGATTTTGTTAAAATTTGGTTCAAGTGTAGATTAGTGTAGAATAACACTTACTTTAATAAGTTCCTATGGGTGGCAGAAAGAATCATAATTCAATACGGGCGAAGCCACATTCATCAGCAAGTTAATTTCATGCAAGAGATATAATCGTCCTAGAAAGGAATGTACCAGATAATGGAGCTTCCTTATAGTCTTAATTGATATTTAAGTCTTTATAACCGAACAGATAAAGAAAATGCACTAAACAGTAATTTTACCGCGATTGACGTTAATAACACTATCAGGATCAGTAATTAGAGGGCGCTCCCACCGTTAGATCGGTAATAGTATCAGTAATTAGGATCGGTGCGCGCGCGCAGTTGTCCAGGCACAGAATAATATTTACTACGTACAGAAGTTGCACTCCTTTGATCTTGAAGAAAGTCGCATTTCTAATAATCTACGACAATTCGTAGGTACTTTATACTACTATACTTTACCTTTGTTCCGAAGTAATAACCTCAACTTGAGTGGTAGGGTTATCACTTTGGCCGGAAATTAAAATAAATAAATCCAATTAAACGTTTCGTGTTATTTTAATTTTACAATATATGCGTTTACAATTGTTTAAGTTTTATGTAATGTCTAATGAATTTTTATCTTCTCTAAAGTTCCTGTTATTGAATTTTAGTGTTACAAAATGTCTGAATTTTATAAATATTTTTAATGAACATGGTGTAATAAAGTTAATGTTTTTCAACAGCTATAATAGAGTATGTAATGGACCGACTATAATGTTACGATTTCTCGAAGTCACGTTACGCGTGTGTTCGCGCGCGCGTAAGCCCTTACTGCGCTTGCAGCCCGGGGCTGTAGCGCGCCGCAGGTACTTATCTCTGTAGTTTGAGCGGGTGACGGATGTCTGGTGCCGGCCGCGGTGCGTAGGCGCATTGGTGGGTAGGCAATAAGCAATAGGTATAAATCTGGGCGGAACGGCCTTGTCTAGGTCAGATGGCTGTTCACGTATAGTTGATTTATTTCTATTGTAATAGCGTTTGTAATAAATATTTGTTTAATTATGTGATTGTTGATTGCCTTGTTGGCCATATATTGTAATTTAGTGATTGTGTGCGATCGTGATTTACTGGGTTCAAATTCTGGGAGTTAATTTATATTTTGTAGATGATTTTGCATTTGAGAGTACTAGTGTTCGTTGATGATATCTAATCATTTATTGAAAATTTGACGAAAATATGAAAATAAACGGATTTCTAATTTTTTTAAAGTGAGCTCGTCAATAGTTATAGAGGTAGTTTATATATGCCCATATATCTTGATCCCAAGTTACGAGGAATGAGGCTCTACCGTGCGGCGATTTGTTAATAAATATTCCACAACATTTCACACAAAGGTTTCTAGATCCATGGTAAGCATAGCTTAACTAACTTGTGTGATGGAATCTAGAATGCGGATAAACATACTTAGATCCTTTTTTTTGTAAATAAATATATATTATACATAGAAACACAAATATACAAATACATTAGCATACAAATGTTTGCACTGAGCGGGGATCGAACCCGCGTTCACTACAGCCACGTTGCAGAGGCTGTCAAATTGATTGCTTTGATTTAATCTATGATTGGAATTGATTGGTGTATTACCTCCCCGTGATATCCCCAAAAGACACCATAGACACGTATTCTGCGCATATATTGTGACGAGATTGGGGTCAAGAAACAGGAAATCAGCTAACAAAATAGATAGACACAATAGAGGGAAGGTATTCTATCGTTTTTCGCCATCCATATGGATATAAAAATGGCATTTTACGATATTAAAGAAAAACTAATCAAGCGTCTGAAGAATAAATACTAAATAAGGCACTACCATCAAAGTCTATTACGTTGTCGGTGTGTCCCGGTTTTACAATACAACGTCCCAATTCCAGGCAGTCCAATGAACTTGGCGAACATCAATTCTGATGGAGCTTTTAGGAATTCGGTCAATTTTTTACACATCATTAGTTGTACATGCGTTATGATGATATTGTGACGTATAATGACCAGACATTAGACATCCGATATTATCGGATGTCGGATATCGGATATCGGATGTCGGATATCGGATGTCGGATATCGGATGTCGGATATCGGATGTCGGATATCGGATGTCGGATATCGAATGTCGGATATCGGATGTCGGATATCGGATATCGGATGAGTGTGAAAACGCTCTTAGCGTGAGATGACGAACGATGGCTTGTGAGCACACAGAACGAATAAGTTTGGACATGGAATGTAATAGAGGAAGTGTTCTGCTGATATAGTTCATTTGCCGAAATGCTGTAAAGGTCTTCAGCATAATCCGCATCTCGATTGGCTGGGCTCTTCTCTTGATTCGAGAGCCAATTCTGGTTGTATCCAAAACATGTACTTATGAGTGAGAGGACCGCTCTCGTTTGAATGACCCATCTGTTCCTAAGATATCACTAACCACCATCACCAGATAGTTGTGAGTTGTGCCCCCCTCCCCCCCTCAATAGCATCCAAGGCTTCAACATCGGTACTCCAGCTTATCCTCGTCCACATCGCACGGTATCAGGGACACTAACCGTGTGCGATAGCAAGTCTCACTCTGGTAAACCAACAAAACGGGGACTCCGAAACCTACATAGATTTTCGTTTTCTACATACTCGTAATATACTCACGACTCTCTCCCTCCGGGGTAAGCAGAGATAGCAGTACACTTTTCTGTGTTTACTAGCTCCCTTCTCTTCAATAAACCTTTCGTCTCGTCATCTCGTCTTGTCTCGTTCGTCTCTTAAAATACAAATCGCTGCCGCTTATGAATTAAAAACGCATCTAAAAGGTACCTCTCACAACTTTTAATTAGGTCTAACCCGTCGTCACTGGGCAGCAGAGATTTATGGTCTGACGGTGTTGCCGGGGCCGGTCTTGCGGTCAGACTTAGCACCTGCCTGCATACCTGAGATAGTTGAGAAGCATCTAATAAATAGGATAAAGGGATGCCTTCCGATTACTGGTGAAAACGCACGCAGATTATCGCATCTGTTGAGAATCTCGGTCTTTTTGCATGAAAGTCGTATGAATATTTGCATGGGGTGAATTGTATAAAGCTTGTCTTATACTATATTGTGCATATTAGTATTGGATGCTTTCACAAAACTAGCGAATCCGGTGAAATTCCCTAAATGTAGGGAAAAAGTATGTTGTTGGTTTTTTGTAGGATATTTTTTGTGAATCCATGGATAGCTAAGAATTTCGTTTTTTTATTTGAAAAATTGCATAATATAATGTTTAAATGATTGAAATTGCACTAGATATTGATAGATTGCTTAAGTATTATTCAATACCTATCTAATAATTATTTATGAAATAAAAATTATTACTTTTTTTTTCAAATAATGGTGTCATGGGCTCTATTTTTTTAACCCCTTCTCCTTAGTGATACGCGGTGAGGTTTAAGACTACTCCCTCCCCTCCCTCCCCAATATTACATGTATTTTAGTACCTACAGAGAATCTTAATTTTTTTAGAATATTGTCTAAAATATAATCTTATTTTTTATTCTCAAATTAAGGACCATGATAAAATATCTAAACGGACTAGACTAGACTTTTCGCTTTAAAATCGCGTGTTTGACTAAAAAATTAATACACGTGATACCTTACAACACCCCCCTGCCCCCTTGTGATATTCCGTGATCATCACAGTTATAACGGTAGGTTCGTAATAGATGTGCTGTATACCATGAGGTCTAAGGGTAAGATAAATCAATGTTGGAAACTACCTATTTTACGAGTACTTTAGTGACAAGTGCCTTTATTTGGAGTTGGTGGGCCATTAGTACCAACTTAGTACCGCCTTATTTTAGTAGCAGTAAAGTATCGGTAAATAAATGTTGACAATAACAGGCGCGCTGCCTAGTACCTGGGAATGGAACCAGTTGTCGGAATGTGGGTGTTTACAGACCACTATCTGCCACCTTCATGGTTACAGGATATAAAACAATGAATATACGCACAGTTAGCAAGATAAGTTTGCAACTGTTTTGTAAATATGTAATATTAAAGTGATAATTAAATCATTTTTCACTTCTCATGCTCTTAAAATGTTACTTTAGTCTCTGCATATCGGGACTAAAGGTCCTTAATAATCTCTAGGGACCAAAAGTATTTTTTTTTAATTTACTTTGAAAACTCCTACACAGCCAATCACGGTGTTTGTTAATGGGAGGATTATCACCTTTTTAGTGATTGTGTTTAGAAATAATCTCAAAATGACATTTGAAAAAATCTAAAAAAACCCATTTAATTACGTGAAACACGATTAATGATATTAATTTAATTAATCATTATGTAAGTATTACGGATTAATTCATTTTATTATGCATTTCCAATTAGTTTTAAATTATTTTTCAAGTTTGAATCTGTTGGCTAAATATGCAAGCATTACTACTATTAAGCGTAAGTACGTCACTTAACAAAAAAAAACCGCGGGACAAATTTCTTTGCAATTTGAATTTTGAATAGATTATGCGTATTAAGCTTGCGTTGTAATCAACAATTACCTACACCAATTACTTGTGCAACTTAGAAACTTTGTTATTATGAATATTATAATTTTGTATAGAACGTCGTTTTTTTATTCGCATTCAAATACCACGCGACACCTGCAGCTAGCATAGCTATCTCGAGGCATTTTGCCGTTTTATGTCGATATGTCGACTGTTGGTAGCATGAAGGGCTAACATGCGCGCTACGAGATAGCTATCTCGAGGCATTTTGCCGTTTTATGTCGATATCGACTGCTGGTAACATGGCAAATTACATGGCGATCTGTCAGATGTCGCCATAACTCGACTTCAAGAAATCATCTCTACTTAGTGTCTGCAAATTGTAACATACGTGCCCTTATTTACTCGAATTTTGACATTTAAAATGTTTTGTCTCTCGTCTTTCATTTGGTCGACGAGAAGTTATCTCGTGTAAACTTTTCTTGTGCTCGGTTCATTTTGGATCAAAATTTAGTACCTACCTTTGTGCGACTGCAAGCAATTTTCGAGCTTAATGCCATTTCCTTTGTTACGTGTCTTTTCGCGTTAATTGATGACGCTGATCACGAATATAAGAAAAAAAATTCGATATCATGTCATGTCAATAAGGTCGAAAATTGTTTGCACTATTTTTTCTCTTTTTTCATACCTAGCATCCCTAACTAGTCTGTGCTTTCGAGCAAATGGCCGTATCGGGCCGATTTTATCGGATAAATGTTTAAAAAATGTGTATGCCATAGACAACAATTGAAAAAGTTTGACGCGACAAAATATGTCGGCGTTACTTCGTTCGAGAAGACTCGAAATGATATCTCATCTCGATTCGAGATATTTGACGACGCGCGCATGTTAGCCCTGCTGGATCCGAACTAGGATAAGGATCACTATAAACAATAACAGAAGTACTTATTTACTTTTTTTGTAATAAATACATACATATTATTAAACGATATTCGTAAATCTTTTTCAACTTTATCGAAGGCACCTTCTCTGAATTTGAGAGAAATATAACTCCAGGCCTAGGATATCCTATCAAGGTTTTCTTTCTTCCAGGTAACCCTCCTCAGCGATACGTATAGGCAGCAGCTTTTCCTCATTCACTAATAAAACCAGTATATGAATTCCACTTCATATTGTAAATGTGTTCAGTAATTCCCAGTGACGTCATTAAATATCTATTTAATCATCCATACGGCAAGACGATCGAATGATGCATAAATATTGCGCAGTGTGACGCCACCGCGCGGCATTTTACACCCGGTGGTAATGCGCGCGCGCACCTAAGCGTAGCCGCATACGTGTCCAGCCGATAACGCCGCCACAAGGAACTCGAAGCGTCTACAAAAGTGGCTGGAAGGGTGCGACAGCCACAATTGCCGCCACAAGAAGCTCGAAGCAGCAACAAAGGTGGCTGGAAGCGCACGACAGTCATAACAGTAGCGACGATTTGTAGCGTGTGGCGACTACCAGCGTCAAATGTCAATGTATGAAAACAACAGGAAATATGCCAGTGGTGGCGTTTTGCGATTAAGGCCAGTAGCTCATGTGCGGTAGCCCTAAGAACGATTCAAGCACTGATCTATAATTTTGATACATACAAGATTTGAATTCATTATGAAATGTGTTATTATTTATTACATACAGTAAAGATAAAATGGTACTGTTTTATTATATACCAGCAGCTTTCATATTGTTAATACACGACTTCTGATGTTTGATTCTAGATTAGTCGATTTTTGCGAGAGATGCATCTATTTTGCTGGATTGTACCCCACGTACCCTATTAAGTTATTGGGTGTATGGAGACCCATTAAGATTTTCCAAGGTTTTCCTCTCGGAGTTCAGTGATCAGAAGGCATTAGCATCCACAAAGTCAAGATAGAGGCCGTACCAAAAAAAAAAAGACGGGTTGCACTCTGGGAGTGCCGGCAGAAGTGAAAACATTTTCTTTCTTTCTTTCTTCGTTATATGTATACATACAAAAAGATAAAAAGAACATACCATACCAGCCAATACCATATCTATAATATAGCGCCAATCATAAAACCTATCACTAATTTTCTGCTAATTTTCTGTCAGAAGAAATTAATAAATTACAAAAAGAAAAAATAATCACAAAAAGTAAATAATAACAAAAAGAAAAAATAATATCAGAAAAAAAAAAATAATGTCAGAAAGCCAGGTTTGAGCCCGGTAATATCTGAAACCATAAGTACTTAGTCGACTACGATGCTATTTATCGTATCTTGCAAAACAAACGGTCTATAGCTAATGTTATATGACGTCAGTCGTCGGTTACGGTTCAAAGGTCAAGTTATCCTGACGCGAGTTTAATATTTTTCACCCATCCAACGCCGCTAAAGAAGTTTTCACTTCAAAAGAGTACGTGAGCGAACCCTGGGACTCAAAATGAACACAACCGGGATTAACCCTGTTATGATAACTACCCTTACCCACGTTTTGCCAACTATTCTTTTTTGGTTCCAAGTAAAGGAGGCGAGCCAATGCTTGGGGCGGGCCTATGCTACTTGCTTTTGCTTTCTACTACACCACAGTTAGACATAGAACATTCTAGTCCACCAGGAACCAACACGGCACTAGTTTAACATATTTTCAACATAATTATCTGTCAATAAATTTATCTTTGGACGTGGGTGGCTAGACATAATGATTTAAGAATTTATTTATTTATATTTTTAGCAGAAAATTGGTCTTAATATTCGTTGTTTATGTCTCTGCGAATACTAAATTAAGTTTAGCGCCTCAAGGTGTAATCTAAATAAGATTTGGTCGATTTCGAGTTAATGTACTGCCCCTATAGACAAGTGGTAATTTGCTAGCCGGCGTTTGATGGAATAGAATGACGAATGTATGGGATTTGACGTATTTGACATGCGTTAACGACTGTCATTTACGTTAAATCCCATACATTCGTCATTCTATTCCATCAAACGCCGGCTAGCGAATTGCCACTTGTCTAGAGGGGATGGTTTTTTTATACCACCTAGTTGGCTTTTTTTACGTGCGTAAAATCCCCACGGATACCCTTTCCTTCGGGTTATGTCGGACTCGAACCGACTAAACCGCACGCCGTCTGTGGGTTGATGTGCTAGGCCGAAGGTGAGGTTGTCTCGTGACATTTCCTCGCACCCCGGCTGACCCAGGACCATTCCTCTCGGTCTGGCCCTCCTCGGGAGGGGGGACCACGTGGCACCGACACGCCCCCGGTATGGGGGGGGGGGGACTTAGGTGGCAGACAAGCACACGGCCCACCTGATGGGAAGTGGTTACCGTGGCCTATGGACGTTTGCAACACCAGGGGCATCACAATTGTGCTACCGACCATGTAAATACCTTCTAATACCCTTCTTGAAGAACCCCATATTGTAGTCGCTTGGGAAAATCACGGCAGGAAGTTCATTTCACAACCTGAGCGTGCGTGGGATGAAGTTTATTCTTTTAGAGAATTTTAATTCACTTTTTTTAAACGTTGGGTAACTATATTATGAAAGATATTGGCCTTATGATGTGTATGATATGATGACCACATTTTGTAATACAAAGTTTTTAAAAAGTATTTTTTTTTGTTATTAAGAATATTAGAATCGCAATTACCTACTAATATTCCCTCTAACCCCTCCAGCTAAGCTAAACTGCTTGTGGGAAGAGTGTGTTCACGTGGGTAGTGTAATGGCCAGGATTAGAACTCGGGACCTTTCGATTGTAAGCCGACTCCTTAACCACTAAACTACAGACGCTCGTCATTAATATCTTCAATAATAATATTTTTGGAACTCTGTGTCTCAAAATAGTTAGCGAATTGTTAGTGTTAACTAACCCTGCTTACCCTTTAGGGAAGATACAGACTTGAGTATATTTATGTAGGTACACTAATGAAAAGGAAATTAATAGTTATTTCTATTCTGAGATGTTTTATTGAGCATGAATTAATAACCGCGGTATTTCTAAATTAATGGCTATACAGCCACTTTATTATCTAAAAGAAATTAATGAAATGATGTCCTTAATTTATAGACTAAAGGTTTAAAGATCTCAATTAAACGAAGCGACGTTAAATAAAAAGGTATTAAATTTAATGACATACCGGAGCGACGGACGGGTTGAAATTATTACGAGAAGAGACAAGGGACAGGAAATATACCACAGCACGTACTAAATACAAATGTGTGTGTTACTTTGTATGGTTTGTTTACCTCTAAACTCTTTATTTGATTTTATAATTCCTGATTTTGATCAGATCGAGGATGTTATAAGGAAAAGCCAGATCAGAGCACCCGTTACCAGTGAGCATGTCTGAAAATAATTATGTAGTTTTTTTTAAATAATAAATAAATAAATAATATTTAATAAATATTCCACAACATTTCACACAACGCTATCTAGATCCATGGTAAGCATAGATTAACTAGCTTGTATTATGGAATCTAGAATGCGGATAAACATACTTAGATACATTTTTTCTTTTGTAAATACATACATATTATACATGGAAACATCCAGACCAATGCAAATACCCATATTCATGCATACAAATATTTGCACTGAGCGGGGATCGAACCCGCGCCTCCTGCGTAGCGGCCGCGTTCACTACCGCCACGCCACGGAGGGTGTCAATAAGTAGAAGGGTAAATAACGTAGGCTTGTGGCAAGTAGTCGTCTCTGCCAACCCTAATGGTGGCGTGGTGTGAATGTAAATATGTATAGAAAACCTCTTGAAATGACTCATTTTGTTAACTGATATTGTGTGTGTATGTGTTATAAGTGAAAAAGCACCGATATTAGTTAAAAGTGTTTCAAAATGGGTGTGGTCAAACCTTTTTATAAAACGATAAAATTCTCCTTAATAAAAAAACAGACAAAACTAAAATTCTAAAAGTAAAACTGCCTTTTTAAGTGGCTTCACGTCGTCGTGTAGTCATTGGGTGCGGTTCGAACCGGCACCACTTGATTGCAAGTCCGAGCGAGCCATTACCAGAGCCATTACCCCACGCCGTCTTCATTAGTTAGAATATTATCGGTTCAAAACAATCACCGTATAATTGTTATTTATGAATAAGTACAGTCAAAAACAAAATTGGTTAGCACTATAATATTTACTAACGTTTCAGTGGACTCTGCTTCATCCCTTTTAGAGGTAAATTGCCAATTTGTCTCTATGGCTCCCTGGTTGCGAAGAAGGGAAGTGAATTTATTATATTTCTAACTCTCAATTTACTTCTGATAAATTTAAATGTGAATTTCAAGACAGTTTAATTTTCATGAAAGCCAGTTGGTGTTTTTGTAGGTAATTTCATTATATACAAGAGTTCCAGTAATACAAACCTTTGCTTTAATATGGTGGACAGTTTAAGATTACGGTAATCTGGAAATAAGAAGCTATTTTTGTCGCTGACTGTACATTTAGCTTAGTTAATTACACAATGAAGTATGAAACATAAATAATATTAATTTTATTATTTGCTATTGAAATGTTCACGAGGTGAAACGAAACGTTATCTTGTATCTTTATCTTAAGGAGGCAAGCGAATGCACGGCGATTTATTTATCTTATCTTAATTAAATATAATATAATTTAATATAATCGAAATTACTATTTTATTTATTAGCCAAATAACCTTTACGATCGATAGGTAGCAGTAATAGTATATTAATTTATGGTATACCAAGAATAAAAAAGGTAGCTGGTTGATATTACTTATATAGTATAAAAGGAAATAATACCGCTTGTCACCTTAGAGCGTTTTCACATTGTCCGATATCCGACATCCGATATCGGAGGAAGTCAAATGTATGAGATAAATATGTATCTGTCTTTCACATTGTCAGGCCCGATATGGGTTATTGGAGCTAACATCATTGTTTTGGCCCGATATCGGATCACAAAGAGACTAAAACAGCGGCTGCAAGCAATTTTCAACCTTAATGACATTTTCTTATTTACGAGTCTTTTCGCGTTAATCGAAGACGCTGATTATGAATATAAGAAAAAAAAATCAATACCGTGTCATGTCAATAAGGTCGAAAATTGATTGCACTTTATTTCTATTTTTTTCATCCTTAGCATCCCTAAATAGACTGCGCTTTCGAGCAAATGGCCGTATCGGGTTGATTTTATCGGATAAATGTGAAAACAGCACAAGGTGTCGGCTATCGGAATTCGGCTATCGGCGTCCGACACCGATATCGGATATCGGATGAAAGTGAAAACGCTCAAGTATAATCTGTACTTATATTGCACTAAGAGAGTTTTCATACTATACAATACCCGATATCCGATTTCCGATATCGGAGGGAGTCAAATGTACGACATATGTATCTATCTGTCTTTCAAATTGTCTGGCCCGATATCAGTAATCGGAGCCGACACCGCTGTGTTAGCTCGATATCGGATCACAAAGAATTTTCGACCTTAATGACATTTTCTTAGTTTTTACACAAATTTTTACCACCAGCGATTAAGGACATATATGTGTATAAAACCGACTTCACACACCGATAACTTATATCAAAGAGACCATGGGTTGACCATTTGTTTTGTTGCAACACATCCATACTAATATTATAAATGCGAAAGTAACTCTGTCTGTCTGTCTGTATGTTACGCTTTCACGCCTAAACCACTGAACCGATTTTGATGAAATTTGGTATAGGTGTAGATTAGATCTTGAGAAAGGACATGCTATGTTTGGTCGCGATAACCGACATCCACGCGGGCGGAGCCGCGGGCGAAAGCTAGTAAAAGAATAAATCTTAAAAGAAATGATGTAACTTTATTTCACACAGATTACAAATATTATAAAGTTTACAACGATCCTACATACAGTTTTTAAACATAGGTACATTATAATGTGTAACGTAGACACCTGTACTAATGTACTTAAACATTGTATCAATAAAATAAATACGTCAGTTCTCCTACCTTTTGTATCGATGGGCGTGGGAGCCGCGAGGCTGGGGATCTCCGGCTGTGGGGGCTGCACCCTGGGCCCTGGCCACGTGGTCGTACCTCCAGAACAGTACCGGGGCCTAGTCGCCTGACACCCGTCTGCCGCGTCACGGAGTGTAGATGCGTCTGCTGAATATTCTAGCGAGGAGAAATGACAGTGGAATGTTAAATAGAAGTTTTAAAATGAAAGTGACGCGCTGTAAAGCGTATAATCATATTATTGTACAACTGATTGAGGCTTATTTAGTTCTTTATCCGATAGTACACATACAGTTATAATTTTTGCACTACATGTGTGCAACTCACTATAAATTACTACCTATTTTTGGATGATACGTTATTCTGACATATGTACCACTGTATCCGTGCCCCGAGTACGAACAATATTCGAATTCGTAACGTAACGTTAACGTATCGAGAGAATAAAGCATTGTGATTGGCCGACTGCCTTCTGTGAACCAATCAAAACGCTCCGTTCTTTATCTTCCAAATAGGAGAAATTTCCTACCATCATCATCATGTAACATACTCCCGAAGCGTTAGGCAGAGCTTAGTATACCCCTGGCTAAGGTGTGAATTATACAAAACTGTACAAAGCGTAAGATAAGAAAAGGATCAATTTTACTTTTTTTATCTAAAAATTCGATAACAAAGCTAACCTATCGGACGCTATAAGTAACGAAGTTAAATAATTTACTTACTTCTAGTTGTTGAAGACTGTAATAGACTAGCAGTTTGACCCCCAGGGAACGTCGCGTTTCGCTTGTGTCGACCCTATGGACAATGAGATAAAGTTTCATTTAGGTGTTATACTTCGCCAAATATCAATACACACAGGCCCATATTCTAAAATGTCACTCAGCTGAGATTACACATCGATTTTGGCTGTTTGTCTGGCAGATTGTCTATACGATCACAATTCAGCTGAGTGACATTTTAGAATATGGGCCGTGATTTGAATAGATTTACTTGTAGGTTATAAAAAGACAAACTTTTACTTTATGTATACGAAAGTACCTAATCATTAGGTACCAAAGTACTAAATTATTTGGAGTCAGGACAACATCATCGTCATTCGTCATCTCCACAGTTATTGCTTTTCTTGTCATGTCCTCTTTTACGCAATCTATATATCTATTCTTATGTTCACCTCTGCTCCTAAGAGCGTTTTCACACTCATCCGATATCCGATATCCGACATCCGATATCCGACATCCGATATCCGATATCCGACATCCGATATTGGAGGAAGTCAAATGTATGCGATATGTATCTTTCTTTCACATTGTCCGGCCCGATATCGGTTATCGGAGCCAAAACAGTGGTGTTGGCTCCGATAACCGATAAAGAGAGAAAGAATAACGAAGAAAAACGCTCTAAAGCCCTCTTCATTAATACTTTGAGCATTTCTAACAACTTTTCTCTGACCACTTCTTGTACAATGACAGCCGCTCGCTATTAATTTTACTAAAAATGTACACTACCTAAAACAAAGTCCGTGAAATCCAACTTCATATGGATATTTTACTAGCCGACCCGCCCCGGCTTCGCCCGATGTAAATGTTGAAATCCCCGTACCACCTCTTTGAGCTAAATAATGTATAGACATCTACCGGATTTGTTGACATGATCACTCAATTGTTTTGCCTTCCCGGTACCTCTCCACTAACACTTGAACTTTATAATATAGTATTAAAGTTCAAAGTTACTTTTAAGTATCATTACGAATCAAACGATAAAAGTATGAAAAAGTGTTGATTTTAGAATTTTCAAGGTAATTTTTTTGATTTTTCTCTGCGTAAAAACCATTCCCGTACTCCTAGGAATATTCTAAAAAAAAGAATAAGCGAAATCCGTTGAACTGTTCTCGAGATTTGCGCTTAACAACACATTCAGTGATTCATTATAGATTAAAAATGAAAACAAAATCAACTGACTTGACCAAGCATCGACCGTATGATTATTTAATATAATTCCTATTGCAGATGATATGATATAGATGATTTTAATTTAATAGTAATAGAACTGTAAGCAAGCATGAAATGATGTAATATGACTCATTTGACAATAACAACGGTAGAAAGTGACTATCTAATGAATTATTACGTATAAAGATTGCACCTATGATGTTTGAAAGTCTTTTAATCTTTGGGCAATGATTTGATGCCAAAATTGTGCCGTTAAAAAATTTGCAATTATGTATATAGATTGGGATGATCATAAAGTCATTGACTTTTATCTTTCGGCAATGATTTGATGCCAACATTGGTCCGTCAAAAACTATTACAATTAGATTTGTAAATCTGATGTTTTCGCACGACATAGTCTCTTGATTTTTTAATGATCTTTATAAAAAATTTACAGTGTACACGATTTTGTTATTGTATATTATGTGAAGAGAGAGTTTTAGACCTGTATTTCATAAGGATAAAATAAAGAAGTTATTTCGTGCGTAATGAACAAATCATGATGCGAACAACCTTCATCAAATTTTTGATTGCCTCTGCGCTTGTGATTTAGATTATATAATACGCAGTTTTAATTAAATAAGCTCCTTCAACTTGACATGAAGAAGGTTGTTGTACCAATTAATCAGGTTTTTATACTGAGACCTGTGTGCATATCTCCGAAAGAGTGAAGACAGATGCAGTTTACAAGTCTTACGTCCACTAATTGGATTTTATAATTTAGAACCCACGTAACAGGGGATAGTTATTTTTTGTCTAAAGGCACCTGATCATCTCTTCTGAAAGCTAGTACCTACCTCCTATCAAGGTTAGACGAATTTTCATAAGTGAAATATCATTTTCAATGAACTGAGACGAGTTTACTACTCTTTTAATTTAGCTTTATTTTGACTAAGCCAACTTTAGTATAACCCAGCTGAATAACGGATGAGGTTCTGTGACAAGCTTCCCTCTCAGAATTGTGGCCATTTACAATGGGTGCCGTGTAATAACCAAGATAAAGTAAATATGGAAAGAAAGGCAAAAAGTTGGAATTGACGTAACGGTATTTCCGTCTAATTGAGCAGTCCGACTGGAGAAGTACCTCCGCCCTACAGAATACTGCAGTTACAACCTCGTGTTGTGTTCCCGGCGGTGAGTAGGGGAGAGGTTTTGTGCTGTCAGTGGGAAGACCTAAGACTATTCCTGCTTTTTATTCTACACTAATGGCACAGAAACTCTCTGTGTTTACAGGGTCGGCAGCGCGAGTGTGACTCCCCTGGTGTTGCATTCGTCTATAGGCCACGGTAACCACTTGCCAACATATGGACCTTGTGCTTGTCTGCACCTCGGTTGTATTAAAAAAAAAACACGAGTGATAATTCGTTGGTAGAAGAAAAAGATTAATCAATATATGGGATTGACATATTATGATTACGACTGTCAGAAACGTCCAAATATGCGTCGAACCAATACGTTGATTATTCTATTACATGTACAGTCGACAAAATCGATAGTATCTCACCTTTACATACAAAGTTTTATTTAAATGTGGGATACTATCGATTTTGTCGACTGTACCACTTGTCTAGGGAGGCTGTTCAGTTGACGATGAATCACAAAATCAATCAATATATAGTTAATGAAATCTATGTCACCGGCACCGCGCCCATTGCTGACAACTCTTAATTACTTCCTACAACACTTAGGTGGATCAATTAGCCAAGATTCCAATCCAACATCTCTATTACCTTTCCCAAAGAACCCATACTTGTGTTGGTACGAGTACACGGTGTCCGGTGCAGCAATGTGAAAATGGCTAGATGCTATCTGTTAATTGTTCGAAAGCACATACCAACTGACTCGTTAGGTGCTTGAATTTAATAGGGAATTTATCAGGAGATATTGGATATCTGTGTGTTGTTAAGGTATGTAATGATAGCTTGTAAGTGTTGAGAAGTTATTATCTAGCTGGCCCTCCGCGGCTGCACCCGGCATTCAAAGAATTACCTTTAAGTTAAGCTATATATCCTCAAAATTTATCAATACAAATATTCTTTATTATACACCAAAAGAAACAAATTCAAAGAAATTATGCAACAATGTAATGTACAATGGGCGGGCCTTATTGCGAACAGCAATCTCTTCCAGGTAATCTTTGGATGGATTTCTATGCACTCCTGGTGCATATAAATCACACGTGGGTTTTTGGTGTAGAAATACAACAACATAATAATGTATGGGTTTTATGATCACTGCTCTGCTCCCTTGTGATGCCATTTAGACTATAATTTTCTTCGATTAACGTTAAAATATTTTTTCAATTTGAACGAGTTAGTTCCTAATATTAGCGCTTGCAAGCATATAAACAAATTCTTCAAAGTGAAAAACAATTTTGTTTGTTCAATATAAAACAACATGGTTGTTTCTTAATGACGTCAATAATAATTCTACTTAAGCTTAGTTTAGTACCACCGCTTCCAAGGCGCTGGCGGAGAAGAAACGGCGCGACAAACTCCACTGCGGCATTTTTAAGACGTCAACTTACAATATTCTAACCCTAAGGCTAAATGTGGACGAATCGAAGACGAATCTTAAAAAAAAATACAATAAAATAATTAACTTAAGTCACAGAATAGATAATAGTACTAGCGTACTTAAGTTAAAATATGATAAAAAATACAGTATTATGCCGTAACTACAGCATTTTAGGAGGTGTCTGCACCATACTAATTTTATAATATTAGTATAGATTAGTATAGTTAACCCTTTGTGCACATTCAATCCCCTTAGAAACTATAATTAACTTCGCTTACGTTTCGCAATCGTCGTACCAGTAATTTCTCTTCGTTGAGTTAATCGGTTTAAATGGATTAATTGGCGAATGACTCGGAACTGACCTGACTCTTAGTGAATTTATAACAATTGAACTATTTTGAGAGTGAAATTGCGCTACATCGGATTCAGTTTTGATACGAAAGTTCAGATCGGAATTATTTCTTTGGTTGCTTATTTACGCCAAAACGTCATACTCGTGAACAGATGTTACCATTCACATGGGATTTTTATTGTTTAGTCACATAGTACCGTAAAGAAATGCTATTTTACTACCAGAACTACGTTCATAAGAGATTATTTTCTTTTAGAAGTCAGTTACATTAAAAAAAAACGCCATGCTCGTGAACGGGTTCTACCGGTTACATGAGAATGTCATTTACTCACTCACAATAAAATTCGTCATGCTCATGAAAGAATAGTCATATGAAATTTATCTATTTACACCAAAATACGTCATGCTCCTGAAAGAATGATATGTCTTACTATTCCTAAGCCATTTACGTAACTGTATTTCCTATTCATATATGTATAATATCTAGGTGGTAGGAGCTTTTTTATTAATCTAGACTAGGCAAAAACCTAGAATTTAATATAAACAATATTCGCGTGTTGATAAAAAAAGTTATGAATCACCTCCATAGAAAATATAAAATTAATTGTTTCGAACATAAAACAATAATGAAATCGGTGCTTCGGCGCCGCCCGGCCCGTTAGCTAGTTGAAATCTCGATTAAGGACGGTTACACACTGACGACTTAACGTGATTTATATGTAAATGTATAAGTTATGTTATGGTATAAATGCTTAAATCTTCTATTGTAAAAATAAAAGTATCAGTGTGTCCCGCTATGAAAATATAAGTAAAAATTTAGATTTTCTTTTACTTTGAATTAAAACAATTTGTAACAAATTCTATCGCAATTTATTTGATATTATTTTATTTTTCACACAAAGCCTGACCTCTTGCTTGCTTTTTAGTCAAATCGCGTATCAGATTGTATCAAAATTTTATTTTATTGAAATAGTCGCAGTCGCGTCGTTAACGTGTCCAAGACCCGTCGCCCCTAACTCAATGCAGACGGGTCTTTGAACTGCACCAGGTCGGATTTTACGAGTAGTCGTGATAAGCGAGGAAACGGATAACAGCAGTGCTTATCGTAATAGTAAACAGATTGTTTACTGTTAACTATGGTGTGACGGCGAGGAAGTAATTAATTACTAAATTGTTTGTGAACGGTGTTACGTGCAATGAGATATTAACATCATGCTCGTGAACTGATAGCTGGCATGATGTAAAAGTAATAATGAATAGTATGTTCTGTCTATATAATACACGGAAAGCGCATGCGGATTGTCATTTTAATTTGTAAGCGTTGAGTCCGAGTTTTTACAAGGCGATATGATTGACGGCAAAAGGTTTGAATCTAGGAAAAGCAGTTCGTTGTGCTAATTTTTCTACGTCTTTCTCTTGTATGCCTCAAGGAGTGAAGTGAATTTAGTGTATTTCTAACTCCTTTTCAATAACATTGCTGATTAATATCCTACACCGAGACACTACTAGGAAGTTTATAAATATGTACCTAAGTCTATGTAAATCTTTACTACTATATATATTTCCGATGTCCTGTATAATATTATTAGTATGTATGTTTTATTATATAATGTACCTCTATCTGCGTACCTTCAATACCTATTTATATATAATCACTTCCACTCAATTTTAATAAAAGTACACCAAACTGCCCCAAATCTCTACGCCTATTTTTTTCTCCATCCTATGGTTGCCTGTAAGAGATTGCCTCAGTGCGATAAGGCCGCCAATTGTGTACCACGTGAATTGTCATTTATGTTTTTTTGGTGAACAATAAAGAGTCATATTATTATTATTATTATTAATACTACGTTTAGTCAATATACAAGACGGGACTTAAACAGTCGAATAGCGCCTTACAGTATTGTACTGTATGATTGTGACATTACACATTGAATCCGGTATTTCGTAAAAATAAAAGTAGATGTCTCCACTGCCACTAAAAGACGAATGTATAGGGACACACAAGCACACTTCAAGACGTTCCTAGCAGCTCAGTTGATCAGAGCATGTCCTCTGTAAATGACTGGTCACGTGTTCAACACCAGGAGGTGGGATTCGACGGAATTTCTGTCCAATTGAGCAATCCGACAGGGGAAGTGCCCCGCCTTACAGAATACCGCGGCCATAATAACCTCTTGTTGTGTTCCCGGCGGTGAGTAGGGTACCCAGACCTCACTGGAGATCAAAGGCTATTTCTGCGGCACAAAAACTCTGTGTTTACAGGGTCGGTAGCGCGAGTGTAACTACCCTGGTGTTGCACACGTCCAAAGGCCATAGTAACCACTTTCCATCAGGTGGACCGTGAGTTTATCTGGCACTTCAGTGGTATGAAAAAAAACTTGACGGAGGTTGATTATTTTCGATCTAAATCGATAGGAAAAGTTACAATAACGGCACAAAAACTCTCTGTATTTACAGGGTCGACAGCACGAGTGTAACTCCCCTGGTGTTGCACACGCCCATAGGCCACGGTAACCACTTTCCATCAGATGGACCGTTTGTCTGCCGCCTTAGTGGTATTAAAAATAAAAACGTCTTCGATGTTGATTATTTCCGATCTAAATCTATAGAAAAAGTAAGCATAGGTATCTACTAATTGCTGCGAACTTTAATTAAACACTACTAGGTGGTTTCTGGTGTACAGGACTTACAACTATAGGAATTACGATGGGTTAAGCCCTAAAATACTTTAATGCAAGAAAAGCGGACCACATGTCCCGTGTTCCCTCTGATACTCGATACGTGCACGGTCAATCAGTGCTTACATAAACGTATTATAAGATATGATATTACTAGCAGGGGCTATCAAGTATAATGGCCGGCTACTACACATGGACGTCGGTGGTCATACGAAGCGCCGCGTCATCACTTGTCGTCACGACTTGACGTTAGTCATAGTGTGGACTTATATTTTGATTTAAAATTTACAACCCGGGAACGATTCTATTCGTTACCTTATTTATTCCATTCGTTATTCTATTCGATAACCTACCTAACTACTATCTATTCCATCACTATCCTTCCAATACTCAAACACCATATAATTAGTATTAAAACCCTTTGACTGATGGGTTTGAGATAATTACACTGTATCTGGCATATTTTAATTAGCTATTAGCTGTGTGGTTCCCGTCAAAGTAGAATTTGGGCCAACCCTTCTCTTCCCATGTGGTGTCGTACAAGGCGACTAAGGGATAGGGCTGATTAACTTTAACATCAGACAGATACGTACAGCCCAGACTCAGCCTCAGATGCACGGCTCGAGTCAACAATAGTGCCCGGAATACGGCAATAGGCTCACCCCCTGTTACGTGGGACCGAATACAGATTGGTGAAATGTGGGTGTTGATTCACCTCTGCCTAACCCTCCGGGGATAAAGGTGTGATTATATGTATGTATGTATGTATGTATTAGCATGGAAGATCCATGCTAATCCAACCAGATCATATCATAATAACATCGTATTTGTAACGAGAGGCGATACGGCGCCGACGGGTCACTGACCCGAGCTTTTGATACTACCGCTCATTGTTACATTTCTTACATATATAGGTACTGGTGTAATATAATGACCTAAGTGGAACTAAAAAAGTGGTTTGGTTCAGGGATCGAAGAAATATTAGTTTTACATGTGGGCAATATAATGCCCGAAAATATATAATGCCCCATTTCTTGATCAGTTTGACCAGGAGGTACCAACTGATACCCTTGGCGGGTGGCGTTAAGATACCTACTGATCCAGTACCAGCAACTCACAGGAATCTGTTCCCAGGATGAAGAAATTAATAGAATTATTGTGTGGTCTGCTCACCTGCCTGTTGGAAAATGGACGAGGCTCTAGTATAGAGCTTCCTTTTGGGTTAGGGGTCAATCGGTCGGGAGAGGGGGGGGGGGGGGGGGTTGAAGGGGATGGAGTTTGCAGGCAACTGGGACAGTGCAGGGATAGACTCTATTCGTTTGTATATCCTTAAAGAGGTAGGCAGTAGAGTAATAGCACCCAAATTTCACCAACATTTTCATAACCTGTATTTACTGCCGGATGAAGGACAGCCCTTAGGTATAGAATTCGAAATAAACTTCAATCTTTCAATTATTATCGACAATTAACGGTCAGATTTCTTAAACTAATTGGTCTAAATACCGATACAGCGAGTCCAAACTCAAATTTTATTGCAGCCCGATCCAGTTATGTTGTAACCCAGAGGTTCTCAAAAATTTTCAGTCTATAGCGCACTTAGGCCCCCGTCGCGAGCTCAGTAGCCTGAGGGAAAGAAAAATAGAATCGCCGCCGCTGAGTAATGGACACAATCGCCGCGGCGGTGGTTTGAGTCCGAAATAATCGCAGCGGTAGCGATTTGAGTTCGAAATAATCGCAGCGGTAGCGATTTGAGTTCGAAATAATCACATCGGTGGCGGTTTGAGTCAGAAATAATCGCCGCGGTGGCGGTTTGAGTTCGACACAATCGGCGCTACGATGGTTTGAGTCAAACATAACCACCAAGGCCATACCGGAACTGGGTATCCGAGGGGATTGCTGCAGGAAAAAAATCAGCTGTGAAGAAGAGCGTTTCCTGGCGCCCCTATTTAGAAAGAAAGAAAGAGGAAAGAAAAGAAATAAAAAAAATACTTTCTACGGGGCACCAGGGTAGTAGTTTAGGAACCACTGTATAATTATAATCTATTTTATAAAAGTATTACATAACAAATTATACCAACACAGGGCATGTCCAATTGCTATAATAACCCCTATTGTGATGGCCGAGTCGTTACAACCCGTTCGTTCAGTAATTAAGCATCATACTATTAAAAAAATGGAAATTGGTCGTGTCTGTACATTGGGAATTAGACAAAAATACTTTGGTTCCGTTATATTAACGATATTGATTTTTTTTTTGGATTTCTTGTCTATTGTTTCGCGATGGACGCAAAAACTAAACGGATTTCAATTTGGTCAGATTAAAAACTGCCATTTATACCATTGACAACAATTGATTGAGTCGAAAAGGAGATATAACCAGAATCACGATAAGTGTTTCAAGAGAAGCATTAGGAGGCTTCCACATGGTCGGCAGCACGAGTATGAGACTCTTGGTGTTGCACACGTCCATAGGCCACGGTAGTCACTTTGCATCAGGTGTTCGCTGTGCTAGTCTGCCATCTAAGTGATATAAAAAGTACATCACATGAACGGAGCTGCGGGTAACAACTAGTTCGTACTAAGATTGTTATGTCCAATAGCTGATCGATTCGACATGGTGGTGAGATTCGTATGTCGGAATCTTTTAGTGGTCTGCAAGGCCATGTGCTTAAAAAACCGGCTCCGTTTCTCTATGTTGTGTTATGTATGTCTTATTGACATGTTATGGCGACAAGGTACTGATAATAATCATGTTTAGAATGTATTGCTTCAATGCAGTCAAGGGTGGACAGGACACCCCTGAGAGACCATGACAAGATAGACAAACTATACGATTTAGATAAGCACTAATTGCGTTTGGACATATTAATATTTTATCATACCTACATATATTTTATTCCACCGAAATTTATTAATTTTATATTTACTTTATTGTACGCCAAGTACGAAATTCATGATACAGAAATCAATAACAGAAGAGCAGTACAAAGGGCGGCCTTAACACTTTAAACAATTTCTAGCCAGGCAACCTTTACTTTAGATGGAAATGTATGATAGTTGATTGGCAGTTGATAAATAGATATCAATTACATCATATACATACTTATAATACATAATTATATGAATACATACCTACTTAAACATATATAAACACATCTAAAAATATTCATACTTAAAAATATACATAAACATAATATATATATTTAAACAGATATGATGATAAACTATGTTAAACGTGATATACTGGACAAGAAGTGCACCTTAACCATTCGTTTAAACTTCACCAATGTCTAAGCTCTTCTTATTTCCACTGGCAGCTCATTCCACAGGCGAACAGCTGTGACGGTAAAAGAATTATCATTAAATTAGCTACTAAATGAGGCTTTAACCGACCAGCGAGTACTTTTTCATAGGCTGTAGGCTGTTCTTAGTCGCCTTTTACGACCCCCACGAGAAGAGAGATGGCCCATTCTATTTCATCGGAAACCAACATGGAAATTTTGTTTGTGTATTTCAATGAGTTAAATATCTCACCCATCTTAAGACTGGACCTGGCTAGTACTGCTTAGGCTAGTAGTGCTTAGGCTAGTACTACTTAGGCTAGTAGTGCTTAGGCTAGTACAGCTTAGGCTAGTACTGCTTAGGCTAGTACTGCTTAAGCTGGTACTGCTTAGGCTAGTACTGCTTAGGCTAGTACTGCTTAGCCCAGCAATGTGTTAACCTACTCAGTATCAATAGCCACGAGCCTTGCAAAAATATACGATTCTTATTTGCGTAGGCAATATAGTAGTGCAAAGAACATAATATGTACGGTGTCCACATAGTTCACGGTGGTTGATTTTGATGGATAGCATCATTCGACATGACGGACAGACAGACGAACTATGTATGAGGAAAAATGTAATTAAATATTTATAATTTCGGATTCAAATATATGTACTGGTAGATTAAATATTTGACGTCATGAATATCTAATAATGTAATTCAGTAAATTGTAATTCAGAGGATCAGATCATGTGTATGTTTCTCGATAAGAACAGAAGGCGAATTCTATTAACAAAAAATTTTTAAATTCAGTCTTGATATATGTCAACATCAAATAAATTAACAAAAACAAGTTCTCGTGGTAGTTATTAATGTTCAAAAAAGAACATTGACATCGAAAAGATTCACTGAGTTAACTGAGTCGGTTAGCTGAAATATGGGCCTATGTCTATAAAATTGTAGTTAAGATTGCCGCAGCAGCGCTCGGTTACAGGCTCTAATGATTCAATTGAGTCGTCTCAATTGAATCATCACAACTTAAAGCTAAGCCTAAAGGTAACGTTATATAAATCGACTAGCTTATGTCCTTTCTCAATGTCATAAGGTATGTTTTCAAATTTCAACAAAATCGGTTCAGGGATATAAGCGTGAAGACGGACAAACAAACAGATAGACACATACACATTCCTATTTATAATATTAGCATGGATAACATAATTATTATTGTATTAAATTATTAACATGTTAAAAAATAATTGTCATCCATTTTGTGTAATTTTGTTCATTGAACTTTGTGTCACGTCAGTTCAGAAGACAGTTTAAGAATTTAAAATACTTAAGTTGTCGCTATAAAAGAGTTTATTGCGAGGAAAAATAATTACTTAATCTGAACTATTATTTAAAAACTTTTGTACAGTCAACATCGATGTTGATGAAAAAAGATTATAATACTAAAAAAATTAAAGTCAAAAATCATTTATTCTGTATAGACCATTTAAACGGCACTTAAAACATGTCAAATTGAAAAAATAAAATTCAAGACTAGTTTAGCAAACTGACCACCGGTTTGAAACGCGGCCCCGACCTGAGAAGACTCCGGCAAGAAACTCAGCGGGCATATTTTGGTCTATTTATAAGCATTTGCTTAGTCTACTTAGTCTAAATACAATAGTTTGCTTGAGTAGCATAGTTGAGCGAACAGCTCATTTCTAAGCTTGTTTATTATCTAAATATTCTTGGATATAATAGCCTTTTTGGCACAGTTTAGTATTAATTACATTTTTAAATTTATCCACAGGGTGAATCTCTAATTTCATTAGAGAGCTTGTTAATAAACCTTGGTTTGCCCTATACCTGTTGGTTG
Organism: Eilema caniola; assembly: GCA_949126895.1. Taxonomy (NCBI): domain Eukaryota; kingdom Metazoa; phylum Arthropoda; class Insecta; order Lepidoptera; family Erebidae; genus Eilema; species Eilema caniola. Next base: position 3,333,360 of record OX421466.1, read on the forward strand.
AATGTTCTGATATTTGGCACACACCTTTATTTCGGACAATAATACAATTTAAATCAATAAAACTCTTTGACAGCCTCCGTGGCGTGGCGGTAGTGAACGCGGCCGCTACGCAGGAGGCGCGGGTTCGATCCCCGCTCAGTGCAAATATTTGTATGCATGAATATGTATATTTGCATTGGTCTGGGTGTTTCCATGTATAATATGTATGTATTTACAAAAAAAAAACGTATCTAAGTATGTTTATCCGCATTCTAGATTCCATAACACAAGCTAGTTAAGCTATGCTTACCATGGGTCTAGATAGCGTTGTGTGAAATGCTGTGGAATATTTAAAAAAAAAAATCTGTTTGATTCGCTCTTAATACGAGAGTTTTAAGATAATTTTGAGAGTTAGTAGTCAAGATATTGCTGAAGCTGACTGTAGAACTAAATACGTTTATTCAGAAATCTTATTTTATGATGCGCTTGAGTTTCTAAAATTAACTTAATAATATAATAGCTGCAATCGTAAAACCCCACATTAGGAGCCAAGAAATAGGTGTGTTGGCTTGTTGGGTGCCGTTACACAAATCACGCAGGCAGACACGCAAACAAATTAAAGGATAAATGGAAATGAGATAGTCAGATGGTTGCAGTTATTTTCTATAAGTAATATATACTTACTTTTAAACTCTCCCGTTCCATGATATATATTTAAGAGAACGGGAATTAACGCGATCATGGTATAGGTATTTACATACCTTTGATTGCCTGACGTTTCGACCAGGTTACACCGGCCGTGGTCACAGGCTGACTGGCTCAGCGGTTTGTAAGTACCTATGTCGCCGCCAACTAGTTTAATCAGCCGTCCAATTAACTGCCTAGGCAGTTAACCAAACGGCGCCATTCAATTAACGGCCTGAATGATATTCAGCAGTCACGTTTACTACATCATTTAATAACCTGGATGTCTAATGCTTAGGCCAATCGTAAGATGGGGCATTACCTCGAAATAAGGTAGAAAATAACATTCGGATTTTTATACATATACCTACTTACACTTGTAAATTATATATTTTTTATTTTTTATTTTTATTTTTTCTTATAATTACAGAAAATTAGTGATAGGTTTATAATATTGTGAAAACTACGCAATCCGACTTGTTTTTTTTTTACGTGCGGGAAATCCCCTCGAGTTTCCCCCCCCCCCCCCCGAGCCGGAGGGGGAGCTTATGTCGGACTCGAACTGACTAAGCCGCACGCCGTCTGTCGGTCGATGTGCTAGGTCGAAGGTGAGGTTGTCATGCGACATATCCCTCGCACCCCGGCTGACCCAGGGCCATTCCTCTCGGTCTAGCCCTCCTCGGGAGGGGGGACCACGCAGTCCCCGACTCGCCCCCTGTATGGGGGGGGGGGGGGCGCATCGTCCTACGATGCGCGCCGCCGCCGTGGCCTGGGTATGGGGGAGGGGGGGAGGGGATTCTGCTAGGGTGACGAGCGGCTCCACCCGTCACCCTCAGGCCCGCGCCCATGGGGGCCGGAGGTCAGTCTGCACCCTCTGACGCCCGGGCCGCCTTCGAACGCGGGCAGCGATGTCTGCGAGTCTCGCTCGCTGCGCCGCGTCCGCTCTGCTGTCTCCTTCAGGAGCACAATCCGACTTGCTTACACATACAGCCGGGCTTCGAAGTGATATCCTTGGATGTAACCGGGAAGAACGTTGAGATGATGATGGTAGCGAGTATTCTTGCAGGCATATCTGTTTACGTACTGTCATGCTGACTGTACACCCAATAAAAAACGCATTAACTGATCAAAGATAAAATCGTGACCTAATTTCAAAATTAGAACACAGAATTTCTCCTTAGCCCGCCACACGGGCACATGAACAAAAGCGGCCAATGAGTCACAAAACTGCGCGGGCGCGCGTAACTCGATCCTGCGCTAATTACACCAGTCCATTTGCCGCAACTGGCGTATTGTTCTACTTGACAATGAGCTTCAAACGTAACGTAACGTGAGAAGACGCTGGATTTAATTTGGTTAATATAGGAGATAGAACTGGCGTTAAACTAATATATCTTAAGTGTGTGTTGCTAATACGAACGCGCGTGGTTACGGCATAGCTCAATCAATCATTCCACCGTCCCCAGTCACTCCATTTGGCTACTGCCTTTTACCTTTTATCTTGACATCCTTGACGTCAATTACGTCACAAAAGGTAATCTTTATATGCAGAACGCGTTTTTTGAGTGTCTTTTGAGGATGAAACGGGGTGTTACGGTGGAGGAGTTCAAATCCTTCAATCATATTGCATCAAACCAATCCTCACGCCTCTATTTCTCTCCCTCGTTTCTATAGCGATTTGGAGTCAAGATGTTGGTCCGTAACGGTTGATCAAGTCGAATAAGGGTCCTGTGCCGATATGCGCATGCAGCTGCGACCAAGTTCAAACGAATCGATCGACCGATTACGACCAATTGAAAAATTGGTCGACGAATTGAGTAGTATCTTTATGTTGTCGGATGACCTGGCTCTCGAGGAATGTCCTGATTTTTCAGTGATGTCAGCCGTTCACTGTCTTGTGACATGCGTAGGTTGGCCAAGATTCTTCTAGATTTAATTGTGTTATAAAAGATTGTTCACCGTTTCTAGTAGGTATTTGTTTTTCAAAAAACTTCTTTACTACACAAGTACTTATTATTATGCTAATCGCAAATTCATTTCTAATAAATCCATTTAAATTGATAGTTATGAACATGTTGAGTATTATAATAATTTATATACTAATTTTTAATTTTAATAACTAATAAAATTGTAATTGAAGATTTGCATGCTGTAGTCTGCTACTGAACATGTTTTGCTTGTACGTATTGTAAGATTCATGTTCCTATGTTTAAAGGCAAATAAAACTATTCCTATTCTTAAATTTAAAGATAATAATACCTAAATCACAATAATAAACGAGGTGTGCGATATTTGACTCGTTCCCGTAACTTACAGGAACCTATCACCGTGTTAGTTAGCCTATGTCAGATAATGAGAAAAAAAAAGTTTTTTATATCTATTCTAAGCTGAACTACTTTCACAAGTTTTACTTATTAACTTAAACTATAAACAAACTCTATAGACGTAGTAATTGGCATTACAACCCGGCGTAAAAAATAGCAAATACTTCGGTATATGTTGAGATATACATATGTACATACAAAATTGACATTACCTTAATCACGCATAAAAAAAAATTCATGACATTTTTTGCGAAGCATTTGTTAGAAAAGCTGTGTCTATATACTCGTAGTATATGGTCTAAGCTTATTCATAAATAAATATTTCTTAAGTAAAGATGTTGCACAATATTTCAAGCAAAACAATGATGAGTGATGACGCATAGCATCATGGCGGCCATTATATCTTTATCCGAGACTTCCGAGAACTATGGGGTTATGATGGGGTTTACCGTTACATTACTCGATGATTTAAAATATTCCATTGTATTTAATAGGGATTGGAAAATTAGTTCGCTTTGTATGTATGGGAATTTACAAGCTACAAGCTTTTTCATATTGTCTATCACTTTTTATGATAATTTAAACTAATTATGAATAGCATAGGTACAACCGCGGTAGCCTAGTGGTAGCAATCGACTGTTGAGACGAGGTCGCGGGTTCGATCCCAGGTTTTACCATGGCACACACCAATAACTTTTCGATGCTTTTCGAAGTTATGTGTGTATTTATCGCAGGTTTATAAGTGCCCGGTTAATGGCAATAGGCTCGCCACCTATTACATTGGGACCTAAACATAAATTGGCGAAATGTGGGTGCTAGCACCTCTGCCTACCCCTTCGGGGATATAGGCGTGAGTTTATGTTATGTTATAGGTATCACTAATGACCAAATATTATTTTAATGATTAATTCTATGTTTTAATCCAAAGATTTGGTTTCTCATACTAGAGTATGACAAACCTGTCTAGAGCAATGTTTTATCCATTGGAACTATTCTAGTAAAATAGGCAACCGCATGGCAAAACCCTATTCAAATCGGATCAGTAGTTTTTGGGAAAATGTCAAACATACATACATACATACATTTTGTAACGTCGGTTAAATAGTAGTTATGTGACGTCGAAGCTCGTTTACAACCAAGGGCGACAGGAATTCGTCGCTCAAGTGATGCTGCATGCAATTGTTGGTGTTCATTATATGTGACGGGGTTGGGTTACAACCACTCTTGGGATTCAAACGCGTTTCTAAACAGTCGGATGGGATTTTAGTCGTAAGTATATCAAAGATGGAGGTGAGGAAGGTTGTCGAATATTGTTTCTCGATATAAGGACATGTCCATTATGTTATTTTAGTTTAGATAAGGATCTTTATAACGCAAAACGGGTCTGGATTAGGGATTGCATTGATTTCCCGGTTCTCGAAATCCCGGGATTTCCCGGGATTTTTGACCGTTTACTTCGTCCCGATTCTGAACAACAACTTCCCGTCCCGGTTATTTAATTATTTCATCACTATTCATTTCAAAGATTCGCGCCATTATTACGTTAAAGTTTCGTTCCAATAAGTACTTGCATTGGGAGACGCCTATGTCCAGCAGTGGACTGCAGTGGGCTGATTGATTGATTGAATAATTACATCATAAAACATGTGACAGGCTTTAGAACATTAGTACGGCCTATGTTCTTGATTGTTTACGTTGCAAATGTTTATTTTAGTTACAAATAAACTAAACCGATTATAAAGACTCGATACCGTAATTATTATTTAACATGGTGATATTGGAACATACATAAATGAGACGGCTATTCAGTTATGTCGGACTCGAACCGACTAAAACTGGACACACTCTCGTGTCTAGAGTGCCGAGGTGTAAGGTGGCCCAGTAAAATGTTTCCTGTTCACCTTCGCAATACCCAATTAATTTATTTGTGTTCGGTACAGACTTTTCCGGGACATCCCGGGATTTCCCGGGACGTGCAAGTCTGGAACCGAGAAATTTGTATCCCTCCTCAGAACCGGGAATTGCAAACCCTAGTCTGGATAAAATTGAGCATAGAGACGCCTGTATCTACACGTACATCTTAATTAAGCGATAACTAGATATCAACAAACTGTAACTATGTAACATATTAATAAAACGTAAAATTAAAAAGCAAATAAATATGTATGTATATGTTGTGCCTTCTGTCAGAGGTATACCTTTTGTATACCTACACATATAATTAAATATTGATTTTAATGTGCACAAGACTTTGCCTCTTATTGGATCGAATTCCTCTGTGCACTCCTGGGTTTGCTGGAAGAGAATTTAACCTGAGTTAAGCTCGCCTAATATTTCATTTCTTTGTATAAATGCCATGTAAGTGTACATACATACATACATATAATCACGCCTTTATCTCCGGAGGGTTAGACAGAGGTGAATTAACACCCACATTTCACCATTCTGTATTCGGTCCCACGTAATAGGGGGTGAGCCTATTGCCGTATTCCGGGCACTATTGTTGACTCGAGCTGCGTCTGGGCTGTACATATCTGTTTGATGTTAAGGTTAATCAGCCCTATCCCTCAGTCGCCTTGTACGACACCTCATGGGAAGAAAAGGGGTGGCCCAAATTCTATTCTGCCGGGAACCACGCAGCTTCAGCATGTAAGTGTACATAACGAATAAATAAATAGATAATACTCTGGAATGGCGCAAATAATACTAGGTACTATTTATCCCGGCACAGGTTCAATATTTCAGGCGTACGGAATCGCGCGCAACAATGCTTAAAATCCAAAATGCCCGCTAGGTATTCATAAATTTATAAAACATCATTACAATTCAACTTGTCCTCTGAACATTACAAAAAACTTGATTAGTTATTTAATAATGTATTTATTTCAATGTAAAAATTGCTTCTCTTGTAAGTGTTCAGCAATTTTTGTAGTCGACTATATGCGAGATCTAATGATTAGATCTCGCGTACAGTTAATTGTTTTTTTTTGTTAGTGTTCAGCAATTTTTGTGGTCGACTGTACGAGAGATCTAATCGATTAGATCTAGTTTTAGTAGCACTAGTCGACTATTATACCGGCCTGCTTATGAATTTATTACTTCGTTACCCGACGCCGGTATTACTCAAACCCGGTGAAATTAAACTAACTACGCATACTTTATAATTTGCGAAGTATTAAATTGACCACAGAGCAATACCAACATCTTATTACAGGGCAGGGAACGCAGGGCGTTTTAACATCTATACTAATATAGAATTGTAAAGTTGTCGTGTCTATGCATTGAAGATATTTAAAAAAGAACTACTAATGTTATATTAACGATACCAGTAAACGAAAATATTTTTTTTGGAATTCTTGTCTGTTTGCCTATTTATTCGAGATGGACGCAAAAAATACTAAATGGATTTTGATGCGGTTTTTGTTCAAGAGGTCTTATGCAGACCTAAAATTTTCTCCTTTATTCGAATTAAAATCTAACGTATATTTGATCGCAATCGGTAAAGTAGAACCGGAGATATGTCCAATAAACGGGAGATCCGACATCCACGCGGGCGAAGCCGCGGTCGGAAGGCTAGTGTGTATAAAATTGCGCCGGCGCATATAACTGGTCGACAATTTGCGCACGCGCTGCTTTCGCGGCAGGAAGCGTTGGTTATTACCAGGTTCGTGTTCGTTTAGAAAATTCCGCGTTTTAACTTCCAGACTACGAGGGATGGTAAATATACAGATACATTTTTTGTGCTTCAGGCGGTGAATAGCTACACGGCCCGATCTATGGTGAGCGGTTACTGACTACGTCTTTGAACGTTTACTGATGACGTCTATAAGCGGTTGCAACACTTATAACGGTGTCTATCAGCGTCGCACAGCACTAGAAATGTGTGGGCCATCTGGAAAGAAATGGTCTTGGGTCGGCCGGGGTGCGGTCGATAATATCGGCGGGACAAACTCCTGCGTCTGGTTCGAGGACACTGCCAGACGGGTAGTTTAACTGGGGCGGTAGGTACATCTGTCAAAGAATAACGCAGGTGTCAAAGGCCAGCTCAGCGAGGACAGAAGCTTCGCGTGGAGCAAAATGGCAAAAGCTGGCTTGATCCAGATGTTCAGTACGCGTAAGGACTGCGAAAGCAAGGCCTATCGATCCTTTAGTATAAAGAGTTGTTAGCAAAAGGTGCCAGAAAAGTTACCACAGGGATAACTGGACACGAGAGATATGTCTCTGGCTATCTCACCTACGGCAACTGAAGATCCGTAGACTGCGTGCATTTAAGTCGGTTCGAGTCCGACATAACCACACCCTTGCCCAGCTAGGGGTATCCGAGGGTTTTGCGCACGATATAAAAAGGCATAAAAGATGTCATAACATAACATAAACTCACGCCTGTATCCCCGAAGGGGTAGGCAGAGGTGCTAGCGCCCACATTTCACCAGTTTATGTTTAGGTCCCAATGTAATAGGTGGCGAGCCTATTGCCACTAACCGGGCACTTATAAACCTGCGATAAATACACACATAACTTCGAAAAGCATCGAAAAGTCATTGGTGTGTGCCATGGTAAAACCTGGGATCGAACATGAGACCTCGACTCAGCAGTCCATTGCCCATACCACTAGGCTCACCTATTTCCACCATTCCTTCGTTTAAGCGAAAACGCATGTTCAGTCACATGCAGGTGTCAACATCATTATGTTAGGGTTGCACCCGAGAGTTTTACTTGACCGACTTGGGTCCGTTGATTCTTTCTCCTCCTTTAGTTCGACTAATATGGTTTTTGCAAGCGTAGTCTGAATAGGTACCTACCTACACCCGATATCTATGACGCTGCGAACCAGTCTCTAGCTCCATACTTAATATATATAGAGGTTAGGAATCGTTGCCTGCGCAGGTACCTAATTATGGAACCGTTTGCTCTCGTGTACCATAAAACAAACCACCACTAAACGAGCAATTCGATTACTGGTAGATGCTTGCCCCAACACTAAAACAGCATCCATTCCGAACGTTCTACCCATGTGCACATGTCTTAACAACTTCCTTACTCGCGATAATGCGCGGACACAACACCCGCCTAACTTGGTTTATTGCTGTAAATCTTCCTGGGAAGTGGTGGGAAGCTATGGGAAGTCGACGATTATACTGATAGGTGTGATGCGATCGAGTGTGCGAAAGTAATTGAGTCATCTACGGTTGGATAAAAGTAACTAGAAGTTTAAAGTGATTGGTCGTTTTTAATGGCAATCTTCAATGCAACTGAACTATATTTTAGTTTATGTACCATTAAGGTAGCAAACCAGCATAGTGTACACTTACTGATGATCAGCGGTAATTTAAAACTTAGGTTACAAACCCACAGGTACCTATCATGGTTATTTTCTAGAATATGTGCGATATCAATAAAAAAATATTATACACATGGACATACACACGCACGCATAGACCCTAACACACGCATGCAGACACACCAACGCACACATACAAACACACACACACACATACAGAAAATCACATCTCAATTTTTGTGATATTATTCTCCTTATTTTTCGCTTATAATGTAGATAAGACCTGTTGTACAATTCTCTAGGCATAAAGCGTTAAGCACCACACAGCGATAGCCTTAAAAGAGATTGTCATTGGTCAGACTGGGGGCCTCACTGGGAGATTGTCCAATGACAATCTATCAAGGCTGTTGCGTCGTTCTCGACATTGTATGCACTACTAGTAAAGAAAACTATTCCTCTAGCACTCACCTTACTCCGAGGGTAAACGCTGAGCACGTCGGACCACCACCTCGCCTCTTCCCTACACGTGCCCTTGACGAAGGTCACTCGCTCCGGCGCGGTCACCGCCAAGCTGTACGGGTGACCGGTCACACTGTCGGCCTCAGAAACCTCCAGGACTGTAGTCATGTCTATGCTGGCTTGGGGGACTGTGTCTGGCTGTGGAAGAAAGAAACGTGTGGTTAGCTTAATTGTCATCAAAGTGATTCACTTGACTAATTGGATTTTCGACATCATGCCTACCATTTTGGAAGTGATAGCATTAACCGTGTGATATGAATACAAGTATCCATCTCATCATCATTCGAAGGGTGTCGTAAGAGACGAATAACGGAAAAATACGCAAACGATATCACTGCGAGAGATGGAAAACTCGAAATAAAGCTCTGTACCAAACCGTCTGGCCAGCTATTTTATCATTTCCTTAAAAAAAATCCAGCAGAATAGGCGTTCGAGCAGACTGCAACTGATCGGCTTTAGTCACTGCGCATTGCGCGGTGAAAGTCGGATACTCAACTTTGGGACTTGTGGAATCACTTGCGGCCTAAGCGGATTGTCATTCGGACAGTCAATTTTCGCCGCGCGGCAAAAATCGTTCGGCTTTAGTAACCCGTGTAAACCCCGCATAAGAACCAATTACTCTAGTATGCGATCAACAACCCTAGCCTGTCTATGGTGTAACGATACAATGTACGAGTTGGAGCGTAAAATAACTATTAATATTGTCATCAGTTCTTTAATACCCTTGCCTCGGTCTAGTTGTCTTCACTTGTACATGGAACATTAAATGGCGGTGTAATTTCAAAAACCTAGTTATCTATAGCTGCATAAAGTCGGGTCTTTGCATTTTGCAGGCTCTAAATTCAACGACACTCAGTTTTACACCTGGATTTATCTGAGGACAGATTGTATAGATCGGCGTCGGTAGCTTAGTGGTTAAGGAGTCGGCCTTAAGATCGAGAGGTCCCGGGTTCAAATCCTGGACATTACACTACCGACTTGAATCCACTTCTAGCACAAGCAATTTAGCTTAGTTGGAGGGGTTAGAGGGAATATTAGTAATTTCGATAATTTCAGTTGCTAATATTCTTTTTTTTTTAAAAAGACACAGATTGCCGAAACAGTCTTTCCTCAGATACATCGAGATTCAGAACTGAGTACCATTCTAGAATACAGGCGTTAAACTTCAAGTAAATCTAACAGTCTAAAGCAATATCAATCGAATTAAGAACTAGTCCATTTAGAAATCGGTTGAAAAAGAATATCAAAGCAATTCAAATTCAGAACAAGCTAACCACAAAAATAAACAACCACGTTTACGTTTAAAAATCGAATGCTTATAGCACAGGTATCTCAATTCAAACAGGCTTCTTAGTTTTTAATTCCCCGATAAGAGATACTAATGACTATAATAAAGGAACAGCTCCTGTTCGCTATATGCGGCCTATGAAAAACTGTTTATAATATGGGTTATATTTCTCTGTCGCATTACTCGGCCAATATCATTGCTACCCGTCCGTTTAGTGCTCGGGACGTATTTTATACGCCCCGGGGCGATTAGTTAGACTCGTTGGTGCAGTAATTAATACATGACAGTTAGGGTGTGTATCCATTGGACGGTTTATACACGGTCCGGTTTTAACGTCCGGCATCGTGATGATATCTCCATAGACGTTATCACCTTATTGGCTCAACTCTGACTTCACTGAGTTCGAAGTTCGATTGCTCCTTCTTTTTTTGACGTGGTTCGATTGTCACTTGATCTCCAAACCCCAACAGAAATCCTATACGCCACATCGGCTACATCGGCTGATTAATAGACGAATCATGGAGGTGAGGTTAGTTTGGCGATGAATTTTGTTAGTGGGGTTTTACTATTCACCCATAGTGTACTATTCAAGATGCACCGCAAAACATGATAAAAACATCATCTCCGATACTCCTGAAACTCCAGACTAGTGAAAACGTAGCTTTAAAAATTTAATTATCGGTGGTTGAGTTGATTCCCCTTGAAATTATGTTATTTACTACTCCATAAGATTTATAGGTTCTTGGAGTGAGGGTCTGTGAGGGTTTCAGCAAGATCTGCGGGGCAGAGAGAGGAACCTCAAGCAGATGTTGAGGCTTGTCTCGCGAGTGTAGATTTAAAGTGCCTCTTTACGTCGTACAGTTGACAAAGGAGTTAGGTATACACTTTTTTATAGAACATTGTACGTAAAGTTGTATATGTATCTCCTTTGCCGACTGTACATAAACACTCACCATCACAACTCGTGTTTCTCTCCCTATCCAGCCAAATCTGGTATGAACCTGCCAGTGCGGCATTAAATACAGGCATAATTACATAAACTATTATTAATAATAAAAAACCCGACTGATGCTGAAAAGATCGAAATAAGCAATAATTAATTTTTTATCTACTGTAAGATTTGCAACGTACGGCCTGCTATAAAGCTTCTTTCGATCTTTTTAGCACCAGTCAGGTTTTTTCATTGTTAATAATTTATTTTTTATATACAAATATATTTGCAATTGTCTACTATTTTCCTTCATTTTGATACCCCACTCAATAAATTTGAGTGCAAATCATTGAAATTCGTACGGTGGTTCAGAAGATATGAGGTAATAAAGAATACTACAAACATATACATATAATACACGCGCGAAAAACATAACCCTTCTTGGCGGTCGAGTAAAAAAACCCGCGGTAAAATTAACACTTACAGGGTAGACTTTAGTCACCAGCCACATGCGGCTATAATAACTATATATAGCGTCGGTAGCTTAGTGGTTAAGGAGTCGGCCTTACGATCGAGAGGTCCCGGGTTCGAATCCTGGCCATTACTCTACCGACGTGAACCCACTCCAAGCACAATCAATCTAGCTTAATTGGAGGGGTTAGAGGGAATATTAGTAATATCGATAATTTCGGTTTCTAATATTCTTTAAGAAAAAAACATTCTTTTAACATCACATTATATTCTTCATCTTCTTCATCCTAGCGTTAATTCCAGTCGCATCCGAATCTATTCAACTTGGAGTCTGGGGTCCGCTTTTTACCAGTCAAACTGCGGATTTGGCTAAACTTCGATATTTTCCATGAAGCAGACTGCCATCTGACCTCCAACACCCAAAGGCGATATCAAAGCATTGCAGCTAGAATAGTTCTTGGATTTTTGAGGACTCCAACTACCCGTAACGGCTGCCATAGATGTTTGTATGACAACCGGGACCGACGGCTTAACGTGCTCTCCGAGGCACGACCAGACCAATGCAAATACCCATATTTATGCATACAAATATTTGCACTGAGCGGGGATCGAACCTCCTGCGTAGCGGCCGCGTTCACTACCGCTACGCCACGAAGGCTGTCAATGAATACAGATAATATCTCCAAGGTGATTATGTACGAAGATCACATATCTCCATTAAACACGTTATGAATCTCACCCATTAAGATTAAGAACCAGTTCAATTCATCCAGGGCTTTGCACTCAAACATTGAACCTGGTTCTATCGACAGACCTGGTGGTTAATGGAGCACTGTGTAATTTAGTATTTAGCACTGCTCATGACCTAGTGCTTATCCTAGCGGTATGATAATGTCTTGGTCGACAGTTTGTGTGTGGTTTAAGTGGTAAGAAATTGCAGCGGATGTGCTGTAATCACGGCCATACTTCACTCATCATTTTCTAATTTGTCTTTATTTTCTTTATTTTTCTTTCATCGCTGTTTGAGATTCACTTCCTTTCCACCACCGTTCTCCTCTTAGATTTTAAGCTTCCTCTAAAGCAACCCATTCCTAATCTTTAATGTCCCTTTCTCGATAACTGCTTCTAAATCGCATAGTTTTTTTTCTGTAATTTAGATTAAAAAAAAACTTATTTTCTGAAATAAACTTTTAAAACGGGTAATAAAAACACAACCGGTTGAAGCAGCTGTTTTTTTTTTCTTGCTTTCATCTCTGTTTGCAGTTTTTTCAAGATTCACTTCCTTTCCACCAATAACCTCCTGTTAGATTTAAAGCTTCCTCTAAAGCAACTAATTCCTAATCTTTAATGTCCCTTTCTTCGATGACTGCTTCTAAATAGCATAGTTTTTTTTCTGTAATTTAGATTTTAAAAAAACTTATAATTTGAAATAAGCTTTACCGGTTGAAGCAGCTGCGAGTAGTTATTAAAATATGTATATAGAAAATCTTTTTCTGACGTATTCTATCGTTCAGTTGTACTGTGGCTGTGATCATAATTATATCAGCCACACATAGTCCACTGCTGAACATAGGCCTCTCCTATGGACTTCCAGAACGACCGATCCAAAGCAGCTCGCATCCAGCTTTATGGTCTGTTGCTGTCATAAATACTTTCATTTCTACCGCAGTCAATTCAAACAAAATACGTTATATCTCCTTTCTCATCACTTGCGCCGCTCCAATATGCGCAAACGTCGAAATTGAGCGCTTGACGGGCGTCGCCTGCGCACCCGAGCCTCGACAACAACGGTACAAACTTTTACCATTACGTACATTACATTCAGTAATCTGACGTTGAGATTGCAGGCCGCTATCTCTTACATATTGTATCTATGTTAGAGGAGTACAATCAGCCTCAGGATAATCTTGACACCAGTCTCAAAATCATCTTAAAACCAAAGTGTTAAAAGTACCAAAAAATTGGAACAATCAATCAACAGGCAGGTTCAAGGAGGCAGAACACGACGGTATTTTCGTCTAATTGAGCAGTCCGAGTGTAGTACCTCCGCCCTACAGAATACCGCGGCCATAATAACCTCGTGTTGTGTTCCCGGCGGTGAGTAGGGTAGCCAGAGCACACTGGAGAGGTTTTGTGCTGTCAGTGGGAACACCAAAGGCTATTCCTGTTTTGACTTCTACACTAAAACGGCACTTACAAAACGACAAGTTAAAAAAATATCTAGACTAGTTTAGAAAATGGACCAACGGTTCGAAACGCGGCCCCGACCTGAGAAGACTCCGGCAAGATACTCAGCGGGCATTTTTTTTTGTTGTGAGCGTTTAGCTATAATCACAGATAACATAATACTAAAGAAGCTATAATTTTTGAGGATTATGAAGCTCTTAGCGAATAAAGAAGTGTGTATAGTCGTTTCCATAAAATTAGCATTGATTTAGCAAGTTAAGATACTAAAAATTAAGCTTTATTGAATTAAATTAACTTTATAATCTATTAAGCTTCTATATGTAGATAATCCTTATACTTGGATAAGAGGCTTAAATACAGTAAAAGCCCGTAAACGTCAGATCTACGGCATCGTATAAATGTTTTTTTGTGTATCAATATACTATTTTTTTAATTTTCTTTAAACAATTTAGCTCTAAAAACAAATTAAAAATAGTTTTAGAATGTAGGTATCTATCCGGTAGGCTTTCAAGTAAAAATTCAAATTGGGAATTTTTCTGTTCTTAAAAAAAAAAAAATTAGTTGCTTCGTTGCGACCGACGGTTCTTATTTTATCGTTTTTATTTATTTTTACTATTAAGTATCATGACGTCACAAATATTTTATTCATACAATTTTTCTTATAGCTTACCGTTTTGACGTTTATTAAAAAGTAATTAATTTGACTGGTCAGTCAAATGCCCAATTGTCAGTTGCTGAAGGATGTTCGAATCGAGGTCAATCATAAGATAATTCGTTCAACTAAGGGCCGGTTTTTCAATGGCCAGATAAAACATCAGATACCTATTGTTGTAAAGTTGATAATATTAACTGACATTTTAACAATCGAATAAAATATTCCAATTTTTCAACACACAGATAGCAGTCAGATGACTACCCTACTGATTTTTGTTACTAGCTTCACACTAAATCAGCGAGAGCAGGACGCACTTATGTATATTTACAGATTTTAAAAAGAGACAGCCAACTTTCACCGCAGTGACAGCGGGTGTCTCGATTTGACAATATTCATAACCACAAACGTGTTGTTATTTTCAATTTCTCTTCTTTGGTGTGATAGTGTGATTTCGGTTATAATAATGGAAATTATATATAAACGTGAACGGGCAACAAAGTTCGCTTAGAATTAGTAGAGTTGCGAAAAGAACACGCATTAAAAGAACATGCCTTTGTGGAAGAGGAACACAATCTCAAAATGTTACATCTACTCTAACTACATGATGAAAAAAGGAAACAAGAGCTTCATGAAATCCTTGTTCGTCAGTTGAACAATAAGGAATATATTACCAAACCACATAATTATAACGTTTTAACTCAATGATTTAATTTTACTAACCGCGAATCCTACTTTTTTTTTTACGTGCGGGAAATCCCCACGGATTCCCACCCCTCCGGAGCCGGAGGGGGAGGTTATGTCGGACTCGAACCGACTAAACCGCACGCCGTCTCTGGGTCGTAGTGCTAGGCCGAAGGTGAGGTTGTCATGCGACATATCCCTCGCACCCCGGCTGACCCAGGGCCATCCCTCTCGGTCTGGCCCTCCTCGGGGACCGCGAATCCTACCAATTTTATTAACGCGAAAGTTAATAAGCATGGATGGATGGATGAATGTTTGTTACTCTTTCACGTAAAACCTACTGAATGGATTTTAATAAAACTTTGCAATAATAAAGTTTATACATCAAACTAACACATAGGCTAACAATTTATAACGATAACCGATATTAAAGCGATAACCTTCATCCATGCGGGCGGAGCCGCGGAGAAAAGCTAGTAGTTTTGTACATCTTTCATGATTATTTATTCTTTAATTTAGGCAGATATTGCGTCAGTGGTGGGTCCACTGTAATACCTTCATGGATGGTTATTAAATTATAGTTAAACTTTTACCGTAGCTGATGTAATTACTTTCTTTATAAAACATTTGTGAATAAACTTTAATGATTAACTACTATAAAGCCTAAATATAAATCAATTTCTCTATTTATTTATAACTGATCATTGCTTTTTTTTACTAAATTCCTATTAAAGATTACTATCACTTTCCCAATTGCATAATTTAATTCGATTAAATTTAAACTTTAGTCATGAGTTATGAAGCTAGATTCATATTTGGTATACACATTCTAACCTTATCTAACCCAATAAGTTGGAGCGAGATAGAGCATTCATTCAATATGAATTAAATAATAAATTACAAAAGTGATTAATGTTCAGAGATTGACAATAACATGGCTTAATTTGATTTATAAGATAACTTTCGCTGTCCTAAAATGGTTTGATTTAGGCTGCGCGGGCGCAAGTACTTGTTATGTCACTGATACCGTACTGTGTCTATACTAGCTATGCTAGGAATATGATCAGACCTGTCGCTGGCCCTTTTTGCTGCACCGACAGCCTTTGTGCACTGTTAGCTAGATAAGGGTTAGTAAGGTTAGGTAATAATGACCTCAGATGAACCCACAAGCCGATGTACTGCACACATTGACGAATGAAGCTCGTGAGCTGGCTTTCTTTTAGAGATAGGCGAACTAAACGGTACTATCCAAGATAAAGTAAGTATAATGAAATAGGAGAGCGAATGACGGATTCCAATAAGTAGCAAGCCTTGGATGTAACCAGGATTGGCACTCGGATGATGATAACCTAAGTGAGATCTATAATGCGAGTTTATTTTTATATATGACACATGAACATAATTTCAACTTCTGGTAGTAAGCTGAAGGCAAAGTCTGGGAGAAAGTCACTATTGCAGACACAAACATTGTTACAATACTCTGGCAGCTTTACAGCCTCATCAGATGCTTTTTCAAACCCTGCTTAAGAGCGTTTTCAAACTCATCCCATATCCGATATCGGAGGAAGTCAAATGTATGAGATATGTCACATTGCTCGGCCCGAGATCGGTTATCGGAGCCAACACCACTGTTTTGGCCCGATATCGGAACACAAGAACTAAAACAGCGACTGCAAGCAATTTTCGACCTTAAGGACATTTGCTGAGTTACATGTCTTTTCGCTTTAGTTGATGACGCTGATTACGAATATAAGAAAAAAAACTCGATACCATGTCATGTCAATAAGGTCGAAAATTACATTTTTCTTTTTTTTTTACTCCTAGCATCCCTAACTAGTCTGTGTTTTCGAGCAAATGGCCGTATCGGGCCGATTTTATAGGATAAATGTGAAAACAGCACAAGGTGTCGGTTATCGGATGTCGGCTATCGGCGTCCGACATCGATATCGAATATCGGATATCGGATGAATGTGAAGACGCTCTAAAGGACCCGGGACTGTAGGAAGAAGAAAACACGTGTTTTATACATCATTATCATCATCATCATCAGGCTATATTAGTCCACTGCTGGACATAGCCCTCCCCCTCCTCCCTCCCGGTGTTTTATACGCTGGTAGAGAATTCCAACACTTCATGGTGAAACTCGACATGGAATTTCTATTTAACAGAATACCATTACTATTAACATTATCTGCCTAACACTTAGGTCCGTAAGTCTAACTGCTATTTCCCTTTTGATTGAACCGAAGTTGATTTGTGGCGCTTGAATTTATAACTATTGCGGGTCCGAGGTTGTATCAAAGGTTTTATGGCATAGGCAATTCAAGCAGGTCCAATGGACATTAATTTTGTCTCTACGTACATAACGGCTCGAATCTGTTCAATGCAGGATGTTTATTCCCTATGACAACCGCCGGACACTGCTAGGGTTAACATTTACAGAATTCGAGAACTGGTAAATAATTGTACAGTCTCTTGATGTTTGTAGAAATGTCCAGATGTGTTTGTATTTGTATATTGGATAAAATTTTCTTAATTCGAGAAGTGGTAAATAAATAAATTTTCTAACTTTTAAACTCTCGCGTTCCATGATATATAATTAACGAAACGGGAATTAACGCGATCATGGTATAGGTACTTACATACCTTTGATTGCCTGACGTTTCGACCAGGTTACACCGGCCGTGGTCACAGGCTGACTGGCTCAGCAGTGGACGCCCGCCGTCTTCGAATCCGTGAGGTAGTAGGTTCTTCATCTACCCGCACATTTTCAATATTTTCTTGTCGCCATGTACCGTCACATACCACACTCACAGTGTCCCTATTACGTAAGCAAACTGTCCGGTGTCTATCCGACTGCGTAGAAAAGCGAGGTTGCATGTTTTTCATCACTGGATTCCATGTTGCAGATAATTTAAAACCATCTTCCCGATTGAAATTTTTATGTTTTTTGATTTCAATCGCTTCACGTACAGCTCTTGAGTAAAAGTGACGTTCCTTGGAGAGGACTTGCGTATGGTGAAATTCAATCCAGTGATTGGTGCCTGCTTCTAGCAGGTGCTCTGCAATCGCCGATTTGCTCGTCTGGCGATTCTTTACAGCTGCGATGTGTTCTTTGACCCGTTCAGCAATAGTCCGCTTCGTTTGGCCTATATAGGAACTACCACAGCTGCAATCTATCTTATAGACACCTGGACACTGTAACGGTAAGACATCCTTCGGTGTGCCCACGATGTTGCTGAGCCAGTCAGCCTGTGACCACGGCCGGTGTAACCTGGTCGAAACGTCAGGCAATCAAAGGTATGTAAGTACCTATACCATGATCGCGTTAATTCCCGTTTCGTTAATTAAATTAAATTTTCTTTTGATATTTGTAGAAATGTTCGAATCTTTTTATACGCATATCTGTTTAATTTTGGAGGCATGACTCTGAGATGAAAGACATCAGATCCATCACGTAGTTGATTTTCTCTTCTCTCTAATCTTTTCGTTATATTCCAATTTTGAGGGCGTTCTTTCCTCAGTCTGTCATACGTCGAGGTTCAAGTAAAGATTTCACAGCAGCCCTGGTCTCTAGCAATAAATGTTAGCATAACACAAATACACTTCCATATGTTCAGTCACAATATATTTCTATACAAATCCTAATGATCCCCTCGAATGCTGTGCTAATGATGCACAGGTTAACACGCTTCCCACAGCGCGGGAGTTGAATCGATCGTGACGTCATAAATCCTAGGGAGGAACTCTAAACAATTAGCCTTACACCTTAACGGACCACGACTACTATAACTTGAGCCGTGCATTCATTTCACGATCACATTAAATTGGTTCAGAGCGTGGGCCACGCGGCTTGGTCATTACCATAGTTGGCACATTATAGATTTGTCATGGAGTGGTTGTGGTACCGTTGGGTGTCGAGATGATTAGGTGGTTGTACCGTTGGGCCAAGGTTGTGATTGGGTCCAATGTTGGTGTTCTTTGTATTGTTTGTAGAAGAAAGTGTTGAATATAAAAGCAGTTATGTTAACTATTTTTAGTTATATCTTAGAAGGCGATGATGACCTGTGTGGTGTGACGGTATTCAGAAGTTGTTGGTTTGATTCCGACTCCATTCAAATATTTGTATAACATGTTTTATGTTTACTCCGCATCATTAAATGAATATTTTTTTTAAGCATTTAGTATAATAACGTTGACTAACTAAAATTGAATATAGTCGACATTCAATACTATAATCTGCGTATATAATTTGTCAGAACTAAAATCTAGAATACCTACCTACCTATACGTGAACCACACCTAATTGTGGCTATCGTACTGTTTAATTTCCCAAGTTTATGAGTCTTGATAACCAGTTATGTGTAGTTGATGGCAAAGCCCTATAATTGGGTTGGTTACCCTATTTACGGGGTAATCCATTAGGCTGGCAACTCTACGTCCGCGTTTCAAAGATTAGCCGTTCCGTGTTAATCAGATATTGCGGTGTCACTTGAGCTATTTGCGCGTGCGCCGGATAGGGTTGTCAGCTGTTAATATTAATATGCAAATAAAATTTAGGAGTATTTATTAAGTTGTATTTATTGCGTGAGCTTGAAAAGGATTTGTTAGGTTCTAGATTAATTGAATATCCATATATATATCCGTTCTAGTGGGATTCGAATGGATTGTATTCTGATGCTGATTTTGACATGTGATGTCTGACGATGAAATTAATACTATAAGCATGCTATTCAGGTCTATGCTATTTATCATCATATCTCAATCGGTCGGTCTAAGATTGGCTCAAGTTGGTCCGGTCCACCTGCTGACTGATGGATCGTTGGTAGGGTTAGACGGTAGTTGTTTTCGTAAAAGTCAAGAATAATTAATCTATGAGGAAAGTACTAACTCTGGATAAAACCGATTGACTCAAATGATGCTTAGGGATGAAAGGGTTGTCAAAAAAAGAAATGATCTAAATCGATGGACTGCAATGATATATCTAGAAAAGGAGTGCGTGTTAAATGACTGAAAGTAGAAATGGATGGTAAAAGCCCACGTTTTCAGTATTGAGGTGACGATGATGTGGATACTTTGCACGGATAATTAGTATATAATCATGGCAGATTTTCAGTGCTTTTTTTGGGTATTTGTTATACAGCGTTTGACAACCCTAAGTCTAGGGCGTGGCGGTCATCGTAGGTGGCGACATATGTGGACCAACTAGAAGCGTGTCCATCTACTATGTGAGTGTTTGTTGGTATAGAAAGAATGACATTATAACAAAATGGTCGAGCAGTCCCTATGCTAATGGACACAAACGAGTTCAAAAACTGGAGATACCGCCGGGGATTAATACACACACCGGCAGAATTAGCGGAAAACAAAATTATGATCTGGGGAGGGATATGTTTAGGAGCTCGCATGGAGTTAGTGGTAGTCGATGGTGGAAATCTGACTGCTGATCGGTATATCAGGGAGATTTTAGAGGAACATGTTGTGCCATTTGCCCCATTTATTGGTAACGACTTCATTTTAATGCAGGATAATGCTCAGGCTCGCAATGCTCGCTCAGTACAGGCATACCTAAACCATGTTGGTGTTACGGTGATGGAGTGGCCAGCACGGTCCCCGGATATGAATCCGATTGAACACGTTTGGGACTTGCTTAAGAATAGTGTCAAATCAAGAATGCCATCTCCTAACAATCTGGGCGAGCTGCGAAACACATTGGTTGAAGAATGGCAGAGGTTGCCCCAAGAAATCATTGATAACATCATTCGCAGCATGCCTAGGCGGATGGAAACCTTAATCAGGGCACGAGGGGGAAATACTCGTTATTAAACATGTTGTTGTTGTTTCATGTTTAATTATTATTTGTTTAAAAATAAAGCTAACTATTTTATACTCTCCTTATTTTGTGTTTCGCTAAAATTCTGCCGGTGTGTGTAGAAATAGTAATAATTATTTATTTGCTAGAACATTGTAATAAGGATGTAACAAAGTATGTCTAATTACTAGGTACATCAAGTTCTGCCTAAATTGGCCATGCATTTTTTATAGTATATCTTTCTTTCATACTTTTTTTTTTACGTGCGGGAAATCCCCACGGATACCCACCCCTCCGGAGCCGGAGGGGGAGGTTATGTCGGACTCGAACCGACTAAACCGCACGCCGTCTCTGGGTCGTAGTGCTTGGCTGAAGGTGAGGTTGTCATGCGACATATCCCTCGCACCCCGGCTGACTCAGGGCCATCCCTCTCGGTCTGGCCCTCCTCGGGAAGGGGGGACATTCATCCTAGCATTAATCCCAGTAACATCAGAAGCTTTCAACTTGGAGTATGGGGTCCACTTCACCCGTCCAGTTATAATTATAGTATATCCACAGAATAAATTGATATAATACATTAACGTTGTAGATGGCAGGTTGTGATGGGAGATTTGTGGTAGTTATGTTTACAGTGTTGCCTGCTTGTTGTCATAAATTCCCAAGATGAGAAGTTTTTTGTAGTGTAAGAGATTTTACTCAGGCTTCAAATATGAAGTTCGTTCGATCGCAGTTAGTTAAGTGAAAGCGGAGATATGATAAAAAAGTGCGATAACCAACTTAAACGCGAGGAAAATCTAATAGAGACATATATAAAGAAGGATATGGGACTTTATTTTGGTAAAAGGGTCTTGTAAAGCAATATCTACGAAACCCGCACATACGAAGTCAGAGGTAAAAGTTAGCTTTTCATATTTTTAAAATTCAGTACATCATCCAAAGCATAATTAACGAATGATGTTCGTCGAAAGATGGCCGCCACATTACAATACAATAAGCAATCAAAATGTGAATAATAACACGGTTATTATTACACATGTCGCCTGTGAAAATTATTGTGTATATTAAACACACCATGTTTCATTTTTTATCCATACTAATATTATAAATACAAAAGTCACACTCTGTTTGTCTGTCAGTCTGTCTATATGTCTGTCTGTTACGCTTTCCCGCATAACCACTGAACCAATTTTGATGAAATTTGGTAACCAAAACATAGATTAGAACTTGAGAAGGATAGGCTATGTTTAGTCGCGACAACCGACATCCAAGCGGGCTTAGCCGCGGTTAAAATTTAATCCATACTAATATTATAAATGCGAAAGTAACTCTGTCTGTCTGTCTGTCTGTATGTTACGCTTTCACGCCTAAATCACTGAACCGATCTTGATGAAATTTGGTACAGAGGTATATTAGAGCTTGAGAACGGACATAGGCTACCTTTTATCACGAGAAAGGGGGTTTAAGGGGGGGAAATAGGGGATGAAAGTTTTTATGAAAGTTTGTCATTTCTGAAGATATCTTAATGAAATTTGGTACAGAAGTAGATTAAAGCTTGGGAATGGACATAGGCTACCTTTTATCGCGAAAAGGGGGGTAGAAGGGGCGGGACCAGGGCCTTGGGATGAAAGTTTGTCATTTTTGAAGATTTCTTGATGAAATTTGGTACAGAGATAGTTTAGAGCTTGGAAACGTATATAGGCTACCTTTTATCGCGAAAAGGCGGGTAGAAGGGGGGCGGACTAGGGCCTTGGTATGAAAGTTTGTCATTTCTGAAGATTTCTTGATGAAATTTGGTACAGAGATAGTTTAGAGCTTGGGAACGGACATAAGCTACCTTTTATCGCGAAAAGGGGGGAAGAAGGGGGGGAACCAGGGCCTTGGGATAAAAGTTTATCGTTTTAGAAGATTTCCTGATGAAATTTGGTACAGAGATAGTTTAGAGCTTGGGGACGGACATAGACTACCTTTTATCACAAAAAGGGGGGTAGAAGGGGGGTCTAGGGCCTTGGGATGAAAGTTTGTCATTTTTGAAGATTTCCTGATGAAATTTGGTACAGAGATAGTTCAGAGCTTGGGAACGGACATAGGCTACCTCATATCGCGAAAAGGGGGGTTGAAGGGGGGACTAGGGCCTTGGGATGGAAATTTGTCATTTTTGAAGATTTCCTGAAGAAATTTGGTACAGAGATAGTTTAGAGCTTGGAAACGGATATAGACTACCTTTTATCGCAAAAAGGGGTAGAAGGGGGGGGGGGATATGGCTATGGTATGCAAGTTGGTCTTTTTTGAAGATATCCTGATGAAATTTGGTACAGATATAGATTAAAGCTTGGGAACGAACATACGCTACCTTTTGTCGCGAAAGACGAGGATAAAGGGGGGGGGGGTTATAGGGGATGAACGTTTGCCAGTTTTGAAGACATCCTGATGATAGATAGAATTGGTACAGAGATGGATTGAATTGGGAACGAACATAGGCTATCTATTGACGCGAAAATGGAGGCTTTAGGGGGGGGGGGAGGGGGTAATAAGGTATGAAAGTTTGACAGTTTTGAAGATATCCTGATAAAATTTGGTACAGGGATTAATTTGAGCTTGGTAACGGACATAATGCTACCTTTTATCGCGAATAATGTGGTATAAGGGTGGGGGAGGGATAAGGATTGGATAGTTAGTATGAAAGTTTGTCATTTTTGATGATATCCTGGTGAAATTTGGTACAGAGATGGATTAGAGCTCGAAAATGGACTTAGGCTACCTTTTATTGCGAAAAAGGGAGTTGAAGGGGTGGAATAGGGCAAGGGTATGATGTAAGTTTTAACAATTTTGAACATATCTTGATGAAATTGGTATAGAGATGGATTAGAGGTTGGAAATGGACATAGGCTAACCCTTATCGCGAAAAAGGGGATAGAAGGGGGAGGGGGGAAGCGGAATAGGGCTATGGGATTAAAGCTTATAATTTTTCATTGGCACAAAAACGGGGGTGAATATGGCATAAATAAGAATTTCTTTTAAGATGTCCTCATGAAATTTGGTACAAGGGTGAATTAGAGCTTCGGAATGGACATAGTCGAGTAACGAACCAAATATAGAAGCGAGTGGAGAGGCGAGCAGAGATTGTTATAGGGACGAGTGGATAGGCGTGTAAAGATCGAAAGTCGAGTAGAGTCGACTACAGGGGCGCGTAGATATGCGACTAGAGAGTCAAATAGAATGTAGTAAAGGGTTGAGTAGAGAGGCGAGTGGAAAGATGAATGTAGTGGCGAGTAGAGATCGAATAGAGAGTTGAGTAGAGGTGCGAGTAGATAGGCGAGTGGTGAGAGTCAAGTAGAGAGGCGAAAAGAGATTTGAATGGATGGGCAAGTAGAGAGGCGCAATGGAATGGCGAGTTTAGAGAAGAATACAAAGTCGAGTAGAGAGGGGAACAGAGAAGTCAGGAAAGAATCGAGTATAAATTCAAGTATAGAGGCGAGTAGAAAGTCGAGTAGAGAGTCGAATATAGAGGCGAGTAAAAGTCGAGAAAAGAGGTGAGTACATAGTCAGGACAAAATTGAGTAGAGAGGCGAATTTAATGCTCAATAGCGTCGGATCAACACTAAGCGATAACCGACATCCACGCGGGCGGAGCCGCGGGCAACAGCTAGTTGAGAATAAATCATGGTTCGAGTGTTCGAGTGCTAAGTCAGAGGTAGCAGTTTCGATGCCCGCTCAGTACAAAAATTTGTATGAAGGAGAGGCCAAGTTAGGTAATCCAAAAATAGGAAATTCCTCCTTGGTTTTCTTGGAGGGAGCAACGCTCCCTTAAAGAAAGACCATTGCCACTTTTAGTTGGCCAAGATGAAGCAATAACAAAATATCAGCATCATTTTGCGTTAGTCCCGGTCGCATCCAAGGCCACCTCATCCTCATCCAAGACCGCCCATCACCTTAGAGTCCTGGAAGCCGCTATACCAGTCTTACTATAAGGCTGGACTTAGATATTTTCCGTGAAGCGGCTGCCTTCTGGTCTTCATTGGTGCCATTAACGTTCTGCAGCTACACCAGTTAGTTATCGGACTTTTTCAGGCTCCAACTACCAGTAAAGACTACCATAGATGTTCGTATGACCGGATGAACCGGGATCGATGCCTTAACGTGCTTTCCGAGATACGGTAGGGTTTGAATGAAGTGTGATAAGTATAGCCCAACGGCCAGGTGGAAGGACGACTGCATCAAGGTCGCCGGGAAGCGCTGGATGCGGGCTGCTTTAGATTTGTCGTTCTGCCCCTCTAGACAAGTGGCAATAGTAGTTCGACAGTCGTCAACGTATGTCAAATACGTCCTAATCCTATACATTCGTCATTCTATTCCATCAAACGCCGGCTAGCGAATCGCCACTTGTCTAGAGGGGCTGGAAGTCTATGGGAGAGGCCTATGTTCAGCAGTGGACTGTGTGTAGCTGATATGATGATGATGAAGTTAAACTGTAAGATACATGAGATATAAATACTTAAGTATAAAACCGGCACTACTTAGAGCATCTTTCAAGTATTATACATCATGTTACAATAGCTTAAATCTGCATGTCATACGAAAGAAAGTTTGCAATTTTTTTGACAGCGCAATAGCGAAGTATAATATGACGTTTTGATACTTATTCTTAGAAGACCGCAAGCCCACATTTCACAGTATTATATTGAATTATATTAACACTTTTATTACATCGAATACTTTCACTCAAAATTAAATCACCGATAGTGTTCGCTCGTATTCGTCGTATCATACCGAATAAATCACGCTCGTCCATGGGCGGCGTGCGCGCACATTTATAATCAAAATCGATTAAAAATCGACGGATTTAATCAATGCATGTTTTTCATATCGATTAAGATCTTTATCTATCGAGTAAACACATAAATTCTCTTGTCACTGGCTGTCATGCGGTGTGAATATGAAAGCGTGTGGTGTTCGAACGAAACCGTGATTATATTATTAACATCATTGAGCATGTCGGTCTTAGTTTTATTTGTTCATTACTTTTCAATGACAAAATTAAATAAGAAATGTATTCCATACTTTATAAACATTTATAGACAGAGCAAGCCATGGGTAAGACTTTAGAGAGTGCTTCGATTGAATTTGAAAATTTTTAACTGGGGACATCAGCTCCTTACCTACTTATTAGTTTGCTAGGAAGAAAAATACACAAAAATAAATTGACGACCTTAACTTTGTGGCGTAGCGTAGAGGTAGACCGTTCGATAAGTCAGAATTCAAGGTTTTCATTCGCACTCAGTGCACATTTCGAGTGTTAGTGTATAATGTGATAGGGCTGTGTACGGTAATCTTATCTTTTTTCTTTTGTATATTTCCATTTTCCATTTTCTTTTTCTCTCTCTTCACTTTTGTAATAACGCGCGGGCTTTGTACAAAGACTACCATAAATATGTCCCTATGACTGTAAAAACCCCCATTAACGTGTACACGCTCCTACGCAGAAATTAAAGAACAACATGAAGTTACGATAAGCAACTTCGATATTTTATGACTCCCCATAATAACTATTAACCATTGCGAGGCATAAACCTATAGCATTTTATGGGATTCTCTCACATTTACGGCTCTGAATGTTAACAATGACGGTGATTATTTTGATCTTAATATGCTTGAAGTGCCATAGCGCCCTGTCTTCAGCTTGCCGCATCGAGCATCTGCCTGCAGTATTTCTTAGATCGTCATCCCACCTGGTCGGAGGGCGTCCTACACTACGCTTGCCGAGTCGCGGTCTCCACTCAAGAACACGTTTACCCCAACGGTTGTCGGTTCTTCATTAGGAGAGGGCTATGTCCAGCAGTGGACTAATATAGCCTGATGATGATGATGATGATGCTTGAAGTAACAGAAGGAGCAGGGAAGCGAACCTCGGGACCTGAGGTAAAGGCATCGAAAGCAACCTGGAATTTATTTTTCTTTGTATGTGGAAGATTTTGGCTATCCAGGGCCGTACCGCTAGCACGTACAATTGTCATAATCGTATCGTTATCGTATTGAGAGAACGCTGCAATACGATTGGCCGCCTGCCTCCTGTGAACCTGTGGGTGTGTGAAGCCGGCCAATCACAATGCTCCGTTTTCTCAATACGTTCACTATTCGATTACGATAGTTGTTCGTGCTAGGGGTACTGTTTCAGGTATCAGTTGGACAGTTTTCCAGTTAGACTGAAACTGGTCATGGTTTCGTCCTGAATGGTCACATTTACCAATTTAGATTATAATGTCGGAAGTAATTGAATTAATAAAAGTATTTTTAGTTCTGGGATACCTACTCGAAATTTAAGCCACGTGTGCTAGAAGTACATACATACATATAATCACGCCTTTATCCCCGGAGGGTTAGGCAGAGTGAATTAATACCCACATTTCACCAATCTGTATTCGGTCCCACGTAACAGGGGGTGAGCCTATTGCCGTATTCCGGGCACTATTGTTGACTCGAGCCGTGCATCTGAGGCTGAGTCTGGGCTGTACGTATCTGTCTGATGTTAAAGTTAATCAGCCCTATCCCTTAGTCGCCTTGTACGACACCACATGGGAAGAGAAGGGGTGGCCCAAATTCTACTTTGCCGGAAACCACACTAGAAGTACTAAAACTGAATTGAAAAAAGCTTGTACCTAAATACTGGAAATGCTTACAGATGCTGGCATTAAAGATGGAGATATCCTATATACCCTACAGTTCAGTCTCCGTAGACTTTAAATATCTAGCTGTTAACTAAAAACAATTGTTTGTATGCATATATAAACAATTTGCTCTCTGTAAACACACAACCATTTGTTTATTTTATTTGTTGCGGTCTTGTGTCAATTCCACATGATAACTTCTATTATTCCACATAATCACAAGCGAAATCTAGATTTGTATCGTACAAAACCGCTGTAAACAGGGTTGCCAGGCCTAAAAATAGAAATGCCGGACACAGATAATGTTGAGACTTTTATTTATGTGTATGTTTATTTTCTAGGAAAATATCACTACCACAAATATTTTTTTTTATGAATATATATTTTTATGAAAAAAAAGGCTAGACTAGATTTTGGCATATACTGAAGCAAGCCCTATTTGTTACGCTTCAAATACATATCCATTAAATGTAAGAGTTGAAAAATGTAATAAGTTTGTGCGTGTATTTCGAAGGAATGAATGCAAGTAATTTTTTTTTCTCAATTTGAGACTGACTGTTTCGATATTTTGCACCCTCTAGACATTTTGGGATTTGGACTTTCTGAACCTAAACGTCTTAGTTACTCAGTAAATTTTAATAGGAGTGGAATAAACGAAAGGAAATATTCGAATACAGCCCAAATACATGACAACCCTAACTGTAAGCAAATCAACGGAAAATCAAAACAATGTACCGCTACACAAATAAATTTGTAACAGTTTCCCTCGCAGAGCAAATTAACGAAACGAGAGCCAGACATGCAATCTATACACAACCGCAGTCCAGTTTTGATTTGAGCCGAATCGACGCCTCCGGCCCGCCATTGCACGCAAAAACTATAGATATCACCTTAATATTCTGATGGCAGCCAAGCGAGCGAAATTACAGTGCTTGGGATAAGCTTACAGCGATTTTAAGGTTGCACGTGGACAGCTAGACAGGGTAAAATTGATTGGAAAATAGTGTGACCTCCAGGAACATGCAATGAAAACTAAACTGTTTTGTGTTTACTTTCTAAGGAGATACCTAGTATTGCGATATATAAGAAGGTAGGACTTCACCAGTGAAAAGTACTTCAGCATTGAACTCAAACTAATGTGAAATATTTTACTACATTAATTTCACTGACCTAATTTTTGAAATTGAATTTCATTGAAAAGCTATGCCGCTTTTCTGTGAAAAAAACGACAAAAGCCGTACCAAATTTAATTTATTTATTTATTAATAGACACACCAACAGCATACATAGGTATACATAATTATTATCGTGAAATACAAGGTATTGTTCTGATATGTACACCAATTGAAGGCATGTAGGTACATACAGTTTAAACCATAGAATAGCGTACGATTAAGTGCTAGATAAGAAATTAAGATTTGAAAATTCAATAATTTTATTTTAATTTAATAATTGAAATTTAATAAAAATATTTATGTTGCTGGCTTCTGTAGGTAACCTGCCAATTCTAACACCCATTTCGAACAACCTTGCTTTTGCAGGATGACAAGAATTTTAACCTTTTCGAATACAATATCGATATTCAATTGGTCTTAAATTAAACTACCTATACCCTACCGAGTACAAATCCGGCCAGTCATTCGCACGCTACAGTTTATCCCTTAGACCACCGCCTGAGGGTCAGTTCGTCACAGGCGGTGGGCCCGACACCGCTAGCTACAATTTTTGCTTCTACCAGGTTCGAACCCAGGTCTCTCTGCCATTTATATGTTCATGCATCACTGGCTGCCATTTCCAATAGCTGAATAGAGGTTATTCTACAGTTAGATACTTTGTGCGGAGAATAACTACCTATATTGAAACCGATATTTTAGTTAGATATTTTTATTCGTTACTGTAAATATTCATAAAGATCGTATATTCACGCATGTTAATCGCCAAATTATGATTTTCGGTTTAGTGTAATAATGGGGCGGAGCCTATTCCTGTGAAGCGAGCAATGTTAAATTAATGTACTGAAAAGAACTCGCAACCGGCTTGAATGATAAGTTCATTGACAGTAGAGGAATAAAGGCATCGGCCTAGCACAACGACGCACAGACGGCGTGCGTTTTAGTCGGTTCGAGTCCGACATAACCTCTCCCTCCGGCTCCGGCGGAGGGGGAGGAGGCGGAACATATGCGGATAGATGGCTGGCTAATGTCTGTCTCTGCCTATCCCGAAGGGAAAATGACGTGAGTATAGTGAGTCTGTAGTTACCGCCAGAGATGTAGACTTCTGTTATCGAATTGGGTGATTTTAAGTAGCTTAACATGGACACACCTATAAGTCGCCTGCGCCACTGAAAATGTCGATCGCAGTGATCGACGGAACGTCTGGCACGCAAGTTTCATATGGATCACGGCCAAATAGCCTGGAAGCAGTATATTCTATGCATACACACCTAGTTGGGACCCGTTAATCTGGCTGAATTAAACACCGAGTTAACTGTATACGTGTTTGGGTCAATTAAAAAAAAAAAAAATTACCACTGAGAGCGCAGTGGCCGGCTGCGGCTTTTTGAGGAATCTTATCTACAGGAGAAAAAGATCATAGTCATTTGGAGGCGAAGGAGCCCTTGGAGGCCGTGCGCCTTCTCGCAATCATTTCAAGTACCAAAGTCTGGCCGCTACCGGCCGCTACCGGTGGCTGGTGTTTCAGTAGGGATTGACCCTTAAGCTACTTAAAAACAGGTATTTTACATACTAGCAATAGATATTAGAACAACACCCGTCCGCAACGACAAAACAATACGAGAGATAGCGATCAGATGCGCCTGCGCAGGATGCTCTCACACACCGGAAGTGTCGCGTGTCACAGACAATGGTCTATTGTGGACAGTAATTACTGTACCGGATGCTACGTCACTGAGTGTATGGCCTGATTTCAATGGACTCAATGTATAGGTGTTATATTGTTTACTGTTTTGTATGGAACTTATATTTTCTTTTTCATATTTAAGGAACAAGATGCTGATGATTAGGTTGTTTTCGAAGCTTACTAACTGCTTTAAGCCTCAAGATAACGTCACCTACAAGCTGGTACTTTTCAGTATATTGCCAGAGAAAGCTCTGGTGCGGGCTGTTATATTGGGGTTGGGAGATCAGCGAGTCACTCCTATAAAAACCGTTTTAGGAGCCAAAGGAAGGAAAGAAAGAAGCGGACCCTGCCTAGGTGAAAGATTCGGATGCAATCGGAAGCAAAATAATCGGTCGACAAAACGAAACAAGCTAAAATAGGTAAAAAATTTAAGGCATATTGCGGATTCTAGGTAGGTACAACAAAATAAAAAAAAGAAGGGTTGCACTCGTGAAAACTTTTTCATTCTTTCTGTCTTCGTTATATACATAGAAAAAGATAAAAAGAACATACCATACCATACCTATAATATAGCGCCAATCATAGACCCTATCACTAATTTTCTGTTAATTTTCTATCAGAAGAAATTAATTAATTACAAAAAGATAAAATAATCACAAAAAGTAATAAATTACAAAAAGAAAAAATAATCACAAAAAGTGTCAGAAGGCCAGGTTTGAACCCGGTACTATCTGAAACCATAAGGACTTACAGTCGAAGCGTTTACCGCTATGCTGCGAAGCTATTTATCGTATAATGTAAAATGGACAGTCCATAGCTAATATTGTATGACGTCAGTCGTCGGTTATGGTCCAAAGGTCAAGCTATCCTGACGCGCGAGTTTAACAATTTTTACCCATACAACGCCGCTAAAGAAGTTTTCACTTCAAAAATATTCTAATAGTGTTTTAGATGCAGACTAAACAGCACAGCTTGTTACATGCATTCTTATTGATAAACATACCTATATATTTTTTAATTCAGTGCCCCGAGCACGAATTCCGAATTCAAATTCGTAACGTAAACGTATACAAAGAATGGAGCATTGCGATTGGTTCACAGTAGGCAGGCGGCCAATCGCATTGCTCCGTTCTGTGTATACGCTTACTTTATGAATTCGAATATTATTCATGCTCGGGGCACAGATCTCAACAAATCAAATATATACCAATTCTTTCAAATACCTCTCATATTATAAGTCGGTCACAACTCAAGGTCCACTAGAACGTATCATTATCACAACACACACATACACATGACGTACATACCTATAAATTGACAACTACCTCATTCAAGTTATAAAGAAGGCTTTATCTCTGGTTCAATTATCGGTCAGGCCCATAGACAATGATCGTGGTTAAATGAATTTACATGCTTTTAGCAGACCGCACACGAACAAGATATATGTAATCTGGCAACATTAAGCTTCGTTTTAACCTAGAAATATTGAGAAGTAAATATGGGGTTTGTTTTGTTTTTAGGAGATAATTGTTTTTTACGCAAGGTGGTCCGGTCCACGTTAATTAACTAGTTGTGTACCGCGGTTTTATCCGGTTCTATTGTGCCGTGTCACATCACCCGCCTACTTTTAACCAACTTTAAAAAAGGAGGTGGTTTTCAATTTAGCATGCCTGCGAGGTATATCTACGCATATTGTAATAAAAATAAAATAATTTGTTATTGTATGTATTTATTCTCCTTCTGATTCTGTATCTGGTAGGTTTATGTTTGAATAAAATATTTTCTTTCTTTTTTTTTTTTTTTCAATTCGTTCACTATGTTTTTTCGTATGTTTGTAGTACAATTATGAACGGATTTTCATTATTCTTGATATTTTGGGTATAGGATATTTCCAGAGTGGTCCCATATACAAGACGTTCGGATCTGATGATATGATCCTGGGGAAATCGAGGGAAACCTTCAAAATTTACATTCAAAAGTTTATTCTATTCTACAAACGCTGTCACGATTTTGCAGAAGTATATTTACGTATTCGATTGATAGGTCGAATTGCCTGTATCGATATTTAACAGCTATTGAAGTAGATGGCTATGATACGAAGGAATCTCAGATATCACTGAAAAATGTAAGGCTTCCATTTAAATATATGTTGGTAATAATGTAGACCGTTTTAAGATAATCTTAATAGTTCAATTTATAACTTGGAGGGCCATCGAGAAATGAGGATTTTTTTTCAAAAACTTGAGCGGCTCTTTTAGTGACCAGGTCCCAGATTTTGCTATTATATTTTTCAAGGCAAAGCCACTGCGGTACTACAGACACTGTAACCAATGCCATTCAACTGTAGACTTTACTCTTATAAAAATTAGAGTCTAAAATTAAATGACAATCATGTAAAGTGAAAAATGTTATAAATTTTTTCTCTTTTCATTTTGGACTTTACGACTCAGTAATAAAGACGAAAATTTAATGAAATTTAATGAAATGTCAGCGGTACCACAGCGGTTTTGTTATTTCATAAAATAAGCAGAATCTGGGGCCAGTAATCATGAATAAATATTTACAATTTTATATACATTTTTTGAATATTTTATTTTATCTGTGATAATCTACTTAAGACCTCGTTAACTTTATATTTTATACATTTATACTAACAAAACTTAATAAGTTTACGCAAATATTACACACTAGCGCCCGTCCCGGCTTCGCACGGATGGCATAAAAGTTTCCGTGAATATCGTACGAAACCCTGAACTTTGTTAAAATCCAATATAGCCTATGTTACTCACGAAGAATGTTGCATTCTAATGGTGACAGAATTTTTTAAATCGGCCCAGTAGTTTCTGAGCCTATTCATTATAAACAAACTTACAAATCTTTACTCTTTGTAATATTAGTATAATATCGAAACAAAACAAATTTTACCGTATTATATCGTAGACGGGCCGGGCTTCAGCATCACCTGAAGGCCGTTGAAATGCCTGTCCAGCGCGGAAATATATTTAAAATAGAATTAGAAGGAAAAACCTTACCAGGGCTGCGGCGCGGGAGCACTCTAAATGGTAAACACTACTTAGCTGTTTCGGAGGAAATGTGGTGTTGAATGGGTGTGTTACGGTGTGATCTGTGCGTGTAAACAGCTAGAAAACTATTTTGAATATAATTCGAGGATTTTCTTTAAAGAATTAACGGAACGCACATGCACTGTACAAGTTTGATGGCTAGAAGTCTTAGTACTTCATTTCGCCGGTGAGGGCGCAACCATCTTGCAATAAAGATGAAAATGAGCCTAGAAGCGGCATCTAGTAAGCATGGGCGTTACTATATCGCAATATGAGATGATCATCCTAGACTTTTGGTGATCGTTGTTGTTGCTGTTGTTTTTCTAAGCAACTACAATATTCTTACAAAATCGGCAGCACGAGTCTTACTCCCATGGTGTTGTAAACGTCCATAGGCAACGGTAGCCACGTTTATGTTGCTTGCTACCTAAATGGCGTAAAAAAAGTTACCGATACAATGGAATAGTGTTGAACTTTACTTAAATAAATGTATCGAGTAAAGTGTCTCTTTTTTACATCCGCAAAATTCCTACGAAAAAAATTGTATTATCATCCGAATTAAAGATGTGTACAAAATATCAGCTCAATTAGTCAACACGAAGGGCCCCCCTTCGTGTCGACTGATACCAAGTTATTAAGATCATTTGGAGTACTTTGCTAGTCAAGATTGATCTGATTCTGACCATACCATTATCCATTACAACATCCTGTATTAATATCGAGCAAAAAACGGCAAAAAAGACTATAAACGTGTTATATCAGTCAGTGTGACAGGTCTCTTAAACATAAGATAACCACATCAAAGGCGACATCCGTCATTCTCGGTTCACCTGTCTCGTTCTGACACATAAACCTCTCTTTTCCTCATATGACTCACGAAATAATGAGAAGCGAGAAAAGCGGTACTAGTATTTACGATCGATTCTCGCAATCGATTCGTTGTTATTTAAAGAAAGTTCACGGGCGAAAAGAATTTCCGGTCGTTCATCAATTCTCGGCCATCGATTTTGGTAAAAGGTTTTTTTTGTAAAGGTGAGTTCAGATTCTACGTTGGTCTTGACAAATTCGGCTAATTTTACATTCCCGTGGCTCACGAGAACGGGAATTCAAGTCCACGGGCAGCCGCAGGTACCAAGTACAAAATAACCGAATCTCTCACGCAGTAGTTTAGTCATACTTATCTCACAGTGTATTTCTGGAATTGGATTACACAGGCAGAGGTGATTAAGATAGTATAAAGTATCTGCTATCGTCTCAGATTACTGCTTACAATGTTGCATCGACACACTCATAGCAGCAGATGCACTGTACATTATTCCAATTGCTAACTAACCTGTCATCGAAGTCATTATAATGTACTGTTATTTACACTACGGTTGCGCTCGCGCATCGCAAACCAGACATCGTAAATCGGATCAATGGATATCTAGGCTATTGATCCTTGTTTACAAGAGTGATATTGAAGTTAGAGAATGTGGAATTCGTTCTAATAAATATTGTAAGATTTGAAATTGTACAATACCACTCCTGTACGAATGAAAAGTTGAAAAGGCAGCAGATTGTCCCAGTAGGGGAAGAAATGAGAGTAATGTATTCTTTAATACTGTTTTGCGAAAAGTAAAACCAGTTAGGTTAAAAATAAAATACTGTGAAAAAGAACATTACTCTCCTTTTCTTGAATAAAAGGAGAGTAATGTAGTTATGAAGGTGCAAAGTATAAATAGTAATAAATACTGAGGGCTTTAGAGGTAGAGGCAAGAGGAATGCATGGAAGAGGAAATAATAAAGCAAGAAGTTACTCAGGAGATGATGTCTAACAGATAATTATGGAAGAGAATGACTGGTTGCCTTTACCTCAAATGATTAGGATAAGGTAGACAGATGATGTTGATGATCTACCGAAGATGAGTATAGAGAAAGATATACTCTTGTAGTGATCAAAATAAAGAAAGAGATGTTAACGTAGAAAGGATGGACGAAAGAAGGATGAGGAAATCAATTTTATGAGGCGAGGGTGAATAAGCAACCCAGTGGGACCCCCGTTTGGACTGTATGGTGTTGTTGGAGTTACCTTCGGTTCGAGAACAACTCCATACCTTCTAAGACACCCATGGGAAGAGATAGAGGGCTCTATTGTCCTCCACCGGCTACCAACGCGGCAAATCATGATGATGGGTTATTGTTACAGGCATAGCCACAGCATATTTTCCTAGAAATGAGAGAATACTCTGGGTATTACAAATTACTCACTCCTAAAGGCACCTATATAGTAAATGTTATCTAAATTGTTAGAATCGTTATCGAAAATGGCAATACAAAGTTGCAATCTTGTCTCTGATTATGTGTTTGAGCTGTTTGCCGTAGAAATGCGGACATGAGTTTCTAGTTCTTGTAAGTATCATTAAACGAAGGGAAATTGTACGACAATGTTAAATTATGTGTATTTTGAACTTGTTATAAGTGTATTACTTTGTATAGTTTAGAACGGATTTCACCAGAGAAAGGAAATCTTTATCAGAAACGTTTCCTTTTTCCTACAGTTCCAAGTCCTTTAAGCGGGGCGTGAAGAAGTATTTGATGATGCTGTCAAGCTGAGGATCATCATTGTATCATTGTTGGGCTGTCTGACGCTTTTGGCTGAGACTTTGCCTTCAGCTTACTATCAGATGAGGTGACGTCAAATTGACTACGTGAAAAATACAAATCGACGGGTTGCACTCCGGGAGTGCCGGCAGAAGTGAAAACTTGAATATTAACGTTATTAATATTTTGGAATGGTTAGGGGATAATTTTGCACGATTTGCTTTAATTTTTGCTTATTTTAAACACTTTCAATACACGAATTATACGAATACACAGCAGTATGACCACTACACAGACGGTCGAGCCATCAGCTGTCACCATCCATGGATGCGCGTGGCACGCTGTAACATAAACACACACGAACATTCACCCAAGCGCCCTGCGTCGTCTTACGAATTTTCGATCAGGTCACGTGTCACGATTACAAAAAAAATTTTTTACGCATTACAAAAAAAATGTATATCGCCGCTAAAGAAGTTTTCATTTCAAAAACTTTTCGCGGGGTAAGTTGGGCAGTTGTCAACGCATAGAATTATGCGTCTACATTTAATGTAGAAGTGATCATCTTATAGCCTTTAACCAGTCGATGACATGACAATTGAATGGCACTTTTGCAGTGCTTTATATGGTATGACAGTTGTTTACAATTAGCATAATCAGGGTTAGGTGATAAAGACCACCATTCTACTAGGACTAAGTGGAATTAGGCGGTAATTTGAGAGAAGCCCCCGCACATAAATTACATCGAGTGTCCAACAACCTGTTCATCTAAGTGTTATGCAGATTGCCCGGACAGTTTGCTTAGAAGCCGTGTAACTCGCCGGGAGCGCTGACGATAATTAGTGTGTGGTCCAAGTTACGACATACAGCTTGAATAAAACATTGTTGTGATTGTTTGATGAAAGTAGGCAACAATAATGATGTGTCTGTACACCTAGAACATTAGGGGAGGTATTATGTCCAACAGTGAACAACAGTGGTTAAATAATTGATCGATTTATAGCCATCCTATCCTGTAATTCTACTTCTTTTCCTATCATACTCGTATTATAAAATACTAAATTTTGCCCGCGGTTCCGTTCGCCTGGATGTCGGTTATCGCGACCAAACATAGCCTATATCCTTTCTCAAGGTCCAATCTACCCCTTTACCAAATATCATCAAAATCGCTTCAGTGGTTTAGGCTTGAAAGCGTAGCTGGATGTTTGTTATTCCATTCTCACTTTAACAATCGGAATTATCTGGCTGTATTTTGGTACAGAAATAGATTTTTAGTCTGGGATAACACATAGGTTACTATTTATCTCGGGTATAAGTGTAATAAATCTACTATATAAAAATAAGTCGGGTTTTCCTTCCTGACGCTATAACTCCAGAACGCACGAGCCGATTTCCACGGTTTTGCATTCGTTGGAAAGGTCTCGGGCTCCGTGAAGTTTATAGCAAAGAAAATTCAGGAAAAATTTCAACAGAAAAGCGGGAAAGCGATAATCGACATCCACGCGGGCGGAGCCGCGGGCATCAGCTAGTTAAATCTAAATTATGTGTCATCACAGAATACTAGCGTAGTGTCATTACAATTTAGATTCCTTGAAGTCAGATTTTCTATTTCTTTCAAAAATCGATTTAAATAGAAAAAAATTGAATCGGTCTAAACACGCGGGATTTAAA
The DNA here is from genome assembly GCA_949126895.1 of Eilema caniola. Taxonomy (NCBI): domain Eukaryota; kingdom Metazoa; phylum Arthropoda; class Insecta; order Lepidoptera; family Erebidae; genus Eilema; species Eilema caniola. Next base: position 3,371,009 of record OX421466.1, read on the forward strand.
CCCGCAATCTGCCTTACCGGGGCAATGCTTTAACCACTAAGCTACCAGACCTCGGCCTAGCCTTAGCCTTAGCTATAAACTAGGTACGTTTAATCTACTCACTTGGACCGTTTCATAGTTGCGTCTGCGCAGGCCACAAGACCCGCCTTTTGCCGTTTCCATGACGACGCCTCAGAACGAAAGCCGACACAAACTACTGTTTATTACCTACGTTATTTCCCAAGTAAACATATGCTTCAACCTTCAAAGATCTCCAGTAAACCCCTACCATCTTATTTAACGACAGTAACAGACATAGTAGCTATTCCTACGTCCTCTGGTACCTTTTTTTACCACTTAGGTGGCAGACACGCACACGGCCCACCTGATGGGAAGTGGTTACCGTGGCCTATAGACGTGTGCAACACCAGCGTAGTCACACTCGTGCTGCCGACCCTGTTAGAACAGAGAGTTTCTGTGCCGTCAGTGTAGAATACAAAGCAGAACAAGCCTTTAGTCTTCCCACTGACCGCACACAAACTCTCCAGTGAGCTCTGGCTACCCTACTCGCCGCCGGGAACACAACACGAGGTTATTATGACGATGGTATTCTGTAGGGCGGAGGTACATCTCCGGTCGGACTGTTTAACTGCTCAATGCTGCGGCGTAGCAGCAGTGAACGCGGACGCAGCACAGGAGGCGCGGGTTCGATCCCCGCTCAGTGCAAATATTTGTATGCATGAATATGGGTATTTGCATTGGTCTGATCGTGCCTCGGAGAGCACGTTAATCCGTCGGTCCCGGTTGCCATACTAACATCTATGGTAGTCGTTACGGGTAGTTGGAGCCTTTAAAAGTCCAACAACTGGTCTAATTGCAATGCTTCGATATCGCCTTTGGGTTTTGGAGGTCAGATGGCAGTCGATTCGCGGAAAATGACGAAGTTTAGCCAAATCCGCAGTTGGACCAGTCAAAGCGGACCCCAGACTCCAAGTTGATAGCTTCGGATGCGACTGGTAATAACGCTAGGATGAAGAAGAGTAACAAACGAGCATATAACCTCCTCCTGTTTTGTAATCATCATTATGAAGACTCATTATCCTGACTGCATCCGAGGCTAAGGTATACTCGGAGCTCAGGGCCCGCCTTTTGGCCTTTTCTCCTCTATTTAGAACAGTCTTGGGCATCCATTTGTATTCATGTCACACTACATGCATTGTCAAGTCAGGACATATTCTTTTAGAAGTTGCTTAAAACATAATGACCGACCTATGTGGTATATTTTCGCTGTGCTATGATTAAATTCGTGTCGGTAACTTAGTTCTAGACTCAGCTAAATATCAGATATTAGGAAAGATATCTGCAATATTAGAATATAGAATTAACACTAATAATTTACAGATAATCAAACTACAGCACTAACACTAGTTCGATATTATCCGACTAAAGTACGAATGCTTCAGCGATCAAATGTCAAACATTCACGAATTTTGTCCGATTCGTTCGGGCGAGACTTAACCCATGTCTGGGGTATTGTTTTCCGATTGTAATGGACGATTACAGTACATACTGATTGTTATTTAATGTCTGTCTGTTTGCCCCGGGGTTCTCCGTAGATATCGCGAACTATTAACTATTCGGGTAAAGTTTTAAGCCTTACAACGTACATTTTACTCACAACTTAGAAATATTACACCTTAGTTTATTCTTTCTATTGTTCTGACATGTGATCTGTGTACCGTTTTGCTTTCTTAGTAGTATTCTGGTTACTCTTCATGTGATTAAATGACAGTAACTCCTGTAAAAGTCAAGGTAACTAAATTATGGTAAGGAGCAAGAGACCAAACTCCCAAGTTAAAAATGTAAGCTATGGATGCAACCGGGATTCGCACTCGGATGAAAAAGAAGAATATGGGAAGAAAACTCTATAGCGATCAACTGGGAACTATTTACAGTAATATATCATACATAAATATAGTCACGCTTTTTCCCCATTGGTGTAGGCAGAGATAACATCTTTCCACTTGCCACGATCCTGTCACATGCATTTCGCTTCTTATACTTTTATAACTGTTTTTATAGATATACGTCAGTTAACAGAGACACGGAAAACCTAATTCAGATTTTGTGACAAGACTTAAAAAAATACTTTGCCCAACTCGGGAACAAAAATGTCATGCATTGCAACCGTATTCGTTACTACTGCGCCGAAGTATATTAATACTTCCTTCTCGTCATGTATCTACAAACATTTGTGGTCAGTGGGTCAGCAGTGATCTCACGGGGTCCAGTGACCAACTTGTTGCTAAGTGACCGTTGGGGCGTGGCCTCACAAACAACAGTTTTGTTTACTTTTTGTGTTAACGAGAACACATTATTGATATAAAATGGTTAGATCAAATATTGCAAGTAAAGGTGTCATGTTCGAGAAGATTATGTTGCATGACATAAAAAGTAAACAGGTACTTCACCATGTCATGGTGAAGTACAGGTGTTCACTAGCTTGATCGAGAAATAGACGCTTAGATTCGCTTCTTCCTATTTAGATCTCCTTCCTTCTTCCTAGAAAGAGAATCTAGATTGCTTACAGCTTACTATCAAGCGAGGTGAAGTCATATTGACGTGCCCTATATAAAAAAACGATGATTTTGATACGCAGAGAGGATGGATGAGAGATTCAATCGAAATGTCTATTTGGCATACGTATGACGACCAGACCGATCAGGATCGCACGTTTTAAGAAACGCTAGGTGAGACATAACCGGAATGAAAAAAAAATTACGATAGTAGAATACGCGAAATGTAATCCCGAATCGTAGTAAGTGAACAAAGATGTGTTGAAATTATATCACTAGACTAGAAATATATCCACTAAATTAGACAAAAAAACCATAACACCAAGTTCAATTAGTCACAAATCACAAGTAGAATTCGCTCCCATGCATGACATACGAAAACGGTCCTCGTACCAAGTTATTTACAACACCCGTTACTGATCATTGCGATTTAATTTTTCCAGTGAGTTACAACTCGAAAAATTGCGGGTGTGACATTGAGCCGTCGGATTACGTGTAAAACTGTAAATTTCATTACATGGAGTTATTGAGGCGAAAATTATGCGAGTAGGGCTGTGCGCAACGTCGGGAACCGTTATAAAGTGATTTTTACAAGTGGTATTCCGGCTCAAATACTTAACTACCCTAGTTAACTGTCAAGTTATTCTTTCTTTTTTATTAAACATTTAAATGGTTGTATATATACTTGTGTGATATAACGAGCTATGACGTTGTTCTTCATTCTCTGCAAATGATTAAAAATTAACGAAAAAAGAAAAGTTTAGTGTCTAAGAAGTCCGTTAGTAGAATGCTTTAAAGAAGTTTTAACTCAGAGAAGCAATTCCGTTCCCTCGGGGTCTTACGTTTGAAGTTTTGTCACCACAAATATAAGAAGGGTGTATTTTTTTAGAATAACAATGGTCATACTTACGCCAGTACCTGTATTAATTTTACAATTTTTTTTAATACCACATGTTTTTTAATTTGTTAAATACTCATATGGAAAGTAACGTACAGCCCTACCTAAATAACCAGTCAGTCCGGCGCGCGAACAATCTCGATTCGATCGAATGAATGAATGAATTACATTACGAAATGATCGAATCGAAGTTGACGCTTGCGTAACCTACAAACAACAATGTTTAAGCTCCGAAATGTTTATTTACGGATATATTACAAGAACAAGATAAAAGTTAGATAATAAGAATGTTATCTAATAAAAGTCACTTTGTACAGATAATGTAATTATTTGTAATCTGTGGCTTTTTTTCCCGCGCGTGGGAGCTGCAGTGTTGTGCGCCATTGTTATGTCACTCGAGTGCAAATACTTGTTATGGTTTTACTTTCGAATGTAATTGACAGTAAGAAGCACAATTATTGAACTACTGTCGCTATTGTGGTGTAAAGCTTACAAATTGTAACACAATTGAATCGTAATTGTATATAGAATTTGAGATTATTGGAGAATGTAAAAGAAACGAGTTGGATTATTTTTGTAAGTAGCAAAACCTTTCTTTTATAATTTAGGTTGTGATGTAGGTACCAATAAGTTGTCAAATTTGGAGAAATTTGTGGTTAGCACTGGGCAAAAATTGCTCAAAAAGTACCATTACCGGTTATTCATTCATTATTAAAAAGAAAACGGTAGTTGCAAATAATGCGAAATCCAAAACCACGCATGGGGTCTTTAAAAAAGTCAAATTAGTATTTTTTATATCACTTAGGTACCGTGGAGTACGCACGTGGGTGACGTGGGGTACCTTATGGCAAGTGCTCACCGAGACCTATGGACGTGTTCAACCAAATGTTTCATAATTTTTTCATTCTAGTAGGTTCGAAACGAATTTATTACACGCCAAATAACGGGCAACGTAGCTCAAACATTACACCGACCATGGCCTTACCCGACCATGACCACAGCTACCCGTAAAATCAGCGCATTTGGCGATAAACCCAACGTAATCACCAGCGTGAAGTCATTATGTCAGTATGACGGTAATAATTAATGTAATAATTAATGAAAATGATATAACTGGAGAAAATTTGAGATTCGTTAAGGCTTTTTAACTGAAGGTGCAATAAAGGAAAGTTGAAAAGCGAGTGGCTATAGTATTGACTATATTATCATAGATGAGATTAATATTGTTGAAAGTTTCTAAGTATGAATTGTGAGCTTTAGGAGCAGAAGAAGCCCAAAGATGTACGGATTGTGCAAAAGTGGACATGACAAGTAAAAGAGCGATTGAGGACATATATCTAACAAGAAATCATGCAAGAGAATGTGCAATCATGCAAGCTCACGGATAGTCGGCTTGCATGACGGATAGTGCGAACTATGTCTTCTATCTAAGCGACATCCAGACACGACCAACAACCTTCGCAGACTACAACTCTCGTATGTTATCACGCTGTGGATCCCATCAAATCTCGCTCAGCCAATTAGCCTATTGCAGTCCACTGCTGTACATAGACCCCTCCTAATATTGGCATATTTTGGTCTACTGTTGCCACGCTGGCCAGACCGGTTATCAGAGGGATTTATTTCGAGTTTCCTTGAGTCTTTCTCTCATAGTTTTATCGTCTGCATATTTTTCAATTTATCGCCTCTTCCGACACCCTTCACATGAGATGGGGTGGTGATAATTGTATTCTCACTAAACTCTCGCTAATCGCTACTAAATTGGAGACCAGCACGCAAGTCTGTACAACCCAGTGCGTTTCCTCCACTCAAATATACTTAACCTAGAAAACCCGACGTCAAGCGTTATAAGTGACAAATATCATTAAATTTGTGCATTGACAGAGTTTGCACCGGCGGATGGGCTTGCGCAAGCGTCGACTGTCGTTCTAATTAAGAGCTTAATATACCTCGAGACACATATGTTGGACCTAATGCCCGGTTCAGATTATTCCAGTAGCTTGCGAGTTCAGTGAGCAAATTCAGTGCTGGAATGCTATTAGAATTATGTGAACCATCACTGGAATATGCCCATTCCAGTGAGTGATTTCAGTCCAATCTACTGGACTGACAAGCGCGTTTGAAACAATACAATCCAGCACTGGTCATGATTAATTCGCTGGATTACTGTACTGTAATAATATTTCCCAGGCATAAGTCGGGAGACAAACGAGGCTCTGCTTCGCGCGGATTGTATTGTAATTATCTATGCTTGGTGTGTTTGAGGTCGTCCACAGCCGTAGCACCCCGAACTATCTTGAAAAGACACCCAAGAAACATGTACTGCGCGTATAGAGGTCTTTTTGAGCACATTTTAGTCCCAAAATATATGTCTCGAGGTATACCAGTGACACCACTTCCGCCGAAGTGATTTGTGAGCTAATCCGTCGATATGAAGGATATATGTTGCAATTGCTTGAAGGTAGAGTGAAGGTGGATACAGTTAATTGATACAGGTATAGCATTAATATCTAGGGCATATCTATTATTTAGCGCTAACTAGATCTACACTGAGTATAGCTGTAAAGTGATTCCGGTGTTGGAAAGTTAATTTTGACAGACTCTGTGGCGTAGTGGTAGTGAACGCGGCGGTTACGCAGGAGTGCAAATATTTGTATGCATAGAAATGTATATTTGCATTGGTCTGGGTGTTTCTATATATAACTTGCAGCTGCCCGTGGCTTCGCCCGCGTGAAATTCTGTTACCGTTCCCGTGACGGCATATTCCTTATAAAAAAAAATTCTGCGTAATAACCATCCTCGTACTGCAAGGAATATAAAAAAAAAAAGACGGGTTGCACTCCGGGAGTGCCGGCAGAAGTGTAAACTTTTTCTTTCTTTCTTTCTTCGTTATATACAGAGAAAAAGATAAAAAGAACACACCATGCCATACCATGCCTATAATAAAGCGCCAATCATAGAACCTATCACTAATTTTCTGTCAGAAGAAATTAATGAATTACAAAAAGAAAAAAAACACAAAAAGCAATAAATAACAAAAAGAAAAAATAAACACAAAAAGTAATAAGTTACAAAAAAAAAAACAAAACGTAATAAATTACAAAAAGAAAAAAAAAACACAAAAAATTGCAGAAGCCTAGTTCCGAACCCGGTACTATCTGAAACCATATGTACTTACAGTCGAAGCGCTAACCGTTCAGCCGAGATGCCTCTTGACGCACCTAACAAAATGAACAATCTGTAGCTGTTGTAATGTTGTATGACGTCAGTCGTCGGTTACGGTTCAAAGGTCAACTAATCCTGACGCGCGTTTAACATTTTTAACCCATCTAACGCCGCTAAAGAAGTTTTCACTTCAAAAATATCGTTTAAGGTGTTCTAGAGATTTGCGCTTTGCAACACATTCAGTGATTCATTTTTATATTACAGGTAGAACAGATTCAGTAGAAAAGTATCTAAGTATGTCTATCCGCATTCTAGATTTCATAACACAAGCTATAGCTAAGCTATGCTCACCACTGATATTTTTTTATTTATATTACAAAATTTATTTATTTATTTGTTTGTTTGTTTGTTTGTTTGTTTGTTTGTTTGTTTGTTTGTTTGTTTGTTTGTTTGTTTGTTTGTTTGTTTGTTTGTTTGTTTGTTTGTTTGTTTGTTTGTTTGTTTGTTTGTTTGTTTGTTTGTTTGTTTGTTTGTTTGTTTGTTTGTTTGTTTGTTTGTTTGTTTGTTTGTTTGTTTGTTTGTTTGTTTGTTTGTTTGTTTGTTTGTTTGTTTGTTTGTTTGTTTGTTTGTTTGTTTGTTTGTTTGTTTGTTTGTTTGTTTGTTTGTTTGTTTGTTTGTTTGTTTGTTTGTTTGTTTGTTTGTTTGTTTGTTTGTTTGTTTGTTTGTTTGTTTGTTTGTTTGTTTGTTTGTTTGTTTGTTTGTTTGTTTGTTTGTTTGTTTGTTTGTTTGTTTGTTTGTTTGTTTGTTTGTTTGTTTGTTTGTTTGTTTGTTTGTTTGTTTGTTTGTTTGTTTGTTTGTTTGTTTGTTTGTTTGTTTGTTTGTTTGTTTGTTTGTTTGTTTGTTTGTTTGTTTGTTTGTTTGTTTGTTTGTTTGTTTGTTTGTTTGTTTGTTTGTTTGTTTGTTTGTTTGTTTGTTTGTTTGTTTGTTTGTTTGTTTGTTTGTTTGTTTGTTTGTTTGTTTGTTTGTTTGTTTGTTTGTTTGTTTGTTTGTTTGTTTGTTTGTTTGTTTGTTTGTTTGTTTGTTTGTTTGTTTGTTTGTTTGTTTGTTTGTTTGTTTGTTTGTTTGTTTGTTTGTTTGTTTGTTTGTTTGTTTGTTTGTTTGTTTGTTTGTTTGTTTGTTTGTTTGTTTGTTTGTTTGTTTGTTTGTTTGTTTGTTTGTTTGTTTGTTTGTTTGTTTGTTTGTTTGTTTGTTTGTTTGTTTGTTTGTTTGTTTGTTTGTTTGTTTGTTTGTTTGTTTGTTTGTTTGTTTGTTTGTTTGTTTGTTTGTTTGTTTGTTTGTTTGTTTGTTTGTTTGTTTGTTTGTTTGTTTGTTTGTTTGTTTGTTTGTTTGTTTGTTTGTTTGTTTGTTTGTTTGTTTGTTTGTTTGTTTGTTTGTTTGTTTGTTTGTTTGTTTGTTTGTTTGTTTGTTTGTTTGTTTGTTTGTTTGTTTGTTTGTTTGTTTGTTTGTTTGTTTGTTTGTTTGTTTGTTTGTTTGTTTGTTTGTTTGTTTGTTTGTTTGTTTGTTTGTTTGTTTGTTTGTTTGTTTGTTTGTTTGTTTGTTTGTTTGTTTGTTTGTTTGTTTGTTTGTTTGTTTGTTTGTTTGTTTGTTTGTTTGTTTGTTTGTTTGTTTGTTTGTTTGTTTGTTTGTTTGTTTGTTTGTTTGTTTGTTTGTTTGTTTGTTTGTTTGTTTGTTTGTTTGTTTGTTTGTTTGTTTGTTTGTTTGTTTGTTTGTTTGTTTGTTTGTTTGTTTGTTTGTTTGTTTGTTTGTTTGTTTGTTTGTTTGTTTGTTTGTTTGTTTGTTTGTTTGTTTGTTTGTTTGTTTGTTTGTTTGTTTGTTTGTTTGTTTGTTTGTTTGTTTGTTTGTTTGTTTGTTTGTTTGTTTGTTTGTTTGTTTGTTTGTTTGTTTGTTTGTTTGTTTGTTTGTTTGTTTGTTTGTTTGTTTGTTTGTTTGTTTGTTTGTTTGTTTGTTTGTTTGTTTGTTTGTTTGTTTGTTTGTTTGTTTGTTTGTTTGTTTGTTTGTTTGTTTGTTTGTTTGTTTGTTTGTTTGTTTGTTTGTTTGTTTGTTTGTTTGTTTGTTTGTTTGTTTGTTTGTTTGTTTGTTTGTTTGTTTGTTTGTTTGTTTGTTTGTTTGTTTGTTTGTTTGTTTGTTTGTTTGTTTGTTTGTTTGTTTGTTTGTTTGTTTGTTTGTTTGTTTGTTTGTTTGTTTGTTTGTTTGTTTGTTTGTTTATTTATTTATTTATTTATTTATTTATTTATTTATTTATTTATTTATTTATTTATTTCCTACATACAATGTCATTACAGGCAGACCCAATGCGACAGAGTAGCAACATAATTATGATAATTTCATTTACAAAATAATGTCATCTACAAATCATAATCATACATAACAATAACAATATAATAATTTTCACAACACATTAATAATTAAAGTAGATATAATTACCATATCAAATATTATTCATAAACATGTCATTTTTTTTTTTTTTTAACGTGTGGAAACCCCCACGGCCTTCACCCCATCGGTGCCGACGATGGGGTGGGCGTGTCGGAATCGGACCGACTAAAACCACACGGTGTCCTTCCCCAGTGTCCATTGCCGGGCACCCCGGGTAAGCCCTCGAAAGGATAACCCCAGGGTTGCCGGCGGACATTGGCCGCCACCGCGGCCTCGCCTGGTGGGGTCGGGTTATATCCCGCGTCGGTGAGTTGGCAAGCGTGTGTAGGACACACACGACACGCCTCCGCCACGGCCTGCTTCTGTAAGGACGGCGAGTCGGCCATCTGCCGTCCTCAGGCCCCGATCATGGAGGTCGGTAGTCCCGGGCGTAGACGAGTCTGCGGCGTCCACGCCGCAGACTGCGGAACTCAGGGGGCAGGCTTCTCTCCCGCTCCCTCTCCGCCGCCTCTTTCGCGCGCATTACCTGCTCGCAGAAAGCGGCGGCGGCGTGCCATTTGCTCCCGTCGGAAACCATGGCCCTCACCATGGTCTCCAAAGAAAGAATGTCCACGCCCAGGACCGCAACGAGATCCCGGCGTTGATTCGCCCACGCAGGGCACCCCACCAACGTGTGGAGCGCCGTGTCTTCGCCAGGATCCTCGCAGTGCTGGCACTGCGGTGTTGTCTCCCGGTGGATGCGCCATAGATACTTACCGAAGCACCCGTGCCCGGTAAGTATCTGGCACATCCGGTAGGAGAGGTCACCGTGGTGCCTCTCCAACCACTCCTTCATGATCGGTCTCACCGCCGCAATGGTGGATTCCCCCCACCTTGGATGCTCAAGTCGCACCCACCATGTCTCCAAGAGTTCCCGGCGGAGCTGGGACCGCTGAGCCCTGATTTCTCGGGGCTCCGGCCTATGGCCCCGCTCCAGTGCCTCCTTGCGCCACTGATAGAGCAACGCAAGGGCTCTCGCTTCCAGGTCCCATGGAGGGGTCCCGGCTAGGAGACATGCCACCTCGACAGAGATCGTGCGATATCCTCTGATCACTCTGGCGGCCATCGCTTTTAATGGGCTGTTTAATACAGCCACGTTGCGGGCCGCCAGAGTCTCCGCCCATACGGGAGCCCCGTACAGGGCCATGCTTCGCACGATCCCCAGGTACAGAATCAGAAATCAGATATCAGAAATTATAATTATTCAGTTAATGATGACAAAATAATAATCCAAATAATAATGTCAAAGTAAATGTAGTAAAGTCAAAAAATATCAACTTGTTACTTTGAGTCTGACTTCTTTCGTAGTAGACAGCGAGGTAACACCTTTTTTTAAACTTTTTCAAGCCCGCTATCATTTTGTCTTATCATCATTAGCTTAGCCTTATTCCCAATCACATCCGGACCTTTCACCTCGGAGTCCAGAGTTCAAATTTTTCAGTTCATGATTTTGTCTTAAATAACCTCGAAAGTGAAAAATCTGTGGCCAGTGTAGGTTTTGACTATTATGCATGGCGAGTATCTATATTATGCCATGTAGGTTTCATGTACTTTTTTTTGAGTTTCACATCGTGTTTGCTATATTTCAAAGTCAAAGATTTTTATTCAATCTAGAACGAGGTTGTTTGTTTTTGACGTCAATAATAAATTCTACTTAACCTAAGTTTACCACCGCTTCCAAGGCGCTGGTGGAGAAGAAACGGCGCAAAAAACTCCAACAATACTGTCTAGATTTAATATGGAACTGTATTCGTCTCCAAATGCCAGTAATCTGTAAGCGTACCTTTTTTTTTTTGTATATTTTTTTTAAATTGGTTCTTTGTTTTTTTTATAATTGTGATTTTTTTTTAATTATGGGTGATAATAACCTGAAATAAATGAATTTTATTAAATAAAAAAAAATACTATCTTTTTTCCTATTAATGGGCCCTTGATAAGCAAGATTTCTTAACTACCCAGGGTCCATCTCTACTCCGCCATTACATTACTGGTTTAGTTGAACCCCAAGAGGAGAGCGTGCACCAGAATCTCATTCCTCAAGCCGCAGGTGTTCTAGCTTTGCGTATGAACTTTGGCTTGACAACATAAATCTTCATGAAGACCTATACAGCTCATGGGAGAAATAGAGTATAGAGTATAGAGAATAGAGTATATAAATGACATTTTTTTTGAGGCAGACGATTGTTTTGTTTTGTTGAACTTTTCTATGAGTAGTGCATATCAAAGGTATTTTTTCACACAGCCAGTCACGGCTTATTACTATCTTTAATACATTTAGCAAGTGGAACGCGACATTACCACGGTATGTAGGGTAAAAGTCACAGTTGTTAGCCGTCAATGTTGAAATTTTTCTCCCAAGTATTTTGTATTTCTTGCGGAATGGCACAAATCAACGTGATTGCTAGCTCACACAGGGATAGTTGCATCATGCGCTTGCGCTGGGCCGCGGTTCTTGACACGCAATAGGGAATGTAATTATATAGTATACCTGTCTAGAAATCGTGCTGAAAATTTCAAATGATGATATTACAACATTATATCTTATCAATCAATAAGTGTAACGCAGTCGACTGTATGACTACGTGCTCTATAGCTCGCGATCTTCCACCTGCCGTATTCAGACCTATACTATCCAAGCTACATTTCGTCATCAGGTCGTCCACTCATTTGGCTGGGAGCATTTCGCTTATTTTTCAAAATTTATCTATAATTTAATCTATATCTAATACTGTATCAAAATTTCTCCAAAATCGGTGAAGCGTTTGCGCATACACGGAAGCATGTGAGGTGACGCGCGGGCGCAGGTGTATCGCAGTGTGGGTGCGGTGCGCCGGCGCAGCGCATCGCTCGCAGTTGCACAACACGGCCGCATTCCGAAGTCAAACGTCGCACTGAACGCACGCGATTGCTAACATTTGTTTACTGGTATGTTAAATAATGAGGTGCACGATAATTACTGCCTTTTTCTGGAGGGAGAAGGTAAACTAGTTGTAGGTGATAGCTATGATTTGTCACACCTATTCCAAAAAGGGCTAGGCAGAAGTGAACTCAAATACCTTCAATTTCTGTATACGTTTTCAATCCCACGCAATAGAGGGTGAAACTATGGATACTTACCGGGAATTTTATACTTTTTTTTTTAGCACAAGACATAATCTGGAATAGCTCATAGACTACACCCAGGGATAGGTTTTTGAATCGATATTTTACGATTGTGGTGCCACGGGTAACGGCAAATGGAAAATGAATCATATCAATTAAATAATTCGTGCTAATAGTTAGTTAGACACTAAACACACCATGACAAAAGAAAACAATAAGATAACAGTTCAGTTGAGTATGTGTTTATCGAAAAACACACATACAACTGGACTTGTTATCAGTGCCATCTTGTTTAACAATGGAATGCATTAATTGGCGGACAATTACTAAAATGATTTGTGACTGATAATATCGAGCCGAACGGGGCGTGGAAATAATTACTAAGAAACATTCGGACCCTACGGCAGTGATGCCTTCGCCGATCAGCTAAAGTCATTTATTATTAAAAATTGGCATTGTAATATTCAACCGAAGACTTCTATTTACTTGTATAGGTCGAAATTCGATCATAAATGTTATTGAAATTAAAAAATTAAGAGAATAATCAGTTGACGAAGAGAGGGGGAAAGGATTCCCAGGTTTCCCGAGCTTTCGTTTAGCAGCGAAAACGTGCATTCACAGATTTTTATAGAATTAAATCACGCCCAATACTTTAGTAATTCCTGTCAGTAGAATCCTTAGCGAAAAAAAAACACGTATATCTTCATGGCTTCAATTCCCGTTAAACGAATTGTATATTTCTAACTACACTGAGAGGAAAAGGCACCTAATATATATGATACTTCCCAAACCTTTCCAATTACGTTAGCTTAACATATATAACGATATCCATCACATAATCTATCAACCAATGAACATATGTTTGTCTGTTTGTAGGCCAGTGTAGGTTTATTTAGACTACATTAATATGGATGTTCCAGGTGTCGAATGCGTGAACGCCAACACGGCCTAATTGACATGTCATTGTTTAGCACATGGCCGGCCAGAATGCTAAATGGAGGTTGCTTTTGATACGAAATATTGTTCTGCGTACGAGTTCTTCAGGCCTTGTTTGGATACAGCGTCTATACGGGAGCTAGGTTTCTATTCTTTGTGTGATTCATCGCCTAAATGAGTACGATTGAGGTTACTCAATAGGTTAGATTTTTTTTTATATTCGCTACAAGCATCCCACTTGATAATAAACGCTTACCGTAAACATAAAAATATTTACTACTTACAGATGAAGAAAGCGGAGGTGCAAATAGAAGAATGGGAAAAATTAAAAAAAAAACATAAGGCCTCTAGTAGCTGTAGTACTGTCATACACATCATATAAAACTAGCTTTTGCCCGCGCTTTCGCCCGCGTGGGTGTCGGTTATCGCGACCAAACATAGCCTATGTCCTTCCTCAAGGTCTAATCTACCCCTATACCAAATTTCTTCAAAATCGATTCAGTGGTTAAGGCGTGAAAGCCTCCGCTCCCATTTATAAAATTAGTATGGATGTGGCATATTGCTATTGTTTTTTTTCGTTTTATATATTTAGTTTTGTTGAGTAACATTTTTTTCGGTCGAGACTCGAGACGGTATATTTGCACTGGGAAAGAAAAATACAGAAAATGCTAGGACTAAAAGTATTTAATTAGTTACATTAATGTTACTATAATGTGGAACAGATCCATAGCAGTCATTGACTCACCTTTTTGTGAATAAAGTATGTAGTGTATTGCAATATCGCAAATAGGTGGTTCACTCGGACAACTCATGGCGTGACTTGTACGGCTTGTATAATCCAATAGCGAACAGTGTGGGGCTTCATGGTGACGTAACTTAGATTAGTCGGTATATTCGCGTGGTAACCGGCGAAGTAATAGAGGGCACCCATCTATACGAGGGTGTCGTGCCTAAGGCATGTGCTGTTCTGTATTATAAGTACCTGATTTGCGGTAATGGGCTTATCATTTTTTACGTGAAACACTCTTTTGACAATATACAGGCAAAGGCTTCCTTGCTTCGAAGCGCACGTTAAAAGTCGATCTCGGTTTTTAACTGTCATTAGGTTAAGACGGAGGCCTCTATAGGCGACCTGAACAGCCACTAACCACAACTTAGGCTGGGAGGTTAGAAGCAGTCGCTAGCAATATAGAAAAGTTCAAATCAGAAGTGGGCTGCACCCCAAATACCCGATACCAATTTTAGATCAGTCGTCATCTTTGAGTTAGTCAAATTCGAGTCCTAGGCTTTCGCTTCGGAGTCCGGGGACTGCTTCAATACTTGTACATCAATCATTGAAACTATAACACCTACAAAAGGTATTTAGTTCGTCATAAATGCATATGCGTACATAAATGAATATGGGAGATAATAATGAGAAACACGGAACAGACAGGCTATGTTAAGTGCCGTGTGGGCTGGAAGGCCGATATTGATACATTTGACGTGGTTACTTTCATAATATAGTTAGCAGGCCTTATTTAGGTTTATGACAGGCGTATATATGACTATGACTGTCTTAAATCAAAACTGGGTAAAGGACAATTTTTGACTTACACTTATTATACATCAAAATCTTTATTAAATAAGTTTAGGTCATAAAGTAACAATGTCAGAAGAGTACCACCAATTAGTTATATAGGCTTGGACAATGTGAACCTCAGACTCTGAGATAAAGGCGGCAGATGTGACCGGAATTAGTGCAAAGAATTTGGCAAGAGCTATGTCACGTTCAAGGGGCAGAGATAACCTAAACACACAGCCTGAGAGAGTTGCCAATTTAAAGGACAGTATGTATGAATTTAACCCTCGTACTCTTACACGTAACTTTGTCATTAGAATTCTCCTCGTTCAAATAAAACAAACATTTCTTTCAATTATATCTGCATAAATAGCGAGTTGTCTTGGTCTATCTCAAATGACAACAGGCCTAAAGACATGTTTGTATAATCGTATTATCTACATAACATTCAGAATAAATAGCCGTTAAAACTACCACAAACTAATATGTCGCAGAACTAGCACAAATAGAAAACAAACAAGACTTATTTTTAGCCCTAAAGTCATTAATTTCCCTACTTTCCGCACGTTAACGACTTCCCTTCTCGGCTTGCGAGGCGCATTGCAAATATTCAGCACCATTCAGATGATAACGAAGTGAGAACCGGTGAATACATTATACGTTACATTGACGCAGGCCTAGACCGACAACTGGCCTCTTTACCCGGAATAAACTTTTAAGTTCACGGACACATTCGTCAAAATAGATGCGTTTGGACACAGGGTAATTGGTAGATTTACCGTACGATTAGTGCATTACTATACCCAACAAGTATTTATTTATTCCACTTAGGTGGCAAATGGCAGGTCCAACTGATGGAAAGTGGTTACCGTGGCCTACAGACGTGTGCAACACCAGGGGCGTCACTGTTCTGTAAGGCGGCGGTACTTCCCTAGTGCATGGCCATAAAGAATTAATGAAGTGAGAGTTTAAACCAATACTAATATTATAAATGCAAAACTAACTCTGTCTGTTACGCTTTTACGCCTAAAGCACTGAACCGATTTTCAGGAAATGGGGTATAGGGGTAGATTAGACCTTGAGAGAGGATACAGGCTATGTTTATCATGTTTAACCGACATAAACGCGGGTCACTTTCCCACACCAAATTTTACTTAACTTTAACTGTACTACGCAGAAGTTATACTAACTAAAATTCAAAATAAAAAAATACCCAAGAAAATGAATCTTTCAAAACTTTCCTTGCAGGGCCAAATGGCAAAATACAGATAGTTCGCCGATGTAGAGATTCATAAAAGCGGATGTGGAACTTATCACAACAAAATCGAAGAACCTCTCTCATTTAAGAGTAAAACCGTATTTATGAAATTACCTAGGCCTTGTAAATGTTGATATTTAGCAGTTACGTGCTACTGCACTATTGCCGATTAAGGTGATAACTATTGAAGAGTTGGTTAGCGTCTTAGGTCATTCAGCTGAAACTCAATTTGTCTGGGGAAAGATTGTATACAAATTGACAGATTGTCTGGCAATTTTTCCTCAGATAAATAAATTCAGCTGAGTGACATTTTAGAATATGCGCCTAAGTCTACTGTAACCTGAGTAGGTTATGGTACAGTATTTTTCCACGATTTCCATTGTGCAAGTCAATTGTTTTAGAAATTATGAGGTAACGCATATATCTCGAGAGTGTTTAGCGAGAGGAGAGGCATAACGAGATGTTGAAAAGGCCCCTATGGGAAAATACCTTGTAAATACAGAGACTTACACAGTGCCTCTGCTTAAGGTCGGAAAAGTTAATTGGATTTATTTACAGTGTGACTCCCCTGGTATTGCATATGTCCATAGGCCACGGTAACCACTTTCCATTAGGTGAGACGTGTGCTTTTCTGCAACCTGAGTGGTATAAAAAATATAGGAAAAAGGCATGGCATGACCCATTTCCTAAGACTATCTCTATATATTTAAAATCTGTATTAAGTCACGAATTTTCACATAGATAAAAATATTTCCGAAAGCATTGGTTCTAGCAATTGTGGACTGACCTTTACATTTTAAGATATTTAACTCAAGTGACTGTTGTTCTACATCTAGATCTGTTTATGTTTTGGTCCTAATTCCCAACGAGAGATAAACATCTCGTGGCCATTCTCTCGTTCCTAAGTAAGCATTGTTAATAGCAAAAATTTAAGGTAAAACACACAATTGTCATCCATCGAAATTGAATCGGAATCGTAAATTCTATAAAAGGCAACTTGTTCCGTGTGAGTGGTGAAAGCCCTTCTAGTCTTCCTGTGTCATTGTTCCCAGGTATCACGGGTTTTTTGTTTCCTTTACGCAGCAAGATGGACGACTATATACGGTATATATTAAAATTCATGCAGTCACTCGGAATTGCAGCGACGCCAATTATTATGAATATTTATGGGTGCCGATGAAAAATGTGAAAGATTTGATATCGATAAACAGTGCTGATGATACAAAGTCTTGAGTCTCGCTGACCGGCCCAGTGTTTGTTTTTATAATACACGAATAAAATTATTACTGGCAAAAAATGAACACGCGGTGTTGCTGTAATTATTGGCATTTATATTTTTGTTTTTATTGGTTTGTAAAAGTTTATGTACGTATAATTAATACGGTTTAAACGAACGCCAAGCTTGATTGGAAAACGATCGGATTCTTTTTGTGGCATACATACATTTTCCTAGCAACTTTTGGAGGTTATTCGTTGGCTACGGCTAGTAGATAACTAAAACAATTCAAAACTACTTTCTTTCTCCGTAATGGGCAAAGATAAGAACCCGCTAATTACCTCAAACTTAATATCCAAATCTTCCCCTACTGTCTTTAAATCATAAATGCAAGCGTGTCGGTTTCGTCGCGAGCTACGGATCTGCTATTTTTAAAACATCACCAAATCCACCCCAGTTTGCATGCCCACTTCCATGTAACTTACATGCCCTTCTTTCTACATATTTAAAACGTAGCATAAAACAGTATAAAATACAACCATCTCTCGAAACGAAACAAGAATTTGTCAATTCCGCAATCGTAAGTTTCTAATTCACAAGTCAATTACTGGTTGCGTTACCCTGCTCGTTTTCAATACCGCCTTTTAGAGTATCGAGCAGGTTTCAATTTGTTCCTTCGAAAGATTAGTCGGGGCAAGAAGCGAGCTGTCGATAGCTGATACAAAAGTACGCGGAAGCGATTACCAACGCCTTTTTAGACGTTTGATGGAAAAAGTTGAAAAAGACGGTGTGGATAACAAGCTTCGCTACCTTATTTGATGGATGAAAGTTATTTTAGTTGCAAAGTGTGACGAGCATTTTTATTAAACTGGCGGAAATAGTCGGTACGTGTAAGAAAGAAAAAAAAAAACATTTTATTAAGCTAAGTACGCACGTGCTACGGAGATTCTATTTATTAGAAGAAAAAAATATAGTACCTACATAAAGTCGATATCGAGTCTCACTCAGACGAAAAGGGACCCAGATTATTGGGACTCAGCTGCTGACCGACAAACGAGGCTCTGACGAAGGTTTTCCAGGGTTGCGAGTGGATCTCAAAATGTATTTATCATTGACTGAACGAGTCATAACTTCAAAAGTCTATCTGATTGCAATTGGTGGCATTTATTGTTGGACATATTAAGGACACATTAGTACTTTATCCTCTGTTTTTTTTTTATTGAACCGCCGAATTATTTAAAGTCCGCCTTACAGGTCATCCTGAACCAACAATGTAAACTTTTGAGGATGCCGATTTGCTAAGGCGAAACCGGTCAGGTCCAATAATAAATAGATACTACGGGAACACAAGTTTGTTCTCAATATATATAACTCAAAAACTTGCAAACCGAGAGGTGGTGACTTCGGATGCAACCAGGATCTTGCCTGGATAGCAATTGGCATAACCATCGCACTAATTGCCTCATCACAATAGTCATTGGCCTAGGCGAGCTAGATCGAACACTGGTGAAAATAAGTTTCCAGAACAAATTCGAAGAGTTATCTTTTCTCAGTGAGACACGACGTCGATTTTTTTTATAATACAGAATAGCAGGTATGAATTGATGTTATCTATTTATAGCATAATTTGTGTGTTTCTCTGACTGAGATTCAACATCAAATTTCTATATTACAGAATAGCATAGCAGATATGAATATAATTCAGCATATATTTTTTATTTCAGCTCTAAATTTAGCATATTTCTTTGAAATTGACGATGACGGCACAGAAACTCTGTGTTTACAGGGTCGGCAGCGCGAGTGGTGTTGTACACGTCCATAGGCCACGGTAACCACTTACCATCAGGTGGGCTGTGTGATTGTCTGCCACCTCAGTAGTATATAAAATTGTATGGTTGTACATCTAGTTTCTATTACTTACGTGTTCGTCTAGCGAATATGTCAGTTCGCCATCGTCATACAGGACGAACCACCTCCGCTGCCATCTCTGAAACAAGAAACATTGCGTTTATAACTTCAAATTTTAATGAAAATTAAACAAATGATTTAGTGCTCAAAATCAAACACATAATGCTGTACCAAACTACGGTACTGAATGTTTAACTACTCCGATTGCAATTGAGTATTTTGCTGCTGTTAAAAAAAAAATAGCTGAACTTATAAAATAAAGAATGGTTAAAGAGTGATAACAGTTGCGTCGGTTCTTATTTTATCGTTCTTATTTATTCTTAATCATCCACCCAACCTTTAATAGTAAATGATTTGACTTTTCAATATTATGACGTCACAAATAAATCTTTCATTCAATTTCATTTTAACTTACCGTTTTAACGTTCAGTTAAAAGTAACTAATTTGACTAGTCAGTCAAATGCCCAATTAGGTTACCTAGTCAGAGGAAAATTAAAAAATATTTTCTTAAAAAAATCTTTGTATATTAGCAATCTTCAGCAATCGCCCTACCAAGGAAGGAAGGTCTTTTTGTTGCGTGATCGTCTCGCACATAAAATTCCTTTCTCACTTCATGTTTAATTTCACTTTCGCCTCGAAAATCTCCAGTGTCTTGTTGCAACAAGAAACATCATATTTCTATTAAGATTAATTATTCGTAATTCGTCTTATTTAATTATTTAAACATTCTTTAAAGCGTGAAGCACGCTATTGAAAATATGTGCAAATAGTAAAATTAAGACATTAATTTTACTATTTGTACATATAATGAAATATTCAAAACATTTGCATCAATCAACTACATAGTTTATTTATATGAAAACAGCTTTTGTACGCGGCTCCGCCCGCGTGGATGTCGGTTAACGCGACCAAACTGTCATGTCCTTTCTCAAGGTCTAATTTACCCCTATACCAAATTTCATTGAAATCGGTTCAGTGGTTTAGGTATGAAAGACGACAAACGGACACACATACACACACTTTCTTATTTAAAATGTAAGTATGGATTATATCAAAGCATTTATTTGAAATTAAACTACTTTTACTTAATGGATTACATCGCGATTTATAGTAATTTTAGTCAAATATGCTGGTAAAAGTAGTTTAATTCAAATTTAATACAATCATGTTAACTGCAGGAAATATCAAGTAAACACTAATAAATAATGCTGTGTCTTTTCTGATGGAACAGCATATTAAGTGCCACCCGTGGGTGTAGTAAAAAGTTGTTGACAAATAGGCCTTTACTCCGACAGTATACAATATACAGAGCATGAAAGTGTCCAGCTGACAGGTACCAATAGGGTGAAACAGGGGAGTTGATATACTATGAGCTATCATGTTGTACGTTAGAATTCCATACGTAATTGTTTCCATAAACTGCCTACCCTGGTAAGAGAAATTGAAGAATGTGAAGTGTGAAATGTTGTTCCCGAAAGTGACGAGGCGGTAAATCTGGCTTGCTGTCATCAATACATCAGCTTGTGCAACGTTGATACGCCAAAAATGCAATTCACGTAAACGTCTCGAAGTAAAAAGTGCTTCGTAATAAAACACAGGTGTTTTAAGGTCACCCAACACGTGCATCACATACTGATGGACTCTTTGGGATGTGAAATTGGGCCAGAGAGATTTTACTGGTGTCAAAATTTTGATAAAAAGGAGAGAATATTATTCATCAAGAGGCACGCATTCGAACTGCATTGCGGGTACCCACATGCGGTTACCAAATGGACAGACGGTTGCCCGTGGGCCGTGCGGCTCCCGCATGCGGGTTGTTGTAGAAAAGAAGTTCATTCCATGCACGCTCAGGCTGTGGAATGAACTCCCTGCTGTGGACTTTCCAAGCCACTATAATACATGGTTCTTCAAGAAGGGCATTAAATGGTTTCTACAGGGTTGGCAGCACGAGTGTGACCCCCCTGGTGGTTATAGAGCACGGTATCCACTTTCCATCGGGTGGGCCGTGAGTTTGAACTCCACTTTAGTGGTATTTAGAAGAAATACCAGATAATTGCCAATGTGGTTGTCCGCAAATGCTTTATGAACCATAGTGCTGAGCCAGCACTTCCTTTCAAAAGAAGACGTTAATCAGTAAGTGTCGTTGGGGCTTGGGCCCCGAAGAATTTAGTTAGTCCAATAGACCCACGGCTTGCTGTATCTAGCCTACTCTATATCTGTGTCTGGACACCATCCAGAATATAGGTTAATTGGTGGTAATGAAGGTGTTGAGATATGGGATCTATCCAGCTCTAAACTATGTTAATGTCATTTTTATGTCTACTGTAAAATGTATATACATTATTTGGATTTTGATTTGACATATAGGAACGAAGAGTCTGTCTGTCTGGGTATGTTATGTAGGTACAGTCAGCATCAAATCGATCTTGACGAACAAAGTACTAAAAAAGGTCTTAATGTTGTGATTTTCCCCATATTCTTGTTGACTGACAGTTCTGATATTTGGGACACACGTTTAATTTGGACAATAAAACAGTCTGATTTGCCCTTAATACTTTGGTATTAAGATCATTTTGAGATTTTCTAGTAAAATTATTCTAGCGCAGATTGTGTACCTACTGCTGTGAGTGAATATAGCTTTATACGGTTCTGCGGTGCGGATAGGGCATGTCTACAGCTCGACGCCTTTTAATAAGTATGGATAGAATACAATTATTTGTTCACGCCATTTGCTAGATCGAAAAGGAGAAGACTGTGAGAGAATAATTTTGTACGTATTGCATTTTGGACAGATCGCGTTATAGACGGATTGCTACTCTCGTGTACTACTATTTGCAAGGTTGCAAGCTCTGAAAAAAACACTCACGTAAGATATATTACTTTTGAAAATGAAGCACCTCTTTGTTTTCATGGTAAACACAAGTTAAAATGTCAGATCCTACCTGATCTCAACATAATTAGACTAGCAGGCACACCTCTCAACATGACCGATGGTAGATATGACACCCTGCGCTGCCTGCGTGACAACAAGCACGATTTTAGTCAGCCTGAACCTTAATTAGGTGGGCTGTGGGGATTATGATCGTAACTGGATAAACCTGACCTGATAAATTAGACAATAATAATAAGCATAAGGGTAGGAACACAGATCGACAGGGAGTTTTGTAAAACCTTCTAATACCCTTCTTGAAGAACCCTTATCGGCGCTTAGAAAACCCATAGCAGAGAGTTCATTCCACAGCTTGCGGTTGCGCGGAGTGAAGTTACTTTCATACCGCACTGTATGCACCGTTTTTAGTTGCAATGTGTGAGGATGAATTCTCTGCCTTGTTATGAGCGTTGCGAGAATAGAATGTAGTTTGTCTGAAAAAATACTAGAGGCGATAAAACACACGACTTCTAACTTGCAACTCTAACATCTTATCGCCACGCCAACGCAAATCTAACCTTCAAGGAACCGTCGTCACCTACATACTGACCGCTAACTCCAACACTATGTATTAATTAGTCCATTCACTTTTGTCTATCTTAACAAATGAATACATCACACAGATATTCATTATAAACAACATGAATAATTCCTTGACACACTGTGAGCTCAATAACTTTGCCTACAGCCTTGGTACCTACTGTGTACAGGTTCGTAAATAACTTAGTCTACCGATCATTATTCAGTATTGAGATGTAACAATGAAATAACTAGCACGTGGTAAGTTACCGTTAGGGTTACTATTCAAAATATGACAAAATGCTTTTAATCAATCGGTCGAATGAAAAGTTCAATGACAGTAGAAGAAGTGTTATGACAGAAGCTGATGGCGGGCTTTTATCTCTGCGTACCCCAGTGGGAAGAATTGAGAATGTACTTATGATTTTCAGTTCAGTTCAGTTCAGTTCTTGGTTTATGGCTCCGCTTGCATATTGCTGCGACTCTGCCAGTGTCAACGTCCAGGAGTGTCATAAACTTCAAGATAAAGTGATCGGTTCAAAAATAATTAATTTATAATTTGTGGAGAAAAGAAAAAACACCAGTAAGTAGTGATCTAAATAGCAAAAACTAATCATTAAATCTTTATGCATCAAATGTTCAGAAAAAATGGAGGAAAAGAAAAAACCAAATAAAGAAGAGGGGAGGGTCTGGGGTGGATACATCAATCAGCATGGAATGCAGGCATACTTTTAAAGATTAATATTGTTGAGTTTTATAAATTTACAGAGGGTGAAGTTTATTGAGGGGGAGTATATTAGCGACAATATAGTCTTGAAGGAAGTAGGAAGGGGGATAGCAGGGGGAAGAATATCATAAAGGGAGCATTTCAAATTCGGGCAACTAAAAAAATGTGATCCACACTTCCTCCCTCAAGGCCACATTCACAACTTATGATTTTAATCAAAATGAAAGTAACTGTCAATATACGTATTTATTAATTTTTGAAGTGAAAACTTCTTTAGCGGCGTTGGACGGGTAAAAATTGTTTAACTCGCGCGTCAGAATCGCTTGACCTTTGAACCGTAACCGACGACTGACGTCATACAACATTATATAGACTGTTTATTTTGCAAGATACCATAAATAGCTTGGTAGCAGTAAGCGCTTCGACTGTAAGTCCTTATGGTCTCAGACAGTAACGGGTTCAAACCTGGCCTTCTGACACTTTTTGTGAATATTTTTTCTTTTTGTAATTTATTACTTTTTGTGATTATTTTTTCTTTTTGTAATTTATTAATTTCTTCTGACAGAAAAAAAGCAAAAATTTAGTGATAGGTTCTATGATTGGCATATGCTATGGTATGTTTTTTTATCTTTTTCTATGTATATAACGAAAGAAAGAAAAAGTTTTCACTTCTGCCGGCACTCCCAGAGTGCAACCCGTCTTTTTTTTATTACTAAGAAGGTTGCAACGTTTAAAAAAATATGACATTCGAAATTAAAATAGTTCCGATTAGCTAGCTAGAAGTGCAAACCTTTTAGTGTGGCCCATGTAGTAGGTATCAGGGATTGACGCCGATTTTCTCAAGTTTATATTGAAGGAATTCAGGCCACACCGGGGGATTATTTGGGTTCCGTCAACTACCTTCCGGGAAAAGCTGATTATACTTGCAAGCCTATATTCCTACCTCCTAATTGGTGGACGAGGCTTTGATGCAGGTTTGTCTCTCGAAATCAAGTAGTCAGATGGCAGTCGCTTTCATAAGAGGAGCAAAGACCCTCTAGACAAGTGGCAATTCGTTGGCCGAATGGCCGGCATAGATTTTTTTTTTCTTTGTAGGCACCTCAATTTGACTTCATATATGGGATTTGACATTTATGACTTGCGTTAACGACTGTCATATACGTCAAATCCCATACATTCGTCATTCTATTCCACCAAACACCGGCCAACGAATTGCCACTTGTCTAGAGGGGTTGAAATAGAAATAGAACTACGAAAAACTCCAACATTTCCTGATAAATCTGGACGTGGCCTTGATAAATATCTCGGTGTACCTATCTGTGTTCGCGTAATCTAACAAATGCTACATTATTTACGGAGATTGTGGATTCAAGATTGTTTTAGTGTGTATTATTATACCTTGTGTAGATTCAAGAAATAATATTGCGGTTTTATGCAGGAGTACATGGTTACTACACATAATGAACCTTTGACGTAGGTACTAACGATATACAAACTTTTTCAAAGACTTAACAGAAAAAAAATCACCATTCTGTAAAAAAATAACTGTCAATTTGACAATGTAATTGGCGGGAATCTAGTTTCGTTGTTGCTACATAACTAGTGTTACCAGTCTTAATAATAGTATTTTACTTGCCGGTATTGAATCATATTGACCTGAAATAATCTCATTGGTATCTGTAATGGATCAGAAACGCTCATTATTTGCAATAGGTAAGTATGCGGCAAGTGTCACTGGAAAGCGGTCGCGGTGCGCTGAGGGATAAATAGGGCTTGTACAATGAGTGCATTGATGGCGAAGAATGTAGTGTACATAAAATTATTTATTTACTTTGCTTTTTTAGATAAACTCTTTTAGAGTTTTAATAAGGTTGCAAGAGCGTAATCACGAAGTAATAAGTAATGTATAACCTAACGTAATTTATTAACCTGTACCTATTTCTTCGAAGAGGCACCAAATCAAAAATATAGAGTGAACTCACCACAGTCTATCAGGCTCATGCACGCTTCCAGATATCGAAAGAATTCTTATAGGAGGTATTTCTATAACACTGCTTTACACTAGGAACAAACTTGACCGAACGACTGCTACCAATTAACCGGGTAATTAATAAAATCTTTTCTCCGGGGTATAATCCAATAGGTGAGGTATATGCAATAGTATTCCTGGTCTGTCTGTCTCCTCATCAAAATCGTGTTATCTGTCTGCCCTTGTCGGGATCTATGTAAATCAGTAAACTATACAATGACATCAAGTAATCACGATAGAATTTCGATAGAATCCATTAAAATGGTTTTATTTTAATCAATAATAAAAACCAAAGAGCCCAAGTAATTTTCCAATAGCCGGACAATTACTTGGGCCCCCATTTCCTCGCCAGTGTTATAAATGTGAAAATCACGTTTGTACAATTATTTATTAGTTATGATCAACACAGTTTAATTGATTTTTGTAGATATGTATAATAAACGGCCAATAAAACTATTTTAGCTATGTATAATAAAATTAATTGTTTAATTGATTTATAAAAAAGAGGCGCCATGAATATTTTGGCAGTGTTTGCATTTTTACTATTAGTAGAGAGACAAAATAATAGGTATTATAAAACACAAACACAGACAAAACAATTACACATTTAACCAATAGTTTCGAATTTATAATTTTATTAAAAAAGCCATTTCTTTTTATTCACAAAAACCCATTATAATTAAAAATGTTTTTTTTTTGTAAGAGTTGCGTTATATACATTCCAAGGCACAAATTCTTCCTTTCGAAGCATTGCTTAGGTACATGTACATTACGCAAATAGGTAAACATTATTAGAAAGTAAGGTGCTCTACCTCATACTCGTACCTCAACGTTCGCAGAGGACAATCGTCAACAATCGGCCGTTCTACCCTACGGGGAAAGTCGGTCGCCCAGCTAATAGGACTGGGCTGGGCTGATACAAGCCGATAAGATAATCATTATCTAGCGCTGCTCGTATACTAGAAGGTGTTAACATTAACGAATGACAATTTGGTTCCGAGAACTTTATTTGGTCCGAAGGTTAGTTATAGGACTTATAGGTTTTAACATACACTATACTTTTTACCTTAATATTTAATCCGAAACTGAATTGATATAGGCATTTGAAACTCCCCTTAGAGTATTGAATTAAAATATCTATTACTAGCTATTGCCTGCGGCTCCGCACGCGTAGATGTTAAACATAGCTTATGTCTTTTGCCAAGTTGTCTTCCATCTTGAGCTAATTTCATCAAAATCGGCTATGCGGTTTAGGCATGAAAGCGTAATAAACAGACTATATTAGATATAGTACGGAAGGCGGAACCCGAGCCCCGAGGGCATGTTGCCCTCGGATGCAATAGGGAAAACGTCTAAATGTCAATGATGAGTGTTTTTCACTAAAAGTAAGAGGACTGGAAATCGTTCCCTCCTGTCAATTGATACAAATTTACGTCGGCATTAAGTCTTTGATTAGTTTTACTTCAC
Organism: Eilema caniola; assembly: GCA_949126895.1. Classification (NCBI taxonomy): domain Eukaryota; kingdom Metazoa; phylum Arthropoda; class Insecta; order Lepidoptera; family Erebidae; genus Eilema; species Eilema caniola. The sequence goes on from OX421466.1 coordinate 3,397,755, forward strand.
AACGCAATCGTTATTATTTAAAGGTAAGTAAAGATTTGTTAGATCTCGAGTTTATTCTTTAAGACATTATATAGACTAAAAAGTAAATAACATACTTAGATTGAAATATTTCTATGAGCTTTATAAATAAAAGGAATCAACGGCAAGAAAGATTACGTCTTGAAATTGTAACAAAATTCAAGTAATTTAACAATTCCATCGGCTTCTTTTACAAATAACCACGCCGCGAATACTTTTCTATTAAATACCGTATTTAAATCAGATGCTTTGAACACACGCATGGGATATCAACCAATCGGATCGTTTCGCGCCGCTGAAGTGCGATCAGAATATACGATTACGCTATCGAAATTCTCCTAATGAAGCATTCAGCATTACTTGGCTGACTATATTACATCTTTTCCGCCGGTCGCTTTGATTTATTTTTTTGACTGGCAACATCGTTCAATTAAAGGGAGTGATTTTGTATATTTTAAGCGAATGATAAATCTCTTTGGGAGTATTCTAAAAGGACGAGTTCTTATTATGTTTGAACCTTTTTATTGCACTTGCAGATTGGAGCGATAAGTTTGTGTAAAATCTTCATTCAATACTTAGTAAATTGCTTGGCCGTTCCAAATCAAAACATAGTTATATTAAACAGTAATAAATTATGTACTTTAACAAAAAAAAAAACATTCTGTAGAGATATAATTATTATCTACCTGAATGTCTTTTCCAGCTTTAAGTTGATACTTTGTAAGTTTGGTTGGTCATACCAGATAAGTACAGTATTCATATTGAGTCATACAAATATAGCATTTGACTGGCCAATTCACTTAAGTTATACTCAAGATATTGTGTTAATTATAATGCTAGTTGTAATTAACACAATATCTTGAGTATTTTTCTCAGCTACTGTACCAATCATCACAGCTGAATTTCTTACAGATTTTCTTTAACAACTTTCGATATGCAGCAGCTATGCTTATTCATAACCATAACTAATTTGGTAATAATTTATTATAATGGCAACACTAAATACAAGTAAAATTAATAAACGCGCGAAAGCTTTTGAGCACGTTTGACTTCGTTTGTCATGACGAAGCAAAGGAATTTCTTTACAGCTTTTGTTTGCAAAAGCCATACAAGAACACGAAGCAAAATGCAAATTCGAAGTGAAAGTGTATTACTATGTTACTATGCATATTAAAATAATTATCTTGCTATTACAAAGCGGTCTCTAGCTTGGGAGCGATAGCAAGAAAGCTGCGATTGATAAGTACTCTATTGTGCAGATTGTTAATATTTTTTTCACACCATTCTCACAATTGATTGTTTTTCTAGTTATTAATTGTAAAAGTGAAACTTTAACATGAAAACACGTTTTGTTTAAAAGATGTTGCGTGTAGATTTGCTCCACTAGACAAGTGGCAATTAGCTGACCGGCGTTTGGTGGAATAGAATGACGAATGTTTGGGATTTGACTTATATGACAGTCGTTAACGCATGTTAATTCTATACATTCGTCATTTTACCACTTGTCTATAGTTGAATTTTTAATTAAACGAATTTATTTTGTGCAATGTAATAAGAATTAGCTATCGAAGATAACGGAAACCAAATGATTGTTTTATAGTTTGTACAATGTTTTACAATTGTTTTAATTTTACGGGGCAAGTGTCGCAATAGTAAGTAAATTAAAGCTGTAAGCTTGAAATGTTTAATTGGATGACGTTATCGTACTAGCGTCTTGAGATAGGATTGGTTAGGTACTTACGAAAACGGCGGAAAGATTCTGCTATCATGGTTTCATGACAGAAGAATCCCTCCGACGTCTCAATTCAAAATCGAATAATATCACATTATTAAATAAAGATTAAAATTTTCGTATCCGCACATAAGACTCTTCTTTAAATGGCATTCCTACACGAGTTCAGAATCTAATAATTCGGTCGCAAAATTATAACTTTTAAGTTTTTAGGTTAGTTAATTGAACTGTAGACGCAATCAAGCTATTATATCATAAGAATGTTACATCGTTTCGACACGGAAATCCTAGGTTTTAATGTTACAGGTCTATTAACACACTTACTGATACAAACTGAAAGAAATGGCTCCCATTATTACTGATTACCGCGGCCATCATCAATGTTAACAAAATTACTACAACTACACATATCAAGTCTTTATATCTAGACGCTTCTTCATCATTTCGCATGTTTGCCTTCAAAGCCTCAGAAAAGGGGGCACCATTACAAACACAATGTTACATTGGTGTCCCTCAGTTTGACGGCCTCATTAAATGCTTTTCACGCCCCGCTTAAAGAATTCGGGATTGCAGGAAAAAGGAAAGACATGTGCTGGCAAAGAAAAAAACAATTATACCTATGGCCAGTACTAAAACGTTCAGAAAGATAATTCTCCTAATAAAAATTTGTTCAGAATTACATGAATCTCAATCTCCAAATGTCAAAAACGATATTCTCGTTACACAATTTTCAAGAAAGAACATCATATACATCCTGATCGTTTTTGATATTTCGCAGATTGGGGTCAAACCAAAATTGAATTTGGAACAGTTTTTTATTACGAAAATTAACCCTCAGGGTTGATATTTTCGATACTCACTTAAATAATGAGCTAATGTCTTATATTCAAGGAGTGGCCAAAAGTGCAATACAAAACTTGACCTTTGATTATGTGAACGTCTCTATTTCATAATTTTCTAATCATGTGTGGCTAAATTACAGCCTAACAGCTTCAAGGATACCGCCCAAAGATTGACACGCAATGACCTTTGACTTACTAAAAAAAATCACCGCCTATTAATAAAATATATTGTTTTCGATCGCGAATTTGTTCGAATATCAATTACTTATAAGTTATATTATAAGGCTAAAGACTTTGTTTCTTTGAACGTGCTAATCTCAGAAACTACGGATTCGAATTCAAAAACTCTTTTTGTGTTGAATAGTCCGTTTATTGAAGAAGGTTTTAAGCCATATTATCATCACGCTACTATTTAAGGGAGCGGAGCCGTGATCATAAATGTCAACAAATCAAGCACATTTTCATACATTATTTGAAAACTAAAAATTGCGGTCTCAAAAGGGTGATTTGAGTTTCAAAATATGCCACGGGCGAATCAGCTAGCATTATAATAAATATCAGGTGTTCTAAACCAGCAGGGCGTCCTAATGTGTGATTGTAATCGAATTGCATCGACCATTATTTATTATGTAATCGTTCACGCGTAGACAGCGGATAGTTTTGAGATAATGTACGATGGATTGATGTATCGAGTCGGCGATTTGTCATAGTACTCATATCGATTTGTACGCAGTTCCGATTGTATCATAGGTGCCTATTTATTACGAGTATAATGAAAACTATATTTTTAAAAGCAAATTTATTTTTTCATTTAGTACAATTTCTTCCGGAATCCAGATTTCGGGAGCAATCCCATATTGTAAAATAATGCCGAAATTTTAAGAGAACGAAAGAAAGGTTTTACTCGATTACGGTAAGAACAAAATAGGAACATTATTTCACATTTTATAGGATATCGTGACTTCCACAATGGATGTCGTGTAAAAAACTTCAGTAGCTGTTTTATAAACGTGTTTTTAAACAAGAAATGTGACATTAAAGCTACATAATCACTTTTACCGTCGCCAGAGAATATACAATGGTACTTATCGAGCATGAAACAACGAATCAATCAGATTTAATTAGGGATTTATTTTTTGTGAAGTAGTAATTCTTCACGCCATTCCGACGTTTCGGTTTTCATGATGCATCGATCATTACTTATAATCGATACTTGTGTATCGATGTATTGAGAACTGGTAAGTAAATGAAGTGAAGATTTTTTTTTATTCTGCCGTTAGAGGGTTAGCCACACAGACAAATAAATATTTTATAACACACACAGTGATTTTGTAACCTAAACTAGACATAACTTTTAATATGAATTCTAGAATGCGGATAAATATAGGTAGGGACTTATTTTTTTGTGCATAGTAACACAAAGATGTCGATTATTGCTACTTTTGATCATAATCTCTCGGATCGGTTCTTTTGCGCCCATCCCAAACTAACAGATAAGAATTCCAAAAAAATATTTTTGTATATAAATACCTATTTCAATATAACATTACCTAAATATTTTCTGTTCAATATCTCCAATATACAGATACGACTATTTTTCAATTTTACAATAATATTATATTATATGCAGATGCATAAAAATATTTGCAATAAAACGGAATACTCAAGGTAATAAAGAGAATCTGGACTATTAGTTGGATATATAACTCATAAATTGGCTTAGCCCTAAACCTACATACCACAGAACGTTACCATAACTAATTTCACTAAGTACATGCGTTTGCTCAGTTTATTAAACTCCGTTTCTGATAATAAGGTCAAGTACTAATAAAAAACTTATCTTGATTACAAAATAAAAACTAGAAATCAGAACACACATTTGTAATATTAAAAACAATTTAGACGAGCAACTTCATACATTTATTAAATACATAATAGCACTGTCAAAAGTGTTACTGGTTCGGTGTTCAGATGTGTTTTAATTAACTAAAATGCTCACACAGACTTTTTTATTAACTGTTAAGGTTGGGACTCGGACGGTCCAGCTTGTTGTAACTTAGACCACGCTGTCACAAGTTAGACCACACTGGTCCCAGCGTGTATATTATGGACGCATGTAAGTATGTAATTACATGCTTGTTAGGTAGCAGGAAAAAGAACCAATGGTTACTATGAAGGTAATGGGTGAACGAGGTAATGGGCGAAATCGTTCACCCATCACCGTCATCGACAGCACTGTTCCGTTTGAGCAGCTTCGAGAAATATTGGAATGAACTTATTGCTGTGGTTTTCCCAAGCGACTACAGATGGGGTTCTTCAAGAAGGGTATTAGAAGGTTTCTTCATGGTCGGCTGCGCGAGTGTGACGCTCCTGGTGTTGCATACGTCCATAGGCCACGGTAATCACTTTCCATCAGGTGAGCCGTGTGCTCGTCTGCCACCTAAGTGGTATAAAAAAAGCTAAAAACTGTCCATTTTTTCGATGTTTATGAACTGCATATCGTTTCGCTATGAACAGTACAGTGAAATCGTAACGATTTCTACTTGCATTTGGTTCTATCCTTGAGACAGGTGCCTAGTATCTAATAAATTATTTTCTTTTTCCTCAAATAGGTATCAACATCATCCTTGCATTAGTGCCGGCGAGACCTTATTTTCAAAAAGTTTAATAAATCTATTTCATCAACTTTAGATTTCGGTTTAAGCAACTGAAATAAAAGTAACACAAAAATTTATATATTAGTAGTCATAATGGCTACAGAATGACATTAATGATACATAACTAATTTTATATAGAACAATAGTCGATTTACGACCAATTAACGCCCAAATAGGACTATCGACTATTCAATTGTTTTGGTACTTTATCAATAGAGTGGTACTGACGCTGACAATGCTTGGTTCTGTCAAAGTTCGTTGTCTCGGGGTAAATGTCCTGTATTTAGTCAGTTCTCGTACGTTCAATGGTGAGCTTATATTGTGAATTGTCATTACTACAGGTCAACTGCCTTGAAATCACAAATGACCGCTGCGTCAGCAACGTTAGGTAGTGTCAAAAACTATGCCCTTGTACATTTTTTTTTACATAGGACACGTCAATATGACTTCACCTCGCCTGATGGTAAGCTGTTGCTAAGGTCTCATAGAAGAGGATACCTATTATACATATATATTTTAGCTATTTGGGTATAAGCCACCATCATGAAATATGAATTCACTTGGGACCCCGGGATTCTTTACTTTCTTCTCCTGATGTGGGTTATCCTGTCTTTTACGCGGACGACTGACCCCTTGAAAGGAAGCCTGGGCCTAAGTCTTTCGATTAATTAGTATATAGGTGCATCAGTTCGCAAGCGACACACACTTAGGCTTCCCTAGGCATTAGTATCAATAAACTTTTGCAATAAGATTTGGTGAGTATTAAACTGCGAAATTAATTATTTAATGTTTGAACTTGGACTTCTCCACCTTCTTGGTATACTGACGTAATTCCCGCAGCCCATTATTATTTATTTTCGGGTTAAAGAGAGATTTTTATACTTACGGCAAAAGCAGCTTCTACAAATACGAGAAGTTACCAAGTTTCAACACAGGTAGAGTACAAACTTGCATTCAATACCATTGAGTCGTTTTTCGTGATTGAGTAACCAGCAAACAAACTCGATTTAGCATTATACAATATGTATTCTGCGCATAACACTTCGCTATACAAACCGTGTAATCAAATGTGTTAAAATACCAAATAATAACAATTATTCACACTAGCAACACCTACATACTGACATTTGTATACCACGACACATATATATTGGACCTAAAGTATGTTTAACGCGCAGTACACGTTTCTCGGATATCTTTTGAGGATAGTACGAGATGCTACGGCGGTAGACGAGCTCAAATTAACCAAGCATAGATTATTACAAGGCAATCCGCGAGCGCCAAGGCCTCGTTTGCCTCGCGACTTCGGTCTAAGATATGTGTCCCGACGTATATATACTGACATTTGTAACACCGATATAATTCCCATAATTATTTATACGGCCTTTGTACCAAAGACAATAGGAGTAAACTTTTTAATCAATCACGTGTCGCAAGGGTCGACGCTGTTGTTAGTTTTGGCGGGTAGCGATTGCGTAAAAGACAGATTGCGCGCCCCATTTTTGAATATATTTTTTTAAACCTACTTTTACATAGAATCTTTTTGAGTAATTTGTAAAGTTAATAAGTAGAGTATGGAGGCTGTTTTGAAATAAAAGGATGCGAGATGTCCTTGTAGAACATGCAGAAACATGTGCAATACCTTGTACAATTAGGCATGTACAAATATAAGTTTATTTATTTTAAAACGGTATTTGAATTACTGGCTGAGGCATCCTAATTTAGCAAAAAAAAAGCATTCTACAGACAGGCAACCCGATAGCCACCTAACGGGTCCAAAATATACCTTAAGCCTTCCGGCAAATGTAAGCTATAATTTTAAAAGAAGAGAGGAAGAAATCGCATGTATTAAGGACACGCACTCATTATACATATATACAGTTATACAAATTATTCATAATATATAAAAATATGTGCTGATCCCAGCAGGTCATCTCAGCATGAATACTGCTCATCACATGATTATAAAAATCAATTAGACTAATTTTACTTAAATTATGTCTGGTAAATTTAAGTTTTTTGACTTAATTAGATAAAATTATGTAGATTTTTTCCTCAGAAAAATTGGTGAAGCCCGCCTAATAAGTTTAACATCCTAATCTAGAGTAAAGCAGAACGAACGATACAAGTTATTAAGTAATATATCCTAATTAAACGCCAGTCGAACTGGTTACAAAATGTAAGAACAGTCGTGATCACGATAGTCAAACTTGATAAGCTGTTGCTCGATTTGTTTTTGACAACTTTATAGGACTATCGAAGCATTCTAAACTGAACACTAGTGCTCCTTGGTAGGTATATGTCTTTTTTATACCAGACAAGCACACAACCCGCCTGGAAAGTGGCTACCATGGCCCATGGACGTGTGCAACACCAGGGGCGTCACACTCGCGCTGCCGACACTGTTATAACAGAGAGTTTCTGTGCTGTCAGTGTAGAACATAAAGCAGGAATAGCATTTACGTAACTTATGTAATATTAGCAAGCTAGAGGCAAAGTCTCAGGAAAGAAGAACTCCATTACAGACAACAGCAATGTTATAATAGTGGCAATCAAATGGTTGTAAAACAAAGAATGCAGTTCCAGAAAATATCGAAGTTTAGCCAAATCCGCAGTTGGACTGGTAAAGGGCGGACCCCAGACTCCATGTTGAAAGTCTTCGGTTGCGACTGGGATTTACGCTAGGATGAAGATGAAGATGAGAGGTCCACACTAAGAGATTTACTATCTGTCAAAAGTGTATAATTGCCCGAGGGAAAGGAAACCAACATTCACAGGTAATAAGTTTACAATAGCTTAAAACAATAAAACTTATTACGTAACGGCTGTACAATTACGTACAAAACTTTTGTTAAAAGCACATAATATTCGACGATCAATCATCGCACACGTGCGTCCCAGTGCGCACGAGCAATGACATTTGCGTTGCGTCACAATGCCGACAAAATGATGAAAACGTGTAGCACACTCCTTATTCGGAACGCGACTTGCTAAACAATAGGGTTGCCACGTTATAACTGATGTTACTATGTAACATCTTTAGGTGAAATAGTTTAACCAATTTAAATACTACTGTCCTACCAAAACAACGAACTTAAAGTTATATAAAATTATGTGACTATAAAGTTGCAATAAAATTATGTGATCTTATTTGATCAAGACTGCTGAAAAGGTAACGAAACGTCGGAAACAATGTATTGAATGTTAATAATAAAATAAAGGGACAGCAAATAAATTGCAATTAAACATAGAATCGTTTCAATAGAAAATGTAGTATAGTTTTTTCCTTTAACGTTTTGACGTTATGATAGAAGGACGTCCATCTTTTCATCATTTCGTCATTAGGTCCTGTAGGTATAATTTTGCTAAATATATTAATATTCTGGATAAGAAGGCAGAGGGTGAGATTAAGTTAAAGATGTTAAGTTTATAAGTTAAGTTAAGAAGTTTCAAAGGTAAACTTTTTAAAATACCGTGTTTCGATCAATAAATGATTTATTTACTTACTTACTTATCCTTTTTCGGATAAAATCCCTATTAAAATTTCCTTATTTTTCAAAATAGTGCAACGCAATTACTTCTTTTTGACATTTAGGATACTTCAAATTTGACTGCCAGCCCTACAAACTAATCTTAAACCGAGAAACATTGTTTTCAAGCACTATAAATAAATAGGTACCCACCAAGTTGTGAAACGAATTCCATAAATTCACAAAGCACTGTTATGTCGTATTAACTGTGACGAATTAAGCTTTCGTGTTTGTTTGTTTGTTTGGTCACCACATCTTATGTCATCGAGTTCATGTTAGCTTGCAATATCTACGTGTTGACATAACATTACATGTATAGTAAAACTAACAATTCTGTGAAATGACGGATGTTGCCACCGTCCGTTCAGTAATGTCAAATCGTGCTAAACTGTATTTGGCAATGACAACCATAGTTCGGATTTTAGTTTTACTATAGAAGGTACAGTCAGCGTCAGAAATATCTTGACTAAAAAGTTTTAAAATGAACTGCAAAGATATATTAACTACTTTACTTTTTATTTTTGAGAATGACTGTATGTACCAATGATTTCTTAGAATGCCGAAAATAGGAGCAGTGACAGCAGTAGTTCCGATTTAAGTTCAAATTATAGCTATATCGTTTTATTTTCACTAACATCATTATTGCAGCTTAGCCTCGCCAACTTTGAACCACGTATGGCATTTGTATTCCCTCCAAAATGACAGTGACGATAGACAGACAGATAAGAACTACACATGCAATAGAAACATTTTGATAACATCTACATCTTTAGCTACGTCAACCAACTATCAACACTACAATAACAGCATTAGAGCTGAGATCCACTTTGAGCTGTCAAAGGTAAACTTTTTAAAATATCGTGTGTGGTGCGTTTACGGAGTGTGTTGTAATTAAAAAAAACTCGCAAGCAATTACACGAGTGTCGAAAGCCGGCTCCGTGAACGATGGACTATGTTGTCTATGGTATGTCCGAATTTTTCTGAGGGCAACGACTTCGGAGCAATTAAATTATGAGTTGTGTTGTCACAGTGCGCGTGAAATCTGAGTACTTTTGGTTTTAGCCATTCAGATTTTATATACTGTTAGGTTCAAGGGGGTATTTTGGATTATAGAGGCCCATGAATTTTTGCAAAAACTCGGCAAAAAGGGAAACCTGTGGTAGTATCTGTTAATCTACTTTGAATCTACCTGAACTATCGATAGAATGTAACCATATCTCTACCATTTCTGCAAAGAGAACACAGCTGGAATCGGGTTTTAAGAACTCGCCACTGAATCCTAGTGATTGACCGATGCAGCTATGGTACAGGCATCCTCTCGGAGTTAGGTCAGACGGCACTTGCTTCAGTAAAAGCCAAGATAAACAAAAATAACAGATGCATACCCGGTATCTTAAGATGCAAAAATATTTTCATAATTTTTTTATACCACTTTGGTGGCGGATAAGCACTCGGCCAACCTGATGGAAGTGGTAACCGCGGCCATTATGGACGTGTGCAACACCAGGGGCGTCACACTCGCGTTGCCGACCCTGTTAGAACAGAGAGTTTCTGTGCCGTCAGTGTAGAAGATAAAGCAGAACAAGCTTTAGGTCTTCCCACTAACAGCACAAAATCTCTCCAGTGAGATCTGGCTACCCTACTCACCACGAACACAACACGAGGTTATTATGGCCGCGGTATTCTGTAGGGCGGAGGTACTTCCCCAGTCGGACTGCTCAATTGGATGGAAATACCGTCGTGTCCTGTGTGTGTTCTGAACACAGCTAGTTATTTACTATACTCTATGGTCCATGCGTAAATGCACCCTTATCGTACCCAAGATTTCTTCGTTCACTTTCTTTTTCAACAAAAAGTTTTTGAATCATGATCTTACACGCTATGTAAGCTGTAACAATGTAATATGAGGTTATTTTTATAGGTCGCACGATATAAAATATACCCATAAAAACGTTTCCAATAAAAACTGTATTAAGCTCATAATGTTGTATTTATTTGCTTTTATACTTTACCTTCGCGCGTTTTCCTTACAAAATGTTTTCATACAAAAATGTACTTTAATTATTAGATATAATAAGGCCTGTAATTGTTTATTGTTCTTTTTTAATATGGGCAATTAAGCGATTCTTGTTATCGTTTAGCAAGCAACAATTTGATATCACACTTTTAGAGGAATGTTTTGGTGAAAATTCCATGAAACAGTTTAAATTGTAGTGTTAGTCAGTGAGGTACTAAAGTGGTACCGCACTGGCTACTTCTGCAATTGCGATACATGAAATAGTGACTCTTCATTACAATTCATCCTCACACATTGCGACGGGAAACTGTGCGCACCGTGCGGTTTAAAGGAACTTCATCCCACGCACGCTCAGATTGTGGAATGAACTTCCTGCTGTGGTTTTCCCAAGCGACTTCAATACGGGGTTCTTCAAGAAGGGCATTAGAAGATTTCTTAAGAGTAAGCCTAGTGTTGTGTTCCCGGCGGTGAGTAGAGTAGCCAGAGCTCACTGGAGAGTTTTTGTGCTATCAGTGGGAAGACTAAAGGTTCCTGCTTTGTCTTCTACACTGACGGCACAGAAAATCTCTGTGTTTACAGGGTCGGCAGTACAATTGTGACTCCCCCGGTGTTGCACACGTCTATAGGTCACGGTGACCATTTTAAATCAGGTGAGCCGTGTGCTTGTCTGTTACCTCATTGGTATAAAAAAATAATCCCGAGAGGAGCCCTTGCACCAGAGCCTTGTTCGTGAATCAGGAAGTGCAACGGCTTGCAGGTGAGATGGTTTGAGTCCCAACAATCATGGTAGGGCTCCAATACAATCAATAAGACCTGGAATTCCTTACCAGATTACGTGTTTCCTTCCTTCTACATTTCCGGGTCCTTTGAGCTGGCCAACTTAAAAAAAAATCACCTACATGATTACATTACTAGTACTTTTTTGCTCACTGCAAGAAAGCGGTCTTCTGTACTAATTTAATATTGTGTTTAAGTGCTCAAAATAACAGTAATCAACATTAAAAATAATTTGAATGATTACCTTAGCAACAGCTTGTTAATTACCGTAATAGGTAACTAATTGTTGTTTTATGTAAAGGGTGCTTTGAAATAACTGTTGTTTTAATATATATAGTAATTATTTAGTACTTTTGTAATGAGTTGTATCGTAAGGAAATGTAATTACTAGTCAAGATTCATCTTTCATTTCTCAATTTAGTAATTTTAAATCCATGTTTTTTACTCAATTTAATTTTTATTTATTTATGCATTACGCCGAAAAAACCAATAGGTACTCAGAACAGGACTGAAATTAGTCTGTAAATTTCTAGATTTTTCAATTTTATTATCTCAAAAAATCTTTCATGGACCAATTAGGACGTCTTTAAACTAAATATTGAGAATCAAATAATTATTATAATTAAAATATGGTCTGCTCAAAACATAAGTACAGTGTAAGTACAGTAATAGTTCAAAAAAAAATGCTGTATTTTTGCGGCAAATCAGGTAAATTAACAAATACTGGCTTACCGAAAAACTATATACTTAAATAAAATTAAAACTCGTCTCATCAAATGAGGTGAGTCGTTTTCGGTACTTTTAATATTGTATATTAAAACACCATATTTTATCTGGCTCCTAAATAGTTTAAATAAGCAATTTAACAAGTCACGTTCAGAGTTGTCATGAACCACAGTTGTCATAGATCACCCTGTACAGTCAGCATCATATCGATCTTGATGAACAAAGTACTCAAAATGATCTCAATACCTTGATTTGTCAACAGACTGATGGTTCTGATTGGTACACGCCCGTTTATAAATCTTCAGACTTTCACGGCCGGCGTTGCATTTAGAATATACTGTTTCCGGGCAGTTTGGCCGTGGTCCATATGAAACTTGCGTTCCAGACGTTTCGTCGATCACTGCGGTCGATATCTCCAGGGGCGCAGGTCCGGGCGGCGACGAGTACGTAGACCTCGCTTCGTTGGCGACTTCTCTGCGACTTGTTGAACTTGAGTCGCTGGCGAATTTATAAATAAAACAATTTGATTTGCTTTTAAAACCTTAGTTTTAAGATCATTTTGATACTTTGTAATTAAGATATTTCTGCCGCTGACTGTATCAAAAAAGTGGTCGGTATGCACCGGTTGGTTGCCCAACCACAACCAGATGTAATTGAAACCGATATCTAAACATTTACATTCACTTATGGTATTAGGAGGGATTGATGAGTTTATTTTTAAAACACAATAAGTTCCGCTGCATATTGTGAATACATACTTAGGCATGCGTGATCGTGAGGTTTTCAGTTCGAATCCAATTCCGTTATTTGGTTGAGAACATATATAAATATATCCCCCAAATCCCGTTAACATTTAAAGCTTGTATTTTGAAATCAGCTCTCCTAATTTTTCTCGTTTTGAAGGCCAAAATTCAGCCTCTGAGGCGTGGCGGTAGTGAACGCGGCCGCTGCGCAGAGGCGCGGGTTCGATCCCCGCTCAGTGCAAATATTTGTATGCATGAATATGGGTATTTGCATTGGTCTGGTCGTGCCTCGGATAGCACGTTAAGCCGTTGGTCCCGGTTGCCATACGAACATCTATGGCAATCGTTACGGGTAGTTGGAGCCCTCAAAAGTCCAACAACTGGTCTAGCTGCAATGCTTCGATATCGCCCTTGGTAGTCGAGGATAAGTGGCAGTCGCAATACGAAAAATGACGAAGTTTAGTCAAATCGGCAGTTGGACTGGTAAAAGCGGTTCCCAGACTCCAAGTTTATAGCTTCGGATGCGATTGGAATAAACGCTTGGATGAAGAAGAAGGCCAACATTTTCCTATTCTCATTTCAGAATTTTTAAGAAAGAACATTGCTTTCTTGATCTTTTTTATTGTATTTAGGAGATTGAGATACATCAACAGTATGGATTATGAACAGATTTCTTGGTTTTTATGGGAGCTGGGAGAGACTAGTCACTCCAATACCCCGAAAATCTCCTCCGTTAATCAACAGATGTACCGAACAACCATCTGGTTGCATGCATACTCATTTTCTATCACTTAGCTTTATTTCCTATGTCTAACACTCCTAATAACCTCCTAAAAATTACATCCATAAATATAATATACCTAAAAGTATATATACAAACGTTGTAAGTACAACAGAAACAACAAAGGAATTACCGTAAAATAACTTCAAAAGCCCTTTTAATATGTCGCTTCAAAATCAATTTGCTTTTCCACTGCAACGGCGACACCCTCGCGCAAATATGTCACGCTACACATCAAAGTGAGTCCGAGCATGTCGTTATTTGATCTGCGCACACGCCACAACACAAATATTTCCATAACTGAACCGTCTAATTAACCAGAGGTTTCTCAGAACACTGTAAACGAAGGATACACGCAAAACCACGTCGAAAGACGAATTCAAATTGAGGGCTGCTTCAAAGTGCGAAGGAGCCCATTATTTCGGTAGCCGAAATAAGAAAAAATATGCTATTAACCGCCCTACCCAAGTTTTTATCCATCACATCTGAAGGGGTAAAAAAGTACGAGCGCATCGTTGCGCCCGCGCACGTGTCCCGTTTTTGTTGCGGTTTCGCCTGCGGAATTACTAAATGATACCTTGCAGACGAATTACGCTGTAGTAAATTATTTGGAGTTTTATCCTTTTTGTGACACTTAAAATTTTGACAACAGGATGCCGTCAAGCCATGGGACTTGTTCGGGGCTGACATCGTTGGAATAAAATTATTTAAATTAATCAATTATGAGCGGTTTCTATAATACCCATACGTATATAAATTATTTTACCATATTAGTTTGTAAGAATTCTCGCTCCTCAGTCACCGACCTACACAGAGCAGCTCTTTCTGCACTTTTTTGGCAAAGTTATTTATCAACAAACAGTAGGTATCTCCTCATTACCATTTATATATTTCAACTGCCAAATATTCCATTTGACGTAGTGAGTGATTGGTCTCATCAGGTTTCGAACATCTAATTGTGCATTGACCTGGGGGCGGCCTGTTTTTACTGCCACGTCGCAAGGTGGTCCTTATAAATGATCAGAATTCAAAAAATCTTGTTTTTGCTGTACGTATCTTCGTGGATTCGTGTCGACTCGTGCCGATGTTCTGCTGAAGACTTATTTAGCTTTATCGAGACATGTCTTCGTGCGAATTTAACTCTATCAAAAGACATAAATAAGTCTATCATTCACGCAGAGAGCGGCGATTAAATCGAACCTAATTATAATAAAGTTACATTTAGTTTCGTATTAATGGTCTGGAGACGTTCTTATGTTATCATCACATATAAAGTCCCGTGCACTCAATTCGTAGAACTATCAACTGGAATGCGACGAAAGCCTTGAAGTCAATTGCAATGTCCGGGTTCAAAGTATTTAAAATTGCATTAACTAGCAAATGCCAAGAGAGGAATTCGAGTCCAGACTGGACCAATAGATCGGCGAATAAGAATATATGAACAAGCAAGACTGCTATCAATTTTCACAACAGATAAAACGAGCACTCGAGTCGAGAACAATTAATCAATTACACGAACTAACTATGTGGTTACAGGAGAAAGCTTATTTCGAAGATACAAGTTATAAACATTAATTGCTGCGTCCAAGCGTGATCTTGGTTTCAAATAATTAGCTGACATGGCGTGCATGGGCTGACCCCAGCCGCTTTGAAGCCATAATGAAGGTTTTTATTAAATCAATGTCAGAACTCCATTAAAGGTTGGCCCCCGAGATGAGCCCGGGCAATCAATCAAGATACGAACACCCAAAAAAAGGGACGTTAGTACGTTTCGGGATGTTGTTTACTTTTTGGGACACGATTTAAATAGCTCGCTCGACAACTTGGTGCTTTGTAGTTGGTCAAGCAGGATATCGAGTTGGTTTGGTTTAAACAAGACGCAAAAGGGTTGACGGTGAACAAGATAGCGTGTTATGCGTTAGGTTCTTTTTTATACCACTTAGGTGGCAGACAAGCACACGGCACACCTGATGGAAATTTGTTATCATGGCCTATGGGCGTGTGCAACACCAGGGGCGTCACACTCGCGCTGCCGACCCTGTTGACCAGAACAGAGAGTTTCTGTGCCGTCAGTGTAGAAGATAAAGCAGGACAAGCCTCAGGTCTTCGCACTGACAGCACATAAACTCTCCAGTGAGCTCTGGCTACCCTAATCACCACCGGAAACAAAACAAGAGGTTACTATGACCGCGGTATTCTGTAGAGCGGAGGTATTTCCCCAGTCAGGCTGCTCAAGTTGTAGTGAGACATGTGTGTTAGAGAACTTTCCACTCTTATCAGATCACTTTTTTCTTATGTTCGCATCAGATCCTGAGTTCGATACTTAGAAATATTCAGTAGGAACACGGATTCTGGATTGCGTTATAGACCTCTCCAAAGATATGAAGCACTTACATATAAAATGTATGACATCTGCCCCTGTCTAATCCAAGGGGTTCAGTTTTGTAAATTGTGGAGAACAGATACACAAATCCTGCGAGTACTTATGATATTTCAAATGCCTTTCTTTTCAGTATTTTGGAACAATATCATTAATTTTTAGACCTACCCTCTATTTGATAGTAAATATCTAGCGCATGAAAATGTGCGCAATTAACCTAAAAACAAAAGTGGTGGACTACCATGGTGAATGTTATGATGAGCTCTTCCAATTAGTCCCACCCTCTCCTTTCCTACACAGCACAACACGAGCTGGGCTTACATATCACCCGCATACGGTGCAGAATATTCCTTCAAGAATCAAGCGGCGTCTCTTTTCTTTATCGCACCATTAAGACCTGGAACTCCTTGCCAACTCACGTGTTTCCTTCTTCCTACAGTTCCGGGTCCTTTAAGCGGTGCATGAAAAACATCTGATAAGCCGTCCAGCTGAATGCCACCAATGTTAACATGGTATGTGTATGTAATGGTGACCATCTTTCTTGAGACCTTCCCTTCAGCTACCATCGGGCGAGGTGAAGTCAAATTGAGGTGTCCTTTAAAAAAAAACACTATTATACAAGCTACTGTTTATACACTTAACAGTAAAATTAAGAAAAGCATCAAGTGACTGATTTATCGCAGGTTTATAAGTGCCCGGTTAATGGCAATAGGCTTCGCCACCTACTACATTGGGACCTAAACATAAACTGGCTTATGTGGGTGCTAGCACCTCTGCCTACCCCTTCGGGGATATAGGCGTAGGTTTATGTTATGTTATGGTTTGTCAAGTGACTGATCCGTGATAAAAAACAACAATAATCAGGTGAATGCCCTTCAATCAAATCATAGATTCTTAACACCCATGAAATATAAAAAGAGCAAAGGTCCTTTCTCCTATCCGCCCGACAAAAGATTATTCCAAAATTTTATAATTACATGGTCGGAAGTCAAAAACCCGTGGCGGCCGAAATGTGGCGCGTTCATGCCGTGTCGAAATGTAGACCCATCACATTTTAAACCGCCTTATTTTTATCCATGACTATGATAAAACCTTACAAGTGCTTAAAAGGATTCCAATGTTAAGTGCAAAGACATACCTGTCTAAAATTCTGTTTTAAAATTAGAACGAATCCTCTTAAAGTGGATTTAGACCAACGAGCGAATGCTCATTATATCCCCTATCTTACAAATTCTTTTAGTGTAAACAGTGACAGAACATTCGTTCGTTGTTTGTATTATGTGTTTCTGTTCTGTATTCCGTCTTGTACAGTCAATATCATTAAAATGTTGCTAACAAAAGTACTCAAAATAATCCAAATACCAAAATTCCAATTTTATATTGGTTATAAGAGTACTCAAATAGTTGTAAGTGTCCAGAGTGGTCCAACTATCTTAACAATCGGTCTTCCAGAATTATGTCAGTTAGTAGAGTATTCATATTAATATACACAATCACGCCGGTCGATGGTGTCCAGTCAAGTATTTGGATTATTTTGACTTCTTTTGTTAGCAACATTTTAATGATGCTGACTGTACCTACTGCAAAAGTTCATTCCGAAATCTGCCCTGACGCATTGTAGCTATGCATTTGTTTAAGATGTATTCAAAGTGTTCGTCAGTAAGCACCGTCAGTAAATGCATTATTACTCTGATACTTGTTAAAAATATTTCTTTTCATATTTTAATGGTAATCTTTGTCATATAAGGGATAAATTTGAAGAAAGCGTGAAGCTGAAGCGTCGGTAGCTTAGTGGTTAAGGAGTCGGCCTTACGATCGAGAGGTCAAGGGTTCGAATCCTGGCCATTACACTATCGACGTGAACCCACTCCTAGCACAAGCAATTTAGCTTAGTAGGACGGGTTAGAGGGAATATTAGTAATTTCGATGATTTCGGTTGCTAACATTCTTTAAAAAAAATATATACCCCGAGAATATAATACTGTGGAAATGCAGCTATACCTATTTACTGCATGAAGGGCTCCGTCAGGGAGGGGTTAGAGGGAATATTAGCAATTTCGATGATTTCGGTTGCTAAAATTCTTAATAAAAAAAAAACAATATGCTATCTATAACTATTAACAAAACTTACTACGGTAGTACGTTACTAACAATATATTAATGAAGACGTATGATAAGATGAACTGGATTGAGTTGTGGAATATACTATCCGTATAATATGTGATGGGTGGTCACATCGGTCAACTCATACTGTATAAAGCCGCTATATGAAGACTTCAGAGGTCCAGAAGAGAAAGAATACTCTTAGAATACTTTTGGTCTAGATTTAGTTCCATGCTTGTTCGGTCTAAATCCACCTTTAGACGTATGATTATTGTTAAGCATAATTACTTTTTTCTCATAAATCATTAATTCAATTTATTTTATTGTAATTTTTAATTTTATTTATTGCATACTAACACTAGTTTTAAGCTACATTGTTACTGATCCAGATATTGATCTTGTTGTCTGAATTTAATTATTTGAATTTGAAATACAAGAATCCATACTATCAATTCATTTTTTTAAATATTATGTCATTAAATACACGACAGAAGCCGTTTTCTGTATCGATTTTTATATTTTATTTGAAATATATGAATCGGGTACTCCTGTTATTGCAATAACCATTATCACTTAAGTTAGGTATCTTACATATTGAAGTCATCCTCTGCGAATTACCGCCATAGGCATTACGGGTAAGTAGAAATTTACCTGGAAATAAAAAGACAATATTTAGCTCTACTTTCAATTGTGATCATAAACTGCAAGACCTAACATTACTCATAGTAAATAATGCTTGTAATGTTCATGTAAAAGAATAATTTCTCTAGTTTAAAAGATGAAGAATAAAGTTATAGCAAGTTTTGTGAACTTGCTATTAAAACACATTTGCTAAGTTCTTTCGTTCGTTACTTCAGTCATTGATTTGTACATAATTTACTAAGGGTGAATTCAAGTAGAATGGATTTCTTTATCCACATAAAATTTCATCTTACCGCCCCAAAGGTAAACCAACTCCCAAACAAAAAAGGCATTATCCGTCACGTTTTTTATTTAAAAAAAATGATCCGACCGCGACACAGGAATGTCCATTAGATAATATCAATCCTCCTGAGTCCCGAATACGTGACAAGAAACAAAAAATGACCACTGGATAAGAAGTAAAGGATACAATCTACTGCAACTGGACATGGTGGACATTTTTGAGATAGCTTTGTCGCAAATGAAGCTTTTTTGTAAGTGCCTTAGACATCTTTATCAACATATACAGGGTGTTCGGTAGATAAGTGGTTAAGGAGTCGGTTTAACGATTAACCTTCGGCAGGATAGGGGGTAACTCATCACCCCACGCGTCCAAAAAAGTTTATATGTTAATTGACCGTGGTTGTGCATTTCTGTATTCTCATAACTACTCATATGTAATTAGTAGCATATACAACCGATTTGCATTTTATCATGGATTTTGGTATATTAACCTTACTGGGGTGATCAACCACCCCACTATACTTTTATATATGTATTTTTATCAATGGGGTAATTCAAATAATAACACTTTGACATAAATGGTGTGAATCTTGAGTTCAACAATATTTTAGTTGTTTAGCCTCAGTTATTAGTTAATAAACATCCCGAAAAGTGATAGGTATACCGGTCTCCGATGTAATTTATATCTATCGATGTAATTTATTATACGTATCGATAGTTGGACAGCTGCCACAAAATTATTCTGTAGTGCTATTAGCCAATCGTCTGGCAGACCATGAGGACATTTCATCACGGAGCAGTAGATACATATCGTGTTATATCATAAATAAACAGAGCATGCTCACTACTCAGTCACTGAATGGCGACTTGGCACTTGAGAAAAATAGAGCATGAACGCAAGGTCTTATACTACATTAAATTATTAAGAAAGTATATTAATACGTTTGTTTGTTAGTCAATCGCACAAAAACTACTCAGCAAATTGATATAAAAATAACATACACTACATTAGAGCCTTTGCACACCACGTTTTTTACGCTCCGAGAACGCGCGTCTATGAGTGTGCGTCCTTTACACGTTTTTAAATTTTATTACCAAATGCAAGGATTGTGTGCAAAGGTAACAACGTAACTTCAGTCTTGCCTTTGCTCAGCGTCTTTATAGTGTTAGCGCATAGAATAAACATCGTGTACAGAGGCCCTTGAATGAAGAACTGAATGCATTAGAGAAGTTTGAAAGTAGTGTCAATTAGAAAAGCTACGAGGCAACCGTTTTTCGTGATTGGGAAATGTAATGCATAGGGATGACGGCAATGTCGTATGGAAATTATTAACTATAGAAGTGGAAGGCTACAAGGAGAGAGGAATACCTAAGAGGAGATAGTAATATTCATTTCTTACAAATGGATGGACTGTGTGAATGTTGAGATGACTGCAACCAGTAATGAATGGAGGAATCACGCACGTTACTTCGACCCCAAATAAATAAATGATAATGGCAGGAGAGTCAAAAGTGAGAGCGTGATTGAATAGCAAACATCCCAACATTTAAAAAATTTCACATACTATCGCATTTATAATATTAGGTCGTTACATATTATGAAATTGCCGAAATTTTCTTACAGGTTCATGAATTCGTTATTCCTGTAATTTAATAGCTATTTCCAATATTTATACTTTGTTTGAAAGTTGATTTCAAGATTTTACAACTCTGTATTAAATTTTGTTGTTATTGGCCGCTTGATAAATTAAATTCGATCTTCAAAAACAGTACTTCCTAAATGCTATCCAGTTTGATGATGAAGTTCGTAATACTTTTATACAACTGTCACTTTTCAAAAATGTAATAAAAGTTGCTGTTAGGTCATCCAAAAGGTAATTGTCTTATCCGTACACAAAAAAAAAATCATAGAATTTGGATTTGTCATTCCTAAAAAAATGCAAAAATGTTAGTACTGCAAATTGGGTTTCCTCCAATTTCTTCAATAAAACGGCAATTTCATGTGTAACGACCTATAGCATAAGATTGGCAAAAATATAAGCGTAAAATCCACAGAAACGAAGTCACGAGTAAAAGCTAGTATGTCTAAAATGTTACAATCTGTTTTTATACATGTTAAGTTTAAGTGATCGTGACACGTACAAAGTAAACTAATATACAAAGATAAATACGTTTGTTAGTACGCTGTAAGCACGTTATAAGTCACGTCGGACGTTTGACGTGGTAATTAGCCAGTTGGTTTGCGATTTCAATGTTTGAGTGATCAGTCAGATAGACAGAAATATCGTCACAGTTAAACCTGTGAATGGAGTGGAGAGTCATTTGAGATGTCATTTGTATTTGTGCATTAAGGGTGGATTTTAAACGGTGTACGACAAAAATTGGTTAACACTAAATATGTTGTGTTAAACTTGTGTGTAAGATGTGTGTCAATTTTTTTATACTGTTTATACTGGAGATTGATGGCACTTGGTGGAATCTGCAACACATATTGAATAATTATAACACTTGTAGTGTTCCACACTTTATTTTATTTTTATTTTTAACCTGACCGGTTTCACCTTAGGTAAAGTAAAGTGTGAAAAAGTACAAGTGTTATAATTATTCAACTTTTTTTTTTGTAAAAAGATAAAAGACTCAATTGTTGACACTGACGGAATAGTCGACACTTCTGAAAAAAAAAACGTTTATTGTAAGAAAATCAACTATCTTGTTTACTTGACTTTACTTAAAAGACATCTAATGGCATATAATAATACATGTTCAAAAATTTGCAACACTGTCGTGAAATAGTATTGAATTGGCGCCAGTTGTTTCTTAAGATTTTTGTTAAGGGTAGTGATTTTTAATAGGTGTGATTTTTTATTTATTAATAATGATTATCACTATTTTTAGTACGGATGTTATAAATATGTAACTCGTTGACCTGGCGTATTTTTATGGCTAGATTTTCTATCAGTTTTAAGTGATTGTCGACTATTGGTGTTTAAAAAAGTCTAAATTTTGCTTTAACTTTTAAAAAAGGGCATAACAAACATTCTTTAAAAAATATGAGTAATTATGTAGTGTGATGTTTGATTTGTCCTTAAAGTGTCTACCATTGGTGCTTTTACCTTAGGTACATGTATCAACAATTCGTGTCTAAGTAGTTTTAGGATTTTCAAAGAATAATATTTACTATATTTTAGGTTTTGTTTATCTTTTAAATTTATTTATACATTTCATTAAAGGTTTCGGCACATTGATCAAAAAAATATAACTAGCTAAGCTATTTTGTCGTACGATAACTGCAGAGGTAAAAATACTAGGTTGCACAAAATATCTATTTCTCTTGATCAAACAAAATCAGATCAAAAACCTAGTATGTAATTTAATTTTTTAAGACAATTGAATGAATTGCTCAACGAAACTTTATCGAAAATATTGAATCAGCTGGTGAACCGTGAACGTTTGTGAATTACTCACAAGACTTTGTAGTGAAAATACTCGTAGCTCGGAAGTGAAAATTTACCATTTCGGCTGATGGCAACAGGCTTGTCCACTATTAAAAGGGTTTATATAGATGGTAAAATGTGTCAGAATCATAACAGCTTTGCCATAACCTCGACTCTCGTGATCTGACGTGAACACAAGGGATTCCGCTTATCTGGAGGGGTTAGAGGGAAGAATATTATCTAGTAATTTCGGTTACTTATTTTTATTATAAAAAAAAAACTTTCCCACGAATTTCGTTTCAGTACTTACGTATACTCGTGAGTTTTTCTAACGTTATAAACCAGACAGAACCCTAAAATTATACTTCCCCGCACGTACAACAAATAATAATATATTCAGACCACAAAAAAACAAGCACTTTCAAGTTGCGGTCTAATATGTTTTTTCTCACCACCACAAAATGGTGATACACCAACAAAACTAATATAGAACAAACAATATTACTGCTTGTTATAGACAAATATAACATCATAGATATCTATCTACAATATAACATTGGCGAGACGCATTGTCAGTAAACAGGGAAACGATGAAAGATGCAGAAGTATTGGTTTAACCTAGACAAGGACCGGTCCTGTTTAAGTTAAATAATGGTCCGGTCAAATAATGAGAATGGCACTAATTCATTGATATAAGTAAACGTGAATAGTAATAATAGCAGTGTTTAAAACTGGGTGTATGGAGCCATACCTAAACAAAAATTCACATAAAATTATAAAATGAAAGATTAGTGCTAAATTTAATTCATTAGTGAACCGATACAACAGTTTTCAAAGATCCACGATTTCATTCGGCGATATATCAAAATAAAATAAAAGTGAATGTTCATTTCTATCCCATTCTGTCTAAGCATGGAATGAAAGGAAAATGAAGCAATAAAAATATTTTAAAACACTTGAGTGAACCGTCTGATATCAGATTTAGCTCTCATGATGCAGCAGATGGTACATTGGATGACAAACGTTTGGGTTTAATCTCGTGTATATTTTTATACAACCTTTACCTGAATGAGAGGGTCGAAGGTCACGGTCAAAGACGAGTTCAAACAACTTCGAGAACTTTCCTCATGTTTTCGTCCTCATAAAACAAAAAAAGAACATCCTGCTTGATTCCAAAGTGATTCTTTTTATTCTGTTAGGCTACAGATAAAAAAAAAAACTGAATGCAAATGAAATTACTGATAGCTTTAAAAAGGTTGTTCAGAAATTACGGTGACGAAACTTCAGAAAATCATATGATTTTATACTAACAATACTTTTATAATTAATAGCGACCCGCTCCGGCTTCGCACGGGTACAATGGATGTTATGTAAATATATATAACTCAAAGGTGACTGACTGACTGACATAGTGATCTATCAACGCTTAGCCCAAACCACTGGAGGGATCGGGCTGAAATTTTCTATGCAGGTAGATGTTATGACGTATTCTACCCCTAAGGGGATAAAATAGGGTATGAAAGTTTGTATGAAACTTTGCCAATTTTAAACCGATTGGGCTGAGAATTTGCATGCATAAAGCTACTATGTTTACTCAACACTAAGCGATAACTGACATCCACGCGGGCGGAGCCGCGGGCAACGGCTAGTTACACATATAAACCTTCCTCTTCAATCACTCTATCTATTGAAAAAAACCGCATCAAAATCCGTTGCGTAGTTTTAAAGATTTAAGCATACATAGGGATATAGAGACAGAGAAAGCGACTTTGTTTTATACTATATAGTGATTAAATTAATAATCTAGCAGGCATCTACTCCGTTTAGAAATTTAATGAATGGATTGGGATAGACAAGACGACTGCATTACAGAATTTCGAATGGCCCTAATGTTAGAGCGTTTTCACACTCATCCGATATCCGACATCCGATATCCGATATCCGACATCCGATATCGGAGGAAGTCAAATGTATGAGATATGTAACCAAAACAGTGGTGTTGGCTCCGATAACCGATATCGGGCCGGACAATGTGAAAGAAAGATACTAATGTCATACATTTGACTTCCTCCGATATCGGATTTCGGATATCGGATGTCGGATATCGGATGTCGGATGTCGGATGTCGGATATCGCATATCGGATGAGTGTGAAAACGCTCTTATGGTGACCCTCTTTTCTGAGACTTTGCCTTTAGCCTACCATCAGTCGAGGTGAAGTCAAATTGACGCCTTGACGCGTCCTATTTATTTAAAAAAAAAATTGCCAACTCTGACAGTGTCACAGACAAAGGCATTTAGTTGGACCATTCCCCTATAGTGAACTAGTCGCGGTCATAAGTCCAGACGTGCACTTTTTCTAATCTAAAACGGTAGAAAACATGAGCACACTAATTGCTCACTCCTAACATTGGGAGACTATGTCCAGCAATGGGATAATTCATTGATATTATCAATCAACGAATTAACCCATTGCTGGACATAGGCTTTTGCGTTTGAATTGCTTTCAAATTTCATCAAAAAGGAGATAATTAAAAAAATATACTTTCCAAGAACTGCTGGAATACATTCTTCTGATTACATTGATGTGTGTGGGATAAAGTGCCGAAGTCAATCAGCACATACAATGATCACATACAATGATCAAAAGGGTAGGTATCCTCACACAAATCTCTGGCAAACTGAACATAATTGACAGACAAAGATATAAGTAGCAAACTGGATATCGTAAGCATATTCGTATCGTGACTACAATGTGGCTAGGCCCTATGTGATAAACAACGTGCGTCAGGAGCGCTGCGTGATCCTCGCACGCGCCGACTCACGCACTCCGGCTGGTCTGCGCCTGCGCACCCTTGCACTATGAACCTCAGCTGCAATTATCATTTATCATTTATCACATGGAGATTGATCATTCGAACAGTACATGATTTGTTCGTGTGTCGTAAAGTAAATTAGCCTGACTTTAACAGAATGGCCTGGTTAAATATTAGATTTGCTCTGTAAGTGTCGGGGCAAATGGCTAGGCGGTATTGATATTGACAGGTCATTTGCAATGCTTTGTTTAAAGGTGAGTTCAGGTGACCCCAGCAGTTCGTTAGCTGTTACAATAATATATAATTTTAGGTTAAGAAATTCCTGGCCATTTAATCATTTGAAAAACATTGGAACGCTTTGAGAAACTATGAGAAGAGGAGACGTAAAGATGCTTTTTAGTCAAAAGTCAGAGTGACAAAGTGGATGGGGTCAATGAAATATTATTTTCAACAATTAAACTGACTTTAAATCTCATGTTAATTCGCCAATTATGCAATTTAGAATAAGTGGATATTATCAAATTAAGTATTCAATTCAAAAACGTTAAATATACAACTTTTAGTATTGGCCAATGACTTGCATGTCCAGTCAGGTGTTTGACCTTTCATTCACACAAAAATGTGTATCGGACACAAATAAAAGAATTTATCACAAGTAGGGTTGCCAGGTCGCTAAACTTAATTGCCGGAAGCGCCTGTCAGTTTGACCGGACATTCGGCTAAAAAGGTCCGGCCTTTTTAGCCGAATGTCCGGTCAAACATTACATTATTGGATTTTGTGTCTCAGTTATAGGTACGACCAAATCAAGGTTTTTTATAATTACCCTTTGTTCAATTCTAACGAAATTGTACATAAAGATATATCAACATTTTTAAATTATAATGAAAGGCAATTGACCAAATAAGTCTTATAATAATGCAGTTGCGTTGTGCTGTCATTTGCGAAATGTAAAAACCCTAATAAGAGCCGGCCAAGCCGAACACTGTTTACGCCGGATAAGTAATCAATATCCGGCTTCAACCAGACGCCTGACAACACTAATCACAAGAAGGTTTGATTGACCAAGCTTTTTCAGAGAATTTTAACTGTTGCGTGGGTTGATCCTAAGCATTCTAAGAACATTATTAATCTGCTGTAAGAAAAAACCCCGTGTGACTGTGTCTCGCTAACGAAAAAAGTAAAAAATATTATATTAACTACATGGGAACTGTAATCCATATCAAAAACCGCAGGTCCTTTACGATGTACGCTAATGGCATGAGAGGATCGGTAGTGTTGCCAGTTGTAAAATTGTTAACGCTACGTGGTCAAGGCAATCTAAAAACATCTCCCACAAAAATTTTAGTTAGGGAGATTTTTTTAGTTTAGACTGCTTGTTGGGTCAAATCAAGTTATTAAAATTTTACTCCGATCCTGTTGACTGACTGATCTAATATTTGTTCACCCTAAGTTCGGATGCCAATACAATTTCAATTAATTAAATCGTAAAATATCAAAATATATATTTTAAACATTACTTGTTATAATGAAAAGAACTCGTTAATATTAATTTCAACCAGTCTATTCAAATCTCCAAGTTTCCATTAAGCAGGAAAACAATTCTAAATTGGTGTCCACCAAGTTTAACGTTTTCGATAAATAATCACAAACCCTCATTACCGGTTTAAATGTGACTTCTGCCTTGTCAATATAATAAAATCTGTTTAAATTCTAATTTATTATATCAACGAATATGATTACTTCAGAAAACTGTTCCTATTTTGATAAGATTGCATTCTGCAGACTGGCAACACTACCGCTGGCTGAATATGAAACTTCCTTCGCTGACCGCACGGGATGAAGCATAAAAAACTTAAGTACCAAGGATCAAGTATCCTCCGTAGTTGGTCTAACCGCACATGCGAGTAAAAAGCTAGTTACCCGATGGCTGAACACAACCCGTTTGAAATTACTGTTTTGTTCAGCAAATACTAACGTCTAACTAGTACCTAAAGGATACGACGCCATAGTTAGATTAAACAAATATTCCTATACACAGACCAAATGTTCTTGAGTTCTTTTAGCAGTTACATTATTACATACAGACAGCCAGTTCAATTCTAGAGTCGGCTCTTCTCCATGAGCGCATGCTTGAGGGTTATCGCTGGAGCCACTGGGCCGTGGTAGGCAAGAGGCTCGATTCATTCCTATTACGGGTGCAAGAGGGAACGATGTGTATCCCACATCCGAAGGGTTTAATCCAATCTTGAATATGAGATGGCCCTGGGTCAGCCAGAATGCAAGCGAAAATGAGAGATGAATGGAGGGGGGGGGGGGGGATATTATATGTCTGAATACACCTTACACCCCGGCATTTGAAGATTCGAAACGGCGCGGCAGCGTGCGATTTTACTACTGTGAGCCTGTCAAAACCCCTGTATGCAATTATTATAAGGTATTTTCAATTTAAACAATATATAAAAAAAACCAACTGGGCAGCAGGCGGTACCGATGAAAATTAATGGGTACCGCCTGCTATAAAGCTTTTTCCAATCTTTTCAGCATCAGTCGGGTTTTTTATTTTTTATAATTTATTTTATTTTATACTTTTCAGTTATGAAATATATATTTTTGTAATCGTCTTTTAATTGTCTTCATTTTTATACACCACTCGATAAACTTAAGTGATTTTTTTTGCCGATATTCGCCATTTTGTTTTTTATTTTATTGTGATATACCCACTGCCACTCTCACAGTAAATACAAATCTAACGACACCTCTTAAGCTGAAATTCATCGAGCCGTTCAGGCTGCAGAACGTACATGGATACATACATACATACATACATGGATACATACATACATACATACATGGATACATACATACATACATACATGGATACATACATACATACTCTCAAAAAACATAACCCTCCTTGGCGCAGTCGGGTAAAAAAATGAACCAGTTCTCTGTAGATTTGATATAAAACTCACCCAACCTCGAGAGTAAAGCGTGCGCTAGAACTTTGTTTATTTAATAAGCAGGTAAATCTGGGTGGGTTCTAGAGTAAAATTTATCCGTTGATAAGACCACATACATCCGCCTGATAGCAACCTCTGCAAGTATCAAGAATTACTTCCATCAGCTTAAAACAAACAAATCGAGTACACTTTCGTTACGTGTGGTTTTGCATCTAATATGCAAATTTCGTTATCGACAGCGTGTGAGTGGCGTCGCAAGCGCATGCGTTTCGCCATATTAGGTGAAGTTCATTATAGGAGTAACAAGATGCATGGCCAGAGATTACAATGAAGGGGATGCAGAGGAAATCAAAGATTATGAGACGGATAAGGTACAGGACACTTCTATGAAATATTGCTGTGTTTTTCTGTGTGTTCACATGTGGGATTGTGTGTGTATGAGGTTGTATGTCAGTGTGTTTATTTTATAAATAACTAGCTGACCCGGCGAACTGCGTACCGCCAATATTTTTTTCGCCCGCGTGGCGTCAGATCCCGTTCCCGCTGCACCCTCTACTATATTAAACATACATATAAACCTTCCTCTTGAATCACTCTATCTATTAAAAAAACCGCATCAAAATCCGTTGCGTAGTTTTAAAGATTTAAGCATACAAAGGTATATAGGGACAGAGAAAGCGACTTTGTTTTATACTATGTAGTGATACTAATTTACTAAATACCACAAGGCCAACGGCAGGATTAATTTGCAGTAGCCATGGCCTGCGAACGCTTGCAATTCCAGCACAGATTACCTAAATAGTTGTATTACCCAAATGGTTCAAGCCCTGTCCTAGTTACTGCTCTCTCGCATGTTCTTGGCCATGGAAGAAAACCTCATGGGTTGACTTAACCGAGAAGGTACAGTCAGCATCGAATCAATCTTCATGAACAAAGTACTAAAATTCCTTGATTTTCTTTCTCGCCTTGCTGGTGACTGAATGTTCTGATTTTTGATACATACCTTTAGTTCGGACAATAATACAATTTAAATCTATAAAACAGTTTGGAAGGAACGGTTTGAAAGGAACTTCATCCCACGCACGCTCAGGTTGTGGAATTAACTTCCTGTCGTGGTTTTCCCAAGCGACTACAATATGGGGTTCTTCAAGAAGGGCATTAGGTTTCTTCAGGGTCGGCAGCGCGAGTGTAACGCCCCTGGTGTTGCATACGTCCATAGGCCACGGTAACCACTTTTTCATAGGTGGGCCGTGTGTTTGTCTATCACCTCAGTGGTATAAAAAAAGACGGGTTGCACTCTGGGAGTGCCGGCAGAAGTGAAAACATTTTCTTTCTTTCTTTCTTCGTTATATACATAAAAAAGATAAAAAGAACATACCATACCATATCATACCAGACCATACCATATCTATAATATAGCGCCAATCATAGAACCTATCACTAATTTTCTGTCAGAAGAAATTAATAAATTACAAAAAGAAAAAATAATCACAAAAGTAATAAATTACAAAAAAAATCACAAAAAGAGAAAATAATAGCAGAAAAAAATAAAATAATGTCAGAAAGCCAGATTTGAACCCGGTACTATCTGAAACCATAAGTACTTAAAGTCGACTACGATGCTATTTATCGTAACTTGCAAAACAGACGGTCTATAGCTAATGTTGAATGACGTCAGTCGTCGGTTACGGTCCAAAGGTCAAGCGATCCTGACGCGAGTTTAACATTTTTCACCCATCCAACGCCGCTAAAGAAGTTTTCACTTCAAAAAAATATATTTGCTCTAAATACCTTAGTTTTAAGATCATTTTGAGACTGACTGTACTATAATTATTGCCAGTTGACCTAACCTATTCTATCGTGAAAGGCATCGTTGTACTATTAACTAAACTTATACAACAGTAATTTAGTTTATTAGCTCACAGTTAGACGCAACAATAGTTAATATTCAAGCAGAAATATTGTTCATTAGATTGTTAATCGCAATACGTGTACAAATTTGTTTAAAACGTCTAAAAATACGCCTTAGGGTACTAATTCACAATGAATAGCCGGCATAGTTCATTCAAACTTAGGCATTGAAACGTTAATAAGAGAAAATAATTAATCTTTGGTAATAATATGAACGGTAAATAATAAATCATTCTATTTTCATGCTGCATTTTTTACGCCGTGCCAAAATGAGTATTTAAATGGTAGACAAATTTGTTAATATTGTATGTAATTAAGATGCGATATTATATTTAATATTTTACGTAACTATATTTTTAAATGACGATATTGCTGTATGATATATTATGGACTTCTGTTCCCGTTGCTGAGCCATCTCAAGTAGTGTGATGATATATAACCTACGATACTTACAAGTAATGTAGCTTACTACTCATAAAATAATTTTCTAAATCGCTTCATTTGACCCAGAGATTACCTAACTACACAAACTTTACATCTTTATAACAATAGAACATAGATATTCGTTAAAACTTAAATAATTTGCACTGAGCAGAAATCGAACGCCCCTGTGTCTTAGCAGCGTATATTTCTTACAAATAAATAGCACACAATTATCAACAAATTCATCTTAACAAGTTAAACCCACACGAACACGTCTCAAAATAAATTGATTATGTATATCATAATATTTCGCACCGTCCACACAATTGACGAGGAAAATAACATAACCTTTCCACGTTTCACACAGAGGGAGTCCGGGGCACTAACCTCCACAAATAACAATCGAAACGGGCTCCAAGCCTCTGATTGCAGAGCTCGCCGCATGCGGGCTCAGTAGCCCGACGTAACATCGCGTCTTGATGAGAGGGTACACGTAGATAAAATTGTGTAAATCTAATGCTGCAGGTCAGTAGCGCATATGAACATGATGGTTTTGTTATGAGGATCTTATTGACCGGAATTGCGATTATGAGGTGGTGGGCTAGAACCTTCGCTAGCGTACTAAAATAAAATTCCCGCTGAGTTTCTTGCCGTAGTCTTCTCAGGTAAGATCAGTGCGGCGTTACGAGACGACCTGATCCATTAGTTCATTTGGTCCATTTTTTAATTTAGAAGTTTTGTAAGTTTCGTTTCAATGGTCTATACAGAATAACTCTTGACTTTGACTTATAACCTACTAGCTCTTGCCCGCGGCTCCGCCCGCGTGGATGTCGGTTATCGCGACCAAACATAGCCTATGTCCTTTCTCAAGGTCTAATCTACCCCTATACCAAATTTCATCAAAATCGGTTCAGTGGTTTAGGCGTGAAAACGTAACATACAGACAGACAGACAGAGTTACTTTCGCATTTACTTGGGCTAGGCTTACTAGGCTTACTTATGCTTGTCAATTTCAATAATGTGGATTTAAAAGTTTATGGCCGTTGCACAGTATGGTGCAAATTAGTATGTTAAGTTTGTTGAGGGGCCTAGGATTGAGTAATACACGCGCCTTATTTAGTGTTAATTGTAAGTTTAACATGTAAGTCATAAACTCATAAGCGTTTTTATAACGTAAATGGGCAGTTATATACCTCCTCTTTCTCCTACCTCCTCGTACTACCTTCTCCTCCTACCTCCTCGTACTACCTTCTCCTCCTACCTCCTCGTACTACCTTCTACTCCTACCTCCCCGTACTACCTTCTTCTCTTACCTCCTCGTACTACTTTCTCCTCCTACCTCCTCGTACTACCCCCTCGTACTACCTTCTCCTACTACCTCCTTGTACTACCTTCTCCTGCTACCTCCTCGTACTACCTTCTCCTCCTACCTCCTTGTACTACCTTCTCCCCCTACCTCCTCGTACTACCTTCTCCTGCTACCTCCTCGTACTACCTTCTCCTCCTACCTCCTCGTACTCCCTTCTCCTCCTTACAAATAAGATATCCGCAAATCCTAACGTCATCATTCGACCTTGGGGTATACCATTCTACTTCTTATATGGTTTATTTTGCCATTACAGGAGCAACTGCCCTCTGAAACCTCCAACGCCAAAAGTCTGCACCAGAGTCTTATCCGGCAGTCAGCAAGTGAGGTTGGCTTGAACTCCGAAGATCCTGGCTACATACGCCCAGTTATCCGTCTATACGTACACCTACCACCATACACACTATTATGGTTTTTTTATAGCACTTAGGTGGCAAATAAACACACGGTCCACCTGATGGAAAGTAGTTATCGTGGCCTATGGACGTTAGCAACACCAGGGGCATGACACTCGCGCTGCCTACCCTGAAGAAACCTTCTAATGCATTTCTTGAAGAACCCCATTTTGTAGTCGCTTGGGAATACCACAGCAGAAACTTCATCACACAACCGGAGCGTGCGTGGGATGAAGTTCCTTTCAAACCGTACGGGGCGCACCGTTTCCCTGCCTATAGCGGGTATTATAGAGCTGTGGGCATCATGTTAAACAATTTATCTGAGCACAGACCATTGTATAGGCGTTAGAACACACACAGAGAGGCAAAATTCCTCCTGAGTCTGAAACGTTCACATCACCTGTAATCGAATCTAGCTATATACCTGTATACTGAACTACAACCTTACATAATTTCCATTCAAAAATCAGCAACCAAAACAATACAACCACTTGCAGATTTACAACACATAATAATAGATCATTTTAATTTAAAACATAATCGCGTAACGCCGGCCGGCGATTCCCACGGAGTCGAAGGCCGAACACGATTCCTTACGAAACTGTCTGAATGATATTTGTCGAAGAGGATACTATAAATACGTTGATTACTTATTGTCTTTTTGAGGCTTATAACTCAAGTGGAACTTGCACACGACTGATAGACAAAAGATTCAATTGTGGAGGTTACGAAACTTGCTACAAAAATATTTTGCAATTTTTTAGGATTCCGTACCTCAATAGGAAAGGGGGAGGTTATTTTGGACTCAAACCGACTAAACCGCACGCCGTCTGTGGGTCGATGTGCTAGTTCGGCCTAAGTTGTTCACGACATATCCCTTGCACCCAGGCTGACCCAGGGCCATCCCCCTCGGTCTGGCCCTTCTTCTCGCATTAAAGGTAAGGAACAGTACCTTAGGATGTAAGGAAAATTACATAAACACTATCTTTGTTAAGTTAGTACAGAATCCTCGCCATGCGAGCGCAAAAAGCACTTGGTAGAATTTTTTCTTTTTGTTTGTCCGTCTTTCACGCCTAAACTACTGAACAAATTTTGATGAAATTTGGTATAGGGGTAGATTAGACCTTGAGAAAGGACATAGACTATGTTTGGTCGCGATAAACGACATCCACGCGGCCGGAGCCGCTGGCAAAAGCTAGTTTTGTAAATACTGAGAAAAGTAGAGCTAGTCACTATCACTCGCCCCATTTTAATGTGAAAATCATAAATTACTTTTTTATGCGAACTTGTATCTTGTTCATTATGCCTTATATAAATACGTTCACGTAATATTTTTTTCCCATACCACTTTCAAGAATGACGCTTCCATAAGGCCACCAGCGTACTATGTAAGGCACACGCGCGCCACCTGACATTTGCGCACCTGCTGCGCTTGCGCAAGTAAACGCGCATCCGAAACTCGCGCGCACACAACGGTAATTAAATTTAATAGCGCGTCTGTACGCTGCATTGTTGCGCCTTAATTGTTCGTCTTCAGTCAATATTTGACCTCGGTTTCGTCTGTTTGCGGGACCCTAATATCTTTTTTTTTTCCTACTTTCCTGATGGATTAAGTAGTTCGTGTGACTTATACGGGAGTAATTGCAACCGAAATCATAGAAGAAAGCCCGCCACAAGAGCCACATCTATTAATCATTAGATATAGTTGAAGTTGGTCTGAACTCTGAAGGTTCCAATGACTATTTACTAGCTTTTGCCCGTGGCTCCGCCCGCGTGGATATCGGTTATCGCTTTAATATCGGTTATGGTTATAAATTATAGCCTATGTGTTTTTCTCATGTAAAAGCTATATACGTGAAAGAGTACCAAAGATCCATTCATACTTATAAACTTTCGCGTTCATAAGATTATACATAAGGTGTACTTTGACCATGGTTCTGCATACTTTGTGTGTTTGTGGAACTCTAAGAGCGTTTTCACACTCATCCGATATCCGATATCCGATATCCGATATCCGACATCCGATATCGGAGGAAGTCAAATGTATGAGATATGTATCTTTCTTTCACATTGTCCGGCCCGATATCGGTTATCGGAGTCAAAACAGTGGTGTTGGCTCCGATAACCGATATAAAAGCCGAAACCGAAAGATACATATCTCATATATTTGACTTCCTCCGATATCGGATATCGGATATCGGATGAGTGTGAAAACGCTCTAATGTGTTCGTCAATTAGTCTTTAAAGTTAAAGCGATATTATTAATGACTTCCAATGAGGTGACAATCATTATTAATATAGTAATTTTCGCCTTTGGATAATAATAGTTGAGTAGCTTGTTAGTTCGTCAGTCATCATCATGGTCTTAACTTTGTTCTTGATTGCTTCCGAGTCTTATATCTTCCGGCTTTGATAAGAGTTATTACCATATGACCCCACTACGCGGAGAGTAGTCATGTCAATAAGGGTCGACAAGTGCAAGTAATTTTCGACCTTACTGATATGACCTAGTATCGAGTGTAAAAATTCTTGATCTGGGTCATCTATTAACACGAAAAGACGCCCTAACTAAGAAACTGTCAGTTGCAGTCGCTGTTAGAGCGTTTTCACACTCATCCGATATCCGATATCGGTGTCGGACGCCGATAGCCGACATCCGATAGACGACACCTTGTGCTGTTTTCACATTTAGCCGATAAAATCGGCCCGATACGGCCATTTGCTAGAAAGCACAGACTAGTTAGGGATGCTAGGAGTAAAAAAAGAAGAAAAAAGTACAAGGTCGAAAATTGCTTGCAGTCGCTGTTTTAGTCTCTTTATGTTCCGATATCGGGCCAAAACAGTGGTATTGGCTCCGATAACCGATATCGGGCCGGACAATGTGAAAGAAAGATACATATATCATACATTTGACTTCGATATCGGATTTCGGATGTCGAATATCGGATGAGTGTGAAAACGCTATTATAGTCTCTTTGCGTCACGATATCGGGCTAACACAGTGGTGTCGGCTCCAATAACCGATGTTAGGCCGGACACTGTGAAAGACAGATACATATGTCATACATTTGACTTCGTCTGATATCGGTACTGTGAAAACACTATTAATTTACAGTTGAGGGTTGAATCAGGCTTCGAAGATCGTAATGGACTCCAAAACACCGGCAAAACTTCGCTGCAGTCAAAATAAAACTATAAAATACAGTATCATGTATCCTAACAGATTTTTTTTTTCCTATACAAGAAAATAATCTAAACTTATAGTTCCTACATACCAGAGTAATACACAACATCAAAAAAATACCTTCAACGAATTCCTAAGGGTCCATAAAACCTTGTAACGGTACACGAAAATCAAGTTAAGCTTATAGGATCGTTTCCATTACCTGTTGATTGCGTATCGTGCGATTAGGAGCGCGTGCGCACAAAGGTGCCGCCCGTCGATGCGGAACTCAATCCTGGTTCCATCGCCCGGTGTGCCCCGATTGATTCTATTCCCCCGGCTAGATGATTCCCCGTTTCCATGGGACACGTATCCGGGGTAATCGAGCGTGTTTCTGTTCCGGGGTAATCATGTACTGAATGTAATCTTATTTTGTTGATTAGTGTTAGTTGGGTATGAATGTGTAGTGGTTCTTTAGAGAGGATTTTAGGTTATATTTCTTTTTTTTTTACCAAGACTCTTAGGGTCAAAGCGATCTTTTTAGCTAGTTGATATGTACGCTAGACAGATGAGGCCTTGTCGCAGTTTTTTTTTTGGGCTTTTATCTAAGCAGACCTAAAATGAGCAGCACAGCAGAACTAGCTTCTAGTGCTAAGTATAGGTTCTAAAAAACGATGTACACTTTTTTTATTTAGGACACGTCAATTTGACTTCTCCTCGCCTGATGGGAAGCTGAAGGCAAGGTCTCAAGAAATAGGGTCACCATTACAAACTCGTACCATGTTAACAATGGTGGCACTCAGCACCATGTAAAACATATGCATAAAAACATACTTATAAACACTGATCAATACAAAAATACATACAAATAGTCACACTGAACGACCCTCGCTACCGGACTTCGAACTCCAACGGTCTTCTACTAGTTACAGATCGTAAGCAAGACTTTAATAGCAATACTAATGAAATTCGTTCAGGCGTTTTCACGACATATGACAGAAAAACATTAAACTCTAAAATATAATTCAGTTCATGGGGTATGGTTTAGTTTCGATTATTAACCGTGGCAGGACGTCCGTTCAAACTACGAGGTTCCCCGTGGATTTTGTCAAAAAAAAACGTCCACTATGTAGATAGACTGTTTTTCTTGATATACTTACGTGAATGTTACGGTTATGACACGCTACATAAAGTTAATATTAAATGAGAAATTAGTTCTTCTCCGGTTCAGCGATCATATCTATATCGTGACTTTTCTTCTATCTAACATATATTTTTGAAGTGAAAACTTCTTTAGCGGCGTTGGATGGGTAAAAAGTGTTTAAAAAACGTGTCAGGATCACTTAACTTTTGAACCGTAACCGACGACTGACGTCATACAAGATTAACTACAGATTGTTTATTTTGTTAGGTACGCTAAGAAGCTTCGTAGCCTAGCGGTAAGCGCTTCGACTGTAAGTCCTTATGGTTTCAGATAGTACCGGGTTCGGACCTGGGTTTCTGACACTTTTTGTGATTATTTTTTCTTTTTGTAATTTATTACTTTTTTATTTCTTTTGACAGAAAATTAGTGATAGGTTCTATGAATGGCGCTATATTATAGGTATGGTATGGTATAGTATGGTATGTTTTTATTTTATCTTTTTCTCTGTATATAACGAAGAAAGAACGAAAGAAAAAGTTTTCACATCTGCCGGCACTCCCCTAGTGCAACCCGTCTTTTTTTTCTTTTATCGAACCTGGCTTTTTTTTTATTGTGACGAACGGGTGTTTATGTAATTATTACACACTTTGGAATTATTTATAATTATTCACAAACGGTTTAATGTTTATATACAATGCAGTTACCTACCTATTTACACTGATGTATTGGCAAAAATTAAATTAAATTAATAAAGTTACTAAGTTTATTAAGTATAAAAATAAAAATACGTTTAATAAACTTGTTGATATTTTGAATTATTTGACTCGAAACCTGACATTTTAAATTGCGACTGATCCGTTTAGAACCTTATCTAATTAATGATTATAATTTGCTGACATTGTAATTATATTACTTGAAACCTGAAATTTCTATTTTGTTTAATTGTGACTGCTACGTCCTATCAACTAATGTGACATACAATATTTGACTCTCACCTACTATATTATAAACTGCAGTGCAAGGCGGAGGTGACGGTCGGCGACCGTTGCTTCCGCTGCAGCCAACCCGGTCACAGAGCCGGTACTTGCGAAGCTCCGCCGCACTGTTTCAGGTGTGCGGCGGAGGGCAAGCCGGCCGACCATAGGGTTGGCAGCAAGGCCTGCACCCGCGGGGAGCCGCTGCCGCGAGGCGGGCGTTCCGCCAACGGTTCGGTGCGGGATGCGGAGATGGTTCCATAATGGATCCCCAGCTCCGCATCCTGCAGGCGAACGTGGGCCACGGTGTCGATGCTCAGGCCCTTCTGCTCCAGAGCATGGCACAGTGGTCCATACACGTCGCCGCTGTCGCCGATCCATACACTCACCGGCCCCTCGGGCCCGCCTGGGTGGTCGACCTGGATGGATCGGCGGCACTGGTGCATAACGCCGCTGCGGGTGCCCCTCCCCTTGTAGTGATCGCAAGGGAGCATGGCATCGTAGCGGCGCGTGTAGGGGAGATTGCGGTCGTGGCCGTTTATCTCACGCCGGGGTCACACCGACTCATCGGGCAGTATCGGCGGTCGCTGGAGCGGCTGACCGACGTCGTCAATGCCTGTACGCCTCGTCCGGTTCTTGTGCTCGGGGACTTCAACGCCTGGTCTCAGGCTTGGGGTTCCCGGCGCACGAACGCGCGGGGCAGGGCTCTGGAGAGCTGGGCCGATTCTCTCGGCTTAGTTCTCCAGAATCGCGGGGCCGAAGCCACGTATGTGGGCACCTTTGTGGCGGGGGAGCGCAGGTCGATCATAGACCTTTCGTTCGCGAGCGCTTCCCTGTCACTCCGCGTGCGGGACTGGCGTGTCGCCGTGGAGGTGGAGACACTATCGGATCACCGATACGTTCGGTTCGATGTCTCCCCTCCTGCGGGTGATGCGCCGGTCATATCGGCCCAACGCGAGCCGCGCTGGGTGTTGGGGCGACTGAATCGGGAGGACCTCCTGGAGGCCGCCATCGTACAGGCCTGGGCCATTGCGCCGGACAGGCCTGTCGACATAGACGATGAAGCGGCCTGGTTCCGGGAGGCCATGACACGGGTCTGCGATGCGGGTATGCCTAGGGCTCCAGCCTATAATCCGAGGCGTCGGGTCTACTGGTGGAATGCGGAGATCGCGAGGCTGCGTCAAGCCTGCGTGATCACGCACCGCCGGTGGGCTCGACTCCGTAGGAGGCGTAGCCGTACCGCAGATTCGGAGCCCCGACTGGCGGAGCTTCACGAGGGATACAGGGAGGCCCGGAATGCCCTCCGAGCGGAGATCAAGCGGTCTAAGGCCGCTTGTTACCGGGAGCTCCTGGAGACGCTGGAGCGGGACCCATGGGGGCGGCCTTACCTTATGGTAAGAGAAAAGCTGCGCCCCCGGGCCCCTCCGCTGACCCAGGTGCTCGAACCGGCTCTGCTCGGAGGAGTGGTCGACTCCCTGTTCCCGGCGCGAGCGGAACATGTTCCGCCGCAGATGGCTCCGCCGCCTCGGTCGCCTACGGCACCCAGTACGGCGCCCAGTGCGGTGATTGACGACGACGTGCCCGAGGTCACTTGGGTAGAACTAGAGCTGGCGGTGCGAAGGCTGAGGGCCAAGAAGAACACCGCCCCGGGACCCGACGGCATTCCAGGCCGCGCGTGGGTCCTAGCTCTAGGGGAAGACGGTCTCGAACCCCGACTGAGAGGGTTCCTCAGCGCATGCATGGAGCGGGGCCAGTTTCCGAAGATGTGGAAGACGGGGAAGCTGGTCCTCATCCGCAAGAAGGGACGCCCGGCGGACGAGCCGTCCGGGTACCGGCCCATAGTGCTGCTCGACGAGGTGGGCAAACTCTTTGAAAGAGTAATTGCCAAGCGCCTCGTCGAGCATCTCTCTAGAGTGGGGCCGGACCTGGCGAATACCCAGTTTGGGTTCCGCCGGTGGCGTTCCACTGTGGATGCCATCATGCGTGTGAGGACTCTGGCGGAGGATGCGGTCGCCCGGGGCGAGGTGATGTTGGCGGTGTCCTTGGACATCTCCAACGCCTTCAACACCTTGCCCTGGAGTTGCATCAGGGAGGCACTCGTGTACCACGGTGTGCCTCTCTACCTCCGCCGCATAGTCGGGGCTTACCTAACGGAGAGAGCCGTCGTCTACCCGAGTTCGACCGGAGTCGGTAGGCGTGAGATGTCGTGCGGTGTCCCACAGGGATCGGTCCTGGGGCCGTTACTGTGGAACATCGGTTACGACTGGGTGCTTCGCGGTGACTTCGCGTACGGTGCCACCGTCACGTGTTATGCGGACGACACGCTGGTGACGGTGAGCGGGGCTACGCACCGCGAGGCGACCCTGAGGGCCACGACCGCGGTTGGTCAAGTCGTCGAACGGATCCGGCGGCTGGGTCTCGAGGTGGCTCTGCACAAGTCCGAGGCCATGTTCTTTCATGGTCCTCGGCGCAGGCCAGGCCCGGGAGCCAGCCTTACAGTGGGAGGCACTCCCATCGACATCAAGCCCCAGCTGAAATACCTGGGGCTCGTGCTTGACGGTCGATGGGACTTCGGACAACATCTCCGAAGCCTGCGCCCCAAGTTGGTCACCACGGCGAATGCCCTGAGTCGGCTGCTGCCCAACTTGAAGGGCCCAGGGGCCTCCTGCAGGAGACTCTACGCGGGTGTCGTGCGGTCCATGGCCCTATATGGGTGCCCCGTGTGGGCGGACACCCTGGGGGCCAGATTCCTGCCTCTGCTCCGTACGGCGCAGAGGACGATGGCCTCCAGGGCCATCAGGGGATACCGCACGATATCCTTCGAAGCGGCGAGTCTCCTGGCCGGATCGCCACCGTGGATCCTGGAAGCGAGGGCCCTTTCGGCACTATACCAGTTCCGAAAGGAGGCGCGGGAGCGGGGATTCGATCCCGAGCCCGAGGACATTCGGGCCGAGAAATCCCGGCTCCACCAGGTCATGGTGGCCGAGTGGGAGCGACGACTTGGGCAACCACGCGCAGGGCACGCCGTCATTGCGGCGGTAAGGCCCATCATGGGGGAGTGGCTAGAGAGGCCACACGGGAGCCTCTCGTACCGTCAGACGCAGATGATAACCGGGCACGGTTACTTCGGGCGGTATCTGCATCTGATGGGTATTGAGCCAACGCCCGAGTGCCATCACTGCGACGCGAGCGTGGACTCGGGGCTGCACACGCTCACCGAGTGTCCGGCGTTTGAGACGCCGAGGCGGGAGCTTGTGCAGGCCCTGGGGGTGAGAGTGCTCACGCTCTCCACCCTGCTCGCGGCGATGGTCCGCTGCGCGGATGCGTGGGCGGCCAGCGCCTCTTTCTGCGAGCAGGTCATGCTCGCGAAGGAGACAGCAGAGCGGGCGCGGCGCGGTGAGCGAGAAAGACTCGCTGACATCGCTGCTCGCGCCCGAAGGCGGCTCGGGCGTCGGAGGGCGCTTACAGACCTCCGCCCCCCATGAGCGCGGGCCTGAGGGTGACGGGTGGAGCCACCCGTCACCCTAGCAGAAGCAGGCCACGGCGGCGGCGCGCATCGTAGGACGATGCGCGCCTCCCCACACCGGGGTTGAGTCGGGGACGGCGTGGTCCCCACCTCCCGAGGAGGGCCAGACCGAAAGGGATGGCCCTGGGTCAGCCGGGGTGCGAGGGATATGTCGCAAGACAACCTCACCTTCGGCCTAGCACCACGACCCACAGACGGCGTGCGGTTTAGTCGGTTCGAGTCCGACATAACCCACCCCTCCGGCTCCGGAGGGGCGGGTATCCGTGGGGATTTCCCGCACGTAAAAAAAAAAAAAAAAAAAAAAAAAACTATATTATAAATAAATTATCTTATATTGTACTGAATGTTGAAAATTTAAGAGTAAGCATTCATAAATTTTATTCGGCAAACGTGCTGAAATGTATATATGTGACGTGTTATAATCTTATGAATAAATGAGTTATGAGTTATACCACAAGTGAAACATAGTCGAAACTGAAAGCAGCTCAACAATTCAAGTCAAAAGTAGCTTGACACACTTCAATTTGCAGAAAAGATTAGCTCTAAACGTTTCATAATAAACAACATATGAAAACTGGAAAATACAAAAGTACTTCATCATGATCATTATCCCGCCTGCATTCGAGGCCACCTCGAAGTAAAATGTCCGCCTAATTACGAAAATACAATAATAAATTATCGATACATTTCAATGTAAAGTCAGTTTCAAAATTAGTCACTGTTCACATGATTGGCACAACACTATTTGTTTCCATTAACGAGAACGGATGAGCAGCTCAGTTCCCGTGAACTCAATCCCTCATGTTACTATTTTGCATTGTAAATAAATAAACTAGGGATACAATACACTAATCATATTCTCCTGTCGATAATACATTTGCTGCGAGCACCGACCTATGCCGGTTAAGTGCCTCGGCACACGAACCAACATAAATATTGGATGTTGGTGCCGTAGTAATTTCTCTAAGGGCACGATTAACAGAAGCATAACGTATTCGATTGTAAAAGAAATTAAATGAATGGACGCTTGACATTTTAATGACATTTTATTGTTAAAATGA
This sequence comes from Eilema caniola, assembly GCA_949126895.1. Taxonomy (NCBI): domain Eukaryota; kingdom Metazoa; phylum Arthropoda; class Insecta; order Lepidoptera; family Erebidae; genus Eilema; species Eilema caniola. The sequence continues at coordinate 3,440,158 of OX421466.1, forward strand.
CAAGCGTATAGACATATTAAATTTGGCTAAAGTTTACAAACCGTTTTACGTGGGCGTAATCGATAGTAATTTTAAAATGTGTAATTATGATGAGTTTGTGATGAGTTTTTTTTTACAAAAATAAATAGTAATTTAAACGTAAAATAGCTTCAACAATAGTAGGCTCGTGAAAATAAAAAAGAGCCTTACTTCCAGAGCAAGGAAAGAAACGACAAAAAATATTACGTGTGACCAATCGTACGATAATACGCTTTCTACAAAAGCGATTAATCACTAGTTTTTCTTCAACAACAAACAAACAAATAACTCAACACTACTACTGTAATCCCTCAATCAATCTCAACATTTCTGCTACAATCCCTCAATCAATCCCAATCTCAACATGTTGGTTCGTGTATATCAGCACTAACAGTACCACCGCGGGTTGTAGCAGCCAGTAATTGCAAATTGGCCGAGTGATCGATGCAGACGAAGAAAAATATCTCAATTCATTAGTTACGATTGACTCGGTTCGAACGGGTACTGTGGTCCGTGTGAACATCGCCACGGTGTGTTGTAGTCCTAAGGAGCATGGTGAATGCGTGGAATTTCCATCGATTTAACGCTATTAAGTTATGACGTATAGGCTAAGGTTTTGTCATGGGTATCTGCCGTAATAGTGAGCGCATCGAAAGAGACAAAATAGACGTAAAGATATCATTTTCCTGTATACACGATAGTCCGGGTATTTGAAGATGTGAAGAGCTTCTAATCTTCAAAATGTTTGCTAACATTAAGAACTATAAAACAGATATAGAGGACATGTTAATTTGAGTTCACCTAGCCTGGTGATAAGTTCAAGGCAAAAGATCGAGAAAGAGTGACCCTCATGCAGACATCAACAATGTTACATTGGCGCCATTAGCCACAATTAGATGCTTTTTTACGCCCGTTTAATGGAAATGACCAGAGTACTATATTCTAAGCATAGGACGAATTAATTTTTATTGACGTAGATTGGAAGAAAGCAGTTCCACTTAATAAAGCTTAAGTTTAATACCATCATCAACTCAGCACTTACTCTCTGCGCCTTAGATTTTTGAACAGAAACAAAACATAATATGTAACAACAATGCAAAATATAATAAAGTAAGAAGCCCAAACATTTATCTTGTGAGGCGATAGAAAATATGAAATATACAGCGTGATACCAGTTTGTTACACCGGTAATATAATGCATGGCGGGCGACGACAGATGTCGCTACATGCCACGTTCAATATGAAATATCGATTGTAGGAATTTAGAAGAGAAGTATTTATTCTCCTATAGGTTGCTCGGCTTTCTAGTTTTTTTCTGGTGGCAGATCGCACACCACTACATCATATTTAAGCGTCGGTAGCTTAGTGGTTAAGGAGTCGGCCTCACGATCGAGAGGTCCCGGGTTCGAATCCTGGCCATTACACTACCGACGTGAACCCACTCCTAGCACAAGCAATTTAGCTTAGTTGGACGAGTTAGAGGCAATGTTAGTAATTTCGATAATTTCGGTTGCTATTATCCTTTTAAAAAAATAACTATACCCCGAGAATATAATGTGGAAATGCAGCTATACCTATTTACTGCATGAAGGGCTCCCGATTTATCAATTTTTAGCAATTAGATGCCTACATACTTTCGTAAAAGCGATATTTTTTACTAATTCTACAAAAACACCGCTTGAGCTACAAATATTGGTAATACCTACTAGACATTTTAAAGTAATAACTTATATATTTATTATAATAATAAAATAATGAACCTTGACAGCCTCTGTGGCGTGGCGGTAGTGAACGCGGCCACTACGCAGGAGGCGCGGGTTCGATCCCCGCTTAGTGCAAATATTTTATGCATGAATATGTATATTTGCATTAGTCTGGGTATTTCTATGTATAATATGTGTGCATTTACAAAAAAAGTATCTAAGTATGTTTATCCGCATTCTAGATTCCATAACACAAGCTAGTAAAGCTATGCTTACCATGGAAATAGATAGCGTTGTGTGAAATGTTGTGGAATATTTATTAATTACTAGCTGTCGCCCGCGGCTCCGCCCGCGTGGATGTCGGTTATCGCGAATCGGGGTATGAAAAATAGATGTTGGCCGATTCTCAGACCTACCCGATATGCCCACAAAATTTCATGAGAATCGGTCGAGCCGTTTCGGAGGAGTTTGGCAACGAAAACTGTGACACGAGAATTTTATATATTAGATTTATTTATTTATAAGAGAGTCATGACAGTACCTACCGGAAAAATTGTTATTATATTTATATAGAAAAAACATTTTTTGCATGTCACATCGTGGCATATCAATGTGTGCCACGATGAGACGTGAGGCGGAGGTGCGAATGTTAACGTGGATGTGTGACGAGAATGGTCAGAATAAGGAATGACTATATTAGATGAAGTTTGAAAGTGGCACCAGTGAATAAAAATTGAGAAGCGAGCGACTGTTGTGGTATGGACATAAGAAGAGAGGAAAGTAATGCTGTAAGGAAGGTTCAAAGTATGAATGTAGAGGCCTTTAGGAGTAGAGGTAAGACCAAGAAAAATTGAATGAATTGCTTTAAAGATGATATGGCAGACTGAGGAAATGATATCTGACAGGAATTTATCTATGTAGGAAAATGACATGTTGCGCCGACCCCAAATATTTGGGACCACGGCAAGTAGGTGATGATGATAGGACACGTCAATGTAATTTCACCTCGCCTGATGGTAACCTGAAGGCAAGTTTTAAGGAAAGAGGGTCACTATTAGGTACAGTCACCTACAATATTACAATGGTGGCCTTTAGCTTGACGGCCTCATCAAATTGTTGTTTTTTACGCTCCGATACATTTTATTTGGATACGATTATTAAATAACCTCATTCTTCTCAAACAAATTGACTATTTAGACTAGTCAATATGTTGTATTTAATCAAAAATTCCGTCCAGAATTTACATAAATATCATTAGAAAGATTGACTTATAACTTTAAATGTTCAAGCTTATAACGAGATATAAATAACAACATGTCTATTAGTATAAAGTGAACACGACGGTCTTTGGGTCAGACGGTCAGTCAAGCGCAGGTGTCCTACTTAATGCGTAAACACACGGGCGGACATTATACACGTTATTTGTATGTGAAATGAGATGATTCAGATATCCACATAGAAACTTGCACAAAAGTGCGATTGGACAAGTTACTCTAGCGCGAAACAATTTATTTAAATGCGAATCTTTTTTTACAACATCATGTTTATGCGATTACGCATGTAAGTCTCTTTCTTTCCATGCTTAATACTTCCTACAACATATGACAAGCAGCTCACGTTAGAAATCCCCTGTATCTTTAAATAAATGGTATTGGTCTGTTTTTATTTTATTAAATATACATAACATAGTACAGTAAGATAAGCGTATGACTTGAAAAAGGTAGCTGGGATATATTGGATGCGCAAAAGGGCGGAGCAGGTTGGATATATAGGGACTATGGCGCATATAGAGAGAGGCATATGTCCAGCAGTGGACAATTAAAGGCAAATTAATGAATTAATCGATACATTTATAGATTTATGAACGACTAAGAATATTATGTATTATATATTTTCACCTCTAGGAATACGACATTTCCAATTAGGCAGAGAGTTAGTGTAATCGCACACATGATGATCAGCATATGAAAATACAACGTGGCCTTTTTAGATCTGCAGATTTCTTCATTTATGCACAACTCTGATGCAGAACAGTTACAAGCACTTCAGTCTGTACCATCATCCATTCTATAAAACAGTAGTTACTTTATTAATCAAACTATCTATATTATCTTTTGGAAGTCTCTTATCAACAAGGCGAAAGGCTAAGTATCAAGCCTTTCGCCTTGTTGATTAGATTAGCTCGATAGCTAGATCTATTTAAACTTACATTACTCTCACATGGTACATTACGCTAAACAGCTTCGCAAAATCGTTTAACCAATCGTGATCAACATACATGCGCCGTACGAAAGGGAAATGCGACCGCGCATGAAAGTATGGCTCATGTTTATCTTTTTCATTAGTTTTTTTTTGATTAATAGCCTTTTATATAGGAATGCACTTAAGCTAGTTTTGTGTGTGTAAAAGAGAATTTCATTTTCTTATTGGTACTTTATCATGCCTCCCAATATTAGGAGAGGCCTATGTACAGCAGTGGACTTGCGATCGAGAGTTTTCAGGTTCGAATCCTAATCATAGAACTATAGATATGAAACCACACCTAACAAAACCAATTTAGCTTAGCTAAATTTAGATTAACTGGGATACTAGATTGTTAGGTCATCTGTGATACTAATAATTAGGTTACAGGTAACCTAATTACCTGTAACTCTTTTTTTTTTTTTAATAAATAGGACACGTCAATTTGACTTTACCTCGCCTGATGGTAAGCTGAAGGTAAAGTCTCAAGAAAGAGGGACTCCTTAATCCTTCTCATCTTCACAAATATTATCTTTTATCACCGAAAATGAAAGTGTTCATATAAAATAAATCAGCCAATAACCTTTAAATTTAACGTTACACAAGAGTAAATTCAATTTCTTATCCGATGATAATTTTATGATGGCCAAATGAGGGACGCGCGCGCAATTTACGAAAATGCCCGAAGCGTCATCGGGTATCCTCGGCTCTTTTTTTTTCAATAATTCGTGCGGAAGAGAATATGTGCAAGTTATGGGATACTCTTAAACGAATATGGTGTTATTAACCATTAATCTGAGCCTGAAACAATGATTGCTCATGTAATAAGTTTTTATATTAAAATGCTTTGTAATCGATATTTTAACGTTTTTTGGATTAATTTTCGAAGATTATTTTGGAGGTAATCGTTTATTTTGAATATAATTTATAATAATATACATCCAACTGTATATTTGCGAAAGGAAAGCCTTTCCAGGAAACGTATTCTGGCCCAGCAAGTAATAATGGCAGTAGAGCGGTCGAATGCTACACGGAAAACGTAGGTTCTATTCCTGATCAATGTAAATATTTGTATGCATGAATACCTATCGATTTGCTTATTTGAATCTGTCTTGATGTCTCTATGTAGGAATAAATGAATAGAAATGACGTCAACCCTGCTAAATTTACAAAGAAAAATAATAAATTAAAAGCATTTGTTTTTGGAGTCTGTTTTCCTTTCTTTTAACCAAATTCAATAAAGGAAATAAGATAAGATAAGATAAGATAAGATAAGATAAGATAAGATAAGATAAGATAAGATAAGATAAGATAAGATAAGATAAGATAAGATAAGATAAGATAAGATGAGATAAGATAAGATAAGATAAGATGAGATGAGATGAGATGAGATGAGATGATACTATTTAAATACTATAAATATCTAAAAATACAACGAATGTATAAATCGATTCCCTTTTAATTTTGTTGTTCAATCGCGGCTTTTAATTAAAATATTAATTCAATTAAAATAGAAGTTCAAACTAATCTCAAAATTACTTTCGTTCAATAAATTATTCAAGGAAAGTAATGATTTTCAAACTATGATTTATTTAGTTAACCGCCTTCAAGTTGCACTTTTAATTGAGATTTTAATTAAATTTTCTAAAGAATATTTTATTACGGCTCAAAAGGGCAACATATAAATTAATTTTTAATAGGAAGGCGTAAAGAATAAGAAAAGGTGTAGGTACATTTACACCTTTTTCCTAATCAATAGCATAATTAAACTTTATGGAAAGAAATAACAGATTATAAGAGACTAGCTTTTGCATGTGGCTTCGCTTGCGTGGGTGTAGGTTATTGCTATAATATCGGTTATCGTTATAAATTGTAGCTTATGTGTTATGCTGATGTATAAGCTATATTATTGTAATGTATCATTCAAATCGATTCGGTAGTTTTTACATGAAAGAGTAACAAACATCCATCCATTCATCCATTCATCCATCCATTCATCCATTCATTCATCCATCCATACTTACAAACTTTCACGTTTCTAATATAAGTAGGATTAAGAAACCACCCACTATCTACTTATGTTTTAGATATCGGCATATTTCTTGACCCCAAATCATGAGATCAACGAGACCTTTGATTTAGAATAGTTTTAGAACAGCAGTACCGCGGTAGCCTAGTGGTATGGGTAATGGACTGGTGAGACGAGGTCTCGGGTTCGATCCCAGGGTTTTCCTTGGCACATACCAATGACTTTTCGATGCTTTTCGAAGTTATGTGTGTATTTATCGCAGGTTTATAAGTGCCCAGTTAATGGCAATAGGCTCGCCACCTATTACATTGGGACCTAAACATAAACCGGCGAAATGTGGGTGCTAGCACCTCTGCCTACCCCTTCGGGGATAAAGGCGTGAGTTTATGTATGTATGTATGTATTAGAACAGTGGATTTGAGCTCCTCCACCTCCGTGGCATCACGTGCTGTTCTCAAAAGACACCCTTTTTAGGAGGTAGGACACGTCGGTATTCCCATCGAATTGAACAGTCCGACTGGGGAAGTACCGCCGAACTATAAAATACCGCGGCCATAATAACGAGATTATATAATTACCTCGTATTGTGTTCCCTGCGGTGAGTAGGGTACCCAGAGCTCACTGGAGAGTTTTTGTGTTGTCAGTCGGAAGACCTAAGGTTATTCCTGCTTTGTCTTCTACACTGAAGGCACAAACACTCTCTGTGCTTACAGAGTCGGCAGCACGAGTGTGAAAAGTGGTTACTGTGGCCTATGGACGTGTGCAAACGGTATACACTTTTCATCAGGTGAACCGTGATCTCGTCTGCCAACTCTGTGGTATAAAATAAAACAAACTACGTATATCGGTAGCGGAGGGTTAAAATTTTCAAAAGGGAAGCCGGTGGTTTTCCTTTCCGCGATCGAGTTTGTCACGCACCATGCCATTGATATCTACCATCTCTGTAGAGACAAGCCGGTCTAAATTGTGTAATCGGGACCTCTCGCCACATTGTGTACATGTGACGTGACTGGGGTTAAGATTATAATACCACTATTATAAGACTTACTGGTGGTAGGAATTTGCTGGCACAAATTTGTCACAAATTTCGGTACCACCTTGCATGATTGCGAAAAACCCTCCATAGTAATAGTAATCCCGGCAGAGTAGAATTTGGGCCACCCCTTCTCTTCCCATGTGGTGTCGTACAAGGCGACTAAGGGATAGGGCTGATTAACTTCAACATCAGACAGATATGTACAGCCCAGACTCAGCCTCAGGTGCATGGCTCGAGTCAACAATAGTGCCCGGAATACGGCAATAGGCCCCTATTACGTGGGACCGAATACAGATTGGTGAAATGTGGGTGTTAATTCACCTCTGCCTAACTCCGGGGATAAAGACGTGATTATATATGTATGTAGTAATCCAATCTCGGTTGGATTGCCGGGCAGGAGGGATTGTGGTCGCAGCACCAGTGGGACCAGTGGGTGTCACGCGGTGCGCAGACGACAATCCTCTTTTGATGCCGTCAAGCTGATTGCCACCATTGTTCGTGTATGTAATGGTGATCCTCTTTCCTGAGACTTAGCCTTCAGCTTAGCATCAAGCGAGCTGAAGTCAAATTGACGTGTCCTATTTAAGAAAATACTCCAGATGTGGCAGTTATACATGGATGCTTTCATCGATACTGCCTCAATATTTCCAGTCCGACGTCATTCTACGAGCCACGGCAAGAAGTTTTGAAGCAATTTAAGCAATTTACTGCCAAACTCAATGATACCACTTCGGCATAAAGCTGATTGAGCGACGATTGCCGTAATAAAATTGAAAGTAAGCGTCCATTTTTTCACCTATCATTATACATAAACTATAACATTGCCCGTTTGTCCATCTACAATAGGGTTGTCACATTTTTATTGTTGAATTTAATGTGCATATTCTCTATGCTATATTGTATGCGAAGTATACATTTCATCATTTTATTCCCCATCATCGACATTTACCTGATTGCATCCGAGGCAAGACTCCCTCGGAGCTCAGGGTCCGCCTTCCGGCTCTTCCTCCTCCACTTCGCACGATCTTGGGAGTCAGGACTTTTTGGGCCTACCCCTTCTACCTGGACCCAGCGGGGGCGCTATTGCCAGGTATTTGTTACTCACGTAGCTTGGCTTTTGCCGCAAGACATGGCCACACCAGCGAAGGCGATTCTCTTGCATTTTATCTACGATGTCTCGGACATGAAGGACAGGTGGCACACACGACCCACCGGGTCCAGGGGAGTCACACTCGTGCTGTAAAAACTTAATGTATAAAAACACCAATCCAATGTTTCTTCATAGATACTGCTTATATTTGCTGTCAGTTTGGTGTATGAAGCATACAATGGTCGTATGATGCTCCCATGGTGATAAATAAAAGAACAATAGAATTATGGTTGTAGAGTCTTAACACATGTTAACATTGTTAACACTTCATAAGTACTTTTTTATTATACTAGATGTTGCCCGCGGCTCCGTTCGCGTGGATGTCGGTTACCGCTTAGTGTTGAGTCAACGCTATTGAGCATTAAATTTATCTAAAATAAAAGTAGCCTAAGTTACGTCAGCTACCTGCCAATTAAAGTCTTGGCAAAATCGGTCCAGCCATTTCAGAGATTACCGGAATAAACAGATAGATAGACAAAAATTGTAAAAAAATGTTATTTTGGTGTATGTACCGTATTATATTCATATGCATGTAGTAAATAACGGTTATTTTAATATTACAAACAGACACTCCAATTTTATTTATATGTATAGATGTATAGAAGATGGCAGCGGAAGGTATTGTCTGAACTTCACGCGAAACTCATTTATTGAAATAAAACTACTTATTGGTATTACTATATTTAACACGACGTTTCGGCTACTTAATGAGCATGGTTACTAAAAAGCGGTCATACGGCAATTTTTTTTTTTGCTGAGATAGACTGTAAACTAAATATAGGGCTATATCCAAGAATGGACTACAATAGTTCAGCTGATAGATAAATTAGAGGTTCTAACAGAATCGACAGCACGAGTATGATGCCCATTGGTGTTGTACACGTCCTTAAGCCACGATAAACACTAGGTGCCATGCGCTTGTTTGCCATTTAAATGGTTTAAAAAAAACTGTGACACTAAATTTAAAACTCAAAACAATCGATTCTTTTTATTCGTTCGGATCGAAATTTCGTACGCGTGCCAACCCTAGCCACACGCGAAGTGCCAGTAGAAAGTGTACCAAGTGGGCAGTGTGGGCGCACACTTATTACTTATTCGTACATCGCTTTTCCACACTCGTTCACACTTTTACTTTTAGTATCAGAGGCGTCCACCGCCTCGGGCTAGCAGCCAATTGTCTATGCCTCGGCCCATACCCCGGAGTCAATGTCTCTGACCGTAATAAACTTTCAAATTCAAAAAATGTCGTCGGCCTTTATTGCAATTTGGACCGACAGCCCAAAAAAACCTCGTGTTGTGTTCCCGGCGGTGAGTAGGGTAGCCAGAGCTCACTTGAGAGGTTTTGTGCTGTCAGTGGGAAGACCAAAGGCTATTCCTGCTTTGTCTTCTACACTGACTTTAAAGGGTCGGCAGCACGAGTGCGACTCCCCAGGTGTTGCACACGTCCATAGGCCACAGTAACCACTTTCCATTAGGTGTACAGTGTGCTTGTCTGCCACCTCAGTGGTATAAAAATAAAAATCTTAAGCCCCCGGCTTGTGCACTCCTACTCACACTCTTGCCGCCATACCTGTAAATACAGAAGGTCTCTGTGCCGTCAGTGTAAAAGACAAAGCAGGAATAGCCTTTGGTCTTCCCACCGACAGCACAAAAACTCTCCAGTGAGCTCTCTCTATCCTACTCACCGCTGGGAACACAACACGAGGTTATTCTGGCCGTGGTGTTCTGCAGGGTGGAAGTACTTCTCCAGTATTAATTAGTATTAATAGGTATGATCTGAAAAAAATTGCACGCCGTATATGGCAGAACGGAGGAAACAGCATTTTGTAATATCTCTTGTACCATATTCTAAGAAATAAACGATTTGATTTGATTTGATTGGTTTGGACTGCTCAGTTGGACGGAAATACCGTCGTGTCCTATCTCCTACCAATATGATGATTATGATGTCGAAAATTATGAGATAGTACCTGAAACAATAAAAAGTTTTACGTTAGAGACATGTATCATTTAATACTTTATTTATTTTTGTAAACAAAACAAAAACAAATTAAACTTAATGAAATCGCAGAACGGTGTCAGAAATTGATTTCATTGGTTGAAGAGATTAGAGAGATGTCGATATTGATATTCAAAAATATGCCTGCCAAAAGAAACATCTTTATAGTACACCACTCAAAAATGTTTTTGGATGATATTATAATATACTTGTGATAACACACTCAGGTCACCTTTCACTCCTGGTTGCACCCAAAGACTGAAAATTGGAGCCCAGGGTCTGCTATCCAGTAGGATTAAGTTAACCAAATCAAATATGGATGTGAGAGACCTTCCCATATTTGATTTGGTTAACTCTATTCACAATCTTAGAAACTTCAAATCACTAAGTGATATTTACATGCGCTCACAACTACTGAACCGCGCAGAAACATTTAAATCAGTTTATCATCAAGCTCAAAGACAAAAAGCAGCAAAAATTTCTTCATGTTATACTGATATAGATCAAGTCTTAATATCAAACTTTGGTGCAGAACCTTCACAAGTGATCACTTAACGCAAAACTGCATTTACGTCTCAGTCAAAATCAGTCGGAATTACTCAGAATGCAGTGGAGCGACATTTTATAATACGCGATGTATCTAGTGGTAGATTATTGGTAACTAATAAATAATAGTAAAGCGGACAAGTATTGGTTGCGTGATGCACGCTACCGTGCGCGGGCGCAGAGCGTGTGTTCATTGTCGATGACGCCGCGTGCAAAGAAATTTGTTGCGTTTTATTATATTGAGACTCTGTAGTTTGATTGTCGAAAACTTTTGAACAAAACAGTGCAAAAGAATTTTTTTATACTATTGAGGTGGCAGACAACCACACAGCCCGCCTGATGGAAAGTAGTTACCGTGACCTATGGACGTGTGCAACTCCAAGAGAGTCACACTCGTGCTGCCATCCCTTAAAATACAGAAAGTTTCTTTCTGTGCCGTCAGTGACAAAGCAAGAATAACCTTTGGTCTTCCCACTGACAGCAAAAACTCTCCAGTTTTTACTGGTGCTCTCATACTCACCAATTACAATCCTGAAGTACTGAGAATAATAGTACATATTATATAAAATGATAAAAACATAATGAGATCGTAAGTCGCTGGTTTCGAGTCTCGATTTCGATCGAGTCAATCAATGTTTAGTAATATTTTCTGTTAGGAATTTATTTAGCACTTCAGAGTAGTTATATTCGTAAGTATGTGTGGGAAGAACCAAAAATATACATCTGCCCATTCCTAGAAGCATAGGAATATCAATAAACACAAATTGTAACAATACATAAAATATATTATAGTAATATCAAGTAAAAATTAAAAATAACAATTATTGTTAACAACACATAAAATATACTATATTAAATTAAAATTAAGTACAAAATAAATTCTTTTATACCAAATTTATAGTAAATTAAAGTTAAGTATAAATAATAATTAATAACATTACATAAAATTAAATTAAAATTAAATACAAAATAAATTCTTAAAAATCCAAAAGTCATATTCATTTCTTGCCCTTTCCTTTATCCTTGCCTTTTTTCGGCTCCGGAACCGGTTCCGGTATAGGTATTGGCTCTGGTTCTGGAGGAGGTGTGGGAGGCAATTTTCGATCTGGGTACAAACGCTTTGCGAATTCCACCAGGTCATTAATGCTTACGGTCTTCTCACCTTTACCAGCTTTAGCACCAGGGAAAGTTACGCAAATCATGTCTACCAGGTCAGCGTCTATAGGCGCACCAGCGTCATTCACTGCTGTCATAAAGTCTTTGCTTAACATTGAGAAGAATTTATCCTTCTGTAGTTGTAACAGTATTAATGCAATATCAACAACCTTTTTCTTTGATTTTCTGCATATATACTCCATTCGCTTGAAGAGTAATAGTCTCATATCTGGCCCAATAGGTTTTAAGCTACCCATAACTATACCATACGTTACTTTTAACTTCTTTTTACTGCGCTGAATTTCTTGTAGCAACCTCACAAACATCATACTTACCTTAACATTTTCCATGTACACGTTAGAAACTTTAACTTTCTTCAGCTTAAGTTTCGTAAGGATCTGCATAGCATCCGTAGGGGTCATAGGGTTGTAGGATAAATTCAATGTCACAAGATTTTTCGCTTGCCCTAATGCGGAAGCGATTTCTTTAATAGCCTCACCTTCTAGTTGATTGTGGTTTAAGTCTAAATTTTTCAGAGCTTTAATAGAAAGAATTTTCTTTAAGCCCGGACCCACTCGATTGCTAAGACTGTTCCACGACAAATCTATACTAGTTACGTCTTTAGTGGTTGACGACAATGCCGCAAGAAAAACTGGCGTTCCTATAGTGTAGAGATTGTTCCATGAAAGATTCCATTTAGTTATCTTGTTGTATGCTTCGAATGGTTCCGCTAATAACGCCACACCTTTACCACTTATGCCATTACGGGTCAAATCGAGATCCTTCACGTTAAGACCTTTCCAGACTGCATTCGCTAAGTGTACCATACCTTCATCGCCTATTTCGTTTCTGCTTAAGTTAAGAATTTTGAGAGTTTTATTACTGATCATGTTAACCAATAAGTTTTGTAAACCAATATGGCCGATTCGACAACCTGAGAGATTCAACTCTACTAGCCAAGTGTTCGACGCAAGCATGTCTCCTAAATGATAAGACGCATCTTTGGTTAAGAAATTGTCAGTAAAATTTAGTCTTTGGACAATTCTATTATATTTCAAGGCCATGGCCATTGCTCGAATACCAATTGGATTAACACAATAGTATCGCAAGTCGATTTCATTGTCTAATAACCCATTATAAAATATTCGTACAACACATTGATTCATTGATTTACAAAGAGCTAAATAAAAAGCCTGTCCATCATCAGCGTATATAGTCGGTTCTTCAGGTTTCAGCAAGGCTGTGAATATCCCAGGATCAGTGATAGCAGGGTAACGATAATACACGTGTCTCGTAACAGAACTAGCAGATAATGCGATGTATTTAGGGCACATGTCCGGCGTGCCTGGATCATACAGCCCTTCTTCCTGCAGAAGTCGTTTGACGTTTGCCTCCTCCAATACCATTTCCAGAGAAGACCATTGCTCCATAGGTGGATCTTCAGAGCTTTCCAAACTGCCAGCTTCGAAAATTGTACCCACCTCAGTCTCATCCAGTTCAGGATTCTCATCGTCGTCCATTCTTATGCTTAGATTATAAAGGTCTATAAATATAAATTCTTATAAAATGAAATCCACTTTACTAAAATACAAATATCAGAACTATGTCAAAATACTACATTGACATAACACTGACACACACTTCTTTTTGTATTTCAGTTCTCTTCGGTTAAAACCTCTATGATAAAAGGGCCTGCATACCTAAATCACGTGAACCAAACATGAACACATAAACGAGATTTTATGCTATTTACTCAGGGTAACCGTGTTTAAATGCTGCAAGATCTAGACCAAGCCACGGGGCGGCACTGTCTTCGGTAATCTGATCCATGTCACCACTGACTAGGGCAGTGCATAAAGTTTCGGTGCTTTTCCATTTACAGGATTGAGGGATTAAGGGATAGGGCAGTTCTACATCCGTCAGTAAACATATAGCCCCAGACAAACTGCCGGCTAAACGACAATAGGCTCGCCCCCTATTACGTGAGATCGAAAATTACAGTTGGCGAAATGTGGGTGTTGCTATACCTCTGCCTACCCCTAAGGGATTTACAGGCGTAAGAATATGTATTATTATTTCAATTTGGGGACGCCGGACGACCGGACGGACGATCCATCCGCAGCTTCTGCAGGCCATTTCATCCAAAAGAAGAGAGAGACAGTACGAATACCTATGTAAATAAAATAAATAAATAAAACGTTTATTTTCTCACCACATATTTAGAATATACAGTTTTGTCGACTTAATCTATATGCATAGATTTCCTATGTGGGAGACTGGTGCCTATTTCAGGCCACCAGTACACATATAGGCTACATGTACACTTATATAGTGGTATCTACTCTTGTAACATTACGCCACGATCCACAGTAACCTGACTTTGACCCTAAAAATTCATAATTAATATGTACACTCACTATTAATTAGTGAGTGTACATGTTAATTATGAATCATGAAACACACTTATCTTATTAACTTCAAGGTCGATTGTAAAAAAAATTATTTCATTATATAGAACATTAATAAGTAAATCTAATATGCTATAGAACATCACGCTATGGCTTATAGGAGCAGAGCTGTGACAGTAATTAAAAACACGGGGCTTAGCAAAAGGTCGATTAAGATAGGTCAAATTTAATTAGCTCAGGCAGGATCAAATTGCAAATCGCAAAGGTTTAATGGCTATTTAATTATAAATGTTGATAACATGCATGTGCGGTTTTACGATGTTTCAATTACCTACTTATTGTGGGACCTGTAAAGGGAATGAAATTCGCGGTATAAGTATCTCGTTACATTTGAAGTAGGTACTAGGGTGTAGCCTTCCAGTGGTGAAGTGAGAATGCATACAGTTGCCATAACGGTAAAGAGTTATAAAAGGTAACCGGTCAAAAAAAATCCATCGATCTACTTTATCATGCACCATGCGACACATTGGGAAACCGGCAGGGATCGAGTTATAGGGACTGATGCCACTGATGCCTTCTCCAAGATTAGGGGCTTAAGACCGTCTCATTTTCAACCTAGTAAACCAGCTGTTTGCCTGTTTGAACAGCATAGTTCCTTCACCAAGCAACTCATTTCCAAGCTTAAATGTCGTCTAAATATTCTTAAATTTTAAAGTACCTAGTCTTCATGGCAATGTTCGGATCACACTTTTTTTAGTAATAGATAGATTTCTAATTACATTAGGGTGCTCGATGTAACAGCGGGGTACTTCCTCAAGATTTTACATCCCGTATCAAGATATATCGTATGGTTATTCTCTAAGACCATAATAGACCTCATGGCGACATACGAAGGTGTGTTGTCATGTTGATTATAATACTTTCTCCACTGATATTTGATATTTTTGACACGAATCTGACGGAATTTAACAAGTCTAACACAACAAGATGAGTATTCCGGCCTAGGATTGGCACGTAGAGAGCCTACCTCTTGTGAAAGTGAGGCCCCAGGGCACAGAAATGAGAAGTCAAGGCCAATAGCCTCGGAACGCGTATGTAATTAGTGATTGGATTAATTCATACATCTAATTCTCGAATATTACTATATATATAACTCATAACCACAGTTTTACTCATGTAGAATAATGATTTAACGTTGATAGCTTAGTGTAGAGTGGGCCTTACGATTGGAAGGTCGCGAGTTCGAATCCTATTACACTACTGAGGTGAATTCATTCCTAACACAAGCAATTTAGCGTAGCTTCAGGGGAACGAGAATATTAGTAAATTCGTTTACTAATATTGTTTAAAAAAAACGGGACGGACTGGATGCGGAAGGCCGAGGATCGTACGAAATGGCGCACATTGGGAGAGGCCTATGTCCAGCAGTGGACTGCAGTGGGCTAATTGATTGATTAATTGTTATAAAAACTTAGTTTTAGGTTTTTGGCTGGTCAGACTACCATTTTACTCCTCAACCCACTTAATCAACAGGCTTTGGTAAGATTGATTTTGGTTCCAAAGATCTCATTAAGGCCTCTTAAACCCTAAGAAAGATTAAGGGTGTTCTTTGAAGTCAAATTCAATTTTTTTTATTCAATATAGAACAACATGGTTGTTTTTTATTGACGTTCAAACTTTTGCAAACATATGTTATTTTCAGACTAAGCGACCTAAGTTCTAGACACATCACTAAGGAAGAGGTTCTGCCAGATGGGAACTAACAACACTAATTGGTACATTAGATGTACCCACAATGTATTTTATTATTTAGTACCATCATGGAACTGAGCAATGGAATTAATGCGAACGAAGCTTCCTAAGGCTTCCTAAGGCTTCGTTCGCATCGCATTAGTACCATTTATACGTCGTTTAAATGGTACTAATGCGAAAAAAAATTCGCAGTAGTACCATCATGGAACTGAGCAATAGAACTAATGCGAACGAAGCTTCCTAAGGCTTCGTTCGCATCGCATTAGTACCATTTATACGTCGTTTAAATGGAACTAATGCGAAAAAAATTCGCAGTAGTACCATCATGGAACTGAGCAATGGAACTAATGCGAACGAAGCTTCCTAAGGTTTTGTTCGCATCGCATTTGTACCATTTATACGTCGTTTAAATGGTACTAATGCGAAAAAAAATTCGCAGTAGTACCATCATGGAACTGAGCAATGGAACTAATGCGAACGAAGCTTCCTAAGGTTTTGTTCGCATCGCATTAGTACCATTTATACGTCGTTTAAATGGTACTAATGCGAAAAAAAATTCGCAGTAGTACCATCATGGAACTGAGCAATAGAACTAATGCGAACGAAGCTTCCTAAGGTTTTGTTCGCATCGCATTTGTACCATTTATATGTCGTTTAAATGGTACTAATGCGAAAAAAATTCGCAGGAGTACCATCATGGAACTAATGCGAACGAAGCTGCCTAAGTATGGTGTTTCATCTCATCGAAGCGCTAAGTTATTACCCTGACCCCGCTTCAACTCGAAGAGAGAGCCCACCCCGTAACACTTATTTGAATGTCCGCCAATCGAGAAAACTGAGCATTTACACCGTAACGAATGACCAATGCAACCAATTTGGGAGTGTGGCGAATCTGGCGAATTACAGGTGTGTGCACGGTGTGATTGAGGGCACGATCCCATTGAAGTAAAAACGTTTGTGTTTAGACAAACGCGAAGTTTGATGAGTTGACTAGATGAGTTGCATCATTTTTGTCTGTCTACGGTCATTCGTCATCATAACATTAGTTTGGTTTCACCTTGGTCTCGAGGTACGCTTAAGTATGTTTGTTTTTTTTTGGACTCTGTCGTCTGACCTCTCAGCTTGAATTGCCAACAGGCAACCACTGATAGAGTTGTTCAAGTCACCCATGGACTTCCCTCTTGATTTAATAACCTAACAGCTGCTACGCCTTTGACCGGCTTTTAACGTGTCCTGCGAAGAACAGAAGCGCTCAGCTGTGTAATTCTCTAAGGATTTTATACCACTGAGGTGGCAGACAAGCACACAGCCCATCTAATGGAAAGTGGTTACCGTGGCATATGGACGTGTGCAACACCACGGGAGTCACACTCGTGCTGCCGACCCTGTAAACGTAGAGAGTTTCTGTGCCGTCGGTGTAGAAGACAAAGCAGGAATAGCTTTTGGTCTTCCCACTGACAGCATAAAAGCCCTCCAGCGAGCTCTGGCTACCCTACTCATCGCCGAGAACACAACACGAGGTTATTATGGCCGCGGCATTCAGAAGGGCGGAGGTACTTCCCCAGTCGGACTGCTCAATTGAACGGAAATACCGTCGTGTCCTACCTACTACAATTCAAGTTCTTGACTTGCTCCAAAAGCGCTCCAAAAATTTAATTATATAATATTTAATGAAATTACTGGAGAGCTCTTTTGGAGTAAGTCAAAGTTTTGACGGATATAATAAAAGTTGACATATTATGTCATTGTAATATGTCAACTTTTATTATATCCGCCATATTTGTACATTTATCAAACCACCATCAGTCATTTTGGTCAAGACTGCATCTGTTCTAGATGATTGTTTCCATAATATCGCCTGTTGCGAATATTCCTGACTTGGCCGTTAGTTAAATTGTTTTGATACTAAACTAAATACGATCGTGTTGAAAGCTGAGAAGCAGCGCAGGCAAGCGCACCTATAAATCCTGACGATGTACGACTAATATCTAACCACCAGTTTTGTTCATAAATAATTTCTAACAGCGACTAATTCGCGTGTGTGGCTTCGCTTGCGAGACACGGAACACGGAACTGGAAGAAAATTACGTTTAGATATTAATTACTATGAATTTTCTTGCATGGTAGTATTATGTAGTTCTAGAGTAGACTAACTTGGTGGTTACGTCAAATCCATGATAATGTTATGAATGCGAAAGTAACTCTGTATGTCTGTCTGCCTGTTACGCAACCGATTTTGAAGAAATTTGGTACAGAGATGGACTAGGCTAGAGTTTGGGGAAGGATTAAAATACAGATCGAGATTGTCGCGATAATCGATATCCACGAAGGCGCAGCCGCGGTGGACGGCTAGTATTTTAATACATTTACATCACAAAGTAGGTATATACATCAATAACTTGATTCTATATTTACAGCCAGATTTGGAAGACTAAGAAATGAATATAGAAAACTATATACAAAAGAGTCAACCATAGCCGGTGTAACCTGGTCGGCAGGTCGGTAACGTCA
Organism: Eilema caniola; assembly: GCA_949126895.1. Taxonomy (NCBI): domain Eukaryota; kingdom Metazoa; phylum Arthropoda; class Insecta; order Lepidoptera; family Erebidae; genus Eilema; species Eilema caniola. The sequence goes on from OX421466.1 coordinate 3,458,706, forward strand.
GACAATCAAAGGTATGTAAGTACCTATACCATGATCGCGTTAATTCCCGTTCTCCCTAATTTAAACTATATACAAACTCATGAAAGGGCTTTTCTAATTAACATACTGTTAGATATAGGTATACAGATATAAGTTCGTGCGCTGCGCCTCACGCTCCACCCTTACCTATATATTAAACAGTGTAAGCTAACCTGCGTTTGATTAGCACGTCTCACCCGCATACACACAACAACACATACGAGTAACTCAAATGGCTTTTATCTAAACAGAAAAACCCCGACCAAATAAACATATTCATGCATACAAATTCTACACAGAGCTAGGATCGAACCAGTGACTTCTGATTTAACAGTGGAACACTCTGCCGTAGAATCGAGAGCGGAATGAAGCATTACCTCCATTAGTGAGAAAACCATGTTAAAAAATATTTTCAACAACAAAGCATTTGTATGCATTTGTTGATGAAAATGGGAATTGAAAGATAGGAAATGTTGAATTGAAAATCCTTCATCGTATATGCTTTAAAAAAAAAAACAAAAAGATTTTAATTTAAACACATTAAATAGCCACTATTGAGTGAGGCCTAAGTCCAGCAGAGGACTGTGGTGTTCTAATGATGATGATGAAATAGCCAACAAAATAAACGATTCACAACTAAAACACAACACATCTGAATGATCTGAACCACAGCTACTACAATGAGTGTTCTAATCGCAATAAATTGTTCGCAAACGCAGCAATAAATAAAGCTAGGGACCGGCGCACGCGCATCGACAGCCGACAGCCCGGGCTCTCATAACCCGAGTCTTTGGCGCTATTTGATTTAGAGAAACTTAAAGCGTTACCTGGCCATTGTTTTCTCTTTAAAATTTACAGACTCAAGATAAACTGTATTTGGTTTTGTGATGAAAGCTGTTTGTTTAAGAAAGTACTGTGATTTACTGAGCAAGTTGAGGGAATGCAAATTGACTGCTCAAATATGCAGTGGCTTAAGAAAGTTCTGTTTCGGCGGCCCTTTGTATATAGCATTTTGAATTTCATATTGTTTCTAAGATGTCGCAGCTTTCTACGGTATAAGTTGGAGGTTTATTAAGCGTATACTTAAATATAGATAGATGATTGGAAAGGGGAAACTTAGGTAGGACTGCGATGTTTCTAGGTGCTCCTTTATGCGAAGTTTTTTCGGGTGACTAAAGCCTTATTGGCGTGCAATCGCTAATTGTTTAAATAGCAATTCGGCTAGCAAAAAGTGACTAAAACTGCCAACCCAAAAGTTGACCAGCATCCGAGAAGCTGCATGGCGATTGGCGTCACGAGGCTGGTGGCTAACGTCCTACCGCCCGGGCATGAACTGCAATGGGCGACCTGGAATCCTCTTAATAGACTGAGGTCCCGAGCTGTTGTGACAGGAGTAACCGGGTTATTTGGAGGTACCTGGACGCGAGGGGTGAGCTTCTGTGACCTGTGCTCCGCAAACAATGGACCACCTATTGCACAAATGGAGACTTTTAAGTAGCAAATGAGATAGTGGCATGACATTAAATGCTTGTTTTTTTTTTAAGTGCGGGAAATATCTACGGTTCCCCCCCCCCCCTTCGGAGCCGGAGGGGGAGGTTATGTGTGAGGTTGTCATGCGACATTTCCCTCGCACCCCGGCTGGCTCTCGGTCTGCCCCTCCTCGGGGCATTAAATACTACAAACATATCTATATTTATGTGTTCTAAAAATGATTGCCATCGACATTATAAAGAAGGAAAAGAAAACAAAATGGACCACGGCATCGATTGCTTAATTCTATTGATTTTCCTTTTCTGTAAAGGTTTTATTTATTTATTTATTTTCTTATAATTAAAAAAAAAGGTATATGGGATGTTAAATTCATAAAGAGTTAGGTACACTATCAATGGAATTCTTTTAAGGAATACAAATTTCAAATAATAAAATATGTCATTGTGGGAGTTAGTACAAGACCGTGCAATTACATGTAAATAAACTAATTCTACTACAAGTTTTATAACATGTCAGTATATTTGTCCACGTTATATTCAGCTTTGCGGCGTGCAATATTTTGTTGCTTTTAATGCTTAAGTATATAGCTATGCTTTAAGGTTGCTTGTAATGCTCAAGTTTTGTATAAATTTGTATGTGTTCAGCAAATTTCGTAGCTGGCTTCCCACAGTAACAGGTTTACGATCAATCTTGTAGTTTATTCTTAATAAGCCGCAAAAAATACAAGTTCTGCAACCACGATTTTCTTTTCAGTCACGTTCTGATGAACTTTAGGCCAGATACGAACAGGTTCTTTACGCAATCGGCTTCAAAATGTCGATTTCGATAGTCCATATACGTTTTCAACACAAAAAAATGCGAAAAATCTCATTGTGCAATGGAGCAACAGTGAGTGAGAGACGGCAGACGGTTCAAAATGTCAAATTGCTGAAACAGAAAATATAAATTGTCCGTTGACATCCATCCAGTTACAAATCGAAGTAATTTTAATTGCTCACTTGTCCTTACATTGTCGCGTGCGCTTATATAAGAGATCCCTATAAGGATTAAAAGATTCAGAAGAGGCCTCAGGAATCCATGAATAAAAATGCCATGCCAAAAAGATGACACCAAATATGGTGTTTGAGAATCTCTAAATTCATGGTTCGCCTGCGCGTGAGTGAATTCGCGTCAAAGGACGTGATTGAATACGCAATTGTTGTGACAGAGTGCGTGATTTGGGTATCGAATTTGTTTTAATTTTTTTTTTTATGCAGCATTGTGTTTTAGAGTGCATATAATAATTTGACATGAATGAATTCATTTAATAGACGTTAGACTCACTAGAATCGTTGTCGATCACGTAACTAACGGATATAGGTCTGTAAGATAGGCAATAGACCTGAAATATTACACGTAAAAGTAGCCAGAGAACAGAGCAATGCGATTGGTCGCCTACCTACTGTGAACCAATCGCGATGATCCATTCTTTCAATACGTTTAATTCGAATGTTGCACATATTTCGAATGTTCATATTTTTCATTATAGCTAACAAAGTAAAAACATGGCCATAATCATGTATACTGTTTTAATTTATTTAATTAATGTAAGTCTTTTCATCATTGATGAGTGAAGCCTCGGAAATTCAACCCATATCGTTTAAATGGATTAATTACGTACCTAACGACTACTAGCCTAACGACGTACGTACTTTAAAGCCTCCATTTGTGCAATAGGTGTTCTATTGTTTGCGAAGGTGCATCACAGTCACAGCACCTCACACATCGCGTCCAGGTACTCCAATTTAACCCGGTTTCTCCTGACACAACAACTCGGGATCTCAGTCAATTAAGAGAACTCCAAGTCGCCCATAGCAGTTCATGCCCGAGTGATAGGATTTAATCCACCTGGCTTGTGACGCCGATCGCCATGCGGGTACTTGGATCAGCCTAAGTACATTTTTTGAAAGTTGCATTATCTCATATCTTAACACGAGCTGCAATATATCTGCATCTGTAGTCCTCTTCTTATCCTAAACAGAAATCGAACGTGCAGATGAGTACAGATACCAGGTACAAGTAATTTACCCCAAGACCGCTCGTTCACGAGAAAGTGATTTTAAGCGGCCTTGGTATTCCCGCGGTAAATTGATTTTCACTTGATCGATGAAAGCTGAACTTTGCTCGAGAACCTATATTATTTTGTGGACGTAATTTGCAATAAAGTATTAGTTGATTGATTTATATTTACTATTTATTTGATATTCAATAAAATGAAAGACAAATAATAGCTTCACAGTTTTTACAAAGTACCCATGTTAGTTTAGGGAGGGACGGGGACACCTCGCTAGGTTAAATTATTTATGGCAATACCATAAATAATTTAACTTATACAAATATTATAAATGTGAAAGTAATCTGTCTGCCTGTCTGTCTGTTAAGCTTTCGCGGCTTAGTAACTGAACCAATTTTGTTGGGTACAAGGGTAGATTAGACCTTGAGAAAGGACATAGGCTATGTTTGGTGCGATTACCGACGACCACGGGGGCGGAGCGGCGGGCAACAGCATTCATAATTAGTAATTCTGTTAAATTAGTTAATAAATTGCATCTTCTAGTCACATAGATTTGAAGTGTCGATGTCGCAGCCTCACAAAGAGGTTTCACACCACGTAGAGGAATTTTATTAAGGCCCAATCATACACTGACCAATTTAATGATGTATTAAAAAAAGGGTGGGTCCCTTTGACCTATCACTCGAAACCTGGTTTTTATGAACTGTTTAATGACTAGTGTGAGGGAAGGAAGATAGCCATCTGGTTTTTCTAACCATTCCAGAAGGAAATATGCGTGAGCTATTTACATGTATTTTTATTTCAATAACGAATTAAATGAAACTTAAAAAGTGACTGAAGTATGGAAGAGAGTGATATGATAATGAAACAATCCCAATAAAAAATATTGAGCATTTGACTCTACAAATAAAATAGCAAACTCAGTTGATTAGCCATTTTATGTCCAACGAGTGCTTTGTTCCGTTTCACTTAATTAATTAATTAAACTAAAATTACACATAATTTACTGTAAGTGGTTGTGGTAAGAAATAAATCGCAGTGTGTAAGGACACCTTCGGCGCATGAGTTTCCTGTACTGGCGTGAGAATATTGTCACCTTAAAGATGAAAGTTTCTACTTTTTGTCGTTGTATGTAATTATACATATCCGTACAAAAAAGTTTACGCTAGAATAGTTTTTTTACGTTTTTGACCCTTATAAATATATAAAAAAGGAATTTGTTATTAGATGTGAAATTTGTGAGAATTTGTATGTATGAATGGAAGGATGAAGTTGATGAGCAATGCATGTGGTTCTGGGACATCTTTGCGAGGGCTAATCCAGGGCCACCAACCGCAAGGCTATTAGGCGTGAGGGTTTTTAGTCGGTAGGAGTCCGGCATAGCATCGATGAAGGATTTTCCCTCACGGTAAAAAGAAAGAGGGTTGCACTCCGGGAGTGCCGGCAAAAGTGAAAACTTTTTCTTTCTTTCTTTCTTTGTAATATACAGAGAAAAAGATAAAAAGACCATACCATACCTATAATATAGCGGCAATCATAGAACCTATCACTAATTTTCTGTCAGAAGAATTTAATGAATTACAAAAAGAAAAAATAATCACAAAAGGTAATAAATTACAAAAAGAAAATATAATCACAAAAAGTGTCAGAAGCCCAGGTTCGAACCCGGTATTATCTGATACCATAAGGACTTACAGTCGAAGCGCTTGCCGCTAAGCTACGAAGCTTCTTAGCGTACCTACCTAACAAAATAAACAATCTGTAGATAATGTTGTATGACGTCGATCGTCGGTTACGGTTCAAAGGTCAAGACGTGGTTTGCGGGAATATGATCGGTATCACCCACAGAGGCAAAGACCTAGAGCCTATTACATTGGAGCACGATCAATCAAAACTATTAGCTTATCGCTGTCCATTGCTGGGCATAGGCTTTTCCCAATGTTGGGAGGTATTGGCTTATTGGTTTCTACTGGCTAGGCGGGTTGGTACAGGGAGTTATTCCGAGTTGTCCTGCTCTCTCAGTGATATCTTGAATTTCTTCGTCAGTCGCCTCTTACGACACCCTTCAAATGAAATGGGGTAATAATCCTTGTAGTCTTTCTCTGTGACACATGGATAATTGGATTACGATAATAGATCGCAATACTTTTAACTATTTCTACTTATAAGTCTTTAGGCTTTCACGGCCGACGTTGCATGTAGAATATACTGCTTCCGGGCTGTTTAACCGTGGTCCATATGTAACTTGAGTTCTAGACGTTTCGTCGATCACTGCGGGCGACATCTTCAGTGGCGCAGGTCCGGGCGGCAACGAGTGCGTAGATCTCTCCTCGTCGGCGACTTCTCTGCGACTGATTTTACCTACATTATTGTATACGACGTGTCCTATATTATTTTAATACAACGGGACGCTACATAAATGCTGAGTACATAACCATAATTTAGCACTTTTCCCTAAGCTCCATGACGCTACTAAGATTTTCGTAACAAAAAATCAATAACACAACCCAGGAATGAAAAACAAAAACTTCATTATGACAGTAGCATTCACTACCACAGCTCCGTTAACATATTTAATTAAATATCTTGATTGCAAATATCGCAATTAATTCAAGCAGTCGCATTATGCAATATTCATAATAGTGCGGACGCAATGCAATCAGTCTTTAACACCTGTAAATCAATTTATTGAAATGAATAGAATTATCGCTGCCTTTGTTTAAAACGACCTTAATATTTGTGTTTGAATGAGCGAATGAATGGTGAATGAACGGCCGAATGAGTGAGGGCGCAAATGAATTGTTGTTGAAAGGTGTTATTGCAATATTGAACTTTATGGAGGAAATGTGTTTGTTTGATTGGCAAGGTTGAATGTAAGGTATATTTAGTTCGGTATAGGTGTGATTTTGGCTTAAAAGTATGGTGTTGAAGGATTTTGAATTTGTATTGTATTGTGGTGACGTATAACTTAATGACGTTAATAAATATATTTGAATTCAATTGAAATTCGGCACCACCAAGCTCCTGTTTACCTTAGCGTCGACGTTACCTTAATGGTTAAGGATTCGGCTCAACTATCGAGGTCCCAAGTTTGAATCCTGGCGGGTACACTACCTACGTGAACCCACTCCTAAAGTTACTAGTACTCTTTAAAAAAGTCAGGTTGTATTTTACCAGTTCATAACGCAGTTCAGGTTCAATTGATCTTAGTTCATATCACTGCCGATATCGCGCTTAGAAGAAAATTTAAAAAAAAACTGCATGAAATTACCTGCATGTACTAGACACAAAAGGAGTCAATAACCTTATTTAATTTTGTTTTTTAAATCACCGCAATCGGAAACGCGCCTATAGATAAACCCACACCTGCTATCTAGAGCAAGGTGAAATGTTAATTATACAGCCATATTAGTTCTATAACCAATATGTCAACACTACATTAAAAGTCCTTATTCCCAACGGCATAAATTCTATTATTGAACAACTCGAATGCGTAATAAGTTTGTTATATTCCGCGTGGGACACTATTTTAAGGTTACAATCGAGTTCTCGCGATTAATTATCGATTTATTGGAACGATTGAATTGATTCACAATCGCCTACGTGTAAAAACTTTATGAATGGAAGGAATTTATAGTACGCAGCTTGTGCATTAGTTTTGATTGCTTTACAACTGTTTTGTGGACATTTTATGTTTTGCACCTGATTTGTAATACAATGTATGTTCAATGACTTATGTTAGATAAATTAATAGTATCTTTACAAGGTCACACAAGTGTGTGAAGTAGTGGTAGAACGTTCACTGAAGTAAGACAGTCTGACTGTCATACTTCAGTTGCAGTTTCGATTTCCATTTAATGCAAACATTTATTACTATAATCATCTTAGCGATTATACCGGTTGAATTCGAAAGAAGCTCTCAACTCTTAGCTCGGGTTATTTTGTTTGGTTTATTTCAAATATTTCGGGAGCGATTGCGACTGCTATCTGACCTCCCAAACCCAACCTACAGTTATACGTAATTTTGCAAATCATTTTCTTCAAATCAGAGAAGAAATTCTTGAGATTAGCAGTTCAAACCGATAAATAAACTGCTTAGTTTTATCATTAGTATAGATTGCTAGTTTAACAGTATTACATTAGATTTCAAGCTTTGATATTAACAATCGAGAGGTTGTGTAGTTCGACCTGTGAACCCCACTTAGTACACAAACAAAGTGAACCCATTCTCAACAAGGAATTACTCGGAAAGGTTAACTAGAAAGCTAACTATGTATGTGAGGTAAGTACTATGGACTCCTCGGAGTAATATATGTGGGAATGCAAAACAACATTAGGTTACCCGTGGAGTAAAAAGCCACGACCGTCCCAAATAGGGTTGTTTTAATCTGATAGTGGAAATACCTACAGCTCATGAAAAGGATAATTCCCGATTGGCCTTCTTTAGTTGCACCGAAAAACAGCAGAATGTGCATGTGTATAACATCTGTTTATACATTAACACCCTGAAGTAGGCTTAAAAAAAAAACACGCCTTGGCAACCATAGCCATTCTTCGTAAGCTAAATTATTGTTTTTGTTAGGAGCGAATGTAAAGTTGTATCAATTTCCGCTCTATGCAGATATTTGTATGCACGAATATGTATATTTTCATCGAGAGATCCACCCTGAGGGCGACACTAGAAATATTATTATGTTAACACACGATATTTAATTTTCAACACAATGTTCGTTGTTTGAATGTTCCAAGAAATGAAATATAACCTAAAACTTATATACCGGTCCTATAATATTAATTAAAACACGTCATAGTCATTACTCATGTCTCACTAATGATAATATTGACTAATCTGACAAGTACCTAAATCTTTCGATCAGAGTAACTACATATTAATGCCTAAAGAAAAAAAACTGAACATTTCAAGGAATTACCTTTTTTGCAGCATCCGTGTTACACTGAATCATCATTCATGCTCAATTTACTGCTCAAAGACACTTGAGACTTAGTTTACGTTTTTATAACTACATTTAGTAAGAGTTCAAAATCAACCTTTATTTAGGGTTCGAAGTCAATTGTGACTAATGAGCCGAGGAATGAGGATGTGCAAGCACTTGAAACGAAGACTAGTGGCAATGCGCTTGCGAACATGCAATCGTTTAAGACACATTAAGGTCTTTTAAAGCCAAATGTGTTTAATATAACCTTTTTTTTTGTTATACTTCACATGACGTATCTATAAGGAAGTGTGTCCCCTACCTTCAGTAAGTAGATATGCAGGTTATTTAATATAGGCACTTAGAAAAGCTTATAATTTTGTTACGCAATTACGCCAAAAAGTTAAAGGAATCTGAATGAAATTAGGCACAGAGATAGCATAGTTTGGGATAGCACCTAAGCTATATTTTATTACCGTAATAGGTTCCTGTAAGTTGGGCACGGGGATCAGTATTTGGCGCAAAATAATTGTTACGTATCATACCTATTATTTTATTTCTTAAAATTTTAATGACCGTTCAAGCCAAAAAAAAATTGTGAATACCTATTGAGAGGTTTAATGATTTGAATTTGAATCACATTCCTTTCATGATATAAACCCTTATTAATAATAAACATCTTGATTATATCGAAATAAATCGATTCATCTCAGTACGCTAATAATACCCTTGCGAAATCTTTATTTCGAGAATTGAAAGGAGTTATTTGCATTCAGTACGAATAAAAGAACCTAAATTATATGGGGTTCTTGATAAATATATCTCCATACACACAAAGACGTCGGATCTTATTCAAAAACATGAAAGAGTCCCTTTAGAATTGGTGAAGAAAATCAAAATGGTGTTTGAATTATTAAGAGGAGGGGCGCAAATCAAATGTATTGACTAAAGAATAATATAGCTGATATACCTATAGGTCTCCCAGGGACCATGACTGCTAAAAACTAAGAAGCCTGTGGCCAATTGTGGACTGTAGTCACGTGTATTCACGCGGTTTTCATGTCCAATGATATATTTTTTATACCCACCTAATAGACAGTATTTACCGTGGCCTATGGACGTGTGCAGGGGCGTCACACTCGCGCTGCCGACTTTGTCTGAACCGTCTTGAATAACCCCATATTAATGTCGCTTGACAAAACCACGGCAGGGAGTTTTGTTCAGTAAACAATTAGTCATTACTTTCATCTTTTATGTAAGTGTCTTCCAACCCTGAGACAGAAAACTGTGCACGATAATCAGGCACGATAACAGGTATTATGTCCTACTGTTTTCATTACTAATTATTCTAAATAAAGAAACTTGACGCAGTAAGAATACAGTATCACCACCCAAACTCATCTGAAACGTGTAGTAATAGACGACTAAATAAAAATACGCAGAAGATATCACTGCCAGGGAAGGGAAACTCGCAATAAAACCCTGTACCAACCCGTCTGGAAAAGGGGGAAACAGTGAGCCAAAGCCTCTCAACATTGGGAGAAGCCTAAGAGCGTTTTCACACTCATCCGATATCCGATATCGGTGTCGGACGCCGATAGCCGACATCCGATAGCCGACACCTTGTGCTGTTTTCACATTTATCCGATAAAATCGGTCCGATACGGCCATTTGCTCGAAAGCACAGACTAGTTAGGGATGCTAGGAGTAAAAAATAAGAAAAAAAGATGCAAGCAATTTTCGACTTTATTGACATGACATGGAATCGAGCTTTTTTTCTTACATTCGTGGTCAGCGTCATCAATTAAAGCGAAAAGACGTGTTACTCAGAAAATGTCCTTAAGGTCGAAAATAGCTTGCAGTCGCTGTTTTAGTTTCTATGTGTTCCGATATCGGGCCAAAACAGCGGTGTTGGCTCTGATAACCGATATCGGGCCGGGCAATGTGAAAGAGAGATACATATCTCATAAATTTGACTTCCTCCGATATCGGATGTCGGATATCGGATATCGGATGAGTGTGAAAACGCTCTAAGTCTAGCAGTAGGCAGCGATGTGTTGATGAATTATATCAAATGATCGGTAACTGATTAATAAGCTGTATGGCACGTTGTAGTTTTGTACATTATTTCTTATTAATCAATAACAGTCGGACCGTTAAAAATAAGGGCTATTTAATTAACTTGGCCTGCGATGGCGCCATAAAACCTGATCTAAAATGTACTAAAACCCTTTATTGCGCACGCGCAACGGATTTTATTCAACGTGATATCGGTAGGGCTGTCAAAAACTGTACGACATGAAATTGACATTACATTTTGTATGTTAGATGCGATTGCATTGCAGATAAATTGTTGTAAAGTTGCCTGCGTTGGTGCGACCCCGGTGACAGACAAGGTACAAATGAGAAGTAAAAACAAGAAAATGGACCTCGGTCTCGGATGCGACATTCAAATCGAAACAATAATGGTAGATATCCGAATCTCTACCATAATATGTCAGTGACCACGATAGATAAATTATATAAATTATAGGTCTTCACCACAGAGGACAGAATATGATTAACTTTTCCATGATGTTAGCGAATGAACTTAAAATTTTGACATGCCTTTTATGTTGTATAAAGGGAGGATTTTTTGAAATTGCACCACTGAAAGATAAATTATTAAAGCTGCAGTTGGTAACCCTGGTCTAGACGGATTCTTTGAAATTGTAATACGCAATGAAAATGTTTTTATTGGCCATACAAGACTGTTTTTCTTTATTTTTACAATTTAATTTGAAATGGGCACTATCCATCAACACGAAATAAATTGAAAAAAAAAAACATTACATACGTATGTTGGACATATTGGCGGTAATGATCCCACTAATATCAGAAATGTGAAATTTTGTAAAGATGTTTGTTATTGAATCACGCTCTTACTAACGGCTGAACGAATCAGGCTAAGAGCGTAGGTAGCTTAGTGGTTAAGAAATTCGCCTTACGATCGAGAGGTCCCGGGTTTGAATCCTGGCTATTACCGACATAAACCTACTCCTAGCACAAGTAATTTAGCTTAGTTGGAGGGGTTAGATGAAATATTAGTAATTTCTATAATTCCGGTTGCTAATATTCTTTAAAAAAAATTGGTATAGGGATAGGTTAGGTCAGGTTGCGAAAACACTAGACCCCTAGACAAGTAGCAATTCGGTGGCCGGTGTAAGTTCATAAGAATCATTTGACGTACCTATCAGTCGCAAACGTCAACCACATTCGAAACGTCAAATATTGTACATACGTCATTCTATTCTAATTACCATAAGCCGGCCAACGAGTTTTCACGTGTCTAAGGAGGCAGTACTTTATGCGGGTGGTATTAAACGCAGTAGCTAGTATAAAAATATAATATAGTCATCTTTATCTAATCACGAACGCCATCTTCTCACTCTAATGTCAAGATTTATAGACATAATATAACAATTAGTGCCTAGAGCACTATAATCTTAGCAATAATTTTCTACTTCTATAACACTGAGGTGGCAGACGAGCACACGTTCAACCTGATGGTAAGTGTTTACCGTGGCCTATGGACGTGTGCAACACCAGGGGAGTCACACTCGTGCTGCCGACCCTGCTAACACAGAGAGTTTCTGTGCCGTCAGTGTAGAAGACAAAGCAGGAATAGCCTTTGGTCTTCCCACTGACAGAACAACAACTTTCCAGCGAGCCCTGGCTACCCAGCTCACCGCCGGGGTTAGGCTCACAACACAAGGTTGTTATGGCCGCGGTATTCTGTAGGTATCCAAATCTTGCTTGCACTTATCATATAACTAGACCTTATAATTGTTTCCCACAAGGCGATTACTTGACTTCAATTGCAACAAAAACACTATATACCTTATAAAATACCCACAATTTATCCCCATTAAATTCCCTTCAATAAGCACATTTTCAAGCCTAAAACAATACATAAAAACCCACACACTCATATAGAATTAGTTCCAATGCATTTGGCCATACGTATCATTACCCCCGACCATCCGCAAATGGCGATCGGCCATGAAGATGCAGAGTTGCAACAAATAACAGTGGATAAATGAAACAATTGCACTTAATTGTACATATAATACACGTAATTGGCGATCCTAATTTATCTTGGACCACGTGGGTGGTGGGTAGGGTTGCCACGCGTTTAGTAAAACATCGGGACGAATGAATTATTATAAAAATCACAGGTATTCGTAAATGTCATGGATCGATGAAGTGGGTAGGGTGACCATAGGTTCAGGAAATGAAGGCGAATTATTTAAAAACGCAGCTAAAATTACATACATCCATTAAGGGTGAATTTCAACAGCGAAAGCATCCTCATAAGTCTTTATAGCCGCGTACTGCTTACCGGTAAGATCCCGAACCAGTGAAGGCTGAGTCTTATTACGCCAGTTTTCAAGACTTCAAGTCTATAAGACGATCATTAGGCCTGTCCTTTTACACGGCTATAAGGCGTGGTCGCCGATGGAACGGCATTAACAGGAACTGCGTGTCACGGAAATGTAAATACTGTGTTGGATGTGCGGAGTCAAGCGTAAAGATGTGCAAATGGTCTCACTACCAGGAACTCCCAAGATGGTGCGAAGTGGAGGAGGAAGAGCCGTAAGCTTGAGCTCCGAGGGCATCTTGGCCTCGGATGCAATCAGTATGATGATATTTCTATCATCATAGGTGATGATGATAGGGATAGAGAAAATTTAGTTTAGTCGGATAGATTTTCGTTGGTGAAACTTAAAGACTTCAATTATTTAGACTTGGATTAAATGATAGTCGAGTAAGTATGTAATTTAGTTTAGTCGGATAGATTTTCGTTGGTGAAACTTAAAGACTTGAATTATTTAGACTTGGATTAAATGATAGTCGAGTAAGTATGTAAAGACAGATACAGAAGCATAGGCTATTGCCTCTACTTGCCCTGGAAGGAGACAGGAGTGTATAGTGTACCCACGTGTGCATATGATTTGCGCTTCTTTACTTGAATATATCAGTTTTTTTTGTTTGTTTTAATTTTAACGTGGTTTTGTTAATATAAAATGTAAAAGGATCTCTAGCCTCTTCAATTACTAATAGTTGTATGCATAAATATATTATAAGTTAAAAAGCCTGAAGTTTTGCTATAGGCTCCTTCAGGTTTTTGTAAATCTTTATATGAGTGTCATAGTCTGCATATTCAATTATTAGCTCTGCTTTTTAAATCACAATAAAGCCTTCAATTTTAAGTCAAAATTAAAAAAAAATCGTGTCCAACATTGTTAATCAACCCTACCGGCACACAAAGCGAGTGCGCGCGCACGGCCTAGCCCTGGCGCATCTTTAAAATTATTATGTCACCTGCACTAAAAACTTCATAAATAATTCTGATTATTAGACTTCTTCATGATAGAGGTACCTACGGCACGACAATATTCTCGTCCCAATTGACCAGTCCGACTGGATAAGTATCTCCGCCCTATAGAATACCGCAGCCATAATAACGTCATGTTGTGTTCTCGGCGGTAAGTAGGGTAGCCAGAGCTCACTGGAGAGTTTTAGTGGTCAGCGGGAAGATCAAATGCTTATTCTGCTATGTCTTCTGCACCGACAGCACTGCAACTCTCAGTTCTTACAGGGTCGGCAGAACGAGTGTGACTCCCCTGGTGTTGCATACGTCCATAGGCCACGTTAACCACTTTCCATCAGGTGTGCCATGTGCTTTTCTGCCACTTAAGTGGCATAAAAAATATAATAACTGCTGTACAACAACCTTGGGAAGTCACAAATGTGGCTCCACTATTAACGTCTGTTTGTATGTCTGTGTATGTAATACGAAACTAGTGAGTGAGGTTAGGGATTACCAACAAAGGCCTATTTGCGCTAAAGAGCTATTTATGTAATTGAATATCTCAACACTTTCAAGGTCATTTAATCTTTGCCTTTGACTTTTAATTTTTTTTCTCTCTTAGAAGCGATTATCTTGAACTTATATATCTGATGAGGCCGTCCAGCTGAGTGCCACCATTGTTAACATGGTATGTGTATATAATGGTGGACCATCTTTCCTGAGACTTTGCCTTCAGCTTACCATCAGGCGAGGTGAAGATAAATTGAAGTGTCTTATATAAATAAAAATACAAGACGTTAATGCATCAAATCTCACAATTGGGTATTTGACTGACTAGTCAAATTAAATACTTTTTACTAAACGTCAAAACGATAAGCTATAAAAAAAAATGTATGAAAAAATTATTTGTGACGTCATAATATTTAATCGTCAAATCATTTACTATTAAAAGTTTGGTAGATGATTAAAAATAAATAAGAAAGATAAAATAAGAACCGACGCAACTGTTTTCAATCTTTTACCATTCTTCATTTAATCATTTATTTTTACTACAGGTAAATACCCAATTGTGCCTTTATCAGTAGGTAGATTACAACTTCTTAAGTAAGTTAAAGTATTTATCTAAGACTTGAGGAGTTCGGGAGGTCTAATGGCAGTCGCTTTACAAAAATACCAAAGTTCATCCCTCAGACTAATAGACGATTCCAACTGAGTCCAGAAAAGGTTCGGAGGATGATAAACTTTGTTTTGAGTTTTAAATGTGAGGTTTTCTGGAGTACCTACCAAATATTGAGAAATGGATCATAATAATTACCGGTGCTGTCTATTAGTCACTGTAGTTCCTTGATAGACAATATTGAAATTACCTGTAAACAAAACAAAACAATAAATTAGTACTTTAGTCGGTAAAGTAGACACTCAGATCAAGACTTATAAACTTAAAATCAACCGATGGTTCTTGAATCCGATAGAGTAGAGCACAACGGTATTCGGGTCTGACTGGGGAAGTACCTCTGCCCTACAGAATACCGCGGTCATAATAACCTCGTATTGTGTTCCCGGCGGTGAATAGGGTAGCCAGAGCTCATTGGAGAGTTTTTGTGCTGTCAGTGGGAAGACCAAAGGCTATTCCTGCTTTGTCGTCTACACTGACGGCACAAAAACTCTCTGTTGTGCTTGCCTGCCACCGTAGTGGTATAAAAAAGTTATGTTCTTTCTAGCTGTGTAGCTTACTATATATTAGGTTTGTGTATCTATTTACTACCCTCGTCTAAGTGAAGAAAAGCTTCTTTATTTTTTTTCCGACATCTTCTTCAAATTCTTTTGGGCCAAGCTATGCAATCCCACCTAGCCTGACTCTAAAGACTATTCTTCAATCACACCAAAAACCTCTTCGTTCATTGCACTGTGCATACAAAAGCTAAACATATCACATACCAATTCTATCACCAAAAAAAAAGTACTTAGATCAAACACCACACGACTTTCGCATACCGATCTCTTTCTCATGTACCAAAGCTCGTATGTTAGAGCAGGACGAGCTTATATAGTCGGTAATAGGTGAAATGGTGCATGAAGATAGGGGCAAAGAAATGTGAAAGTGTCCCTGACAGTAGTTACAATGCAAATGGTTTTACGGTACAATTTATCGAGCTATTGTCACGAAATCTAGCAAGTAGACTCTGCAGTTATAAGAACCGGCAAAAATCTTGTACAAAAGTAGGAAATTTCAGGCATGTGCACTATTCGGATCAACTAACGGTCACCGTGGCCTATGGACGTGTACAACACCAGGAGTATCTTGAAGAACTTCATATTGTAGTTGCTTGTGAAAACCACAGGAGAGAACTCGTTCAACAGCTTAAGCGTGTGCAGAATGAAATTCCTTTCATGTCATACTGTGCGCACCGTTTCTCGGCACTCTACTGATATGATATATAATTAGATCAAATTGCACATTTTATTTAAACAATATAAATCAATTTGTGTTACCAAAAGTCAAGGTTGCAGCCCGTTCTGTTCAATAAAGACGTTAATGAAACTATGAAAGCGAATTACAAACAGAGTGTGAACATAACAAATGGCTAGCAATCTAAAGGTAGATACAACATTAGTTTAGCGTATGTGCATGTTGTGTGTATAGGAATGTCAACCTCATTTGAAATAGACCAAGGTCCATTATGTAGTCCGATTAAATGTGCGTTATGTTGTATTACGTTCAATTGCTGGCGGTCTAATTTTTTACACACAAAATTAATTATGGCAGTGCAAATATTATTGACGTGACCTGTACAAAATGTATATTGTACTTATAAGTGTACAAATTTTTCGCATTCACTGAACTCCTGTAACTCAGCCCCATCAAACAGAGGTACCCAGTAAAAAATTAATATTTCCCACGGTACACCCAGATGGACAAGGTGAACCGTTGTAATTTTTGAAGTGAAAACTTCTTTAGCGGCGTTGGATGGGTAAAAATTTTTAAACTCGCGTCAGGATCGCTTGACCTTTGAACCGTAACCGACGACTGACGTCATACAACATTACAACAGCTACAGATTGTTTATTTTGTTAGGTGCGTTAAGAAGCTTCGTGGCTTAGCGGTATGTGCTACGACTGGAAGTCCTTATGGTTTCAGATAGTACCGGGTTCGAACCTTTTTCTCACTTTTTGTGATTATTTTTTCTTTTGTAATTTATTACTTTTTGTGATTATTTTTTCTTCTTGTAATTTATTATTTTTTGTGATGATTTTTTCTTCTTGTAATTCATTAATTTCTTCTGACAGAAAATTAGTGATAGGTTCTATGATTGGCGCTATATTATAGGTATGGTATGGTATGGTGTGTTCTTTTTATCTTTTCTCTGTATATAACGAAGAAAGAAAGAAAAAGTTTTCACTCCTGCCGGCACTCCCGGAGTGCAACCCCTTTTTTTCCGTTAGTCGCCTCTTACGACACCCTTCGGACGAAATGACGTGGTGAAACCTGTGCTCTTTCTCCTTCACCACACAGATGATTGGCCACATAGCAGTCCTATCTTAATAGTTTTCATCAGCAGTAAGCAAAGCCAGTTATCGCCACGTTATATTTCAATGTCAGTTTACAACCACATATCAAGAATCGCACGACATTGAAAGACCGCTTTCTTGATAGGCCACGCCTGCCATTGTCTATCTAGGGCTGTCCAGGGTGAAAACAAGTAAAATATGTCTATACTCTAAATTTATACAACTGAGATGGCAGACAAGCACACGGCCCACCTGATGGAAAGTGGATACCATGGCCTATTAACATGTGCAACATCGGACGGTCACACTCGCACTGCTGACTCTGTAAACACAGAAAGTTTCAATTCCGTCGTTTGAAATTGGAGCTTGTTAGAAAGAAATGAGGTAATTACTAGGTATTACAGTAGTTCTATTGATCGCGTTTTCTCCAAATAGTTGTCCATAAACCAATAAGTCTTGGAATTCTTTGTCAGCTGCCGAGTTTCCTTCTTTGTACAGTTCCAGGTCCTTTAAGCGGAGCGTGAAAGGCAACTGATGAGGGCAACTACTGTGACATTGTTGGTGTAATGGTAACCCATTTTCCTGTGACTTGCCAGTAAGTAAAGCGAAATCCAAACAGATGTGTACTATAATAAAAAATAGACAAAATTGTTTCAGATGATTTTCTCTGGGAAATAGTTCCCTAAACTATTGGAATCGGGCATCATCATAGAGCAATGCTTCATCAGCAAATCGGGTTAGCTCGATCGGGCAAGCAATATCGGCATAAAGTGACAGTATGTTGTTTTGGTACAATGTTTTAAGAGAAGGATAGAAATAGAAAAGGATTCTCCTTCCTATATTTATCCTTAGACCTGTGAAGGTAACAAGACACGTGTGAAAAATATTTTAGTGCTACAAAACTTTCACAGACTACGGTAAACTTATTAAAAATATTTTATTCTGCTTATATTACTTATAAGCTATTAGCTTTTGCCTGCGGCTACGCCCGCGTGGATGTCAGTTATCGGGACCAAACATAGCCTATGTCCTTTCTCAAGGCCTAATCTACCCCTTTAACAAATTTCATTAAAATCGGTTCAGTGGTTTAGGCGTGAAAGACGGACAGACAACACACACACACTTTCACATTCATATATAGTATGGATGTATTAAATGATGTAAAAGCGTTATCAAAAGAAAAAGTTCCACATAATACACCTCAGCCTGACCTTTCAAAGAGATAGCAGGAGTCATGATATAAGTTACGTCTATCACAGTTAATCTGTCCGCGGCCTGACAGCCCTAAGAAAGTCCGTTGTTTCACTAATCACTTGTCAGCAGCCGGCCAATCAAGATCGATTCAGATATTCTTAATTCAAATCTATCGCTTTTCTCTTTCACACATGCCATTCACACATATTGCGTTTCGCTCTAAATCGTGAGCATTACTGCACGCGTGATCAAGCTATCATTTGTCACTGGAACTTTTTCTGTGAATAGATAAGGGAAATTCGTTATGACACCTAATTTATTAAGCGAATTGATATGGGCACGCGGCGCTGGTTCGTGCGATGGCTAAAGGTCCACCTGTCAGTGTATAACCGATTTATATTGATTATATTTGCTAAATGGATGGCGATAAATAATGAATTTAATAACGATTGTTATTTATATTTTGACTGGTATCGATACTTCAGCGGCTGTGCCTCGTTATATTGAATTATATATAGCAAACTGTTTCTCTTTGACGATGTATGTTAGAATATTCGAAGTAATTTGCAAAGTAACAAGTTTTCCTTGAGTTTTACGTGGCATTTCATCACACCGGTATACCAGGTAATTAACGGAGGAGACTTTGGCAGTAGCTATAACACGATTCCTACCGGCTTCCAATTGAGTCGCATGGTGCATAACAAACATCGAGGTAATTTTATTTTCAACCAGTTTCCCTTCTCAATTTTCAACCTTCGCCACTGGGCTCTGGTATAGGTTCTCTTCACGGAATTGGAGAGTCAGACGGCACACGCTCTTGTAAAATCTATATAATAATAACCCTTTATTTAACCACATCGTTTAACCAGTCAGTTATCATCGTGTCCTGTGACACGTAGGCCTCTTCCAGCTCTTTCCATTCTAATCTATTTCTAGCTTTCCCCTCCCAAGTAAAGTCTCCTATTTTCCTTATATCGTCTGTCCACCTTTTAAATTGCCTGCCTCTTTTTCTTTTTCCATTTCGGGGTTGCCATTCTGTTACAATCTTAGTCCATTTTATCTTGCTCTCTCTTGTCATATGTCCCGTCCATCTCCATTTCAACTCCCTTACTTTATTTATTAACTCTGGTTATTGATCTTATGACTTCTGCTCTATTGCAATATTTCAAAGTTATTCCTATCATGCTACTTTCCATTGATCTCTGGCATGTCCTTAATTTTTTTTAATGTTTTTGAGTCAATGCCCATGTTTGGCACCCGTACGTCAGGCATGGCAAGACACACAAGTTAAAGTCTTTTTTCTTTGCTGCTATGGAAAACTATTTGCTCTTGAGTATCTCCTTGAGTGACCAATATCTCTTCCATGCACACGCGACTGTTTTATCCATTTCCATGGTTGTTTGGTCTGTGAATGATATTAGTTGCCCTAGATGCTAAGATAAACCAAAATATTGCAGCAGTAGGACGACCCTAGACTCCCGAGGTAGGTGAGTTGGATCTGACCGAGACGAACATTAAGGCAATGATGATTATAATAAGTCTAAGCTCCAAATTTCAAGCTTTAAATGCAACTAAAATTATCACTCAGATGATAATACAAATAAGTCTCATTCCTTTCACTACATTTCCTATCGTAGCCTAAAGCTAAAAGCTGCAAATTACGACAAAACGACAGCACTAACTATAAATCTCTTCGTTCGAGCATTGCGAAGATGCGCGGGCGCAGCCGGGAAGACTTGTGCGTTGCGTCAGCGGCGCGAGCGCGGCTAAATGTCAGGTCACGCGTGCCTTCCTGACTAGAACGTGGTATTATCAGCACCCGGCTGTGGGAAAACACAGTTTCAATTTTCTAGGTGCAGGTATTCAGCGGCGAGAGGCTTAACTGTTACTTGAAGGCGTTGGAGATCGCCAGTTTAATTAGAGCCTGCAATGTGTTTCTAGTTGGTTTGATTTGTAATAGGTTAGATTGGATGGATTTCACAAATTTTCGTATTAACGGACCTTCCCCTCTAGACAAGTGGCAATTCGCTAGCCGGCGTTTGATGGAATAGAATGACGAATATATAGGATTTGACGTTTATGACATGCGTTCACGACTGTCAAATACGTCAAATCCCATATATCCGTCATTCTATTCCATCAAACGCCGGCTAGCGAACTAGAGGGGCTTATTTTTTATCAAAATGACGACATAATATTTTATTTTTCTATACTGAAATTATAAACAGAAATGAATTGTTTGTTATTCACAGAATTGAACTGATTTTAATAGATTCGTTCACTTTTAAAAAGCTTATCCTATAGAGAAGTAACACGCCGTAATTTTTTTTTATTTCGATATTTTAACGGGATCAGGAGGGGGGGAAACCTTTTCTCTTTGGAGCCCGTTTTTTGCTGTCCTACACCTCGTTCATTTGGTATTATTATCCCCCAACCCCCATAGGAAAACCTGCACCAGAGCCAAGACCGTCAATCAGCAAGTGTACAGTCGATGAAAGGTACACACCTTTTCATATGCCTTGATAGTGCTGTTGTTGGGGGATGACCATCATTAGAAAATTATCCAAGCCACTATGGAAAGGTGTTTACTTATTTCTTTCGTCGACTATACCCAGCTTAGAGCTGAGATTATCTTGGACCCCAAATATTGTGTTGAGGCCCCGTACACACTCAGGTCTTTACTGTCAGTAGTGTTGTACAGTCGACAAAGGAAATACGGTTGCACTTTCTCATATAAAGCTGTATGTTAAGTTGCAACCGTATCTGTTTTGTCAACTGTTAGTTCAACATAATATTTAATAGCTAACAATTGCAATTCCGGCAACCAATCAACACAGAACCGTTCAAAGAATTTTTAATAATTCTCACGTACTACCTAATAGTAATAGTACAATCATAAACAAAAGTGTTAATTTAAAGTTACGCTTTTTTAATTGCGTAAATCAAGTTTATCGGTACATCGCGTTTCAAACAATGTGTGTGAATGTACTATTTTATTATTATTTTGATGTTTCATAATAGTACGCCATTGTGTAATAATGTCGGAATTCGGTATCTAGATTAAAATTTATGTTATTTAGGTGGAAGACGATCTTAGAAAGGATTTTTCTTCTTCTTTTATGTTCAGTAATTAACGGATAGTTGACGTTGCAGAAGCGATTAGCTGTGTTAATCACTACATAGTATAAAACAAACTCGCTTTCTCTGTCCCTATATCCCTTTGTTTGCCTAAATCTTTAAAACTACGCTACGATTTTGATGTGTTTTTTTTTATAGATAGAGTGATTCAAGAGGAAGGTTCATATGTATAATACATGTTTAATATATTAGAGGGTGCATCGGGAACGGGATCTGACGCCACGCGGGCGGAAAAATATTGGCGGTACGAAGTACGCCGGGTCAGCTAGTAATATTATAAATAAAGAAGGAAAGATTTGTACGTTTGTTTGTAATGAATAGACTCAGAACCTACTGAACCGATTTAAAAAATTCTTTTACCATTAGAAAGCTACATTCTTCGTGAGTAACATAGGCTATTTTGGATTTCCAAAACGTTTATGGTTCCGTAAAAAATTCGCGGAGACGTTTAGCCACCCATGCGAAGCCGAGGCCGTTCGCTAGTTGATTGATTTGTCAGGAAATGCTATTCGAATAATATTTTATTCTAAACCATTTTCATTATTTCGAATCCTAGATCTTACGGTCGAAATTCGTACAAATAAAACACTCATACTAGAACTAACACATCGAAATTCGGTCGATGTTCGACAGTAGGTGCGCGTGCGCAACCATTCACTGCAATGATACAATCACTTACATGATTACATCTACCCGCATGAGACGAAACTTTCTTATATTAACCACGCTTGTAATCTGTACAGGTTACTTCATGCGATTACCGTGGCGGACTAATGACTTCATATTAGAGGTTCGTTGCCGAGACATGTAAAGTTACGACTATGTATCTGTGAAGGGGTTGGCAGAGTTGTTAGGGGTTTTGCAGTCATTTTTAGCTGAATATAGATAAAAAAAAGGCGCTGGTTCACGGTGGAAAAGTAGAGCCACTACCTAAATATCTATCCATAATAAAGTGCCCGATTCTAGACAATATGCTCGTCCGTCCGTATGTCGTCACATAATACGTACGTAGGACCGAAAACTTGGTTCTTTTATACCATTTAGGTGCCTGATAATCACACGGCCTATGAACGTGTTCAACACCGGGGGCGGCACACTCGCGCTGAAGAAACCTTCTAATGAAAAAAAGAACCCCATATTGCAGACGCTTGGGAAAATCACAGCAGGGAGGGGGTTCATTCCATAGCTTGAGCGTGCGTGGGATGAAATTCCTCGCATACCGCACAGTTCGCACCATTTCTGCAGGGCTAACATGCGCGCCACGAGATAGCTATCTCGAGGCATTTTGCCGTTTTATGTTGATATGTCGACTGTTGGTAGCATGAAGGGCTAACATGCGCGCCACGAGATAGCTATCTCGAGGCATTTTGCCGTTTTATGTCGATATCGACTGTTGGTAACTTGGCAAATTTCATGGCGATCTGTCAGATGTCGACATAACTCGACTTCGAGAAATCATCTCTACTTAGTGTCTGCAAATTGTAACATACGTGCCCTTATTTACTCGAATTTTGACATTTAAAATGTTTTGTCTCTCGTCCTTCATTTGGTCGACGAGAAGTTATCTCGTGTAAACTTTTCTTATGCTCGGTTCATTTTGGATCAAAATTAAATACCTTTGTGCGACTGCAAGCAATTTTCGACCTTAATGACATTTCCTTTGTTACGTGTCTTTTCGCGTTAATTGATGACGCTGATCACGAATATAAGAAAAAAAATTCGATAGCATGTCATGTCAATAAGGTCGAAAATTGTTTGCACTATTTTTTCTCTTTTTTAAATTAAAATGTTTTGTCTACCGTCTTTCATTTGGTCGACGAGAAGTTATCTCGTGTAAACATTTTTGTGCTCGGTTCATTTTGGACTAAAACATCGACTGCAAGCCATTTTCGACCTTAATGACATTTCCTTTGTTACGTGTCTTTTCGCATTAATTGATGACGCTGATCACGAATATAAGAAAAAAAATTCGATAGCATGTCATGTCAATAAGGTCGAAAATTGTTTGCACTATTTTTTCTCTTTTTTTCATACCTAGCATCCCTAACTAGTCTGTGCTTTCGAGCAAATGGCCGTATCGGGCCGATTTTATCGGATAAATGTTTAAAAAATGTGTATGCCATAGACAACAATTGAAAAAGTTTGACGCGACAAAATATGTCGGCGTTACTTCGCTCGAGAAGACTCGAGATGATATCTCATCTCGATTCGAGATATTTGACGACGCGCGCATGTTAGCCCTGCTGGTCGCAATGTGTGAGGATGAATTCTCTGTCTATGGCGAGCGGTGCGATGATATAATGTGTATTTGTGCTCAGATGAATTGTTTGACATATACTGTTGGTATATGTCAAACAATTCATTTGAGCACAAACCATTGTAAAGGCGGTAGAACACACTCAGTGAGGCAAAGTCCCTCCTGAGGCTGAGAAGTGCCACAGCGCCTGCAAGTATGGGATTGTCGACAAACCTCAACTTCCGTCTTTGTATCGATTCTAAGGGGTCAAGCTGGTATGCAGGTGCTCCGGCAAAAAGGTGACAGCAGCAACAGACGGCAAAATGCGGGTATTTAATACACCTCGGGGATTTACAGATGTAATTTGTATGTATGTATGTAAATAGGCGAGTGTTATATTAGACATTTATTTAAGGTTTGTTTGTTATACTGTCGGATGAAATACAGCCATTAGTCTCCGTGTAAGATATAATTGATGAAATGAATCCTGTATAATCGAAAATCCGACCCAGGAATCAAATTTCAAACCTCGAGATCGTTCTCAAATATGCCATCAAAACAGTAAGACAATATGGCATCGCAGATAAAATCGCATTTTAGAGAATGAAATTTTAAGAAAATACTGTTCCGAATGAAGTTGATGTTCCTTTAATATGTATTTTAATATAGTTAATATAACATTTATAACTAAATAAGTCTCTGTATATATTAGCGCTAGCACAGAATAGATAATAGTACGAGCGGCGCTAGTGAGGTTGTCAATCTACTAGAGCAGTTCCCGCGCAAGGGCTGTCACTGTCATCCTGACAGCTCGCTCAGGAACCCCCAACACGAGCAATATGTACTTATTGCCGACTTACATCTGCTGTTCGATGTACAACGCTCTGCTGCAGGTTTTAGTCTCGGGTTGGGAGGTAAAACGGCTGTTGAATCGCTGCCGATGATGATGATGATCATGATAGTCATTTCACAGAGAGTTTTTGTGCTGTCAGTGGGAAGACTAAAGGCTATTCCTGCTTTGTCTTATATACTGACAGCATAGAAATTCTCTGTGTATAGGGTCGGCAGCACGAGTATGACTCCCCTGGTGTTGCACACGTTCATAGGCCACGGTAACCACTTGCCATCAGGTGCTTGTCTGCCCCCTCAGTGGGATAAAAAAAACAGAGAGTTACCTACTTTTGTAATTGTCACGTAATTGGTCGCAAGTCACATGATGCTATTTGCCATAGCAACGAGGTTCCATGAAACTTCTTCTTAATTTTATATTCTATGAAACTAACGTAACCCAGTCGTATATAGGACAGGGGTGCCAAACATTCGAGCCAGCTTGGCGCCTTCAACTTTCACTACGCAGCAGTTCATTGACCGCTGCGCCAAAAATAATAGCACTCGGCGCGCGCGCATCGTTACGTCACGATACCACGCGGTTTCCGCAACACATCGAGTTCTGCGGTTAGACGACAATTTTAGTGGCGTTTGCGCAAGTGTGCGTACTTGCGCTCTTCAGCCACTTGGGAGTTAGCTATGAAAAATGGGTGGGGCTGATCTGTTGACTGATGAAAAGTAGACCATAGAATAATGTGGACTTCAAGAAAGGAAGTTATCGATGGACGATATCAAGGATTTAAAGGTCTCCTTAAATCCTGCGGCTTAATTAGCGCCTCGGGAACCACGTACTGAAGTCATCAGCAGACAAATCTCAAGAGAGAGGGAGGAATTAAAATGGAAATGGTCAAATGAAATGACGCTCCCTGCTTTTCGGTTTATATTGACTTGAAGTGACTACTGTCTTATCTCTCACTCACACGACGAAAGTCTGCGTCCTCATCCGGTAATCAGCAGGTAAAACATCTAGCTGCCCTAACAGATGAGGTAGCCTTAGGTCCTGGAGAACTTGGTGGGCCTCAACACACGCTTTTTATTGAAGTCCCATTGAAAAATGTTGGTTAACGGCCGGTAAAATGCTACTTGGTCATTCTGCCTCGCCTTCTGAAGTCATCATTTCGCCACTGATCGGTGAGTACAGATATGACCTATGATCCAGTTCCTTTCTTCACCGCACATTCCTAGATCCCTATCAAAGGAAAGTAAAAGCTCACACATAAAACAGCAATGTCATTAAAACTACGGTAGATGTAAAATCAAAAGATAGCTGAAACAATAGAGAGAGCGCGATATCCGACGCGGTCGGGTGCGCGGGCGCAGCGGTGACCAATTACAAATGAAATCGAGATTTAAACTGGCCAAGTGTCGAATTCGCGTGACCGGTACACTTCCTATAAGTTATAATTGTGGTAAAGAAAGTTATATTTCGGTGATTGATAGGAAAGATTCGGTGAAAATCAATTAGTATGCTTACCGAATATTCGTGACTTCTGAAACTCAAAAAGCTTTAATCTCATGATGAGTATATGGTAATAGGTAGATGGAAAGATGCTGTTCTAATGGTCTCATCATCATCCATGCGTTTATCCCGGCCACATTCGATACCCTCACCTCTGAGTCTGGGTTCGCTTTCTTCCTGTCTAACTGTAAACTGTAAAGCTAAGTCAAAGTCAAAAACCATTTATTCTGTATAGACCATTAAAACGGCACTTACAAAACGTCAAGTTAAAAAAAAATCTAGACTAGTTTAGCAAATGGATCACCGGTTCGAAACGCGGTCCCGACCTGAGAAGACTCCGGCAAGAAACTCAGCGGGCATTTTTTTTTGGTCTATTTACAAACATATTTACGAACAGCTCATTTCCAAGCTTGTTTTTCATCTAAATATTCTTGGTTTTTATAATAGCCGTTTTGGCACAGTTTAGTCTTAATTCAATTCGATAACTTTACTACGGCTATACTCACGTCACTCGTCAGGATGCGCCCGACTAGTTTCCGACCCGCACCCGACGTGTGACGTGAGTATAGCCGTAGTAAAGTTATCGAATTGAAAAATGGCTCACGATAGTTTCTATACAAAAATTAGGTCTTAATTACATTTTGAAATTTATCCACAGGTAAATCCCTAATTTCATTATGGAGCTTGTTAAAAAAGCGTATATACAGTTGCCCCGGAATGAATTACTAATTTTATGGAGTCTACTATCACAAGCTACAAGATTGCTTTTATGCCTTGTATTTATATTATGCCTGTCACAAACTCTTGAAAATTTAGAGATATTTTCCCTTACATAAACTATTACATCCTTACATATATTATGCTATTGCCATCTGACTTCCGTAAGCCATTAGTGATATATAAGTTATACCAGTAGTCGAAGTCTTAGAACTCCAACTACCCGTAACTAATGTTGGTCCAATTGCGTCAATTGCGTGCCAGTGGTATTTAAAAGGGGGTGAGCAAGAGTAATATGCCACGGTAGATCCCTTATGGAGTAAACCACTGGTTCCAGTTGTTAACAGGTGTGAGTGTATTATAGATGTATTAATAGAGTTTAAAAAGGATATGAACACATCGTGCAGTGCTATGACCCTGACTCACTTTGCTTGCGCGAACTTTGTACGCGAGCAACACATTTTCAACAAATTACAATACAATTTGTTGCTGATAAGTTGCTAATTTTATAAAGCCTTAGTAGGTCCAATCACATTATTTTTTATAAAATTATTAATTTCTTCGTAATCTATTGTAAAATTCAGCTAAAAGAGATGTTCAAGATACCCGTATTACTAGAATTATGTGATCCTTGAGAAAATCATCAAACACTTAAGTTAATCTGAAAAAGAAATATTAAAAATATTAATTAAATTAATGATGGTTCAGACGCAGGTCATTACCGGACACGGTAACTTCGGGCGGTACCTGCATCTGATGGGCATAGAGCCAACGCCCGAGTGCCATCACTGCGACGCGAGCGTGGACTCGGGGCTGCACACTCTCACCGAGTGTCCGGCGTTTGAAGCGCCGAGGCGGGAGCTTGTCGCGGCAATGGCCCGCTGCGCGGATGCGTGGGCGGCCAGCGCCTACTTCTGCGAGCAGGTCATGCTCGTGAAGGAGACAGCAGAGCGGGCGCGGCGCAGCGAGCGAGAAAGACTCGCGGACATCGCTGGCCGCGTTCGAAGGCGGCTCGGGCGTCGGAGGGCGCAAACCGACCTCCGCCCCCATGAGCGCGGGCCTGAGGGTGACGGGTGGAGCCGCTCGTCACCCTAGTAGAAGCAGGCCACGGCGGCGGCGCGTATCGTAGGACGATGCGTGCCCCCCCCCCCCCCATACCGGGGGCGATTCGGGGACCGCGTGGTCCCCCCTCCCGAGGAGGGCCAGACCGAGAGGAATGGCCCTGTGTCAGCCGGGGTGCGAGGGACAACCTCACCTCCGGCCTAGCACATCGACCCACAGACGGCGTGCGGTTTAGTCGGTTCGAGTCCGACATGACCTCCCCCTTCGGCTCCGAAAGGGGGGGGAATCCGTGGGGACTTCCCGCACGTAAAAAAAAACCCTTAATGATGGATGATGATGGCGAAGCAAGAAGGTGCCGTGACACCCGTAGTTAACCCAGAAACATTAATTAACTGTAACGAGATCTGTCATTTGAGGTTATTTCTCTTTGAAAAGTAGATGTCGCTTCATACGTATGCCTTGCAAAACATATTACATATTACAAGGCTGTTGAGTGTTGTAAGTCTATAAGGATGTAAGCGACATCTACTAACAACATAGTAACATTTAGGATACTTGAACTCGGTTTTCCATTTTCAAAAAGATTTATTCACAGTCCATATTACTAGCTTATCGCATACAAGGCTTCGAGACCACTTTTTATTGCCTCTGTGCGGTCCGTCTGCTAAGGTTTACTAAGATTACCATTTAATTGCTCTGAGAGATCTCCGATACACCTTCATATAAGGTTCACGTATAGTTGATGGCCTTACCAATACTATAATGTTCTCGAATGGCGATAAAATAGGTATATTACACACGCTTCAGCGGTAATCTATTGCACATATATGCGTGTTTTGTGTAATATTACATTAAATTATTATATGCAATTATTAATATTAAATTTTAATGTGCAATTAAATCACTTTTGTACAGTAAAAAGCCACAGTTAAACGAGTTATCTTTTGAATCGTTGGACTTTATTATAGCTATGTTACTCTATGCATGAAGGGTAGCGGTGAGAGAGAGGTATACTATGATAATTTAACACTTATGTGGCAGACAAGCACTCGACCCACCTGATGGAAAGTGGTAACAGCCTATGGACGTGTGCAACGCTAGGGGAGTCACACTCGTACTGCCGCCCTTGCTAGAAAAGAGTTTCAGTGCCGTCAGTGTAGAAGATAAAGCAAGATAAGCCCTTGGTCTTCCCACTGACAGCACAAAAATATTTCACTGAGCTCTGGCTACCCTACTCACCGCCGGAAACACAACACGAGGTTATTATGGCCGCGGTATTCAATAGGGCGAAGGGACTTAATTTTCACGGGAATACCGTCGTGTCCTACCTTCTGAAAAAATCTTCGGAGCCCAGTCAATCCTGATCTGATTGGCCCTTAGGTCTGACGTCTTTCCTCTTGTCCTCTGGGTTAGGTTTAAATGGCAGTTGATACCATAAAAGTCAAGATACGTCAAATATCGAAAGTAGGGTAAAAAGCGGACCCCAAGCTGCAAGCTTCAGATGTAACCAGGGTTGATGGTCAGATGAAGAAGATTTACATTTTTTTACATAACTTAGTCTAAATATAAACCATAGCTAAATATAGACTCGCTAATGACTTCGACCATCTGAAGAAATCACCTACCTATAATTATTAAAATATATATATATATCCTCCATAATTTCCTTCAATAATCCTCTCATATTAAGTCTGCACCTTAATAAGATAGGATTTCTTATTAAGGTGCAGACTGAATTACGAAATTCATTAAAATAATGTTTCCAAGATAAAACAGATTCAATCATTAACCAAAACAAATTTAACTCTTCAGCTGTGTCAATCGTTTTTACCCTTATTGCTATAGACATAAAGTACAATATAAACGCATTCTTTATTTTTGTATCTTGTTAATGACAATACAGATTGGCATCGGACCGTGTGACAGATACGAAATTACAATGGCTGTGTGAAAAATTACTTTTTATTTCCTTAAAAAAAAGTAGGTTTCCTTGTTTATGCGAAAGAAATGTCAGCATCTGTGTTTTGTTAATTTATTTGACAAATGTTGCCATTAAGTATTTTGCTAAGTCTTTTGAATTTTGAATTAAGAATTATGAGAGCTTTCATCAATGTTTTAAAATAAACCTAATAATCATTATTATGCAATAGGTTTGTAGTTTTACATTATTTAGGT
Source organism: Eilema caniola (assembly GCA_949126895.1). NCBI lineage: Eukaryota > Metazoa > Arthropoda > Insecta > Lepidoptera > Erebidae > Eilema > Eilema caniola. The sequence goes on from OX421466.1 coordinate 3,488,934, forward strand.
ATATAGTTTTAGACTGTTGACAGGTGTTATCGAATGCGGAGAAATAATTTCGAATCAGCCAACGTTATAATATTATAAATTTAATCTTACAACACTGGTCGTTTGTTTTTTTGCAGATAATAATAAAATTGTGATTAGCCCTTCTCTAATTTTAAATCAAAAGCTTGGGTGGAAATTGGATTGCGTCCTAAAAAAGTTTCTCAAAATTGGGCAAGACAGAAAAAAATTGCAAAAAACCTGGCAAACATGAGAGATATTGTGAAAATCAATAATTTGTAACTTATTTATTACTTTTTATATTGCCTTCTAATAGAGTTGATCAATCGCCTTCTCCTTAAAAACTTTAACATCGAAGTTTTAAAGTATTTTAGTCAAACATCAATCGAACGTTCTTGAAAAAACGTGTTCCGTATTCAAATTCTCTATACACAACCAATGTCTATCCAAAAACTGGTCTGAAAGAATAAATAGTTCTCTTAAAAATAAAACTTTCTCCCAAAGTCATCACATTTCTGAACTTGCAAACACACCTAGGCACGTGACCTCCTTCCTCAAAAAACCAACTAGAAGATGCTGTCAAGTAAAATTCTTACAGACTTATTCATAAAAAATGCTTATGGAAGGTTTATAGCGTACATTAGTTAAAACGTCTCATAACGCTATCATACGGATTTTAAAATATTGTATTCATAACTGCTCTATAAACCTTCGATAACTATAGTGTCGCTATAAGAGATTAATAAATGAAAATGTTGCAACTTGGTTAAAAATTTCAGATATCATTGAAATTATTAAATCCTTTCTGCCATGTTATTTGATGTGCCTGTTTATTATGCATTACTAACGCATATTATAATAATATTTGCTTCATAAGATCATATTACAAGAACTGGTGAAAGAGCGGGTCGGTGTGCTGTAAAATAAAAACACCGACACGAACACTAACGCGAAGGTGGCGGCGCGTGGGCTAGTTTACACAATATTATTGGTATTAAAACTTCCCAATATCGCAGACTCCCAATATTTTCAATAGCTTCAAGTAGGTACATCTAGGCTTTGTAAAGGTTTGCTTGTGGAAGACACTGAGAAACACTCTGCCGCAACAATTTTACCACAAACTCCAAAAAGTAACTCACCTAGATTAGTAACAATAATAATAATAAAGGCTTGTCTGGAAACAAATCAGAGATATTCGAGTTATATTCAATAATTCACCAAAGTAATGCGAACAAAGCAACAATGCTACATAGTCATGCTATAAGTATTAAACATCAAAGCTTTCATCAATATTTTGAGAACAGCTGTCAAAGTAAAATCAGCTGTTGCGCAGGTCGGCCATCTTTTCTCTTAATATTGCTTTATAGCACGGCTATAGTGGGTTCCTGCCTTCCATAACTTATATGAAGTTTATAGAAGGTTTATAGAGCGTATTAGTGCTAAAATACTGTTATGAATACAAATTTTCGACGATCACCTTATAGCAGTCTTATGAACCTCTCATAACTTTTTATGAATAAGACTGTTAATATCTAATCATTCTAAACTTAAGAATGTAAAATATTCTTAAAGCGGATTTTACCAATTAAGTATAGGACCCTTGACCAATTCAAATTGAACTAGGTTATCACGTAGCAATAACTTTAAAAAAGTATTAGAACATTACCGAAATTATTAATATCACCCTAAACTCTCTAGCTAAGCTAAATTACTGAGTATTGGGTGGTTAGATGAGAAATGGATTATATCCTGTGAACTCTCGACCGTAAGGCCAACTATTTTTATCCTTCAAATTGCTTTATAAAAAAAATCACGTTACTTGCCTTTGTTATTATTAATAAGGTGCCTGTATACGATAGAGTTCCCGTGTGTGTACATCCCTCAGTTATAACAATGACGCATCAACTTATGGAATCCACTTGTGACAGAAGCGTTGACATCGACCCGACCTTGGCGAGTTAAGCCGAAGTGACCTGAACGCGCTCGGGTCAAGCTGTTCTAATCGGATTTTAGAATATTGAATTACGAATGCCGTTTATATTTGTTTTTTAAAATTCGGCGTTTTTTCATCATATAGTGATGTAGAATAAAATAAGTGTATTTATTTAATACACAAAACGTGAATACCTATAGCTGGGTGATTGAACTTATATTGCCTTTTACGGGTGCAAGTACAATTAATGTTGCTTAAGTACTAATGTTAGCGAACGGTTCTAAGCAACCTATTGCAATCAAACGTACTGTAGATTTTACACCTGACCAAGAACTTGCTATAAACTGCATCAAAATGTATTCAGTGGTTATGCGTCTATTGTGGGCAAATAGACAAGCAGACAACTTTAAAAAAAATTGGTACCGTGTCCAAACTTTTTTTTAACTCCGATGTAAAGACACAAGTCACAACTGATTTACAATTTTATAATAGTAAAGTTTCACATAAAAAAAAGAAACACTGCCTACCAAAAGTGGGTCAATCTAATTTTCATTAGCATAAAATACTACTATTTAATGCACAGACCGCACAAGTTAAGCCATGTCTCCTGTCACAGATATAAAAATATACTTTATGATATTTTCTATCTTAATAAGCACATAACTTATTTGCATATAAATATCATAAATTAATTAATAAATACGTCTCATGCAGATAATATAAATAGGTGTAACAGTTAACGGAAACCGGATAGCGTGTCATGAATACAAGGAAAGAATTAAAAATGAATGTTTTAACCTGATTATTATGATAAGTGTGGTAACATTGAGTTTTTTTTTAAAGTTTCCTCTATCCTTTTAAAGCGTTTCCTTATTCTATTAATTTTAAATTTAGGTAAATTATTATTTATTCGGTTTTAACGCGCCAGTGGAATGTTGAATAGTTCAAGCAGTCTATTATTAGTGGGCAGAGTTCTTTTTTTATATTCAGTCCGTCATTATACTGCACCTCGGCTAACGAGGTTTAAGCCCGAAAAGCTAAAAACTATGCTTTATCACGGCGCCGGCGCGCTTCCCGGGGATTGTACTAATTTGACATCACTATTCCTTTTTTCATTATCTAGGATACAATTACAACTTACAACTACGATTTTTTGGCGTAAGTAGATACAAGGAAATACAATTTAAATATATTTAAATACTAGTTTTTAATAAAGGACGTTTCCTGATGTTTGTAGATTATAATGGCAACAATCGAATTAATTATTTTATCTACTCTGATACTCGGCGCCGGCGCGCTTCCCGGGGATTGTACTAATTTGACATCACTATTCCTTTTTTCATTATCTAGGATACAATTATAACTTACAACTACGATTTTTTGGCGTAAGTAGATACAAGGAAATACAATTTAAATATATTTAAATACTAGTTTTTAATAAAGGACGTTTCCTGATGTTTGTAGATTATAATGGCAACAATCGAATTAATTATTTTATCTACTCTGATACTCGGCGCCGGCGCGCTTCCCGGGGATTGTACTAATTTGACATCACTATTCCTTTTTTCATTATCTAGGATACAATTATAACTTACAACTACGATTTTTTGGCGTAAGTAGATACAAGGAAATACAATTTAAATATATTTAAATACTAGTTTTTAATAAAGGACGTTTCCTGATGTTTGTAGATTATAATGGCAACAATCGAATTAATTATTTTATCTACTCTGATACTATAATACAAAGATTATAAAATTGAAATCAAAACTCTTATGACAAACATTACGCACAGGCCAAAAAAAAAGTTTTATTACGATACAGGTCTTGTATGGACACCTATATAATAAAATAACTTTTTAATAATAACGATACACCTATACAATGTCCATCTGGACTGAACCTCTACTTTAAAAAAAAACGGCCAATTCGGAAGAAAAAAAAAGAAACGCGCATGCGCAATCGATGTTTGCGGCCTTGTCTTGGCGTCAACTTTTTTTTTTACATTTATATTAAACAAAGTTTGGTTTTGTTTGTAAAATAAATTAGTTTATGTATTATAGTATGAGAGTAGGTAGAGTAGTGTATGACACTGTACATAACTTGGTCTTATAATATAACACTCGTGTGATAATATAAAAAAACTCGCCTACGGCTCGTTTTTTTAAAACACACTCGTGTTCAAGAACCCTTATTATGCAACAGTATCATAAACTACTATAACTAAATTGGCCAAATATTAACTAGAGATCACATAGGGATAATATGAATTTTTAACTACTTCGTTATATTATATCATCGATTTCACAACCCACTATGTGATAAAAAAATCGGTTGCCAAAACCCATTTTCATTGGTCATTGGTCAATTCTTGACCAAAAAAAATGCAATTATTTACCAAACTCAATGTCAAGTCGAATAATGCGTATTCGACTTGACATTGAGTTTCAAACGTAACCGTAACATGAGAATATCAATCGATTGATTTCATAGAAGATTGAAATACCTTAAAACTTAAATGTTTCGGCTAATACGAACGCGCATAGTTACGTTACTGTTAGTCAAGCCGAATAAGGACTGTAATGTTTATCAACCGTTTTTGATCCGTTTCCAAATTCAAAAATAGTTGTACTACACAACAAGGCAACAAGTTTAAAAGTCCCACGACATCACAAATCACTATACATTTTACTCATTCAAATCACCAGTTTTGCGTCGTACGTAATCACGAACACATTCTTTAGACTTGTACGAGACCCGTATTACACTCAACATTGACTCACCCAAGTTGTACTCAAATCAGTCTGCGTGCGGATAATTCCGTTTTCTATGAATGTGTTCTAGTGTTAAGTTCCTACACTACACAATTATTACAAAAATCACAGTACGCACACTTTATCTCACGGTGGAAGACCATCACTTAGTTATGTGTTGTTACTAGAACTGCGAACGCGCAGCATTTGTTGCTAGGTCTTTTAAAATTACAGGTGCTATGACCGATTGTATGTAATTATCGTCAATTTGTTGTTTTAAAGTCGTTTGGACAAGTTCACACAGGTTTTACTTTATTCTAAGAAATGTGTAAGTTCATTTAGTATGATAAATCTTTGAAAAAAAGACAAAAAAAGTGACTGTGTTCATGATGCCGTTTGGCTCTTTTCCTTATAATGATGCGATGTTGCTTGCACCCTTTGGCCTTCAGGCGTTGATATAATGAGCTAAGAAGCTACAAAAAAATACTATACAAATTATTTCAACAATAACAAAGAGCTGTGACACGAGGTTTACAATTTTGACAAATTTGGCCGCACCGCCCTGTCGAAAACCGGCCTGAACATCATTCTGCTTGACATTAAGTTTTAAACTTAATGACAAGCCACAACCGTAACGTGAGTAGATGGTGGATTTTACTTGGTTAGAAGAGACAACGGGCGTAAAACAATACTAACCTAAATGTGTTGCCTAGCCTTAAGTGCGATTTTGCACCGCAAAATAGGCTCATATTTGATACTGCTGACACATTTTCTTATACTGATTATTTTATTTATTTTTGTTACTTTTCTGTTTGTTAGGATATTTGTGTTGTCGTGTGTTTAATAAACCAATTTTTCTTCTTTTTGTTTGTCTTAGTGAATACGTTCATGTCTGCGTCCGCGTCCGCGTCCGTAAAACTTAGCACCGTGGAAATCCGGACGCGTGTAGTTGAGTTACGGTTGGTCAAGCCGAATAAGCCTGTGTCGTAATGATAATCATCAAAGATGGTGGCTGTAATTGTTGCCAACATGCGAGAGGTGGAACTGCATTACGTTAATTATGGTACAGATGAAATATATTGCATGTGTGCGGCAAAAAGCTCTCCTTTGAGCAGGTAGAAGATTATAATGTCAATTCGTGGTCTTTGTTTGTTGATTCAAACTAAAAAGAACTAATTTTTTTTTTAAATAAAACTATTTATAACGGATTCTATCGAGATTTATTTGGTGTTATTTTCTCGAAACCAGTGGGCTAGCATGAAATATATTATAATTTAATATATACTAGCATGAAAAGGTAGGATAGTAGAGGGGAATGGTGAAGTGGTGTTTTTATACCATTAGGGTGGCAAACAAGCACACGGTCCACCTGATGGAAAGTGGTTACCATGTTTTATAGATGTGTGCAACACCAGGAAACTCACTCGTGCTGCCGACCCTGTAAACACAGAGAGTTTCTGTGCCGTCAGTGTAGAAGACAAAGCAGGAATAACCTGTACGGAAAGTGTTTAGGGAAAGAAACCGATAGTGTGCTATTTTCTCTGCTAAATTCATAATTTCTAAAGTATCCCCACGAACGTATTTTTTGAAAAGCAAACGAAACATTGTAACAAACGAAAACCCAAAAATTCTTTGGACATCCCGGACATCGGAACTCAAACTTCAAGTAAAGTCGGCTGGGCTGTTCTTATCGTATTTATAGAATATAATAAGATATTAGTGAATAAAACACCTATAATATTCTACAATCACGTTAAAATCACAACCCCTTATGAGGAATACGTCTGTTCTAATAACCGCACAGAATATACCGTTAGAATCCACGGCGATGACAGCACGAGATTTACGATATATTCATACAATATAGAGGGGATAATACCAGTTAATAATTCCTCTAGTCCTGTATGGTGTTGGAGAATTAATGGCTGTTTGAACCGGCACTAGTGAGTCCAACACGGTAATACTTCATTGAGATACAAATACGTTTGAAGCTGAGGTTTTTTTTTTTGTATTAATCCATACTTTTATATTAAAAGGCTGAAGAGTTTGTTTGTTTGATTGAACGATCTAATGTCAGGAACTACTGAATCGAATTCAAAAAATCTTTTTGTGGTGTATAGTCTGTTTATCGAGGATAGCGTAAGAGCGGAGCGCAGTAACCATAAATGTCAACTAACCCGGTTGATTCCCAAACATTATTTGAAATTAATAAATTGCGGGCATATGTGGTTTTAGAGGTGACACGGGGTTTCTAAGTATGCCACTGGCGAAGCAGGGACGGGTCGTCCAGTATTATTATATTCGGGGGTGACGAGTGGAGCCACCTGTCAACCCAGCAGAAGCAGGCCGCGACGGGACCCAGTGGTCCCCCACCCAAAGAGGGCCAGATCGAGTGAGATGCCCCTGGGACAGCCGGGATGCAAGGGATATGCACTAGCTACCTCACCTTCAGCCTTGCACTGCGACCCACAGACGGCGTGCAGTTTAGTCGGTTCGAGTCCGGCATAACCTCACGCTCCGACGGGGGGAGAGGGAGAGGGGTGGTATTATTATATTTATGAATCACTAGTTTTAAAAGTTTTGTTTTGAATATACCTACTTTTTAGGTGCTTTATGAAACAAGTAAGGGAATGAGACGTATGAAGGCACATCCAAATCGCAGCCAAAGCTAACCGGAATGTTAGTCGGTACACTTTCTGACTGACGAACGAACCTCTGGCCCATGCTTCACTTTCGTGATTTAAGGGGTTCCGTTCGTACCTGAAGAAGTTCCCATACTCCCATTGTACGGTCCGCACACCTTGGGTTCTATAAATAGTTCAGTAAAACACAGAAGTAACTTTAACTAACTAAGTATATTGATAGAAAAGATATGATACACGACAACTATTGATGTGCGCGGGGTTCGTCAACTGTTGTCGATCGCGAACTGAACTTAAAGTAAATGGCATGAATAATGAAATATAAATAATGCTGTATTAACAAAATATAAAAAGTAGAGCAATGTACGACGCTCGTACACCCATAGCATGTTGACATCAATGGTACAAAAAACAGTGAGGTCCTCCGTGAAGTCTGTAAAGGAGCTAGTAAGCTTCTGCGCTTCCGGGCGTCGCTAGGCTGGCTGCTCTACCCAGTACTCTGAGGCATAGCGCAGATAAAAGAGTTCTTTTTTCATTTCATCAATGGTAAAAAAAGACTTCCCAAATTGGGATCTTTACCGTAACGGACGACTTGAACTGACCTTTTATTTTTTAAAGTAACAAATAAGGCAGAACCGCTATCTCCCCAGCTGTATCAGCTATCATCACCGTCAAATTAAAACTTATAAATATAAAACATGTCTGCCGAACTGAGTCCATTACGGACGCGTGCGCGTACGCAGGTGTACGAAAAACGACGCGCAAACGACACAAATATTCAAAGCACGTATCACTTGTGTGTTTTTTACCAGTAATTACTGTGCCGGTAACGTGGAGCCTCGTTTTTGTTACTATAAGTAGGTTGTAATATTTTATCTGTGGTTATGTACCTGCCTACTTGTCTTAAAAATGTCTTTTCTCAGAATTTTACTGTTTGTTGTTTTTATACAGCCGCAAGATACGAAGTTAGTTATGTATCTATAGTTGCATTAAGCAACTATTCGCTCCGTGAAACAAGTCCTGTTGACAGCAACAGGCTCACTGTCTTCAATATACATATATACAACAATCACGCCTTTGTATAGGCAGATCAGCAGTTCGCCATCTTCTATCCTTATCGACTTCATTACTGAGTTCGGTACATTCCCAATATTTACTCCTTTCTTAATGGATTTTATCTTATCTTATGTTATTGGGGTGCGTGCTCTGGAGCTATCGCGGACACTTCGACCCTATTGTATCCCCTGGGCCAGACCGATAGGAATGGCCCTGGGTCAGCTGGGGTGCGAGGGATGTGTCACGAGACAACCTCACCTTCGGCCTAGCACATCGACCCACAGACGGCGTGCGGTTTAGTCGGTTCGAGTGCGACATAACCTCCCCCTTCGGCTACGAAGGGGGAGGTAGCCGTGGGGATTTCCCGCACGTAAAAAAAAACCCTATTGTATCCTTTGTGTCTACCCCAACCTGGCCCCTACGTTTAATGAGGGATAGCCCTCTCTATCAAGGAGGCTATTCTTCTTATTTGTAGATGCCTGTAATCCTCTGGTTTTGGATAGCTCGTCCCGAGAAGATCCATACGATGTCTTCTTAAGACGTGACACTCGCACAGTATGTGTTTCATCGTTTCATCGCTCTCCCCGCAGTGTCTACATTTTGCGTCGTTCATGATACCAATCTTGCTCAAGGTGTACTTTGTGCAGTAGTGGCCAGTGAACGCTTCCATTGTTTTCCGGATTATTACCGAATTGTTTTATTGCTCAGCCATCCTATTTCATTAGATACTTATGAATTCCTTCAAATGTGTCAGGTCTGGTTTGGTCTTTTATTCCTTAAGCTGCCTATCATATTCTTAATGGATACTTCCAACATAAAAAGCATCAACTGTCTAAATTTCTAATTTGTAACCCAACGGTAAAAGCTCTGTTCAGATGAATCAGTCAGCCCAAATAATTATATAAGTATAAAACATACACATCCAAAGAAATTTTCTAAGAAGCACTTTCCATTATAAATCCAGCCATAAATTAAGATGTATAAAGTTTTCTTCGTTACGCACGAACTGACTAAGACTTTCGCATGACAAGCCAGCTAAAACATGTCCGAGCAAAAACCACAGGTAATCATTTACTCTTTCCTTCGCCATAAAAAGCAAATACGCACAATAACCGGATAGATCCAAGTTTTCCCGTCCTCACCACTTTTCCGAAGTCAATGACCTAGACAGACATATATGGGCATGTGAAAATGATATAAAAATACGCGCGCCAACTTTCAATCTCGGCCAAGCTTCCGTTTGCAGAGAACTTACTTTTATTTTCTAATCGACTTTCGTCGACGTCCAATTATCTTAGAATACATCTCTATAGATATTATCGATATTATATATCGCATTCGAAGACAATGAGTAGGTATTAGTTAAATATCTAGTGCTGTATTGTGAGATTTCTTTATTTCGAATGATAGCAAAGATGATTGCCAAGTAAAAAATTTAGCGTTCTGATATGTAAGTTGAGATTATGTATTATAATGGTTTAGGCCCCAAAGAATTTATGTGAAAACATTTTAAGTCTCAAATGCACAGGTAAATGGGCAGGCCAGCTGGGGATAGTCACACAAAATAGACCGAAACAAGAGCACAATTGAAAAAACGGCAGGTCAGACACACTCGAAACCGGTGGGTTTGCATGACAGGTGTAATGTCATTGGAGGAACCCCGTGAGTATTTGAGGATAGAAGCAGGTGGACTGTGGTTCTCCCTTCCCCAGAGGGAAAAAGAAGGGTAATAATAGTTTTAATCGCTTGTTCGTACTTTTAGTATACCATCTTTTATCTAAATACGTGTTGTCTTTATGATAATAAAATAATTTCGTTTTTGAAACAAGTTTTAATAAAAAAAAGAACTGTATTTTTTCATTTGAAACTTTCATTTGTCTGTATTTCTTACTTATCCAGTGGCAAAGCCCTGTCGCTTTCAAACTTTCGACTCCTGGGCACCTCATCGATCATACTCGCCGGGTAATTAGCACAATAACCGGTCGCATTCGTAATTGATTGTATCAGAAGTGGAAATAAAACGTAACACGTAGTTTGCGACTATATGTTCATTAATGATTTATATTTTTATAAATCATTAATGAACATAGTAGTTCATAACGTTCATAGCGATTTTTATCACAAAAGGTTTTCAATTAATTGGAATAGCTACATGTCATGTCTATTATTGGAATAGGTATTTCATGTTATAGGTATGTCTGTTATCTATGGTAATACAGTCCATTTCTGGATATAGGCCTCTACTAATCAGTGTTGGGCAAATGTCAATTGCAATTAAAAAAAATAAACCATTAAAAATCCCGACTGCTGTATAATGATCGAAACAAATAAGCCCGAGTGCTGTCTAAGAGATTGAAACAAGTTCGACAGCAGTATCTACCTTATTGCCAATCAAAAACCTGAAGAAAAATTAATGGGTAGGTACTGTACTTGCAGCAGTCTGATTAATTGCAATTAAAAAGAGGTTAACACTGCTACTAACGCGCACTATAGCACCCGGTCTCCCACCTTCCGCATTCAGCTTTTTATCCCAGTTACCTTTTCAAGTCGTCCGTCTATCTGTCAGTCTGTGCTGTATTCCACCTTCCGTTTTTCGGATTCGGGTTCTCCACCCCAGGACATTTTGATGCCCTGGGTCAGCCCCGGGGTGTGAGGGGTACGCACTCGCCACCTCCGGCTCCGACCCCGGATGGGTCCGTCGGGGCGCACGTAAAAAAATAGGATAATAAATGGATCGATTTTACATGCTTAGAGATTGATTAATTATCAAACATAAACGCATGGAGAGAAACGACGCATTGCGATTGGATGGCTGCCTACTGTGAACCAATCGCAATGCTCCGTTCTATAGATACGTTTACGTTGCGAATTCGAATGATTTTCGTGCTCGCGGTACTCATTACAAGGTTAAATCTATGTACCTACAACCTTGTCATGTATTAGAACGTTTTCACACTCATCCGATATCCGATATCGGTGACGGACGCTGATAGCCGACATCCTATAGCCGACACCTTGTGCTGTTTTCACATTTATCCGATAAAATCGGTCCGATACGGCCATTTGCTTGATAGCACAGACTAGTTAGGGATGCTAGGAGTAAAAAAAAAGGAAAAAGTGCAAGCAATTTTCGACCTTATTGACATGACATGGTATCGAGTGTTTTTTCTTATATTTGTGATCAATTAAAGCGAAAAGACATGTAACTCTGAAAATGTCATTAAGGTCGAAAATTACTTGCAGTCGCTGTTTTAGTTTCTTTGTGTTCCGATATCAGGCCAAAACAGTGGTGTTGGCTCCGATAACCGATATCGGGCCGGACAATGTGAAAGAGAGATACATATCTCATACATTTGACTTCCTCCAATATCGGATGTCGGATATCGGATGAGTGTGAAAATGCTCTTACACCCACACTCAATTTTTTTAGTAGATATTTTTATCACCTGCTTCGAAAAATCTGTCCTATCACTATAAATGTTCCAAATAACTTCAATGTTTTGCATAACAAGGACATTAGAAAGTCAATTAGTGAGCAACCAGTGCCGTGTCCTCAGTCATCATATCGAAATCAATTCCTTAGGTAACCTTCAGGCAGCCGGAACACATCAACCATTGTATAGACATACGAGTACTATTGATTTTATCTGGCAGTTTGTTTTGTGTGATATACCTTTTGGGAATTTTATGTTCCGGTATTTTAGACCACACGCAGCGTTGTACGTGCGTAAGCGTATGTTTCGTGCAAAATATACTAAGCAAATTTCGTGCAGACAGTTTGCACAAATCGTGCAAAATAATTCATACAATTTGCACGACAGATAGCGAATGTGGTTCGTATTATTATTGACTTGTGGTTCTTATGACAACGTGTAAGAGAAGGTGTAAGCGGGCCTTATGGTCTGAATTTACAACCTCGAATACCACCGAGAAACATGTGAGAATAAATATTATTTTAATATTAGCTTCATTTATTTTATTTTCTTCGATTTTTAATGTTCCTATGATGGTTCCTTCAAGATATGTCTAAAGTAAGCTATCAAATTCTCTCCTCTTCGTCTTTTCATAGCAATCTATTGTATCTCTCTTTAATAATAACTGAAAGCAAATATCTTAAAAAAATCCAACAGCTGTTACATGAATTACTCAAAGCTATTCGGTTCAAATTTTACACTTTTACTTTTGAAACTTTATAACAATGATTTTGCAAAATCTCTTCATATTGATGATCGTTTCACAATGGTCATAGATCATGGAACTGTAGACGAACAATACCGTTGAGATTAGAGAAAAAAAGTGTAATGAAATGCCTATCAAATTGTATTGTTGTGAACCATCTTAGAGCTCAATTCATAAAATCACTCTTTAAAAATTTATTGATTGAAACGTAAATGGACACTGGCTCATGAATTAATTTGTCAATTTTAGATAATACATGATATATGAGAAATATTTTCTTTTGGAGAGTAAATAACTAACGCGAGTATCATCATCAGGCTATATTAGTCCACTGCTGGACATAGCCCTCCCCTAATGAGCGCCATAGCGCCCGGTCTTCAGCTTGTCGCATCCAGCATCTGCCTGCAGTCTTTCTTAGATCGTCATCCCACCTGGTCGGAGGGCGTCCTACACTACGCTTGCCGAGTCGCGGTCTCCACTCAAGAACACGTTTACCCCAACGGTTGTCGGTTCTTCGCGAGATATGGCCAGCCCACTGCCACTTCAGCTTGCTAATCCTTTGAGCTATGTCGATAACTTTGGTTCTCTGTCGGATGTTTTCGTTGCGGATTCTATCCTTCAGAGAAACTCCGAGCATCACTCTCTCCATAGCTCGCTGAGCGACTTTAAACTGGTGGACCAACCCTGCCGTGAGTGTCCATGTCTCGGCTCCGTAGGTCATGACGGGTAGGACGCACTGATTGAAAACTTTCGTTTTCAAGCATTGCGGTATGGATGACGAGAAGACTCGGCGTAGTTTCCCAAACGCTGCCCAGCCCAGCTGGATCCTCCTCTTGGCCTCCCTCTCGAAATTGTTTTTACCTAACTGCAGAATCTGCCCGAGGTAAGTGTACTCAGAAACGATTTCGAGAAGGTGACCATGTACGACGACCGGTATCGGATCAATGTGGCCATTGATCATGACTTTAGTTTTATCTAAATTCATGCCAAGACCGATACGTCGCGAGGCTGAAGCTAGTCCGCCCAGCATCCGGTTCAGCTCCTCTAGCGACTCCGCCAGTAAGACTATGTCATCTGCGAATCGTAGGTGTGAGATGTAGTCGCCGTTTATGCTAATGCCCTTGCCTTTCCAGTCCAGCGTCTTAAACATATCCTCCAACGCGCTGGTGAACAGTTTCGGGGATATAACATCCCCCTGTCTCACTCCTCTGCGCAATTGGATCGGTTTAGACTGCTGGTCCTATACTTGGACACTCATGGTGGCGGCTTCGTATAGACATCTCAACACCTCAATGTAACGATAGTCTACTTGGCATCGCTGTAAGGATTCCAGAACAGCCCAGGTTTCGACAGAGTCAAAGGCCTTCTCATAGTCCACAAAGGCCAGACACAGGGGCTGATTATATTCTTCGGACTTCTGTATAATCTGCCTCACTGTGTGAATGTGGTCTATGGTGCCATATCCTCCGCGAAACCCGGCCTGTTCCGGCGGCTGGAACTCGTCGAGTCTCCTGGCGAGACGATTCGTGACCACTCGTGAGAACAGCTTGTAGACGTGGCTCAGGAGCGAGATGGGTCTGTAATTCCCAAGAAGGGTTTTGTCACCCTTCTTGAAAAAGAGCACCACCAAACTCCCGCTCCACGCCTTTGGAGTTCTCCCACTGTGAAGGACGGCGTTGAAGAGGTTCTGTAGTTCCTATATGACAGGGGCTCCTCCAGCTTTCAAAAGCTCTGATGTTATTCCGTCCTCACCGGGGGCTTTTCCATTTTTAAGCTGCCTCAGAGCTGACACGATCTCGTCTTGACTGATGTCAGGCAGTTCGTCGGTGTAGTGGCGTGTCAGGGTGGCTCTGGAATCGTGGTCATCTCGTCGGGAATGAGAGGCATGTGCAGCGTATAATCGGCCGTAGAAATCTTCTATCTCGGCGAAGATCTCTGGCTTTGACAATACGGTCCTCCCGTCGTGCGTTTTTAGCTTCGTCAGGTGGCTCCTGCCAAGCTGCTGAGTGAATACTTTTGACCCTCGGTTTCGCTCTATCGCCTCTTCGATGAGGCGTGTGTTGGAGCTCCGAAGGTCGCGCCGTACCATCTTCGCAATTTGCTTGTTCAGGTCTGACCTTTCCGACGAAGTCGCTTGGGTGGTTTCCCGTCTTTTTGTCATCAACCCGAGAGTCTCAGCCGAGAGTTTTGATATCCTGCCAGTCCGCTGCGCTCTACAGAACTTGATGCCCTCATCCCTCAGAGTTTCGACCAGATTGTGTAGGCTCTCGTCAACGTCGTCAGTGGGTTCCAAGGCAACAAACCTATTCCCGACAAGCTGCTGGAACTTCTCGGTGCCCGCCATGATATGGATTGGGTTAGGTCGGAGCGTGGACTTCATCAGTCGGCTTCTTTCAAGCTTTAAGTTGATATTCAGAGAGCCTCGGAGAAGTCGGTGATCAGATCCGGTATTAAACCTGTTGATCACTGAGACATCTCTGAATATGTGCTTGCTATCCGTCATGATGAAGTCGATCTCATTTTTAGTCACAGTGTCGGGGCTTTTCCATGTCCACTTTCTTTGAGGCTGTTTCTTAAAGAAAGAGTTCATTAAGAACAGTCCCTCCTTCTCAAGGAAGTTGACAAGCATTTGCCCCCTGTGATTCCTAACTCCATAACCATGAGGGCCTATACGGGATTCGTTGCCAGTCTGTGTTCCCACCTTGCCGTTAAAGTCCCCCATAACAACATTGAAGTGGGCCTTGGTGGTGTTGTGTAAGGCTTTGGATATGTCTTCATACATATCCTCCACTTCATCATCCGGGTGAGCCGAGGTCGGTGCGTAAACCTGAATGACCTTCATGCTGTAGCGCTTGGACAGCCGAAGGATCAGGTACGCTACCCTCGTCGACACACTGGAGATTTCTTCAACGTTGTTAGAGAGGGCCCTATTGACGAGAAAACCTACGCCACCCTGGGATTTCTTATCCCCCTCGCGAAAGTAGAGAAGATGGCCAGAGTCTAGGGTTACGGTGTCCTCCCCCTCTCTACGGACTTCACATAACCCTAGAACATGCCATTTAATGTTCTCTAACTCCACTTCCAACTGCGCTAGATGGTGGTCAAGCCTCAGAGTGCATCCGTTAAACGTTGTCAGGGTCAGATCTTTGTGGCAGCCTGCCGTAGCCCGGTGATTCTTCGCACCCCCTGCCCCGCCGTTACCATGGCCGCTGCCATGGCCAGGAATAGCGAGGCGGCCGGGAACTGAGGGCCATCTTTTTGGTCGTGCCATCATAGGGGTAGTGCCCATAATCCCCACGCTGGGCATGCGGGTTGGGGATCGCAGTTTCCTTGTGGGTTTGCTCTGCAGGGGGCGCTGCTGCCCTCCCCCCGGTTTTGTGTCCCTTAGTCGCCTTTTACGACACCCGCGGGCAGAGTTGGGTTGGTGCTATTCTTTATAGGCCGACACCACACAGCAAGCAACGCGAGTATGATAGTTTAACCCAATATAGGCTATTATGAATTTTTCGTGACCTCCCAAACCAGATCTGAATTCTCATTCAGAAGATGTACCTATTGGCTTGGTGGTGGGTCGCTTGGATACCGAAGATATTGGTGGGCCCCAAAAAATTCCCAAGAGCAGATTCCCAAGCCAAAGTTTTAGTCTCATTTTATAAAAAAAAACCAATATACCGAGGATACAATAGAAAGTCTGCCAGCAAAGGAGCGACAAATCTGTTATTTAGTCAATGACTGATTGAAGTGTACATCGAAATCGAAGTTAATCGGACGAAATTCGAAGGAGGTAATGAAAAAAACCCACAGCATTATACCTCAATAGAGGATGGGAACGCCATCATTAGAAATTAAGTGCATTTATGAGATATTATTAAGAGTTGAGTGAAAAAAATAATTAGTAGGTGCTGAGAAAATTATATTGTCTCATCCGATGGGACGGCAAAGTGTGTGAATGAAAAAAGACAACGATATCATTACTTAAGTACACATAATTACTACTGGGTAATTTTTTTCCGATCAATAGATCTGATAGGGCCTAAAAAAGGTGGTTGCAAGGCGTGAAAGAGAATATGGCGAGAGAGTGACTGAGGTGATGACAGGAATGTATGGAGGTAAATGACGTGTTGAGCAGACTCCAAATAATTAAAAAGGTATAAAAGACTAAAACTGGGGGAGGGCTATGTCCAGCAGTGGACTAATATAGCCTGATGATGATGATGATGATGATGAAAAGACTAAAACCAGAGAGGACCGTCTCACTTAATTTAGATTTTTGCTATTTCATAAAAACGGATTTCTTGTACCCGTAGACACCGGTTTTATCGATTTTTGTATCCTTTTTATAAAGGAAACAACAAAAATTAAGTTCAATAAACACATACGGTCGAACAGTTACCAATACAATACAATACAAATGACATCAATCCAAAGAATTAGTTGAAAACATACTTTTGACAACAGTAAATTGATAGCAAACAAATTGACAGCAATAAACCTCAATACCCAGCTGTCGCAGTTGACAAACCACGTCATTAAATAATATATTTACGACATTTTCTCCTCATTGCAGCGCCAATTTCCAGCAAATATCTATTCGGAGGCAAATAGTAGCCGCCATATTCCCGGTGGCTAATGATAGCTTTTCACTCAGCTAACGATTGATTACTGTAGACGCTAATACCAGGATAGATGTTATTGTGGTTGTTTTCACCTAATCATATTTTCTACAATTATTTTAATATTGGCTGTAGAATATAGATGTATTTGCGCGTCAGATTTTTTATTAAGAACAAAAAAAAAACGTGTCAGCGTTCTTAGCATAGATATAGTATTATTGGAATTATACTACATCTATGGTTCTTAGTTAAGGCGGGAATGAATTTTGAATTTGGAACGGAACGCACCAACTAGATGAATAAAAACAAATTTTGACATTAGACATAGCGCGCCTTTTTATGATGACAGTCGTGTGACAATTCCATTTTTTGGGATATTTAATAACCTGGTAACTATGACCTTTAGCTCAAATATGCAATGACTTACCAAATTTTGCGAATAATGATAGTTGTGTTGTTTTTTTTTCGCGATTCAATTTTTTTCAGTACCACCAATTTAGTCGCGTACATATAGTAGAATGGTTTTAAATGTACCTACCTATATTTCTTATCGGATAAGGCAGAAAACAAAACCTACCACTATTATAATATCCTGATTGCAAGAGCCAGCCAGCGTAAAAGGTTTTGCCACTATTACTCGTGATCCGGTCTCTGATCTTACCTGTAACAATGAAATAAACATAATAAGTACAAAATAATAACAAGTGTTGTATTGGCGTAACGGCAGAGTTCAACTGCTATTCCAGAGACCGCACGTTCGATTCCCGCGCTGCACAAATATTTATATGCATGCATATTGCAATGATTTGGGTATTACCAAAATTTATTGACTATATAAGTGTGTTTTCCGCATTCTAGAGTAAAATTACAAGCAAGGTAACCTATGATTAATTAGGTCGCTCTATAGAGAATGTTCTAGCATATTACTAATACCCGCAAGTAATACTTTTAATTTCATTTCATCTCATAACTAGAAATCGCCAACTATTCTCTCTATACCAGTCGCAATAACTTACGACAATCTAAACTCATCGAAGATATTTCTCATTGGCAACATTTTTATTAATCAAGCAATAATGTACTCTACAAAATGTGAATTTCTTGCAATAAAAATATTTCAATGTTAAATTATTACATACTGTCATTGGCTAATAAAATATTGGCACATTTTTTCTTGCAAATGTCGCTGGTGTCGCGACTAATGCCTTGCGTCCGGTGCAAGCTATTTCAGATGCAAATAACAAAGATAACTTTAACAGACGAGATTAAAATAACTATTAAGGACTGCTACTATGTAGCCCTTAAGAAATTACTTCTAGTTATAGATTTAAAAAATCGGAAAAAAACCAACATCAAAGACGAGACATGAAGCCACGACCGGTCTCTCACAGGGAGCATGATCTGATCAAGTAAGCTGCTTGGACACTTCTTGGATGTTTGTAATCACTACATAGTATAAAACAAAGTCGCTTTCTCTGTCCCTATATCCCTTTGTATGCTTAAATCTTTAAAACTACGCAACGGATTTTGATGCGGTTTTTTTAATAGATAGAGTGATTCAAGAGGAAGGTTATAGGGACAAAGAAAGCGACTTTGTTTTATACTATGTAGTGGTACTGATATTATAAATGTGAAAGTGTGTGTGCCTGTTTGTCAGTCTTTCACGTCTAAACTACAGAACCGATTTAATAATTTAATAATGAATTTTGGTTCCCGGCAGAGTAGAATTTGGGCCACCCCATCTCCTCCCATGCGGTGTCGTACAAGGCGACTGAGGGATAGGGCTGTTTAGTAATAGACATATATATACAGCCCAGACTCAGCCTATACATGGCTCGAGCCAAAAATAGTGCCCGGAAAACGGCAATAGGCTCACCCCCTATTACGTGATATCTAATACAATGATTGGTGAAATGTAGGTGTTAATTCACTTCTGCCTAACTCTACGAGGATAAAGGCGTGATTGTATGTATGTATGTAGACCTAGAGAAAGGACATAGGCTATGTTTTGTCGCGATAACCGATATCTACGCGGGCGAAGCCGCGGGCAAAAGCTAGTATTATTATTATATTAGTATGAAATATAAGCTAGTTATGACGATGTTGACAAATCCACATAACTTTCGCTGCGCGAGCGCAGGTGCCGCTGCGGAAGCCCGCGGATTACGATCGCCTTAGGGGCAAATCGATAAATTATATGTCAATGAGTATGCAATGAGTTACAAAGCGAAAGTTTGCCATAATTATATTGTTTTACATACGGTAAGTGGATCTCTAATTAATACATTTGTTTTGATTGATCATCGTCATCTTCCTCTAGGCCTACTTCCATTCGCGCACTTTGAATCCTGTGGTCTGATTATTATTTTTGGTATGTTTATTATTCCGGAAGCAACTACCATTTGACTTCCCAACACCTGCAAGTAAGCTTAAACTTGCACTAGAGCCTTGTCTGTTGTTTAGAAGTGTAGATTCAGTGCCAAAAATAGAAAATGATTGCACAGATTTGAATGATTTGAAACTTAAAAATCTGTTGAAATTTATAATTTTAGTTCTAATTTTAATTTTAAAAAAAATGGCCCATTTAGTAATTTAATAGAATTTTCATTAGAAAATATAAATTTATTCTCAAAAAACTAATATCTGTTGTTTTTACGCTGGTCATACGTGTATTGTCGATACACGGCGTTCACTGCAAAAAGTTGCATTACGTGACGCACCATCGGGAAATTACGCAGCCTTACTGATTAAAATTACACAAATTTTCAAGATACTCATTTAGTATTTGAAAGCGTACGCACGTATCCGGCGCATTGACTTTCCTTTTCGCTACCGATTGCGCGTGCGCAGTGTATGGGCGGAAAAAAGTGATTAAGTTAGTACGTGCTTAACTGGATTTTAGCATCGGACACCGAATTCCATCATTACTGTGTATGTACAGGAATGTTTTTTTTAAAGCGACAGGATAGAAAAAAACGTATAAAAAAATTCTAGGTATTCTTTCTTGCTTATAGTACCAACATGTTTTTTATTTTATTTTGTTTTTATTAATTGTGCCACAAATTACTAATATTCTCGCTACCCCGTTTGATGAGCTAAATTACTTGAGTAAGAAGAAAGTTTGCGATTAGTGCATAAGTGCCCAATTACATCCTGCGAGCCTTTCCCAACTCAGATGGGGCGGATTTGTAGGAGGTAGGACACGAAGGTATTTCCGTCCAATTGAGTAGTCCGACTGGGGAAGTACATCCGCCCTACAAAACACCGCGGTCATAATAACCTCGTGTTGTGTTCCCGACGGTAAGTAGGCCAGCCAGAGCTCACGTGAGAGTTTTTGTGCTGTCAGTGAGAAGACCAAAGACTATTTCTGCTTTGTCTTCTACACTGACGGCACGGAAACTCTCTGTGTTTACAGGGTCGGCGGCACGAGTGTGCACACGTCCATAGGCCACGGTAATCACTTTCCATCAGGTGGACCGCATGCTTGCCTGCCCACCTCAGTGGTATGAAAAAAGACTAACTGCGACTCGGTTTAACATCGACATTTTCCGTGAAACGTCCAGTTATATCAGTCTTCGATCTTTTAGGGCTCCAACTACCCGTAACGACTGCCATAAAAGTTCGTATGGCAAACGGCACCCACGGGTTAACTTGCCACAATATATGGCTGTGTTTTCATACCTTTGAAACTGGCATTCCGTAAATCATTTACTTACGTTAAACAAAGTTGCGTAAATAAACTCCACATAAATAGTCCCCTTCGCTTCAATTAAACAGTTGTTTCAATGATCTTTTTAGTGGCGTCATATTCTGTTTATAGAGCTATCGGTGGCAATCGAGTCGCGCAGCGATTAGTTAAATGAATTAAAACAAAAAATATTCACCGATTAGTCTGTTCACTTACAGAGCAGGAATTTTAGATACAATGTACGACTCCTTGCCCCTTAAAGCGTTTTCACACTGTCCGATATCCGACATCCGATATCGGAGAAAGTCAAATGTTTTTTTTTATGTAGGACACGTCAATTTGACTTCACCTCGCCTGTCACCTTTACATACACGTACCATGTTAACAATGGTGGCACTCAGCTTGAAGGCCTCATCAGATGCTTTTTTACGACCCGGGACTGTAAGAAGAAGGAAATACGTGAGCTGGCAAGGAGTTCTTAATGGTGCGACAAAGAAAAGACTCACCAAATTGGTTCTTGAAGGAATACTCTGCACCGTATACGGCTGACATCTAGGCCCTGCTCGTGTTGTCCTGTGTAGGAAAGGAGAGGACGGGACCAATTGGCAGAGCTCCGATATCGGTGTCGGCTGATCGGATATCGGATGAATGTGAAAATGCTCTTATTCTGAATGGCAAACCATTTCGTGACTACTGGCGTTCGTAAAACACATTAAAATTAATTTCATTTTACGCTAGTTCTCTCTATTATGTTAACGGCTTAATTCTCCGCGTTCTCTCATTACGACTGCATTTGGAATTCAATGTCTTTCATGACTCACATAAAACTGCTTATACTGTTGATTGATGGCACTCGGTGGAACTTGCTACACATCTTCAATGAAAACACTTGTACTATTTCACATTATTTATTAAATTCCTGACCGGTTTCGCCTTACGGCATATCAAATGTGGAATAGTACAAGTGTTTTCATTGAAGATCTCATAATAAAATGTCAGTACGCTTGCTGGCAATAATTAGCCAATGTGAACAAAAAAAGAGTCTATTTTTACTGCTGTTGGGTTTGTATCTTTTGGTGGCTGCCGGGGTGGGGTTCCAAAGATACATCCCCACTGGTGTATTTCCACACGAAAAAAAAAGTTCTGGCGAAAAAGGAATAAAGAATATATGGTGTTTGACGTTTATGACATGAGTTAACGACTGTCATATACTCCACCGGTATAGACAAGTAGCCTAATAAAGAACCATCCAGTAATTACGTGAGATTTTCTACGTAATTATGATTCATTGCTTTAAAAAGATTTTATCACTTTCCGCCTTGTATGGTAAAAAGAAACTGGTAAAAGCAGGAAGCCTGGGAACATCAATGATATTTGCCGGGAAATCAACTTCCGAACAAGTGTTTTTCTTAAACGTAGACACTTCCTTATCTGTGTGCAGAAATTAATGGATATATAAACGAGTAACGCGCGTATCGATATGGTAGGATCATCATTGCCGAATATGGAGCCGGCTTTATGTACGTTTGGATCTATTGCTACTGACCGACCGCTAGTAGGTAGATAGTCTGTAGTTTGTCGGATCCTGTAGCGTTGTGTGCTACTAATAGATCACAAAAATATTAAAATTTAAAAAAACCGACTGTAATAAATGTAACAATGAAATTTGGCGCCAAAAATCCGCCATTTTGTTTTTTTTATTTTTTTATTTTGATATACCCAGCGTCACTATCACAGTAAATTCGAATCTAATGTCACCACTCAAGCTAAAATCCATTGAGCCTGCAGAGCCAAACAATTATAAATACATACTCTCGAAAAACATAATCCTCCTTCTGGCGCAGTCGGGGAAAAATAGCACTATTGTCAAGAAATCTAAATATCTAATATTTATTACATAAACAAACAAGTTTTAAATGCTTATATTATCATGTGTTTAAGTTCCGAAATAATTTACGTATTTCCAAAAAGGGATATAAGCATTTTAATTTTTTATTTCTCTAAATGAGACTAATGCAATCTATTGATATTTGGGTATTACTAAAGATATTTCCTTCCCATTGATATTGATACCCCTCGACGATACCTACTACGATCGAAACTAAAATTCTGTAAACTAGAGGCTGCCACCATTACATTAATGTTGTCAAATCGTGGCTAAATTGACTTTGATGCGCCCCCCTAAAATCCAACCACACGTCCTGATCGTCCACCTGAATCTCGTGGGGGGCGGCCACACGGAAACAAATTTACTGGCGTGGCTACCGTGGCCCTGGTACACTTGAGATTGGCGTTTCGCCATTAATAATTTTATAATACATTTTACTTCACATTTACTCTATGCCTTGAGGTTGACAGAATCATCGGTACCTATGTAACTGATGCAAAGCGCCATTTGAATAAAATAAGAAGAAGAAACAGTATGCATTTGACAGTGGCAATCGTAGTTCAGATTGTAACCATTTCACGGAATTGACGACGTGTGTGACTGCTTTTTTTTACGTGCGGGAAATCCTATCGGATAAACTCCCCACCTCCCTTCCGGAGCCGAAAGGGGAGGTTATGTCGGACTCGAACAGACTAAACCGCACGCTTTCTGTGGGTTGTTGTGCTAGGCCGAATGTGAGGTTGTCAACGGCATATGCCTCGCACCTTGCTGTGACTGCTATCACAGATTAACATAATGATACATCGTACAGGTCACAGTTTTATTTTGCTCAGTGCAATTTTTTTGTTTAATTTATTTAAAAAATCTGTACGTTTGTACAAAAAATTACTGCAATGCCTACATGAAAGTTAATTGCGACGACTTGCATCACAAGATTTTTTGACCAAGAACAATGAACACTTGATTTGATTACTAGTTAAATCACTTACCACCATTTCACGGCTCGCTGACGATAAGTAAATAATAAATAAAAAACTTTCAACTTGCTTAATGACAAGGCATAATTCTCATAATGAGTGTCTCTCAATTAATACCTTTTATTTTAATACCAATAGCTTACATTGTATGATATATTTTCGAACTAGACGACCCGCCCCGACTATCCGTATATATTCGATAATTTTCAAATAATATAAGGAAATTTGCCAAATTTGAATTTTTGATTACTGCTCCGCGCCCTTAGGTAGTAGTGTAATGATATATAGCCTAAAACCTTCGTCGATAAACGCACTTAAAGACAAAAAAAAACAATTCGAATCAGTAGTTCCTGGAATTAACGCGTTCAACCAAACAAACGAACATACATACATGCATACATATAATCACACCTTCATCCCTGGAGGGTTAGGCAGAGGTGAATTAACACCCACATTTCACCAATCAGTTTATTCGGTCTGGAAATAGGGGGTGAGCCTATTGCCGTATTCCCGGCACTATTGTTGACTCGAGACATGCATCTGAGGCTGAGTCAGGGCTGAACATATCTTTCTGATGTTAATGGGACCTATCCCTTGGTAGCCTTGTACGACACCACATGGGAAGAGAAGGGCTGAAGGGGTTTAACTGTTACTAGTAATTACGGTTATTAGATTACTTACAAAAGGCAAATGAATTAAAGAAATTGATCGCACTTTACTGATTGGGATTGTTGTAATACAAAACTCATTTCGACATCTGTCTAACAGACCTATACACGAGTACATCGTGGGTCTGACAGACCAATACACACGATGGTGAAGAGTGAAATTTCTTTTAACAAGTAAGATATTATTTAATTAGCCACATAGTACAATGAACTGTACAGTCGGTTACAGAAATTATTAATGCGTGTAATTGAGGTACTTTTAACGTTTATTATGTCTTTAATTATTCGAGATAAGTGCGCCTTTATAGTTATGTAAGTAATGATGGGTATCTTTTCTTTTTTTATGGGTATCGGATTGTGGTTTGTTGAAACGATTTTTGAAAATCTATTCTTAATATGTACTAGCTGTTGTCCGCGGCTCCGCCCGCGTGGATGTCGGTTATCACGACCAAACATAACCTATGTCCTTTCTTAAGGTCTAATCTACCCCTATACCAAATTTCATCAAAATCGGTTTAGTGGTTTAGCCTTGACAGACGGACAAACAGACAGACACACACTTTCTCATATATAATGTAAGCATGGATTTCAGTTGTTATTTTTTTTAAATTAATATGGATAGTAACTAGCGAGTACATGCCGCATATTAATGTATCGTATCGTTTCTCAACTAGGTAAATGACGAAATAAGTATTTTTTTCTCACATTCATCACAAAGGAAGTATAAAAAAATTACATTCTCATAAAAAATAAATACACAGCCAAACTCACCAAATGACATCGTGAAATCGAAAATGATCATAGTTTTATCAATAAAATAGTCGTAAAACTCGTATTGATGTTAATGTATTCAACACTATTGACCGCAATTCGAAAAGAAAATCTTATGATTATCAAGAAACAATCGATACAACAAATAATAACTGTAACCGTTTCTATTTCAATTATTACATTGTAAATAGGGTTTGCCATTCCCGGTTCTCAGGAGGGATACAAATTTCCCGGTTCCAGACCTGCACGTCCCGGGAAATTCGGTACCTAACACAAATAAATCAAATGGGTATTGCGAAGGTGAACAGAAAACATTTTACTGGGCCACCTTACAACCCGGCGCTCTAGACCCAAGAGTGTGTGCGGTTTTAGTCGGCTCGAATCCGACATAACTGAATAACCGGCCCATTTATGTATATCCAAGAAAATTGGGTATATCACCATGTTAAATAATAATTACGGTATCGAGTCTTTATGGTTTAGTTTATCTATAACTAAAATAAACATTTGCAACGTAAACAATCAAGAAAATAGGCCGTACTAATGTTCTAAAGCCTGTCGCCTGTTTTATGATGTAATAATGCAATCAATCAATCAGCCCACTGCAGTCCACTGCTGGACATAGGCGTCTCCCAATGCAAGTACTTCTTGGAACGAAACCTTAACGTAATAATGGCGCGAATCTTTGAAATTAATAGTGATGAAATAATAAAATAACCGGGACGGGAAGTCCCGGGAAATCCCGGGATTTCGCTAACCGGGGAATCCCAGGTGCAATCCCTAATTATAAATAATAAAAACCACACCAGCTTTTCCTGTGGGTATCGTAAAAAGCGACTAAGGAATAGTGCTGTTCACATTCTGACAGTGTTTAACACACCGAAAATCATAGATGACGAATAGTGGGTGTTAATATTTCTCTGCCTACCCCTTTGTGATTTACAGGCGTAAGTGTATGTGTGTATGTATATAATAATATGAATAATAGTGAAGAGCAGTTTGGCGTCAGTTCATTGTACTGCACGATAATAGCAGTGACATTTGCGCGCGCGCCGACCCACTTATACGAAACGTTTTAATCATCTTTAAATATAGTCATATTGTATGTATGATATTTTCTGTGAACTGTCGCGGAATGTGGCTTCAAATAGGTTTCGGTGGCTACAATATTTTATAAACAGATTTCAAATGAATACTTTCGATTTCGTTTGATGTTCTGGCCGAAGTACTTAAACGTAACTAAAAAAAATACATAAAAATCATTACCCGAGCGTTTCTTCTCGGCTTTTTTTTATACCAATTAGATTGCAGATAAGCACACGACCCACCAGATGGAAAGTGGTTACCGTGGCTTAATCAATTGTATGCAACACCAGGAGCGTAACAATCGCGCTGCCGACCCTCGTTTGCCTTCACAGCTTCCATTTTGGAGCCCAAAGTCCGGTTCCATACTCCTTCACACGATCTTCGCATATGAAACTAGCATTTTTGGGTGTAGACTTCCTATAGGGTAGGAAGGAGCATGATAGAAAAAATACCCTATGAATATATTATAGCCAGTATATGCCGTATATGGACGTCGACCCATGATCACACTCACAGACCCGATAATAGACCACCATGTTAGCGGTCTTTTCATGCGTATGCGCATAATGGAGGGTGTTTATGGCTTTTGGCCGTTACCATACCCAAGAACCAATCAGTAATTAGCAAACACTTCTCATAGTAATTGGCAAATCATTTACATATTCAATCCACGACAAAGGGAACTTTAATATGAGTACTATTCAAATTTAATCATGGTTGCAACCTTTCTCACGGTGGTTTTATGTTGTGAGTTGAATACTGCAGAATTTCCGCACGGAATGAATTAAACGTAAGCGTCATCGAGGTACTGAAATCAAGTTACATTTAGATATGACAGTAATTGTATGGTGCAGTACATCTTTTCCGTTAAATTTTGACCAGTTCATAGAGAGTGGTTTTTATTGTGTTATATATTTTTACAGCCAAAAAACACCATTCTAAGGCCAGCAATTCGTTTGTTTTGACACTTGAGCCTGACTTCGGGGGGTGCAGTCAAATTGACAAAACAAATTTAAAAAGTGGGACTGGTTCAACTGGTTAGTGGCCAAGGCGCCGTGTCTAACAGTAAACAGTAACAGTTTGAGTAAAAAAAAAACACTGTTAACCACCCTTCTAAGTCAATAATATTTAATCCACTTAAGCGAGGTGTTAAAGTGTTAACCCAATATTTGTGGTGACCGGGACTCGAACGTGGTGTTTACGACTCAATGATATGTGAAGCGGTGTCTAATTAGGTAACATTAACACCTGCCCGCGACTAACTTGTTGTGTTACGTAATATTTACTTTGGATATTGAATGCAATGTCAGTAACATAAGTGCTTTGTTTTGGATTGAAAATACCAATTGAATGAACCTCCATTTTGAAATCGATTAAAAAGAATACTTAACTTTGTTGTACAAATCGTGAAGTCTTTTAATTTATTTTTATTACGTACCTTCATTTGTATATAGTTAGATACTAGTATTTTGGGGACCTTATGAATTTACCTGTCTCGTAGATATCAGCTCAGAAATTTTATCGTGAATAAGTTTTTTTCTTCTTTTATATAGGGCACGTCAATTTGACTTCACCTCGCCGGATAAGGCTGATGTTGCATACGTCCATAGGCCACGGTAACCACTCGGACTCGGCATTCAGGTGGACCGTGTGCTTGTCTGCCCCCTTCTTAAGGTCGGCAGTGTGAGTCTGACGCCCCTGGTGTTGCACACGTCCATAGGGGCCAAGGTAAACACTTTCCATTCAGGTGGGCCGTGTGCCTAACTGCCGCCTAAGTGGAATAAAAAAAAGACGGGTTGCACTCTGGGAGTGCCGGCAGAAGTGAAAACTATTCTTTCTTTCTTTTTTCGTTATATACATAGAAAGATAAAAAGAACATACCATACCTATAATATAGCGCCAATCATAGAACCTGTCACTAATTTTCTGCTAATTTTCTGTCAGAAGAAATTAATAAATTAGAAAAAGAAATAAATTGCAAAAAGAAAAAATAATCACAAAAAGTGTCAGAAGGCCAGGTTTGAACCCGGTACCATCTCAAACCATAAGGACTTACAGTCGAAGCGTTTACCGATAAGCTACGAAGCTATTTATCGTATCTTGCAAAATAGACAGTCTGTAGCTAATGTTGTATGACGTCAGTCGTCGGTTACGATTTAAAGGTCAAGCGATCCTGACGCAAGTTTAACACTTTTCGCCCATCCAACGCCGCTAAAGAAGTTTTCCCTTCAAAAATCTTAACATCGTAAAGTTCACTGTGCGGGAAATACTTCTCTAACAACGATACTTCAAGACTCCGTCTCCATCCCACAGGACACGTTTCCCATGCATTTTTTAATACGTCTAAAATACTTGCAATTAATGGAGCCCTATATCCTGTCGCATGTTCATAACTTAAGTAATGTAGACAGGCTAGATACCATCAATATTATTCTAATATTACTATAATTATAAACTATAAAATTATTTAATTTAATGACAGTCAGCCTGTGACCACGGCCGGTGTAACCTGGTCGAAACGTCAGGCAATCAAAGGTATGTAAGTACCTATACCATGATCGCATTAATTCCCGCTCTCTTAATTATATATCATGGAACGGGAGAGTTTAAATGTTAAACTATTTGATTGCCCTATGTAAATGTTATTTTATATAATGATGAGCTTTATGATAAAAAAAAAAGATACCTATTAGAACAGGGTGTTTCTATTCAATTAAGATAACTAACGTTCTATATGTACCGTAAAATATCCCATCATGATTATCTTAACGTTGGTCCCGGTTGTATCCGGGGTTATCACCTCAACCCTCCTTCACCCTCTTTCGGATTGGCGGATATGGTCGTACTAGCTTATGCCCGTGGCTCCGCCCGCGTGGATGTCGGTTATCGCGACCAAACATATCCTTTCTCAAGGTCTAATCTACCCCTATACTAAATTTCATCAAAATCGGTTCTGTGGTTTAGGCGTGAAAGAAGGACAGACACAAACATACACTTTCCATTTGTATGGAATATGGATGAGTTATGGATTTTTTTTACGTGCGGGAAATCCCCACGGATACCTCCCCCCCCCCCCCCCGAGACGGAGGGGGTAAAGGGTTATGTTGGACTCGAACCGACTAAACCGCACGCCGTCTGTGGGTCGTTGTGCTAGGCCGAAGGTGAGGTTGCACTCAATCCCTCGCACCCCGGCTGACCCTGGGCCATTCCTCTCGGTCTGGCCACGTGGTCCCCGACTCGCCCTCGGTATGGGGGGGGGGGCATCGTCCTACGATGCGCGCTGCCGCCTCAGACCCGCGCTCATGGGGGGTGGAGGTCGGTCAGCGCTCTCCGACGCCCGAGCCGCCTACGAACGCGGGCAGCGAGGTCCGCGAGTCTGGGTGGAAAGCGTGAGCACGCTCACCCCCAGGGCCGTCATTAGCTCCCTCGGCAGTATGGATGGTCGACATATTCTACATATTTGTTCTAGCGTTCACGAGAACGACTGCTGTCTTTATCTAATCTCTCATTCCCAAGATTCATCTCCTGCCCTAGCCTGTAATCAAGAGGAGTAGGGCCCAAGTAGGTAAACCTCGCTTGCAAGCTGGAGGTCGTCTCACCTAGTAGGGCGCCAATTATGTAGCATGCATAGCATGCACTAAAGCTAAAGGAACAGGGAATGAAGCTATATTTAGTACTCTTTGAAGATCGCTCAGATTTGAAAACCTATTTCAGATTTTTTTTAAGAGCATGAAATCTATGAAGAAGATATCTCGATAGCACACAAAGGCTTATATACTAGAATGTCACTCAGGTAAATCGCGATTTATCAGAGGAAAAATAGTATCAAAGTCAAAAATCATTAAGGTACTACAAAGGGTACTTACAAAACGTCAAGTTTACAAAAAAGAATCTAGACTAGTTTAGCAAATGGACCACCGGTTCGAAACGCGGCCCCGACCTGAGAAGACTCCGGCAAGTAACTCAGCGGGCATTTTTTTTGGTCTATTTACAAACATTTGCTTAGTCTACTTGGTCTAAATACAATAGTTTGCTTGAGTAGCATAGTTGAGCGAACGGCTCATTTCCAAGCTCGTTTATCATCTAAATATTCTTGGATTTTATAATAGCCTTTTTGGCACAGTTTAGTCTTAATAACATTTTAAAATTTATTCAAAGGTAAATCTCTAATTTCATTAGGAAGCTTGTTGCAAAAGCGTATACAGTTGCCCCGGAAAGAATTACAAATTTTATGGAGTCTACTATCACAACATATAGATATTATTCAGTGTGTATACAATCTTTTCCGAGACAAATCGAGATTAAACTGCATTCTAAAATATGGGCCTAAATCTGTAATCGCAAATAAAACTTAAAATCAGTAATGGATCGCACGTCGCACAGTTTTACCGCAGTGGTGCATTCTTGCTCATCGCGTACGACACCAATTAACCGGGGGCGTGTCGCAAGCGCACTAAATCTGCGCCGATTTAGTGTAATGCGCGCAAAATGCGCAAACGCAGCCGAGACATACCGCTGTGAAGAACAGACAATTGAGTGTTTGACTGACTAGTCAATTAAGTCAGTTTTTACTTAACATCAAAACGGTAAGTTATAAGGACACTTGTATGAAGTAATTTATTGTGATCGTCATAATATTACAGTCAAATCCTTTACAATTAGTTTGGGTGGATGATTGAAAATTTAAAAAAAAACGAACAGACGCCGTGGTTACCGCTCTTTTTTAATTTATTCTATTCTTAATTTAGTGTTATGTGCGCAAACTGCGCAAACGCAGCCGTGAGACGCTCGAGACAAACCGCTGTGAAAAACAAACAATTGACGCGAAAAAAATTGATAGCTAACAGTGGGCTACGTCTTTTGTTTGTTCATTTATTTTATAATAGTATTGAAATAGTGTAGTATCACTACATAGTATAAAACAAAGTCGCTTTCTCTGTCCCTATATCCCTTTGTATGCTTAAATCTTTAAAACTACGCAACGGTTTTTGATGCGGTTTTTTTTAATAGATACTCAATATATTATAAAACAGGAAGTTTATATGTATAATATATGTTTAATATAGTAGAGAGTGCAGCGGGAACGGGATCTGACGCCACTCGGGCGGAATAATATTGGCGGTACGAAGTTCGCCGGGTCAGCTAGTTTTGTATAATAATGCCATTATTGGTATACCGTAAGTTTTATGTTGTGAATGATGAAAAATAACTGGTAGTTTAGCTGAAACCCACTAGAACTATAATACAGTTCTAGCAATTTCACTATTAAATGGTTCATTACCTATAAATAGTTCATTTTGTACTCGTTTTATGTTTTAAGGATTCAGTAAACATTATTAATATGCTAGAGAGCTATGTTAGAGACGAGTTTATAGGAGAATTAGCTTTTGACCGCGGCTCCGCCCGCGTGGATGTCGGTTATCGCGACCAAACATAGCCTATGTCTTTTCTTAAGGTCTAGTCTACCACTATACCAAATTTCATCGAAATTGGTTCAATAGTTTAGGCGTGAAAGACGAACAAACAAACAGACAGACGATACAAGACGTGTCCATGTGGCTCGGTTGCTTAGAGCACTCTTGTTGCAAGGGGTTGCACAGGGTCCCGGGTTCACCTTTTCCAATGAAAAATCATTTTAATTAGATTATGTAACACATAAAAGATTTATCAAAATTTGATCAGCCTAATATAAAAGTTTGTTTCAAGCCACTTAATGCCTTAATGTTAGGTAAAAAACAAGAGTAAGTAAGAAATCGCGACCGATCAACTAAATATACATTTATATCGTTTTTGTTCAATAAACGTTTCAACCGTATGTCACAACTACTCCATTTCTTCGTGGTAATTGAGGGTGCATCCACCACTTCCTGGTCGCGACTATTATGGCAACCGTGGTTACCAGTCCGGTTACGGTGGCGGAAAAAACATATTAGTATTCAACCCATGTCCGCTGATACGAGGATATTAATGAACTTATTTTCTTAGGCCTTTGTTTTTATTTGCCAGCTCTATAATCATGTGCTGGCGATGAGAAAAGTGGATGTTCCATTAGTTTTGATGCAATCGTTTTTTTAATCCCACTTAGGTGGCAACAATCACACGGCCCACCTGATGGACAGTGGTTACCGTGGCCTATGGACGTACGCAACACCAAGGGCGTTACACTCGCGCTGCCTACCCTGTAGAAACCTAATGCCCTTCTTGAAGAACTCCATATTGAAGTCGCCTGGGAAAACCACAGCAGGAAGTTCATTCCACAATCTGAGCGTGCGTGGGATGAAGTTCCTTTCATACCGCATGGTTCGCACTATTACTGATCGCAACGTGCGAGGATGAATTCCCTGCCTATGGCGAACGGTGCGATAATAGAATGTAGCTGTCTGTGGGCATAATGTCAAACAGTTCATCTGAGCACAGACCATTGTATAGGCGGTAAAATACACACAGCGAGGCAAAATCCCTCCTGAGAGCGTTTTCACACTCATCCGATATCCGACATCCGATATCGGAGGAAGTCAAATGTATGAGATATGTATCTCTCTTTCACATTGTCCGGCCCTATATCGGTTATTGGAGCTAACAGCACTGTTTTGGCCCGATATCGGCATACAAAGAGACTAAAACAGCGACTGCAAGCAATTTTCGTCATTAAGGACATTTTCTGAGTTACATGTCGTTTCGCGTAAATTGATGACGCTGATCACGAATATAAGAAAAAAAACTCGATACCATATCATGTCAATAAGGTCGAAAATTGCACTTTTTCTTTTTTTTTTCACTCCTATCATCCCTAACTAGTCTGTACTTTCAAGCAAATCGGGCCGATTTTATCGGATAAATGTGAAAATAGCATAAGGTGTCGGCTATCGGATGTCGGCTATCGGCGTCCGACACCGATATCGGATGAGTGTGAAAACGCTCTGAGGCTGAGAGGTTGTGTATTCGCTTCAGTAGCTTGGTTAAGGAGTCGGAATCAAGGGGAGACCAATCCTGGCCATTAAATATTTAAACGAACCTGTTATGACATAACCCATTTATACGTCAATATAATAATTTTAAAGCTAGCAACACACGCACAAATACCGGTGTGGTCCGCTGTTCCGCACACCACAATTACAGTCACAATAGAATAACAACGCATTACCACAAATACATACGTACAGACATAGCTACAGACAAAATTGTGTCTGTTCGTGCCGCTGCGCAATGCGGAAGCGAAAACCGCACGCCGACACAGACGGACAAATTATATTGTGTCTGTTTTAGTAATGCAATTTTCATACTAGATACTGTGATGACGGGAATAAGTAAAACTATTCTTATACGCCTTCGGAACCTGGGATACTTGTATTTTGACTTTAATAGTAGTTTATGATACTGTTGCATAATAAGGGTTCTTATAACACGAGTGTTATAAGACCAAGTTATGTACAGTGTTATACACTACTTTATCTACTCTCATACATAAACTAATTTATTTACAAAGAAAACCAAACTATTTTTAATTTAAATGTAAAATGTTGGCGCCAAACATCGATTGCGCATGCGTGTTTCTTTTTTTTTCTTCCGAATCGGCGGTTTTTTTTTAAGTAGAGGTTCAACCTTCTTGGTCCAGATGGAGGATATATAGGTGTATCGTTATGATTAAAAAGTTATTTAATGATATAGGTGTCCATACAAGACCTGTATCGTAATAAAACTTTTTTTTGGCCTGTGCGTATTGTTTGTCATAAGAGTTTTGATTTCAATTTTATAATCTTTATATTATAGTATCAAAGTAGATAAAATAACTATTTACATTTTTACGAGTATGTTTCCTCCGTCAATAAGGTTTAGGAATTTCAACCCCGTCGTCTTCTGCCTGTCAGTGGTAACAATTTAAAATATTATATTGATGTGTTATAGTTGTATTTGTTACAGCACTTAGGTGGCAGACAAGCACACAGACTACCTGATGGAAAGTGGTTACCGTGGCTATGGACGTATGCAACACCAGGGAAGTTACACTTGCGCTGCTGACCCTGAAGAAATCTTCTAATGTCCTTCTTGAAGAAGCCATATTATTATTAGCCGTTAGATTTACTTTACTTGCACTTCTCTCTTTTTAATAATATGTAAGTATGTATATAGTTTATCTGATAATTACACCATATCTTCTATTTTTATTACATAACGTCCATTCCAAAGTTACATACAAGACATCGCTTTCAGAGAAAGGGCTGCCCATTGTGCATTAAACTTTACAGATGCCACCTACATGTCCTACTGCAAATTATGGAAGCTACTACCATCTGATCCTTCAACCCCGAGAAGAAAACCTTGTCCAGAGCCACATCCATGAATCAGCTAGTATGCCCGCTGGAAGTAAAGTTGACTTGTCTCCAAAGGACTACATAAGCCACCCAAGGCTACAAAGCCTACAAAGCGTCGGTAGCTTAGTGGTTAAGGAGTCGGCCTTACGATCGAGAGGTCCCGGGTTCGAATCCTGGCCATTACACTACCGACGTGAACCCACTCCTAGCACAAGCAATTTAGCTTAGTTGGAGGGGCTAGAGGGAATATTAGTAATTTCGATAATTTCAGTTGCTTATATTATTAAAAAAAAGACTCTTACACAAATTCTATGATTTTATATTACTTTCAGCCACTTAACAGATCATACATAATTAATATTAATAATCCAATTGACAGTCTGTGTATGTTTGTATTAGAAAACCTCGTGACATGTGATATAGTTACAAAACGCGCGCGCTGCGTGACGCGTTATCAGAGTAGAACCGAGCTGCGCCGGCGCACCGACGACGAACTGCTGGGTAAATCGACGCTTTCTATTGAGTATTTTGTTTTATAAATATTATATAGATGCATGAAATTTTAAAGAATTTATTAAGCTATCTATTCCAGTCGATTACGATAGGAAAGCGCGGATCAGTCCCAAGACGGATGTGTAGGAAAAATTTGGATAGCTCCAGGCGTGGCTTGGAGGATCAGTGGTCGGAACATTCACCCTGTAAGGTAAAGATCGCGGGTTCGAGTCCCGCCTCAGTTGATTCGCTTTTTCCTATCTTAATCGATTATATTGATGTCTTTAGTGTAGTTCCTATCACTGTTGCAACTACTGTGCAGGTGCCGATCGACAGAACCAGTTATTAATTTCAATTTATAAGTGGCCACCAAATTGGAGTACAGAAGAGGAATAGCAGGCCTGTCATGAAATGTACATCCAAGTTGCGGGCTGAAAGTTCGGCTAATTGCAATCCATTATCCCGCAATAAAACCGGAAAACGGTACATACACTTCGTATCTTTACCTGGTATACCGGGTTTAGTATGTGGGCTAGGTTAGGAATAAACTGTGAAGCTGAATGAAGAGTATATTATACAACAAACCGAGGATATCGTACACAACAGTCGCACTCGTTACTAATACACTATAGACTTTTAAATCGAATTAATATCTATCTTTTATCGATTATATCAATATTTTCATTTTGATATTTATATATAATCTCGAATCTCGCCTCCGTTTTTAATACAACTTTAAAAGGAAAACTTTACGAGTGTGAATCTTATCAAAGCGTCATATCAGTTGTTGCATCATGTGCTCGCATGATGCGCGATCGTCGCTAATGCGAACATTATTTTTGCATTAAAGGATATCATTAAAACAACATCAGCTGCCGACGACCTCAAAGATGTAACAACTTGTTCTGTAATACGTGTGCTTGCACCTTAGCGAGGAGTAAGGATGTTGTGATGAGTAGCGGTCATGGAGCGGCAGGAAAATTTTTAAAAACTGCGATGTGTTTGGAACCCTACAACTACTATTATTTATAAAAATGTTGATATTTGCAAGGAAGAATGAATTGTATGGATCCGCGAGCCCGTAACCCTGTCTTTGTTCGTGACACCTTCGTCACGCTAGCCATATGGGTATCTCCATGAATTACAGCCTTTCTGCGAAGCGTCCTCGTTCGCAAATAAGGGAAGCATTTTGGAAGACAAACTTAAGTCGGGTTTTGTCACTGAAAACAGTGAAAATATTTGTATTAGGTTATTTGTATTAGATGAACTTCTTTAGTTTACTTTACCAATAAGTAAAAATGACTTAACGCTGGCGTACTTTGATAAACCCTGATTACATTCCTCTTCATCCCAGGGTCGTCACACTCGCATTGACGACCCTGTTAGAACAAAGAGTTCTTGTGCCGTCAGTGTAGAAGATAAAGCAGGACAAGCCTTAGGTCTTCCTACTGATAGCACAAAACCTCTCCAATGAGCTCTGGCTACCCTACTCACTGGCGAGAACACAACTCGAGGTTAGTATGGCCGCGGTATTCTGTAGGGCGGAGGTACTTCCTCAGTCGGACTGCTCAATTGGACGGAAATACCGTCGTGTCCTACATTGAAATACCACTTTTTACATTTTCCTCTTTTATTATATTGTATCTTTATAGTATGCCCGCTATTCGCCGCTACAGTGCCCGCAACCTTACATCCCATAAAACTAGATAGCAAGTGCAGGTAATTTTTAATGTTCACATTCGCCATATACGGAGCGGCGACAAAATGTATGAAAAACGAGTCATATGCGCCGAGCTCGTGCTTACCGCGTATCGGTATTTATTCAAAAATAATTTATTCATAATGAGACTTATATGGTTTTCGGTCACAAGATACTGAATACAGTAAAAAGTTTCAATTTGGATAATTTTTATGATGTACCTTTTTATAACCAAAAGTTTAATAATAGGTACGTAATTGGATAGTTTTGTTATCTTTCAGCAACTGATGATGAGCAAATTTATATAAAAAAAGGATATTTAGGAATCCCTGCCTCAGAAGAACAAGTTCATTTAGGTTTGTTTTTTCTGTTGATGGCAACAACGAAACAGAATATTTTCGATGTCCGTACGGCTATTTGTCTGCCAAGAATCTTTAACTCGGGAACGTTTGAAGGTGAAACGACACATCAAATATTCAGGTCAATGTACTAAACATGCAAGTCAACGCAATCAAATGTTATGCGTGTTTTGACACAGTGATGCCCACAAAGTAATCAAAACCTATAAAACTACCCGTGGACCTAGGCCCTAGAATACTGAAATTTGGCAAATAACCATGTCTCATATCACAAGAGACATTCTTGCAAACTTTAGTACCTATGCGCTTAAACAAAATACCTAATAAAACGTAAGTATATATTGCATCTTGCAAATATCTTACTTATCTAGGACATAGCTGAACCAGCTAGGAATCGTACCTAGATCTGCATGATACATCGTAGGCATTAAGTTACTTCGGAGAAAGCCAGGCACTTCATTAATTAACTACCGATCATTTCACAGATACGGTATTGAGTTTATTTTATGGAATTCTACCTAAGACTTGCAAATGTTGGTCATTACATAGGTATGTTTTATGCCAACTGTACACCTGCCCACTAGGCAAGTGGCAAAGTCGTTAGTAGAATAACATAGCAAACGTTATTAGAATAATCTAGAATAATCTATGTCTAGGATGGGCATTGTTATAAACTTCAAAATCGATGAATCAATACTGGGTGCATCCAAAACTCGTACTTTGGAGCCCATGTCTTCTAATTTCTTTGCCATAATTTGTCAAATTCCATTTCACAAACATATTTATTACCACTTGTCTAGTGGGACTAGTGCCGTTTTCGTCAACAAGAAAAGATATATTACATTACAGTATGGAGTATTCTATGTTTAATTTCAAAGTCATAGTTTACATGTTTGCCACCGAAGGTATAACAGAGTTATTACCTTCAACCAGGCACTTTTTCATGAGCTGTATACCTATTTAAAACAGCCTTATTTCTAAGTCACTCTTCTTTACTATATAGACAATAGGACAATGCTACAGATGAATTATATATTTAGGTATTGTAGGCATAAAATCAACCCTGTCTCATCTGCCCTTGCATAGTCTACAATGCAATTGCATTAATTCAGGCCATAAACACATACACAACCGCAATATACAGAAATCATATTGGTTATCGATTTCTACCTATTTCTACCTTATTAACTGTGACTAAGCTTATTTATAACCACACGCATAGGTTCTATTCATAATGAGATGAAAGATTTCAATGGGGTTTTTAAAGGGTATGAGGGATATAGAAATTTAACTTAGTTATTTTGATGATTGTTAAATGGACGTAAGCGACAGTTGAAAAGAAAATCAACTTTCAGCTAAGTGTTTATAATGTCGATTGGAGTTTTCTTCTTTGAATATGCAATGTCGTCGGTAGTTAGATCTTTTGATTAAAATCTTGATAGAAAGATCTTTGCTAAAGGTTTAATATTCTCTATTGGATACTACATTACTTGGAAATTACAGTGTACTCATCATTTTTGTCCATTGAAACGCCAGAATGAAAGGAATACCTTTAATATATTCATACTATTAAGTGTATAAATACTAAGATATTATATTAGGATTATGTATCTGTGTAAGCGGTAGAATGTTTGACTGATACGTCGGGATTTGTAGATTTGTTTCCTGCTCCGGGGAAATATCTGTCGGCACAATAATAAATAGATGAATGATAAACAGTCTCTGAATAGAAAAATACCTATAAACATACCGCGCAGTAGGAACCAGAGAGAAGATAGCTTAATGGTTAAGGAGTCGGCCTTACACTAAACAGGTCCCGGGTTCAAATCCTGGCCATTACACCTAGCCTATAGGACACATAGTTCCAAAACTTTCAGTTTAAAAATGGAAGAAGTGGTTGTTATAACATCGAGGTTGTTTGGTGTAAGCGTGTTTGCAGTACGTCAATACGTGTCAAATATAGGCTCAATCACCCAACAAGCGACACAGGTGCTAGTGGGCTAACCCAGCCTGTCCTGCTACACGTAAATAAATGCCACATCGTCGATACCAACTGTATTGGTGTGGTTGCTTCATAAACCCTAGAGAGATAACGTGCTTAGAGAGATTATACTCCATGTTAAAGATATGCTAGGCTTTATATTAGAGGGCGCACTGAAAATCACAATTGAGCAGTCCGACTGGGGAAGTACCTCCGCCCTACAGAATATCGCGGCCATAATAACCTCGTGTTGTGTTCCCGGCGGTGAGTAGGGGAGAGCTCACTAGAGAGTTATTGTGCTGTCAGTGGGAAGACCAAGGGATGGTATCCTATGAATCGTGTCAACGGAACCCAAAGACACAGTTTACCTAATAGTTGGAATAATAGCTGGACTAATTGTTGGAATAATAGTTGGAGTGAACTGCTATAAGCTTTTTAGATTACTGTTACCTGTATTATTCGGCTATCCAGCTATAAAATATCGCCTGTTTTCCAAAGTACTGAACAACCTTAACTAGAGCGTGTAGTGAGCACCACTCCTTAGTTGCTCAATGACTGTAGTATGAAAATAAGCAGATTTTAATATCATAACCTCTGCTCGTGACTAACCCGTGCACTATTTAGCTCTGACCCTTTCTAACGTGATACATCGAAAAGGGATATCATGTTTACATAATTGTTTATAGAACCTATTCAAACGTGTGCTATGAAAATATAGATGTGTCACCGTGGGAAGTAATTAATCTATCTAAAGATCG
Organism: Eilema caniola; assembly: GCA_949126895.1. Classification (NCBI taxonomy): domain Eukaryota; kingdom Metazoa; phylum Arthropoda; class Insecta; order Lepidoptera; family Erebidae; genus Eilema; species Eilema caniola. The sequence goes on from OX421466.1 coordinate 3,528,786, forward strand.
CTGATTATTATATTTCCGTCCAATTGAGCACACCGACTGGGAAAGTACCACCGCCCTACAGAATACCGCGGCCATAATAACCTCGTGTTGTGTTACCGGCGGTGAGTAGAGTAGCCAAAGCTTACTGGAGAGTTTTTGTGCTGTCAGTGGGAAGACCAATGGTTATTCATGGTTTGTCTTCTACACTCCCCTGGTGTAGGACACGTCCATAGGCCACAGTAACCACTTTCCATCAGGTGGACCGTGTGCTTGTCTGCCACGTAAGCGATATAAATAAATGGACTGAGATGGGACTCGGCTGTCGCACGGCACTTACTGCACTGGCCTATATAGCCCAGGCTAATATTTGATAGTAGAGAAGGGTGAACATTTTCAAGAGGAAAGTGGAAAGAATCTATTATTTCGACCCAGTTTGTCATGCACCCAGCGACCGTATCTAAGGCCGACAGGAATTGAGTTATAGAGACCCCTCGCCATTGTTATTTGCCATATATTTGCCTCATATACTAAGAGAAAGGATGGTGTTTCTCAGCCTTACTGGTAAAGGTACATCTCTACGATCAAAACAAACATTATGGGACCTCTCTAATAACCTTACAAATCGCGATTTGATTGACTGGTTTAGCAACCACTGATAACCCATCATGTTGACGCAATCGGCTAAAACAAACGATTGTATCGCTGCAACGAATATAGTGCTGTTATTGTTTTTTGTTTATAGGTTATACCTACGTTTTAGTTTTATTGTTTATTGTGAAATATAGCTGATAGATAAATATTTACAAGGTGGATTAAATAAATAGACAATCTCTTTGTAATATTAACACAGAACAGGTTTCTACAGGGTCAGCAGCACGCATGAGTGTGACGCCTCTGGTGTGGCGTAGCATACGTCCATAGGCCACGGTAACTGCTTTCCATGAGGTGGGCAGTAGTATAAAAAATCGATAGCTTTTTTATACCATGAGGTGGCAGATAAGTACACGGTCCACCTGATGGAAAGTGGTTAGCGTGGCCTATGGACGTGTGTAACACCAGGGGAGTCGCACTCGTGCTGCCGACCCGGTAAACACAGAGAGTTTCTGTGCCGTCAGTGTAAAAGATAAAACAGGAATAGCCTTTGGTCTTCCCATTGATAGCACAAAACCTCTCCAGTGAGCTCTGGCTACTCTACTCACCCCCGGGAACACAACACGAGGTTATTATGGCAGCGGTATTCTGTAGGGCGGAGGTACTTCCCCAGTCGGACTGCTCATTTTCTACTACTTTAACGCTCAGTTGGAAACCCCAGGTTCCTCAATATTTGTTAAGGTTTTTGTTTTTGTTTTTATACCACTGAGTTGGCAGACAAGCACGCGGCCCACCTGATGGAAAATGGTTACCGTGGGCTACAGACGTGTGCTTTACCAGGGGAGTAACACTCGAGCTGCCGACCCTATAAACACAGGTTACTAGGCTTTGGGTAAAATCGAGATTACCATTCTGATGATGCTGAGATACTCGATGCGAATATCACAGTTAAGGTCAGTACTTACCTAAATATTTGTAAAAATACCTGTCAGTCTGTCAAAATATATTGAACCTTTCAAAATGTTGTATTACATTAATAAATACCCGGTGACCCACAGTGGCCCCGGTGCAAAGTGGCGAAACCCAGCGAATATAAAAAAATATATAGTAATTGCATTACACAATCCTTTTTGTGCTACTGTTCGCTTTATTCGTAAACTCATTGAGAATGAAATATTCTGTCGTTAATGGACATCCAAAAAAATACTGAATAGAATTTCTTTATATTTTATTGAATTTAATGACATGTAGACACTTTACCAGTTAAATTTTGTAATAGTCGTGATTTAGTGATGTTTTAGTATGACACATTGATTTTATTATAAACTCTAAACACTGCGCTGTACGAACTTCAACATTTTGATAGTGACTTTTTTGGAAGTCGACCACAATTACATGACTGTCATGTGTCATAATGACAAGCTGTCAAAGGATAATCATAGATAATAGAGCCAAAGTGAATTTTTAGTTGAACTTTTATACTTGAAAGGAACGATACCGCTGTCGTTTCTTCAATATTGTCAAATCGCGCTAATTTGTCTTCGATTTGCAATAAAACAGAATTCATTTGACAATGACAAGCGTAGTTTCGATGTAAGCCATTTCACGGATAATATTTGAAATGAGAATACCTCCGACACACATTTTTACTTTACTAAATATTCTTCTCTTGCAACGGCTACACAAAAAAAACGATAACTTGGTCCTGAGTGCGAATAACTCATAAATCCTTTACCACGACATTATAAAATAACCTTAATTCACCAGGGTTTCATTCACACAATCCTGATTATCACTTCCAAAACTAATCTGAACCAACAAGGGTATGAACTTAAAAATATGACATTTCAATTAGCACCGTGTCAAAAAATCGACTTCTAAATTATTCATTATCATTCCTTCAACATCTTAGGAGTCAGACGTTTTTAAAAAGAAGAAGTAACAAAGTGGTTTAATGCAGGATCAGAATCTGACAACTGATTACGTATCTTTAGATGGAGAATAAATTGTATAAAATATGTATATCCACGCACTTAATGATGACAAATGTAATTAAATCCGTTAATCTACTGCTATGAGTTTGTAAGATTGTTATCATAACTATTTCTTGTATGTTTTCAAGTCGTACGTATTGGTCAATTTATTACAAGGTTTATTCATATGGCAGGTACACTAAAGGCATTACACATATTTTTTACTAGTAATGTGTTTATTTTTTATGTTTTTATTATGATTATAACTAGAAATGTATTGGTTTAATTGATTTATATTAATATTATTCAGGGATATATGAACTGATATCATGGTATGGATATAATATGAGGATAATTATGACCAAGAAGCAATGTATGGATTGTGTGAGGAGATAAAAAGTATGAAAGATATCATGTTTTTTTACACACACACACGCACACACGTACACGTCAATTAGACTTCACCTGGTCTGATGGTAAGCTGAAGGCAAAGTCTCAGACCGCGTGACACCCACCAGTCCCAGTAGTGCTGCGACCACAATCCCCCCTGCCCGACTATGCACTTGCTGACCCGTGAACGCAATTTTCGCAATCGTGCACGATGGTGTGGGTACCAAATTGTACCAATTCCGGCCGAAATTTGTGACCATCAAGTTTCTGCCATTCTGCTTCGACCCTAAATAATTGAGACAAGGGAAGGTAGATGTCATTCCTGGAGCATAATATTACATAACGCACTATAAACCTAAAATTATTTTATTAGCTATAGCCAAGTATGTATGCGTCGCAGTCTATAAGCACGAATTAACATTACTTAATTTATAAAAAAAAAAAAACAATATCAATCTGATATCGAAATCGTATTATATGTTTTTTTGTCCTCACCATCACAATCTCTGGCCATAGTCACGAATCAATTCCAGTCAAATATAAACAAAAACTACTTGTATTATGTTAGTGTATATCAATGTTATTTACAAAAACACAGCTTTATTATAATGAGTAGACGTAAAGAACCTTTTGAACTATTGTAGTGTGTTATTAACTATTATTTACAAGTTGTAATTTACAACAAAATGAAAATAACAAAGGAAGTCGCCATTAAAAAACAATTAACCGAACAGCAAGACGTTCATAATGATACAATTTGCTCCGGTGTGATCTAATCACTTCTGTAAATAGGTACTCTAAAAAACGTTATAATAACTTATACGCTTTTTTATTTGAGACAGTCACGGACCCTTTGTTTGAGTTCGGCATTATTTTTTGTGAAATTTTATACTTAGATCAGTTTCCCACGACGGGGCACTTTCACTCGTATAGTTAGGGAGCTATAAACGATTAAATATTTTTATGGCATTTAGATGGCGGGCAGGTGGTCACCTAGGCCTAGAGAGGTGTACAACACCAGGGGCATCCAATTTTTACTAAAATATGAGTAAGTACCTACCTTAAAACCACTCCTTGACCTAGCTTTGTGAATAATACCAAAAATGAGCAGGTGGGTTTAGGATGAGTTTGCCGAAATGTAAACTGATCAATTTACAATGATATATTAAAAAAAGACGGGTTGCACTCTGGGAGTGCCGGCAGAAGTGAAAACATTTTCTTTTTTCTTTCTTCGTTATATACATAGAAAAAGATAAAAAAGAACATACCATACCTATAATATAGCGCTAATCATAGAACCTATCACTTATTTTGTGCTAATTTTCTGTCAGAAGAAATTAATAAATTATGAAAAGAAAAAATACACACAAAAAGTAATAAATTACAGAAAGAAAAAATAATCATAAAAAGTAATAAATTACAAAAAGAAAAAATAATCACAAAAAGTTTCAGAAGGCCAGGTGGTTTGAACCCGATACTATCTGAAACTATAAGGACTTACAGTCAAGTGCTTACCGTTTAAGCTACGACGCTATCTATGGTAAATTTCAAAATAGATAGTCTTTACCTAATCTTGTATGACGTCAGTCGTCGGTTACGGTTCAAAGGTCAACTAATCCTGACGCTTCCTTAACATTTTACACCCATCCAACGCCGCTAAAGAAGTTTTCACTTCAAAAATATAAATGCGTCGACCGGACCCTAAAATGGCGACAAAAAATTTATGAAAAATTATGCACCAATCAGTGATGCGACAGTGCGCTACGAAAAAAAGAAGGGTTTTTAATAATAAACCCATAATAATAATATTATTATTGATATCAATGATATGATATCAATAATAATACAATTCATATTAATTAATAATATTGACGTATTACTAACAAGTAGCTATACTTTTTATACGTAGTGTCTGCGCCATTTTTGAAAGCCGCCATTGTCCCTCCATGACGTATCTTTAGTTTACATCATTGTCATTTTCATAAATTAAAAAGAAAAGCAAGTCAAATTGAAGTCCCTGTCTTAGCATCACTCAGGCTTCTCTATCTTTTTCTTCGAGATCTTCCCATTTCCCAACGACAATAATTTATCAACACAGGAGTGCAATTTCTGATATTGCAAGCTTTTTAAGCCACGGTGACCGTTCACCAAAGCACTCAGTACAAAAATAGCAAAAAATTGCACGCTTTACTTTACCCCATAAGAACCTCTGTGATATTTAGATATTATCTTTTGATATTAACCTACAATCAATACGCTCTGACATTCGAATGACGAGTCCTTGAAACGTCTTTCAATAATTCTGTTATGATTGGCCAATTTGTTATGGAAAATTATTGGCATAAGGCTATAAAATAAGACCTTCGATTCTTTTATTAGACGATAATCAAGTTTAATTTAAAATGAAGGTAATTGGTATAAATCATCTTGATACTTTGAATCCAAAGTCTAAGTATGTTTTACGGAAGTATAATACAGTGACTTTGCAATTGTTTTGTCTGTGTATTCCTGTGGCTAAAGTTGTTTATGTTCATCGTGAATCGTGAGCTACAGGGTTCGATTTCCTGGTCAATCAATTGGGTCAGAGGGAAATGCTACCTTACACACCAACATCTGTACCCCTAGCACGAAAAACTATCATAATCGTACGGTAAACGCATCTAGAAAACGGAGAATTGTGATTGGCCGCCTGCCTACTGTGAACCTACGTGTGTGTGAAGCCGGCCAATCACAATGCTCCGTTCTCTCAATACGTTTACGATACTCGTGCTATGGGTACTGAAGACCCTAGACGGCGCGCGATTTCAGTCGGTTGGAGTCTGACATATAACTGCCCCATGTCCGGGCGGCATAGGCATCTATATAATCTGAATTTTGAAAAAAGTTCAAAATCGAGAAATTTTTGAGGGTGTATCAAGACCCATTCGAGGAAATTTCCACAAAAAAAGGTTTTATGTCCATAGTTAATTCCATGTTTCAGAAAAATTATTCAGTTTTTTTGCAAAATAAAAATATTTTTCGACTGGAACACAGCCATAAACTCATATCTGTATATATCGTATGATCAACAATTATTGTTTTTAATTAAGTACGTCAATTTATTTACCCCTCTGAAGGTACACATACATATTTTTTAATAAGCCATCATTTCAAAAGGAATCTACAATGGTCCTAATCCGTCATACCAACAAATTCCTTCTCGTAGTATGTTAAGGTCACCTGTCAATCTGACATGGTGAGGTGAGGTTCACAAGAAGTGACTGCCACCTGACCTTCCCAAATTGCTGCAGGGGTTACCAGTCGTGTAAGGTAACACTACTTAGCTAAATAAAGCTCATTTTCTAAATTACTTTGCAACAATGAACCATTTAGATCGACACGATATGTACGGAGGCCTGGCAGATTTCTGAACAGTTAACAATCTGATTGTAAAATGAGGGTTTAGTATATTTGAAGCATGATCGATATTTAGACAACTCGCAAATCTAATATTTTAGTTACTATTAGGACACTTAAGTCCCCTAAATGCCCGAATGTTAACTAAAATATCACATTTTTAATCCTACTTAATAATAGGGGTTAAAGTATGATTTTGCCGTTTCATTGTAATAGGTACTTCGAATTGACATAGAACCTTCATGGTTTGAGATTTTTGAGTGAAACTTTTTCCACATGGTACCTATGTAGTTCTTCATTTAAAAATGTGCAACATTCGATTATCGACTTTCAGTTGTTTTTTTTATTCAGCTTAGACAAGAAAGATGGATACTTCGAAAATTCGAGTGATTTTTGAATACGAGTTCCGACGCGGAACTAACGCGGCAGAAACAGCTCGCAATATCAATGTTGCGTTTGGAGAGGGGACTGCTAATGAACGCACCGTGCGATTTTGGTTTAAACGCTTTCGTGACGGAAAGTTTGATTTGAAGAACGAACCACGAGGAAGGCCGTCCACACAGGTGAATAACAATGAATTGAAAGACATGGTGGAAGCCGATCCGAGCCAAACTACCCAGGAATTAGCTGCATGGTTTAACGTTACCTTACCAACAATATTGACTCATTTGCCTCAAATCAATAAAATAAAAAAATGTGCAAAATGGGTACCTCATGATTTGACTGATCTGCAGAAAGAAATGCGTGTTGAAACTTGTGTTGCCTTGTTGAATCGATACAGAAATGAAGGAATATTGGATCGAATTGTGACATGTGATGAAAAGTGGATTCTTTACGATAACCGTAAGCGAAAAATGCAATGGCTGACCCCAGGTGAAACGCCACAACAGTGTCCTAAAGCAAAGCTTACCAATAAAAAGGTAATGGTAACTGTTTGGTGGTCTCAGCATGGTGTTATTCACTATAGCTTTCTACGATCTGGTCAAGCAATAACGGCAGATGTCTAATGTGCCGAACTCCGAACAATGATAGCAAAACTAGCAGTGAAACAGTCCCGACTCATGAATCGATCTTCACCATTATTGCTCCATGATAACGCGAGACCTCATACAGCACGAGAAACCGTTTTAACTCTACAGGAACTGCAATTAGAAACTATCCGTCACCCTCCGTATTCGCCAGACCTTGCTCCAACAGACTACCATTTTTTTCGTGATTTAGACAATTTTCTATGTGATAAAAAGTTTTCTTCTCAGGAGGCAGTACAAAATGCTTTCACACAGTTTGTCGAATCTAGATCACCAGAGTTCTATCGCAAAGGCATAAATGACCTTCCTACTAGATGGCAGCAATGTATAGATAATAATGGTAATTATTTTGATTAAATAAATACGTTAAATTAAAAAAAAAACGAATTTCAATTTGTCAGTACAAATCGGCAATTTCATACTTTAACCCCTAATATTATAAATGCGAAAGTTTAAGTATGGATGAATGGATGGAAGTTACTTACTCTTTCACGTAAAAACTACTGAAAGGATTTTAATGAAACTTTGTAATAATATAGCTTATACATCAGAATAACACATAGGCTACAATTTATAACGATAACCGATATTATAGTGATAAACGACATCCACGCGGGCGGAGCCGCGAGCAAGAGTTAGTTAATACATAATTATTATATTCAACAACTACATAGGAGGTTGAATGTCAATCATTTTAGGTACCTGGGAATTGTAAATGCGGATATTCGATACTATAATAATGATTATTCAAACACCTTCATAATCTATTACATTTATAATATTAGTAAGATAAACATTTTCACATGAATTGAGAATTAAACTTTCCTTTTAAGGTAATATTTGTGATATTGCAAGGAGATACACTCAAAATGACAAGTTGTACACTTGCTTCTTACGTCAAAAAATAAAACATTTAAAAGGAAAATAAAAAACATTTTGAAAAATTAAATCAATTCTATTTTCAAATTGGCAAAACGTTAACGTAACAATTTATGGTTCTTTCTTCAGCACAGAACAAAAATGGAGTAAAACTCATTGCTTTCTATAATCAGTCGTGCGTAGAACCCGTGCTACTTGACAACAGACAACCACACTCCGTACAGAATGGCTAGAAAGTACAACAACATGAATAATATGATTTCAACTGGATGCAGTTACTTTTCAGTGAAAACGGTCACATTTTACATAATTATGTGAATATATACAATCACATGAGTTTATGTGAAGTGTCTGTAATATTATTGAAGCAACTCTCACTGGCCAATCTCAATTTCTAACTGAAATCGTATAATTTAAACCGGATCCTAATTAAAGTAATTAGTTTCAGGTAAGTTTAAAAATTTGTAAAAAACGAAACATCCAGATGCCAAAATCTGCAAATTAAATTAAATTTTAAATAGATAACTGTAAAAGAATATAATAAGCGCAGAACGATGTTATCTGTGTGCTTGTATTTTTTTAATCTTAAAGAGATTTTTGAACCTAATTTTTTTGGCGCGTTTAGAGAAACTGTTCTAAATATATTTTCAGTGTAGTTAATTATTTGCATATTTGAATTTAGAACTTCACACAGATAATATTTTGCCTGTAGTTAAAAAATATAAAACAAATGGCTTGTAGTTTAGATTATGAATAAATAAATTCTTTGTCTTTCTCTAAGGAATAAGTTTTTAGGAACTTAGTTGAATTATTTTTTTATATGATCTAGTTGAAATCAATCTTTGTTTGTTTTTCGATTGTTGTTGATTGCGATTAAAACTTTTTCAACTTATAGCTTGTCTCAAATATTTCTTAAAATTACTATGGACATTATCAAGTGTAGGTAGGTAGGTAACTTATGAAGTCTAGGCAGTAATTTAACTTAGTTGCGCCTGCGCAACGAGGTGTAAACGTAAACAGGTACGGCCCCGTTACATTTAAGTGTTTTCATACATAATAACGTAACTTAATAAGTTTTATGTATAATGAAATCCTTTTTTTTCTCTACGAGTTGGAATAACTGTAAACAGTCATCTATACTAATAATGCTGAAAGTACATACCACTTTATGCCACTCAGGTGGCAGACAACATAAATATTGTTTGAACGCGTCAATCTCTGTAGTTAGGAGACCGATTTCTGTGGATTTCAAAAATTCTTTTTGTATTGGATAGCTCAGTTCTTGAGGAAGGTAATAAACTATATAGCACTAAGTTACGACCATTAGAAGTCGAGCAATAATTTAAAAAAAGACGGGCAATAGGCAGGGTTTGCAATAGAATAGAACTACTAATAGAACATTATTGACATAGCGTGTTTTTAAAAAAATATAATGAAAATAATGAAGATACTTAATACCGATATCTAGTAGACAAAATGCTAGGCATTTCAAGATTTAAATCTGTATTGTGTTCGAGTTGTCAATATTTCAAACAGAAATGCAACATCTGGTATATTTATATAAAAAGAATCAAATCATTAGGCCCTAATCGAGTTCGCAGAACGGCACGTTCATATTTATGACCGTCGTAAACACTATTATTCTTAACTCCATGAGTGGAACGGAACGGAGTAGAATAATAAACTGTTTGGCATATTTCAAATGTTCTCTTGATACTTTTTTTTTGTATAAGCTGTGCCCGCTTCGTTCGCGCGGTTTAAATTAAGTTACACATTATAATAAGAGGCATCAGTTATCTACCAGTGGAAGGCCAGTCATAATCGATTAGCTGAGCAAACAGACAGAATGACAGACAACCAGACTTACAGATAAAAGTAATTTTGATAAGAGATTAATTCTAGTGGGGACCTGGGCATACCTAATGACTTACGTAAACTTTAAAGAAGTCCTGATCAATTTCAAGGTAAAAATGATGAAGTACCCGCTCCATTACATGGGACCGATACCATAGTCGGGGAAATATGGATGTTAATATCATAAATATTTACAGGCAAAAATTGTTCGCGAATTTATTAGTGTTGCCACTTCTGAGGTAGGTAAGTACTGGCAAAAAATCTGACTCCAACTTTAAAAAATAAACCAAATAATAAAAGGTTGCATGTTGCTATTTAAAACTAAATAAACTAATGGCAGACAATAAACTTGAGTTCAAATAAAGAAAAACAAAAACATCTTTAGTCCAAGTTATTACTGCTATAAACATCATTGAAACATTCTTGCTTGAAGTGTATACAGTGTTAAAATAACAGCCTGTTTTCTTGTTTGTTTTGATCAATCTCTGAAATGGCTTAGCCGATTTAGGCGAAATTTTCAGTTGTAGATCATATGAGGCGCAAATTTTAGGAAAGGAATTGAATTGCCGGGTTAAACATGGACACTCGTGAAATTGTAAATGGTATAAAAACAATTTGAAAATGGAGCTATAATGCCATGCAAATGTATTATGTTATAGTCTGTGGTACCAGGAACAAAATGTAATAATTCTAACGAAATTGCAAACAATCAAATTTGTTTACGTATTCAATAGTGTGGAATAAAAAAATATTACGAATACTCCTTTTTTAGACAGTTGTGTAAAAATCGCCGGTGGAACTAGAGCAAAGATTTTTATGCTTATTCTGAAAATATAAAGTACAACAGTCCTATGACCTCATTTGCCACCAACTGACATGTGTCAAAACTGACAAAAGTATAATTAATATCGATCAACTGACAATATTAACCGTTACGAACAAAATTTCCAAAGAACGGAGTAGCTGGCTTTTTATAAAATTTAAATTATTGTCCTTTATAAACAAGGTAGATTTCATTTCTTTTTTAAAGAAATGCTTTTTTTAACCCTTCTTTTTATATCACTTACAAAGGGGTTACCATGGCGTATGGATGTGAGCAACATCAGAGGCGTGTCACCACACGACCCTTTAGGAAAGCTTCTAATATCCTTCTTAAAGAACTCCAATATTTTGCAGTCACTTAACACACAGGGAGATTATACCACGAAGGATCGCTTAAAGGAAGGATTGCTTAAAGAACTGGGATTGTAAGAAGAAGGAATAACTGGCAACACTGTATAGGTATGGTCCGCATCATTGCAATATTTTTTGTCGTTTCATTAAACTCGGATTCGAGTGGCATCATCGATAAGAGGCGCATGAAATATTATTATTATGCAAAAAAAACTGTTCCGAATCGTGAATCTCTGGAGATTACGATAAAACCGCAGCGGGGGGCGACGCGGCGCCAAAAAATGTCAAAAAAAGACGCCATTGTGAATTTTTTCGGCGGGAATTTAACTTTGTCGAATATTATTACCCACGAAAGAGATTTGTGTTATCAATATCACAGGTAACATGAGCAGAATGATAAATATGCGTTCGCTAATGAAATGTGCTTGACAATTCGATAAGAAAAATGATAGCAATATAATAAATGCAAACTTAATCTCTGTCTGAATGCCTGCTATGCCTGGTCACGTCTGAACCGATTTTGAAGCATTATGAAGTAACCATGAAGCATATTATCGCAATGATTTTTGTAATGGAAACATATAAGAGGATGTTTATAGCCAACCTCATTTCTGCAGTTAGTGCAGTCTTTTAGAAAAAGGTAGTCAGAATTAGTTCATGGGTAGAAGAGTTGTGGAAAGCCAAGAAGAATTAGATTTGTAAAATAAGATTTAGTTATTAATAAGGTAATGTATGTGTAAACAAATAAGGTACAATTTAATTGTAGATATGTAGTAGTTAAGATGAAAAATAGAAATAGACTATTGTTTGATGGAACACACATGTTTTTTTACTGTCTAGTTGAAATTTGAGAATTCTTCATATGGAGTGCCACTAAATCGTCGACCTCAAACCAACCCCACCTGCTGTCTGACAGAATAAGAGATTCCAGCGCAGGCTTTCCTCATGGGGTTTGGGTGGTCAGATGACTGGTCGTATCCGTAAAAGAAAAATTAAATAATCATAATTATTATAGAAAACGGGACCGCGGGCTTCAAAGATTGGGACGCAAATAGGATTTTTTTTTTCGTCATTTAATCACGCCTTTATCCCTGGAGGATTAGGCAAAGGAAATTACCACCCACATTTCACTAATGTGTATTCGGTCCCATGTAATAGGGGGTGAAGAAGGAAGGAATCCTCGGATAAGGAAGAACTTAAAACTTGATGAAATACATAGGATACTATTAATTTCGAAATAAATTTAGTAATTTTCGACGAGAACGGGCAAGCCAGCTGTGAGTATTTTAACATAAAAAGTGGTAAAAAATTCAAAACTAAAACAATGGTTCCACTAACAGTACTTTATGAAAATGACTTCGGGAAAGTAATTAGAGGGCAGCTTGCGCAGGCGCATCGCGAACAATTGAACTGTCACAACTGGAGCGATTAGCATATGGAGAGCAGGGTGTGGTGTAATTGGCCAATATCGAGGTCACCAGGGTGTGTTATTACGTAATTATGTGATTGCAACAGTGAGATGGTGCTTATTGAAGAAGATTGTTATGGTACAAGAGCATTCTTGGGTGAAGCTGACCTGAATTTTTATAGCATTTTTAATTCTAAAGAAACGCAAGTTTTATTTAGTAATATCATCGCCCTAGCTGTATTATGGTCGGCATTACACGTGGGTTAATTTTTTTTTCCCTGCTTATAGTTATCTTGACACATATAGGACTACAATAGTTAGAGACGATAATGTACGCCAAAGGGGCAGTAGAAAAGGAATAGGAGAGGTCTAGATGACTCTCCATGTGACGCAGGAGGTGCTCTGGGCATCCAAAAACATTTGGGTATTTTCCTGTAGTTAAAATAAATTATTTAGCTGAACTTATTAAATTAAGAATAGAAAAAGAGTGAAAAACAGTTGCTTTGGTTCTTATTTTATCGTTCTTATTTATTTTTAATCGTCCACCCAATGTTTAAAAGTAAATGATTTGACTATTAAATATTATGACGTCACAATTTTTTCTTTCATACTTTTTCAAACAATTTTCCTTATTGCTTATACTGTTGATTGATGGCACTTGGTGGAACTTGCTACACATCTTCAATGTAAACACTTGTACTATTCCACATTATTTTATTGAATTCCTGACCGGTTTCACCTTACGGCATTATCAAAGGTTAACTGAATACATAATAATGGTTGTAAGCAATTATTTTTCTAAACACTACATTTTTTATATGTGGGTAGTTTTAAAAATGTGTATACCAGGTTCAATTTTTTTCCCAACATTTGGGGAAAATAATTTTTCCTTATTGTTATCCGTTTTGGCGTTTAGTAAAAATTAACTAATTTGAATAGTCAGTCAAATACCCAATTTCCAGGCTCAAATGAGGCAGGTAGGTAAAAGGCAGGCGGAAGCCCAGGGTGGAAACGCGTCATGTTTTTGTGTGCGCATTTCAATAGAAGGCCAGGAGAATTGCTGTCAAAACAGCTCAACGAAATTCAGAAGCCATTTTCGGTTTTTGAATAGATATTTTTAAATATTTCTAAATTAAGATAAAATCGGTGACTTACCTTTGTTCTGTAGAGCGGATTGGAGAAGTCCCATCCAGGTGCCACGAACAGATACCCGCATTTTGATATCTTACGGCTTGCCTGTGGAAGAAGAAATAAATAATTGAAAACATTTAGTCGTGAAAACTTAGTGTAGAGAATAGTTTGTTCTGGCTACTGGTTTTTTTGGGTGCAGCAGTGTACAGAAGGATAAGACTAGTTGAAAAATTTGGACTTCCAGGCAACATACAATTCCATTCCATTCATAGGGTTACAACTCTTTCCGTTCAAAAAATGATATTCTCTGCTCTGACCAAGAAGAGTCAGATATATTCCTTTTTTTTCTATCTATAGTTTTTTTTCTTGCAGCTATTTGGAATATTATATTAAATTGGAATTAATTTATAAAACAAATATTACATTAGTATGTAGGGTTAAAGTTTCAAAATATAATATTAGTCTCTCTCAAATAAAACTCTGTAATATATTTTTATGTCTAAGGTCCGTATTCCAGAACAGTTCAGTTGCGATTTGACTCTCACAATGACATCAGAACTGTGGAATCTGTGGTTAGACCTAGTTATGAATCTATATTCAAATTTGTACCTTAAACGTATCGGAAGAAATCAGAATGAAGCATTGCGATTGGTTCACATTTGGCAGGCGACCAATCGCATTGCTCCGTTTTCTGGATACGTTTACGTTACGAATTCGATTGTCCTTCATGATTGGGGCACTGAACTGAGTATCGTTTTGGAACACAGGTCTCATTCGATAAAAATACGTAACTAATATTTAATGCAGGTACATATAACTTAAAGTCATCATAACATGAGCACGAATAACATCCGATCTTCAATATTGTCAGCATTGTCACAGATGGGAACATTTTTTATAAAAAGCATCTGACATAGAACTTTTTGTTTTTTATAACATCACGACCTTCGCAGTTTTTTAAGCAGAATTTGAACTTTGAGTACGTTTTTAAGCTACCAGACCTCGCCCGAACCAATCTAAGGCTTGGTGCAGGCGTTTAACGATATTCTCACGAACTATCGGAACCAATGAATGATTTTTCAACCATTTTTAAACATTGATTTTTGACTACTCCACTGTCGCCTCAAAGACGGATATAAGAGTAGAAATTTGGATTGGTTAGGGCGAGGACTGGTTTTTTTTTTTACGTGCGGGAAAATCCCCACGGAACCCCCCCCCCCCCCCCTCCAGAGCCGGAGGGGGAGGTTCTGTCGGACTCGAACCGACTAAACCGCACGCCGTCTGTGGGTCGATGTGCTAGGCCGAAGGTGAGGTTGTCTCGGGAAATATCCCTCGCACCCCGGCTGACCCAGGGCCATTCCTCTCGGGTTGGCCCTCTTCGGGAGCGGGGACCACGTGGTCCCCGACTCGCCCCTGTAAGGCAAAGCCCGCGGGTTGAAATCCCGCCTAGACCAATTCAATATTTTTCCTATTTTAATCGATTTGAGTACCTTAATATTTAACGAACTATACCGTGATTTATTTCGCTACACATTTACAGTTGGTACCTATTCCCGAAGTTTCACTCAATTTTCAGCAGCCTCAATTTTACGATGGATTCACTGAACGATAATATCGAGATCAACATAACCACGATCAGTTATCATATTTTTGTCGAAGAATTTCATCGAATATAACGTGGGGGTACAGTTTAATCGCAATCAGGTGTGAAACACTGATGAATTCCGACCTAAGATGATGTTCCTACGTAAGACGAAAACCAAAGACGACGATTCTTGGAAGTTATAGTAAAAATATCATAAATCTTGATACCATCCGGATATATTAGTATAAATTCAATGCGAAAATTCCCGCTTATTTTAGATCATTGATAAAACGTATGAGAAATTCGATACTTTAAATGATTTAATGGATTAATTACCACAGAAAAGTAAACAAACAATGGACGTAGTACCTTTTTCTGGTAAGTATATAACACTTGTATTATTTATTATCCGCGTTTTTGTTATAACTAATTGGCCGATTGTGAGATCGATATGGTACGTGAGAAATTAAGGAGATACCTTATGTGTATTGAACTAGAACTAGAACTATTTAGTTCTACGGCACCTTTTGGAGACGTAAATTTAAACATGCAAGCAATACCTAAAGTAGTAAAATCTAATATTTCGCTAAGAGCAAATTTTCGAAAGTGCAAGACTTTCGAAAGATTGCTCTCAGCGAAATATTTTTAAGGAAAGTGCTATATTTTACCAATTAATGTCTTCATTTCCCACCAAACACGACCAAATTTGATGTGAATGATTCCACATAAAATACTGATATGGCGGTATAATTAAAATCCAATAAGCATAGATTCTCAGCTAATAATATAATATGTTAATATTCACAACGTCATTAGTACGTAAATTTGATAATAATTTAAAAACAAATTTATCATTTTAATTACTTAATTTAATGGAAGAGGAAGTGGTGAGCGATTTGGCTGCGAAATTATGTAACCTTGGCTAAAAGCGTAAACAAATAAAAAATGCGTATCTTTTTTTAAATTTGGAGCTAGCGTTATTTTCAAACTTGGAATTAGAGAAGAGAGAAAGCGCTATTTAATTAATTAAGTGCTAACCGTTGCGCAAAGTTTACAAAAATAAAAGGAAATTTTAAAATAAAGAAATGCATACAGAGTCAGATTCATTTAAATTATACCTAATTTCATTTTGAAGTGTGTTTACTAATTCCATTTTCATTTCAAACTTTTAACCATGGGCATAGAGAGCGTCACGGCGTGTCGGACGCCGATAGCCGACACCTTGTGCTGTTCTCACATTTATCCGATAAAATCGCTCCGATACGGCCATTTATTCGAAAGTATAGACTAGTTAGGGATGCTAGCGATGTAAAAAAGGAAAAATAGTGTATACAATTTTCGAACTTATTGACATGACATGCAATCGAGTTTTTTTCTTATATTCGTGATGAGCGCAGCGTCATCAATTACCGCGAAAAGACATGTTACTAGGAATATGTCATTAAGGTCGAAAATTGCTTGCGGGGCAAAACAGTGGTTTTTGCTCTGCTAGCCGATATCAAGCCGGACGATGTGTAAGACAGATATCTCATACATTTGACTTCCTCCGATATCGGATATCGGGACGGTTCTCTAGGATCTAAAAATCAAATGCAAAAAAGTGACAGTTCTAAAAAAATATAAGTATGTTGTTTTGTGACGCTACAGTGAGTAGAAAACTAAACGAAAGCACAGAATACATTACCAAACGGTACAAAAGCTTTCCATGTTTACAGGGTCGGCAGCACGTGTGTGACTCCCCTGGTGTTGCACACGTCCATAGGCCACGGTAACCACTTTCCATCAGGTGGGCCGTGTGCTTGTCTGCTACCACAGTTATAAAAAATGCAAAGGATGCTGAAAGATAATACTTTTTCTACCCTGATGGTCGCGTCGCTAGATCTCCCACAAGAAGAATAGCCTCCACAACGATCGAGTGATGATTCATGGGTCATCATTTTAATTCTCATTGCATTTTATCAATGCAGTTTTTGAGGGAGGCTGTATCACATTGCATTATAACCTAAGAGAGTCGCTATAGGGACGAAGACACTGGTAAGAAGGTGGCGCGAGATTAGAACCGTACAACGGATGAAATTGCGGAGCACAGTACTTAAGTGTAACTCATAAACTAGATACTTAATATTTCATTTAAGTACATCTAAATTTCTCCTTTTAACCATTTCTGTTAAGTCTGTCATAAACGACCTACTTAGAAATAATAAACGCTGAATCTGTTTTCTTAGAACATCGCCAAAGTAATGTCATCAGCCGTATTAAGGTTGTATGAATGATCATTACAAGCTGAGCACAGTTGTGCGATGTCACTGGGGTCAGTGACCGCTTACGTCACGGACAGTTATACACGCATTGCATGATTCGCGCCAAATTTGTGATTTCATTTATTTTAAACGCACACTCGTCATTTTTTTGCGTGTGGGAATGGGTCATTTGGTGTCTACGGAGTTTCGCTTCCAAATTTAAACGCATTCTATTATGTAAGATAAGGGAAATTTATTGATCTAGTTTTTGGGTTTCAAGGTTGAGTATACTGCACTCAAGCACGGTGATGAACTTGAATGGAACCCATTTCTAATATTAGCAATTTAAATTATCTGTAGGGAGTTAGGGTTTTCAAGTCCACTGCCGGACATAGGTCTCTCCTAATGTACGCCGTAGCACCCGGTTCTCCACCTTGCGCATCCAGTCTATCGCTGCTAACTCTTTCAGGTCAATCGTCCATTTGGCTGTGGAGTTCCACCTTTCATTTGCCGATTCGTGGTCTCCAATCTAGGACTCGTTTGCTCCACCAGTCATCGCTTCTTCAGTACATGTGGTCATCGTTATGAAAACAGCCATATTCAATTCCAATTCAATTCAATTTCAATTCCAACCCCACGGGAAGTGATTGAATGACTCCGGTATCCTGCATCACCGAAAAACGTGGGAGTAAAAAAGTGACTCACAAGTACCACCACACCACCAAAATTGAAACCGCAACATTGTGTGTGTTCATCATAACAGTCTGAAGAGTCCATGGCAAAAACACCCATGGCTAAAGCCGTATGTGTGTCACTCCCACATCTGTCATACCGTTATGGCATTAAAACGACAATACAAATCTATGCGTATCGAATTTCCGCAACGCGAGCGGCGCGCGCGCACCCGTTAGATCGTTATCATAGTACTCAAGCAAATTGAAAATTATTATTGTAATGATGACTACATAAAATATTATCTATAACGGCCTGTGCGAAAATTGTTATACACTGAAAGGGCGAGTCAAAATGGCGTCTTTATTGTATATACGTTCTATGACGTTGTGGATTCGCGAATCTTTTGTAATGACTTCATTCATTTTTTATCGATAGCAAAGGTTCCTTCTCAATTCATTGACTTTTTTAAGTTCGTATTTTAGTGTAAATTCTTAACCACGATGTCGGATTACAATGTCCTTTTTTTTTGTTTTGGAACGTCTATTGACGCGGTTTAGGCATAAGCCTGACAAGACATACGTGCTCAGGCACGATTTGATGCTCTATTATGCTGTCTTTTTTTTTTGCAAATGTTTTAACACAAAAATAAGAATACGTTTAGCCATTTTATATCTGTCAGACGTCCCATGACGTCTCACATTTTTTTCTTAGTACAGGGATTATCCATATTAAGATTTGGTGATGGGATCCTGGGATGATGCGAAAATAGTACAAACTCTTTAATTCGAATAATGCTTTATAATTTGATTAGGTCGATTTTTTCGTAGTTATAGCAATCAATTAACGTTTTTATTGTACCTCAACAACACCACCAGGTCCAATTAAGCTCAGAGCCCTCCATGTAAGTGAGTACGTAAAAAAACCAACATATTCGGTCCAGCAGTTTAGAAGAACAATTATTAAAAATACGCGCACACCGGAATTTACAGATAATTATGATCGTAAAAGTCTAGAGCTATTTATGAACACATTTAGAGGCACGCGACGAGACACATGGCTTTTATTAACAAAGGCATTTACCGTTTGTCTTCAAAACTAAATCATATTTTATATTCCCAGTTTTGGGAAACTGTTGTTTGTTCTTCTTCGTCGACTTTAATAGCTTTATTACATTCATAGCTGTAGAATACCGGTATCTTATAAGATTATGAGTAACTGAAATAGCTCATATTCTCCCTAACCCAGCTAGTCTACATTGCTTATGTTAGGAGTGGGTTGACGCCGGTAGTGTGACCAGGAATTGAACCCAGGAACTTTGTACATACCTGTTGCACTATAAATAAGTTGCAATTGATATACTGATATAGTGTACCCGAGGATGGCCAGACCGAGAGGACTGGCCCTGGGTCAGCCGGGGTGCGAGGGATATGTCGCGAGACAACCTCACCTTCGGCCTAGAACAACGACCCACAGACGGCGTGCGGTTTAGTCGGTTCGAGTCCGACATAACCTTCCTCTCTGGCTCCGGAGGGGGAAGGGGGGGGGGGTATTAGTGGGCATATCCCGCACGTAAAAAAAAACTGATGCTGAATCTTAAGGCGACGAAGAAAGCTTACCTATTCATATATACTGACAAAGGCTCTTAAACATACGCTTATCTGAAGAAACCCCAATAAATTCCCAATAAAAGAACACACTATATTAAGAAAATCCTCAAAAGCCGATGTATCCTCAAGATTTACAGCTTCACGGGATGACAACCAGCTTACTATAACAGTTACAACATCATAAAATGATAATATACCCACAAAAGCTTATAAATGATAATATGCATGCCTTCAAAAATCATATAATTTATTAGTGTTACGACCAAATATCTATTATAGTGAGTTAGCTCCCGGTTCTTCCTTAAAGATGGTCAGCCGTACTCCATATCGATAATAAATTTGTCTCTTGACAACCATAAAATTATTGAAGCATGGGACGGCTGTAATATTATTTATGGTTATCTTCACGATAAATAAATTAACAAGTGATAAGCGGTAGCGATAGCGATTTGAAAGAACTAGATCGATATTGCAAAGTATCTTTGTTGATTTATAAGTCCTACAAACAACAAGAGACTCGATAGTGGCCGTAGTATAAGAGCATGGTTCTTTATTAAGTAGAATTCGTGGATTAATAACGTTATATCAACTCGTTTGCACAGGCAGAGAAGTACGGCAGAAACAGCATTGTAAGTGCCGTTTTATACGAACTACAGAATTAATTATTTGCCTGGACTTTTCCACTAATTTCTTCTCAACTATATATGCGCTTTGATAATTTTTTCACTATCATTTACGGGCTGTTTACGTTATACGTTAATATAATTCATCCTAAATGTGCTTTTGATCAACTTGCACTCGTACAAAGCCTGCGCAGATACTTAACTATGAACACTATGATATAATCCCTAAACAAGTCCTTTTCTAGTTATTACAAGCTGCAAGAGAAATCGAATGACTCACTAATACACAACAGCATTT
This sequence comes from Eilema caniola, assembly GCA_949126895.1. Taxonomy (NCBI): domain Eukaryota; kingdom Metazoa; phylum Arthropoda; class Insecta; order Lepidoptera; family Erebidae; genus Eilema; species Eilema caniola. The sequence goes on from OX421466.1 coordinate 3,549,616, forward strand.
AGATAAAGAACAGTAACATAATCCGCCAATATCTCATCATTTGGACAGCGACAAATAGAGAATATTCTAAGTAGAATATTACAATTTATTAAAATAATACTAGTATAAACCAGTATTACGTTGACAACTCAGTTCATTCTATCAAACGCCTCTCATAGTACGATAAATACCAGTGTACCCAGACTTAACCTATTTTTTACCCTTCATTTATAGACAAATACACTTTTTCAATGTATAAAAACAAGGATTAAACACTGATAGTGCCCTGAAATGTGGTCAGCCGGAATGCGAGGAATAGCTACCTCACCTTCGGGCCTTGCACTGCGACCCACAGACGGCGTGCGGTTTAGTCGGTTCGAGTCCGACATAACCTCCCCCTCCGGCTCCGGCGAGGGTGGGGTCATTTCCCGCACGATAAAAAAAGTACCCTGAAAAGTGTGTAACAAACGTACGTTGAGAATTATTTGAATCTAATTGAAGCCCGTGGCTCTGTTCGTATGAAATTTATTTCGCGTTCCCGCTACTCATGGCGACTTATTACCGGGATGATAAAAAGCCTATGTGTTATTCTAGACTGTATATTATATATCTTTTTTTAAGAAATTTTAATGCTTTAAAATTGCATGCTAAATATTCAAATTGATAAAAAAAATTACAGAGCCTTACAGGGGCAATGTTTTGAGCACTAAGCTACTAGACCTCGCCCGAATCAATCTCAATTTCTCCTTCCTTTGAGGCAATAGTGGAGCATCTACCGATATTCTTACGAACTATCGAAACCAATTAATGATTTTTAATCATTTTTAAACATTGATTTTTAACTACTCCACCCAAATTTCCTATTTTAATCCAACTATACTATATATACAATCAAACTATACTATATATACCTCTACCTAATTTTATCTAGATTCGTTCAGCCGTTAGAGTGGTTAGAGCATGATTGAGAATCAAACATCGAAATATGTTCAGACACTTTCACTTTTCTATAATATTAAGTTAGATGGTGGGATATAAGTAGTACTCATATGTATAGTCACGCCTCTTTCCCATTGGGATCAGCAGAAAGTACGACTTTTCACTAACTGCGAGTTTAGCATACCTACCTACATTTTTACTTTTATTTTATGAGCATATTTGTACATATTCAGGGTTTAATAAACAACTATAAAAATAGTAGGTACGTTACATTAATTTTTAGAGAATATATCGTGTTGCCAAACACATAAAAAGTACGTCATATTTTTTGTTTGAAGTCGGTTATAAATAGACCTCAATGGTGTCAATTCCGTAGTCGGTTTATTTTAACTAAAACTAAAATCTCAAATATGGTGACCATATTAGGATAGAACGGCCATACGCAGTGTACACCTTCAAGTCACGCGTGGTGACTTTATCATTGTAAATAAATACTCACGAGAGATAAGAAATAGCTTTATTTTTCAAATTTAGCTCTCCATTTTCCAGCACAAAATGGCATATTCAAGATATTTTTAACGATGTTATTAAAACGTAGTCTTAACAGGACCGAGTAAGCGTTGGAAAGTTCCTGTCCATGGAGAAGGAAATGATTAATCATATTCTGTCCCCCGTGTTCCTGTCTCATTGGACAGAAATTGACTGAAAAGTTGCCACGCTTTCCCGCTTACATGGCCGTTCTATCCTAATATATTTTTTAATGGTGACTCTAAAGCCAATTCAGTTGTCATTCTGTTTCCAAAATCGATAAAAACTATCAGGCGCAAGCCGTAATTATATTGAAAATTATAGAAAAACTCTCAGATTAAGCAAAACATGATAAAATCGACATTTATTTTAAATATACAAATTTTAGTTTAGTAACAACAGAATTGACACCAGTACCTTATCTCAAAATCAATTTTATTAAGACCAAATGTTAGCTATTCGCCGCAATCAGCAAGAATACTGGTATGTAATTCATATATTTAATTAAAGTATAGGCTCGAAGCTATTTAATCTAAACCGGTACGGTTTCCTGGCTTCACAAATATATTTAGTCAAACGTATTGCTTCATGTAATTACTCTTTACTAAGAAATAATAATAACTAGGTACTGCCCGTGGTTTGGTCTGCGGTAAACACCGACTCCCTACCCGCGACCCACAGGAATCTATTCCCTTAGTAAGTAGTAAGTTACAAAAAAGTAAGCACGAAATGTCAAATTTCGTTCAGTACAGTTCAGCCATTTTAGTGTTCAGTTCTTATCAATTAAAGTATAGGCTCGAAGCTATTAAATCTAAACCGGTACGGTTTCCTGGCTTCACAAATATATTTAGTCAAACGTATTGCTTCATCTAATTACTCTTTACTAAGAAATAATAATAGCTAGGTACTACCCGTGGTTCGGTCTGCGGTAAACACCGACGACTCCCTACCCGTGACCCACAGGAATCTATTCCCTTAATAAAAAGTAAGCACGAAATGTCAAATTTCGTTCAGTTCAGTTCGGCCATTTTAGTGTTCAGTTACAAGTTAGGAACATCACAACAACGCAAAAATCACGACCCTGCTGCCAACTTTTATAGGCTACGGTAACCACTTTCTATCAGCACCACCCGTTTATTTACCTTGGATGTTTTATAAAAAAATTACACAAACCAATCCAGGCGATGTACCTAGTAATAGCAAGTCGTAAATAAATAGCGCAAACCAAAAAGGTTTAAAAACAAACAAACATTGTCGAACAAATGCCGCGCAAGATTGCCAACCAAACAAGGCGTTCATTACCGGCGGCGTCGTATGCGCACGCGCATAGCGCGTCCACGATTACTTTACGAAAGTGTAAATAATGCGAATTACAATTATTGATAGTTTCTCAAGCAAATAGATGGAGGTCGTGCCCGGTGGCGGGCGGTGAGGCGCAGGCGAAGATAGGGGGCGGTAGGAGGGGAGTCGTGAGAACTGGGCGACTTGCACTTTCGTCGGCGCGCGCGCACCTCGATGCGCGATAGCGCCGAGCCCGGCGCCGGCAAGTCTGCGCACGAGTCTAGCCCAACTACTGATTAATCACCAATTTGTGTACTTTACAAGACATCAGTACTCGGAGAAAGTCTTATAACCTGAATCAACCTAAAATCTGCGCGTGAGCAGAAGTGTGATATGGGAAAGTATCTAAATGGTTATCCTAAACAAATAAAAGATACAAAAGATGAAAATGACAATAGAAAAAAAGTGAACTTACTTTCTATTGAAACAGAATCAGATGAGACCATACAAAAAGTAATGACAATGAAACTAAAACATTGATGGAATCACGATTTTCAAGCAACAAACATTGATGATAAGACTTTGGAACCCCCGTGTGCCTTTGTTGTAAGAATAACGCTAGATAACTGCATGAAGCGACAAAAATCTAATTGGACGTTGATAGGTACTAATACAAAGGATTCTCCCATCAAAAAATTATGCAAATAACGATATCCAATCAATTTACAGCCGATTTGGCAGAAAGAAAAAGTTAAAATCGACAGTGACCGAAACGCACAAACACGAAAAGTAACGCCTATGCAAAGATTAACACATTCGATTCAACTTTTACATTCAACACGCTTTTGCTAAAACTTCAAGTTCACACATTGCCAAAGATGAGAATCATAATTATGAATCAACATAAAAAAAAAAACAACGAATGGTAGGTTCTTAGATATGTTCGTCGCTTTTTTGTTGCACTCTAAAAGGAATTGTATAAATACCCAATTATAAAACATATAAATACTTAGTTTGATATTGAAACTGATTCCTTTGAAATCCAAAATAACATTGTTAATCATCCAAAAGCAACATTCTATAGGTAGTATGATCATAAGACGTAGCTGAATACAAAAGTGAACCATAATAATTCCCACAAGCATGAACACACATCAATTGAAAGCAAGATGAATGGATTTCTAATTATTTGCATTAGGCATGAACGAGCTGGGAATTTATATGTGTTCAATAATTCAATTAACAATGCAAATTGTGCACTTTTGGAAAGTGTCAGTGAGGTGAATCAACTTCCCGTGGTTAATGTCGGGAGGCGTACCGAAATCGTCACGGAATCAGCTACCGACACAATTATCGTATCTAGACCACTCTCACTGAAGCAAAAAGAACATCGAGACGTAAAGAAAGCAAAGTCAGGTGCGCCCCCATTTCACTTTCCAATGACTTATCTCTAGATAGATTTTCGAACAAAAATTAACCTAAAGATGCAGGGAGCAGGGTGTCATTTAACTTACAGCACAGTTGTATTCTGTCTTCAAGCATTTCATTATCAAGATTTACGAGGAAACCCTTTAAAAGCAGTTAATTGCGAGTGTTCATTTCGCTTTCTAATGATTTGTGTAAATTCCGACTAATGGTACTGATGACATTTAATGGGACACCAATAGTTTTATTATGGATTATTATATTACAGAAATTAAGGTTTATTTCTAAATATATATATATAATAACAATGCCACCTTGTAAATAGTGGGATAGTAACTGTGTGCAATTTTGACATCAATATCACCGTTTACATCTTCATTGTGGATCGTGAGCGGCCATTGTGGCGTTGATGCGCTTGCGACAATGAAGCGCCCGCGCAGCCTTAATGACAAACCATTTAGTGTAGATATCGCGATTGAGACGTCGGCATGTTCTGACAGAACGCTTTTTTTGTCATGACGTGTATTTAGACTAGGAGATAATCTGAATCCGTCTGAACGGATGGTGTTCGTAATTGCTGATTCTCGATTATTGACATAAATGAGTCAGTCGGCTTGACCTCCTTGCTTTGATTTGTTCAGTTCTCCGAATGGTGTATTAAGTAGCAGATGGTTTGTTCTTTCTTTGGCATCCACACGATTATATTACTATGTAAGTTGCCATTCCGCAGGTATGTATGTCTTTAGCGAGTTTCACAATGGCCTTGCGAATATCTAGATAAGTCGCGAGACGGATGCGATTATTTATGATTTAAATGGAATACGTCATGTGTGTATAGTAATTTGTTTAATAGAGACCTTTATAGCTTGAAATGTAAAAGAAATGATAACCATGACCTTTGAAAAATATTGCGTGTTGTGTCTTGTGTTTGTGAAATGTTAAAGGATATTATAAAGTGGAGGTGCGTTCGGGTTTTGCACTGGACAATTTATAATAGTATTAGCTTTTGCCCACGGCTCCGCCCGCGTGGTTGTCGGTTATCGCGACCAAACATAGCCTATGTCCTTTCTTAAGGTCTAATCTACCCCTATTGAATGAAAGATGGACAAACAGACACACACTTTCGAATGTATAATATTAATATGGATTTATATGCCCTACTATCGTACAAAAAAGCATGATATGAATATAAAGATAGATGTCAAATTCATGAACTCATTTGTCTAGATTCTGCGTCCCGTTAGAAATTCAAAATTCATTTCCGCCTCATCCAGGGCCCTTGTCTGTACGCATTGTGTACCATAAATAGAATTCATTGCATGGCACTTATAATCCGTAGGTCGTCTATCAATAAATAAATACATTTAGCTATAATAGTTTAATTACAAACGTTATATCATAAAAACATATTCAATAATACAAAACCAAACGGGATAAGTACTGTAGCACACAAAACTAATAGAGGGACTGTTAATTAAAATCTATCGTCTATTATTAGACAAACAAAAGATATGAAGTTACAGGAAAATACTGCTAATGACCTACTGGTAGCTACTGCTAAGGCCAGGTTCATTCCACTTGAAGAACCAACCTTGATAATCTAGAATATTTCACTAAAGTTATTGATCCAACTAATATAATAAACGCGAAAGTGTGTAAGTATGATGTATGTTTGTTACTCTTTTACGTAAAAACTACTGAATGGATTTTAATGAAACTTTACAATAATATAGCTTATACATCAGAATAACACATAGGCAACAATTTATAACGATAACCAACATCCACGCGGTTGGAGCCGATACGAAATCTATTATATCCAGTGCTTGCAAGGAACCCAAACCTCACTTGAGAAACAGTACACCTGCTAGTTTTTCTTTCGGAGTTCAGGGCAGTCGCTCCCGTAGAAGTAACTTGTCATAACAGACAGCTAACTAGTCCACGGATTTTGCAAGGTGTGTACACGACGGTATTTCCGTCCAATTGAGCAGTCCGACTGGGGAAGTACCTCCGCCCTACAGAAAACCACGGCCATAATAACCTCGCATTGTGTTCCCGGCAGTGAGAAGGGTATTTGTGCTGTCAGTGGGAAGACCAAAGGCTATTCCTGCTTTGTTTTTTACACTGACGGCATAGAAACTCTCTCGTGTTTACAGGGTCGGCAGCACGAGTGTGATCCCCCTGGTGTTGACACGTCCATAAGCCACGGAAACCACTTTTCATCAGGTGGGCCGTGTGCTTGACTACCACATAAGTTGTATTAAAAAAAGAATTTAAACAGCTTTTCAATGACATAAAAAATGTTGAATATTAGAAAGGTTTTGTTAGAACTTCGATTGAAATGGAACCTTATTTTTTAGTTCTATGACGAAGCGCCAGTTAGTAAAATTAATAACCAGTGTAATCCAAAACCTTTGGTTTTAGATTTCACATCTATTAATTTGATAAATAAACCAAACAATACAGTTCAAACTTCATAATTAAAATCTATAGACGTCAAAATAGACGGGTATTGATTTGAACCATAAATCTACAATCTAGGTGCATTATTAGTAGCTACTGCAGGTTCGCACTTAGTTCCAACGCATTATGCGCCGTCTCACTCGACAATCAATCATAAAGCAGGACGGAAACAATTTCCTTCACAGTTATTTGTTCTGTTTGATCGATATTCGTATCGATATCGTAATTTGTTTCGCGTGATCTACTGAATCGATTCGATTGTTTAAAGTTGACATCTCACCTTGACTTGAATCGTGAACGACTCATATTTACGAACACTCGTAATGTTGTTATCGGATTAGTGGCATCGATTCTGTTACAATTGATAATTTTGTTGCAACATACTGCAGTTCACTCTTCTCTGCAGTTCTCTTCACGGAAAATATCGAAGATTCACCCGAAAAGAAACCCGCAGTTAGACTGGAAAAAGAGGACGTAAGACTCGTAGGTAAAAGCATCGAATGCAACTGGGATTAAGGCTAGAATGATGAAGAAGAAGAAGCTATTACTGCAGTTACTGGCCGCTTTGAAAAAAAGTTAAGAATTCTATTTGTAAATTCAAATTTTCCCGCGGCTTGTCATACGTTTGTCAAACATAACACACCTAATGGCCGACTGTAGATCAGTCAACGAGCGTATTGGGCCCTTTTTGGGTTACGTAGCCAAATGGCAAAATACGGAACCTTTATGCATTCGTTATATCTGTCTGTCTGTCAGCCATTTTTTTCCGAAACTATAAAAACTATGCTGTTGAAACTTGGAAAGTAGATATATTCTGTGAAACGTATTAAGGTTTTCACACAAAAATAGAAAAAAACAATAAATTTTAGAACGCCTTGAAACTCAAATTTCTTTTTCATAAAACCCATACATGTGGGGTTGGGTCTATGGATAGGTCTTCAAAAATGATATTGAAGTTTCTTTCTAAGCTGAATAGTTTGCGCTAGAGTCACTTCCAACGTAAAATGTGTCCCCCTGGAACTTCTAAAATACGAGAATGATAAAACTCAAAAAAATATATGATGTACATTACCATGTAAACTTCCACCGAAAATTGGTTTGAACGAGATATAGTAAGTGTTTTTTTTTATACATCATAAATCGTAAACCGCAATTTACCTATCATTCAATCAACTCAAATATAAAAGTTACAACGAGCTACAAGAACCTTTATATTATATTATCTGCTGCTACGGAACCTTTCATGGGTGTGTCCGACTCGCACTTGGCCGCTTTTTATATTAAGCAACTAAAAAGTGACGTAACTTTAGACTAAGAAATTTTCACAATTTCCTGTACATATAAATGAAAAATTGTTTATTTCGTCAATGCCCATCTTGCCAATACTTTTTGGGAGATGGTGATTGGCTGTTGACGACGCGACCCGAAGGTAAAATTGTTTATTATTACTGAAATTACCTTTCTCTATTTTTCCAGGGTTGCTAGAAAATACCCAGCCCTAGAGTTAGAGTTACCTCAAAACATCGTTACAAATCGCAACTGAAGTTCGAAGTAACACAAACAAATGAGTTTAATTGCCTGTCTACATAAATATATCAAAAGGATTATCAATTTCTACAACTGGTTTCATTACTATCATAGCATATTTTAAGTAGGTAGAACTTGAGTTTACGAGAACATATTTCTTCAGAGACAGGGCAGTTTCTAAAACAGATCTGCAACTGCACCATATAAATTAGAATTTCTCTGGATCGCAAGTAATTAATCAGCATTAGTGGTCTGGATCAAACGCGCCGCGAGAGACACTTTCGCCATTACGCTCGATAAATTGTCACGCCCACTTGGCGACGACAGGCTTCGCCCGCGCACACCACCGCTGTTTTAAATAACACCATATTTAAATACAATGTGCTACAATATTATTGTTTGAGTGTGTAGCAATTGATTTAAATTGGAAATCAATCTGTTTGAATTTGGGTGTCGTGTTGTTGTCAATTGGAGTCTTGTGGCGTAATATTGGAGAAATGGTAGAACTTGATGTATGATGACCATACATACAAAACCTAGTGTTAATTAAAACATGCAGTTTATGTTACTTATCTTCTATATATATAGGACACGCCAATTTGTCTTCACCTCGCGTGATAGTAAGCTGAAGGCAAAGTCTCAGGAAAGAGGGTCAGTCAGCTTGACGGCCTCATCAGATGCTTTTTCACGCCCCGCTTAAATATTGGTGGAGGCCTTGTCCACCAGTGGCATAAGTGTAGTATTTATTATACCTAAAGAACCATTGTTCGATTATTAACTAAGAGCGTTTTCACATTTATCCGATATTCGATATCGGTGTTGGACGCCGATAGCCACACCATGTGCTTTTCTCAAATATATCCGATGAAATCGGCCCGATACGGCCATTGATTGGTTCGAAAGCACAGACTAGTTAGGGATGCTAGGAATGAAAAAAAAGGAAAAAAAGTGCACCCAATTTTCGACCTTATTGGCATGATATAGTATTGAATTTTTTCTTATATTCATCATCAGCGTCATCTTTTATCGCGAAAAGACGCGCACTAAGAAAATATCATTAAGATCGAAAATTGCTTGCAGTCGCTGTTTTAGTGTCTTTGTGATTCGATATCGAGCCAATACAGTGGTGTCGGTTCCGATAACCGATATCGGGCTAGACTACGTGAAAGATGGACACATATGTCATACATTTAACTTCCTCCGATATCGGATATAGGGTATCGGATAATGTGAAAACGCTCTAACAAAAATATTCATCAAAAACGTATTGTATTGATGTTTGTAACGCTTGCAAAAGTTTTCATAAGCAGTATATATATATACTTAGGCCAATGATTTCATCAGAAGGTACTAAAGTCTTATGAAATACATACATTGACTCAAATACATTTTCCATACAAGCATTCCATGGGACGTTGAGAACCACTTTCTATATAGAAAATTATCGACGACATATCCAGAATCGTTTGATACTAACAGCATTCAAACTGTTGAAGGGACACGAACAAATGACATGTTAAGATATAATGGTCAGCATTCTATTGACATTTCGTTTCTTGTGTCATCGGTCATTAAATAGAGTCATGTGTTTGTCTGTTGTTTCGATGGATAAGTAAGTGACGAAATGACTATACGTATTGTAAAGAGAGAGCAATTTAAGATAAAGTTTATGACTATGAGGTAGATTAAAATAGCTGCTAATGTGGTTGATCAATTAAAGCTAGATACAATAAACATACGCTTTTTTCTATATGAATGAGGTACACACTTTTAAGAGCTTCCTGTATTGTCCTGAAACCTTTCATGCAAAAAAGATCTTAGATTTAAGATTTTTAGGGGAATATTTTTTTTTTGACGTAATAGCTTCTTTTGTACACTTTTTTTGTAATGGGTATAAAAAGTTAAACTCGCGTCAGACGTGACGTAGACGGCGCAGGGCGCTTTCGCGAATGTTTGTGAGTGTTTATATTACAGCGTGCCACGCGCATCCATGGATCGTGACAGCTGATCGACCGTCTTTGTAGTGGCCACACTGCTGTGTATTCGTAAAAATCGTGTATTTAAAGTGTTTAAAATATGGTAAAATTAAAGCAATTCGTGCAAAATTATTCCCTAATAATTCCAAAATATCAAAAATGCACAAGGTTAATATTCAAGTTTTCATTTCTGCCGGCACTCCCGGAGTGCTACACGTCGTTTTTTAGGATGAATGAGGATTCTTACGGTGTAAGCAAGCTTGATAGCAACCAGGGCCAACGCCACCATGATGATGGTCTACGTAGAACTACAGAACTTCGATATCGCTAGTGAATTTTGGACGTCAGTGCCCCGAGCACGTATAATAAAATTCGTAACGTATACGTATCAAAATAATGGAGCATTACGATTGGTTCACAGTAGACCAATCGCATTGCTCTGTTCTCTGGACACGTTTGCGTTACGAATTGGCATATTATTGGCAGTCGCTTCACGGAAAATATCTGATATCGACCGTTTTGTAGTTAGACTAAAAATTTACCTCAACTGAGTTGGGAAATGTTCAAAGGGATGATGATTAGATCCCTTTGAACGTTTTTATGATGAGTCGTATAATATGAACGTTATATTGATTTGTGGTTGGACCTCGCCTAAAAGGAAAGTTGAAACGTATCGACATCTGTCTATCTACAGCATTCTTCATTTTACGAAGCAATTTGCAATTAACTGAAGATACTAATGGTAAAACTTTCCTTTGATAATTTAAAGTGAATTTCCTTAATAAATATGTACAATCACGTTCAGAAGTTGATGAGCACTAAACTAATTTACAAAAATGAGACGCTATCTTGTGGCATAAAGAAAATGCGAGACTTGTTTTATGGGTGTAAGCTTGAGGGACACCTTATTATCCATATAAACATTATAAATGCGGAAGTAATTGTATGTTACGCTCTCACGCCTAAACCACTGAACCAATTTTGATGAAATTTTGTATAGGGGTAGATTAGACCTTACGAAAGGACATCGGCTATGTTTGGTCGCGATAACTAAAATACACGCGGGCGGAGCTGCGGGCAAAATCAAGTTGCATGTATTTTAATAATCTTCAGAAGCCAAATTGTTAATTATTTAATGTGAACTTTTAGAGCTGAGATTATCAGGATCTCAGAATGTATCAAGCGAATACTGCTGGCGACTGTATTTATTATAAGGAAACGTATTATATTGGTGATTGTAACCGCCGCCATTGGCTGGTGGTAGTAGAAATGATTTATTACAACGTTAAGACAGACAATAACTCAAAACTATACAGAAACAGCAGAAATTTATAAATTGGTTATTTATGATTAAAACTTTCTAACCAATATTAGGTGGAAGACCCTTGAACTGGCACAAATTAAACGGATCGACATAAAGTATGAAATATTTAGGGGAAAACTAAACAGCGATGGACTCAAGAAGTATCGAACTAATCGATAAAGATAAAAATGAATCGCTAACTATGTTGCTAAGCTCCAATGTTGAGCGTGGTTAGATGCTTTTTCATGCCCGCTTAAAGGGACTGTAGGAAGAAGGAGACACGTGAATTAAGAACCATTGTGTTTAGAAGTTGATCAAAAAAGAGTCTCTTTATAGATTTTTTTTAAGCTGAAGGTAATGTCTCAGGAAGTATGGTCACCATTACATACACGTACCATGTTAACAATGGAGGCCCTCATCTTGACTAACTCATTAAACGAGGATTGTCGTCGCAGACGTGATACCCACCGACCGATCCCACTAGTGCTGCGACCACAATCCCCCCTGCCCGGCTATGAACGCAATCTTACCGAGATTAGATTACTTTGGAGGGTGTTTCGCAATCGTGCACGGTGGTACCCACCCGGCCGAAATTTGTGGCAAATTTGTGCCATCAAATTTCTACCACCATATTATAATAAACGAAACAATAAACAACAGATTTATGTGATACCTAACGTCTATCGATAAGCTCAATATTGGCGTTTGATAAATTCACGAGACTTATCCCACAGACCCACAATAAATTTTTCCTCAGGTGTTAAATTTGAAAAATCGCGTATTTTATTGGACCCTCTGTCCTTCCGATTGTTAATCTTTCGTGCGAATGCAAACAGGTTTGGGTCATTTTTGGCGAAATCTTCTTTTACTTTTTGCATTCTTGTAACTCAAACGGCCAACCTTGAACCTCCATTGTGGGGTTACTCCTATACAAGTCAGTTTTATAACCACTTAAGACCATGTTTCGGTAGCAATGGCCTCTTTTTAACTTTTCATTGCTCTTTTAACTTGAAACTGTTTGTAAATTAACAGAGATGAAAAGATATGATGATGTGGAACTAATTAAATGGCATAAACTCGAAGAATCGGATCGGGATTCATCAGTTAAATAATTGCAATCAATTTAATCGAACTGGTGAGATTCCAAAATAGTTTTTTTTTTTATTTAAACATTAAGTACGATAAGTTTTAAGAAGTAAAGTTAGGTACTGCCATAGCTCGCAGAATAAGCAAGCTGAAGGGGCAACGGGCTGGCCACGTCTGTTGAAGGACCGATAGCCGTTGGAGTTAACGAGTCCTAGAGTGGAGACTGGGAGATTGAAAACGGAACGCCCCCTGACTGACGACCTGTAAAAGGTAACGGAGAGACTGGATATGGAAGGTGGAGGATCAGCAGTAATGGCGCACATTAGGTCCAGCAGGGGACTGCAATAAATTTATTGATTGAGTACAATGTGATAAGTTTAGAATTGATCGCAGTTATTTTCATTGGAGAAATCACTCTTAATGAATAGTTTTTGCGACTGCTGAAAGCCTTTTTTTCCTTTTTCTCCCTTTCCCATTCCCCCTATATTTTTTACCCTTTGTAGGCAATTTGCGAATGGTGTGTCAAGTGTTGATGTGTGATAATACTAAGCTTATTGTATAAAATGTATTTGGAGAGATTTTTTCAGAAATACGGTCTTTGTGCGTTATGTTTGTTATAACTTAGCGCCAAACCTGGATACTGACAGTGGGGTCGATCCATAAATGCGTGGATCGACCCCACTGTCAGTATCCAGGTTAAAATGGAGTTGCCTTGCAGGAGACAGTTTGTGAAAAAAATTATTCGACAATTAACTAAACTGCAGTATAGCTCGCAGAATAAACTACTGATACATTTATCCACGAATTATATTATTATTTTACACTTTATGAGTCTCAATGACTGTCTCTAGCAAAATTTTGTTTAACTTTAGGCGTGGGACCCACCAGTGAAGGTGCGGTCGCCCTTTCATTACCAACCATTCCGGCGGGGTAACGATGATTACTCTATAATAATACAGTACAATATTTCTCACCCACTAATTCTAAGGTCATTAAGATCGTATCAAAAACTTCATAAAAAACATATTGTTTGTTTTTTTTCTTCTTATTTGGGATTATAGAAGAGGAGTGTCAGAAAATCCTTGTTATTGGTGAAATCGGTTTATCTATATATAGTCTAGTTTATGCTTATATTATTTACTTAATAGTGTGATTGAATAAATGATGAGAATAATGCTTGATACATTGATACAGATATGAACATGGCTGCATTTTTCTTACATGCATAAAACATAGTTTCCTGCTCGTAATATAATCGTGATTGGAGTTCGAGAACTTGATACCTTCCTAGTGATATTCGCGCTAACTTTCTAAAAGTTTATGACTTGTCAAAAATTAACGGGAATATCACACATTGAATAAAGAGTATCGTGGTTTAGTTGATTAAAACTTTTTAATAAAACCTCGCAAAAAACATATTATTCGTATTTTTTATGTAAAAATGAGCGCAAAAAATTACATACGTTTATAGTTTTAATCAGCCACAAAACCACTAATAGTAAATTTATTTAACAATAACGACGTGTAAGTTCCTTTCATTGGAGTGCAATATTTATTATTTTGCCATTATGCTGATTGGAAAATACGAAAAAATAAAATATAAAAAAGAATAAAATATATTTTTATGCAGCAAATCTTAAGCTAGGTTCCTTATGATAAATATTAGTTCTCTAAATAGACAGCGGTGCGCGGGCGGGAATTTTAATGGGCAAGCATGTTGTGCGCAATGCGCGAGCGCAACTTTTTGTCTCTCCCGCCACCGGGCACGCAACAAATTGTCGTCGCACCGCATTTCGAACGTTTCTAGGGTTCAACGGGTTCTTGGAGAAAATGAAATGCGTGCTTCTGTGACCACTTTTTCTATCAGTGCGATGTATGTCCCAACTATTATGTGTGCGACCGTTCTGAGGATCAATTAAGATTGCTGTCTAGTATGTTATGGCGTATTATGGCAGATAAGAACGGTGGACGTTACGTGATTAAACTAGCTTGTTGGTGATTTATGGTTTGAGATGGTATTCTTACTATATTTATGAGATTTAAGATACTTTCTTCACTAATCAAATGACGTTTTGCGGTACTCCCTACTGTCGGCTGCATGTTTGTGTCGGCAGTGTGGAACTGCTGAACCAGGCTTTATTCAGGACATCTTCAAAGCACTCCTTCCTATTATTTGATTTTTAAACAGATCCGAGAGCGACTTCTGTCTGACTCCCTAACATGCACCTCGTTCGAACTACAAGTACGCAATAAGTGTAATAAAATAAATGATTAATCTCATACAACTTTTATAAACTCTCTGACAGACTGAGAGCACAAAACCTGATATATTTCCCGCGCAATTGCATAACAAATAACAGTAATACCCGACCCTGAATCTCACATGTGGTCTCCATTTCCGACACGCCGACCATTACGACACGTTAATATAATTAATTGTCGGTATAAAAGATTTACAATATTTCTACTATGTGATGATTTCTTTATGTAACGCGATTTTATGAGCTATTAGAAATTTTAGGTACCGTGGCATTGCGCAATGGCTACTTTCTATTGCGCGCGCGGCCGCGACAGATCGTATATAGAAAATGTTTGATCGCTTATGTAATTTATGATGTATTAATGGTCAATGCATTTAGGAATATTAGAAAAGTGTTACAGTTTTTATTACACAAATTTTAAATTTATTTAAACTTAAAGGATCAGCAAGTACATAGAGTTGATCTGTGCGATGTACTGTCGGTCAAGAACCTATGTACGATCCGCTGTTGGCAATACAGATGAGTTTAATGTTTCGGTAGGCTTGCATCAGGGCTCGGTGCTAAGCCCCTAACTCTTCCTGTTGATAATGGATGCCTTGACGTCGGAGATACCGGAGGAGAGCCCCTGGTGTGTACTGTTTGCTGACGATATTATCCTCGTTTTTGATAACGGGCATGAGGTACAGAGCAGATTGGAAGAAGGCTGGAGAGTGTAATCTTGAAAATCAGTATAGAACCAAAGACTGAATGTTCTGAAATTTCAGCGTTCTCTCGAATACCTACCAGTCTCCTCCAATTTCCGCTACCTCGGCTCTCTTATCCAGGCGAATGGGGAAAATTGATCGAGCAGTGAGGCACAAAAAAAATGGGTGAGTGAAATGGCAAAGAAGTGAATATCTGACATGACTGGAAATGACATCTTTTTTTCTTTCTTTTTTTATAAAAAAATTTAGCAACCGAAATTATCGAAATTAGGAAATTACTAATATTCCCTCTAACCCCTCCAACTAAGCTAAATTGCTTGTGCTTGGAGTGGGTTCACGTCGGTAGTGTAATGGCCAGGATTCGAACCCGCGACTTCTCGATCATAAGGCCGACTCCTTAACCACTAAGCTACCGACGCTTACAGGAATATATGGAGGAGAACGACATGTTGCTCCGACCCCATATAATTGGGACCAGGGCAAGTAGATGATGATGAGGATCGGCAGAAATGACGCACAATGGGAGAGGCCTATGTCCGTAGGCTAATTGAATAGTATTGTTAGCAACGGTTTTAAATGCGTTATAACGGGTTTTTGCTCAGTCTGCCAAAGTTGTTATATGAAGAGAAAACGGTTACTCCTCTATCTCTCCCTGTGGGCTTTATAAAAGGTTACTAAGGTATACCTCAGGACACGTACCTTTCTTGGACCTAAATCACGAGACACACGAGGTTTTGGCGGTGGTTTTTTGTAATAAAGCTCTTCCACCGCTGTAGCATCCTATCCTCAAAAGAAACCCCAGAAACGTGCACGTATAGAGCACATTTTAAGTCCAAAATCTATGTCCCGAGCAATTATATGAGTAGTCCGAAAATTAACAAACAGTTTACGAAAAAGTGCTTGCTTGACTACCTATAATATGAACCGAAAAACATAGTTATTTACCGACATGTGCTAATACACATCTGCCTACCCTTTCGAGGAGAAGACGTCGCGTAAAAGCAATTTTACTTTCCAACGTGTATTGATAACAATCATTATATTTATCGAAAAGAATAAATTGTATTAATTAACAGTTTGACGACAGACGAATCTCCAAAATTGCATAACAGGCATACCTCGTTAATATAATGATTTATGATCGAAATGTAATTGAAGTTTTATTACATACAAAGTCATAAAATGCAAGCCCCGGTGAGTTAACAAGCCGCCATTATCGTCTCAATAAGTATTTTTACCGAAACGTTTCATCACGGTGTTCATCTTTAAGAATAAAGTGCTTATGCAATTATTTTACTTGTAGGTAATAATAATCTACTTGGAAATCGGAAATTTAAAAAAACACCTGCGCTGAGATAAAGGTTGTGTCTCACCCGTGAGGAAGATAAAATAAATATCTCGCCAATATGTATTGAATTTCAGATTCTAAATATCAAATGCCGAATTTCAGATACTGATTTCCAGATCTGATCAGATCATGAATTTTTCATATTATTTATTGGAGTATTTTATTATTGTCTACAACGGCTTCCCATTACAGAGCAAGCCGGCCAGAATCAGGTTATATAGATCAATTACGAATTGTCGCTCACCATCAGATCAACTACGTCCTTGTTTATTACTAAAGTAGTGTAAAACACAAACAATCAAATCTGAAAAGGAAATGTACAATTATCCATATAAAGCTTCTGAACCATGACACATATACCACTTCGGAGACTGACCATAACAGACAATAGGGTGACCAGATTAAAAAGGTAAATGTACACGTAAAAAAAAATTAAAACACATCGTTAAACACGTTTTGTACGAGGTCGCAGTTTTACAGTCTTATCTTTGCTGTTAATCAATTGTAGAGAATTATTTATGTTTAAGAAACACTTCGGCTTGTCCGATGGATGTTTGAGACGCTCGTAAATCATATTAACTGGGGTGGCGTTAAACTGTAATCCTGATGCCGAGATAAGTGAGAAGGACAGCTAAGTATAAAACAGTGGGTTGGAAAGAGAGGTAGAATTTGACCTGGTGAACGAAAACTGGGTTATATTAGTAAATCAAAGCGAAAATTGGACAACTGCAATATTCTGTTGTAATATGTCGTGCAAGATAAGACTTAACGGAGATGTAAGACTTGGATAAGGGCGTCGCAGACAAACAAAAGGGAGGGCTTTCGTGTATGTCCTTCGTGTCTAAGCTTTAAAGTTTATAGTGTCTGGCTTGGACCTTCTTGGATATTCCTTTAAATAAAATTACCGAATGTCCTCAAATTCAAAATGACAGTGATTGCATCACGTTGGTAGCTTTACTTTTTAGTGTTGCCACGTCAAAATTACACTTTACAGTTTGGTAGATATTCCCGAGGAGGGCCAGACCGAGAGGAATTGCCTTGGGTCAACCGGGGTGCGAGGGATATGTCGCATGACAACCTCACCTTCGGCCTAGCACTACAACCCAGAGACAGCGTGCGGTTTAGTCGGTTCGAGTCCGACATAAAAAGGTAGATACCTATTGAGGTGGTACAAATTACAAGCCAATACAACCCAGGCAACTCGACCACTAAGGGTACGTTTCCATTAAAGCGGTAGAGTGGAGAAGTGACGTGTGGAAATCCACCAACCAGTCACTTGAATATAATCATAAACTAAATATTTCATCGCTACGCTCGCCTGTCACAATGAAAACGTAGCCTCCTAAACCGTTAGTGTAAGTACTTAGTAGTTTTTAACCTGACCTGAAATATCGAGTAGTGACATCACTAGCATTCCGTCGCGTTCGTGCCCCACATAAGTCATATTTCAGAAAAATAAATTAAAATGTACAGCCACACTATGGTAGCTGATTCCAATGCAAAACAACGTACGTTCATAATTTTCTTTGGGTCATGAAAACCACCATTATAAACAAATCCCCAAACGTTACATATTATGTGTAGAAAGTTTAACACCGCGATAGTTTATAGCTCTTCAAATTTTGGATGTGTAGAGGCACGTCCCTTTCAAGATGGCGCCGGATACGTGACGTTTGTAAAGGCGGGAAACAATGGTAATGGCCCGTTATGAATATTGAGGAGCTTAGAGATTGTCAAAGGCACGCTTGTACAATTTTCGCTGTGCGTACAGGTAGACAAATGAAATCATACTGGAATCCGTGTTGGCCTACTACGGTACGCACGCACACGCATGACCGTTCACCAACGATTTTGGCGCCATGTTTCTTGACATTCGAAATTCAAAACAGTTTTTTTATGCCTTTTGGGGCGCGTGCATACAGTAAATTCAAGAACAACACACGCATAGGTTATGTAAAGCCTGTTGGTATATTATGTTAATAATATGTTACGGTTAAGTAAAAAAAGACTCCGCGCTGATAATAGTCTATTCCAAAAATACTTAATTTTGTTTTGAGACTATAATACCTGGTTTATTTTTTCAGACTCGCATTTAAGCTAATGCCGTCAATTGAGCTCTCCAGTTTTTATTAGATATGTAGAAGCAAAGGCAGGAAAGCAGACCACGGGCTCTAAGATGAAAGCTTTGTATGCTGGTAGCAGCTATTGTTAGCATAACACCCTAGGATGGTGATGATGGAGAACAAACTACACTTTGACACTAAAGTATAACACAGTAGTCTGGCAATTGTTTTTCTGCCCCTCTAGACAAGTGGCAATTCATTGTCCGGCGATTGGTAGGAATAGAATGACGAATGTCTGGGATTTGACGTATTTGACAGTCGTTTACGCATTCATAAACGTCAAATGCCCATACATTTGTCATTCTATTCTAGCTTAGCGGTTAAGGGGTCGGCCTTACGATCGAGAGGTCCCGGGTTCGAATCCTGGCTATTACACTACTGACGTGAACCCGCTCCTAGCACAAGCGATTTAGCTTAGTTGAAGGGGTTAAAGGGAATATTAGTAATTTCGATTATTTCGGTTGCTAATATTCTTATTTGCAACAAAAAAAACGCAGGACAACAAATTGCCACTTTGCTGCAACCATTATTTTGAGTTGACCGCATGACCGCATACGGACAACTGCAGACGCATGCAGCAGATACTTGCACGTAACTCATTGCGGCTTCTCAATGGTCCGTTATATCCGTATCAAAGTTTAACAAGTAATGTAATTTAATTGCTTCGGCATCATACCATTAGTCTCGATTCCCCCCGAATATTTTAATTTTTACGCTATTGTAAAACAAAAGTCTTCGAGAGGATACGAAACGATGGGAATCGCGATTTACTTATTATTTTGATTAATAATATCTATAAAACACGACAGTATACACACGTCCTTATAACAGACACAATGACAAACATATTTATACAGTGATACGGCGCCGATGATTAGTCCAGTGTTTAGTAATATTTTCGAATACTTATTCAGAATTCAGTGAGTCAAATTCATTAGGTATTTATATTCCGATGGAGTTGTACGATGCCAGCATTCTGGGAACGAAGATGGACGCATCAATGTTTACAGGAAATTGTAATACATACAATGAAATTTTAACATAAAGTTTATCTATTCGCTTGGGTGTAGGCAGAAAGGTAAGCTATTTGTTTTTGTCCTCACTCTTCACATGCTTCTTCTACTGCCGTGGAAGCAATTTACGGGTGTTTTTCGACATGTCGTTTGTTCAATAGATATATTGCCGTAATTCTGAGAGATCAATCCCAATATTCCCAATACGCTCGTTCACTAACATTTACATACTAGCTGTTGCCCACGGCTCCGCCTAGCCTATGTTCGTCATCCCCTTGCATGATCTCCACAACCCATTCGCGCTATTGAAATATTGCAGTTAGACCAGTTGATGCTTTTAGGGTTCAAATTACCCGTAACGATAGCCTACGTTAAAAAATCCACTTTAGACTTGTAATGAAAATAATCTATTACCTTTATGTAGTTGTTTATTCAACTGTTTGAGCGTGATAGAGTAATTCAAATTCAAATTTTCTAATTCAAAAAATATTTTTTTCCAAAATGTTTTTTTTTTAATTTTCATAATTCATCCCCTACTGTGCAGTGCGTGACATGGCAACGACTGAGAAAAACTGCGAGAAAACTCAGTAGGAATCCCGTTTTTTAAAAAAAAAACATCGTCATAGGTACAATATTTTTTTTGTGTTGACTTAGAGCGACTTCATCCCAAGTATTTTTGTCATTCAAATAGTCTGAAATATTATAATATTGCTACACAGTTTGGCCTTAACAGTTGTTCTAAATTTATTTATAGACAATGTTCTAATTTCATTGGAAAGTTTATTGTAGAATCTAATACATTGCCCCATAAATGAATTGCTTATTTTTTGGAGACGAATAAAAATCCATACATCTTTTAATATTAGTAGGATATAACATTAAAACGTGTTTATTATCCTCCGTACTATCTTGAGTTAATTACACAGGATCTATTCAATTCTAATAAAGAACGGTTGTGGAGCAATTTGATGTTAATGCACATTTACTGTTGATTCAAAGTGGAACATTTACATTATTATCGGTCACGATAAACGGAAGATAGCTTCGTGAATCAACATCCTTTTTTAATTAAATCATCTGCACCTGTCCTTCTAGACCAGTGGCAATACGTTAATTAAATAGAATTGATTGTTCGATATGTTCCCGGCAGAGTAGAAATTGGGCCACCCCTTCTCTTCCCATGTGGTGTCGTACAAGGCGACTATGGGATAGGGCTGATTAACTTTAACATCAGACAGATATGTACAGCCCAGACTCAGCTTCAGATGCATGGCTCGAGTCAACAATAGTGCCCGGAATACGGCAATAGGCTCACCCCCTATTACGTGGGGCCGAATACAGATTGGTGAAATGTGGGTGTTAATTCACCTCTGCCTAACCCTCCGGGAATAAAGGCGTGATTATATGGATGTATGTATGTTCGATATGTCACAGACAACTATTTTAATCAGCCATTTAATTAACTGCCTAGGCAGGTAACTAAACGGCGCCATTCAATTAACGGCCTGAATGATATTTAATAAACTGGCTGGCTAATGCTTAGGCCATTCGTAAGATGGGGCACCACTCCGAAATAAGATAGAAAACTACGTACACTCGATAAAATCGATAGTATCCCACCTTTACATACAACTTTATATGTAAAGATACTACCGATTTGTTTACTGTACATACATACATATACTCACACCTGTAAAACCCTGAGGGAGTAGGCAGAGGTGTATTCACAGAAAATTTGTGATAGATTTATTGAGAAAGTTACGCAATCCGATTTGGATAGGTGAGGTTAGAAGGTCTAATGCGGGAGCGGAGCGCATTAACACGTTTGCATTAGCCTTCGTGTTTATTTTTTATAACTATGCCGAAATAAGAAATTTTTCTAATTGTTTGATTAAATAGCTAGGCAAGTAAATAAACGTCATCGATCCAAGCTATTTGACCAGCTGTTTAATCAACTGGCTGAACAGGCCGCTAATTGACCGACTGATTAAGCTAGCTGGCTGCGACCGATATATGGGATTGACATACGTTGACGACTCATCAATCAAACAACTAGTCTATCGTTGTCCACTGCTGGACATAGGCCTTTCCCAATGTTGGGATGCGTTGGCCTACTGTTGCCACGCTGGCCAGACGGGTTGGTACAGTGTTTTCCTTCTAGCGTCGTTGACGACTTACGTAAATTAATAGTGTAAAGGTGATTTTCCACCAGAGGGGCGAGACGAGACGAGGCGAGGAGATAATTGAAATCGCACTGACCCTTTTCCACTAAAAATTACCGCTCTAAGTCAACAAAAAAACATTATTGTACCTATAAGACGATGTTTTTTTTTTTTAAAGGGGAATCGTACTGAACTTTCTGGCAGTTTTTCTTAGTCGTTGCCATGTCACGCACTGCACAGGATGAATTATGAAAATAAAAAATAAAAAATTTGCCATAAATGATTTTTTGAATTAGAAAATTTGAATTTGAATTACTCATCACGCTAAAACAGCTGAATAAACAACTAAATAAAGGGAATAGATTATTTTCATTACAAGTCTAAAGTGGATTTGTTAACGCCTACGTTAACAAATCCACTTTTTGGCTATCGTTACGGGTAATTTGAACCCTATAAGTCATCAACTGGTCTAACTGCAATATTTCAATAGCGCGAATTGGTTCTTTGGTGGAAATAGTGTGGATTGACGAGAATATGCGAGGCGTGAATTGAAATATTTGTTTGTGCAAAAATGAACCGTATTGGTTCCTTTTTAGAGTATAAATCACCTTCAAGACGATTTTCCACTAGAGTGGCTAGGCGAGGCGAGGCGAGGAGAGAATTGAAATTTGTATAACTTTTCAATCCTCTCGCGATGACAATTTTTAGTGGAAAAGGGTCAGTGCGATTTCAATTCTCTTCTCGCCTCGTCTCGTCTCGCCCCTCTGGTGGAAAATCACCACTGGGATATTCACCGTGTTTTTATTTGAATTAAGTAACCGATATTTCCGAGCTGTGTGCGCAGTGTGAACATGGCGCTTGTTCGACGCCGAAATATCGGTTAATCAATACAAATAACAGACATGGTTAATATCCCGGTGAGTGTTACACTATTAATGTGAATGACTACATCAATCACAAATCATAAAGACTGTCAAACATTTTATTAACTTTAAAATACGTGTCAATCCATACATTAATTTGTTTGGTTGAATATGTGTGGTACTTCCACAACAACTATCAACATCCATGTACTATACCCATATTTCGCAAATTATGAATACATGAAATGAAAAATTAATTATTTTACATCACGCCTTTATCCCTGGAGGGTTAGGTAGAGGTGAATTAACACCCCATTTCACCAATCTGTATTCGGTCCCACGTAATAGGGGATGGGCCTATTGACTCGAGCCATGCATCTGAGGCTGAGTCTGGGCTGTACATTTCTGTCTGATGTTAAAGTTAATGAGCCCTATCCCTTGTCGCCACATGGGAACAGAAGGGGTGGCCCAAATTCTACTCTACTAATACTTTTATTCTACATCATTTCTTTTCAGGCATTACCGGTAATTACCGTGTTTAATGTTTATAATTATTTATTACAATTAATAGCTTTATTAAACGTAAACTAAGTATTTCGTGACAAAAACTAATTACTCAAGTGATTTTATGACTTAACTGATATTATATAACAGGATATTACAAGATACAGTACCTACAACTTAACACATAACTTAATAAAATTAATTTTATATAACATTTTAAAAGAAGTTTTGCAAGTTTTCATAACAACATATTTCATATTATATAACTTTAAGTGAAGTGATATAAACAATTGGCTGTTACCCGTAGAATTGCATTTGACGTCCTTATTTTGGAGTGTAAAATTTCGAAAATGTGCGATAATATTTCAAATATTTACTAAATTACGTAATGGTGGGAGCTGAACCGTTACAGGGTGTAATTTAAACTGTTACATAGAGAGGTCCGATGGCTTACACTGCTATTTCGCTGGCTTGGATGTCGGTTATCTTGACTATTGGTCATAACTCCGGTTCTAATTAACCAATTACGATTAAGCAAACGTATATAGGATTATAAGTCTGACCGAATCATTTTGAAGAAAAAGTTGCATCAAAAATCCGTCTAGTAGTTTTTACGTACATACATACATAAAATCACGCCTGTTTTCCATAGGGATAGGCAGAGATCACAGATTGCCTTTTAACGTCCTTCATAAAAGACAAATACGAGAATTACAAAAAAAAATGTTTTCAGAATCATTAATAACCTAAGTTTTTTTTTATATCTCCAATATACAGATACGATCGCTTTACAATTATATAATGTTATTTATATTTCTTAGAATGCTATAAGTATGCCCGGCCATTTGACCTGTGTTACCTTGGTAATGAGAAATATTAAACCTTTCCAATAATTTATGACTTTTGATAGCAATAAATTAAATTTAATATAAATGTATGATAACTAATATTGCTGTCTTTTAATTTAACTTTCATACTTCTCTTCTAGCAAATAAATACTGCACTAAACGTAATTTGATTATCTCAAGCACCTAGGGTCAATTGGCGAATAGGCTTCGGTTTTGACCTTATAAGTACTTATAACCGTTTCACACGGTGCAGAACAAAAACAAATTAAAATTAAATTACTATAAAAACAGAAAATTAGTACAATAAACAACAATTTATATGGCAACACAGGTATGAAAGTTGGCTAAGATTTAATGTAAGTGTTTACGAAGTGCGCTATAAAAAGATCACCAGTGTTATTGGCAACGAGTGCGTTCGCGAAGTAAGCTATTAAATTGCTATATCAGTTAGACACGTGACAATATAAAAGTGACAGTAAAAGAAATAAAAATCAAATGGGATTCTGAAAAATACACGCATTTATTTCTGAGAAAAGGGTGTTGACAGACAGACAGACAGACAACAAAGTGATCCTATAATGATTCTGTTTTCTTCATGAGTTACGAATCCCTAAAAAAGTGAATTGATTTTAAAATTAACTGAACAATCAACGCCTATATTGTTTACCCCCAAAAATAAGTACAGACAGCGTGTACCCCATTTTTAACATCAGCGATACCATCACTTATGATTCGTAATGACGGCTAAATATGGGCCTAAAATACCATCACGTAAGCCAGCCGAAATCGACATTAAGGAATCAGGAATGACGTGGAATTAAAGGAATTACTGGGAATGCGCCGGGGTAATCTTGGCCGAAATGGGCCTGTGAATGCGGGTGTCCATTGCACCTCGAATATAGATAATTATAAGTTGGAAGAAGGGTAATTGTGTATTTGTGTATTTTTTGTTCTAACTGTGATAAGTGTGAACCCGTGATGGGTTCGCAACGGAAATAATACCACTGGTAGTTTCAAAGGTATTATTTTATCTCTATGATACATAATCTCTTACTAAAACATTATAACAATGATAAATATCAAGTTGACTCACTAAAGGTGGCAAACAGGCTACGTTGAAACTTAGATTTGGCTACGGGACAAGTTTACTTGAAGCCAAAAGCCTGAGTGAAGTCCAAAATATTAATTAAGGTCAAATTAAAGTTTGTACATTAACAGTGTTAACTACTATAAATGATGTAATGGAAACTGAGTATCAGCAAAGTTGAAGGTCTAATTTGACGGCCAGCAGATTATATTCACAATTCAAGAATCTTAGCATTCATGGCAGCAACAACCTTCTGATCCAACCCCAACTGAAACTTGCGCTAAGACCTCATCCAACAATAGAAAAATCACTATCAAAATGATAAAAAAAAGAATTTACAAACACCTTGCTAGCTCTAAATACCTTAAATATTTGCCAGTCTCCAATTAAAAGAATAACAGTTCTTTAGCAAAGATTTATCATCATATATTATAATAACGATTTATCCAAAAAAGACGTACCGTACGTACTAGTGGAATAGAGCTCACTTTATTTTTTCGATCGGCCGAGCCTGGGGCTGCAATTAGCCGTCGATTTGCGTACGCCTGCGCCCGCGCAGCCGACGTCACGAACGATGTGCGCGATCGAGATCGATCGGCGATATGTGAGGCCGTTTGAAGCTGTTAGATGAGATGTGTGGTGGTTTTTTTTTGTATCTAATGTTATTTTTGTCACTATTTCTTGCTATCTGGATTGGAATGTTGGAGAAACTATTAAAGCTATTCAAATCGATTTAGGTTGGAAAAAGTAAATGCTCGGACAGGTCTTGAGCCCACAACCGCCACCACAACCGGTCTCTTACAACACTTACACCTCAAGCTTAGCTCAGCTAAGAATCAGCGATCAAAACCCAGCCCCTCTAGACTAGTGGCAATTCGTTGGCATAGAATAGAACTTCAAATGTATGAGATTTGACGTTTATGACATGCCTTACCGACTGTCAAATACGTCAATTCCTATGGCCAACGAATTTCCACTTGTCTAGAGGGGCTGTTAAGGACTGGTCGCTGGTACAATTCCGGTGTCTTTTTTTTTACGTGCTGGAAATCCGCAGCCGGAGGGGGTGGTTATGTCGGACTCGAACCGACTAAACCGCACGCCGTCTCTGGGTCGTAGTGCTAGGGCGAAGGTGAGGTTGTCATGCGACATATCCCTCGCACCCCGGCTGACCCAGGGCCATCCCCCTCGGTCTGGCCCTTCTCAATTCCAGTGTCAGTAATCACTTTTCCAAAAAAATCGATTGCGATATAAAATTGTAATGTTAAGTTTCATGAGTTTGATTATAAAATATTCCGATAACTTGAAACTGAGAACCTTTCATATTAAATAAAAAACCGGTCAAGTGCGAGTCCTTCGATTCCATACTATTGCCCCCCCTTGAAATCGCGCTGATTGTATGGGAATCCCTTGAATATATATTTTATTCTGCTTTTAGTATTTGTTGTTATCATGGCAATAGAAATATATCATCTATGAAATGATAGCCGTTCATGAGACACGGCCTAGTGACAGGCAGACAGATAGACGGACAGTGGTTACTTACAACTATATGAGTACTCTAATCACCAATATTAAATTGGAATTTTGGTATTTGGATTATTTTGAGTACTTTTGTTAGCAACATTTTAATCATGCTGACACATAATAAGGTTCCGTAGTTACCCTATCTGTTCGTATCCCTAAAAAGACAATAAGTTATAACATTAGTGTCACCTCATCCAAGAAAAAATTCACACGGTTCCAAAAATGTATGCATTTTAAAACAAATAAAGCACCTCGTCGCGTCTCATGCGAAGTGGGACGAATTTAAATTTTTAATATATTGTGAGAAGAGTGTTTTATACAATGAGAAGTCTTATTCCGAATATTGCGGAGCCCGTTACGGGAGCGCCATAAGACGATGTTCATACCTGCAACAAAAAAAAAGGTATTAAGTAAGTATAATACTTTATGAAGACAGTATTTATGTTTGTATTATACAGGAGAGTAGGATATACGTAATTGTTGCGACAGAAAAAAGAAGGTTTCAATTCTGAATGTGTTGATACTAAATCGCGTGTTAATGTTTACCCTACGGAGTCAGTAGCGTGTCATTTTTATAAATATTTTAATTTTATTGAGATGTTTGTTATATGGAATAAGTTTATGTTTTGTTTGCGTGTGCTTAGAAGTCTTGGGTTCGATTTTAGAATCGGGTTGAAATGTTTTTAGATTTCTTCCGTGCAATACGATGGACTTTCTTGATAGAAAAAAAAACCGGTAAAGCAATTTCATTTATTAATTCTTTCAATAAAACAGGTAATAGAAGACCTGCAAGTTTTAAACACATTTAATTATTAACTCCTAACCAGTTCTGTAGAATTTGCAGCCCGCTCTAGTTACTCTTTCAGATCAGGTTGTAGTCATCTAATGAAGCAATCATAAGTAATACGAAGACAATGATATTTACCATCATAATATTTACCGACATTGTGAAATTTAAGTGCTTTGTTGACAGATGGATATATGGACGGCATCTGATTACTCCTGATACGATCAGATATGGAGACACAAGTGTTGAATTTCGGAATTCTTGGTATTGTTTAGCAGAGCACCGTTTTTGCAGGTGGTAGCCTTGCATTTCCCAAGTCGATAGGAAATAACGATGTTATTATATAATATAAGAATTTGATGTCGAATCTCACTTACGGGAGGGAGGTCGGACACGACGGTATTTCAGTCCAATTGAGCAGTCCGACTGGGGAAGTACCTCCGCCCTACAGAATACCGCGGCCATAATAACCTCATGTAGTATTCCCGACGGTGTGTAGGGTAGCCAGAGCTCACTGGACAGTTTTTATGCTGTCAGTGGAAAGACCAAAGGCTTGTCCTGCTTTATCTTCTACACTGACGGCACAAAAACTCTCTGTGTCTACAGGGTCAACAGCACGAGTGTGACTCCTCTGATGTTGCACACATCCATAGGCTGGGACTTTGGGAATGACCGCGGAGCTCTAACCACGCCATTGCCTAAGCGAACGGCATTGTTCGATTGCATACTTTTTACATCTGAATGCAAATCCTTGTTTGCATCCAACTTCCAAAGCTTACACTTTGAAGCCCAGGGTGCGCTCTCATACAACGTGACTATTACGTGAGTACCTAACTACCTAACTCCTAATACCCAGACGAAAACCTGTACCAGACCATCATTATTAGCTTGATCCGCAGGTGCAGCGGCATACAGTTACCTGCTTTATAACCTTGCTAATTATAAACTTCTTAGCATAAACAATTATAAAAAACGATTTTTAACAACAGAGAAAAGTAGAAACTTATTAATAAAAATGCACAGAATACCTTGTGATAAGTAATTGCTTCTGCGTATCATTGAATTAACTGACTGTTTCGAACCAGTTGCTTGCATACTGACCTTTAGAGCAACTTTTTACTTTGCAGTAAAATCACTGCCCATCATTGCAACTGCATTCCTCATACACTATATTAATAATACTTACTCATGACCAGCTGATGGTGGTTATCAGGATGTGGTTAATCACAACTTTTGGGAATATCTGCGGTTCTGTTCAAACGATTGCGATCAAACTTGCGTAAGATTTTAAGTCTAACCAAGGCCTTTCAACAAAATGAGGATTAACACGTAATTTGACGTTATGGACATACGATAGTGACTGTCATACACGTCAAAATAAAGTGTCAATTCCATTACATTCATAATCCCCCTAAAATTCAACCACACGTCCTGATCGTCCACCCGAATCTCGTGGGGGGCGGATACACGGCAACTAATTTACTGGCGTGGCTAACGTGGCTCTGGTACACTTGACATTGCGTCTCGCCATTAATAATATTATAATACATTTTAATTTAGATTGTCAAAATTGTGGCGCATTGCTGCAGAGTCCATTTTGAAGAAGTTTAAGTACATTATGCCGGCCAACGAATTACCATTTGTGTAGGGGAATTGTAGTTTTTGCGTATATCGCGAACTAACATACAAGAATTCCAGAAAACCCCACTGTAAGCCGGAATATATGTCGCCGCCAACTGGCTTAATCAGCCGTACTATTAACTGCCTAGGCAGTTAACTAAACGAGGCCATTCAGTTAACGGCCTGAATGGTGTTCAACCATTTTATTAAACGGCTAGGCAAATAGCTTGGATCGATGACGTCTAACTAGCCTGGCCATTTAATTAAACAGTTAGAAAAATGACTTATTTCGGCATGGTTATAAAAAAAAAAACACGACGGCTTAATGCCTTCTAACCTAACCTAACCAAGTCGAATTGCGGAGCTATCACAATAAACCTATCATTTATTTACTGTGAATACACCTCTGTCTTCCCCTTCGGGGATTTACGGGTGTAGACGGCTGAATGTCATCCAGGCCGTTAATTGAATGGCGCCGTTTACTTTAACTGCCTAGGTAGTTAATTGTACGGCTGATGAAGCTAGTTGGCGGCGATATATATACTGATTGACTCGATGAGGCTCTATCGCAAGCTTTCCTTTAGAGATTCTAGGTAGATAATACAAAATCTAAATTAAACGGAAGTCCTAACGACTACAGCGATCCAATCTAAGAAGCTGATCAAAAATGGGCGAGTACTTATCAGTTTTGACATCTGTCACTGCTATGATAACCTGTTATAATTGAATTCATTTCATAACTGCATTGAATCATTGCCATATTCAGTAACAAGTAGCGCTTAATCGTCCACCTGACCAGTCCGGCTTGATATGGCAACATTTCGATATCGCGATCATTAATCCTGCTAGTGACCTCTATCGGAGATTAGCTTGCAAGTTTGTGACAGGTATGAATGTTTGACAATAATGTTTCATCATTTTAAAAGGCCATCAGATCCTTTAGAACAGATGTTCGCAATTTCGGTATTCAAGAGCGGCTTTCACCAGTGCTATGATCAAGTCGAACCAATAATATTCAAGTATATTTGTATACGATGCTATTTAGACCCAAATTCGTTTAACTAGCTTGTAGTGTAGGTTCTAGAATAAATATAAACATACGTAGATATATTTTCTTTAAAGAAACACCAAGATCAATGCACAAAGACTATTTTTTACATAACAATGTGCGGGAATCAAACATGTGCCATGTGCACTCAACCTCACCAATGAATTTGATTACTTAAAACGCGAGAACCCAGTGAACTCAAGTAGGCGGAGGCCAAGTTTTTTTTAAATATAGGACACATCAATTTGACCATAACACCTCGCCTGATGCTAAACTAATGGTAAAGTCTCGAGAAAGAAGACAAAAAAAACTCCCGTCCTCTCAACCATTCTCGTCCTTCACCTCCCAAATTCTGGTGTTGCAATCATTCATAGACCACAACCATTACTCGACAGTGTGGTCGTTTTACCTCAATTTAGAGTTAATATTATCATTTTAACTATTATTTCGTTCGTATGATATTGTGACATTACTGTACTAATCTCAAATCTGACTAAATAAGGTAAATTGGGACAGTACAGTTAGTTGTGACAGACATTTTGGTCAACTATCAGCTTGGCGAAGGTAATTGAGATTTGAAAGTGAGCATGTGTTGATTAAACGTGTTGAATGGAAAGCGCTGTAAATAGTAAGGGATGGATTTATTTTTCATATTTCATGTTCAAAATGGTGGCAAAACCATTATATTTTTTTTATTTTTTATTTATTTAACAAATTACATAGTAGGATATAATTACAGTATGGTAGTATCAATAAACCACTAAGGTTTGTGCTAATACTACAAGTAATATAGTTCAAAACACGTAGGTGGTACACAATTAAACAAAAAACAAAATAAGGGCTACAATAACTACATTACATGTTCTGCAGAAGGTGGGATTTCAGTTTAATCCTAATATTAGTCGGTGACATTATATTTCTTAAATCGGAAGGTAGTTTGTTTACAAAACGAGGGAGCAAATATGCAGTCGTACGCTCGCCGTACATATTATTAGCAGGTACCGTCCACAGTTGATTTCGAGCGACGGCCCTCGTGTATACAGGATGTTGGATTTTATTTTGTAATTCATCATTAAAAAACTGTTCCTTCAGTAAACTATATTTAAATTGTATTTGTACAGGTAGAACATTACAGTGTTTAAATAATTTATGTTCGTCATTTTGACATTGGTCTTGATATTTCTTGACACTATATTTTTTAGTATTTTCACTTGTAGTTTATAAATTTGATTGAGATAAGTCTCGAACGTGCGACCGTAGCTACTGATCGATATGTAACTGTTCGAAGTAGACTGATTAGCATCATGTAACCAGAAAAAGAATTAGCTAAAATAATTTTGCTAAATCAAAAGAATTGATCTTAAATGTGGAACGGCACTGATGTCAGCATTCTGCAAATGTTACCTGTCAGTAATGATGTGAATGAATTTCACGACGTATTATGCATGTAAAAACATACATCCTACTAATAGTATAAACGCGAAAGTTTGTAAGTAGGTATGGGTGGATGGATGAATGGATGGATGGATGGATGGATGGATGGATGGATGGATGGATGGATGGATGGATGGATGGATGGATGGATGGATGAATGGATGGATGAATGGATGCATGGATGGATGAATGGATAGATGGATGGATGGATGGATGGATGAATGGATGGATGGATGGATGGATGAATGGATGGATGGATGGATGGATGGATGGATGGATGGATGGATGGATGGATGGATGGATGGATGTTTGTTACCCTTTCACTTAAAAACTACTGAAAGTATTTTAATGAATCTTTACAATAATATAGCTTATACATCAGAATAATACATAGGCTACAATTTATAATGGTAACCGATATTATAGCGATAACCGACATCCATTCGGGCGGAGCCGCAGAATAAAGCTAGTAGGATTTTAAAAGTTACATTTGCAATTGGTAGCATGACAGCAGTTTAATTATTGACCTGTTTTAAGCGTTCATGGTACGACCCGGTCAGATTTTCACTGCCTTTTGGTCAATAATCCGTCGCCGGCACGTAAGTAATCTGATCTCGAAATTTTCATATTGTACCAGTTTTTTTAACATTTTGACTGGCCTGAATTGTGTTGTGGATATAGAAAGGTTCCAAAATCGAGGTAGCTTATAATACAGTTACGGTAAATATTGTTAAGTGTATTAATCGGTATATTTATATTACTAAGGTAGCAAAAAAACGATAATAGGTCCAGTGTGTTGAAATAGAGAATGAACTTTTTGATTGTAGTTATAAAAATGACGATTAATATCGAAACTCTACGTATTGAAAGCATCGGTAGCTTAGAGGTTATTTTCTTCTGCTAATTTTCTTTAAAAAAACAGTTAGGAGTATCATGGAATGTGTTCATATTTCGTTCAGTATGTTTTTAGTCCAAACGAAGTGTTACGTACCGTCTTCAGACTTGATTTCGGGATAAATTTATTCCATGGTATTAATTTAATGAAATTTTGAGCCACAACTTTGCAAATGTATTTAATGGTGGGCCTTCAGACACAAAGGGGCCGCTGAAGTGATAAATTACAGTAAATTGCCAATATACCTATCAATTTTCTGTGTGAATATGAAAGAGTTGAATCACCAGTAAGGTTCACCGAGCTCCATCACCCCTATAAGGTAATTGTCTCCAAAATAAGAACTCCACGAGCCACCTGAATAAGTATGGCGTTATTACAATATTTTATAAAGAAAGCTTTCGCGGACTGGGTCAAGGGCCAGGCCATTTAAATAAAAGTTGCCAAAAGAGATTAAGTTATATCCGTCATTAAGAAAAGTAACGTTATCTTTACTATGGTGGTTTTTATTTTGAGGTTTCTGTACTTCTAGTTCCAGTAAAGAAATGCCCACACCCATCTCTTAGAGAGTTTTCACACTCATCCGATATCCGAAATCCGATATCGGAGGAAGTCAAATGTATGAGATATGAGTCTGTCTTTCACAATAAAAAGCAATTTTCGACCCTAATGACAGTTTTTTAGTTATATCTTTTCGTGTTAATTGATGACGCTGATCACGAATATAAGAAAAAAAAAACTCGATAGCATGACATGTCAATGAGGATTTTTCTTTTATTTCATCCCTAACTAGTAGTTTATCAGATGAATGTGAAAACGCTGAAAACTATGGTTGTCGTTGAAGGTGACTAATAAACAGAGGTCTGTGTAAAAATCAACTTAAAAACTTTTGAAAAATAATGATGGGTAATTTCAAACAGCTGTCTTGAGACAGATATTTTGGACGTCTTTTTCTAACACAAAGATAACATAAGGGGGAGAATTAAAACTGTACGTTTTTAAAGGTCACCTCCTATACTATACGACGGATAAATAGTAAAAATAGGCACAAATTCAATTAATTTTCGATAGACTGCGACATGATAGCCTGTCTTTAATAAACCTCTAAAAAAAAACAACAGCTCATGCCTAGGAAAGTAATAACAATTTTGCCTGCTTAATATGTAGAAGGAGCAGGATCTGCGCCGGCACATTTGTCCCGCTAATGGTGTTGCCAATGATTTATGGGAAACGATTAACTTGGCGTCGGTATATTCTCGAAAAGTATTAACAGTACTAACGATATTATCGCTCGGTGTATGGGCCCCATTATTGTCTTGGGGCCCAAGGCAACCTCAACTAAACCTGCTGATTGATAGACGAGCCTTTGGCACAAGACGGGGGCGAGTTAGGGCCGGCGCTCACTGCCGGCATGGCACGGCATGGCACGGCAGATTGTGCTGCGGAATCCCGCGGCGTTCCGTAGCATGCCGTGGCATCCCGTGGTATCCCGTGGCATCCCGTGGCATGCCGTGGCGTTCCGCTGAAAGCCCAGTCACTCTGGCGTCAATCAGTTTTGCTCCACGCGCATTCGAAGTTGGTTGTGTCGTTATGGTTAGGGAGAGTCAAAAAAACGCGCGTGTGCCAGTGCATCTCTCCCTTGCCCCCGCGCACCGAACGAACTGCGCCCCAGTAACCGAAATGACCGCTGCACAAGTTACAACCTTATTTCAACCTGCTTAGCAATCATAATTCCTCGACACAAAGTGACCCATACGTCTCGCAAGATGCAATGGCGTGCCGCGGCATCCCGTGGAATGAAACGGCATGACTCGTCATGCCGCAGCATCCTGCGGCATGACGGGGCGCGTCGCGTCATGCCACGGCAACCCGCGGCACGTCGCGGCATTGTGGTATCGAAATAAAGTAACATGAGCTCTAATATAATTGAAATAAGATTCAAAATAACTTGATTAGTAATAAAATCCTTTGCCATGCCATCCCGTGCCGTGCCGGCAGTGAGCGCCGGCCCTTAGGGTGGTAATCGCTCCGTATACAGTTAACAAATCCTATAGAAGTAAGTAAGGTATATCCGTGAGGTTTCGAAGAAAGTATCACCACCATATCTCATCCGAAGGGTGTGGTAACAAGACAATACGCAGACAATATCACTGCGAGAGAAAGATATCTCGAAATAAAACCCTGTACTAACCGGCCTGCGTGGAGACAGAAGCCTATGCCCAGCAGTCGACTGCGAGAGGCTAATTAATAGGACTGACAAAAAGGACCCTAAGGCCGGATTTAGTGCAAGCGCTGAGCGCCGGTCCAGCGCCGGTCAAAATTTCTATTTAGCGTTTTCACACTCATCCGATATCCGACATCCGATATCGGAGGAAGTCAAATGTATGAGATATATATCTTTCTTTCACATTGTCCGGCCCGATATGGGTTATCGGAGCCAAAACAGTGGTGTTGGCTCCGATAACCGATATCTTTCTTTCACATTGTCCGGCCCGATATCGGTTATCGGAGCCAAAACAGTGGTGTTGGCTCCGATAACCGATATCGGGCCGGACAATGTGAAAGAAAGGTACATATCTCATACATTTGACTTCCTCCGATATGGGATGTCGGATGTCGGATATCGGATGTCGGATATCGGATATCGGATGAGTGTGAAAACGCTCTTACGCTGACAAGAAACTTAACCGGACGTGTACTATCGCAAAGAAAAGTGAACCCGTTTACAAGCGCCTTAATATGTTCGTATTATTTACGTAAACGAATACGCAATAAAAGACGCAGAAGATACCATGTTCATCCGGTTATTGTAGACAGGCTAATTGAAGGAGAATTTTGTACACTTTATTCGAAATTGCGGGATCATGAGGAAACATTTTTAGACTACTTTAGGATGTCTACTAGAAGTTTCGACGAGCTGCTAGCAAAACTGGAATTAAAATGTTCGGATGCAATGGGATGCGCTTGGTTAAAGACGGG
Organism: Eilema caniola; assembly: GCA_949126895.1. Taxonomy (NCBI): domain Eukaryota; kingdom Metazoa; phylum Arthropoda; class Insecta; order Lepidoptera; family Erebidae; genus Eilema; species Eilema caniola. Next base: position 3,585,320 of record OX421466.1, read on the forward strand.
ATCAATATTATCATATTTTTTTTTATTTTACAGCTTTTTAAAAAACGTGTGCCCAGTTTAACATACAATGGCTGGGCCCAAAGCGCCAAAAGGCAAAGCGGGAAGTGTAAATAAATGTATGATTTCAACGAAATTCGGATTGGCAGTGATCGTATCGTCAGCTGCGAAGATTTAGATTGTCATTATTTAAAATTTACCTAAATTAAGCTTCGGGGAAAGAAATTCGGAGACTTACGAGAATAAGTTATTGAAATATAATATTTTTTTGTTTGTTCGATGTAAAGTTTATTACATTGGATAATAATAAAGTTTCTAAAATGTACTTATAAAACGAAATCGAAATTAAAAAAGAGGACTAGGCCTAGGCCTGCAAGGTTTTTTATGAGTTCCATTACCGGCCTCTGGTCCTAGCTGCGCCTGAAACGTCATACTTCGCAGCCTATTAAGAGGACCATAATGTCAATATTTCATTGCCTGTTTGAGAAAAGCACTATACATACCCCGGCAGGAAATATGGGGTTGCCTGCCTCAGACCTATCTTGCCCCCTTTCTTCCCGGCCTCTGTAGTAATCGGTTTCAATCACTTCGGCCTACATTTTTTTCTATAAATATCTCCAATATCTAATCGTAATTAACGTATTTACTCTCTTAATCCACAATATTGTACAATAAATTATTGCAACATAATTGACCGAAATTCTAATTATAACCAATTCCCTCTTACTAAATGCAGCTGAACTATTAAGGGCTTATAAAATACACTTACCTACAATATTGCAAGCTCTGAAATAAATCGCAATTACTGGCAATTACTACTAAGCATAGTGTTTGGGCGTTCGATAATTTATCACCTAATTAGTAAACCTATTCTGTACTGGCAGGAATAAAGGCTCGTGTACACTGATTGTATTGAAGCGCTAGGGTAAGTTTGTTTTATAGTCTGTTGTTTTATTCAGATAGTAAAATGACATTACCTGTGTTGCCGGTTTATTGCAATTAAATTTAGTCATGTTCCAGTTTCAAAAGTTGTCGATAAATAAATTTTAGTACAGATTTTTGTGGGTTATTTTATAGTTAGTTTACATGGATAGTGTTCAAGAAAAAAAGTAAAAAGTTAAATCTTTTTAATTTTAACTTTTTTCTTAATACATAGGTAATAAAGCCAAACTACTTGTATCTAGGCCACAAACATTGTCGATAGTTTCGAGCACGTCACTAAGCACTAAAAGCTGGTATCATTATTTCACAATTTGACATTTGCAGTAGTCAATTTACAATCTGAATTAAAAAACGAGTGATTTTGTTTCTAATAAATTCACGGGTAGGTGTGTCGCTTCAACATCATGTGTCTGGATGCACTGCTGTGAAACTCTTCCAATGCTACACAAATTACTCGAATTAGAGCAATATTTTGAACTATACGAAACCAATTCTAATGTCCTTTAAGCAGGGCGTGAATAAGCATCTGATGAGGCCGTATGTAATGGTGACCCTCTTTCCTAAGACTTTGCCTTCAGCTTACCATCAGGCGAGGTGAAGTCAAACTGACGTGTACTATACCTATATTAAAGAACCAAAGCTTCAATATTCGAGTTTGACTGGACTAAAATAATTATATGCTCAACTTCATCTTACTTAGATACCATACATTCTTTCGTATTACCTAACTTAAAAATTATAACGAAAATGAAATTGACAGTTTTCTGGTGGAGTTTTAGTTTTTATAATTATATTACTATTGTAAAATTAGTTTCTTATAACTTGAAGCAAGTGTAGATTACTATAATTGTATACGCGCTAGTGTGTACCAGCCCTAATGGCAGCGGTAAGTCTTGTCAATGTTTATAGCTAAGTAGTCTGTACTGCTCATGCGCACTTAAAATCGATGTATGCAGCCCCGAATGAACAAGAATGGCTAACTAACGATAGCCATTACGAATTACTGTTACAGCAATAGAAATACACTTTTACTTGCTAAGAAATTTAATTGTTAGAACTGTAAGTAGTATAGTTCGTCTAAACGTCATCTCTTAGTCAAGAGATGACGTTTAGACGAACTCTTTCGAGAATGGAAATAAAACGGCAGTCGCTTTTGTATTATTTTTACAGAAGGCAATGAAGATAACTGATAAGTTTTTTTTTAATACCATTGAGGTGGCAGAAAAGCGCACGGTCCACCTGATGGAAAGTGATAACAGGGACCTATGGACGTGTGCTACACCAGAGGAATCACACTCGTGCTGCCGACCGTGTAACTGTAAATACAGAGAGATTCTGTGCCGTCAGTGTAGACATAGCAGGTATAGCCTTTGGTCTTCCCACTGACAGCACAAAAGCTCTCCAGTGAGCTCTGGCTACCCTACTCACCGCCGGGAACACAACACAAGGTTATTATGGCCGCGGTATTCTGTAGTGCGGAGGTACTGCCCCAGTCGGACTGCTCAATTTGACGGAAATACCGTCGTTTCCTACCGCCTATACACCTTTCTATAACACTTTATAATATGTAAAGTGTATACTTCTATAGTTTGTTATTAATATTCAAAGGATAGAAGTTACAAGAACTAACCAAGGACGCGGTGTACACATGGAAAATATTTTTTGTAGATCATTATATTTTCTAAACTTTATTTTGTATCAAAGAGTATTAAATCAATCACCTGTGCTATCTCTAGAGAATACATTTTCTGTTCCAAAATATATATCATTGTTCTTAGTCAAGAGATGACGTTTAGACGAACTCTTTCGAGAATGGAAATAAAACGGCAGTCGCTTTTGTATTATTTTTACAGAAGGCAATGAAGATAACTGATAAGTTTTTTTTTAATACCATTGAGGTGGCAGAAAAGCGCACGGTCCACCTGATGGAAAGTGATAACAGGGACCTATGGACGTGTGCTACACCAGAGGAATCACACTCGTGCTGCCGACCGTGTAACTGTAAATACAGAGAGATTCTGTGCCGTCAGTGTAGACATAGCAGGTATAGCCTTTGGTCTTCCCACTGACAGCACAAAAGCTCTCCAGTGAGCTCTGGCTACCCTACTCACCGCCGGGAACACAACACAAGGTTATTATGGCCGCGGTATTCTGTAGTGCGGAGGTACTGCCCCAGTCGGACTGCTCAATTTGACGGAAATACCGTCGTTTCCTACCGCCTATACACCTTTCTATAACACTTTATAATATGTAAAGTGTATACTTCTATAGTTTGTTATTAATATTCAAAGGATAGAAGTTACAAGAACTAACCAAGGACGCGGTGTACACATGGAAAATATTTTTTGTAGATCATTATATTTTCTAAACTTTATTTTGTATCAAAGAGTATTAAATCAATCACCTGTGCTATCTCTAGAGAATACATTTTCTGTTCCAAAATATATATCATTGCATACGACTTTATATTAAACGTGTATACTTATCTCCTATACCGTACATACTACATCAAAATCCCTTAAAGGAACAATCTCACCACTGAAGCACATTACTTTCAACAGCCATCATGATACGTTTGTAACCTAAATCTGTCCTCGCTGGACACGACACACAGTCACGTACTGTCTTCATGTCGTTAGAATACGATTTCAACTTGCTTTATGAAGATAACACGGTTAGGATAAGCGCTCACTAAAGTGTAGCAGTTAACAGTATAAATAGATGAACGTAACTAATTCATCCTACACGTCCGTTATTATAACTCTCGTACTCCAGGATGAACAGCAAACGAATAGTCTGGGCAAGTCCCAAGAAAGACAAACAGTCAATCAATCGATTAGCCCGGCGCATAATATTTGGAACCCGCAAAGAAAATAATCCACCACTGCTACTCGCACTAAATGAAATGAAATTGTGCGGATCATGTGTGGGATGAAGCCCAAAAAGCTAAAAAACAAGACCGACATAATCACCCCCGCTAGCTTCAGTGGGAGATATCCGTGGATATTTTTGCACTAAAAATCCCCATGGGGGTTTCCACACATATATAAAAAATTGGTTGTTCTGATGAGCTCTTCTAATTGGTCCCGCCCTCTTCTTTCCTACACAGGACAACACGAGCAGGGCTTATATGTCACCCGTATACAGTGCAGACTATTCCTCCAGGAACCAAGCGGTTTGGTGACTCCTTTCTTTATCGCACTATTAAGACCTGGAACTCCTTGCCAGCTCACGTGTTGTCTTCTTCCTAAAGTCCCGGGTCCTTTAAACGGGGCGTGAAAAAGCATCTGATGAGGCCGTCAAGCTGAGTGCCACCATTGTTAACATGGTATGTGTATGTAATGGTGACCCTCTTTCCTGACACTTTAATTTCAGCTTATTGTCAGGCGAGGTGAAGGCAAATTGACGCGTCATACATAAAAAAAGTGGGAGCAAAGAAAAGCGCAGGAAGCTTTTAAGCTGAAATCTACATTTTGATGGAAAAGTAACCTCACTATTCACACTAACCTCATACGCCCACGAATAACCAATCTCTTTCGGTACCAGCTCTAGTGTGATTCAACCTTTAGCACTAAAGACCGTTGTCAGATACGGTGAGTGTTGGTCACGTGGCTGCGTGGGCAGACACTGGACCTCACGTCCTTGGTACAGGGCCTATGACACTAACGTATGGAGTGTGAACCAGGAACGGTGTTTACTGAAACTGAAGACAGGCAGGTGTTAACGACCTCTGACATCTACGACTATATAATTTTTAATTGTATGGGATTTTATATTGGAGGGTATTTGGGGCCTCACCAAAATTTTTGAGGGTCAAGTCACCTATGTAAGTTAGTATACTTGTTGATTGAGGGATGAGGGTCTGAAGGTTTTCCTCTCAGGGTTGTGACGTCATATGACAGTTGCTACCACAAAAAATCATGTAAACTGACATATTAGTCAAACCAAAAGGTGAAAGAGTAATCGGATTCCGGATCGACGAGTTGTCAACCATAGATGGCCGAGCTAATTGGACACCTATATGAAGGACGAGTCTATCTATTTTATTCTGGAGGACGAATTTTAGGAGACAATTATGTTCGTCGCTATCTCAGCCCAAGCCAACTGACGAACCGAAGATATTAACGACTTGACGCCCTAAAAACACAATATCAATCCACAAATGTTTTAATTACCTCTTTAGTTTGAATGGCATTTTAAAGCATTTTGCATGCTAAATCCCTCGTCTCAAAAATAGATATAAAAAGGAGAAATTTGGATTGGTACGGGCGAGGTCTGGTAGCTTAGTGGTTAAAGCATTGCCCCTGTACGTCAAAGTACGCGGGTTCAATCCCCGCCTCGACCGATTCTATATTTTTCCTATCTTAATCGATTTGAATACCTCATTAGTGCCCAATGTATTTAAAGCTCTATTATATACTGAGAGGTCTAAGCTTAACTTGACCACGAATTCTGAATATAACACCGACAAGTCAACATGTTTCGTGAGTTTGTTTACGATTTTACAAGTACCCTGCGTGTCGTCTGTCGCCGGGCTTTAGGGTCAATACCCACTAGACGAACTGCAAAATATTACAAACTATTTTGAATCTTATCCACTGGAGAAAAAGATCATAATCATTTAAAGGCGAAGGAGAAACCATCATCATTTCTAGTAAAAAACTTGAAGCATCGCCGGCCGCTGTTCTTTCAGTGGGGATTGACCCTTAAGATTTTCGCGCGCACATATCTTGCGCGCGCGCAACTAACGGTTCAGTCAGGGTTGTCAATTACGCGTCAGCTTGATTTATTTGACGCTCATTCATTTGAATTGACTAATTTCTGTAATCAATAATGTATGTTTGTAGGTTATAATTATAAATACGTGGGCGTGTCTGTTCATAAAACAATTATATTTTTTATTACCCTGTCTAATTGTAACGGTACCAGTGCTAAAAATACCGACAGATGTTCTTAACTTGAAACTATGCGTTTTAAATCATAAAAAACAGACCATGCGACGACCGGGCACAGGGTACGAATTCTAGGCGCCCAGTGGTTTCGTACCCTATAAATATTTCGCAAGATGTTCATAATTCTTTTAAGAGACTTCTTATCTGACCTCCCAACTCAGAGATTCTGCTTCAGTCTTGTCCACAGTTATATATTAGGATAGAACGGCCATAAGCAGTGTTCACCTGCATGTCGCACGTGGCGACTTTTTCACTGTAATTAAATACTCATGAGAGATAAGAAATACTTTTATTTTTCATATTTACTTCTTCATTTTATTCTACACTTGGAAATAGCACAATATGGAATATTCGAGGTATTTTTAACGATGTTATTACAAGCTAGTTTTAACAGTACAGAGTTAGCTTTCGAAAGTTCCTGTCACATAGGGTAGGAATTGTCTAAAAAGTTGCCACGCGTTTTCCGCTCACATGACGTTATATCCTTATTTATTTCTGTGGTCTGGTCCGTTAAATCACCTGGGGCCCGTTTCATAAAACTACAATTTACAAATTACAAGTACAATTCGATGTACACTGCGTGTAGTCAATTGGCCATTTATTATAAAACCTATTTAAATGACCAATTACCTACGCAATGTACTTGTAATTTGTAAATTGTAGTTTTATGAAACGGGCCACTGGTGCTCGTCAACTCCAACAAAGTCAATCAACTGTAAAACAGTAACTAGCAAATAAGATTGTTATGGACCCCGAAGGTCTTTTTGGTAGGGCCCGAAAACCCGCATTCCGAAATTTTATATATTAAATGTTCACAATAATATCTCAATCTTATTAAAAGACTAAAATTTCCCAGCGCAGTAAAATTCTAGGGCAACCTCATCAAGTTAGCACCGTTTTAGACAAATATGGAATAGAACTGTTCTTCAACTGACATTAAATTATAGCCCATAAACGTATTAGAGGTATACAAACACCCACATTTGGCCATTAATGTCCCCTGTACTACGTAATGGGGGTCGACTCCAGCGCAGAGGAAATATATACCAGATGAAAGTGTCCAATAGCGTGTGAATCCGCCTATAAAGTCCAAAGTGGTAACCGGCCATTAGTAGTTGGTACTAGGTTAAGTGTTGCGTACCTTACTTATATTAAAATAGCATTAAATACATCACAGAATAGAAGTAAAACGACTTTAAAAAGGAGGCTGTGATGTGTGGATGCGGAAGGCGGAGGATTGGGAGTGTAGGCGCATATTGGGAGAGGCCTATGTTCAATGGTGGACTGAAGCCCTCGTGGCCTGGTGCGTTCACTGTTCGGTAAAAGGTCAGTGGGTTAAGTTAAATAGATGAAGGTTACCATTGGGATAGGTGACTGTTTAATGGTGGTATATCTGAGCGCTTCCGTGCATCGAAAGGCACGTTAAAAGATGGTCCCGGCTGTCAACAGTCGTTAGGTCAAGACGGAGGCCTATATGGCCAAACTGAACGGAGGCCTATATGGCTTTTTTTATATAGAACACGTCAATTTGCCTTCACCTCGCCTGATGGTAAGCTGAAGGCAAAGTCTCAGGAAAGAGGATCACCATTACATACACGTACCATGTTAACAATGATGGCACTCAGCTTTACGGGCTCATCAGATGCTTATTCAAGCCTCGCAAAAAAGACCCGGGACTGTAGGAAGAAGGAAACAAGCTGGCAAGGAGTTCCAGGTCTTAATGGAGCGACAAAGGAAACTCTAACACAAGTTGGCTACTAACAACACAAAAAAGAAAGAATTAAAAACAAAAAATTGAACTGCAACATGCTAATTGATTGAGAAGCAACAAAATATTATCATAATCCCAGTGTTCAGCACTTAATACACAAATGTGAATGCTCACAAATGTGAGTTTGTTTGCTAGGTACTCAATCAAGCTCAAACAGCAGAACGGATCTGCCCACGTAGACAAATGGCAATTCGGTTGCCGGTGTCTTGTAGAATACAGTGACTAATGTATGGGATTTGACATATTTGACGACTGTCAGATACGTCAAATACCTCACGTTTGTCATTCTATTCCATCAAAGGCCGGCCAACGAATTGCCACTTGTCTCGAGGGACTGGTTGAAAAGGGTATTTTGTGAAAAGATTTTTCTTGAAATCTAGTAACGTCGTGTTTTTTTGATATTTGGGCTTTATTACTCGCTACTGCTAGCGGGGACGGGTAATCAGCCCTTCTGTATGGACCATACCAACCAATTCCCTAATATAACTACTATTATAGATGGTCGGTATGAACGGGACCTACTGAATAACGTACTCTCCGAACCACGGCAACAATCAGATTTATACAAATATACACATTCATTCATCGATTTATATTCTTCTTAAATATAAAAATGAATTGCAATTAACTCGAGAACGGCTGAACCGATTTGGCTAATTTTACTCTTGAAATATTTGTGGACGTCTAGGGAAGGTTTAAACTGTGAGAAAATATGGGAAATTGCAATATTTTTTATTGATTCTGACGCGATAAGAAGTTTGCCGGTTCAGCTAGTATTAATGTAAATATTCGCTCTGAGTGGGAATTGAACTCGCGCCCCTTGCGAAGCAGTTGAATGTACTACCGAGACTGACTACACCACGGAGACTGTCCTATATAAAATCTCTATGGAGTCCAGCAAATCTATTAGTACGCACAGATTCTATTTAAAATTCCAATTTCCTGCTTAAAGCACCTTATATGGATGTCAAGCATGTACCTTCTCTCAGTAAGACTGCCATAGAATCATCAGCATTCCTAACCGTAGCTAAATAACATGCAATTCCCAGTAGGGAGGCATCGGCTGTCACCGCTAGTCACCGGTCTATTAGCACCGCCCACTGCTTCCCGGACGACAAGCGTGCGGGCATTATGTTAATTTGGCGGAATAAATTAAAAATAAAGCTGTATTTACGGTATTCTGTAATTAGTGTCGTATATCGTATGTTTTAGGAGACAGTAGACGTATCAGATCTATCAACACCAGTTTTGTGAATGGTAATCGTTTGTGATTTTAGAAAATTGAGTCATAAAAAGTAATGGTGACGCTGGTTGTTTGGGTTCTATTCATGCATGTCATCATTGAATTTATATTCATGCATGTTTGTCTACAAATGGGTAGGCAGCGATTAAGCCGCTGCAGACAAATGTAATTTCTTCAGTTAAGTAAGTTTTTGGTGCTATTTAGGAGGTGCTTTGGAATTATAAGATGAAATCATTGTAAATAAGAATACCTTCTTCAACCAGCGGTATCGGATCAAAAGATTAATCTTATTAAAAACGGAAAAGGGCCTGAAAAGAAAAACGGTACCTAGCGAATCTAACGCCAATTTAATCAGGAATAAGCATGGTTGTGATAAAAAAAAAGTGCTCAAATATAACAAAAATGAAACTTTACTATGTGACCTTTTCGGGATATTTGGCATGTGTAGATTTAAGTTTCTCCATGATCATGACACTAGCAATACCGAAATATCGGATACTCAAAACAATACACGTTAAAATATACCGAAAACTCTAAAAGTATTATCAGTGACCTTGATAGTTGTAACAGTGCCGTTGATCAGATACTCAATACATGTTGAATAATAGTTTAAAAACCTATAAAAATGAAGCTAAATTCAAAAACAAAAAGCTAAAAATATAATAAAAGGAATTCATCTTCCGCATTACAACTAATTAAGGTGGGGTTAGGTTTTTGCGCGCGCAGTACAAGCCGTCCACTGTCAACTACGATTACATCTGTGGATAAAGTTAATGTTAGAACCGGTATATTATATCTACGGTGACCATACGGGTGGCTGGAGCCCGGACTTGTGAGTTTATTTAGATATTCTACACAAAAACAACATAACTAAGCATTTAACTAGCGTATGGCAAACTGACTTTATTATTGTCGCTACTACTGCCAGCGGGGACGGGTGATCTGCCCTTCTTTCTGTATGGGCCATACCAACCAATTCCCTAATATAACGACTATCATAGATGGCCGGGTATGAACGGGAACAAAAACAACATACCTAAGCATTTAACTAGCGTATGGCATAATGGGTGTTAGAATGTGGCTATACTTACTAAAGTACATACAATTTATACATAAAAAATACTCGAGACAGTTGAAATTAGACAGATTCATTCTTACAAATATTCACACTGAGCTTTAATCGAATACTCGATTGGATGCGTAGGGCCTGGAACCTGAAACACATTGGGAAAGGTCCATGTCCAGCAGTGAAATACATTTAGCAATGTAATGTAATAAACAAAATCCATCTTTATTATCTAGTGAAGAGTTGGGTGCACACGCATGACTTAGTTTCCAATGCTACTCGGAATGACTCGACTCATTTCATCACAAGTAGAAAAATGGGACAACTCACCATCATATTGGTAGACAGGGCACTGCAATTTCTCAAATATCATCATCATCATCGTTATTGTGTTAGTCCCGGTCACATCCAAGCCTTCATCTCGAAGTCCGGAGTCCGCTTTCCGGCTTTTACATCTCAACTTCGCACGGTCTTGGACATCCATGTTAGTGAAAGCATTGGTACCAATAACTAATAGTTGTTTAACATCGAAAGCTTTTCCGAGGCAAAGGTAAGGACACGTCCAATTGAGCAGTCCCACTGGGTAAGTACCTCTGCCCTACAGAATACTGGGCCATAATAACCTCGTGTTGTGTTCCCGGCGGTGGGTAGGGTAGCCAGAGCTCACTGGAGAGTTTTTTTTTTTGTACTGTCAGTGCAGAGAACAAAGGCTATTCTTGCTTTGTCTTCTACACTGACGGCACAGAAACGCTCTGTTGACATGATCGGCAGCACGAGTGTGAAGCCCCTGGTATTGCACACCTCCATAGGCCATGGCAACCACTTTCCATAAGGTGGAACGTGTGCTCGTCTGTCTGATTGGTGTATAAAAAAAATGTCCGGCTGTTTCAGTATTAGAAATGGTAACCCTAGTAATACCTGGACTGTCTCTTTAGTTCCTCATACTACGACGAACCTATAAGATTGCTTTTATAAACGTTATGAAATGCACCGAGGCTGTACTTTAACGAGTTCTGGAATTAATAACAAAAATTCAGTTCGTTATGGTATCCTTGATAACTGTTTAATAAAAGGTTTGATGGTTATATCGTTTTACGCGGATTTTGTAATACAGGTAGGTACTCGTATTATAGATGTGTGTGTACATTGTACAGGCCTGCTCTGCCCCTCTAGACAAGTGGCAACTCGCTAGCAGGCGTTTGATGGAATAGAATGACGAATGTATAGGATTTGACGTATTTGACGTGCGTTAACGAGTCATTTACGTCAAATCCCATACATTCGTCATTCTATTCCACCAAACGCCGGCTAGCGAATTGCCACTTGTCTAGAGGGGCTGAACGCTGTTTATTTTTAGTTTTAATCAACTTCGAAAAAGAAGAAGGTTCTCAATTTATCGTAATCTTTTTTTTTGTTACTACTGTGGAATGAGCCTATATTTTCTATTCTTACACTAAAATTTAAAAACAGTTGTATAAAATGTTAGCGCCATGATTAAGTTCACACTGCAAGAGCAAATGGTGGACATCGTCTATTGTGACACATGTTAGAGCGTTTTCACACTCATCCGATATCCGATATCCGACATCCAATATCGGAGGAAGTCAAATGTATGAGATATGTATCTTTCTTTCACATTGTCCGGCCCGATATCGGTTATCAGAGCCAAAACAGTAGTATTGGTACTGACTGTGTTTGACTTCCTCCGATATCGGATGTCGGATATCGGATGTCGGATATCGGATATCGGATATCGGATGTCGGATGTCGGATATCGGATGTCGGATATCGGATATCGGATGAGTGTGAAAACGCTCTAAAGCAACTGTCTTTTACAAAATTATGATATTACCAATAAATAATAACGAAGTTCTGAAGTTAGAACAGACTGTCAGACTTTTTAGAACTCCAACTACATGAATAAAATGTTACAGAAAATCGTATGGACCCACTTAACGTGCTCTTCAAGGCACAGAGGTTCTCACTATGTTAAGACTCGTCACTCATCTTAAGACTGACCAGGCCACTACTACTGAATCTTGCAATGTGCTAAATCGATTACTACCTAACCACAAGCCCTATCTTTTATCACCCAACATTTACGTCAACCGCAATATTCGGACACTTCTGACTTTACAACATCCCAATATTTGTTATTCTCGACCCCGACCGACTTGCCCACTTACATAAACTAAGTGTACACCTCTAGACATATTTCTTGAACTTAAAATGTGCTCTATAAGCACAGTACCGCGGTAGCCTAGTGGTATGGGTAATGGACTGCTGAGACGAGTTCGATCCCAGGTTTTCCATGGCACACACCAATGACTTTTCGATGCTTTTCGAAGTTATGTGTGTATTTATCGCAGGTTTAAAAGTGCCCAGTTAATGGCAATAGTCTCGCCACCTATGACATTGGGACCTAAACATAAACCGGCGAAATGTGGGTGCTAGCACCTCTGCCTGCCCCTTCGGGGATAAAGGCGTGAGTTTATGTAATGTAATGTAAGCACATTACACATCGCTTAAGTGCCTTCTGAGAATAACACGGGGCGCTCCGACAGTGGACGAGTTCAAATTGACCAAATATAGATTACTAGCTTTTGCCCGCGGCTCCGCCCGCGTGGATGTCGGTTATCGCGACCAAACATAGCCTATGTCCTTTCTCAAGGTCTAATCTACACCTATACCAAATTTCATCAAAATCGGTTCAGTGGTTTAGGCGTGAAAGCGTAACATACAGACAGACAGACAGAGTTACTTTCGCATAATTATAATATTAGTATAGATTATTATAAAACAGTCCGCGTGCACCCCAGAGCTTTGTTTCTTTCTCGCGATATTTCCAAGATAAACGATATATAAAGATAGTGACATACACAATAAATAATTACAAATTTAACAGTTATAAGGCTTTAACCCAGTTGCTGTTAACAGCTTTGTTAAAGCGCTATTCAAGTTTACAACAGGTACTGGTAGTCAATTATCATCCCAATACTAAACACAAACGCGTCGCTAAGTTACATCATGGTAACGTTTTCAAAACGCGGAGGCGCAAAGGGAATTTGCGGTACATGGTTTTGTCGTAAAGTTAATGGCGGGTATACAATACACTAATTTAGATAAATAGATACTCAGCGCTTTGTTGGGTGTCCGGTTGAGAGGTTGACGATTTAGGAACATTGTAGTTGTTATTTGGTTGTTAAGTATTGGTTTTCTCATGCCGACAAGTTCCAGTAATCAATGATTCAATGAAATGTGGAAAATAAAACTTATATTTCCACTGGTTGCAGGCATGCTGGAGTCTTTCTTCATTATTTTTCCATTTTTCTGTCTCTTATTCTTTCTCCTTCACAGATAGGTACACTAAATGATTTCTACTACTGGGGTCTCAAGTCTTGTGCCTACCGCTTTTTGAATTTAAATACGGCGTGTGATTCTTTGCGTGGTTATTTCAATTGATAATGCTTACCAGTAGATTTTTAAATGCTTGATTTCCTTTGAAAGTGTTTTGGTTATGCTTACCTGTAAAAAAGAAAAACGATTATGAGTGAAACGGAAATCTTTATTTCAGCAAAGCCCATAATCTTATGAGCTTCTCAGCTAGCCGGTCTTTTAGATGAGCAGTACAAAGAAGGCAGCTTGCACGAGACACGACCCTTATTTCTAAGGACTTGTTCGGCTTCAAAAAGGTAATGGTCAGCAATGGTGGTCAAGTCGATGGTTGGTAGGCATTTCAACCTGCCTCTCCCAGCGAACCTAGGATGTCGGCGAATCCATGTAGTTATAGTCAGTGCTACCCAACATAGTCACTTCTTTTACCACCAAAAAGGTGGTATTAAACTGTTACTGTTTCATAGGAGGTAGGACACGACGGTATTTCCGTCCAATTGAGCAGTCCGACTGGGGAAGTACCTCCGCCCTACAGAATACCGCGGCCATAATAACCTCGTGTTGTGTTCCCGGCGATGAGCAGGGTAGCCAGAGCTCACTGGAGAGTTTTTGTGCTGTCAGTGAGAAAACCAAAGGCTATTCCTGCTTTGTCTTCTACGCTGACGGCACAGAAACTCTCTGTGTTTACAGGGTCTGCAGCACGAGTGTGACTCTCCTGGTGTTGCACACGTCCATAGGCCACGGTAACCACTTTCCATCAAGTGGGCCGGGTGCTTGTGGTACAGAAATATAGAAAATAAAGGAAATTTGCAAGGTTTTATTAAGACTCGCCACAGCTAATAAGACAGTTTTATATGAAGCGAGGCATCGAATCGAAAATATAAAATTAACGTAATGTAGTTTACTTTTTACTATCGCTGTAAATGTATTGTATTCAACCGGTAATTGAGTGAAGAAATATTCTTTTTATCCAGAACACTCGTAACAATACGATTAAGTACCTTATTGATACCGTAATCCGCTGGTACAATCAACGGCAAAGTTCTTTTAGATACCTACGTGTCATAAATAATTGATTTGAACCTTAGAGGAGAAAGTTAGTAGGTGAATCCTACTAACGGTTGTTAGTATGGATGTTAGTATAGATGGATGAATGGATGGATGTTTGTTACTCTTTCACATAAAAACTACTGAATGGATTTAAAGAAACTTTACAATAATATAGCTTATACATCAGCACAACACATATATAATTTATAACGATGACCGACATCTACGCTGGCGGAGCCGCGGGCAAAAGCTAGTATACCATATTTTGTTTATTATTTTGTGATGAGTACTTGTTAAGCTACTTATATCGTTGACATGTGGGTTTATGCTCACCTTTAGGGCCAAGCTAGTGCCCTTGCTGATTGACCACTGTCATATTTTAGGCTTTGCTTCCACTTATTGCTTCTTCAAAAACCAAACCAAAAGGACTAATGGGCCTATCACACTAACAAGTTTCACCACAATTTTGCCTAAGTAGAATGGTTTGTACAATGAACACCGTGCGTAACAGTATTAGTTATACCAACTACACGCTAGGTGCTCCGACACATATTACGGTAGGTAAATTGTGGTGCAGCGCATTAAAATTGTGGTGAATCTCGTGCGTGTGGTAAAAACTTCGCTCGCAACCAAAAACAATGCTAAGAAAATGAGAATTCCGTAGTTGACTGTACCCTAGCTATTCCTCGTCAGTCCGACTCGTAACGTACACACTTCATGCTGATATCCGCTGTAGAAAGGCGTCGCATCGCAAGCCATAAATTTATTATGCAAGCCGTGTGCCGTACTATAAGGGATTACAACATTGTAAGAATTGTAAATAAAATTTATCTGTCAGTAAGTCGTCAGTAATTTGGGCACGTATGGGAAAGGCTAATGACGCTAACGGGGTCCAGTAGCATTTGGTATATGCCCAGGTATATGTGACTCAATACTGAGCTGTTATTTGCGCAGTACGCAGATTTTATAGAAGTGAAAATAGTTCGTTTCGCAACAAGAGATGCTATTTCACCTCCGGTAACTGAAGACCAAAAGAAGTTGTGTGGTTTTATTTATCGTGGGGATTAAGGCAAAAGACCCAATGGTTGACACTGACCCAATAGTCGACACTTTCGAAAAAAAACCTTTATTGTAAGAAAATATCTTCTTTCCATGACTATTTACTTAAAAGACATCTAATGGTATATACATGTTCAAAAATTCGCAACACTGTCGTGAGTAATAAATTGGCGCCAGTTGTTTTTTTAAGATTTTTGTTAAGGGTAGTGATTTTTAATAGGTGTGATATTTTATTAATGTATTAATAATGATTAACGCTAATTTTAGTACGGATATTATAATCTGTATCTTTTTGACCTACGTAGACCATTGCCGTATTTTTGTGATTAGATTTTCTATCAGTTTTAAGTGATTGTCGACTATTGGTGTTTAAGGCCATGTGTATCATAATTGTATTTAAAGTAAAAATATGTTAGTTTTAATTATTTTATCTGCTTAAATCGATGTCTAAATTTTGCTAAACAGTCAAAAAAGGGCACAAGGACCATTCTTTAAAAAATATTTGTAATTTTGTAGAGTGAAGTTTGATCTGTATTTAAAGTGTCTACCATTGGTGATTTTAACTTACCACACTATGCAAACATATAGAAAAGGAGAGAAAAGAGTTCATATTTTTTATTGTTGTGAGCTTACTTGTTATTTCATTCAAGTTACCGCTAAAGTTACCACACTAACGTTCAGTTAAAATAATGAAGTTTATTTTACAGTAAAACCAAACTTATTCTTAAACAAAGATTCTCCACATAAATTTTATACCTAACTCAATTAATGACTTTTGATCCGCAGCTCCCACGGTACTATTTCATTTGCGTATCTTTGAGTACGTTGCGTGGCCAGACGAGACTCTTCTTGTTCGAAGCTGTATCAGATAGGACCTTTGAACAATGCTTACGAGCATGGAGGCAACGAACACAAGTTATAAACAATATTTGACTAGATATGACTGCTTCACCGTTTGTGAGTTTCTCAGCTGACTATAGGATTGCTTATGGAGATAATTACTGGAGTTTGGTATATGGGAAAGCTTCCTATGTAAACATTGTATGTTATAACCTACAAATACACTTGGGGATGGGAATATTTTTGGGTTCAGAATCGTTACATGTACTCACGCATGCAAATCCCCGACGAGGTAGGCAAAGGTGTTTTATCACCCATATTTCGTCAACATGATTTTCGTTCTCACGTAAAAGGGGGCGAGCCTTTTTTCGTCAAGCGGGTGATTACTCATGGGTTACATGTTAGCTGTCAGATAGAGAACTGCCCTATCCCTTTGTCGCTTTCTATGACACCCATAGGAAGAAATGGGCTGGCCCTATTTTTCTACACCGAGAACAAAAAAAAAACAAACAAACCTGACAGTCTAACAACAATATTTCGATATCATCAACGGGTTGTAGAGGTCAGATGGTAGTCGTTTCATTAAAAATATTGAAGATCAGTCAAAAGTTGAAAGTTTCCAATGCGACCGGGTTTAACGCTAGGATTGAGAAGAAGAAATAAACATAATCCAAAATTTTCTTTGTAAAAAAACTGGGTGAAAGGGGAACGCTCCCGAAGCCCCCTAGAACTTGGGGTAAACTTCATATTGGCATATTTTTTTTTACATTGGATAAAAAATATTTTTTTTCGTTTATTTAGCATTATTTATTCTCCATAGTATTAGGAAAGTTCAATGAAATGTCAATTTGAGTAAAAAACATCACTACAGAAAAAAACCAACGGCGCTAAGCGCGTGCTTTTGTAGTGTTTTTTTTTATGAAATGCGTTTCATTGAGTTTTTTGGAGGATAAATAATGCTAATGAAACAAGAAAAAAAGAAAAAGATGAAAAAAAATTGACACTAAATCGAAAAAAATATTATGCCCATGTGTAGTGTACCCGGAGTACTACCAGGAGCCTTCGGCTACGAGAGCGTTCCCTTACACCCGATATAATTACCTAAACCAAATACTTCTCTATACAGTAGGTGTATTCCGCTAATATCGACAACATAAGTAAATCTTGCCATTCATGTAACGCTAGTTGACCTGCGTACGCGACCGTCACGTGCGCCTTATCGCTAATTCCATTCCCGGGTTGTGTACTCGCGTGCGACACTAATTGCGATCGCTTAGATTGACAGCCCCGGGTCGCTGGATAACGGTGGTGGTCGCTCGTGGGTACGATAACGTACCTACCTGCGTGGCCGTGGTGACCCTACCGAAGTACTAAATGAGAATGTTTAATGTTATCAGATTTGTCACGTACATCACGAAAGTATTTTTAAACTGCATAAGTAATAAACCTGAAGTCAGGTGGGCAGATGGTAAGCGGTTACCTACATAATTGGATTTGAAGGCATAGGCTCTACCAGTGGACCAAAGACCAAAGGTCGTTGGTAGTCCTGGGACATTCTTCCGAGGGCTTACCCGGGGTTACCAACCGTAGGTAATACGTGAGGGTTTTTTAAGTCGGTAGGAGTCTAGCATAGCATTCATGAAGGATTTTCCCTCACAGTAAAAAAAAGGCCAAAGACTTGGTATGAGCATCACAATAATGATGTGAATATGTTTAACACATGTAGAATAAACTGCTTCCGGGCTGTTCGGCCGTGGTCGATCACTGTGGTCGACAACTTCAGTGGCGCAGGTCCGGGCGGCAAAGACTCTGCGACTGACTTCATTAGTCGTTGTACGTCTGGAACGCAAGTTTATGCACCACGGCCAAACAGCTCGGAAGCAGTAGGTATATTCTACATGCAACGCCGGCCGTGAAAGCCTAAAAGACTTATATATAACGCAATTCGCCTCTAGTTACTACCACAGATATACATACTCCTACTGAAAAAGCAAACCGAAAAGCAAATCCTTCGGGCTTGTTCTCTGTTACAAATTGTGTACAATCAAGCCACGGTTTTGAAAGTTGCTTCTACAGTAGAATCTAAGTGAACTAGATCTTTTCAAGTATAATAATCTTTTTCTGAAACTACCAGAAAAATCGAACGAAGAAAGGTCAGATATTTTTTCTAGCAGTTCATTCATATTTTGGTATACAGTGTGACCTTTTTGGCCAAACTGTTAGATTTGAAATAAGCCGCATGACGGTGTCGTGTTGTCGCCATCGAGCTACTAAATTAAAAAATATGGAAGATAGTCTCACTAGCACCCCGCGGCGCGCCATATTCTAAACTTCATGGTTGAAATTTAAACTAATTTTGAAGGCCTATGACAAGAGATTTACAACTTAACTAACTTAACTTCAGTAACTTAGTGCTTAAGGATTAGAGAAATCTCGGTTTCAAATCCTAGCCAGTACCTACACTACTCTTCGTGAACATTCTTTGTTCCACGGCAAAGGTGTAGAATGATCTACCCGCATAAGTGTTTCCCTCTTGTTACGATAAGATAGGGAAGACCACCATTTTGGGTATCTCAGCATCTGGAATTACGGTCCTTATCAGCTGGATTTCACTCTAGCTTTTTACCATCTAGCCAGGCGTATGCGAGCGTAGTCAACTGGCGGGCCGATAGCAGTATACTATTGGACGGCAAACAACCTTATTCTTTAGGCGCCTTCATAGAAAGAGTAATACGATAACCCTTGTATCTTCTATCACTTCACGATTCAATTGATATATGTTGATAGAAAAAAAAGACGGGTTGCACTCTGGGAGTGCCGGCAGAAGTGAAAACATTTTCTTTATTTCTTTCTTCGTTATATACATAGAAAAAGATAAAAAGAACATACCATACCATACCTATAATATAGAGCCAATCATAGAACCTATCACTAATTTTCTGCTAATTTTCTGTCAGAAGAAATTAATAAATTACAAAAAGAAAAGATAATCACAATAAGTAATAAATTACAAAAAGAAAAAACAATCACAAAAAATCCCTGAAGGCCAGGTGGTTTGAACCCGATACTATCTGATACTATAAGGACTTAAAGTCGAAGTGCTTACCGTTTAAGCTACGACGCTATCTTTTGTAACTTGCAAAATAGATAGTCTGTACCTAATCTTGTATGACGTCAGTCGTCGGTTACGGTTCAAAGGTCAACTAATCCTGCCGCTTCCTTAACATTTTACACCCATACAACGCCGCTAAAGAAGTTTTCACTTCAAAAAATGTCCAGAAAGTGTCTTTTGCCTTTTATTTTATCTCTTTTTTTATCAAATCCGATTAAATTTATCACCAAATGATGGAAACCGCAAAAAATTCGCGACAATGTCTCGCAAATGCAGTTAATGCGCATATCGGCGACTAATCGCTGTGTCACGCCGCCCCGGTGCGGTGCGCGGGAGTGGTGCTCGAGCTGAATGGCGCGTGGGCAGCGCCGTGGTGGTCTCTCTACTACTGGACGGAATCGATGCTATTTGTACTTTCTTAGCAAATACGTCAAGTGCGTGGGAAATATAGAAATTATTGATTCAGTTTTATAATATCCGAAGTTATCTATGAGAGATTTTTTTTTAAATTCTAATAGTGGATTTACCGTTGATGTTATCACATTTTATTCAATGAATGAACTTCGGGTACTGTAAGCGTTCATAGGTCCCCTATATTTGAATTCAGCACAACATGTCATTCCCTTCAATTTATTCTTATATCTTTTTATTCTTGATATGTGCTCTTTCAGGCAATCCATCGAAGAATTTTATCATTTCTTTTTCCCTAAAACCAACTCAATCTAAAACCATTCATTGCAGCGCATTCAAACCTTAACTTTGGCGTTCTACTACTTCACAATGGCCATGAATATATCTCCAAAATATTTTCCATCATAACAAGATTTCCTGTCATCTATTGCGACGTCCACAAAAAGGTAGATACACAAACATTACAACACTCGAGAGATAACTAAACTTACGTATCGTGAGGAAGTTTACCAACGAGTTGTTTTCCTGTTACAGTAAAAAACATACACGTTCTGTAATAATGTATACTTTCAACGCATAGCATGTTAGTGCTTAAATGACTTTCAATAAGTCCCACATTCCCACCCATTGCTTTCCCATTTCCCATTAAGAACTCCACGAACGTGTAGAGCAGTGTCTATTGCATTGTTAGCAGTATTGAGTCTATCTATAGTAAGAGTGAACTTTTTATTCAATCAACCCAATTCAATCTTTAATTAAAATAGTTCAGCGCCGTTTTCTTTGCCCCAAAAAAAGACCTTTCTTTGGAAATGAAATCGATAACCTTTTTCATAATGTATTATTCACCATACTTACATAATATACATTTTGTGTTGTGTCAGTCGCCTACACAAACAATTGTAATTGTAAACTATCAATTAAAAGTACATTCATGATTGTCTATGGAATAATAGTTGACAAATGTCATAATTTTATACCCCACACGTAATTATTACGTAAATATCTACGATAAATAATAAAATAATCTCTTTAATAACACGCTACGCTCTTATTACTTATGAATATGCAATTTTAACCGCTATTATTAATAACCTGTTATTATAATTATTCAATATAATCGTTGCAGGTTTCTGAACGTTGCAGCATAGATTAGATTGCGTAAATTCAATGGCGTTGTCAAGCCCTCGGTTACGTCATTAATGTCATTATTGCCATATGTACAGTACATATTTAATATTCATAATTTCATAATGAAGTTCTTCAATTAGTAAAGCTATTTAACCTTGCGACGTAACTTGTACAAATATTGAAATAAAAATAATTTTCCTTTACTTCAATCTATACAAATAAGTATAGTCTGTTTGTTATATTAAAATAACAGCTTTTTAGTTACGTGTGGTGACGGAGAAAGAATTCAAGTATCATCACTTCATCTCATGCGAAAAGTGTTGTAAGAGAGAAAAATACGCAGGCGTACGTGAAGAAAAAGATATGAAAAACTTAAAATAAAACCCTGTACCAACCTGTCTCGGGAGTGTGAAAACAGTACGCCAATGCCTCCCAACATTGAGAGAGGCCTATCTGGGATAGGCTAATTGATTGAATGCATAATATGAATGAATACCTAGTTACTTATAATAAGAAATCTTTTTTATTTCACTTAGTCTATTAATATGCTTGTTACGAATGAACTCTATGCTGGCCGAGGCAAATCTGACAGCATAATCACTGATAAATAGCTATAATAATTGAAAAAGATAGCTGGGAACGTCTGCATGCGGAAAACGGAGGATCAGACGAAATGGCGCGCATTGGGAGAGGCCTGCGTCTAGGAGAGGACTGCGGTGGGCAAATTTATTGATTAATTAATAATAATAATTTGCATTAACTTCAGAGAATATTTTGTACAAACAAATTTACGTTACGTACATTTCTGGCTTAAGTTCTTAATATTATACCTATTTCAATTCCGTCTAATTCACTTGTTTAACTTGAATTCAGGTTTTAAAAGCTCAATGGATTCTTGAGACACGATAATTATTGATCCTGGTATACTGGACTGACAGCAGTGGCTGTTGAAATCAGTCTCAATAAAAATATATAATAATGTTTATTACAACGTCGTCTTAAGGAATGCAGCAACTGTTTATTTAAATAATTGCGAACGGAATGAGCTTTATTTTTTATTTTTAAGCCTTTAGTATTTTTGAAAACATCGCGTGTTTGGTAGATATCAAAACGGGCAAGGTAATTGGTGTAATCACCAACCTGCCACAAACAATTTCGAACGGGTTTCTCGAAAGAAAACTGTACCATTATTATAATAAGAAGTTATTAAAAAGGTTGATGACACCAAGCCTTAAATATGCACAAATTGTAGGTTAAGTTTACCCAGGTAAATCAATTGAATCCAGCGATTAAGGCACATTAGTAACGCTTTTTAGCTGAGGTTTAATATTCTACAGCGTAAGCCCACCCAGTTAAAATGGGAAAATATTTCGTCATCAAAAGTTGTAACTATGTAAAATATAGAAAAATGATAAATCTACCGCCAAATATGGCCGCCAACTATATCGACAGTAAAATTGTCCATAGAATGTGAAAGTGTAAAAGGGGGAGCGCGCGGGTTCCCCCTTTTTTTTACGCGCGTAAAATCCCCACGGATAACCGGGAGCCGGACGGATAACCGATTAAGTAGCAAACCATCTGTGGGTAGCAGTACAAGGCCAAAAGTGAGGTAGCTAGTGCATATCCCTAGCACCTCGGCAGATCTTGTTAGTTTATTCTTGTCATAAAGTACGAAAAAATAGTCGATGTCACTCAAGATATCACGCAACTCTTTTTATTTTCACGACAAATAAATCAAACCCTTTAAAATACAACATCAATGCAAGTGGTCAGTAAAATTAGATAGGATATTTATTATGTAAATTCACTCCATCAAATGGAATTTCAAATAATTGACATACACAACACATAAGTATCGTTAATACAAAACTTCCGTCGGCGTGAACTGAAGGATGCCACCACTGTCCCTTCAATATTGTCAAATCGAACTAAATTGTCTTTGATTTGCAATAAAGCAATATATATGCATTAGACAGTGACATCCGTATTCCGATTTAGGCATTTTCGTTGCTTTATAGACGATATTGATATTCTAATTGATACTTCATGAATGTTGGATTGGTTATATTAACAAAAAAAGAAGCGTATCGTCCGCCATATTTTTTATGAATAACGTTCAAACAAGCAACCAAGAAGCTGTTAATTGGCTAATTAAATAGCCACACTATTAAACCAACTAATCTGTGTAACGTTTTTGTAGTAACTGCGTTGTTACACGGATACATACATACACACATACATTCAATAACTGTGAATAATTACTGCAATAGTTTTTCATTAATGCAGCGTGAATTCAGTCGGAATAAGATTTTCTCTGTGGTACAAGTTACAAGTGGAGACCGCAAAAAGGCAAACGTTAGACCACCTGGCTAGGGGTGGGACCCCGGTAGCTTAGAAAGACTGTATGTGAAAGGCGGGGACCGAGAGCAATTAAATGAAATTAAATTAAAATTGATTTATTAAGCTATTGCATAGCTTCTATCGAGGGCCTTGAGCGCGGGGACCGAATCCAGAAATTCCGTAACGAAAAAACCTCACGCTCGTTTCTTTTCGGCAGTCTTCGACACGGTGTTCGTGTGCGTGCAACTAGCAGTATTTTACGACTCTACGAAGCTCGCACGAATCGAGACGAGCTGCTCCGAAATCGGACAAATACATAAGCAGCTGTTTATGAGAAAGTATATAGGTGTATAGGTATTTATGTACAACAGTGAATAGCTGTGAATTTCCTTCGTTTTATAGAGAAGAAAAGCGTAAAGAGCTAAAAAGAAAAAAGAAACTAATGCACGTCAAAGGGCATATTATCATAATTGCATAAGTTGATACAAAATGCTATGCAATAGCTTTACCGCAGCAGTCCCCGAGTGCCACACGTCTTTTTTTTCATAGTGTTTGGCCATGCACTCCCTATGTGCGTCATTGCTCCTGTCAGGCATATTTCCAGCAGCGGGATGCAATAGGCTAATTGATTTATCGACAACAAGTGAACACCTGAATAACCCTATAATATATATTTTTGTCGTCACTAGATACATTTCGGTTTTGCATTTTGGAGTTTCGGATCCACTTCAAAGTAAGTGTGCAAATATTTGTACTGCCCCTCTAGACGAGTGGCAATTCGTTGACCGGCGTTTGATGGAGTAGAATGACGAAAGTATGGGATTTGACGTATCTGACAGTCGGTAACGCATGTCATAATTGATGGAGTAGAATGACGAAAGTATGGGATTTGACGTATCTGACAGTCGGTAACGCATGTCATAATTGATGGAGTAGAATGACGAAAGTATGGGATTTGACGTATCTGACAGTCGGTAACGCATGCCATAAACGTCAAATCCCATACACTCGTCATTCTATTCCATCAAACGCCGGTCAACGAATTGCCACTTGTCTAGAGGGGCTGAGTGGAAATAGAATCCGCGACTATTAAATCGTACCAGTCTAATTTAATTATAGTGCTATTAAAAGATAAACACAATTTGTGTTTATGCAACGAATTTCGTTAAAATACTACACCGCCCAAGTCTGTTATAGATTAGTTTAGATATCGATCCATAACAGATTGGGTACTAATCACTTACATTTTCAATTAGATAATAAATTAATTGAGTAATAATGTAAGCGCGTTTAATTTATGGGTAATTAAATGATAACTTGTTCTTTGAAAGTAATTTATTCGGACTTGTAAGAACCTAATCTTATTTGCAACTGCCAATAAAAATTTGCTAAGGATAATACTTAGGTCGAAAATGATTGAGAAGTTTGCTTAAAATATCAAAAGCCCTCATTTTTATATTAGTCAGTGAAATGTGTGTCGAATAAATAAAATGACATTAAAAAATAATGCTCAAAAAGAGTAACTGCAAGTGATTCCATCTCCTTTTCCTTCTGCATAGGTTTATACTCCTGTTAACTGGTATGGCAACAGAGATAAATTATTGTATGACAATGTATGGTGAAGGATTTTTGATTGGAAAAGCGCTTCCAAAAGAAATTTATTGAAAGAGGAAATTATTTCCGCTCGCATTTTGTAACCAATACCATCCGCTCACGCTACACGGTCTGATTCCTAAATCTTAGTGTTTCACGCAAACACTTTCTGCAATATTAATATCGACAAATAATACATTTATCTAACCATTTTATATATAACGTATAAAATAGAGGGTTTATACACGAATTTGCACTGAGCGTCAATCGGACCCACTATCTCTGACGTCGAATACTTCAGATTCACATAAAAAACGCAAGCTTCCTACAATTGTATAGGCACAAATATTATTTAAATCGATTAAGATAGGAAAATTTGAATCGGTTCATGCAGGATTCGATCCCGCGGTTTGAATAGTTGGCATACTACAAAAAAATTTACGTTTTATAGCTCAGAGTTATATACCTTTTTTCTGCGGATACTCCTCCACAGACCAGCGGAGATGGTTATGTCGCACACGAACCGAATAAAACCGCACGCCAAGCTTTGAGATGGCTCCCTTGCTCCCTTGGGAAGTTTGAATATCTGAGCTAGGAGATCGAATTTAGAATTTTTTTTTTAAGAAAAAATATTTACAGATTATAAAATTTCCAGAAGCCATAAACAAAATTGTATATCTGACATCAGTATTATTTAGTATCAGATGCCTACTTGTACATCGCATCTTCTACCACCATGTATTTTATTAAACGCTTCAAATCTGATTGTTGTTTCAATAAAACACAAGAAAATTCACAAGATTTTTTCACTCAAACTAAACAAACCATTAATACTCAAGAAATAAGAACTATTATAGGGTAACAGATTATTTGTATTAATGGATATGAAGTATGGTCTTCTGTCAAACGCCTACAGGTGGCGCTGATTATGATTTGTGCAGAGATATGCGCGCGCGCAGGTCCTAAGGCTTTGATTCTGTTATAGCAAAACCACTGTCACATCACAGACATAAATCATTTAATTTTAGACTTTAAGCTAATGTGTGAATCTTGAAAGTCGGTGTTTTCAGTTGATGCCCTTGGTCCACAAAAATTTAAATTGATATAACTTCTAAATAACTGGTACCTACGAAAATGCTTAACGCCGTATGGTTTTTTGTAAAAAATATTCGAAAATAAAATGTGCCAAGAGAATCAACTGACTACGCCGAACTTCAAGATTCATCCTATGTTTAAAATTAAATCAATTTTTGTAGAGTAAATGAAAAAGTGTAATGAAACTCTTTTCATTTCATTTTAGACTAAGTATATAGCCATAAAGTCTAAAATTTAATGCTATTTTCGCGATGTCTATAATATGACAGTGGTTTTGCTTTCGCAGAATCGAGGCCCTGGTATAGGTTTAATTGCTGGGTGCATGTGCGCGCGATTTGTATTTATATCTTGGCGTGTTTTAGCTTCCGTGTTTCATCGAGAATATACGTGGTACCTCCCTGCAAGTATGCCCAAGCTGTACCGCGATCAAATTATAGGTAAGTTAAAGTAAATAAGCTTTAATTGCTCACGAATAATTAACATAGTGCATCAGCAATTCACTATACAAATTTTCGACGGAGTAATAACCTAAGAGCTGTGAAAGATCGACCGTCACCATCTGATAACCAGCCCATCTAGACAAGTGGCGATTCGTTAGCCGGCGTTTGATGGAATAGAATGACCAATGTATGAGATTTGACGTATATGACAGTTGTTAACGCATGTCAAATACGTCAAATCCCAAACATTCATCATTCTATTCATTCTATTCCATCAAACACCGGCTAACGAATTGCCACTTGTCTAGAGGGGCAGATGAGACATATATTTTCTTAAAATTGTTCATTAAAAGTATGACAAGTTGCATTAATGGAAAAATGTTCATAGCTATCTCCTTTAGCATAAACATTATGTTGGTTCCCTGTGGGTGACAAAAGGCGACTAAGGGATAGTGCTGCTCTCCATGCAACAGCAAACATACAGCATATGACGAAGCGTCCAATTGATGGCAATACTCTTGCTTGTTATTACGTTGGACTGAAAATTATATCTGACGAAATGTATGTACCTATTTATACACTTCCGACTACCTACTGCCGTAGCATCCCGTGTTATACTCAAAAAAAAAAAAACAGTTCTGCGCATAAAGAGTACATTTTCGCGTCATTATATATCTTGATATATGCCGCGAACTATACCTCCACCGCATCACTATCCAACTAAGTTTTCAGCGTGTTTCAACGTATTATTTCATAAGCTTACCTTTAGTATCGACATTAGATAGAATACCTGCGCAAGCGCACTCCACAATTAAGCGAGCGCCGATACTAACCAATCAGAGGCCTGTTTTTATCAATGATCTATTTTGTACCGACAGTTATGGAGCGTTCCCTAGCTTCCTTTATTATCATCGGTGATTCAAAAATATATTGCTTGAGATGATTTCAGATGAGAAATAGTTTTGAACGATATTATGATTGGATATACAATTAATTTAAAGGAGTATTTTTATCGGTGTTTAGTATAGCTATGAATTTCGATATATATAGGGACATAGACCCTCATTCATATCCCAAAAATACTGGTACGTTTTGATGGTCATTTAATACTATTTGGGCGACAGATAGGCGCACGCCCCGCCTGATGAGAAGTGGTTTCCCTTACGTGTATGGCCATATGCAACACCGGGGTCGTCACCTTTTAGAACCTTTAGACTACTTAAGCACTGTCTGATAACCTTGTTTGAAGAACCCCGAGTAGTTGCTAAAAACCACAGCAAGAAGATCATCACAGCATATCAGAGAATTTAATCTCTCCAGAATCTCTAGTAGTTCGGTTGCATACCCAAATAGATTTTGAAATTACAATAAAGTTACAATTTATTATAATTTCCAAAATCTTATTAACAAATTATATTTATTTACAAGGTCCTATAAATTTATAATCTTATGTCTTTTAAAATAAAATTTTAGTTAATCGTGCCCCTGGTCCTCATTTTATATTTCGAAAATAAATATGGAGAAGTTCGGTGGTATCAATTATCAAACACTTTCATTGAAAGAGAGAGTGTTGCGCAAGCGCAGCAACATTGACCGAAGTCGAACCTCTTTTATATGTAAATGTTCACAATTAATAACGTCCACTAATTTAGAAAAGTCTACTAAAACGATGTTTTAACGGACCATCAAAACATAATTTACAATAACCTAATCACTGTTTTTTTGGGTTCCGTATCCATATGTGAAACGTGAACCTTTTTACTGAAGCTAGATTTTTGCAATGAAAAGTTGTCAACTGAATTCTCATGTTATATAACTCAATGGAATTCCTTCATCAACTTGATCTTGGTTTCTGTTCTGATCTGTTTTGAGAATGCGGCAATCGTCTGTCTCTTAGTTGGTTAGTGGAAACAGGCCGCTATAAGTCGCAGTTAGCTTGACTAAGACCGTCTAAAGAGTCAAGGTCGGAAGGCGGAACCCCCAACCTCGAAGTAAGAACCACAGATGCAACCAACCCCTCTAGACAAGTGGCAATTAGCTTGCCAGCGTTTGATGGAATAGAATGACGAATGTATTGGATTTGACATATCTGACACTCGTTAACGCATGTCACAAACGTCAAATCCCATAAATTCGTCATTCTATTCCATCAAACATTGGCAAGCAAATTGCCACTTGTCTAGAGGGGCTGGACTAACCAGAGAAGGTCGATATGACGTATTTATTTCTTTTTTATCTTAGAATGAAATTAAAAAAACTAATTTGTATGAAACTTTTTTAATGTTTCTATCGTGATTTGTTTTGTTTATTTCAATAAGTGATATTCGCGTAAGCTCTTGATAGTATGAATGTGTCCAATGTTGTAGCGCCTTCTTCGACCTTTCACAAGAAACAATAATATTTTAGAATTAATTATTTAAGCTTTTTCATGCTCAATATTAGGTTAGGGCGAGGTCTGGTAGCTTAGTGGTCAAAGCATTGCATCTGTAAGGCAAAGATCGCGGGTTCAAACCCCACCTAGAGCGATTCAATTTTTTCTATTTTAATCGATTCCACAGGAATATTTTAAGAGTACATATAGTGTTTCATATTATACCCTGTACGGATCCCTTCATATGCAAGCTCCGCTCATACTTGATCAGTTTTATATTTCATACACCTACACACCTCAAAAGCACGTGGACACACTCCTAAACTTCATATTAACATACAACTTACAAAAAATTCTGCGGTTTTCATTCAATAACAATAAAATTGTAATACCTTTTTGTTTGCTCAGACAATGGACGAAGAAGCCCCGGTGGCAATGTTTGCAATTGTCGTAACATTTGCAAAATATTATGCGAAATTGTTTTTGTACTGTGTTTTATTTTTTATCGTACTGTTAATGAAAGAAGTGGTTAAAAGAATTATAATATATTAATCACCCTATTATTTATTGGGAGCAATGTGCATATTGAAGAGGCCTTTGTCCAGCAGTGGACTCCAGGAGGCTAATTGATTGATTAGCCCTAAGGTGTATTTTTTAATAGGATTTTGTTAGCATTTTTTGAAATATTCAAGTGTTAAAAATTGATATTTTCATAAAAGGGTCAATATTTAAGGGGGTCTAATTTAATGTCTTCGTGTATTTCTCGAAAACATGTGCATATTTTTTTAAAAGGAATGTCTCTTTTATTATTTAAATGATTATAGAAAATGTTGCTAAGACCACAATGGCTACAAAATAATAAGAAAAAAGTTATGTCAAAAAAGAACAACATAATAGCCATTTTTCCTTGTGTCGCCGCGGCAGTCGCGCAACTTTTTTTTTATTTCATAATAAAATATGACGTCCTTGAGCTATCTGCTATTTGTGCTGTAATTAAAATATTACAAGCTGTATTTTCTAAATAGTGATACCAATACCCACTCAGTTATTTAATAAAAAACTCATGTTTCAAGAATTAGCGTCATTGTCCTACCAAATTTTTGCTCTCGATATATATCGTGTAAGGGGTGAGGGAGGAGTAAACTCGTAGCCGAGCCTTTGACCGCTCCGCGTGCCGCAGTCGAGCATCGGGCTTTGGTGGTGATACGCGCGTTTGTTTTAAGCAGGTAAGCCTTTGAATTTCATTCTCCATAAATGTTCATTATAAGCGTCATTTACACTTTCATTGATATATTCTGTAAAAATGAATTTTACTCTCTGTATTTCACATAAAAGTATGTCGGTTCTGTGTATGTATGCCGTAATAAATCATTTTTCTAAATATCTCACGCCCAAAACATGTCGGAACAAATTTTTAACGAAATCGTCATTTTCTAAACATCATTGTCCTGAATTTTTACTGTCAGGATAATGATGCACCATGAGGATAATGACATTATGTAAAATGAATAATGATGCACATTCAGGATAATGACACAGGTTCGTTTGCGTTTGTTTTTAGTGAAGCTTATGGTTTATAATAATTTTATATCATGGAGCTCAAGTACTATATTCTTCATATTGAAACAAATCGTCACATAATGGACGAAAGAAGATTTTTTCGCCGTATTCCAGTACCGATAGAAGTAAAGATCGAAAGGAAAATAGAAGAATTATTAGAGAGTGATATAATTGAAGAGGATCATGGACCATCGAAATGGATTTCTCCCATTGTACCTATCTTTAAGGACAACGGAGAGTTACGGTTGTGCGTGGATATGAGACGTGCCAATGTTGCAATTATGAGACAGAACCATCCCTTGCCGTGCATGGATCACTTATTACCCAAAATCAGAAAGCTCGATACTTCACAAAACTGGATATTATAAACGCGTTCCACCAAGTGGAATTACACTCTAATTCTCGACACATCACTACGTTTATAACGTCCAAAGGATTATTCCGATACAAACGTTTAATGTTTGGAATAACATGTGCCCCAGAATTATTCCAAAAAATAATGGAAAATGTTAATTCAGTGTGAAGGAGTGATAAATTTTATAGACGACATTTTGGTTTATGGGGGCACAGAAAATGAACACGATTCACGAGTGGGAAAGGTGTTGGGAACATTAAAGCAAAATAATGTTATGCTTAATGAAGCTAAATGCATTTATAAGACGCAGAAGATGAATTTTCTTGGACATCAGTTAACACCCGAAGGAGTGAAACCTAAACCTAGTGGTTTCACTCCATAAGTATGTGGAAAGTATAACTAAATTTAGAGTTCCAAAATCAATTGAAGAATTGCAGAGTTTCTTGGGATTAATAAATTATATAAATAAGTGGATTCCAAACTTAGCCACCCTAACTGAACCATTGAAAGTATTACTACAGAAGAAGTTTGGTAATAATGCTAATATCGAAGAGTTCTGGACAAAGGATCAGGATCAGGCATTTGACCAGTTAAAGAAGAGCTTAACAGGAATCCAGAATCTTGGATATTATGATGTCAACGATAAGACACAAGTTATTGCTCATGCAAGCCCAGTGGAATTAGGGGCTGTTCTTGTTCAAATAGATGACAAAGGACCTAAGATAATTGCTTTCGGGAATCGTTCCTTGACTGATTGTGAACGTAGATATAGCCAAACTGAAAAAGAGGCTCTGGCATTAGTTTGGGCTGTAGAACATTTTAATGTATTTCTATTTGGGAAAGAATTTGAATTAATCACGGACCACAAACCCTTAGAGATATTGTTTTGATCCAAATCAAAGCCCTGTGCTCGGATTGAGAGATGGGTGCTGAGATTACAAACATACCGTTTTAATGTAAAATACAAACCAGGTAAGACTAATAATGCTGACCCTTTATCACGGTTGTGCAAGAATTCATCGGTCAATATACAACTGGAGGTGCCTGATATACATGTGCATCAAATTGTACAATATGCAAGGCCCCGTGCAGTTTCAATGCATGATATCATATCACACTCTAAAAACGACCCAGAAATATGCAGTGTCAAAAAAGTTATTTATGGCAATGAATGGGATGATATTGCAAAAAGGTACAAAGTATTTAGCAACGAGTTATGTTTTCATGAGGATATCCTATTAAGAGGCACAAAACTGGTTATACCACAAGAGTTGATCAAAGATGTTCTGGACGCAGCCCACGAAGGTCACCCTGGAATTGTGGGTATGAAAGGCCGCCTGCGATCCAAAGTTTGGTGGCCACGCATTGATAGAGATGCAGAATCAATTGTGAAGTGTTGTAAAGGATGTACATTGGTTGCAATGCCAAACCCACCCGTTCCCATGAAGCGTCGTGAGCTTCCTGAGGCTGCTTGATTGGTTGTTACCATGGACCTGTTGGGACCATTGCCGAATAATGATTACCTATTAGTGATAATAGACTACTATAGTAGGTACAAAGAGGTTAAAGTGACAAAGACAATTACTAGTGCACAAATTATAAAGCTATTAAAAGAGATTTTCAGTAGATTAGGATACCCGTCATCCATTACGACAGATAATGGACGACAATTTATCAGCGACGAATTCAAACATTATTGTAAGGAGTGCAATATTTCACTTTTTAGCACAGTTCCATATAGGACAAATGAATGGAGAAATGGAAAGGCAAAATCGTGACATACTAAAAAGATTAAAAATTAGCTGTATCGAGAAAAAGGACATAAAGGAAAGCTTGTGGGAATACCTTATGATGTATAACTCAACACCACATTCAATAACTGGCAGAACACCGTCAGAATTGTTTTTAAAAGAGTGAATAAAGATAAAATATCAGCATTACGGGACATTGGTAATAAAGTTGATGATTCCGAAGTTAGGGACAAGGATAGCGTACTGAAGGAAAAAGGAAAGGAAAATGGGGATAAAAAAAGACGAGCGCAAGACTCTGAAATAAAGGAAGGAGATAAAGTATATATAAAAGAAATGGATAAAATAAATAAGTTGACTCCAAATTATAAACCAACCCCACATATAGTAGAGAAAGCCCAAGATGGGGATGTAACGGTTAGGAATGAAGAGACTGGCTAGACATTAAGAAGGAATGTGATACATTAGAAGAAGGTAGAAGGTGAATGGAAGTCGGTTCTAGGAAGAAATAATGAAGATCAAGAACGTGATGAAGAATGAGAAACGGAAGTAGAACTTGTTAATTCAATGGTAGTATGATTGTCAAATTGGAAGTTGTTTTGTGTTGTTATGTTTATGGAAATTCTTAGTTTAATAAAGTTTTTAATAAGGAAGGGATGTAGTGTTTGTGTAACTGGCAACACTGTCTCGGGCCACATCGTGATGGGATGAAACGTCAATATGACATAACACGAGAGCCGGGAGGCGGGAGTGTTGAACGGTATCATCTGCTCACGTTGGAGGTTGGCTAGCCAGTGATCCTAAAATATAAGTTTACTACAAATATGATTCAGCATTTAGTTTTGGTATTATTTATTACTCTGCGTTTATAAAAATTCGCAAGCTTATCATTATCTTCAACGCATCGTCATTATCCTTTCACTGAAAATCATTTTCCTCAGATTTTATCATTATCCTCAACAACATTTTTAACAAAAACGTGATTATTCCAGTTTTTGTCTTGTTATTTGAAGTAACTCCACTAATAACGTGACGATCTCAACCTTTTTATCCTAACTATTAAAAAATCTAAGCGATGCACGCAGGTTTT
The DNA here is from genome assembly GCA_949126895.1 of Eilema caniola. Classification (NCBI taxonomy): domain Eukaryota; kingdom Metazoa; phylum Arthropoda; class Insecta; order Lepidoptera; family Erebidae; genus Eilema; species Eilema caniola. Next base: position 3,618,876 of record OX421466.1, read on the forward strand.
TGAGAAGTCAAAAAATACTCTCAAAATAAATACTGTCTGTGAGATTTACCCAAAATAATATATGAAACATGAAATATATTAACTTTAAGTTACATTTTAAATGAAATCGATAAATGTATTTTAATCTAAAGGCACGTTTAGACAGTCACTATATAATGGTGATTCTGTCAAAATAATTGATGATATTAATACCATTGACATAATATTCATGTGCTAATACTTACATATTATTGGATCACGATACTGGATCGCAATAAACATGTTCTTTAATATTTAAGTGTTAAGCAACTTTTGTTGCTGACTGTAGGTACCCAGTATGTGTACACTGATTACATTGGATTACAGTGAGTAATCGTGGTTGAAGACTGCATAAAAACATCTTGACAGGTCATAAGACTTTAAACACCTCCATTGTTTTTATAAAACTCCACACACTGTTTAAAAACATAATGAAATAAAAAAGGACAAATTCTCACGCAACCAGTGCCGCGAAACGAAACATATAATACAACTACATAATACCACATTCAATTGCTTACAATATTTGTATTAATAAACTTATAATTTGCAAAAAATGTATTTTTTATTCTCATCTTAATACCTATACCGGATGACGATGTTGGATCGTGATATTTATTGACTGTCTACTGTCCTATGTCTTTATACCACTTAGGTGGCAGACAAGCACACGGCCCACCTGATGAAAAGCTGTTACCGCGGCCTACAGACGTGTGCAACATCAGGGTCTACACAGAGAGATTCTGTGCCATGCTTTAAAGAACTCAGCTTTAAAGACATCCTGGCAAAGTCCGTCAAATTTGAGATTAAATTAGTCATATGATTTGATATCTCTTTTTTTACTTTATAAACGTCAATTTGACTTAAGCTCGCACGATGATTAGCTCAAGGCAAAATCTCAGGAATGAGGGCCACCATTATAATATAATGGTGGCCCTCATTCCTGAGATTTCATGTGCCATGTTAGCAATAGTGGCCCTCAGCTTGACGGCCTCATCAGATGCTTTTTCACGCCCCGAGTAAAGGACCCGGTATTTAATACAGTACCTATGTACATTCAAAGCTGACAAATCTATTATTCTAATATCACAAACAGACACTAACTTTGTTATTTATAAATCAAAGATTCATAGATACAGATGATGACAATCTAAAAATACATATTTTTCTATAATAAAATCACCAATGAAAAGAAAAGTAAATCAATTCGAATATATCTCAAAAGAAATCAACTAACTATTTGGGCTAAATGGCTTTCAAAAACAATAAATTTGTTAAAAGTTACGCGCAATTTTGCCCACACGCATTATAATCTGATAACGTTCTGTCAACGAGCGGCTAGCGGCTTCCCACGCCAGCCGGTTTTCTATCCGAACACAATTAATTTACTAACGCGTACGTTTGATACATAATTATATAACTACCTTGTAAATTAAAGATGTTTTATAAATGAAATTTACAAACAAACATTTTTTAAGTATCAAAAATAACTAAAAACGGAAAACCGAAATTTCTTTTTATCAATTTTAGGTTAACCTTACATCTCTCCATCAAAACTAAATTGTTTGTGTTAGGTGTGTAATGACCAAAATTCAAATCTCTCGATCGTTGGTAAAGAATTCTGTTCGGTATTTAAAATTATTAAGACCAATTAATAATTTAGAAAGTAATATAAATTTAACTTTAAATTACACTAATGACTTCAAAATTAATTAAACACTGAAGTTTAAACTATTTAAGACCTTTTTCTTGTCTTAAAAATCGCACAATAACGAATATCTGTCAAATTAAGGAAAAGTTTGTATGTAGTTTAGTGTTTGAGTTTTTGTGTCAAATTTCTAACCCAAATTCCACGTATCTAACGGTAACATTTAAAAAAATATGCCTAACATACAGTAGTCAAGTAAAAAGCTTCCAATAAAAGTTGTAAAAAAAGTTATAAAGATTTGAATTTACATAAAATATTAACGATATTATCTAAAATCTATGTGGGTCTTGGCTATAAACTTTGACCATTTGACCGACATCAATACAAATTAAATTCAGCAATTATAAAGTACCGATCTATACCTACTAATATTATTAAGCTGAAGAGTTTATTTGTCGGTTTGAACGCGCTAATCTCAGAAACTACTGGTCCGAATTGAAAAACTCTTTTTGTGCTGAATAGTCCGTTTATCAGTGAAGATTATAGGCTATATATCATCACGCTACTGCTCAAAGGAGCGGAGCAATAATCATAAAAGTTAAGAAATCCGGTAGATTTCCAGACATTATTTGAAAATGGATAAATTACGGGCTTACTGTATGGTTTGAAGGAGTGACTTGGGGTTTCGATGTATACCACGGGCAAACCCGTTCGGGTAGTCTAGTCGATTATAAAGAGTGTTTTGAATCAATGAATATATTTTGCATTAAAGATCAAAGTTATAATAAATGTACCGCCAGCGACAGAAGTAGATTACATTATTTATTGACAAATTTCAATGCAAATATTGTGTATCTAAAATGTGTTATTGTAACTCATTGGGCCGTTTTAATGGAATTTTGAAGCTATTAATATGGTAACTAGATAGGAATAAGTCAATATCTAAGACAGAACATGAACCCGCGACCAATTACTTTCTAGAGGGAGTCTCTGTCCAACTGAGCAAGCTCTATGTATAGAAATGTCACAAAGGAGGCTATAAAACTCGTTACGGGTACCTTGATTTGAGTAAGTACACAATTGTGAACCTTTAAAATACTCACATGTGTGCTATAAAAACCATTCAAATCACTCATAAATATCATACAGTGAGTAAATTTTCTTATCGGTAGGTATATTTTTTATTTACCTCGCCTATTTTTTAAATTTATTATACGTCAATCAGTATTTACCGGTATTTTTCTATCATTAATTCCCCAAGGGATCCAAGTGGGTAAAAAATCCAAATAGATCTCATCAGAATATTTAAGCAGGGATTCCAAGTGGACGAAACAAACATTTCGAATGCATAGGAATTCTGCTTCAATGGTTAAACTTTTATCATTGATTGTACGTTTTTTAAATTATTCAACCACCTCAATATGTAAACATACTTGAAATTCTCCGTAATAATTATTAAAAAAAAATGAAAATGCAACATTGCAACAATGTAGAATCATACTTGATACTACATAGTGAAATATGTACTTAAGTGCGAACTCGAATGGGCCTATGCGAGACAATTTAATAAAACCTATTATAAAACCACATTTCACAACGCGCAATAATTGTGCAAGAATTCTTTTTTCAGTTGTTATTCTACTTACTCATGACACTATACATACAATGAATTCAATGCATAATGCGGACTACAAGAATGCACGTAACAAAAAGTTTGGCATGTCTCCGTACTCCAGTGTCTGTAATGTCGACCCACTTTCCTAAGACTAACTTCAGCTTACAGCTTACCATCAGGCGAGGTGAAGTCAGCCAATGTGTCGCATGAAAAAAACATCTTTAACTGTGCTCAATAAAAAAAATCTTTCTTTCTTACTTTCTATATAAACCAAAATCTCTTGACCCCAAGTCGTGGTAGAAACGAGGCTCTGGTCCTTGATATAATTTAGGATTGAGCTTCTCAATTGCCGTAGCATCCCGTGCTATTGACAAAAGTCACCTAAACACTCAAATTAATATTCCTTCACCAATTTATTCATCTGTATTATATCATTACCGCCATGAGTCTCTCTTACTTGTACTGAACTGAATGATTCTCCGTTCCGGATCCTCTGATATATATATGACACGCGTTAACGACTGTCAGATACGTCAAATCCCATTCATTCGTCATTCTATTCCATCAAACGCCGGCCTATATTCGAATTGCCACTTGTCTAGAGCGGCTGGCCTGCTTTGCTGTTTATACCTATATAACAGAGACCGAGTCTATCGTTGTCCACGAGGTACTTTTCTTCTGTTTAAATTTTACTTCAATCGGTTCGTACGCCACCCACACGAGGGTACTGCGGCATTTGTACCCTACTTTACCAGAAACAACACGATATTTAGACGTAATCGAATACTGTAATGTATAAATGTTATACCAAAACAGCTTTATAAAGAGAGATCACTGAATACATCAACACGTACACTCGTAAACATAAAATAACCATTACAAAGAGGTTATTGACACAATTCCAACTGAATTACATTACGAGAACGTAAGCAATTATCATTTTATTTTATCACCGGTAAGTTTTGGACGGATTTCGACACTACGCTGCTTGCTGGTCATAGGTATCTGTCTTGTGAGAAACGGTCATCACTGCTGGCAGTCTGAGATTGTGTCCTTAGTGAGACCCAAGACCCAAAGTAAGCATTGCTTGTATCATCTGTACTAAAAAAAATATATCAAATCAAATCATTTATCGGCTTCGAATATGATTATAATAGGTACATATATTATAATAGGTACGTTACATATGAAATTGCCGTTATATTGAACAAATTGGAGGGACCCCAATTTGCAGTACTTACATATAATTTTTTATTTTTTTTTGTGTATTAATTAGACAAAATTAAGCTAACAGCAATTTATTATTATTAGATTACTACATTTTTGAAAAAATCCAGCTGAAAAATTTATCATGAAAATGGATAGTATTTAGGAAGTACTGTTTTTGAAGATTGAATTTAAATTATCAAGCGGCCAATAAAAACAAAATTTAATACAGAGTTGTAAAATCTTGTAATCAACTTACAAACAAAGTGTAAATAATGAAAATAGCTATTAAATTACAGGAATAACGAACTCATGAATCTGTAAGAAAATTTCGGCAATTTTATATGTAAGGACCTATTATTTGTAGGTCTTAAAAACTAGCGGGTACAGCATAGTCTGCTCCGAAGAGCTTGGAAATTTAATTTCAATAGATCACAATTTCAAAAATATATATTACTAGCTTTTGCTCGCGTCTCCGCCCGCGTGGATGTCGATTATCGCTTAGTGTTGAGTAGACGCTATTGAGCATTAAATTCGCCTCCCTTCTCAACTTTGTCCTCGACTATTTACTCGTCTTTGTTCTCGACTTTCTACTTGCCTCTATATTCGACTCTCTAGTCGACTTTCTACTCGCCACTTTGCAACCTTCTCCTCCACTCTGTACTCTCCTCTATATTCGCCTTTCCATTGGCCTCTCCACTCAAATCTCTTTTCGCCTCTGTACTTGACTCTCCCCACTTGCTTATCTACTCGCCTCTTTACTTGACTCTCTCCACTCGCTTAATTACTCGGCTCTCCACACGAATCTCTACTCAACTTTCTATTGGATCTCTAATCGCCTGTACATTCCTATCACTATTCGCCTCTCAACTCGACTCTCTACTGCACTCTAATTGATTCTATACTCGCCTCTCCATTCGCTTCTCTAGTCGCATATCTACTCGCCCCATGTAGCCGACTCTACTTGACTTTCTATTTGACCTCTACATTGCCTATAACAATCTCAACTCACCTCTCCACTCGCTTCTATATTTGGCTCGTTACTTGACTATGTCCGTTCCGAAGCTCTAATCCACATTTGTTCCAATTTTCGTGAGGATATCTTTAAAAAAAATCTTACTATTTATGCCCTATTCAACCTCTTTTTTACGCGATTTAAATATGACAAACTTTAATCCGCTAATCCTGCCCCTAGCTCTAATCATTCTCTGTTCCAAATTTCATAAAGATATTTAGAAATGACAAACTTTCATCCTCTATTAACAAACTGTCAGAACTTTAATTTTAAACTTAGTAATTGAAACCATGAACCGAGGTTGCTGGCAATAGAAGGCCCCGATAGTACTAGCCAGCGCTATGTAATTAATACCAACATACACGGACCATATCCGCTCACCACTCAAATAACGCATAAGGAATAATAAATAAGAAATTTTATTCAAATAAGGTACATAAAAACAGTGTGGAATGTCGGCATGCGATCACGACCGAATCGATTTTCTAGCCGTCAATCGGAGCGAATGATTTATTCGATTCAAGCCGACATCGGTTCGCTCGACGTATGAAACAATCACGTGTGAGCCGCGATTTCATTTGTGTGCATCGTGAAATGTTTATGATCGATTTCATATAATGTTTATTCGATATATTTACTGTGTGTTTTTAAATTTATATAGTGTAGAAATGCTAATGATTGTGATAACAATAATTTATCAATTGACAGTTTGATATTCAGCATTGAAATCGCTGAAAGGATTGTAATTGTCAAGATTGAGTAAAGTGCCGTGGCATAGCGGAATAAATTTTTCATTTTACTTGCTCATAATGTGGCTCTAAACGCACCTAAATTAGGCACATAATGATACCTGTTATCAAACTGTGGTCTTTTATTTTTTTATTATTTTATATCACAAGTGGGATAATGTTTTTTTTTTAATTTTATTTGTTGAGTTGCATTATTCTTAAAACAAATTAGATTCAAAAAGATCGTGTTCAATAGAACAAATAAATTAATATACCCATTGCTTGTTCATTTTATGCAACTTCTTATTTAAATAGAAAATTTCATCTTGTACGTGTATAAAAAACAAAACTTTTTTTTATTATTACCGCCAGTTCAATATCTAAATAGTTTCACAATTGCAAACTGCAAGTTCACAAGTAAAATGAAACACGTCGTATGATACACGTGTGTATTGTTGATTACCGTCTTCGGCTCTCTTTAGCCGCCTTTATATCGCCTCATCGGTAATGACCAACTTTACACACTTGTACCATAATCTACTATTAATAAAACACAATAATAGTTACTTGCCGGTAAAAAGACAATAAAGTAATTAGAAGCGAAAGGTGTATCATTAAATCCACTAGTGTCTTGGAAACAACCAAACAATTATTTCTTAATATTAATTGAGATATAAATATTCTTGTATTCAGAGCATAAGTTTAATAAATGTTCACGTTTTGTTTAAAATTTTATGATAGGTTTTAAAGCTAAGGTCGTTACTTAGAATGACAAAGGGCGACTGTGAGAGACAAGTTATTGCCTGACACAATTATTATATTCGTACACAATCTAAAATAACTGTAAGTTGGACATTACTCCTGCAGTACAAAATCATCCCGTTGCATCTAAGATCTAAGGCTCGGAGTACATGGTTGCAACAACCTCTTAATGTTACCGAATTAACCGTCTTCAAATTTATTGCGCTTGCAAGGTATGGGTCGGCGGATATTATCTGTAAATACACGTCAATTTACTGACATTGCCAGACATCTTATCGATTTACCGTGGTATAGGGCTGTATCCAAGAACATGGGCGATTACGATGCCTTAATAATATATAAGTTTCAACCGTTATAGATTGTAATCTAGATTAATCAGCTTCATGAAAATCAAAGTTCAGAAATAAAGTGTTAATTAAATTAGGTTTTTACGAGGAAATTCACGTGATAAACAAAGAAGCTAGTGCAGTCTTTGTTGCTTAGAAGACTAAAATGGTTCCTTAAACTGAAACTATAATATTTAATTAGGGGTCTTTTTAAATGCACAAATGACCTTGTAAAAAATTGATTGCTTTCAATTTAGAAATTCAAGGTTGCTTAAACTCTTCCTTACCCACTGTAATTACTAGTTAATCAGAAAATGTGAAGGCTCTGATTATTTTTGAGTTTAAGTGATCTAGGCACAAAAAGTATAATTGCGGTAATGCTGCGGTATAAAAAGAGATGTTTAGATTTTTTATTAGTAAATTGATTTGAATCAAGAAAAAAAAAGAATTTAGAAAATCTTCTTGACATTTTAAACTTTGACATCAACCCGTAACCTCAGCCCGGTGGGGGCAACTCAATATTTCCAGATCCTCACGATCAATATAATTATAGGAGAAAAATCTGTCACATGATCAATACGACATTTCTTTGGATAAGAGACTCGAGAAACACGCGCCTACCATACCGTGCTTGAGTTTATTGATATTGAATAACATACAGTAACCAAATTTCAATACCAACAATCAGAATAGCACATCTAGCCACAAACAAATAGTTCAACATAATCGATTCGGCCGTGGAGTCCCAACTGTATCAGTTTAAGCGACTGTAGCGGTAACCGCAACGGTGTGCCCTAGGCCTTTGATTGTGCTTCGTTGACAGGTGTATTGTGGTACTTGGCAATTTCGTTACGTTTACTTTGAATTTATTCGAACTGATAATGTTGTTTCTTGTTGATTCGCGGAAACTTGATAACTGTCTAGTTGTTTATATAGCGGCTTCATGTTGCCAAGAATCAGATGTTTGTTATTTTGTTACTTGACTTTGTTTGTAGTAGTTTTCTGTAAGTTCATTTCAATGGGTTTTACTCTAATGATTATATTTAAAACCGATTTCGTACATTATGTAAAGATAAGCTTTCTATGGGTTCTATGGGGCCCTATCAAAATCTCTGGGGTCCCAAGCTCAATTGCGTGGTGGTAATCTGCTGTTTTGATAGACCTGGCTCCAACGCAGGTTTTCTTATGGGACAAGGGGTCTTACGGCTTACAAAAGACCAAATAATGCTACAAAATTTACGTATTAACGAAACATATCCAAAACCATTAAATATTTGGATTTGAAAATCTTAGTTTTTTGCGAGAAAAAAAATCCGATTACGTACTTTTAGTTGCTTAACAATCAAACCGAATTGTATGTAAATGTTATGTAGTTAACTTATAGGCCCTGTAGATTGCAAATTTAGGTTGTTATACTATAGACAGTTTAATATTTCTTAGGTCACATGCATATCGCAAAACACTATACACACAATGAATTCAATGCAGAATGCGGACAACTAGAATTCACGTAACAAAAAGTTCGGCATGTCTTTGTATACGTCAGCTTACAATCAGGCGAGGTGAAGTCAAATTGACAAGTCCTACCTAGTTTTTGAGCGTGAAACGTACCTACTCGTAAGTATATCGTGACAGTAAATAGCAAGATGGTATTTTTATTAAATCTTCTTTGTTTTCTGTTTTCATCTTATTTCTATCTGAATTGCTTTCTTGGAAGCGCTTGTAATATCCTCAGGTGTACAGGGTCACATCAGATGGTAGTGGCTTCACGAAAAACACCTAAGTACGCTTCGTAGTTTTACTCAAACCGACACTAACTGGCAATTACTTGGGATAAGGCTTAGAGCACTCGTAAATTTAAGATAAAATACTTCACTTCATTCTTAACAATTCAAACTTCTTCCTCTCAGATCACAGTACATCTACGGTAGCTCGAAACAGCAAACGTACCTGCAAACAAACAAAAAAACAATTGGTTACTTCAAATACGTTACGATTCAGTAGGTCAGAGCAATAACGATTCACCAACTTACGTCACCGACCGCTAACCGCACCGATAGTGTTCAAAAAGTTACAATTTCTTAGGACAACCAAAATAAATTGTTCTCAGATATTCTTAGTAATAAGATTTAGTACTGAAAAACAGGAAAATTGTGCGCAATAACTACTTTAACAATTATTGATGACTATTCTGGTACTACGAATTACATTTAATTAGTAATAAGGCAGATATTCAATATTATAGCGTGAGGGCAGAGATTGGTTTAGTCCCGACATACTTTGGATCTGTCACCATGCAGAAGAGTACAGGGTCCCACCATGATTGTTTAGGCTACAGTCAACCTAACATGTAAGCCGATAATTCTGCTTATTGAAGTATGAGACCCTCACAGACTTTTGAGGAGAGATAATTCAGTTACCTACGTAAAATAGAGCTTAGTACCCCTAGCACGATCGGGAACCGCGTGGTCCCCCCTCTCAAGGAGGGCCAGACCTAGAGGAATGGCCCTGGGTCAGCCGGGGTGCGAGGGATATGTCACAAGACAACCTCACCTTCGGCCTAGCACATCGACCCACAGACGGCGTGCGGTTTAGTCGGTTCGAGTCCGACATACCCTCCCCCTTCGGCTCATTGGGGATTTCCCGCACGTAAAAAAAACCCTCACCTCTTTACCTCTCTTTTACCTCCGTAAAATAGAGCTTAGTACCCCTAGCACGAAGAACTATCGTATTCGTATCGTAAACGTATTGAGAGAATGGAGCAATGCGATTGGACGCCTGCCTACTGTGTATGTGAAGCCGGCCAATCACAATGCTCCGTTCTTTCAATACGATACGATTACGATAGTTGTTTGTGCTAGGGGTACTGTTTACCGCTGACAAGACACAGACAGATACAGGTGTGATAATATTATGTACGTTCTTAGTAATATTAAAATTATGATTGCCAAATCAGATATCAATATATTTCGAAAAAACAACATCAATTATGATAGCAATCTTGCAAAACATTATTAGTGATAAATCTCCGAACTATCGAAAGATTGAAAGTGTTTTATCTATATTTACGACTCAATCTCGTTGTAGATTATGACGTCATAATATTACTATATTCTGGGTACATGAACGATAATTACAGTTAAGAACACGTATTAATATTTAGACTTACAAAAAAAGCTTAAAAATTGGGACGCAAGTCTCATTCTTTTATTAAAAACTTGATATTTAATAAAACTGGTTTCTGAACGGTTCATAGGCTATGATAACAGCTTATCAATAGGACAGTTGAATGCTCATTAGCCTACGTTCACACCCCCTCCCCCCTCCCCCCCCCCATAGACGCGGGATAACACCCGAACCTCCAAGCCCAAGCTCCAAGCCGTAGGTCTGTTGGTAGTCCTGGGACATCCTTCCGAGGGCTTACCCGGGGCTACCAACCGCAGGCTATAAGCCTACGTTCAAACTGAAAGTCTGTTAATATCTCTCATTTACACTTTAAGAATACGGTTACAGAAAAGTGGCACTATTATCACCCCATTCTCTTCACCATAGGCATATCATCAACCTTTTGAGGCCACCACCTGTTCGAAATGGGAGCTCGTACTTCGTACCACAAATAAAAAAAAATATTACAAGAGAAGGTAAGTCCCGTTAAATTTGTTCTAACAGAACCTGTCCGCTTTCGGTTCATTCACAAAAAGCCGCGACCGACCGGCGCACGCGCACCATCGCCTCGCTACGGTGACCATGCGGTTGTCACGTACTTAATATAAATAGTTTATATCTTTTATTTTCGACTGACCGATATTTTTTCAATTAAAGTTTTCGGTTCAAAATGGTTGCCTTGTTCGAGTAGGAATGAGATTATTAAAATAGGAACTGGTAGTGTTTTTTGTTCGTTAAACAGCTATGTTACACAACGTTACGGACTATGGTGGAGTTGGTTTCGTGACGAGTGGTACAATAGCAACCGTTAGGATTAATCTAGAGTTGATGACGCATGGGTTTAAATATATACTAGTCGCAATAGATTCTGAAGATGAAATCTAGCTAATTATAGCATCAATCAAGCAATTGCAAGCAATCACGTAGTCAATATTGGATACGGAAGTAGCTGGATATCGTTGTGTTCAAATAACAGAACATAAAATTAATCAATTAGTCCTTTAACCTCGTTTCTATGGATACTAGTATCATCAAGTCAAAGTCTATGATTTTTATTCAGTCTAGAACAACATGATTGTTTTTTATTAACGTTAATAATACATTCTACTTAATCTAAGTTTACCACCGCTTCCAAGGCGCTGGTGGAGAAGAAACGGTGCAACAAACTCCACTGCGGTATTTTTTAAGACAAACATCAAACTGTTGAACGTTATGATTAATCACGATTTACTGTTTTTCATGTGATTTTAGGGCCCGTTTACTTAGATGCCCTGCTTTTATTCTCTGGCAGATCTATAATCCTGTGAGGAATTTTTATGGGTCTTTCGTCCACTAGAGTCCCCTTTAAAGTGTGCTCTTGAGAAAGAGGGTTTTTGTATGTATTGAATTACTCAATTACTCACCTCACCTAAAATGGATATGCCAGGACTGAACTGAACCGAGACTAAAAGTGAACTTCAATTAATAGCCAATTGAATTGCAAATTATATTGAACATCTTTACAATATTGTAGCATATAAACAATACCTGAAGGGCACTTCGTCGTGGTTCACATAAGTACCTACTTAAAATGCATTTATTTGCGTAATGAAAAAGTATGGATCATTCTGTCTACGATTTATTACATGACCATTAAAATTATAAACTCGCTGGGTGCTTGCTTTTATCATTGGCAACATTGTAAGATCATTTTGTAGCGTGAATATGTCGAAGATATTTTCAGTAGCTGATATATTGGACAGATAACGTACTTACAATGGCACCTCTCGTGCCACAAGCATTTTTGAGCCCCGCGCACTTACCATTAGGTAGGCTAATTTTTTACGTGCGGTCTCTCCCTCAGGCTTCAAATTATAGAAGCTAAAAGTTAGTTGGGTATATCGGATTTCAAGTTACTAATAATCGCAATTGCTCCAATTGTGGCCCCTTGATCTACGCTCGTGTAGGACATAATCCACTTGATAATCAGACGCCGTACGCTCCTCCATTGATCAGAAGGCAATAAAACCTAAGTTCTGTGCAAATTAAATACATGTCTCACTAATTAAACAATTTGTAGGCACACTACATTTGACACGCAAAACGTAATTCCAACGAACATTTCCGCGTTAGTAACACCTTTGAACTAACACAACACTACTAAGATATCAAAGCGTTCAAGCGAGAAATAAAAATGGCGGCAAAAAAAATATTAATCGTTAAGTAGCCGCATGTTCTACTTACTGCCATGTCAATTGCAGGCATGCATAATGACTGGAGCAAACCGGTACCGATGTTTAATAGTCTAATCATAGTAAATCATTTCTCAATGTCTGCATCAGAATGATTGAGAGATAGTTCCATAACCTCTCTGTTAGTCTGAAACCTCCTTTTCAAGTTTATCATCTGGTGTAGGACTAGTTCTAATTTGTTTATTGAGGAGTGTTTTGTCCTCGATGTGACAGCCCTGTGTTGACAGGTGATGTGTGGACTGTGGACGAAGATCTCTGAAGGTCACAGACAGAATTAATAAAACTGAAATCTATAATATGAATTGTAATATGCAATACGAAGTTTTTATAAAAGAACTTTACGGAAAATCTATGGTGAATATCACAACGGTTTTTATTAAGAAAATTTTAACGTAGGTATCTAAATGTATAATGTGTAAAGTTTATTTTTCGTATGAAGCATGTACACCATATTAGTAAGCATTTTAAAAAGGTTAGTGTTTTTTTGTATCAGGAGGGGTCAAGAATCATTAAAATCTCAAGTGACTATGTCAAAGGGTCACCGAGTGGTCATAAAAACACAGTTATTTATGGGAATGTACTACTTATTAATTCATCACTCGTAAATACTTGACAGCTGTCGTTGACATAATTCAAAGGTATGTCTGTCAATCATGGTCGGACCGGAATAATAAAAATATTGAATAAATTAAGCATTCATCGGATAATGGATAGTCTTAATTCTAATCACCACTAATATTATAAATGCGAAAGTAACTCTGTCTGCCTGTTACGCTTTCGCGCCTAAACTATTAAGCCGATTTTTATGATATTTGGTAGAGATGGACATCTTGGGAAAATGCGTAGGCTACACACATATGGACTACGTCTGAAATAAATTATTTATTTATATAAATATATGTTTGGTTACGATAACCCAACATCCATTGAGGCGGAGCCACAGGCCACAGCTAGTTTGGTATTAAAAAAGAGTCTAATAGATGACGTTTATATGTAGAATACGAATCTAAACACACAATAAATAACAGGCGACCTCATTGTATTTCTTAGAAGTCTAAATAAATAAATATTTTTACTAACAAAAGTTGTTTATTGAGTGTCATGGCGTCATGTGTACAAAGATATAAAGTGTTGTATTACTCAAATAGTACTGAGAACTTCAAATCAGGTTACACTATGTTTCTTTACGCGGCACTATTCAGGGCTATACAAATATTTTTATGTAGCACTTTATGGAATGACTGTTATGTATATCTTTGTGTGTATACGCACGTGTGTGTTCCGAAAAAAAAGAGTCACGATTCCTGGGTGTAGCGGGCATCAATTAAGAATTTCGAATTTGGAATGGGACTCCAGAAACTAGATAGATGAGACAATAAATTTTGACACCTATCTGTCTGTATACGTAGCGCACCTTTTTGTAATGTCATTATGTCATCCGTATGACAGCTACCAAAGGCGTGTATTATTGCTGGTTTTTGTGTTTATTTTTTTTTTTCATAATTTATTAATTTCTTCTAACAGAAAATTAGCAGAAAATAAGTGATAGGTTCTATGATTAGCGCTATATTATAGGTATGGTATGGTATGTTCTTTTTTTATCTTTTTCTATGTATATAACGAAGAAAGAAAAAAAGAATATGTTTTCACTTCTGCCGGCACTCCCCGAGTGCAACCCGTCTTTTTTTTTTATTCCGTCAAGTAAATACACATAAAAGTTATTGGTATTATTAGATATACTTCTTAATACTATACTGTATATCAATCCAAGAATATTATGCCTAAATACCTACGCAGTAGTTAAGGTATCAGATTTCAGTTGGGTAAGAAATAGTTACTTAGTTACAGGTTAGAATCCATTTAAAATCCACGACATGAATGAGTTAGCATTTATGATTCGTTGACAACTTTGGGTATAAAGTAACCCGCCAAAACGGTAACTGACAGTTGACAGTGCTTTGGCGGGCAGGCGCATTGAGGGATACGAAAGTGACAGTTCGTCGAGTTGAATTCTTTGGTACAATTTATATTGGACAACGCTACAGAGGAGCACAGGTAAAAAAATCGTTTTAATACATTGGGTTTTATTTTTATTTATCACTCCGCTTGTGATCGAATTCTTCTGAAACAGCTTAACTAGTCACAATGATTTTTTGCCTAATTTGGTAGTTTCACCCTTCTGCTCCCAAAAGTCCGTGGCAAAACAGATTTGGTGGCGACTTTTTGGAAAGTGCGGTGTCATAAAATTTCCATTATCTATGTTGTAGAATACTGCGGGTGTAATCGCTAGGTGAAATTGCACAGTGACAGTTTAGCCTTCATTCTAGCACCGTTATGATTTTTATGCTAGAAGACCCATGCTTGCGACCAATAGTAGTTAGTAAAATACACGTCGCTCGGAAGATAGCCAAGTTGTAAAAGCCGGGAAAAGATTAGGAGAACTTCTAAAGGTAGTTATTCGCAAAACACTTTCGGTTTCTTTCAACATTTCCACATGCTACGGATTACTGTTTCGTAAAATACGACACTTGATATTAAGCACCTTACAGACCCTGTTAAAACTCACTTCCTCGCGATTTAGCAACCGCCATCGACCACCGTAAATTCTATCGCAACGCAATACATTACGGGCTTGCAAATCAGTACATACATACCTGCAATTTTAGCTCGTATTATCAATATTATTTGAAACAAGGCTATAATGATACGCTGCCGTCTATATGTCTTTATTATAGACATAAATAAGAGTTTCATCGGTAGACTAGCGACTAAAGAAACCGCCAATTTGGTATAATAAATCAGGTGTATAATACCCAAACTTGTTTACAATTCATCAAGCAATGTATGCAACGCGCAAACCCACTGGCCTATATATTCAATGCAATAAATTGTAAAGGTGGCTTCACAAACGCGGTATGTCATCAGTAAATAATGAAAATAAGTTCTGCGATATTATTAGTTTGCATACAACTTTGTATTTCAGAACATTGATGTTGTTTATGTTTTTCCTGTGGACGCCTACATATTTAAATCATATATCAATATCAAGTATTTGCTTTTTAAATTGATTTATGTACTTGTTCGCCAATGGATCTATAGTTTTTGTATATATGTTCTCTTGATACAAAGATACGCAAGATTAAGTGTGTGCAATCTGAATAGTCACACGCGAAGTATGCACACTTTCCATTAAGAGATACAGAAGAGCTTTTTTAATTGATCCAAGAATACTGTTGAATGTTTATGCGAATATCATACATTGATATAAAACCACTTTTTAACAGATTTCATCACGAATTATTTGGTTTTATTTTATTATGTACACATATTTTAGATTAGTTCTCAACAACCATGGTCGCAGGGATAGAATAAGACCACAGTAGCATAGATTCGATAATGATAATCACTACGACCATAGCTTTATTGATTAAATGTCAAATATACATACACAGAGATGCCATCAGGTTAATTCGCTATCGATAATATTAAAACTTACACTACTCTGTCACACGTACGACAGTCGAAGGATAACGATGTCCATATCAGTCCATCATTTACTTTCTTGTTTATTTAATTCTGTCGTATAGTCTGTGACGATATGAATATTAGACCGGACGTTTACCCTCTACAAAATAATAATAATTTACATGAAATTATGCATGGATTTTTTCTTTAACGTCTACCCCAATCTAATCTTGAAGACAAGTACTTTCGACAGGTATATCTTCCAAACAAAAATGTATGTTAAGCGTCTGTCATCAATTCATCATACATTAAAATTGTGCTATTTTGTCAGGTGTCTTTTGTCAATATTTAAATGGAAATTAATGGCTTACGGTTTGTGATTTTCGGCAGTTTTTCTGGCTGTATTTTAAAAGATTCCGTTATGTAAATTAAGAAGTAACATATTTTCCTTATACTGCTTATTCATTAACTGAAGACTAAATTACTTTTACTTCAATAATATCGCCAATTGTCGTCAACGGAACTAATTTTTAGGCGACATCCGATGAAGAACCTTGAACGAATTTATCAAGGTTTTACAAGTAAATTGCATTAAGAGGTCAATTCAGTGGTTAATACCGTTTTTGAAAATTGGTTGTCAACTGACTTACACATTTCATGCAAATTTTAACCTTGAAACAATACAGTTACAGTTGACAATAGTGCAATAAGTACTTCCTTTTAATAGGTATTTTGATTGCACTTAAGGCATGCACATGACTCATCCTTCTTGTCTAAAGAATTCTAATGCACTAAATTCCTTTTGAACGGTATCAATCGCAATTTTTTTCATGTTATTTTATTATTTACACTGATTTTAATAGCTCTTGACGAGAAATCTTCTAATGTAGGTGTTACAAATTTTTGTGATTCTTTTCATTTTTAACTGACTGCAACAAGTACTTTAAGTTAAAGTATGAAAACAATTATGAAAATAGAAGCAGCGAATGGTATTGTAGCAAGTAGAAGAAAGAAAGAATGAAGAATTACCTTTCTTTCTTTCTAGCATGTAGAAATATGTGGTCACTGCCTACCCCGTAGATCTGTGCGACTGATGCCGAGATACCATTTCTCATGTCCTTATAAGTAGCACCTATTAGTCACATAAGATTGATTACTATGCACAAATGCAACAAATAATAAAATATTATAATAAGTATATGGATCTATTTATACCTGGGGACATGACGTATATTTATTTCCTTATGTTAATTAATTAAACGTAATGATCTATTGAATCATTACTTCATTTATATTCTGCTGCAGTTCTAACGGGTTTGTAAATAAGGAAATATAGTTACAATCAAGAAAATGTATAGTTTATACTAAAATTTTAAGATTATTATGCAGACTGCGTTAATAGTCGTAAAATAGCGGCGTATGAGTTTGCGCTTACGGTAGTTATGTCCTGGGTTCAATTTTCATTGGTATATGTACCATATTAAAAATTGGTAAGTGGTAATTGTAATGTAATATGTAGGTTTAGTGTTGGGCGTATTAAGAAATTCTCTTCCCATAATAATATCCATTTCATGGCAGCCGCTTGCTTCTCACCTTTTCATTTATTGGCGCCTCTTTCAAACTTCCTCTCATTTGAATCAATGAGTCAATATACTCATTACTTATTCTGACCTTTCACCTCATTCCACATGGGAATGTTTAAGATCCTCCTAAACATTCTTATCTCTAGTACGTTAAATAATGATTCAACAAATATGTACTTTGAGATAAATCAATTAGTGTTTTAGTACGAAAATGTCTAATGCCGCAATGGTCCATGAGTCTAGAAGGGACTTATTATAGTTCCCGTGTTGGTGCCAGGTGGAGTAGAATAGAACAAATCCAGATCTTGCTGTGGGTGTGTGTCTCCATCCGTCAGTAACCATACAACAAGACAAAGTGCCTGCTAGGTGGGAATAGAATAGCCCCCTATAACGTGGGACCGAAAATAATAATTGGCGAAACGCAGGTGTTACTCACCTCTGCCTACCCCTTCGGGCATGAGTTTACGTATGAATACTGAAGTGACCATCATGAAATCTTGTCTAAAATGTACAGAAAAGGAGGGCAAGATAAATAACTTTTAGACAGTCGTAAATTAACATGAGCAAAGCCTAAGCTATTAAAGTATAGTTTGAACCTTCTGAATATTTACTTATTCCCATAAGAACGCAAGTTTATAAGCAAGTACAAAACGCTGATAAAACCCGAGTTCCCGTTTTACGACACGAGCCGGTATAAAGTGTGATATCAAATACCTGTTCCTTACTGCAATGAATACGTATTACTATTTAGGGAAAATTTACTGAATATCCGAACGGAAAGTAGGCTTAGTACTTATAACAAAGCATTGAGAAATTAAAGTGTTAAATCAAAATCAAATTAAAGTACATTAATCCTATCCTATGACGTAACTACCTTTAAATCAGAAAACAACAAATAAGCCCACGGTGTTGCAATTGGTAATAAAAACAAAACTCAGTGGCATTTGTCAACCTTATAATGGTGATGAATAATTCGCATCTCGAATCTCGAGGTTACTGCCTGAATTTTTGGAACTTGATCCGCTCATTATCAACAAGTTTTCGTCGCGGTAACTGATCCCTACAACGACATATGATTTACAACCACATTTCTGCTTCCAAAATGTCCTTATTGAAAGTAGCGACCTTTGTTTTACGAACCCACTTGTCATATATTATTTTCTTTACACACCGTGAGGCCAGCGTGTCCTCTTACATGTATCGATACACGCAAGGTGTACACAAGGTAACATTATCTCGATATGGATATACCGCGGAAACACATTTTTTTGCGAGGATAGCATGTCTGGTGCGGCTCTTAATTGCACCAAGTGTCATTCGCTAAGATAATGCACGATCTCCGAATTCGGTGAGGTCAAATGATGAGAGTGAATTGCGAAATTTTTATCGTTTTATTACGATATCATCTGGAAGTGACTGGTCCACTATATAAGGATACCCCAAATTGTGTCTTTAACTATTAATGTGCGAATGTTATATCGAACTACATCGTAACTATCTTTTGCCCGCGGTTCCGCCCTCGTGTGTGTTATTCTGATGTGTAAGCTATATTATTGTAAAGTTTCACTAAAATTCATTCAGTACTTTTTAAGTAAACGATATCGGTCAGTAGGCTGCTTAAAGGTAGTAAAAAGTAATCAGACTGTTTGAAGTGTGCTATGTGAAACTGAAAATGTCTACTCCCGACCCTAAACTTTATTGCTTACCCTATTGCCCTATTACCTTTATCCTTGCTGAAAATTTAAATTTATATACTATTTACATCGTAAAAGATGTAAAAGCTTAGAGTATATACAAACTCTATGGTCTACAGGTGACATCAAATTCTCTGGAGATAGTTAAGTTCAGCATTCTCCATTTTTATAGCCACGCATTCACCAAATCGCATCAAATGGCGTTTTACATGTAAAAATGTACATCAAAATCGTTAAACTGTAAATAGAAGATGCCCGCAGGCAGCCAGCCCATTTACAAACAAAAATGTCTAGATTTGAGTGCCGATTTTCCAATTTCAACTGTAAAATATCATTTAAATACTCCAAGAAGATTGTTATGACGCACAAATTGATTCATATTGCAGTTTAATTGTAATAAACATCAAATAATCACATAAAATATTTTAGACGTGGGCCATTTCAAAAAAGGAACCAGTGTTGTAATTCATACAAAAAGAAACATCAATATAAATAGCAAATAACATATCACAAATTAACACAACGGTGTCGGCGCCGCTTTTTAATACCTACGTTTTAAAACCTGTCACTGTTGAAAAGTAACAAATTGGCCTACATACTACGGACACAAATAAGAGGAATTTACAAAGTCCACCATGGTTAGAACTGGTAAAAACCGTTAAATTGTATTGTGCGCGAGAAAATCGAGCTGTCGACGTAAGCATCGTTTACGAGTTTTTTTTATGACTACTTTGAGTTAATCATATTGATTATTTTAATGAAAAATGACGCTATAGTAATTAAATTGTTGAATCGATTGCTTCTGAATAATTCTAAGCCTTCAACACATAAGCGCATACTATACAATAAACATTGTATTAACGTACAATGATGTATGACTTTCACACAGTGAGTGTAAAACAGTAAATAAAACTTGTTTAGGGAAATAATCTTTAATGCAACCGATAAAATCTCACCTATCTATTGTGTAATTTCCAATCTATACCAATCGTAAATTTTAACGTGTAAAAATGATTTTCTATCGTAGAAGATAAGGTTTTAAACTTCGTTAGGTCGCAACTCCAAGCTGTAATAGCAAGAATCCTCCGTATTTCATTTTCAGACATGGCGTCTCATATCTGAGTAGATTAAAGCTTGAAGTATGCTTGCAAGACCTCAGTATAAAGTACCATTCTTTAAATTCATAACGACTATAATATAAAGCAATAAAAACCACCTGTTATACAGCTACTCATTAATTCTAAGAAACCATATTGCACACTACTTCGAGCGAATATCGATAAGTTTTCACAACACTAGTCACGTATGACTGTCTCTGACAGGTCATGTACTGTAACGTCCTTCGTAAACAATCGATTTTTTACTCGACTAATATACCGTGAAGAAATAACAGTTTAATAAAACAACCAGTCTCGTCTGTCAACGGCCGTATTATAATCGGGAAGCTATTTAAATTAATTGTCAATTCCGTTGTATTTTAAAATCTATGAATATTTATAATACTATTAATAGTGAGGTTCCGTAAAGCGCAGATGAAATTGTCCATGTTTGTCGTTGGTGGTCGTTGTCAATTAGTCGAATTGAGCGGTCGAGTTATCTGATACTTAGCGCTCATCGTGGCCCACTTTATCTACAATAGCGCGGCTTTCTCACTACGATATCGTGACTCTTCATGTCAGCATTATCGATACCGTTTACAAATATTTCGACATACCGATTACCATCACTAATACAAGTTAGTTTCCATTATATCTAAAACTATGTTAGTTTTTATGTTTTTAATATAGTAATTAATATGCAAAGTTTGTGCTATATCAATTAGAGAGATTTCTCGTGTTGAAATAGCTGTGTTTTTATCTATATATCGATGGTTAATTAACGTTTATTTTAAGGTATTTCTACTTTCTTCCAATATAAATTTCATCCCAATTTATGATTCGAAATCCGAATAAGTTTGCCATTTAATCATCTTTATAATTCGATAAGCCTAATTCAGTCAGTTTTAATTGGATGTCAAATATTTTAGGAAATGTATGTCAGAATATACAAATAAGTACCATAAAGGATATTGAAATGAAAGTATTGACTTATTTCCTTTTTACTTAAGCCTCTAATAATACAAAAATAATTGCTCGAAGAGAGGACTAAGAATAATTATGCTGATATCTAAACCGTTATAATGATACCAATTAGTGTGAATTAATGTAAAAATGTTTATCTTTAAACACACTTTGCTATTCCTGAATTATATATCCAGAATGCAGCAAATGTATGCAAATAGCATGTGGTTAGCATAATTTTATTCGCGATAAGAATTCGATGTCAGCATCGACTTTGTCGATTACGTCAAAGAGAAATAACTTTCTTAGAAAATCGACTAATCAATATATTTTGTAATTCGATAAAAACAAAAGTTTTAGTCATACTCATAAATTTTCAACTCTAGTTTATTAAAAATAAAGTTGTTTTGTATTATTTAAATTATGCGTTGGTTGACTATACAATTTTGCAAGTATCTATCTGTCGTAATACATCGAAATGCCGTCGTTCTGGTTTTGAATCTATTGGGTGCGTTCTCAAGGTCTTAGATGCAAATCAGGTTGAATAACTACAATACCATCTGTTCATAATCGTGATGGATTTTTACAAACGTCATCAGCTGTTGTACCGTTATGTTAGTCTTTATATACATAAAGAGTACATTAAGATATATACAGATAAAATCAAAAATGCAAAGCAGATAACAGATAAAAGATATGCTCCGTTGATCTTGTGGAATAAGCTGGTAGGTTCCAAGAAACTGAAGAAAATTCTCGAGTTGTGATTTTATTTTTATATTGTTATCTTTTTCAAATAATATCATCTTAAAAATGATACTGAAAGGATTTTGGTTCAGAAAATCTAAACCCGAAAATCTCCAGAGGATGCTAAATGTCCATATCTCACAATGTCCATTGCCCAAAATGTCCAAATCCCAAAATATCTAATAGCCAGTATTGAAAGACATTTCATGTTCATTGCAAAAATAAGACTCACATGCAGACAATCTGTCTCCGAGCTTTGAAAGTGCTAATCTAAAACACACAACGCTTCTGCATGACGAAAAATCATTCACCTCTAGGCCCAATGTCAATGGTTTCTCTCAATATGCAAGAAAGTCGTTTATTCACACCCTAAGGCAAGGTTAGCGAAAATTTCTCCATAGTTTTATTATACCTTGAGACACATATTTTGGACCTAATTCGCGAGACGCACGAGACCCTGCCGCGCGCGGATTCTTTGTATTAATCTATGCTTGGTAAATTTGAGCTCGTCCGCCGCACTAGCACCCCGTGCTATCGTCAGAAGACACCCACGAAACGCTTACTGTGTGTATAAAGCACATTTTATATCCAAGATATAAGTCTCGAGGTATAACTTCAATCAGATATTGTAATAGTAATTGCGACAATTCGTGTCAAGCGAAGTTGATGGCATGCCCCGAGACACGTTCGTTCGGGAACTGATAACGATTTACGTGGATTTCTTACGCTCTCTCCTGGCGTAACTCACAGAGATAAAGATATTTTATGTGCAACATAGATTTTATGTAATAAAACTTAGTAAGAAAAGAAAATTGAAAAATTTTAACAAGATTTTCTTGGCTACTTTTGGTGTTGTAAACAAATAGAATTTGGAATCAACCAAATTCTATCTGTTTGTACGTCTGTGATGTCAGTTTGATGACATCATATATTATTTGATAACATCTGCAGAAAACAAAAAGTAAAACTCTTCAACAGTTAGACAATCCCTGAAATTTTAACTCTTTTTATTTATTTTAAAGTTTTATTGAAACATATATACCATTCATTTTTGGCGAAATGGAAGAAATGACACACAGAAGTCGCGGATGGATAAAATAATCATCTAAAATGGCAACCAAAACGTTATAAATCTTTCACGAACAGAAAAGAATAAATTTATTTCCGATAGTTCAATAAACATACCGACATAACATTCGCTAGATCGCATGGCAGGCGCAACTTAACTTTCCAATATAAACAAAATATAGAACGTTAACAGAACTAGCACATGATGGCCTTAAACAGACCATAACCAGCAGATGTAAACGTAGAAAACTAACATCAATCGCTAGATAAATGTTATTTTGCCGTTTATAGACAATCGACCTATTGTGTCCCTTTTTGTAAACAATTACTTCAACTTATTTGTAAGTCCGCCATTATGGCATTATTTAAGTAAAAAGATCTAATCGAAAGTTTCCCGATAGCTGTTTGAAAAATTGCCGATGAAGGAGATATTTTACTGGAGTTATTTTATTGGATTTGTGATTTACTGTCAGCCGGTCGTTCGCCCGGGGAGTTATATTTCGTATACCTACTTGTCAAAAACAAAATATACGTGTTAGGACTTTTCTTATTTTACACGAACCCCAGGTAAAGTCATTCTTTAGCAAAGACGTTATATCGCTGAAGGAGACTATATACGGGGCTTATCACCAGCGATATCATACATGAATCTAGAAGATGGGGAAGGGGAAAGGGGATACCTTCTTCACAGCGCACTAGGAAGGAGGAAGGAGGTAGGAGGACAGAAAGTGCCCACCAGCACATCACCATGCAGGCTAGCTCTGGCGTATAGTTTCAGTGACTCGATCGTTTTGCTTTTTTAGTACCATTAAATCTTAGCATACCGGTGGTCAAACGACAAACGACAGGGGCGATGCTTTGACCACTAATCTACCAGACCTCGTCCGGAACAATCCAAATCAGAACCAATGAATGATTTTCCAACCATTTTTGTTTTTCGATTATATTGATTTGAATACTTAGGATGCAAAAGTATTTAAAATTTCATTGAAAAATGATACTCCCATATTTGTAATCCATCAACCAATGATCAACCAAAAATGAAGAGAGGTTGCGTCTCCCACAAGTCTTTATCAGCTCACGTGTTTCCTTCTTCCTACAGTCCCGAATCCTTTAAGCGGGTCGTGAAAGAACATCTGTCGAGGCCGGAAAAGTAGCGACAGTATATGTAAAGAAGACAGTAAATTTGACGACCTCGTACAACGTCCTGTCAGCGTCAATATTACAAGTTTTATGCTAAATTCAATTTACTCCACCATTTCAAAACAATCCTGCAATAAATAGACGAAGTCCTAAATTCCGAAGACCATATACGTTCTAGTCGTTTAGTTGCTTACCACAAAACACTTAAAGTTTTAAGTCTTTTCAACAGCCACACTGACTAATTCCATTATTTCGAACGCCACAAAGCTCTGCCTAATTTGGCACCAGTAAAAGCTCTGTTCAAAGAATCTTGCCTACCTCCTGACAATTTATTTAGTCTTTAAGCAAATAGCGTATAGGCAAACGGAGCTGTGTTAAGTTTACTTTTGCATTCGCACTACTGGCTGTTTACGTGCGTGCGTGTTTGTTTGTCGATTTGTTCTGCGCAAGCTCGGGGCTAAAAGCGTAAGATACGCTTTAGGATTTTACCTTAAATGGCGTTCCTTTGTCTATAGCTTCTTTTAAATAACAGTTTATTTTTATGTGCTGATAAATTAGCATCTAAGAATGCTTTCTTTTTACGCAATTGTGGGGAATCCAATGAGGGAGAGGTATTTGTTTGACTTGTACGTATAAAGAAAATACTTCGTCCGCCTGTACGTTCTCAGCTTTGGAATCGATTTTGATGATAGATATGTCGCAGCCAACTAGATTAATCACCCGTACAATTAACTGCCTAGGCGGTTAACTAAACAGCGCAATGCAATGAACGGTCTATATGATATTCAGCCGTAACGTTTATTACATGTAATAAACTGGCTGGTAAATGGGACACCGCCCCGAAATGAGATAGAAAATTCCAAACATACATATATACTCAAGCCTGTAAATCCCCCAGGGTATAGGCAGATGTGTATTCACAGAAAATTAGTGACAGGTTTATTGTGACAACGGCGCCATCCGACTTGGATTGTTAAGGTCCGTGGTTTTTTTTATAACCATGACGAAATAAGTCTTTTTTCTAACTGTTTGATTAAATGGCTAGGCAAGCAGTTATACATTATCAACCCACGCCATTTGCCTAGCCGTTTAATGGCTGAACATCATTTAGTCCGTTAATTAAAGGCGCCATTTAGCTACCAGCCTAGGCGGTTAATTAAACGGCCGATTAAGCTCGTTGTCTGCGAAAAATACATTGTTAGATTTGTCACTGGGTACTGGGTTTATTCATTACAATGGTAATAAATATAAACATCAATAATGTGAGCTTTTGGCCCCAAAGGTTAGATTCTGCGGCGATAGTGAAAGTTATTACTATGAAATATGCATTGTACATGAAATCGATTCTCCCATCGAGTAGTGTTGTTAGATTACCGTTGAAGTGTGTCTGGAAGTGCTCATTTAATTAAAAAAAAAAAATATTAGCACCCGAAATTATCGAAATAACTTATATTCCCTGAAACCCCCTTCCAACTAAGTTAAATTGCTTGTGCTAGGATTGGGTTCACATCGGTAGTGTAATGGCCAGGATTCGAACCCGGGAACTCTCGACTCCTTAACCACTAGGCTACCGACGATATCAATTAGAATGACACCTATTACACGGAAACAAACACTCGGTTCTTCTAATGGCAAGTGGTCTCCATAACCGTATGGAATATTTACACTATTCACAAAAAGGCACATTTACAGGTACATTTTCACAACGCACCTTCGCAACTCAAATTCGCACGAAGACCGTAACGAGTATTTTATTTATATTCCACACATCCTTATAATTCCATTGTCAAGAACTAAAGGGTTTAGTAAACATCACGCGTGAGGTAAAGGGGCCACACAGTACTCGTCTGGCTTGTAAACCTACAGCTCTATTTTTCATTGGCAATTCACGTCTCGTATGAATACCTGCTGATATTTTGTGCGAATATTTTCAATGTGCATTTTTTTTTCTTTATTTTGTAAATAATGGTAGTAAACTAGTAATCAATGTTTATCTACTAATACTGGAAAAGGTACTGTAATCGTCGGCGTTCGAACATACGATCTTAAGTTCATCCATCCTTTACATTGTGTGCCAAATTTATTTATTTTTTCACTATTCATACAAGAATTACATTTACATTAAACACAATTATTATATTAGACAGACGTTCCGAATTTCCCGATCTTCAAACGTCCCATCATTTCCTTTTCAATATGAAATTAACTCCATTTTTTTTTTCAAGGTAATCCTACAAATAAATACATACATACGTACATAAATGAAGATCACTTCCGTTATTCTTGAATCAAACCGGAACACCAAAGAAAGAAGACATAAATCATTCAAAACATACTACACACAACAGCCTTGTAGATTATCGTAACTTTGTTAACGGATGCGCGTGCGCAGCGAAACGCGCTTTCCATTCGCAAGTCGCACCTGCACTTTGACACGTGGGGAAATTTCGACCTGTGAACTGGTATGAGTTATATCTCGGAAACCTGTAAAGCATGTAGCGAAACTAGGAATTATTTCTAGCCTTTCTAGTACCTAAAACAAGAAAAGCTAGATTTAAGTAGGAATAGAGAAAAGTAACATGTCTGCTGATACCCTTTCCGGATATGGCCTGTGCTACTTATGTAAATTTACGCCCCTATACGTATAATGCAGAGACATATTAAGTGTGTTACTATGGGTAATTCAATTTAATTTATATTAATTAAATTGAATTTCCCACGGTACACTTAGGTGGAGAAAATGTGAACCCTTTTCATTAAAATGACCACGTTCCACCCAGGTGGTTTGCGAAAGTGAACGGTGGGGAAGACCCAGTAGATTCAGTGAGCGTAAATACATCCCTATCCCTTCATGGACCTATAAAAAAGAGGTCAAGGTTGCGAGTTTGAGAGCCCTCAACGTTCATCACACCTTTCGCGTAAGTTAACCAGCAGATCACTATCATCATCTTAGCATTCATTCTTGGAGTCCGGACTCCCTTTTTATGAATTACACTAGCATAAAAAAAACTTATTTTTTTACGTTTTAAACAAACGAGAAATTGGTACACATTGCATAGCAACCAAAAACCCAGGTGCCATACAAAGTAATAAAAATACTTCATTTAAAAAAACCGACTCGTTTTGCGGCTATAATTTGAGATGTTAGCTATCCCACTTTTAAGTTGGACCACATTATAAATGGTTGCAAAATTTTATAAAAATCGGTTCAGTAGTTTCGGAGTTTATCGCGAACATACATCGTGACACGAAAGTTTTATATGTATATTTAAGATAAGATTTAGTGAGAAAATAACTGGATTTATCACTGAACAGATTTCCTGGTCTGTTAGAAGTCGGTGGTGGTGGAATAATAAAAATCATATAAATAATAAATCTCAGAGTTATCGGTGTACCTACATACATAAAAAAAAGATACCGATCGAATTGAGAACCTCCTCTTTTTTGGAAGTCGGTTAAAAATATTAAACTACCAGTTTATGCCGGCATCGCTTAGCCTTATGTGTTTATTATTTAGAGGTTAATGAACACTCCAAATTGGTTTAAAAGTAACGAAAATAAATAAATATAATCAAGAATGAATATTCAAAAGAGAAATAAGGCCTTGCCATCGGACGGTATTCGTCCGGTACTCGAAGGTCAGCAGTTTCGCTAATTACTCCTTTTTTACTACAAAATAAATAGTTATTGAAGGTTGATTTCGAGTAAAGTAAAAACGTTTGCCCATTTACATTTATTTTATACTAGATTTTGCCCGCGGCTCCGCCCGCGCGGATTTCGGTTATCGAGACCAAACATAGCCTATGTCCTTTCTCAAGGTCTAATCTACCCCTATACCAAATTTCATCAAAATCGGTTCAGTGTTTTAGGCGTGAAAGCGTAACAGACAGACAGAGTTACTTTCGCATTTATAATATTAGTATGGATTTGGTTAAAGTACGGGCATACTCAACTGATGTGATTGAACTGTGCTGAGATTTGTGTAAGCTGAATTTGTTTTTGTGTGCGTTTTAGGCATTTATGAGAACCAAACCAACTTTACATGCTGCTTTACCTTCTGGTGCAGGTTTTCACGATTGGCGGTCAGAACTACGATGCTCTAAGCATAATAGCGTCAAACACAGCGAGACACCCTTGATATAGATTGTCATTGGTGGAACTGTGTGACTTCACTGAAAATGGACCAATGAAAACTGTGCTTGAAGCTGTATGCCTAAAGAATTCAACAACTGATTGGGAGATAAAGAAAGGGGGAGAAGAAGAGAGGACCCCTGGTCTTCGAAGTACAAGCTTTGGACGCTACTGGAGTCTGGGGTCGGTGCTCGGGTGGTGAAGAACGGCTTATAATTATGTGCGTTATAACTTATAAATTGTTGTTTTAAGTGTTTTCATTTATTTAATTAATATATTTTGTAAAATACTATCAAATATTTTAAAAAGTAGTAACATTTGTTAACTTGACCTAGTTTTTTTTTGACAATAGGATGTGTATTTAGCAATATTTATTTTTTATTTGGAGTCATAAATTTTAGTCATTAATTAGTAGCAGTAGAGTCTGCTGACTCTACTGCTACTAATTAATGACTAAAATTATAATATTAACTTAACTGGTAAAATTGGCATTTTTTTGACCATACATACATCGATACATATAATCACGCCTTTGTCCACGGAGGGTTAGACACGAGGTGAATTAACACCCACATTTCACCGATCTGTATTCGATCCAACGTAATAGGGGGTGAGCCTATTGCCGTATTCCGGTTATTATTTTTGTCTCGTATCGTTATTTCATAACGTGGGTATTGACTAAAAATATAGTCGATTCGCCTAAGATAGGAAAAATTAAATTGGTTCAGACTTTTTACTCGACCGATTTAAAAAAAAACTTAATGCTACTTTTCCGATATTTAACATAGGCTACTTTTTCTCCCGATATGCCCAAGTACTGACAGTAATTACGCGTGTGAAACCGTGGTGACAAACTAGTCATTAATAATAAATAGATCAGTGTATTCACCTTCGCTACCTTCTTTCCCTTAAATTTTCAATAACAATGAAGATTGAATCGATCCCACCGAACTCCGACTGGAACGATTCAAAATTTTTCTTATCGATTTGAAATAGTCAGCATGCAAAATGGTGCATAATTTCATTCAATCAAAATCGAATTTCGATCAATAGGCATATACTAGCACATAAACAGACATACCTTTACCTTATCTAAATATTATATAGGCATGATGTTATGTATGTCCGTTAATGTAAGGTTTGAACACAAATGCGCATAAGTGGAGAGAGTTGAGTGTCTCGCTGACTTGGTCCCCTGACCCATTTCCCCATAGAACAATGACTATGAGTAAGGTAAGATGCAACATTTGTATAGCTTCGTCTTTACATCGCAGCGTTTCAATTTCAATTGTAATGTAATTTATGTACCAGCTCTTTCTGTGAGTGTCGTAGACTTAGACTAAGAGCGTTTTCACACTCATCCGATATCCGATATCCGACATCCGATATCCGATATCCGATATCCGACATCCGATATCCGATATCCGATATCCGAAATCCAACATCCGATATCGGATATCGAATGAGTGTGAAAACACTCTAAACGATAAGTGTGTTTTCCATCCGTCGGTAAACATACCTACAGCCCAAAACAAAGTGCCCGTTAGACATCAATAGGCTCGCCCCCTATTACGTGGGACCAAAAGTCATAGTTGGCGAAACGGACTTACGGACTGAATTTAGACAGTAAAATACTTAAACATGTAGCGAACTTCGAAAACACATAGATCGACAAGTCATTGCTTCGACGGACAATTATTGGACAACACACACCTTCGAATTACCACTACTTCGACAGACGATTATTCGACAGACAATACTTAGACAAGTCACAGCATCTTCGAATGACCACTACTTCGACAGATTTTTTATCATTCTCCTATTACTGGGTGGTTTAAAAAAAAACTAACCACTTCTTACCTAACCTATCCGAGTCGGGGTGCTCTGAGTCGGGGTGTTAACCATAATGAAGTAATTTGAGGTATAAAAACCAAAGAAAAAAAACAGTTACAATTCAACGAAAGACTACAAAAATAAATCTGTCGAAGTACCTAGTGGTAGTACTTTGGTAAGTGGGCGAAACGTGGGTGTTAATAGAAAGTATGACTACCCCTTCGGGGATTCACAGGCGTGAGTATATGTAGGTGTGTAGGCAATGCAATAATGTCTGCGATTTCAATGAAAACTGTCATTCGTCTCGGGGCTTTCCTTAATAGGTCACTCTTGGTTCCCCGGTACGGAGTTCCTTCTCAGCTGTTGCCTCCGAAAATAGAAACTCAGTTCGGTTCGATTCTGACACATATGCTCACTGTATCATATAAAAAGGCCTCAAAGTCAGTAAGAAAGACACCTTGATATGATTAATTCTACTTCATCTTAATGTTAATCCAGATCGATCGCATTCAAAGTTTCCAGCTGCAGGTTATGGCTGAATTTCGATATTTTACGTGAAGCGACTGCCATCTGACCTCCACAACCCATTGGCGGTATCTAAGTATTGCAGTTGGACCACCTGTTGAACTTTTTAAAGCACCGACAACTGGGCCTCTGATATTATGATTAATATAGAAAATAGAGCCTAATTTTACAAATTTAATAATACCCAACCTATTTAAGTTTGCCAGCTCACGTGTTTCCTTCTTCCTACAGTCCCCGGGTCCTTTAAGCGGGGCGTGAAAAAGCATCTGATGAGGCCGTCAAGCTCAGTGCCACCATTGTTAACATGGTACGTGTATGTAATTGTGACCCTCTTTTCTGAGACTTTGCCTTCAGCTTACCATCAGGCGAGGTGAAGTCAAATTGACGTGTCCTACATAAAAAAAACCATTACAATTTCTTTCCTAAAAATCGGGCAGGGTTCACCTAAGGAATGGCAACACACCCCTACCATAGTAACACGTCGCATAAATTTATTTTATAACTGTACACTAGTTGTAAGGTACAGTAAACGCTGTAAAGTATTCAATAAATACTACTTGGGTCACGCACGTTCATATCAGTTAAAATTCCTTAAATAACTACCGCTACACTGTACTCAGTGTGTCGCCTGTCCAATACTAGACAAGTCTCTATTAAGTAACGCAATCACTTGCTATTGCGTAGCATAGAGATTGAAACTGTCAGGCATGCATGGTCTTTGGTAAATTACGTGCTTTATCTTTGACTTAATTAAAAACATTTAACAGAGAAGACAGCTAGTCAGTTGTTTTGAAAAAGTAAACTACTCAAAGATACAATTTGTCCTGTTTCATGCTTCCTAGAAAATGCTTCTACCAAGTATATCTTGTCATCATCATAATATGACAAAAAAGACGGGTTGCACTCTGGGAGTGCCGGCAGAACTGAAAACATTTTCTTTTTTTCTTTCTTCGTTATATACATAGAAAAAGATAAAAAAGAACATACCATACCATACCTATAATATAGCGCTAATCATAGAACCTATCACTTATTTTCTGCTAATTTTTTGTCAGAAGAAATTAATAAATTATGAAAAGAAAAAATAATCCCAAAAAATAATAAATTACTGAAAGAAAAAATAATCATAAAAAGTAATAAATTATAAAAAGAAAAAATAATCACCAAAAGTAATAAATTATAATAAGAAAAAACAATCACAAAAAATCCCTGAAGGCCAGGTGGTTTGAACCCGATACTATCTGAAACTATAAGGACTTACAGTCGAAGTGCTTACCGTTTAAGCTACGACGCTATCTATTGTAAAATGCAAAATAGATAAAGTAGGGACAAGATAATAGGTCACTTTTGACATTTCATCAAAATTCAACAACGTAACCTTGTAACGGCGGGCATAAAATAAGAACTGCACAATTGCTTAACTTTTTTCAATTACGTTTACATATTTATTGTAATAATGACCGATACGAGTAATTTTACGATTTGCTTTCACTAATAAACCATTCTAAACATAATAAACAATTTCTGATCTAAAGAACTGAACGTCGTTACAATGTTGCGTCAGTCAACCCTTTTTCTTTTTAAACACTAGGGATGTTACTCTAAAAATCGAAAGCTGATAGGATTGTAAGTTGAATCGAATGCAATGATTACTTGTGAAGAAAAATCACCATAAATTTATAACCACGTTGTGATTATAATAAAACCTAATTATACATATTTATTATTCTTTTAACTAACTATAAAAATACAAAAAAATAACTAAATAGAAAGGTCATTGATGTTGGGTGCAATTTAGGTGGATGTTGCTGGCAACACCAGTGCCTGTCGATGACGCATGTCATGTCGCCATAACATGATGATGACGCAGTCTTTTGTTGTTGTGCGAAGTGACTGTGCGTTTTTGGTGTGCTCTCTGTTATTTTCTTCTGATCCGGCTTTTTCATTGAACTGATCTTACTGACTACGTTTACCTGGCTATAAATTGGACTCCGATTGCTTAACGATTATTAAACAAGAAAAACATTACAGTCTTACTATGTCGAAACGGGGGAAAACTCTAAACAGTCAATCTCGCGAACTAGTGCTGAAATTGTACAATTATTTTGGACGTGAATCAGTTAACGATGGGCCTCTTTTACCATTGAAACCACCGAGAGAACGCGTTGCCGAAGCATTGGGAATAGGGAAGAAGACAGTAACTCAAATTCTGAAAGAGAAATACGGACCATCAGGCTCAGAAGATAATACTTTACGTACACCGAAAAAACGAAAGAGGGAGAAGAAAATTGTTGACGTTGATAATTTTGATGCTGCTGCAATTCGCAACCACATTTATGGATATTACTCGAGAAAAGAATATCCTACACGGGAAAAGCTATTGAGTTCGTTAAAAGGCGCAGGCTTATTTTTTGGAGGCAAATCGTCTCTATCAAAGGTTTTGAAATCGATTGGCTTTAGATTTAAAAAAATCCGACAAGCGGAAAATCCTGCTAGAACGCTACGATATTATTTTGAAGAGAATAACATTCTTACGTCAGGTAAATAAAATTACGGATTGGGACAATGTCGTGTTTATTGACGAAACATGGTTGAATGCGAACCATACGGTTGCGCGGACATGGACCGATGATACAGCGGCCTCCACCTCAAAAGTTCCATCGGGAAAAGGAGCCCGATTTATTATATGTCACGCGGGATCAGCTTCTCAAGGTTTTATTCCAGACTGCCTCCTCGCATTCGCCTCTAAAACTACAACAGATTACCATGAGGAAATGAACTTTGATGTTTTTAAAAAGTGGTTTGAGAAGCTGCTAGTCAGCTTAGAAAACCCATCGAAAATTATAATGGACAATGCTCCGTATCATTCTGTACAAGTTGATAAACCACCAACTCAAGCAAATAAAAAGCAAGAAATTGTCTCGTGGCTGGTAAGAAATGGTGTGGAGGCAAGTCCAACTTTATTAAAAGTTGAGTTGTTAAATCTGGTAAAAGCAACTAAGCCGTCCAAGCTCCGCTATGTAATCGATGAACTAGCCCTAGAGCATGGACACGAAGTTATTCGATTGCCTCCCTACCATTACCAGTATAACGCCATCGAGCTTATTTGGGCACAAATAAAGGGTCATGCAGCGCGGAACAATACTGAACCACCCTTCAGTACTGCTAAAATGATGACTCTGCTACAAACTGCATGTGCAGAAGTCACTACAGAAGACTGGCGAAAAGTCGTGGAGAAGACAAAGAAAATAATTTTACAAGATTTTGAACGAGATGTGAGAATAGACAATAGTATTGAAAATGAATTAATAATATCTCTGAGTGCTGACAGCAGTGATGAAGATAGCAGTTCCGATAGTTCAAGTGAATAAAAGCAATTTTTTTGTTAAATTACGTAGGTACTTGTCTTATTTTGCTCCTTTAATTTATGAAAGAAAAAATAATAATGGGACAGGGATTCGAATGATCATTTTTAAAATTCACATATGTTTCAAGTCTGTATCGATTCATTCGATTCATTCATTTAATCGATGTTTTTAAGCAGGTCACCTCACTATGAATATAAAACTGACATCTGTCAAAAGTGACTTATTATCTTGTCCCTACTTTAGTCTACCTAATCTTGTATGACGTCAGTCGTCGGTTACGATTCAAAGGTCAACTAATCCTGACGCTTCCTTAACATTTTACACCCATCCAACGCCGCTAAAAAAGTTTTCACTTCAAAAAGTATTTTTATTATTATTATTATATAGTAATAATATTGTAGAGTTAAAGAGTTTCTTTGTATGTTTGGTTGGTTGAACGAGCTAACTTCAGGAACTACTGGTTGTAATAATTTTTGTTATTTTGTGTTGAATAGTTCGTCTATCGAGCTTATAATCACGCCACTACTCAAAGAAGCGAAGCACTAAGTCGGCAGATTCCAGTACGTTATTTGAAAAGTAATACTATCCCATATATGCTCAAAATTTATTATAAAAGGAAGAGATAATATATGTGAAGATTTTTATAAAACTGCTTCCTAATATCTCTCGCCGCCTCTAGATGATACTCAACTTTCATATAAGATTTCTATACACCATTTACTATTTATTATTATTATAAAAGACATGTGCGTATTCAGGCTATATTGAACAAGTACTTATCCGGTATTAAAGTAAAGGTAAACGTGCTTTATTAATTCCCTCAGATAATAACATCGGATTCCGAGGAACCGAGCGTGTCATGGCGTGTGTACAAATGACTTTAGATTTAATATTCTGGTAATAAAACGTATACACTCAGTAGCTATTACTAACTTGATTGGATCTGAGCTTCAAATAGGATTTTCCTGGCTTGAACTACCTCACATGCTGATTGACGGACTAGGCTTTGGTGCAGACAATTTTCCATTCATGGTGGAAAGGCAAGCTATAGCTCCCTAAAAAGTCGATCGTAAAGTTGTAATATTTGTATATTGAAGATACATATTTTAAATAAATTGGGTTAAGCTAGATTTATCATTTCTGAACGCAAAAATATGTTGTTATTTTGCATTTTTGTCCAAAGTGAACGAAAAACTACAGAAATAATTTTGAATTGAGTTTTTCTCGTTAGAAAGGTCTTGCTGAGACTTAAAATGTTTTCGCAATCCATCAAGTAGAACCGGATTTATGACCAAAAGTCGAGATAACCGATGTCCACCCAGAGCCGCAGACGTAAGCTAGAGCTCCGTACAGTACCGGAGGAAAAAATTACGTAGTAGACCGAGGACTCTATTGCAACCAGCATAACATTTATAAACGTCATTGAAACGTCAGCTCATAATAAATTATATTTTCAAAGCAATTGATTGATATCAGCATTCATGCCCATGACACGTAATGCATCTAATTAGTGAGGTAACGGTCTCCCGGGTACTATCGACACCTTGCCTGTCGCCGATAGGATATCGGCGCGCCCATCTTAACCCTGTACCGCGACCTCGATAAATTACTCCTGCGTGTTATCAAAAGGCTATTAAGCGGTAAAGTGCTCGTTTTGTTACGTTAGACCCAACATTGTATAGTGTGGTATAAGTGAGCATTCGAGGGTTAAGTCAGAAATTTACGGGTTTGACGCCCGCTTTGTTTATACCACTTAAATGACAGATAGGCACATGATCCACATGATGGAAAGTGGTCACCGTGGCATATGGACGTGTGTAACTCCAGGGCTGTCACACTCGTGCTGCAGACTTTTAAAAACCTTCTAATGCCCTCTTGCAAATTTTCCAAAACCCAGTGATCTATTTCTTTTTTATAAAATTGAGGTGGACGAAAAGCAAACCACTCACCTGATGTCCTGTGCAACACCATGAGTGTCACACAAACTCGTACTGCCAACCCTGTAAACACAGAGATTTTGTGCCGTCAGTGTAGAAGACAAAGCAGGAAAAGCCTTTGGTCTATCCACTGACAGCACAAAATCTCTCTAATGAGTTTTGGCTACCCTATTAGAACCCATATAACAAGCTGTGTTAAGGTAAGTCTAGACTAGCCTGGCCTGCGTCTCGTATGCCAACTGACTGGTTTACTGCCGCTGAGGTTGACCTGGACTCCAAAGATCTGGACGTCCCACACATCCATACAAGCCATATTTAGCAAAATTTTCACCAGAATACCAGTAAAAGGAAAAATCAACCCGTTACCAGACCAGCCATGTGAGCGGGAACAGCGTGGCAACTTTTTGGTCAATTCCTGTCCTATGAGACAGGAACCTTCAAACCCTGACAGACAGGAACCTTCACCTGAACATTGCGTATAACCGTTCTATCCTTATATTTTTCTGTGCTTGTTATTATATCACTATACATATAATAGTTACAAACTCACAACAAAACGCTTCTCAAATACCTACTCCAATAAAAAACCTATCCAGTCATCCATGCAACATTGCGCGTACGCATCATAAAGGGTTATACTATATAAAGAGAGGCCGGACACCGACCGCTCGCTGTATAAGCCAAGATGGGTTGCATAGCGCATCTAACGGCTACGTGACCTTCTGTTAATTACCGTTCACCACTATCGGGACTTCCAGTTTCCTGGGCAGGGATTTTTTTAGACTATTTTTATATAGTCTTTGAGTGTCAATTATGACCATAAATACTTTTTACTTTTCTCTTATTTCATAAGGACCGCTCGGACAATTCAAGATTCATTAAAGAGGGCAGGCCAGTTGGTCGGAAGGTTGCTCCGTATTCAATTAATACACTTTGGTCATCCTAGGACTACTGGATGTAGGATCTACCGTTTCCACGCCGCAGACGGATTGGTAAAAGGTTTTATTTCGAGATTTCCTCCTCTCGCAGTGATATTGTCTGTGTATATTTCCGTTAGTCACCTCAACGGCACCCTCAGGTGAGATGGGATACTTATATTTTTTCGCCGTCACCACAAGGCTCCGTATTCATCCCCCATTCCCCCTAAAATACTTACCGTTTCGAAATTCCTTAACTGTATTCCGATTTTTATTCCAGGTTGTAGATTCATGGGTTTCGGATCTGGATTGATAAATCAGGCAGTCGTAACAAATAAATATGTATAACTAGATTGACAATATTTACGTTATGGCTGTGGTCTTTGGTTGATTTTTGAGTAACCAATCTAGAAGAATGTGATCTTGCCAAGATAGAAATATATCAGGTGATGAAGATTCGCAAAATGCTTCTAAATTCACAATATGCTTCACTTAGAGATCTTGTTCCTTCCCCTGTTCACTCAGATAGGTCTATTTTTTGTTTAAATGCCTCCCGGTTTGCTAAATTAGATTCCTGATATTACAAATCCTGCATTTTACTTCTGATTGAATTAATTTCAAAGCCAAAGAAAACCTACCTTTCCCAGGAACTGTCTCTGAACTGGCTGATCCTGCTGTACTGGAATTATAGTTATAGGAGTGTGACTGGGATTAAACTGATTAGATCTAATAACAACTCTGGAACAAGCTTGAGCCTGTAGGAAAGCCGTTCAAAGCGATCGTTATCCCGGCTTTAAAATTAATTTCCCAATACGTATACAAAAATAATATCCTTTAAAACCTGTTTACATCATTCGCCCAACTTGCCAATCAGATAAAATTACAGAATAATTATTAAGAGAGCATTTGGAGTATATTAACCATACTGTTTATAATGTAAAAACGTAAAGTAATGGACTAAAATAAATATATAATACTCCATTTTCATTGGAAATACATTCATGAACCGTAAACCTGTCGTAAAGTTTGGTCATAATTTCTACAAACTTATGGTTGTCGAAGTATTAAGGCTTAAGGCAGTATATTTTTATATCCCTAATAGAGGCCTATTTTAGTAAATAGTCTATTGGTTTGTTCCTGTTTCTATGTTTGGAACTAAATTTATTATTAAATAGCTGAGGCCCGCGGCTCTGACCGCGTGGATGTCGCTTATCGCGTAGTGTTCACCTCTGAGTACCTACCAAATTTCATCAGGATATCTTCAAAAATTACAGACTTTCATCCCCTGTTCTTACCACACCTCCCCCCTTTCGCTCCTTCTTTCGCGATTGAAAAGACTTTGCAAGTTCTTTTCTCATAGTGATATTGTTGCTACTCGAGTAGTAAATGTAGAAAAGAAACCAACTTGACATCCATAAGCATTGAACACACAATAATAAATACAGCAACTATATAGTAATAAATTGGCCATTACGACCGCAGCATAATCGGTGTGTTCTTTGTATTTATTGCAAAAAAAATCGTATTTA
The DNA here is from genome assembly GCA_949126895.1 of Eilema caniola. Classification (NCBI taxonomy): domain Eukaryota; kingdom Metazoa; phylum Arthropoda; class Insecta; order Lepidoptera; family Erebidae; genus Eilema; species Eilema caniola. The sequence goes on from OX421466.1 coordinate 3,657,587, forward strand.
TCGATCTTGTAATTAGAAGATCTTGCGGAGATCGCTACAATAAATCGCTTTCTTATACCTCGAGACACATCTCTTGGACTTAGGGGCCATCCATAAATTACGTCACACGTTAAGGGGGAAGGAGTCGACGAAGTGTGACAATTTGTGACAAGGGGGTGTAAGGAGTCCTAAATTTCGTGACGCCACATTTCAAAATCTATTATAATTTTTAAAACACGAACTTTAAACTTTTACTTTACGAAAACCTCAAAAACATACGATAAATACAGTGCAGCTTATGCTGAAAAAAGAAACGAAGTATACAGAAAGCGACACTTAAGATTTTTTTTCCAAAATTCCTTCGTCGTACATAGTGTCACAAATATGACCATGGGGAAAGGGCAAAATATCATGAAATTCTTGTGACGCAATTTATGGATGACCCCTAGATAGTCGCGAGACAAACGAAACCCTGGCTCATACGGATGGTTTTGTAATAATCAATGCTTAAAGACATCCAAAAAACGCGTACTTTGCGTATGGAGCAAATTTGGGCCACTTTAGGTACAAGATATGTTCCGACGTATACATACTTAGGTCCGGTCTTAGACGCTAGTGTTTACTGGCTTGTTTTTCTAACTTGAATGTAATATCATGGCTTGTTATATGTATATGTTGGACCGTTGGAACGTCGCCGGTGTTGCTATCCTTTATAAGGATATTTGTTACTTGAGCTAGGCTGCATCTAAGCCGGTTATGATCACCTGCATAGAAGGCTTGCACCCAGAATTGCGTAGGAGAGTGTATAAAGCGTTGTCCTCGAATTGGAACCATTTTATATGTTTTTGAGAATTCATTTGGTATAAAGTCTGTTATTTTAGGTAGGTATTTCAACTATTTATCAACTTATAGTTATAATATCAATAGGTATACTCCAAATTAGGCATTAGTAGAGGACTTCGATGCCCAAGAAAGGATTCGTGATAAGAAGGAAATAAGACAGAATAAGTACAAAAATAGCTGAGGGGATAATATAGGTATTTGAACTATCATGGGCCCTTACTATTAAAATAGATAACGGGATATTTACCATCTAATGTTTAGTGAAGAGTTTCTGATATTTCGGCACTGTTGCAAGCGCCATGATCACGTAGGAACAGCGTCGAAATATCGGAAACTCCAAACAATATATGTGTAACACGTTTTAATACCCGTATTCTAATAGTAATGAGTAAGGCATGAAAGAGATGACATGCTGTACCGATCTTATATAATTAGAGCAAGGACAGCCAGCATATCCATACATGATGATCACGGTGATTCAAACCGATATTAAATACAGTATATCCATATGTTCACATGTGTATCTATGTAAATATCTCGAAACGGAACTGACACAGTTTTCGCGTCGCTGCCCACCCTACTCAGAAATGCTACATATTATAAGATACATCGGCCAACAAAGCTAGCAGACGATGACGCTGTATCGGTAAAATAAATAGAGCTTATTGATATGCGTACGCGCATACAAAATTCTCGCTTATGATACATACATACTCATGCCTGTTAATCCCCGAAAAGGTGTATTAACACCCACGTTTCGTTGACATGATTTTTTGTCCCAAGTATCAGGCGGCGAGCCTTTTGCAGTCTAGTGGGCACTTTGTCTTGGGCTATATATTTACAGTCGGATGGAGAGGCCACAGGAAGAGCTGGCGTTGTCCTCTTCTAATTCATCGGGAATCCACTTGTTTATGATATGGTGTAAAAAAATGACCACTATCTAATGGCTATAATGAATGAGAGATTCTAAGTTCGATGCTCAAAAATTAAATAAATAATCGGGTAAATCATGATAACGCAGTTTAGTTAAACTTGATCTCAATTAGCTTTCTTGATGAAATCCGTCCTAAGCTACTAATCACCACAAAATTACGAATTCAGAGAAAGATACAGAATTAATACCATTACCAGCTTTACTGGTGATTATTTTGTATTTCATTGGTTTATCTATTAGTGCTCCGCCATTTTACGTGGCAACTCAATCAAAATGTGCGCCATTTTCCTTTCAAACCAAATGGAAAATTAAACCGTGGAATAGTTAATGCACAATCGGCGGTGTTAATTATGGCTAATTACTTACAGCAATAACTGTAGCATATACCGCTTATAGTGAAGCGGAACATTACTGCAGTAAATTCTAATTAGCGACCATTGTACAGTTACGGCAGCGATCGAAAGTCGTCCTTTTATTTTGTGAATCTATTTTCAAAAGACCGCCATTTTGCTTTTAGGCGCGCGGACTATTTTATTATTGGCGATTCTGTTTGTTTTTTTTTTTTTAAATACCTGCAGTAACTTGAATACTTATTGCGTTGCTTTGTTTATCGATTTTTTTGTCTGTCTTGTATGAGTTCTGTAAAATATTCTGAGTTAAATGAAAATATCCTCCGGATTTCTTATCGATTAACGAAAGATTGACACAAAACAGGATCAAGATAGACCATTTCAGACCATGTGGCAGCAATCGCAATACGGTTATTCTAAGAAACCGTACATATGGACTACCGGGAACCGTAAAAAACGACCTGTTTGATCCCTGCCCTACTTGTAAAGATGTTTTATTCTATGTTACGCAAGGTTCAAAGAAAACATACCGGAATCAACAGTTTTGCGTAATTTCAATGTATCACCTAACTGCTGGACATACCTATTATGCCTCTTCTAATATAGTTACCTATGTATTTCGTGCAATTAATATATGATATTTAATATGCATAATAGTCAATAATCTATTTTCGACTAGGTTAGTTTTTTTTGTCCATGAAGATCAATCATCTTCACGGATGAAAAAACTAACCTAGTATGAGTATTTATTCTCAATGGTATAAAGCATATTTAACATATTGACATCATATAGTTAGTCAAGAAAATAACAATAAAAAGATAGGACAATAGATCGTTAATGCAACGACAGCGTAGTCGACTACTCGATATCATTATATCATTGCCATAGAATTTTAATAATACTTTTATTTCTGTTTCTGAATCTTCATACAGTTCCGTTAGTTATAAAAATACGAACTACCTGGCTACATCGAACTCTAAAAAAGTTATGGCAAAAGTTACTCAACCACGAACGTGTGAGTGAATTTGTCTCTTTCTATTATACTATCAACAGATGAGTGATGACTGTAATTTAGATTCTTTTTTTTTTGTCTATGGCTATCTTTAAGGCTCGGTCCACACAGCAACGACTTAAATCGATAGCGACTGACGAAGCCAAAAATTAGTGTGTGGACGTAAATATTAACAGAGATTTACTGTCGCTGCTGTGATGAAATCGCTGAATCTGAATAGTCGCTAGTCACCAGCGACATTTTCGCTGCGTAGACATGACGGACTTACGTAAATATTCTCGATCTTTCGACATAATCGAATACAAGTAACCACAGACTGGTGTACACGTCTGCTACAAAAGGAATACTGAAAAATACAAAAGTCATAAATCGCAAATGAATCGCCGTCGATCAGAATCGCTGTGTGTGAACCCAACTTAATGTTGGTTCTGATACATCTACGTACGATTATAAGATCATTTTAGTTTCAAAACTATGCTCAGTTAGTTCCGTTCAACTTTAGCAATTTCTACACGGAACACACGAGTGTCATTAACCTTTGGGGTTAAAGGCAAAGACGACATATTGATTGTCCCGAGAATGAGGAACGCATTTTGTTGAACTCGCTCTAATAAAACTACAACCTTTTATGTCATCACATCACCGGACTTTATTGTAAAACGATTCTCAGATCTGTGATTTTATGGCGGGACACGCGAGTGTTAGTCAATTTTGTTGTATTTGTTGCATGTTGTTATTTTTTCATTTTGCAATAGGTACGAATTCGTGTAAGAGGGCTCTATACAATGCAATAAATGTCGTAAAACTTGGTACTGTAAACTTTTGCACAGTGAAATGAAAAAATATGCATATTTATAGCATAAAATGGTATTTGTAGAACATTAAGGATAACCCATACACTAAGCACGTTATCCACAAACTACAAGTGCGTCAAGATTATGAATATTGTGTTTATGTGTGTATGACAGAGCTAAACCGAGTAAAATAAAACGCTATATTCGCCATAGGACCTACTAAGTGGAGACGTAGTTTTATATTCTTAGCAGAAGCAGAGCTCAAAAATATTCAACATAAATTTCTAGCTCGGATATGGATCCAACCGAACTCTCCCTAGCCTTCTTAGATAGTCCACACAAGAGTTGTAAGTAGTACCGTCAACTAGCAGAGGCTTAGTTTTACATTTACCTCCTGCATGAATTTCTAATAACTATCTACCCATTTGATTGTCATAATGATGTATTGTATTATGTTATTTTATATATTAGGTTAGTAATAAGATTATGCATGTAAAATAGGTATGTTTTATTAAAATGTCTGTAATCGCAATATAGAATGCACAGCACTCCACACAAACCTCAGTGGTTTATGTTTAGCTATGATTGTTATCTCATTGTATAATATTGTTGCATAATAAATGAATAAACAAAAAATAAAAGAAACGTACCCTTCAGGTGCAAAATCTAGTGACGGAATCCTAAAAACTGAGATGAATCACGAACGCTGCATCTTATTTTTTTAATGTTCAGTCAATTTGCGATTCTTATCAATTTAATTTATTGTTCCATGTTCAATTTAACGCATAAAATTTTTTATACATGCAAAAAATACATCGTGCTAAAATGTCCTGTTATTTAACAGCGATTTCACATGTTATATGGCTACCGTTTGGTTTATCTCAACCGGATAAAAAAGATACTTGATTAGTATTGAAATAGTCGATATTTTACAATTGTTTGCTTTAATGGAATTTATTAGACTCCTGTTTCTAACTGTAGCAGTAGATAACTGTTACAAATGAAGATGCCGATATTGATTTGGGCTGCATATTGGATAAACGAGTAGGAAATTAATAACAAGGTTTAGTTTTAAGAAACAGATTGCAACATACCGTTAAAAATATAAATATGAAAGAGAAATGAGTGCCTTTTTGAAACTACTTTCTTTACTTTAAAATTTAAAACTTTAATAATATATGAAAAAGAAAAAGAGAAGAAAATATAATATTTAAACAGGCGAAACAACAAAAAATTGAAACAGGCCTAATTTTCAAGCCATTACCGCGAGATTTCCCGCCGATTATGAATCAATAGATTTACAATTTACAAAACACGAAGTTCAAAATACGAATAATAATTTGGATTAGTAATATATTTACAGCTAGGAACCAGCGATTCGAGAACAGGGAAAATCGGGACTAACCTTTCTTGATTAGTCACGATTCCCCCTGTTGGATCAAAGGTTATCTTAAAAGTGAAAAAAAATCGGGGGGAGTCGCGATAGACCTATTGTCAAAATTTAAATTTGAATTTATTGTAAGTTCTAAATCCGAATTGGTTAATTTCATAAAATCGGATTCCTAATTTGAATTTGTAAGCACAAGCGCGTATTCGGTTACATAACCAACATAACTATGCGGCCTATACGTCTGGCAGACTACGTCCTAAGTTCAGACAGATCAATACCGGTAGTCTGGAGATGCGACGCGACGGTTTTGTTTTACCTCTCTGTCTGCTCCATACTTATCGGATATTTGCGTCTGGGCTACTCGGCTGGAATGGATGCTTTACTTTTTTTGAATGACTGGCTGGTTACGTTTTATATTTTTCTTGTTTGTTTCTTTACAGTACGTTCAGGAATTAGTTCATGAATGACATTTCACGAATTTTTATTGGGCACAGGTATCACCTGTTCAGACGGTTCACTATTACTTAAAAAAACGTAGGACAGGCGTACATTTTACAACAATACACAAACTTTCATTTCGCACATATACCTACTCACAAAAAACACACTCAACACACAGGTCTCGCAAATGTATTACTTAGAAAATATTTCAGTTGTTAAAATTTTATTTTAAAATGTTCATTTGACTCATAAAGTCAGTAAACAAACAGTCAAACAAGCAAGAATAAACCTCGCGTGTTGCAGGCATGTAGCATGCAGTAGGCAAGTAGCATGCTACAAATATGCAGCAAGCATCTCTTTTGTTACAGCTCTCGGCTCCGGCGGCCCCACACGAGCTTATTGTCGCAGGTGGTTGTAACGCGCACCACCTAAGCTTAGGCTTGCTGGCCGGCCAGCCTCGGCAGCGGCGGCGGGCATTATAACCACCTGCTCCTCAGCTCATGGGCCGCCTCACCCCTTCGCGCCTGCGCAGGCTTAAATAACACTCTAGGAATAGGGCAAACAAGAGTACGTGAAGCCGGATTAGCAGCGATTCATTTCTGGCACTAATTTTTATTTCACAAGTTTTGACTGTGACTGTGACTTTAAGGGTTAAACTTTTCGTCAACATGTTTAATTTAATCAATTTGTGAAATGAGGTTAAGGTATAATGAAATTTTTCCAAGTAAGTATTTTATTTAATGTGCTTATACTGTTGATTGATGGCACTTGGTGGAACTTGCTACACATCTTCAATGAAAACACTTGTACTATTCCACATTATTTATTAAATTCCTGACCGGTTTTTATTGAACAATAGTTTGGAAAATGATAAATTTATTAAGTATTATTTTGTCAAACGTTGTTTTTCAAATGACAATTTGTTATTTGTTTTTTTTGTTAAATGATTGGATACCGTTCTGACGGATATTCTTATTGTATTTTTTTTTTATGAAGTTAAAATGAACGGTCAACACTTTTACACTAAGTAATGCCAAATTAAATGGTAATGAGGTAAGCAGGAAACATTAAAGTTTGAAAGCAAATAACTCTTTGTTTGAATGAAACGGGACTCAAACTCACTTGGCTAATACCTCTCCTCAAGACATAATCGTTATTAGGTATGTTTTTTAAAAAAAGGAGATCCTCCTTTTTTGGAATTTGCGAATTTCCAACGTTCTGTTTAGCTAAAGTTTTGTGCATGTTGCCACAGAGGGAAAATAAATTAAAGAGGAAAATGGGAAAGGCAAAGAGTTAAATCGTAAAAAGTCAGTTTCCTTCCAATCGATCTGAGTGACTGAGTGACTGAGTTAGGTAGTTCCTTCCTAGTACGAATAGAATCAAAATTATAATATGTATATATACATAATGTTCACTTCAAAAGCAGCCTTCTAGCTATTATACAACAAGCTTATATTAATTAAAAACAAAAGCTGACCAAACATTACTCAAAACCGTAGTGCAATTTAAGCAACCCTATTCTGCAAGCTTGACAAAAGTTCCAACTGGCACGTGTGCACGACTTATTTCGGTAAGCAGGTCGCCGGGGTCAACGGCCGACGCGTCGCGACGTCTAATAATAAAGATGCGCAAGCGCAGCCCGCAGGTGCAGCGCCCTGGCGGAGGGGGAGGGGGAGACGTTGACGCAGATTGATAGCTCGGATGGGAATAGACGACAAAAATTCTAAGGCTCGCTTTGATGTCCCCCCGGAATCGTGTGTCGGATTTTATTAGTTGTATGACATTGATAGTGCCAGAACTAACTTTAAAATATGTACACACATTGTATTTATTTTCGTTTTCGATAAAGTCACTTAAAACATTCTGAAAAACTCATATAATACCTCAATTCATACTTGTAAATAAAAAAACTATTAACTATTCAAAAAGAAAGAGCTTAAAATGACCTTAATTTAAAATAATTCTGTATGGTTAATGACAGTTTCAAAATATTGCACACGTCTATTCGCACCGGTAATGTTGTGATAAATGCTTAAATTTACGGTACGGCAGTTAATAAATGAAAACTAAAATAAATATTTAACAAATGTTTATAGGAGTAAATACAAAACCAAACCTTTTATTTAGTTCTATTTGCATGTAAATGGTCGCGCTGATGGCAAATCCTGATATCAGAATGTACCTTCAAAAGTGCTATTTAAGTAAAAATAACTATAAATATGTACTGGTAAATGACACCAAAACAAGTATTCAGGGTTGTCACTGTCAGTGTTCATAAAGTACCTGTATGCATCAAGAAGGTTGTTTACTTTTATGAAAATTAGGGATGCCATATTAAAAATTATTTACATTTTTTATTACATCAACTTGACAGCTACTGGAATTTATGAAGATGAATGTTTAACTGTCAGTGAAAACCTGTGCCCCCTAAAATCCAACCACACGTCCTGATCGTCAACCTGAATCTCGTGGCGTGGGGGGCGGACACACGGAAACAAATTTACTGGTGACTGGCTAAAACCTGTGTGCCTTGTACGAGACTGCTGAGCAATCTTTTTCCACCTTTCTCTTTCCTTGCTCCATCCCACCAATCTGGGACAAAAGAGTCGATATTTTCCCGCCAACGCTTCCTCGGCTGACTTCAACAATCAAAAGTTGATTAAGACCACTCAGCTATAATCAAAACAAACAATTGAATAAATAATTTATTTTCATTCGTTCTTCCCACCTCTTGCCTTCTCTTAAATATAAATAAAAGCCGGTGATTCAGCATAGCGTATCTTGTAGTGCACACTGACCTTTGCGCATTACAGTTGGAGTCGGAGTATATTAGCAATTTCCCGTATCATAAGCGCCAGACACCGACCGGATAATTAAAAACTAAATATTGATGTGTATCCAGTCGTAAACCGGTGTCCATACACTTAATACGTTATTAAGAGGAGTTTTTAAATATATGTATAGTATTGATTGCAGTGGGAATTTACTTTGAAGAAATGCTTTTAAAGATTTCAGTTTGGTTTTGTTAGGTAGCAGATTTGCTGTCGTGGTAATTAACAGGATATAGTGCAAACGGGAAAGTAACGTGTTTTAGTATTATTTTGAGTGGTTTATACAGCTATATATTTACAAATGTTAGCAATAGTAGATACTAGTTATGTGTGTGATAAGCCCTTCAACCAAATCTGTAACTGTGAAGGAAACGCTCTAAATCTATCGCCATGACTTCGACTTCGAAATAATTTCGGATAACTTTGACTGGTAACTTAACAGAGTCATTTATAGAGACAAGAAACAACGTACCGAGATGTAACATACTTGCTTCATTCCCAATATATCCGTGTCTTACAAGATATTGCTGTGGCTGTCGCAAATTTTGGACCAAAATAAATAATAAGTATGGCGGGGCCTCTCTCAAACCCTATATCATATTTGCTCTTTGAAAACACTGTGCCTATACACGTACACTAAGAAGAATCTTTATAATAAGCATCGGATATGTCTGAACCGTACCCCTAGCACGAACAACTATTGTAATCGTATGGTAAACGTATCAACAGAACGGAGCATTGCCATTGGCCGACTTCACACACGCACAGGTTCACAGTAGGCAAGCAGCCAATCGCAATGCTCCGTTCTGTTGATACCTCTAGCACGAAAAACTATCGTAATCGTATCGTAAACGTATTGTGAGAACGGAGCATTGCGATTGGCCGACTTCACACACACACAGGTTCACAGTAGGCAGGCAGCCAATCGCAATGCTCCGTTCTGTTGATACCTCTAGCACGCAAAACTATCGTAATCGTATCGTAAACGTATTGTGAGAACGCCGCATTGCCATTGGCCGACTTCACACACACACAGGTTCACAGTAGGCAGGCAGCCAATAGCAATGCTCCGTTCTCAAGATACATTTACCAAACAATTACAATTGTTTTTCGTGCTATGGGCACCGAACATTCTCGTTGAAATTTTCGGTCGTTTTCCGCCACAATTTAGGTTTCAACCCAATTTATTATTCAAATATAGAAGACAACATCGTTAAATTTAAACTTCTAACGTTAAAACCCACAACTAAACAACTTTCTAAGCGCGGTTTAGTCAAACACTCTACTAATTAGTCTATTAGTGAGTGGTCTATTGAGCACATAGTAGTTAGTCTCAGAGACAACTCCTGATATGGCATTTTATGAGCTGTTTGGCTTGGTGCCACTTGCGATGCCGTTTACGGCATAATAGGTTTAGTTAAACAGTTACAAAATGTGCAGATGACTGCAAATACGAATGACTTGGTGATAGTGAGCTCAGAATTGGATAGGTAAAGATATTAAAAGGTACGAGGATCTAACGTAGGGTTTCTCTAGGTGTTGGAAGGTCAGATACAAACGCAGGGCGCGAAAAAAACCAAATAACAGAAGACTAAGAAAGTAGGAAACCGAAAGTTGCAAGCTTTGAAAATAATAACTAACAAAAAATACAATACGGGATACGGGGTTCTTCAAGGGCTTTAGAAGGTACCCGTGGTATTGCACTCGTCCATAGGCCACGGTAATCACTTTCCATAAGGTAAATCGTGTGCTTGTAATCCAAAATGAAGGGAAAAATTGATCAGGGAGGAGACTACCGCGAATGATGGATCCAAACAAAAAAATATCAGTAAGTTGATTACTGTATTAATAAATAAGTTCATTTTAAACAAACACCTTTTACCAATCAATATATTGCACCGGTATGCCACACTTGTATTATTTTTTTAATATTACTATTATAGAATATTTAAATAAATACGAATATTTACATAAAAACGGCCCACCCTATATTTCACAAGAACCGGTATAAGAACTTATGATATTAGTACCGGTATATGCATTTTAAACAAGAATATACGGTTAGCTACCCTTGATATAAATATGTGAATGTGTGGGCTTTATTTTTTATGTTCATACCGCATTCGCAGAAGAAATAACTAGGACGTATCATGACGTATGAATTTCGCATACATCACAGTTGTGTATACGAAAACAATTTTTCATCAAAATTTATACTTATCTGACTAGCGGTTCCGCCCGCGTGGATGTCGGATATCGCTTAGTGTTGAGTCAACATAGTAGCATTATGCATGCAAAGTCTCAGCCCGGTCGGTTTAAAATTGACAAAGTTTCATACAAACTTTCATCCCCTATTTTATCCCCTCGGGGGGTAGAATTAATTAATTAAAATCCTTACTTAACGGATGCCTACGTCATGCCAAATTTTAGCCCTATCCGTCCAGTGGTTTGGGCTGTGCGTTGATAGATCACTATGTCAGTCAGCCAGTCACCTTTGAGTTATATATATTTAGAAGAAGATTTGACAAGGTTTCAAATTACCAAAATCCCAACATTTACTTTTTAATGTTCTACCGAAACCATGACCGCCATTCTACGCGGCATCTTAGCACGAACTCTGTCAGATTACTATTTTTAATTAAAAAACTGGTACTGTAGCGGTTTAAGATAATGAAATGCTAAATGTGATAGATTAATGAAGCATAAACCTGGTTACTGAATTAACTAAACAGGGCCTATCCGACTGACACAAATAATTTATTTTTTAGTCGCTAATCAGTTAAGTAGCATGGGAAGTGACCGTATTTAAAAAAGCTGAGAGTTGTAGAAAACTATAAAAATAAATCGAAACACCTCGATTGAAAGTGAACGTAGGCGCACCTGTGACGCTTCACCGTGACCGGTCGCAAACGATCTACGCTTTTTCGTCGGGTCACTGTGACGCTTAGCAGTACCGTTAATTTTAAAAATGGAATACGATACTTACGAAATATTTATGCTTTTAAAAAAATATGAACGGTGATTTCCGAACAAAACTGAATCTATCAACGGTATAGTTGCCAGTGGCATGACTCATCCAAATCTGTGGTTGCACGAGCGACGCGACAGACAGGACAATGTGCACAGAAAAACGACTTCAGTATAAACAGGACCCAGGAGAAAAAAAGGTCCCACTGAAATGTTCACCGTTGCACAGGCATGATTGAGTAATAATGCTTGAATTATTTACGTTGTGGTAATTTCCTGGACGGCCTTTTTAGGTACATCGCGGTGTCTTAACTCATACGCAGGTTACTTTGGAGGCGTACTTTATGTCCGCCCGTCATATTATGTGTTTGCTCAAGACTGATTTATTGCACATTATATTTTGGAGCTGCATTACTAGCAGAAATCCATACTAATATTATAAATGTGAAAGTGTGTGTGTGTGTGTGTGTGTGTGTGTGTGTGTGTGTGTGTGTGTGTGTGTGTGTGTGTGTGTGTGTGTGTGTCCGTTTGTCCGTCTTTCACGCCTAAACCACTGAACCGATTGTGATGAAATTGAGTATAGGTCTAATACATAGACCTTGAGATATGACATAGGCTATGTTTGGTCATGATAACCGACATCCACGCGGGTGGAGCCGCGGGCAAAAGCTAGTATTGCAATAAAATAACAAAAAAACAATGTTTTTACTTTGTTTGTCTTTATCCTGGTAATCGAGACGAAACTATGAGCTACTCATATATTTTTGTCACTTTGGTTTTACTGAAATTATATAAACTCGCTTGGCTTTAGTCAATAGGTATTTAGTGCAGATCTTGTGTTGTCAGAAATGTCGATTTCAAATCGAATGAACTAGACTGATGAAATTACCCTTAAATGACAAAATTACATTGACCTAATGCATAGACATAAAAAGAATATCTGTTTTTGGTCGTACCCTGCCTACAGATGCATTATGTTTACACCAATTTGCATCAAGCCAAGGAGACGTAATCAAGCCATCTGACTTAATTTATTATTACGATCAAGTCAGACCATACCAACTATGACTCTTCGACGCATCTACTTATATTTTAAGTTTTTTAATAGATCAGATCCCGTTTTGATGTTTATTTTTCTCTATAATTAGCTTCCGTTTCTTCCAGAGTTACACATCTGATTATAATTTAATTGTAAAAACTATTTAGTCTGTGTTTTATGGAACTAGAGACATTAACTACTTCCACATGTATTGTATGCATTAATTCTCTACAATCAGATAAAAACGGATTTATTTATTTTGTATTTCATATTTTTATATATGCTACGATAGTTTACATATTTAAATAATGCAGCAGCCATTGGACAATGAGCCATCCTGTTGAGGAGAAACGACAACCATCTCAAATAAAACTAAACGTGTTGGCGGGAAATGAAACGTCAGTAACGTCACCTTGACAGCGCGCGTAACTTGACAGATTAACTTTTTATTTGGTTTCAGCCAGTTTCACACCATAAATAGAATAGAGGTGTTAAATGTTTACACATGCCATCAACACCTTGAATGATAAAATTGTCGTCTGTTCTATAAAAGGACAGTAAGAAATTTCGAAATGGTTTAAAACACGTTCTATAACAAACAAGCTTTGTACCTTTGGACATGGCGTTTAATTTTTACCGACCACGACATTGTCGTTTCAACGGTAGGTACAGTAAAGTTTATGCAATTTCGAATGAATAATGATTACATTCAATTTAAATTAGTAGTCGGTTAAGTAGGTAGGCTGAATTTGTAGCCGACTAGTGATTTAACTCAAGCAGTAAAGGAAATATGTTGAGATAAACACTATGGCGAAATGTGAGATTTATATAAACCTTTAGTAAGGAATTTTAAACGGGAGGCAAGCCTATTTTGTTGTAAGTAATAAAGGTATTGAAATAATAACCGGCATTACATTCGTTGAACAATCAGTTGGATGTTGAGAAGAAAACAATTTATGGAACTAGCGATCAACTTTCAGAACGGAACCTTTAGTATGGAGATGCTTAAAATTTATCCTTAAAATTTATTTCAAATAAATATAGGGTGAAAAGGAATAAAATATGAAGCAAATAAAGACATTAAGTGGGAGCCGAAAGTTGTGGCGCAAATATTAGAAGAATGTCGTTATGAGATTTGACTTAGTAAACTAAACTGCTGCAGTAGATTCTGATAAAACGATACACAGAAAGATACATATTAAATGCAGCAACCGTAAATATATTTAATCACGTCATATGACAACCAGTAGCCACATGCTCCAACTGAACAATACACCAGAGCAAAAAATGAATCAATCTTAATGTATATTTATAACTGTCACATCTCTAATGCGACTCAGATGGTCTATCTGACTGTTATACGTATTATTTATTGATATTTTGTTCCAAATAAAATCTAACAGTAATAACTTAAGTTAATCCATAAACCGTTATATATTTTCCTGTCTTGTTAGCCGGTGACATAAGAACGCCTGCGCACGGATTAGTCGGCGACGCTGCGCGCGCGCACCCAATGTCACAGTGTTAATTAAACAGTGCTATCTGGACCTTGTTACTTCACGTTATGAAATTACATTACAACATAACAGGTGTCGTGTTGTATCCAATTAGTAGAAAACCAATTACTGAACAGGGTGTTTAAATATCCAGTTTTGCTCCATGGTGGAAGTATTTATTTTCGGTCAAAAGGTAGCTGGGACGGACTGGATGCGGAAGGCGGAGGAGCGTACGAAATGGTGCACATTGGGAGAGGCCTATGTCCAGCAGTGGACTGCAATGGGCTAATTGATTGATTGATTGATTGACAATGATGTATTATAAACTGTAAATGCGTTGTCATCTGCCTAAAATGGCCATAAAAAATGAAGACAATCGTCCAGATTTTACGCATTAATCAAAGCCGCGACAGTGCGCTACGCAAAAAGAAATATAATTCAAATAAATTAATAGCACTGATATATTATCTTTTCATACGAGTAAGTTGTTACCATTTAAATTTTTAAACTTAGTTTTGGCGCCATTTTTCAAAGCCGCAATGGTCCTCCTATACCATGTCATATTACATCATTGAATTTCAGAAGTTTAATAACGTCACATTTTAGGTTATGTTCATGTTCATTAAAACATAATTAAAATTCTTTCAGAACATTGCCGCTAAAATAGACATTAAACATGAACTCACCATTTTAATGAGTGCAAAAACGCAATCAGATCAACTCCAATTACTCGTTTGCGAATGTCGGACCGCTTAACTTACCTGTGAACGAAAAAGAAAAAAAAACATATGAGTAAAAAAGCATTTCAAATTACGAAGGGCATTAAGTTCTCAATTTATTGGATGAAAATTTAAAGTAAGCAAAAGGCCAATATGGCATAACGTTACTGTAGCTTGTATTTCAATGCCCTTATATAAAAAAAAACGGTTACATTAGCACGAGAAATTTAAGAATCGTCATTATTTTATAATAATATATTAATTTATGAGTAATTTTGATACAAAATCAATTAACTAATATTTGCATCTTGTTGGTGATCGAAATTTGGTTATAATCACCATTGGAAAATTGAGGAAAAAACATGTAAGGGGAAAAAATGATCCCCATTTTTTATGACGGCAATTTTTCTTTTACTGGCTATAGGCAAAATGAAATATAAACCGTGATCTAACTTTATTAGAGTTTCTTTATTCTGTTACATCCTTTTGGTAAAAATTGCCTATTCAGTTTTTAATTACGTAACATATACTTAACAACGGAAGTGCTTACTTAAAATTATATAACACTTTTACCTTAAAAGATATTCGGCACCTCATTAAGAAAAAACATTAGCGTGTGAAATTCCACCTAAATCAGTTTCTGCCGAATCGCGCGGAGAAATTGAGTATCGTAAATGATACGTTAAAATGTATATGTTTATGAGATGTCATCGCGTTATATCTTTATTAGGCCTCAATTTTGCACGGGTAACAAACGCCTGGCCCTGCGGTTGCTAACTGGCTCTGCAGGCTAACGTTATAATGGATTTACATGCGCGCCAATGGTCTCGTTGCCAGGTCATCGTATGAGGTGGATGAAGAAATTTTAAACAGTGGACTTCGGCTTCCGAAGGGGAAACCTTGGATACAACTAGAATTCTCACTAAGATTATGCTGACTCATCTCTGTCACTACGACATCCACTGTTAAAACCTTCACAATGAGCATGTATCTCGCGCTGCCTCCGTCACTAGGCCATCAATCCTCTATCAAATCCTATACATATTGCATTGTAATCAAATACATGTAACCTTTAAGCCTTTTATCAAATTCCATCACTAAACGGTAGAGGCTCCTTCAGCCGGTACGTATTGGCACAGTTGTCGGCTCCACGCGTGGGAGGCGAGGCCGCACACGCCAGCACTGTTCGCAAACAATCAATGAATGACGAATTATACTATTAATAATGTATGACTGTTTGAATTACCTTAATTACGTACGATTGTGAGTAGGCGAGCTTCATCAATTCTGAGCATTTAAATAAATTATACTTTTTGCTGGTATAACGGGCTTATTATTTCGAATTCGGAGCCGTGAAGAAATGATACTGATAGCTTTAGTGAACGGGAGACTGAAGACCTGTTGTTGTGTATGGATCTGAATGTCTGAATGATGAAAGCTGGTGCAGAACAATAAGCGGAAACGCCCGCACACCTGATTATCAATTCACGAGTATCTTAGTATCAACAGATTGCCAGCAATTGCAGGTGCATGCGTTTGGGCGATAAAATATACCATGGTTTGAGTCAGCCTGTGTTTTCACTTGTCGTCTGAAGCCGGCCTTCTGTACGTTATTTTTTCAATAAAGCAGCTGAAACGGTATGAGGACTACTTGAAGCAGATGCTAATTTCAAAATAGATGTGCGGAGTGATAATAATGGATAAGAATCTAAATATGTGACTGAATATACACTTTATAGATGGCGGTATTGACAGTGAAATTACAGAATCCCAGACAAGATAGAGCCATAATATTTGAAATAAAAATAATATAATCATTCGACCCACAAAAAATATGAATTTGATGGTAGTAGTAGCTGCGGCGTCCTGTGAGGCCCAAGAAACGTGTGAAACTTTTTTTCATTGCGTAGAGAAGTCATCCTTTATTTTTTTAAACTACAATACTTAAATGCTCTATGGAATGTTAATTAAGCACCGGCGTAAACCTATAAATCCTTGCTTCAATCCTTTTAAGTTGTAAGTACTGGACCAGTCTTGAAATTACTGCCTAGAACGTACTTAAGCAAATAATTATGTATCAGGAAACCAATGAATTAATATGCATAGCGGAAGTCATTTGTAACAGCATCTGGTATGTTTTCCTGAAGTAGGTAAAGAACGCTAGGCTCGAACAGGTGGTGCAGCGTTCCAGGTGCAGTGATTGCAAATAGTTAACATATTTGACATTATAGAAGTTCTTCGGTGCGTTTCATGACTTTGAATGAAAAAAATCATCAATGAAATGGATATTAATACGCTGTAGTAAAAATTATTCTTACATCCGTTGCATTACTCCGACATCCGGGTGTGATATTTTCAGGGGCCAAATCCCCTGTACGTAACAGGGGATTTTCTTTTCGGTCCTAACTTTCAAATTCCTGGGGACCGATACAATTCGATTACTCAGAAAGAAAAGTGGAAAAAATATAAATTACTTTAATTATTTATTAGTATTTCACCAACTCTTCTTTTTTCGTGCGGTTAGTGGCCAACCTGTGACAGAGTTGTTCAGCGCGCCCCAATTTAGCCCTCCTTGACCTAACGGCTGTTGTCAGCCAGGACCGACTTCACTAAGAAAACCGACTTTATTTTTACCCACTTTTTGTCAATTTACAAAATTTCATTAAATTTTGACGCTGCCTGTACGGCTGTACCTATAATAAATTTCATAATCTAAGGTTAAATTATCCTGTACAAGGTATCACCATTAAAGCGGTCACGAGTCAACACGATCATTGATTAATGACCATCCGCTGTGTCGCTTTATATGCAAATATCTCACTGATGATGGTATAAAGGTACTTCGTAATTATTCGCTACAGTGAGGTATGTAGTGCTTGTAATTAACGATGATTCGCTTGTCAGACACTAATCGCAAACGCTTAGTTCAAGACAACACTCAAGGAGATGTAGTGGATATGGCCAAGGAATGAGATGAATTTAAATTAAACTGCGTTATCATGTTTTAGCAAACGAAGTTGATTTAAGGCGGATTCCATCAATATCCTATCAGATACCAGATCAGATGGTAAGAGGCCCGATGGGTTAACTCTCGTGCCTTGGAAGAGGGGTAGGTGCTTGGTGTGGGACGCGACCCGTGTCAGTACTATGGGTGCGAGTCACCTGGGCCGCACGGCTCTTTCTTTGCCTAAGATGTTGCCTAATTAAACTGAAACTATGACGTTTCATTATTTTTAAATCCCAAAATAGGTCAAAATATAAACAAGCGAAATAATACAAGATTAATAATTTTTTGGATTCCTTTTTAAATTTCATATCAATTTTATTAAGTATTGTACATGTGTAAATGCATCGTGGACATAAATGCGATACTCTCTTGCACTCCATACATTTGCACTACGCGCCATACAAAATTTGCGATTTTGTATGGAGCGTCTTCGGGCGGCTCGAGAAATCGAAACTTCAAAATCAACTCTCTCTTTAAAAATCATTGTCATTTGAATATTTCAGTTTTACAGTACTATTGTAAAAGGCTGTACATTGTACAATAGTAATGAACGATAATAAAAGAAAAATAGGACACAAGGCTATTGTCATAGGCTACTTTTATCACTGGAATAGGTATATTTTTATCCCATGAGTTGCGGTAGTGTGACCAGGACTCCACGCGGGCATAGCCAAGGGCTTTAGCTTGTTTCTTATATTGGTGAAATCTGCTAGGACCGATAGGAAGTGAATTCAATCAGAACTTATGTTTGGCACACTATAAATCGTTATGATTACACTGTACAGTTTGAACTTAACCGATAAATCGAAATACGTGTGTTTGGTAATCTGATAATACAGTAAGTAATTTTAACTAGTGAACTGAATTCTTTGCTGGTAGACTGGTTTAAACAGGTTGACCATTTGATCAAACCATGGATGTTTGTGGCCATCATGCCAATTTTAATCAAACTGAACCAGTCAATTTGTTCAAAGTACACGTCTATGGCGGCCATTACGTAGTTTTAGAACATAAACGACGATTTCAAACACTACAACTTTACATTGGTACCTAAAATGGCTTCGTTCACGCACACAGCAGCGAATATGATGGATTGACGGTGCTGCGCGTGGGCATGGCGTTCTGCAAGTATGCTAATTCTTTGCATGCTACACGACGGAGGTTGCGTTAGTACCTCGGTACAGTGTTCGATTGTTCGTCGTGGGACATGCGTACTCGAGTTGCGACACGCTCTGTTATCCTACTCCCTAAGACACGAATATTAAACTTTCTGAGACCACAGAATTTCAGATAAATAAACCTATAGTAGTCGTTAGTATGAAAACTTTTTGTTTGTGTCTAAGCGTTGGTTGCTTGTAATGTCGCCCTTTATAGCAAACAGCAAACGGATCCGGTCCCAACATATACATAATCACACCTTTTTTTTTTTTAACGTGAGGTAAAATCCTTCATGGATGCTATGCCGGACTCCTACCGACTAAAAACCCTCACGTACCGCCTTATGGCCTGCGGTTAGTAGCCCCGGGTAAGCCCTCGGAAGGATGTCCCAGGACTACCAACAGACCAAAGGCTGCGGCCTCACCTGGGTGGTTCGGGTGTTATTTATTTACTGTCGAATAGAAAACAGCCCTATCCCTTAAGACACCCACCGCCCACGGGAAGTCTACATCACCGGGATCCAACAGTTATCAAAATTCGAATGACCATATAATTTTGGTTTTAGGAGGGACTACCGTCTTACCGTAAAACGCCGGAACGAGAGCCTACATCAGAGCCCCGTGCTTGTGGAATTGTGTGCTGCTTTGAAGTTGAAATTGGCTTGGGCCGTATACAATTCATACTCGCTGATCTATAAACTAGTAGTAATTGTGTCTGTCGACAAATTCTCACATATTATGACCAACTAAAAATAATTTTAAATACAGAACAAGAACATACAGTCAATCAGTAGCCAATCGCGTTGTGAATTATGCTGAACAAGTCGGTACCTAACTGCCGAATACTTCATAATATGCCGTGTTTGATATGATTGCTCTCAGAAATCTAAGAAGTCCACATGATGTAAGTTTAGAAATGAAATAATAGGTTAACTGACTTACATCAAACATGGAAACCGGTGACCTTTAGAGAAATATTAACAAGAAAATGACCTGCTTCATTCTGTTGAAGAAAATATCCGATAAAAAGGCATTTAATCGATGACAAAGTTTATATTTTCCGGTCACGTAACGCGTTAAAGTTCCACAAATGGTCGTCAATTTCAATGAATGTAAAAAACCAGTCAACATCTGAAGGCCGATTGCGCAATTTAGAATTCGCAAGTCGCATTATCATTGCAAATACCATGCTAACCTAATTAACGGTATACGTCGCTACGAATCATTGAACAACGTAAGCTAGTGTTTATATCTCCGGCCGTTTCATTATCAAGAATTCAACAATGGCAGATCATCTTCCCAACAGTAAATAACAAATATGTTGCCAAAACAATGAGAAACAATGAACAACCGTGTTGATGTTGACATAACATTCGTCTGGAAATATGCAAAAACAATGGCCGTGACGTGTTATGTGACGAAATTCGATCCCGGTGCATCCAAACGTTTTTAAACAATGGCGGATTCGGGTTCCCGCACGAAATTGACAGCGTGAACAATCAACAACTTACTGTCGTGTTTTGCAATACAGATTCGCACCAGACCTGCCGATATGTGAAACGAATAATTTTGCTTTCATTTTGGAAGTAAAGTACTGAAGTTAAATCAATGTCTCTATCGATACGTATCACATACTTTTATGTTATTATTATGAAACACGATTCAATTCATTGAAATTTTACATTTTATAGTGCAATAAAAAATTGTCGAAATGTATTTCCAATATTAAATTATGACAACATGTTTAACCTTTAGCATATTTTACTAAGCATATTATATTATGGGTAAGTGATTTTCGTTCAGGAATTTTAAACAGTAAAGTCTTGGTTGTATCCGAAAAATCGATTGGTGACTAAGTTGTGTAATAATATTAGATACGATTATAAATTATTAAATACGACATTTTTTCAATTTGAACTCTGCAGCCCGAAAGTTACGTGAATCGACACAAATTATTATCATTTAGTACTATATTAATGCATGTATTCTCATTTACTATTAGACCATATAAATACTTTTTTAAAGTGCGCCATTGCAGACGGGCCACTTGAGCGCCACATTTTATAAACTTCAAAACAATAAAATAAATATTGTCTTGTTTTCAAGTAAGCAATGTCGTAAATAATAATCATACAACAAACCGTCACTGTAGAAAGTTGCGATATCTCATATTGTTTTCGTCAAGTTTGTTTAAAACAAGCAATCAACAAAACTTGTGACCTAAGGCTATATAACTCAAAATCCCGTTTGTTAACCATTATATTCCATTATCGACATTACAACAATGTTGCTTGAATACCTACATTAATTATGCGTCTTGGCATAACCAACAAGTAAACCCACCTGTAGTATGTAATAACTCACTTTTGATCGCAAATTGTAATGTTGACATGCTCAGCTCGTATGAATTCAAACATAACTGTAAGGTTTTTGGATTTGTAGGATCTCTAAAGATATTTACTACACTTTAATTGCATTGACATCTTAAGACGGATTCTGGGTTTTGGAGCTCATTCAAAGTGTGTGAATTGATTTTTTTTTTTGGGCCATTACTTTACCAAAACTATGCAGGAAACTGTAAAGCATGTTAATATTACAAATATTCCATGAAAATTAGCTGCTGAATTTACCTATTATTAATTTTCTTATATTCAGGCGAGCCTAGTGAAATTTTAAAGGAAGGGGAGAGACAAAACAGTTTTAATTTTTTTGTGGTTGCCAAGGTGGTTAGTTTGCAACACTTGGCCGTATAGCATTGTCAGCTGGTAATGTTAGATCATTTTGTATTTAAATTGCTCATGGCTTGTAAAATTTCACTGCCTATATCATTTATTTGCTATGTTATTTATTTGCTATATTACAGCAGTTAGTTGATGTCCGACTTAATGTTTTCTGTGATTGTAATTAAACAACATTAGTATGTATCTTCTCAGTAACTAACTACTATAGATCTAAGTGAACGCAAATGTAAATTATTTTCTTGGTGAATAAACATTTCTTATTCTTCTTATTCATATTCTACTCTGTTTTACACAATTGAGATTTGTTTGGCAGATAAGTAAGGCAAAAGCACCAATAGTGGACACCTTCGAAAAAAAACTTTTATTGTAAGAAAAATAACTATTTGATTTACATATCTATTTACTTAGAAGACACCTAAATGCATGTATAATACATGTTTAAAAATTCACAACACTGTCATAAGTAAATATTGAATTGAAGCCAGTTGTTTCTTAGGATTTATGAAAAGGGTAGTGAGTTTTAATAGGTGTGAATTTTTATTTTTTAGTAAATATTATCACTAATTTCAGTACTACGTAGACCATTACGATTGTCCACTATTGGTACTTACTACATAGTATATTATAATTTTATTTTAGTCTATTATATTATAATTCTATTTAATTAAAAGTATAATAGTTTTTAAATATTTTATCTAAATAAGTTAATGTCTAAATGTTGCTAAAAAAGGGTAGAAGGTAGGACACGATGGTATCTCCCGTCCTAACTGAGCAGTCCGACTGGGGAAGTACCTTCGCCCTACAGAATACCGCGGTTATAATAACCTTGTGTTGTGTTCCCGACGGTGAGTAGGGTAGCCAGAGCTCACTGGAGAGGTTCTGTGTTGGCAGTGGGAAGACCAAAGGCTTAAGATGCCACCGCTGACTAGTGGGGATGTGAAATGTTGGCGCGGCGGTCAGGGAGACCCGGTGAAACGGTTATCCGCTGGCCGCCCGCAGGCTGCACGGTTCCCGAACCTGGGGATCACATAATCTCCGCCCCAGGAGGCTGAACCAGCAGCCTGTGTAAAGTTCCCGGTGCTGTAGTCGTGCCGGAGGAGGAAACCGGAGTGGACTCGGCTACAGTATCTGGGAGGGGACCGGGGGCCCTTCCGCCTGCCGCGCCAGCAAGTCACGAAACCCTGGCTCGTCTGCAGTGGTGGGGTGCCTTGCTTTGTCTTCTGCGCTGACGGCACAGAGACTCTCTATACCTTCCCCCCCCCCCCCCCCCTTCTTTATCATGGCAGTAAAAAGGAAAAGAAATAGAGTATATACAGCGGCACCTTCGTCCACATTGAAAGTGGACTTCTGTAACATCAGGGGCCTCCACTCCAATCTTAACGAGGTCCACCACCATCTTGAGACAGCAAAGCCGACCCTATTCTTTCTGACGGAGACCCAAATATCATGCCCGGCCGATACAGCCTACCTTATGTACCCCGGGTACAGACTCGAGCATAACTTCCTGAGTAAAGCCGGGGTATGCATGTACGTCCGGGATGACGTTTGTTGTCGCCGTCTAAACGGCCTTGAAGACAGGGACCTGTCCACACTATGGGTACGTATGGATTACGGTGGCCACACCCGTATCTATGCGTGCGTCTACAGGTCTCATAGCGGCGACCTGGGCACGGCTCAACTGTTTGAGCACCTGCAGCGGTCGGCGGACAGAGTAATTGAGCAGTACCCTGCCGCGGACTTAGTATTCTTGGGTGACTTCAATGCTCACCACGTGGAGTGGCTGGGGTCTCACAGGACTGATTTTGCGGGAAGGGCTGCTCACAACTTTGCCCTGACCTATGGGTTCTCGCAACTGGTGCATTCCATCACCAGAAAACCAGATGTCGGGACCCACAGAGAGTCTTTATTGGACCTTCTGCTGACTACGCGCCCGGATGAGTACTCCGTAACTGTGGAAGCACCTCTCGGTACTTCGGACCACAGCGTCATCCGGGCGCAAGTGACTCTCGCGCGGCCAGAACCACCGCGGCCACCTCAGTGGCGGCATGTCTGGCACTACAAGTCGGCAGACTGGGACGGACTGCGAGAATTCTTCTCGTCGTACCCGTGGAGGCGGCTTTGCTTCACTTCTAAGGATCCAAGCTCCTGTGCAACAGCAGTCGCTGAAACGATCCTATCGGGCATGGAATGCTATATTCCCAACCGTTGGATCGCAACAGGAGCGAGCAAACGGCCGTGGTTTAATAGGCCTTGCAGAGAAGCTAGAGACCGCAAGCAATCTGCATATAAGGCTTGGACCTCGGCACTTGCCAATAAGGATCCTAACATAGCTGAAGTGAAGCGGAAATTGAATGCCGCCTCGAGGTCCAGTAAAAAAGCTACTGCCATGGCGAAGTTTGAGTTCATCGGTGGAATTGGCGAGCGGCTTACTCGTTACCCATCCGGTAGTCGAGCATTTTGGTCACTCGCCAAAGCTGCCGAGGGAAACTTCTGCCATTCCTGCCTTCCGCCGCTGCAAAAACCCGACGGTAGCCTAGCTCATGGCGCTAAGGAGAAAGCCGATCTTTTAGGTAATCTCTTTGCGTCAAACTCGACGATGAACGACGGGAATGCCGAGCCACCTATTGTCCCCGACTGTGGTACTTTCATGTCTGAAATTAAAATCACGCAACGGGTGGTTCGGCGGGAACTCAAGTCCCTGGATGTTCGGAAGTCGAGTGGGCCGGATGGTATACCGGCGATGGTGCTCAAGCACTGTGCCCCCGAATTGTGCCCAGTACTTACACGGCTTTTCGCGCTCTCTTACTCCGCGAGACAAGTCCCAGCCTCGTGGAAGACTGCATTCGTGCATCCTGTGCCTAAGAAAGGCGACAGGACAGACCCGTCCAATTACAGGCCTATTGCTATAACCTCCCTTCTCTCGAAGGTAATGGAGCGTGTGATTAACGCACAGCTCCTGGGATACCTTGAGGGAAACGACCTACTGAGCGACCGACAGTATGGCTTTCGCCACCGTCGCTCCACTGGTGACCTTCTTGTGTATCTCACACACCGATGGGCGCAAGCTATCGAGAGTCGGGGCGAGGCACTAGCGGTCAGCCTCGATATAGCAAAGGCCTTTGACCGGGTCTGGCACAGAGGTCTTCTTTCGAAGTTGCCACGCTACGGACTCCCCGAGGGACTTTGCGAATGGATTGCCAGCTTTTTGTCCAACAGAAGTATCCAAGCCGTCGTCGATGGCAGCTGCTCGGACCGCATGGACATAAACGCTGGTGTCCCACAAGGCTCCGTGTTGTCCCCGACGCTGTTTCTGCTGCATATCAATGACATGCTGTCTGATGGATCTATTCATTGCTATGCGGACGACAGTACCGGGGATACGTGTTACACGGGTCGTGCAAATATCCCTCAATTCGAGGTGGAGAAGAGACGCGAACAACTTGTGTCTGAAATCGAGACTACTCTCTCGGGAGTATCCGATTGGGGTCGACTTAACCTAGTCCAATTTAACCCCACTAAGACACAAGTATGTGTATTCACCGCTAAGAAAACCCCATTTATTGTAGCGCCGCAATTCCTGGGCACACCACTTTCCATCTCTTCGAGTATTGGGATCCTAGGTGTCGACATCTCAAGCGACGTTCAGTTCCGCAACCATTTGGAGGACAAGGTCAAGCTGGCCTCAAAGAAACTTGGAGTGCTCAACAGGGCGAAGCAGTACTTCACTGCGGGGCAACGACTTCTGCTTTATAAGGCACAAATTCGGCCCCACATGGAGTACTGCTGTCACCTTTTTGCCGGAGCGCCTGCATACCAGCTTGGCCCCTTCGACTCATTGCAAAGACGGGCGTTGAGGCTCGTCGACAATCCCATACTCACAGGCGATGTGGAACCTCTCAGCCTCAGAAGAGACTTTGCCTCGCTGTGTGTGTTCTACCGCCTATACAATGGTTTGTGCTCAGATGAATTGTTTGACATGATGCCCACCGCTGCATTCTATCATCGCACCACTCGCCATAGGCAGGGAATTCATCCTCACACACTGCGACCGGCAATGGTACGCACCGTGCGTTTTGAAAGGAACTTCATCCCACGCACGCTCAGGTTGTGGAATGAACTTCCTGCCGTGGTTTTCCCAAGCGACTACAATATGGGGTTCTTCAAGAAGGGTATTAGAAGGTATCTACAGGGTCGGTAGCACGATTGTGACGCCCCTGGTGTTGCAAACGTCCATAGGCCACGGTAACCACTTCCCATCAGGTGGGCCGTGTGCTTGTCTGCCGCCTAAGTGGCATAAAAAAAAAAAAAAAAATGTTATGACCTTTCTGTAATGAATGTTTTATAGATTAAAGGTTGATTTGTCCTTAAAGTGTTTCGCAATTGGTGCTTTTACCTTACAGTAGTTTTTTTTAGTTTAGAACGTATTGTTTTTTAGTCTATAAAATCTCTATGGATATATTAATCGGCATGGTCTGTAATGAAAATAAAAAGATTCAAATAAGGAATGAGGCAAAAAGTACAACAAAATTCAGTGATACAAACATCCATTAGTGAACTAACGAATTCACTTTATAGCAACAATAAGCAGAAGTAAATTAATATATATGTTCAGTGTAATAGATCTACATTCATCACTCTAAACCTAAGATTAAGTGAGTAGCGGTTTCATGGCCACTACAGAAATAAAGCAAACTAACTCCATTCAATATTTCAGGTAGCAATTTATTTCATAATTCAACATTCGTACCTATAGATCGCAGTAATGAGATCCATTTAGCGATGTCAATATCATATGTTTCATTTCATTAATTATGAAAATCACATTTTATTACAGGTAATTTATTGAACTTTTGTAAAACAGGTATTTACCGTATGCCTAACACTTCCGGGATGCTTAAAATGGCGACAACATACATGTATTGGTATGGACCTTTTATGATCAAGCTTCTTGTTAGTAACACTAATTACAGTAGATATAAGTAATATGTAACGGTATTTTGTCATTATTTTCTGCACAGTAAATTCAAGTATCTATTAGAATAAGTAATTATCTATTAAGTAATAATATTAATCGAATTGCGCTAAGTAGTAATTATACATTTTATACATAGTAACCTTAGGAGATAATCTTGGCTCTGTATCAGCTCAACCGATATAGGTTTAGACTTTTATGTTTAAAACACGTAACCTTTCTCTGAATTTGATTCCACGACTTTGATAATCGATAACAATGTTGCGTTCCGTTTGCGTCAACACCATTGCTCAACTTATAATTGCAGACCTTTATATCACTGACTTATCGATTTACACTCTGATGATGAATCCATCTAATCGATTGTATTAAACGTTTCATTACAACTGTCTACAAATTGACTTAATATGGATATTACAATGCAATAGATGCAATTTTAATAGCACCGAGCAGCTATAGCTACTCATTTCAACAAAAGATACATGTGTAATCGATATATAATTATTTAGTTAAGGGACCCCGCTTTGTAGGTGAGCATTTTGCTATTAAATATAGCCGTAGACACGGATAAACACGCAATTACGAAATTACCATATGCGGTCGACTAGTATTTTATTGGACGTGTACTTAACGGTACGCTTTTGGACGGTACCGCAGCATCAAACCGGAACGTGTTTTCAGATGGGAACACAACCGATAAACACAAAAACAACACTATCTAGGAATAGCGTCCATTTAACGTGGACTCGTCCGAGATATCGAAACAGCAATCCCGAGTATTCCGACTAAATAAAATGATAAAAATAGCTGGCAATTAAAAGCACGCACATCGCGCAATGCGCTCATTTGTGTATGCAAAATGCCGCCATATTGAGTTTTTACGGTTGGGTACGGAAAATGAAACAAATTGCGTTTTTAATGTTTTAATTAGAGATTCACTTTACCCGGCGCCGCTATCGGTAAATATGTTAATGTGAAAACGTATCGTGACCGTTGAAACATTATTGAGATAATGTAAGTACCAACTGTAAGTATCTATCTTAAATAAAAGTATTTAACGAATGGTGTAAGCCGCACTAAGTATGGCGATGAAGAGACACTAAATAGAGCCAATACAAATACAATGCGCTTATCGACGTATTATAGATACTTAATGTGTTATGTTTAATATTTTATTCTCGTTACATAAAAATGTTTACGTTCGCTTCACACACAACGCGTAGCCAGAATTCAAACTGACGGGTGCACCCGTGAGAACGGGTTTCTATATGAATTTGATATGTGACATCTCCCCGATCGTAGACAGAGTGGCTCGTAAACTTTAATTCGAAGCATAAATTACCTTTGTAGAGATTTACCATCGAGTAACGCAATACAGCTTGGTTCAAAGGCTGAATAAAGGACAGTCATTAGCCGCTATGATTCTCCGGGCTTGTTTGATGCTCGCGTCCGGACAATGAAATGGAACGCATTTCGTTATACGTTGTCTTTATAACACCTTTTTTCTTTTCTACTAATGTGTCTGTCGTCGGAGATTTTTTATTGTCTCTCTGTATAACCCTGCTTTATTTATTATCACGGTTACTAGACTTAATGGCCCACGCAACGACTTTTGATTGTTGATTGATACTATTTAGAAGAAAATATACGTCATGTCAGTCAGGGGAAAAGTTCGGGCGACACTAAATTGCTTGTCTGTGTAGTCTTTAATTTTTTTTTTTTTTGACGGTTTTTACTAACGGTTTTTTTTTTTGACGGACTAAGCAAAGGAGTAACAAAATTATTTCTGCTATTTATTAATTCATTGTCTCTTGCTAGCTCACGCGCGGGTAATATGTAGGTAGTTTAATCCCGCGTGTGATCCTTATCAAGCACTTTAACTGAATAATGACGTCAGCCATGAGCAGCGTTTATTATCCTATCGAAAGGATATCAAAGGTCAAACACTTATATTACACTCGTAGATAAAGCTAAAATTGTTTTGTTATTTAGAAGTCTAATGATAATTCGCTAATCTGACTGAATTGACATAATTATAATTGAGCTTTATCCATAGAGTAGCTAGATCCTATGATGAAATAGATATTTAATAGGTATATTTTAAAAGAAATTATACTTAAATCTAATAGTCCTTTGTCTAACTTTGACTGCTATCTGATTTCTCACCCGTAGAGAAATACCGGGGCCAAAGCCTCATCCTTCAATATACATGCCAGCGGCTTGCAAATGAGGTTGACTTGGCCCTGAAGCCCTAATAGGGCGTTTAGGGCGGGAGTGTGTTAATTAATCCTTAAGCTAAACAATGATCGCAAAAATTATTACCCACCCAAACAATAGTCTGTTGAATAACACGTTTTCGTTTGCAACCTACATAGATTTTGTCGTTGGCACACAGCTTGCTAGTGCCAAGGGGAAAAAAAAAAAAAAAAAAAAAAAAACCTACATAGATAAAACCTCATTGGTGACTGGCAACACATTCCTACGCTATCAAATTACAGAGTACCGGTCCGCTCCCAACAGCAAACATTACGCGTGAATTTTTAATTTGATGGTTTACAATGAAGACGTAAATATGATACACTATCAAGTTACGATGCGAACTCATTCCGCATTGTCAAATAGGTGTTAATGTTGACTTTAATTGTTCGCCTTATCCGGTGTCGAGTTCGCGATGTGACCCACATATTATTGTTATTTAGCGCTGGCAACCCATTGTATTGTTAACGGTTCGTAGATACCATTACAAATTTAAATTTGTCTGATGTGTAATATTTTCCGATCGGCGATAGATGAAAATAAATATGAATGCATAAAAAATATGAGGGTCAATATTATAGAAGTAATCGTGACTGTGTTAAAAGGTTTCGATAAACTTTTCTATTTATAATCCGGAGTTAATTGGCGCCACGTTTGATTTCCAAATCATTTTGGTCTCACACATTAGGCGTGCGCGTACACAAAAATGCCAGCTGGGGGCGGGGCGCGCGGCCGTTGCACCTGGCGATCGCGCCGGCGCATTCCTCACGCACTCCTTTTTATGCTACACTACAAGTTTAGCCCCACCATTCTAATCTGGACTGCTTCTCCGCTCTCTGCGGAAGAATAACAAACTTGGATAGGTTACAGCGGTTCTAGTGCGCGTCTCCGCTTACAATGGACACAGTTGCAGGAACGGAACGCAACATCTCCTATTTTTTTTAAATTTAACTATTCCATCTATACGTCTCAGTTGTTCGGTCATTTGGATCAAAAGTTTATTGGAGACCCCGGGTTACAGTGTACACAAACGTTGAAACAAATATTGACCTATTACCATGAGTTGTGTGTTTGGTGAATGGATTTATGATGGGTTACGGGAACAGTTGGTTTTTGACCCAACGTATTAGCGAGCACACACGAATTGTTGAACTTTTAATTGGAACGTTACATTTGAAACTGACTAATCTACTACATCTGTCAGTTAAAACCTTTCCATATCTACGATTCAAAATACGCAATACATACCTAGGCATTATTGCGATTGCGCTCCGTTTTCGATTACCCTAAAAATGTCATTATGTACCTACCTTTTGAAAAATGGCGCCATAAGTTACAAAACAAATGCACATATATAATAAGTAGCAGGAAGGTGAGGCACAGCAGCCATTAACAAAGAATTGAATTGAATTGAACATCAAGATGTATAAATTAAATAATAAAGACATTACTTCTATATAATCGAAATACAAGATTTTAAATGATGACTATTTGTGTGAGTATTGAGAAAATGATCACACGAACACTGATTAGGTACTTAAAATCTCTTAGTGACGTACGAAGAAAGAGACGAGCTTTATCTATGAATCTCAGAATACTAATCAATAAATCTAAACCAATATCTTTATCAATAGCGCACCACTAGTTCTGGCTTCCCTTTTCAAATGTCGAAGTGGGATCTTTTCCCTTTGAATATTCAATGTCGCTTATTACCTTTTACCTTTTCAACCGTCGATTTATCCACCTGGTTCGTGAGGTATTTTTTTAATGCTTTTATCAACATATTTCACCTGTCCTCATTGATCTGGGGGTTGTAATGCCTAAGTACATATAATAAATAACATAAAACATAGTATTTGAAACTTCACATAGTCCTTACTTTATATTTTTGACTAATTATGGATGTCAGTTATCGCGACTAAACTCGTCGCGGGTAATCTCTGTATCTACAGAATCGATTTTGACGAAATTTGGTACGGAGACTAGAGCTTGGGAAAAAAGCATAAGCTATGTTTTCGACATCTACACAGGCAGCAGTAACAGCTACTCGGATAAAATCATATAAGTTTGAGTGAATATAATTTAGCTTTTCTCGCTTTCACGGCGAGATTTAACAGAGGTTTGTAGGTCGAAGTCATGTGTTTGTTTTTAACCAAAAATTAAACGTTTTTACCAAACAGGTTGGTAATGTTTGAGAGCGGTGGTGGCGCCGCAACGCCCGCAGTTTCGCGGTTAATGCGCCAGCGCAACCCGCGAGCGTGTTTAGCACTTTGACACACTTATTTCTCATACGAAAAAAGGATTTTACGACTGGTTCTTTATAACATAGGTTGTATACGAGTTTCCTTAATATGCTCTGATTAAAATTATTAGAACTGTGTTGGGTAGGTTTTGTATGTAAGAATCGGTTTCAGAACCAAGGTGTTAGAAGTATTAAATGAGGTCTGTTATGCGGTATATTTGAGAGCTATACATAAAACAGTCAGATGATATATCTATTATTATTTTTTTAGTAATTCGTTATCTGATTAGCTTTTACACGCTGCTCCGTCCCTATTAAATACTGATCGTGTTCTTAATAACCTGAACTTCCACGAGGGATTAATAGTAACTTATGTGCTATTCCAAAGTATACTTTATCTCTATGTCAAATTTCATCCAGATCCATTCAGCTGGTTTTATGTGAAAAGTAAAAAGCATCCATCCATCGCTAACTTTGGCATAAAAGATATATTAAAACATTATAACTACTAAACAGCCCCTCTAGAAAAGTGGCATTTCGTTGGTCGGCGCTTGGTAGAATAGAATGACGAATGTATGGGATTTGAAATATTTGACATACGTTGACGACTGTCAGATACGTCTAATCCCATACATTTGTTATTCTATTCCGTGATACATCAGCCAGCGAATTGCCGCTTGTCTAGAGGGGCAGAACTGACATACATATTAATCGTAATCGTAATATTTCTAATCTAATGAGGTTACGTTCTCAAGTCATAAAACATACAGTCTACCTAACTAACGTAAGCATCACTTCCAAGTACCTAAATACGTACAGTCGGCTTATTCTTAATTGACTGCTAAGTCACATAATGATCTTAAACCAAGGTATTAAATGCAAATTAAACTGTTTTATTGATTTAAATTGTATTATTGTCCGAACTAAGAGCGTTTTCTCAATCATCCGATATCCGATATCGGTGTCGGACGCCGATAGCCGACATACGAAACAGCCGATAAAATCGGCCCGATATGGTCATCTGCTCGAAAGCATAGACTAGTTAGGGATTCTAGGTATGAAAAAAAAGTGCAAGCCACTTTCGACCTTATTGACATGACATGGTATTTTTTTTTCTCATATTCGTGATCAGCGTCATCAATTAACGCGAAAAGACACGTAACTTAGAAAATGTCATTAAGGTCGAAAATCTGATATCGGGCTAAAACAGTGGAGTTGGCTACGATAACCAATATCGGGCCGGATAATGTGAAATCAAATATAAGAACAATCCGTCAACAGGAAGGGAGGAAAACCAAGGAGTTAAGATAATTTTGAGTACTTTGTTCGTCAAGATCAATCTGATGCTGACTGTACCTGAAAATAGAAAATGTTTAATCTTATCAGTTAATATTTCCGGACTGACACCTCACAAACACTCCATGATAAGATCGTCCATTCAAGAATATGCAGAACGTGTCGAAGTATAACTCGGGACATTTCATGGACCTAAATATATGTTTTTTATTTGGGTGTCTTTAGAGAAGCACTGGTGGTAGAAATTTGATGACAAAAATTTGTTACAAATTTCGGCACCACCGTGCACGAAAAACCCTCCATAGTATCCAATCTCGGTTGGATTCGTTCAGGGGTCAGCAAGTGCATAGCCGGGCAGGGGGGATTGTGGTCGCAGCACTAGTGGGACCGGTGGGTGTCACGCGGTGCGCAGACGACAATCCTTCCTGCGACAACTGTATGTAATGGTGACCTTCTTTTCTGAGATTTTGTCTTCAAATTACCATCAGGCGAGGTGAAGTAAAATTGAAGTGTTCTAAATAAAATTAAAAAACACATGGTGCTACGGCGAGGCGCGGCGGTGGACGAGCTTAAATTTACCAAGTATAGATTTATTACAAAACAATCCGCACTCACACAGGCTTCGTCTGTCTCGCGAGTTAAATCCAAGATATGTGTCTTGAGGGATATCGGGGGCTGCTGCAAGACACTTTGACCTTTAGTTGATAATAGCCAGCTGTGTGGACGATAAACATTCTAGACTGTTTTTGTACTGTGCTGTAAGGTTACGGAGTTATCAACTAAATTACATAGTTACTAATTAGTAATTAGCATTTAGCCCTTGGGCCATGGATAACCTCTTGAGGATCCTACTAATATTATAAACGCGAATGTTTGTAAGCATAGAGGGATGGATGGTTAGTTGGGGACCGCGTGGTCCCCCCTCCCGAGGAGGGCCAGACCGAGAGGAATGGCCCTGGGTCAGCCGGGGTGCGAAGGATATGTCACGAGACAACCTCACCTTCGGCCTAGCAAATCGACCCACAGACGGCGTGCGATTTAGTCGGTTCGAGTCCGATATAACCTCCCCCTTCGGCTCCGAAGAGGAGGGTATCCGTGGGGATGGATGGATGTTTGTTACTCTTTCACATAAAAACTACTGAATGGATTTTAATGAAACTTTACAATAATATAGCTTAAACATCAGAATAACACATAGGCTTCAATTTATAATGATATCCGAAATTATAGCAATAACCGACATCCACGCGGGCGGAGCCGCGGGCAAGAGTTAGTGGCCTATATTTTGCTGTGCTTGACATGAGATGATGACATTACCCGTACGTTGCACGGGTATTGTTTTATCAGGACATAACCTTCTCCCAATGTGCCCCATTTCGTCCGATCTTCTCCTTTCCGCATCCAGTAGGCTAAAACTCATCTTGAATGCAATGAATAGACTGCCCCTCCCCCCTTGACAAGTGGCAATTCGTTGGCCGGCGTATTGTAGAAAATAATGACGAATGTATGAAATTTGACGTTTATTATGACAGGCGTCAACGCAGGGGGTATTACACAGTAACCACTTTCCATCAGGTGGGCCGTGTGCTTGTCAGCTATCTCAGTGGTATAAAGAAACGCATGTTTGCATGCGTCGACGACTCGGGTAAATCTCGCTGGAAACCTAGAGCCCCAAAAGTCTTAACTATCTTACTTTTTTTGATTTTATGGGAGCAACTACCGATGACCTCCAACTTTTAGGGCAAAGCCTGCTAGAGTCTCATCTGTCCTTCAGGTTCTGCAGGCGTGACGGTTTAAAGGTAGGTTTGGCTTGTACCCCCAAGAGATCACAAGATTGGTGGGCAGTCTAAAAGTCTTTTCTAGAATGAATGTACCTCAGCATGTCCCTTGAAAACTATGAAGCGAGTGTCTACTTATAAAAATCAAAACCCGGAAAAAATTACGCCTTATATCGACCGAAACGTGTAATCGCTAACGTTTTTATAAATGGACTGATAACGCTATCGCATAGCAAACATTATGTCAGTGATTGTTCAGCGATTAGATGAAGCCTTAAACAAGATGGAGAATATTTGCGTAGTTGTAATACACGTGCAAATATGTGTATAAGACTTTATTGAGTACATACTCGTAATAAGAGCCAGAACACACATGCAATTGCGAGTATTGCGACTGGTAGCTGGCGATTAGATCAAACGAAGTGGGTTTACACGTTGTTACAATCGGGGGGATTTTTCAAAGAACCCCGGATTCCTCGTGCAAGCCTACCAAATCAAGCGCTAGATTTGAACCCTCAATGAAAGTGCAAGCGTGGCAAGGACAGGCAAGGCGGACTATTATTACATAAGCGATGAGGAAAATCTTGAAACGAAATGAATTGCGAAGCTCAAGACCGACACTGGTGGCAGCACACCATGCACGCCCGGGGCCCTATCTAGAGGCCACAAGACAAATATAAACAATCGGCCGTCAAACCGTAGTCCACTATTTTAGTCGTGCTCCTTGCTGACATCTAAAATGAACTTCAATCCACAGTTTCTTATAAGTGCATTAATACGGTGGCTTGTCCGATCAAAAAGAAAACTGTAACTTCGTTGAACATTTTTTTTTCGGAAGCCAGGTGGTGCCGTGTTCTAACTTTATATCTGGCAAGCATACAAATCCCGGCAGCAGCGGACAAATCGCTTTTTAATCGCTCGATGTAACGACTGAATGCTAAAGCGGGTACACATACAGATGCCAGTCGCAGGTTCACAGGCTGAAACATCATTTAATCAGTCGCTAAAACGCGCATCCATTGGTAAAATACGATGTATGTTGTATATACGATGAAATCGTGCGGTTTAGTGCGGATTTCATCAATGATAGGACGTATTTTACACGGTATGTTTAGGAATCACGGCGCTGATCTCGAAAGAAAAGAATGAAATAAAAGGATGCAGCGAGAGAATGCAGAAAGTTTATAAAAGAGGAGTAGCATCTATCGATAAAGTCACTAGTCATGCAGCTACCGAACACAAAATGTCATCAAATCACGCTGCAGTCGCATAATAGCCAGTCGCTTATACAATAAATACCACGTGTTCTCTAGCCGTATAAAGATAATGATCTCATTCATAACTACGAGGGCCAAGGCGACAAAGCTTTTTATATTTCTCAGATAGCAAAAAGTAAACCTCCCAACAAACATTTATGTAGTCGCCACAACGTGCCGAATCTAACTTTTAGTTCTTTAAGCTGGTCGCTAAAACGTTGTTGTCACGTCGTTACGACCGAGAATAGGCCCATTTTATACAACTTAGTGTTGTAATAGAGTCGCATAGTATTCACAAAAATGACATATTTAGTCGTGTAATGGTCGCATAGATGTAGTGAAATTTATTATTTGCTGCATTATGGTGTACAGCACCACTGTTTTACGACACTTTGTCGAATGACAGTGCAAACGACGACATTTTTATAGAATTTTGTTGTACTCATAACAGTGAAGAGTGACAGATATTTAAATTAAAGTTGTCAAAGCTATCTGGTTATAAAGTTAGCCATATTAATTTATTGTCTAGTGTTATATCTTCGAAACGCGTGTTGAAGCACATTAATCTATTGGG
This sequence comes from Eilema caniola, assembly GCA_949126895.1. NCBI lineage: Eukaryota > Metazoa > Arthropoda > Insecta > Lepidoptera > Erebidae > Eilema > Eilema caniola. The sequence goes on from OX421466.1 coordinate 3,693,662, forward strand.
GAATTAATGTAATCGAGTCATATGCGCTAGTTTTCTTAGTTTAATGAACGCGCCTTACAAATACTTAAAATTAAACAATATTTCTTAGAATATTTTACGAGACACGTGCGAAAAGTTACTTTTATACGACTTAAAGACGCGACACAACCGCAATACGACTACAAAACGACTTTTCATTCTGTGCAGTTAAATTTATGTGCAGCCATATTAACAAAATTGGGGTTCAACGAGTAAATTTTAAATTTAATCTATCGCTAGGTAGTCTACTGATAGTAAAAATGATATGTGATTTAATGGACGTCGATAAGTTTTTAACCAAGACAGATTTTTCAATATTGATACATAATATGTATTTGAGATGGCCATGGATATCCACACACTTTATACGAGCGGATCGCTGTTTTGGTTGCGGATTTTTGATAAATAGTAACCCAACCAAACCTACACATTTTGTAGTGACAAACGAGAATGTTAAATATATGATACATTTTGATTTTTTCTGGTGCCCACGCTGTACATATTTTGCCATGTACGATCATTACCCTGAAGATGAATGTGAATATTGTGCATAAATTAATGACAAATACCTATTTTCTTTTTTATTTAAAAATAACAGAATCAACATTGGGCGCACAAATACAAAACTTAGTAGAATTTAATACAAAAAGTCATAATATGAATAATTTTTTGTTAATATAATAATTATGTAGGTATAGCATTTTACAGCACATTCGTAGATAGTTTTACCCCTTTCGCTCCTCCCCCTTGCGCCTCAGTCAGTCACTTATCGCAAGCCTAAGCTCAGTTCAGTCATTTCATAATAATCTATGGCTCAATTTGCTTCGGGTCTTCGCTGTGAGTGAGTGTGCATCACGTCGTGCCTATTATTATAACGAGTGTAAGTACCTATTTTTTTACGTTAAATAGCGTATTAAATATCCTTGTTGTTCAAAGATAAATTAATGATAATAATTGCCTATTTCTTGTCTAGACGTTCAAGAAAATGCCTTTTAAAATTATCGAAACAATAGAGCGCGGAAGAAGATTAATAGAAACTGTTCCATCATCATGGGAGAGTGATGGGATGTTATATTGGCCAAAAAAAAATTTACTTTCGTTGAAAAGAAATGATGAAGAAATACCGAAGCAGGATTGGAAACAGTTGTCCTGCCTACTATTACGTGATAACATAGTAAGCTATGAAGCGGCAGAGCAGGAAATTGCTTTGATGTCTGACGCTACAGACTCAGAGAAAGAAAATAAGAACCCTAATAAATCTAAAGCAGTCGAAATAGATTTTAATAAACTAATGGAAATTATACAAGTAAGTTAATTTTTTTTTTTAATAATTTGTATTTACTCGTATAGGTAGTTCATAGCCTCTGGTCTGGCGTGTTGGTAGAGCAAGCACCTCCTACACAGGTGGCGCCGGGGCGCGGGTTCGATTACCGCTTAGGGCAAATATTTATGGGCATGAATATGTGTATTTGCCAAGATTTTGAATTAACCAGACCAATTTCGTTAATTCCGTGCCTCGGAGAGCATGTTAAAAGCCGTTGTTCGGTTGTAATGCAAACATCTATGGCAGTAGTTACGGAATTTAATAATTAAATTGTATTTATAGCCGAGTAATGCCACTAATAAAACATCGCCAGCTGATGACGCAGCCTCAGTGTGTGCACTTGATGCAAACACTGTCATACTACAAGACCTCTCGCAGGTTGGTTCATTTTGTTTGGTATCAATCTATAAATAATTATGTAGGTACCTACGTACCTTTCTATTTTTATCTGTAGAAATAAATTTTATACATGAGTATAGGGCTAGTTGATTGATTGATATTATTATATAACTAGTTGTTCCCAGAAATTTCGTCCGCATTCAATTTGTAGGTACTTATTTGTTGTAAAGCCCGTTTTGTTAGCCTGGTACACATTTTGTGTCTCTCGTAGACGTTTTCTTCACTAGTCTATGCAAAAATTATTAGGCTCATAGAAATAATAGTCCTGTAACCGAAGTTTCTGTGACCTTAGTACCTACTTCATGCAAATATTTATATGCGTGAATCTCTATTTGCATTGGTCTGGATATTTCCGTGCCTCGGAGAGCACGTTAAGCCGTCGATCCCGGTTGTCATACGAACATCAATGGCAGTAGTTACGTAAATTAATAATTAAATTGTATTTTTAGCCGATCAATGCCACTAATCAAACATCGTCAGGTGACGCTGTAGCCTCAGTGTGTGCACTAGATGCAAACACCATCATACTACAAGACCTCTCGCAGGTTGGTTTATATTGTTTGGTATCTATGTATAATTATGTAGGTACCAACGTGCCTTCCTATTTATTAACTGTAGAAATAAATTTTATACATGATTATATTATTATATAACTAGTTGTTCCCAGCGATTTCGTCCGCATTCAATGTGTAGGTGCTTATTTGTTGTGAAGCTCCTTTTGTTAGCCTGGTTACACATTTTGTGCCTCTCGTAGACTTTTTCCTCTCTATTTTATGCAAAAAGTAGGTATTAGGCTCACAGAAATAAAGGTCCCGTAACCGAAGTTTCTGTGAGCTTAATATCTACTTCATGCAAATATTTATATGCGTGAATGTCTATTTGCATTGGACTGGGTATTTTAGTGCCTCGGAGAGCACGTTAAGCCGTCGATCCCCGTTGTCACACGAATATCTATGGCAGTAGTTACGTAAATTAATAAATAAATTGTATTTTTTAGACGATCAATGCCACTAATCAAACATTGACAGCTGATGACGCAGCCTCAGTGTGTGCACTAGATACGAACACTGTCATACTACAAGACCTCTCGCAGGTTAGTTCATTTTGTTTGGTATCTCTATATTAATGTACCTTCCTGGAATAACAGTAAGTTACATTGGTATAGATAGATACCAAATAAATATTAAATACCTAATTACTGTAAAGTAGTCGTGTCTGTATATTGGAGATAATTAAAAAAAAGTACTTGCGTTATGTATGTTATACCTATTACCGATACAGATCACGAATTTTTTTTGGAATTATTGTCTGTTTGTCTGCCTGTTTGATGTTTTTCTGTTTGTCTTTTTGTCTGTCTGTCTGTCTGTTTGTCTCAGAGCCGCGGGCGAAAGGCTAGTTTGTAGTATTAGTAGGATGTTTCTTAATCTCACATGAAATTTCGTTTCAGGAACATAGAAATATTTTGGAAATTGCTGATCCCCAAACAAAGGAATCTACAAATGTTATTCAAAAAATTGAACTTCTAATGGAAATGGTTTCAACGGTTTCAGAAAATCAAAAAGTTCAAAGTCAAAGTCAAAGTCAAAGTCAAAAATCATTTATTCTGTATAGACCATTAAAACGGTACTTACAAAACGTCAAGTTCAAAAAAAAAAATCTAGACTAGTTTAGCAAATGGACCACCGGTTCGAAACGCGGCCCCGACCTGAGAAGACTCCGGCAAGAAACTCAGCGGGCATTTTTTTTTTTGGTCTATTTACAAACATTTGCTTAGTCTACTTAGTCTAAATACAATAGTTTGCTTGAGTAGCATAGTTGAGCGAACAGCTCATTTCCAAGCTTGTTTATCATCTAAATATTCTTGGATTTTATAATAGCCTTTTTGGCACAGTTTAGTCTTAATTACATTTTTAAATTTATTTACAGGTAAATCTCTAATTTCATTAGGGAGCTTGTTGAAAAAGCGTATACAGTTGCCCCGGAAAGAATTACTAATTTTATGGAGTCTACTATCACAAGCTACAAGATTGTTTTTATGTCTTGTGTTTATATTATGCCTGTCACAAACTCTTGAAAATTTAGAGATATTTTTCCTTACATACATCAGGTTCTCGAAGATGTATTGTGACACTACGGTTAGAATGTCTATTTCTTTAAACTTTTCTCGAAGGGAAACTCTTGGGCCCAAATTATAAATAGCTCTCACAGCCCGCTTTTGTAAAATGAATATTGTGTTTAAATCCGCGGAATTACCCCAAAGGAGAATTCCGTAGCTTAAAATACTATGAAAATAACTGAAATAAACTATTCTAGCCGTATCCACGTCTGTTAATGTCCTAATCTTTTTTACAGCGTAAGAAGCCGAACTTAATCTACTGGATATTTTTTCAATATGCGATCGCCACTGCAATTTGGCGTCAATACTTAAACCTAAGAACACTGTTGATTCCACAAGGTTCAACACTTGTCCATTGAGTTGTACATTGGTTTCAACCTGTGTAACATTAGGTAATGTGAATTTTATACATTTAGTTTTGTTCCCATTAAGGCAAAGATTATTAGTATTATTCTTTTTGAGAACCAAAATAATACACTTAAGGCACTTGCTTTATTAAATACAAAATTGGAAGCATTTATCACGAGGACACAGGGACTAGTTCAGCATGAATACCATGACTCATCGAGTTTTAAAATGCTTCACAACATAGAAGACCTTACAGCTTTTGAAGAGCAATTAAAAGATCCTTTGATCGAGACAAAATATATTAAGGAATTATCTATCTTTTGCTGTGAGAAAAAGACAGGGCTTAATAATGCGTACACATTAGTGGATGTTATGTTTGATCGTAAATTAATGACGCATTGTTCGTGGGGGGGAGGCACTAAGGGGGAACCTAAACATTGTTTCAAGGCATTTACAAAAACAATAGACTTATTCCTTAAAGTAGTGCGCCACTATAATAAAACTTTTACTAAACCAATTTGCGAGGAGTTTTTCAAAAATGTCTTGCGACATTCTACCAAAAGAAGCATAGCTAAATGTGTACGCGATTCCTCAACCAAGAAGAAAACTAAAAAAAGTGAAGCTATAAATAAACTGCAAGAAATGTCAGGAGAGGGATCATCTAATGATAGTAATCTTACTTAATAATTCAATCGCATTATAAAAAATTCATAGTCAAAAAAATGCAGATTTTTACTGTCAAGAAAATTACCTCAGTATTCTTGGGCTTTTAATATTGTTTATTTTTATATTATTTAGGTATTCAAGTTATGTAAGCTATGATCCAAGGAGGGACCACTTGTTAAAACTGAGGATTTGAAAATTTATTATTGTTATTTTGTACTTACTTTTTAGTACATACTAGCTCAGACTAAAAGAATAACAGACGGAACGCATAGAACTAGCATGTGAAGCCGCATAAAGTACACTCTTTCGCTCATACTCGTTTGCGTGCACAACAGAAAGAGTGCGAGCGAAAGGGCACTAGTTTGATATTACTTAATGCGGCTTCACATACTAGTTCTGTGCGCTCCATCTATGTTATTCTTTAAGTCTGAGGCATGTAGCTTTAAACAATGGACAAAAGTGAAATTAAACTTTTAACAGAATAATTAAACGGGGTGAATATATATAAATCAAAGGGTGAATAGATACAAAAGGGTTAGATTCATTTTTCAGTTATATTCTCTCAAGTGAAACTATGCACTAGTTCAATGTTATAATGAAGAGAATTATCATTCTCTTCATTATATCTTCAGAAATCTATCTGGATAGACACTTAAAATTTTGTTAAAAAATTATTTTAAAAAATCGTACGACCTTTTTATCTCTATTCACCACTTGATCCCTATTCACCTCGTTTTACCGATATCTGGCTTAGCTAGAAACCATATATCGGTACAATGAGTACAATTTTATTACAATGAGAAACTATTTGATTAAGTGAATATTGTCAAGATAAGTATCTCAATTTCAAAAGGAATAGCCTTACACAGCAAACGTGCTGTGGAAGGTTATTATTTATTATTATTATTAACATCAATAATTATATCTAGTTACAAGCTATGATCCAAAGAGAAACTATTTCATTAAGTGAAGACTAAATGTTTTCTGTTAACTGTTGTTACCTAATACTTAGGTATGTAACAATTAAAACATGTGATTGTTATTTTTATAATAAATAAAACTAACCAATATTACTTCACTATTTTATTTATATTCTTACTTCCATGGATAATACATAAAGAGGTGCCCAATTCTACATATACAAACTCTAGTTACCTACCTATACAAAAATGAGCGTATAAGAAACAAACCTTGAAATATCACTTTGTGTCTGCTTACTTCAGAGTATGAAGAAGTGGTGTAAAATAAATATATGAATCATATTCTACAGTCACTAACTTACATTTTATGTCAGTTATATTAACCGTAGTTCTCAATCTCCTAATACTGGTAAAATGTGTCATAAAAATATTTAAAAATGACGACCTAATGGGTTTTTCAAAAACATCGATGATATTTTGAATAATATTCCCAAGTAAACTTACACAAACGTTGTCTTTTATCATAGATATAATCTCGAAAACATCATTGTTGTTCGTCAAACACCACTTATTTTGGTTATCTGTTGCGAGCATAAATGTATCCAGACGAATCTCGGTTATAGAAGATTTTTTATATTTATATGTTTTGATAACATATGGTCTGTCATCGTTATTTATGGTATTGTTACCATTATTAATTGATTTTTCGATTTCTATTGTATTTCTTTCCATTATTCTGTTAGCAATTTGCTCAAGAGGTTTATTACCTTTTCTTATTGTTCGTTTAATTGAACTTAATTTATTTTCGAATGGATACGCATTGAAAGTTTGCAATTTACCAAATCTCTTAACTTCATCAACCAGATGAATTAAGTTATGAACGTTACTTGTTATATATTCTCTACCATAGTAATCTTTGTAATGATCAACAAAATGTAACAACATAATTTGTGCAACTGGTAAAAACTGAAAATGATGTTGGCTCGAACAAATTGTTACAGCACAAAAGAAATTCAAGAAGTGGTGGTATGGACCATTAGGTAAGACATTCTTTAGTATTGTGAAGCTAATATAAAGAAGAAATGTGCGATATTCAGTGGCTTTCCAGTTTGATAGATCAGTAAGACCCCTTAAATTCCTATGAATTTCCTTTGGCATACGACAGCTTAGTATAAATTGCGTCACTTTTGCTATATCACCAGCGGACCATTTGGTAAGACGTTTTCCTAAATTTCCATCTCTCCATCCAAACAGTAATCGCTTCATAATACCTAAATCAATCAAATGAAGGGAATCTCCGACCGGAAAATCTTCAACCATGTCTATTGGCAATTGGAGAAAAGGAGAATCACGTTTGTGGTGGTCACCGTATTTTTTGGCACGAAAGTCTGCGTCATTTCTTCTAACGCTATTCGTTTCTTGAAATGTGACAGTGTGGGATACATGAGAGTATTCGCCAACCACATTACATTTAAGACATCCATGCTTTGCGTTAAAATTACATACTCCTGAAAAATATTTTTGAGGAATAATTAAAATGAATAAACTTTTTATGAATACTACAAATATTTAATTATGATCACAAAAGTTGATTTTAAAAGACGGTACCTTTAATTAACGCTCTTGCTGGAGAATCGCATATAACAGCTCTCAGTTTAACTGTGATTTCTGTTGCAATATTTTGTTGTGTGGTAAAGTTTAAATTATTACGGTAAAGCTCTAGTAATTCATCAACAAATGGTTGTAAGAATGAGTTTAAATCTACGGGTTTATTTGCGCCCTCAAATACACCCACAACCAATGGTGGTATGTCGGGATATTCATGAATATTGCATAATATCGGCCACACTTGGTGTTTAGAACTTTTAAATAATGGTAAGCCGTCAATATTTACATTAAGAGATAAGCTCTTTGGTATATTGTTGAAATTTTGTAAAATCATTTTTAGCGAAGTAATAAGGCCATTATGCCAATAACTACCGGAATCAACTGGAGTTATAAATATATTTGCTTTTTGACAATTTAAAAGGGTGCGTGGATCCTTTGGAACCGAGCAGGGAAATCTTTCATTCAGAATGTTATTTAGCCCTCTTAATGCTTCTTGTGTAATATTGAAACGAATTGCCCATTTTTTTAAATTTTCTCGAAGTTTATCATTTTTGCTGGCTTCGCTTTCGCTTTCATAGTCTGTTTCACTATCACTGAGACATGTTTTTTCAAATATTTCATCTACTTCATCTTGTTTTGTCTCTACTACTTCAGAACAACTAGGTTGACTTTTTGCGCTTTTATTTTGCAAGGCTCTCTTGAGTTCAAAATTAAATTTTGTACGGAACCACCTTCAGTTTCTTTAAAAGTAACTTTTTGTGTAGAAATATTCGATGTTATACTATTGAACACACGGAGCGCGGTATAGTTTTTTTTAACTTTCCTTTTAAAAGCACCACTTTTTTTAACATTTGCCCACTTTTTTCTATCCATTTATAGGAATTATTTTTACAAACCTAGAAAAGAATGACTGAATTGTAATGTTAATGTATGGTACAGCTATACGACATTCAGTCACTAAATGGTAGTATAATAGTGTTCAAATTGACTAAAAGAAGTGTAAGGGTGTAATTTATCACTCTATCACGATTATCGCGTATAAGTAGTTCTTGCGACTCTAATACGATTCAACTTGGTGAAAAAGTTGTATAGATGTTAGTAAGACGACATCATCGGTGTTACCACTGAAAGTTGTATAATGGTTATATAAAACAGTCGCATAGACGTTTATGCGACGGCTTTATATGACTACAAGTTGTATATGGATAAAGAGGCACTAAGTCGTATTATAACCACAAGTGACTTCAATACGATGTTTATAGAACATACAGTCGTGTACTTTTTACTTATACGACTAAAATGTTTGTTGGGCTATAAAAGGACGATATTCAGATATCCTAAATTGAAATTGAAAACTGTATTTGAAAGCGCGATGTCCTCTTTCTAGGCGAAACCACAGATTTAAATTATTTGTATCTGTTGTATCTGGCACAGAATATTGCTGCTTTTTCCTAGTTGAATAAAAAGTATACCCGGAAAAGCACTAGGACATAAATTCTAATAACCATAGATCGAGATAATGCTTTCTACCAAGTCTATCAAGCTAAACGTCTATCAGGTTTGACCGCTGGAATGTATGCTCAGGTATGCGATCCCTATATCTGTCTGCGGTTTAAGTGTCTAACCCAACACAGCTGCAGAAAACTGTGGTAAGAACGAAGAACCATAACGACCACTAACAGACGTGTTATGGTCAGGAAATCTGCTGCAGGACAGGGGAATTGAGTGCCCTGTCGTTAAACTGAATACTTTACTACAAAATTACAATATTGCACATAAAAATGGATATTTATCAAGATACTAGCGGTTCGCAACGATTTTGTACGGTAAACATTTCTTATTTCACCACTATAAGAGAGAAATTACCATTAATTTTGGCAGGAAAGGTAGAGAAGGTATTGCTGAATCCAAATAATTTGGACAAGAGGACAATATCAGGCAGATGATGGTGATTTGTATGTAATTGCCTCAATAACGCTACGGTCGCCATAAGCCCTTCCTGCCTTAGATGTTATTAGGATTTTTTGTTCACAGTATTACGGATTCGGTCTCTGGTTGACACCAATAATAGACATCGCCTTTCAAGAATATAAAGCTGGGAGTTTATTAGTATAAGGCACGGTACGGCTTATCTGAAGGTAAGCGGTTACCCTGGGCTAAGAATAGACCTGAAATAAGTCTGAATCTTTTTGCAGGTTTAGGTACTGGATATCTTACAGACATAAAAGCTGAGCCTCGGAACTATTTATAGTTTATACTATAAATAGTTCCGAGCTAATATGAGCGTTCTTATCTTATATATTTTATATATTATTATTTAGACGAGAATTGGAATCTCGGAAACGGCTCCAATGATAAACGAATAAATGAATTTGAATGTGAATTTCGATTTTCATGAAATTTTGTATACAGGGGTCTTTGGGGGATAAATCGATCTAGCAAGGATTCATTTTTAGAAAATATCCTACAAAAAAGATAACGAATAAAGCTTGGTCATCCAGGTACTGTGTACATAAATGAAGAAACAACTAGAAAAAGGTCTTCGGAAGACCAATTAAGCATAGGTTACCGTACTGTTACGATCGTTATGTTAAAAGATACATCTCCGGTCGAACAAGCCTACTTGTGTTATGCAAAGTATAACTGCCAACTAAATAAACATCTATTTAGTGTACAATCGGGTAAAGTTAGCTTTCATTGTATTGATCGTTAACTTCCTATTCGCGCCGCGTCACCTTGCGCACGCGCATCTGACAAACATGGCGCGCGTCAGTCCGCTTCGTTAGCCGAGCATTTGTCAAGATAATTGTCCGAACCGTACCATTTAAAGTTTTGACATTTCCTGATTATTATGAACAGTTCGCGAGTCCTTTGATATCCTACCGTTCATCCTTATTTCAATGGTGTTAAGAGATACATTTGGATAGAAATTAGTTTTTGAGCGGCATTATTAATTTGGTTTTGTGTTGTTATGTATAGCCTTGGCTTTGACATTGTGTCATGTAATACAGCTAAATTTGGTTGTTTTGTGTTCAATTATGTAGGTAGTTGGAAACTGGGTATTATACGTCATCCATCAGTCTAAAAACATTTCTACATGATGTTTTGTTTACTGTTTTAGGTAGGTAAGCAAACGAGCTCACGGCTTATTGGTGGTAAGCGGATACCGTGAAAATGTAACTCAACATTCCAATTTATAGAACACAATAGCTCTGAAACAATTTTTAGTTTTCCATTGATTAGATAATTAGTGATACTTAAGATTCTATTAGTGTTCAGCAATTTTTATCGGTCATCATATTGTTAGCAGCTATGACTTCAGTTGCCTAGGAGCCCAGGGTTGTCTATTACATTATAATTATGATTGCCTTTGGCTTTTACAGAAGCGACTGCCGTCGAACCCCCAAACCCCATCAGAGCTAGAGCCTTGTTGGTCCATCAGCAAGTGTACAGGTGAGGTAGATTTGAGCACCAAATATATTATTAGACCCTATACATCTCCGCACTGCTACAAGACCAACAGGCGCCTTACTCTGGATAAAAAAGTAGTTTTTTTTTTTATAATATCCTGGCATATTTTTCAGTTCTCTTATGTAAAATATCTCCTCCTCTCGTTTGCTGTAAGTTTCTTAACGAAATAAGCAGAGCTTCTTTCCAAATGTTTTTTTATGTTTGATCGTGTATATACATAAACAAATGAAAAGTTAAATTGTTCAGCCCTATATAACATTGTTTACGGTAAAATAAAAAGAAACACCATGAGTATGGGCCCCAACAGGGTTACTTATCATCAGAGCAATGTTGTCACAGGTGGTGTTCTGTAGCACTCACAATCTGTTTGTTTAAACCGAAAATTATCGCTTATGTCTACGGCAGACTTATTATCTGATTAAACTACTTGACCGTCACTGGAAGCTTTAATAATGAGAAGACATTTCCGTTTCCGTCGTATTTCTTACAGTTTAAGTCCTTTTTATACCTTGAACTTCCGGTCCAGTGGCGACACCTGGCGGTCGCGCGCTTTTAGTTTGCCTAAGTTCTTCGCGCGCCATTTTGATCATTGGCGTTTCGTTTCCCGTCGAATTAAGACGTACACAGCTGCTCCATCACTGTGACCGTTATAATATTCAAACATATAAGTTTATTAATTTGTATTATCATATTTAAGTAACAGTTTAAAATATAGCGATACCCACAGTTTAAAAGTGAATTAATTCAAAGGTTTGTGGGAATTATTCTAATCTGGTGAGTACTTGATCAATATTTTAACGGTTTTTCTGTTCAGATCTAGTACGTGATTACTTTTATTGTTATAGCATGAGAATTTTAAATTTATTTTAGTCCTTTAGTTGCCACGTGGTCAGAAAATATCTTATTATAATTTTTCCATTACCTTTTTATTTTTTACGTATGTCTTAAAATTGAATTAAAGTTCAATCTCTACGTGGCTAATTACCGCACATCTAAGCGACAAAATCTTTAATTTTGAATGATTTTCAGATAAATATGAATCATAATTCTGTAAATGAGGGTACTGCTCCGGCATTGTCGGAAGCTGTCGCAGCCGGTCCGAGCAGGGCTCGTAAGCGTCGATTGAGTAGCAGCAGCAGTAATAGCAGCAGCTCGTCCTCGACAAGCTCTTCAAGCTCCTCCACTGCACATAAAGGTAACAAAAAGCGACGCCGCTGTAACAAGCGTGGAAAGAGGAAGACGAGGAAGCGTGCTGACTCTCGGTTGGAAAAGCTTACCCAAGACATGAGTGAGTTGCAAAATATTGTTTACGATTTTATAAGATCTAATAGTAATAATCAGCCCTGCCATAATGATGATGATATTTGCTCTAATGTCAGTGGTGACCTTTATGAACAGCTAAATAATGATGAGGCGCAAGTGATAGGTAGTAAAGAAGGTCACAATTCTGAAGAAATGAGTTTTACATTCGATATTGAAACCAAGTTAAAGGAACCATCGGTTCCTAAAACACCCGAACCTTTTTTGAAAATGTTGTGCGAGGTACAACGACTAGGAAATATTACCTGGTCAGATGTGAGGTACTCTGACACCCAAAAGATATACAACCACACTCCCGGTTTTGTAGACCTTGATACAAACGAAGAGGTAAAAATATACGACAATATGCGTCACCTACAAAACACAGAAAAATCTTATGCAGCTCTAACATTTTGTATACTAAAGCAAAAAGAGGCGTTGCAGGAGAGTATCCGTAACCTTCTTTCTTGGGCACAACATTCTGAAATAAACTTTGAAAACCTAAGTAGTAAAATAGATGAAGTGTTTCAAAAGGGTGAGCTGTACAAGGTCTCTTCGGACCTTCTCCAACTAGTTTGTGGCCACCGTGCCGAAACTATTGAAATGCGCCGGGAATCTATTACATGCCAAGTAAAAGATCCATTAGTAAAAGCCTCGTTGAATAGGATACCTCCATCTACCAATTACATATTTGATTCTGAGCCTTTTACTGCAGTACTAGAAAAGGCTGGGGGTGTACGGAAAGTTTTTTGGCCTCAAATGAAATTAGATGGATTCTCGCAATCGAAATCCAATAGCCGCCCCTCGCGGGGGCATGGCATTCAAAAGTCAGTGGCAGGTCCATCGCGTGGACACAATTTAACCCCTCACGAAACATACTATTCTTACCATAATAACCCACCCTCGCGGGGTGGTCACCACCATAACTATCAAAATAGAAGTCAGTATAATAATTTTCAAAGTGAGACCCGCGCACGCGGCTCTTTTCAAAACCGAGGCTCGCGGCCCGGACGAGGCAATAATCGCGGACGTTCCTATGCTCCAAGGGGTTCCAGAGGTAATAAAGTTTACAAACAATGACTATCGACCATTCCAAGCGGGTCAGTTGATGTTTTTCCTTCCTCAATGGAAGAAAATGGGGGCCCCGCAAATAATTTTAAAGTTGATTCAGGGATATCGCATTCCATTTGCGCAAATACCCCCACTTATATACCCAAATTCAATGAACCAATTTCGAACTCCAGTATCTCGAGAGATGTCAGCTATTATAAACAAAATGAAAGACCAAGGTATTTTAAAGGTGGCTCAGCCCTCTCCAAGTTTTGTATCCCCAATGTTTCTGGTTCCAAAGGCAGACGGATCAGCCCGTCCAATATTCAATCTGAAAGCATTAAACGATTTCATAATAACCGAACAATTCCACTTGATAAACATGTATCGTATACCGGATTTTCTGCAGGCTCAAGATTGGCTATGCAAAATAGACCTTTCCCAAGCCTATTTTCATTTGAGTGTAGCAGAGTCCCACAGGCGCTTTCTACGTCTCATATACGACCAGGAACTACTGGAAATGACATGTCTCCCTTTTGGGTTAAGTACAGCCCCCAAAACATTCGCTATACTAACAAATTGGATAGCCCAAATGTTAAGAGACAAATGGAATATAAGAATCGTTGTCTATCTCGACGACTTCCTATTAGTTCACCAAGATTCAGACATGCTTGTCAAACATGTCACGTACACAATTCAAACATTAACAGTATTGGGGTGGATAGTAAATTTCAAAAAATCTGTCCTCATACCTCAAAAGCATATAGTTTACCTAGGGATAGAATGGAGGACATGGGACAATCTAAAATTGTTGCCAAGTCAAAAATCAGTCACATTATGTCAAAAAGTAACCCAAATCCTAGAGCAAAAATGTGTTACTGTAAAGGAATTACAAAAGATAATAGGCTTATTAAATTTCGCCAGTTTTGTCATCCCGCGAGGGAGGCTCAATCATCGGCAATTATTGATGTTTATGCACTCCCTTTCACAAACATCGTCCATGGTTCACAATGTACCAAACAGTGTCCTCAAGGAACTGAAATGGTGGGTAAAGCATTGCCAATCGTCAACACCGATCCATTTTCCACCTCCAACAAACTTCCTTGTAACGGATGCTTCAGAACGGGCGTGGGGAGCACAAATAAACGGGCTGTCACTCTCCGACACCTGGTCTCACAAAGATCAAACCTTACACAGCAATCAAAAAGAAATGCTAGCCATTTTATACGCCCTTCGAAGCCAGGCACATATACTGCAGAAAAGCTCGCTTCTGATACAGTGCGACAACAAGACTGCTGTGGCTCATCTACGGAAAGAAGGAGGTACAAAGTCATTTCCTCTAATGGAAATTACTTATCAAATTCTAAATGTATTAGATCAGCATCAAATCAACTTCAGCATACACTATATCCCGGGCAGATACAACAGTCAGGCCGATCATCTATCGCGACACAAACAACTGCCGGAATGGCACCTACTACCAGCCTGTGCGGACATAGTGTTTGCCAAGTGGGGTACCCCAATGATAGATTTATTTGCTTCAAAAACCGCGCATGTCGTTTGCAATTACGTGTCCCGCGACCTGACAGACCAAGAAGCGTTGTTTCACGACGCGTTCAGTGCTCCATGGAACTACCCACTAGCTTGGATATTTCCACCTCCATTTCTCATTCCAAAAGTACTTGCACATCTCAATCGGTCAACGGGAATATTCCTAATAGTAGTACCACGGTGGGAAATGGTGTTTTGGCGGGCCGACCTCAGATCCCGTGCTCTAGCAGCCCCGTTCACTCTGGGGAATCTTCAGAAATACCTAATCGACACGTCAACGGGGATGTCGCCTCCGAAAGTCGAGGACATAGTTCTCGAGGTGTGGAAATGTGGGGGTGGTCCGCCGCGACGGGCACATGGAATACTGAACAGTTAAATTTGCTTAAAAACGCTTGGCGACAGTCAACAATTAAAACTTATGAGGTGGCTTGGAAACGTTGGACTACCTGGGCTAATATTAATAAAATTGATCCGAAGAACCCAACTGGTGCGCAATTGGCACAGTTTCTATCTGATTTATATCTGATAAATAAATTATCATTTAACACTATTCTTTTACATAAATCGGTTGTTTCAACGTTATGTAATGCAGATACCTCAAGTCATCTTAGTTCCCATGTTCTAGTGAAACATATATTGAAGTCCATTGCCCTGAAAAAGCCCAACAATTCCAAACCACCAATATGGGACATTACCAAATTAACTACATTTCTGGCTAACTATACAGTAAACATCAATAATATTTTTCAAGTAGCTCGCCATACCGCGATTTTACTATTACTCTGTTCAGGCAGACGTATACATGACCTAACATTACTCACAGTCGATTCTGATCATTGCATCATATCTGATAATTGTGTTATATTTTGGCCACAGTTTGGTTCCAAAACAGATAGCAGTAGTTATAGACAGTCCGGCTGGAAACTGCTGTCAAATAATAACAATACTAACTTAAATCCTCTGTATTGGATACGAAAAGTTATTGAGTTATTAAATGAAAGACGAACTGCAGCAAAATCATTTAATTTGTTTATTACTGTGAAAGGCATGGCTAAGCCAGCGTCACGAACAGTAATAGCAAGTTGGATTAAAACCCTACTCAAAGAAGCTGGCATAACAGCAACCCCGGGAAGTTGTCGATCCGCTGTCGCTTCTAAAAGCTGGCTGGATAATCATTCGTTGGACGAGATACTAGCTCGAGGGAACTGGCGTTCAGCAAATACGTTCCAACAGTACTATAGGCGGGAAATAGCCGCCTCTAACCGATCTGAAAACATAACACAATTATTCAACCCAATTGATTGATTATTTGATTAATATTACATAAGTAAGTTGACTTCAAGTAAGAGATTTGATTAAGGATATTTGCAAATCAATAATATATCAGTTTATTTTATTAATATATTAAAATATTCCATAATATTACATTATTTTTATATTGATAATTACATTATTATTGCATCAATTAATGTACAGTAACAAAGTGATGTGTGATTAATATTATTATATTTAAGTCAACTTTTCACATTCTATTATGTAATTTTGTTATGTAGAAATTATTAATTTGCATAAAGTTCAGTATGGTATAGGAAGATAAATAAATAATACATTTGATTTAATAAACTCACCTTTTATTTTAAAACCTTAAACTATAAGTCACATTGGCGTTATAAGTTTTCTTTCTATGCCTACCTATTACAAATATAAGCAGTTCATAGGTGGCGACACCAGGCGATAACAAACAGAGTCTCATTATTAAAGCTTCCAGTGACGGTCAAGTAGTTTAATAGCCGCGTTTTACCTGAAATAAAACGCATATTAAAATACTTACCTCACTGGAAGCTTTCACTTTATATCTGCCTGGTGCATACTTTCTGAGCCAATGATCAAAATGGCGCGCGAAGAACTTAGGCAAACTAAAAGCGCGCGACCGCCAGGTGTCGCCACTGGACCGGAAGTTCAAGGTATAAAAAGGACTTAAACTGTAAGAAATACGACGGAAACGGAAATGTCTTCTCATTATTAAAGCTTCCAGTGAGGTAAGTATTTTAATATGCGTTTTATTTCAGGTAAAACGCGGCTATTATAGACCCGGTTATTCCTCTATCTCACTCCCTCATATAGATATTAGCATGTCTGTCACGTTCTAATAAATATGAATAACGACATTCTAAGCATTGTTTTTTGGTGAATGGTTTGGTTTGATAATAGCGATAGATATGCATAGTGTAACGGTTAATGACATGAACACGGGTGTAAATCTTGGGCATGAAATTTATCGGAACTAAAAATGTAGTAAGCTAATAATTAATATTATGCTTAGAGACCTTACAATGCCATTACGGCGGAATCAAGAGAACATCTTATTTCTTTAAATTATAATTAAAGTATGACACTATTGGCCACTCGTAAAACGCATCGCAATAATTAACATGGCTTTATGTTTCAGCTTGTCACTTTTAAGGTGTTTTGTAGATGCCGATATTATTCGTTGACAGATTTATAAACTGTACATGACTGTACATTTGAAAACGGCGTGATTTGAGTATAAGGTCTGTATGTGTCAAAGTCCTGCAAAATATTACTATTACGAATTATTATTGGGTATAACGTTTGTTACGGAATAAAACTAAGAAAATTCAATAATTACCTACAATAACTTGTTTCATTCTTCTGTGTAGTTAAAGCTACGACAGTACTCAGTTACCTACTGTCGTGTTTTGTATGCTCAGTGGTAAACGTAATGTCAGAACTAGGATAGTTATTAAAATGAATCATGCTCATGCATGCGTAAAAGTGACCTCAATATTGTTCAATTGTTGTTATTGCACCAAACATTGAAATATTTAGTGAAAGCAATCGAAGTTTGTTAGAAAATTGGAGCGTATTTTAATTTTTTCCAAGTGTAGCATTTCGTCTAGGAATTTTTATTCAGGGTTGTTAGTCTAAATAACAAATTGTATCATAAAACATGAACATTTTTTATAATTATTTCGTAATAATTATTTATAAATTAGATATGCTTTATTTGAGTTTAACCTTCATGTAAATTATAATGTAATGAAATATTTTAATTAAATTTTTCAGCCACTTGACCTCCAAATTACTTGTGTATTGTTTTTAATATTTTTCCCTAAATACTTACTTAATTAACTTTAACGCTAGTACTATTATCTATTCTGTGCTTACGTTAGAAGAACTCAAAAGCAATGTGTAGGTACAGTAACTCGATACCTACTAAGTATGTATGTGTTACTAGGTAAAAAGGTAAAAAAATAGACATCAAAGTATACCTATTATGGTTCCCAAAAAAATTTTGCTCTTTGAGTTTAGCTTTTTTTCTTCTTCATTGGATTTTTGTTTTTCAATAAATATGTACAAATTCGAGCATGTAATTTAAATAAATTTGAAAAGTAAACTCCTTTGCTGAAGTCGGGTAAAAAAAGTCAAGACCTTCAAGCGATTTTTTTAGTCTGGCGATTCCGATGTTTCCGCTAACTTTGATAGTACAAAGGCCCCTGTAGTTACGCCGAAAGAATTACGATTTTAAGAAGTTGATGCCGATGATTAAATATTTTAAATTAATAACAAGAAAAATAAAAGGCCGTATGTAATAGAGCGTAGCCTGGAGTAAAGAGACATTAATAAGACACACAACTACACTCACGAGCAATGAATACGCGTCACTAAAAGTCTTTCAAACTATAATGAAATTAGCTAGATATTTAGTATTCTTTAGATTTTTTATTTTTTAGATTTCTACTCCTACTCTACTCCATTCAGTGGGTTTTTTAGTATTCTTAAGTGAACCGTATTAATTGCTCTAGAGTGTATGATATTAGTGCAAATAAACACAGTTCTACAAGTTAATAATATCCACTTTAGTTACCGACCTAAGATGGTTAAGTGGGGAATCAACTTAACGGGAAAATTAAGTATCTAATTACTTCATTTGGAAAAGAAAAAAATAGTAATGTACGAAGTCAAAATTTAATGACTGTAACAGTCTCATGAATAACTTAATTCGAATAGTGTTATGTAATAATTCTATGTACAGTTATATAACGCTATTTATTTTATATACTGTGGAGCTATGAAGCTCCAACCATACTGTGTATAGTGCACATAAATTAGCAAGCAAATTTGACGTCGAAATCACACATGGAATTTCAAAATCAGTAAACCGGCCAAATGCGAGTCGGACCCATGCGTTCTGTTTTTAATATTTGTTGTTATAGCAGTAACAGACATATGTCATCTATGAAAATTTCAACGGCCTAGCTATTACGATTCATGAGATATAGCGTGGTGACAGACAGTGAAGTCTTAGTTATAAGGGGGTTCCGTTTATACCCTTCGGGTTTATACCCTACAATTTGTCGCTTAACGGATGAAGTGCTTCCACCACCCAGAATATCTCCGGTACTCCGTGCGGGAAATCCCCACAGAAACCCCCCCCCCCTCCCCCTCTCTGAGGGAGAGGTTATGTCGGACTCGAACCGATTAAACCGCACGCCTTCTGTGGGTCGTTGTGCTAGGCCGAAGGTGAGGTTGTCTCACGACATATTCCTCGCATCCCAGCTGACCCAGGGCCATTCCTGTCGGTCTGGCCCCCCTCGGGAGATTCTTATAGATGTAAGCAATATTGTGTAATAATGTGAGCAATATTTTTTTTCTAGCAGGTGTTTTCGGAGGGGCCCCTCTTGACAAGTGGCAAAATATATACAATATTATTTGTAGAGTAGAATAGTATTGATTGATCAATTGTCACAAAGGTCATAAAGGTCAACAATACGCCGGCCAACAAATTCCCACTTGTCTAGGGGGGCTGTTAATCCTACACATTACTTTATGCTTTTCAAGGTCTGTGGACCCCGTTTATCTCATTACTTAGTTGCTGTTAGACACATTATACCCAATAAAACTCTGAGGGGGAGAGACCGTCATCATACTCTTTCCGGTCACAGAAAATGGAAAATTTCACTTATTAATTGAAAAAAAAAAACAAATGAATCCATCACTATATAAAAAATTGAGAAATATTCCACTAGACCTAACATTTATCTGATACACGTATGATACGCCAAGATTTTTGAGGTTATCTCAAATAATTTATATCTATGTGCCTATCTGCTTATTAGGCATTAGGTAAAAATACCGATTTACTGAATAGTTTGAATCATACGCTGAATTTCACAATAATGGAAGTCGATAAATAATAGTCGATAAAGATGATTAGATGTTAGATTGAAGGAGTCCTACCTTCTTCAATCGGACGGTATTTTCGTCCAATTAAGTAGTCCGACTGGGGAAGTATATATATGTAATAAATAACCTCGTGTTGTGTTCCCCGCGCCGTTTTTGTGCTATCAGTGTGAAGTGAAGACCAAAGGCTATATATTATTCCTGTTTTGTTTTCTACACTAACGGCACAGAAACTCCCTGTGTTTACAGGGTCGGCAGCACGAGTGTGACTGTGTGACTCCCCTGGTGTTGCACACGTTCATAGGCCACGGTAACCACTTTCCATCAGGTGGGCCGTGTGCTCGTCTGCCATCTCAGTGGTATAAAAGAAAAATTTACGCATAATGTCTCTATCCTAAAAACGAAGCCCTGGCGCGCGGATTGGTTTAAATAATATTTAATTGGTAGATTTGAGTTCTTCCGCCGCCGCCCGTAGCACTCCGTGCTATCCTCAGAAGCCAAGCGCAAAGCGCATATAGAGTCCATTTAGTGACGACAGACGACATTCCACTAACAATTTTAATCAAAAATAGAAGCGCGTAACCGAAGAAAGTGTGCAGAGAAAACGAGAAAGAATGTTGCGACTTGCGTTATAAAGTTAACTGGCGTGACAAGAAGATACGAAGATACTTAACATATTTGTTAGAGGAAGTTTGAAAGTAACACCAATGACGTGAGGCTTCTGCAATGAGCGCGTTCAGTCAGAGGGGCATTACTTAACTTATTTGAAGTAAAAGAAGAAATTTTGTGGTTACTTGAAAGTGAGTGCTGATATGGTCTGACAGGAAATAGATATTATAAGGCCAAAGGCAAAAAGACGGATATGAAGATCAAAAGTAAAATCGATTCCTGAACGGAATATTGGAATTTAACTTTTAGCGGTAATCTGTGGGGTTTTGGCGCCAATGCTGAACAGGGCGCATTGTGGGGGTGTTACTTTTATTTTATGAAATTAGTGCAAAATTTACGTGTGTTTTATGTGTAAATATGGTGGATTTTTAGATACGTCTTAGACAAACGCGCACAAGAGTAGGAAGGTAGCATTATTTATTCAGCACAGTTGTGCGTTTATGTGAATTTATTATTCTGCTGTTGTTGCCAAATTATTGTTCAGCTGTGCTTAATAATAAATATTTCTTTCTTTCTTTCTTTCTTTCTTTCATATTACAGTGAACTGTGATTTTTGGTGTTGATTCCAAAACTCCTTAAAAGCCGCCTATAGTAAAGTCTCCATTACTTTACCGAGTCAGTAATCATCATTCATCATCATCATCGACAATCATTCCAACTCGATATTAGCAAGAATGGATTGATCCAATGGTGAATGGGTCCAAGAAAAAAAGAAGAACGGAATATTGAAATTCTTCCAAAATATTACTTTAACGGTGTTTTTGAATTCAATCATATAAAAGCGTAAGTAGTTTCTATCTCTGTATTTTATTTACCACTTCCTTAACGATTTCAATGTGATTTTCGTCTAAAGTGTCACAATATGATTCACGGAGTTATTTAGATTTGAAAAACCGTAAACGGTCCAAGACCGGTTTTTGCATCTCATGCGGTATTTTCTAATGCTTGTCTAAAATTACCTTTAGCTAAAGATCTACCTAAATACAAAATTAACAACAAAACATAAAACAAACTGGCTGACACAGACTATATATCTCCACAAACAACCAGAGATTTTATTCTGAACATGTCTTGCATCCTGTCTGTCGCTCACACGCAACGGGATCTAGGAATAATTAGAACCTTTAGTAGTCTATAGAGGTACCTATCTACCTGATAAGTGGGTATGAGAATTTGTGGAGAAACAGATAGGTAGGTATCTGTTCTTCAATCATATAGAGCGGAAGAAAACTTTTATTGATGTTATGCCGGGTTACCTTATTTTAACTTCAGCCTATCCTGTAAATATCTGTTTTATGTAGTATAACAGCAAATGTCACAAAATTAAGACGTTATTAGTAAGAGCTATTAAAAAAAATATTATGTACCTAGTAATTGCCTACCTATTACTTGTGATAATACCTACACTATCACAAGTAATAGGTAGGCAATTACTTTAGTGTGTCATTTACAGTCCTATCACGTTAATAGTTTTGATTTTTTATTGTTATACCTATATTTTATAGGCACTTAACATAATAAATGAATACAACCACTTTATTAGTATCTATATATCCCTATAACAGATTATTAATAAAATATATTTAAATATGCACTTGTACATTATTGTAACCAAGATTGTAACTCAATATATTTCCTCATTTTAATTTTAATAGTAGGTAGACAACTTGTTGCATTAAAAGATGTAGGTATGTATTTTTTTTAATGGTAACATAATGAGTAGCGCCTATAGTAATTTCATATCTACCTACGAAGTTAATAAAATTTGAATAAAGAAATTGATCGTAGGTAGGCTTTTTTAAGGATAAAATTCTAACTACCTACTAACCTAATTATATCACCTGTTTGACCGGGTCGTAAATATCACGAATAGTAAAATTTAGTTTCTAAAAGAACCAAAGTTGTTTTTATGATATAGGTACTACTTCTCAATACCATTTTAATAACTCGATGAAGTCCGTTAGATCAACACCTGAAGAGTGCTCTGCCTACGCACACATGTATTGACTGTACATGCTACGTTAGTAAACGAGCACACCTACACGCAAATATTCCGTCTTGTTGATTAGAAATAAACGGTGTTTTAAACTTGTATTCGAAAGATTTGTGGTGGTAAACACACTCACCCGATTCGATTCCAAAGCCTCAGCACTATGCTCCTCCTTCTGTCGGAAGCAATTAGTGCATTTGCTCTTGTTGAAGATGTTTGGTGCAAATTTCCTGCAATCCGATCGCCCAGACATGATTGCCAGAGGTCGGGGTCTATACAACGTTCACTATGTCACCGTACACAGCATGATGCTACTGTAAAACACCCACACTAGACGATTAATCGCCTCTTCTCGTACTGAACACGTAGTTTATCACGCGCACACCCACCGGTGAGTGAGCTATCAGCGAAATCACTGCAAGTGAAGTGAGCGCTAACGTCATACAGAAAACACATGCACTAAACACAATCTTCTTCGGCAACCGAACACCGAAGTAGTCGTATAATCGCATAAACAAAATTCGTTTTCACGTCAAAATATAAAACAATAAACATCGATATTACAACGAACACGCGGAGTTCGCGAGCGCGCAACAACACGACCGCCCGTCCATTTTACATCTGATAGAAAAGCAGCGAACACCGTTTGTTGTTTTACAACTTCTCTTTTCTTGTTTATCGTCTATAACTTAAAATACCTGTGTGTGAAACTTACGTTAGTGTGGGAGGCTAGTGTTGTCTCATTCAATATCACCTGCTTGCTATGTATCTGTCTCAGTCACACTTTCATTAATTACACTAGTTTTTGTGCTGCCATCTCTTGGTACAACTTTAATACTGGAGCTACGGATCACACAGAAAAACTCCTGAGCAACTTATTTCCTGGCATAGTTCTAGTATGTTTGTGTAGATGGCAGCAATTACGCGTTCTTTTATGTTTAATAAAATATTATGGACCTCTTATATACTCTTTGTTATCTAAACTTGCCATTAATTAAAATACTTATAGAATAAAGTTATGAATAACTCGTATTTTATACTGTTATGCAGCGCAGGAAAATTGGTTTATTATTCGTTGTAATATTTATCCTAACCAGCTTTATTTAAACATTTTTATCTTGTTAACACTGTCGTAGTCATTGTTCATTAAAATCGCAATTTTATGTAACATCTTTTATTTCAAACGATGATTTATTTCTTTAAAACTTTTAAAATAATGAACGGTAAATTTAGACACTGACAATTGTTTGACGGTAACAAAATGACAGCTGTCAGGGGCCCGAGCCGGGCCGTAATCATTCGATGTGACGTGTGTGAGCGGTGCGCCCAATAAAACATCGTGCGCCGCGTTAACGTTATCAGACGCTTTCCCTCTTTAAAACCTACACGGAATTTATCAGTATAGTCTGTCACACTTAGGTAACGGACGCCTTAACAGTTCTTCCAAGTTTCTCGAACTCCCCCATTCATATTCAAGGTGAGAGTTCGGCAGAATCACATCACGCCCGACTAGTTCTGATGGTTCATACCGATTAGACCTTGAATTTATGTTCGCGAGGGAATTTGAAATGTCCCTGTGTCGTTAGTCATCCGGTGTAATAAAATAGTTACGCGCTCATACCCATTATTAGTGTAGGAAAACTAAATTATAATGTGATATTGTGTTTTAGTATGGAAGACTTGAGTTTCGTTCCCGATCTTCCGAGTGGGCCTTTGGATGTGTACAGAAAATGCTCGACTTTCGACTGGAAGCGGCTCAAATTGGCATTGGAGGGTGATATA
Organism: Eilema caniola; assembly: GCA_949126895.1. Classification (NCBI taxonomy): domain Eukaryota; kingdom Metazoa; phylum Arthropoda; class Insecta; order Lepidoptera; family Erebidae; genus Eilema; species Eilema caniola. The sequence goes on from OX421466.1 coordinate 3,718,078, forward strand.
GAGTTGCTGAAACTTAAGGTAAGTCAGGAAACTATAACAGCCCTCACTGATATCCTTTGCAGTATGTAATTTAGAGAAAAAAGTCTCGCGCCAATTCTTTTTAAATATAGAATTTATCAAGAGGTTGTATGTATGCAAGCTGAATTTGAAAATACTCTAGCATTTGTTTTGAGATTCACTAAATAGGTTGTCAAATTAAATGTCTAACATCTATCAGCATTGACAACTAATTATTATAATTTTTATAGACACTACTTGTGACAGACCCTGCTATCTAATATTTTAAATGTTTTATAGATAACTAACATGTGTTGAGTCAGAATATTTATGCTAATATTAGTCTTATGACTTATCAAGGTTAGTTAGTTTATGTGCCTGACAAATTTATGTATTGGAAGATCATACATCATCTCTTCATTGTGATGACATAGATGGTACAAACAGTTAACATTACTTTAATTCAAAACAATTCCATAATTACATTGCCATAGTTGATATATCACATTTATAATTAATCCTTAAACATTATTTTATAATTTAGAACACTGGATATTTTATTTAATACACAAATCAAGTCTATGCAATACACAAATAACACACTGTATGATCTTAACTGCTTCTATTTCCACCCCAGATATAAAATCAGAGCTGTTAACCTGTCAAGTGAGTAAATAATAGACACAATAGGTAAACAATAGACTCGCGGTGCGATCGCACCGCTTGGGATCTTAGACTTTAATATAGAAACTAGTATTGTCAAACTGACATATTAAGACCAATCACACCAAACAAAACAGTGTCATAATTTTTCATAAATTTCAACAGACAACAAACCTAAAAGAAAAAAAAAATTGTTTAAAAATAAATATTAGCAACATGCTAATTATGTTGAATCTTGAATCTATGAATCTTCCTAGCAATGTGGTAGGTACACAAGCAATAACCATGGTATACTGAGTTAAGGTGGATCCCAAAACTGCACCATGATGTGAAGTTGCGGATACCAGCCCGTGATACCATACCATACCGTACCATTCTATACCATTCTATACCATTCTATACCATTCTATACCATTCTATACCATACCATACCATACCATACCGTACCATTCTATACCATACCATACCATTCCATACTGTACCATACTATAGGATACTTCCTTTTCTAATTTAGCTATTTAAACAATGTAGGATTTTGATTACCAATAAAAGAGTGTACATACTCACTTTACTACTTGACCGACAGGTTATTGTAATCACTAAAAATTGTATAATTTACTAATATTCATACAAAACTTGTTCTTTCCGATTGAACCTATAATAATGATATGTGAACCTGCTAGAGAAAACAAGTATGACACAAGGACACTGCAAATTAATTTTTAAAAAAATCTGCATAAAGTTTTTTTTTAAGAAAATTCATAAATAGATATGAATTCCAAGAACCAAGAACCAAACCATGTTTATGAACCTTTATGTTATTCCCAGCTGCATCTGAGGTTTAAGCCACAGCCAACCAGAGATTGAAAACGGTTCCAAAATACCGGTAAAACACCGGTATTTTGGGGTTCCGGTAACTACACCGGAACAGGAACCAGAACCTAAATTGGAACCTTTAAGAACCTTAATTTTACCGGTTCTTAGGCAAAGCGAGACTAAACTTGTTTTTTGAGGTGCGGTCGGGTGACCGGCGCGATGCAGCGCGCGGCGGAGCGTAAGCAGAGGGGAGTTTGTGGGAATAAATCACATTTGTATTGGTGTTTGATGGATCTTCTGTTACAACCGCGCGCGCCACTCGCTCGTGTTCGCATTGATAAAATTATTATTTTAAAATCACTTATTACATACCTATTTGATTGGCTTATTTTGTGTGTTAATTAGTTGTAATATGTTAGTGTTATAGGTAAAAAATATTAGTATATTAATCTATTTTAAGAAGAAGACGTTACTTTAATTATTAATACGAAAACTATAAGTCTTCATTCAGGCTTTCACGGCCGGCGTTGCATGTAGAATATACTGCTTCCGGGCTGTTTGGCCGTGGTCTATGTGAAACTTGCGTTCCAGACGTTTCGTCGATCACTGCGGTCGACATCTTCAGTGGCGCAGGTCCGGGCGACGACGACTTCGGAGACCTTGCCTCGTCGGCGGCTGAGTTGCGACTGATGCGAAGTCTTGAATCACTGGCGTATTTATAGGCACGGTCGGAGGGGGGAATCGCCTCACTCGATTCGGATTGGTCGAGAGCTGTGGCACCGACGTACTCGATCCTGATTGGTCGTTTGCACCGTGATACCGAGTGGCTCTCAGTGCTGGGTACCAATCTTTTTGGAGCTGAAATCCCTCGTTTTTTCGGTTGAAGTTGTTGGGATGCTTGAATATTTCGATGACTTCTCGAAGTATACGTGGGAAAAAATGTGTAGTAGTAGCTAGAACTTTCGTGTTCTGAAATTCAATGGTATGATTCCCATCCTCTTGGGTGTGTTCTGCAACCGCTGACTTGTCGAAGTGGCAGAGGCGGCAATTACGTTCATGTTCCGACAGGCGGGTCTTGATGCTTCTTTTAGTGGTGCCCACGTATACCGAGCCACATGAGCAGGGGATTCTGTAAACTCCAGCTGACGATAGTGGATCACGAGAGTCCTTGACCGAACGGTGAAAATTCCGTAGCTGCGTCGTGGGCTTGAAGATCGGCTTGATATTATAAGCTTCTAGCAGTCTTCCGATACGATCCGTAATGCCAAGAATGTATGGCAAGAAAGCCTTCCCTATCGGAGCAGGTTTTTCCTCATCCTGGTTTGTTTGCGAAGCTTTCTTTGGGTGAAGAGCTCTCCGTATTTCATGTGCAGAGAATCCATTAGCTTGGAAGGCCGAGTCCAAGTGGCGTAACTCGTTTTGTAGGTGTTGAGGTTCACAGATGGTCTTAGCTCGGTGGACCAGTGTCTTGATAACTGACATTTTTGTCTGGGATGGTGGTTGGAGTCCTCGTGTAGGTAACGGTCTGTGTGTGTCGGCTTTCGATAGACTCGGTGACCAAGACTGCTATCTTCTTTTTTGGATACTAGGACATCTAGGAATGGTTGCTCCCCGTTCTTCTCAACTTCCATGGTGAATTGAATGTTAGGATGGATGCTGTTTAGGTGATTCAGGAACTTAGTCAGCTCCGAGTCTCTATGAGTCCAAACCACAAAGGTATCGTCCACGTAGCGGAACCAGACCTTAGGCTTCTTGGGAGCTCTTTCCAGAGCATCTTCTTCAAACGATTCCATGTAAAAGTTCGCGACTACCGTACTGATGGGGTTTCCCATGGCTAAACCGTCCACTTGCTCATAGAACGTGCTGTTCCACAGGAAGTAGGAAGGCGTCAACACGAACTCCAACAGATCTGCGATGTCCCTGGAGAAGAGTGGTCGGATACGCGACATTGCTTCCCTGACCGGAACTTTCGTGAACAGAGAGACGACGTCGAAGCTGACTAGACGATCGTCCGGATGTAGTTTTAGATTCTTGAGTTTCTCCACGAAGTGGCGAGAGTCTTTGATGTATGACGAGGATGATCCGACATGTTGTTGAAGCAGTCCGGTGAGATACTTCGAGACTGGATGAGTGGGTGAGCCGATAGTACTCACGATGGGCCGGAGCGGTACTGAAGGCTTATGGATCTTTGGTAACCCATACAACCTAGGTGGAAGAGCTTCAGACTTCTTGATGATGCTTTGCGTTTCTTCTGCAATAGACGAACCCTTGATCAGTCAATCTATATGTCTCAATATTCTCAAGATATGTCTCAAGATTCTTGCCGTTGGATCCTTTGGAATCTCCTTGTAGGTAGCTGGGTCGAGAAGATCCTTGATCTTGGTCTCATAATCCTTGGTGTTAAGAACCGCTGTGGCATTACCCTTGTCAGCTTTCAGGATAACAATATCCTTATTAGCTCTTAGGTACTTTAAGGCTTTCCGTTCTTTCTCTGTGATATTGCTCCTCGGTGGCTTGGCCCACTGTAGAACTCTAGAGGACTCTTGGCGGACCCTCTCAGCCAGTTCTTGGGGGAGTTTAGAGTTTGTAGAGTATTGGAGACTATTTTTTTATTTTTTCATTGTATTGTATTGGAGACTAGACTAGAGGATTTTAGGCTTATTGTGTCTCGGACCTTGCTAAACGTTATGAGACTTACATGCGACTCGGACTTCATAAGTTACGGTACTTCATGGTCGGAAAAAATAAAACATGATTATCATATTTGTATTGTTATTTATTATCAGTCAACCATTTAATTAAATACTTAGCATTATGTTTAACATGTGGGTCCCTATTTTTAACCCATCTCTTCAGAATCAGTTAAAGGAAAATCCTTAGAGTGTTTCCCTTCCAAGGAATGTAGGAATACTAATATTCTTGAGTACACACGGGCTCTCATACAAGGTTTTATATTTTTCGTCTCTTCTTTTATAAGTAAGCTAAAAATGTCATTTCTCTAATCATTTTCTTCTCGATGGATAGCCATACAGTGGAAACATTCAGGTCGATGTTTTACTCTCTCCAGGTGCTTTTTAACCTTAGGGTGGAGAACAGAGGGAGACTGTGGTCGTTCCGAATTTACAAAAATATCTGGCGAATGATGGCACTTATTCTGACCCATGATGGCTGGTTCTGAAATAAATCATAAAAGCAAAAATTGGTAGTTGGTACTTTATTATGTCGTAACCCCACAGGGGGTCGCAACCCGTCATTTAAAAAACACTGATCTAACTAAGGGCTTGGACACATCACTACGGTGCGGCGCCGCCAACGTAAAATGGCATGACGTCGTGTTACGGCACGGTGCTGTGTACAGTGCCTCGCCGGTTTACATCGGTTCAATAACGAATGTAGAAAAAACAGAATCAAAGATCTAGGCAAGCACTGCACAAGTCATTTTGAATTGTATTTATTACAAAAATAAAAAAAGTGTACTTTAGACCATACGAATGAAGTAAAACTTCACGTAAACGCATATTTGTACTTACTTTTATTATCCATCTTGGGGACAATCCATAGATTATATTATAAGTGTGTTGGAACTTTACAACTACATAAGTTGTAAAGTTCCAACACACTTATGATTATGTTAACAAACAAAGTAGACACAGAAACATTAATGGCGGCAAAATGGCAAAACAATTTGCTTTGTCGGGCTCGGCCGAGGCACGAACATCAATAAATTTCGGTTATTCAATCCCTGCTCCGAACACACATCCCATCTCCCTTAAGGAACCTTTAAAACGGATGACAAGGAACCGGTATAACATCTTCCGATTTAAAGGTTCTAGGAACCGGTATTTAGAACCGGTACATCGGAACCCAAACCGGAACCGATACCGGAACCGGAACCGTACCGAAAAGAAGAACCTTTATAAAAACCTAAATGAAGAACCAGAACCGAAATTGGTACCGGTTTTCAATCCCTGCAGCCAACTGAGCCACAGTTGGAGAGTACATAAGAACAGCCACGAGTTCAACCCCTAAAATTTATAAAGACGGAAAAGTTAAAGATTACAAAGGGCAACATAGACACACAAGCAATAATAGACAACATGTCTTCTTGATTTCATTTTGCGTAAATTTAATATGAAGTGGATTGAATTACTCAGGATTAAATTAAATCAGATGAGGTGATACACAATGTGGATAAAACCATTGATTAGGTACATACGTACATATGGTTTTATCCACATTATTTCCTTCTAGCTCTATTGATTTGTTTTGGATTATTGTACATCGTATCAGTTCCTTTTTTGTTTAAGCGATAGTGAGATTTTTAATTTTAACCTACTTCATTTATAAAGCACCTTTGGTACTGCATTTTTTTAATTTACTTAGTTCATTTACTTAGTTTTAATTTACTCTGACATACATTTGACATTGTAAGCATGAACACAAACAATGGGTGTTTTATTTGTAATTTAGCTTGCTGTATATAAAGGCAGCTGTGTGAATTTTCGAACGAAAACATGTTGGCATTTTTGTAGAAGATTATTTGAGATGGGAACAATCCTTTTTTTTTCATAGAAAAGAATATTAGCAACCGAAATTATCAAATTCCTTATATTCCCTCTAACCCCTTCAACTCAGTTAGATTGCTTGTGTTAGGAGTGGGTTCACGTCGATAGTGGTCGGTATGGCCACGATTCGAACCCGGGACCTCTCGATCGTAAAGCCGACTCCTTAACCACTAAGCTACCGACGCCATTGAACTCCCGACACCGTTACCGACACTTCCGGTGACAGATTGGGTATTTGTCTGACTAGTCAAATTAGTTATGTTTTTACTAAACATCAAAATGGTAAGTTATAAGTAAAACTAGCTTTTGCTCGCGACCAAACATAGTCTATGTCCTTTCTCAAGATCTAATTTACCCCTATACCAAATTTCATCAAAATCGGTTCAAGTGTAAAAATTTTGCCTTATGTTAAATTTTCACCCTCCGTCGTCATTCCTAGAGTGTCACTATTTCTTTGAGGACTACCGTTTGATTCCTTAACGCCTCTAGAGGAAGCACCAGAGTCTCGCCCATCAATCAACTGGAGTACCGCAGGTTGGGTAGTTGGCTTGGGCTAGGAGATCTTAGTGGGGCCCCAAACACCCAATGCATAATGCACCTATACTCTAGTCCACTCTAGTCTGTTTTTAATATTGAAATAACCTTTACTACATGCATATGAATATATTATACGATACAGACACCAAAATAACATTTCTCTGTCATTTGTTTGTCTGTCTGTCTGTTTGTTCCGGCTAATCTTTTAAATGGCTGAACTGATTTTGACGGGACTTTTGTTGGCAGGTAGCTGATGTAATATGGAGTAACTTAGGCTACTTTTATTTTAGAAAAATAGCGTTGGCGCAACACTAAGCGATAACCGACATCCACGCGGGCGGAGCCGCGGGCAACAGCTAGTATTAAATAAAATATTAGCTCTTCATAAACGTTAATTGTGCTAAATTTCATACTTGGAGTAATTGTCATAAAAAAGTGTTATAGAATTTTTGTTTCGCATAATAATACTCGTACACATTTATAAAAAGCATTGTTCATACAGTCGTCTTTATTTCCTAGTTGAAAATAATATCCTGTCATTCCTAATTTATAATATTTTACCGTTATTAAGAACCTACACCCAATAATAGACTGTGCGTGTTTTAAATACGGCTGCAAGTGCAGTACACTGCAGTGCGTGTATAAATTCATCCAAATTGGTATCATAATAGTGTTTCTCTTGAAGTATAGCTTTAATGTAAGAAGGATAGGTGTTAATTTAGCTTATATTGCCGTTTCCTTTAATAAAGAGCTAGGCCGTTAACGCGAACGTTTTGGAGAACCGTTGCTACAATCAATCAATTAGCCCACTGTAGTCCACTGCTGGATATAAGCCTCTCCCAATGTGCACCATTTCGTACGATTCTTCGCCTTTCGCATCAAGTCCGTCCCAGCCAACATTTTCAGGTCATCGGTCTATCTGGCTATGGGGGCATCCTACCCTTCGTTTGCCTTATCGCGGTCTCCACTCTAGGACTCGTCTGCTCCAACGGCCATCGGTACTTCGACAGACGATGTGGCCAGCACAATGCCACTTCAGCTTGCTTATTCTGCGAGCTATGTCGGTAACTTTGGTTCTTTGTCGGATCACCTCGTTTCGAATTCTATCCTTCAGAGAAACTCCAAGCATAGCTCGCTCCATAGCCCGCTGCGCGACTTTTAGTTTATGGATTAGCCCTACCGTCAGTGTCCACGTTTCGGCACCGTCGGCCTCGGTGTATACTTGGATAAAACCAAGATCATATTCAACGAACATGTCGCACCGAGGCCATCGAAGGGGCGACGTTCGAAGTTGTATACCTAGGCCAGGTTATCCATGCTCGGTAAAAACAACTTCGAGAAAGAACTAGCCAGAAGGATTCAGCTGGGCTGGGCAGCATTTGTATTGACAAACTAAGTCGAGTCTTCTCTTCTCCCATACCGCAATGCCTGAAAACAAAGGTCTTTGACCAGTGCGTCCTACCTGTTATGAATACTAATATTATATAGAAATCCAAGCATTTTAAGTTTTTGCGAACAACCAAATTTGACGAAAAAAAATTTGGTTGCCTGTAAAGTCGGTATACAGGCGAAAGTTTTACGTGACAACGACTTTGAGTGGTAAAATAATTTTAATGTGAATATTCATTCGTATAGTAGGAAGAAGGATGAAATAATAGATGAACCGGTGTGTATGCCTATCTCTCTCACTCTCTCTCTCGCTCTGTCTCTCTCGCTCTTAGGCGGGCTAACTGTGCTCGAGTGGAAGGGACGCGTGCCTTTCACTTTTTATGTCTGTCTCTCTCGCTCTTAGGCGGGACGCGTGCCTCTCACTCGCTCTCATTGTAAGCGCATAACGCGGAGCGTAACGCAGTTTCTTGAAGTGTCGCCCGGCAAACCAATTTATAAGACGTTGTCACGTCAAAAAGATGCGGAATGCGGAGGATCGGACAAAATGTAACCGAAAATTTTCAAATTTCGTTAAAAATAGTTAACTAATTTGCAATAAAAAAAACGTATAATTATCCATCAAAGTGTCATTTAGACATTATTACTCAGTGGTCAGCCTGGGCCAGATAATGAGGCTAGATTTTTCACTAACGATTATACATACGTTTGATTAAATTTTGACTGCATTTCGCCCATTATACCTATTTAATAATAAAATTCATCGTGTGAATGGGTGTGGCTAAACCATCTTAAATAGGTTGAGGTCTCAGGTGTCGGCTGCTGTAGGGCGCACCGAGTAATATGGGGTTACATTCATGGTGCACCTCTACAATAAATGGGCCACCTCCTGTTATGCCCGCTATGCCACGCCACTCACACAATATTACCGACCCGAATGAAGCGATTGAAACGGCAGTCAATGTTGTGAATCGAATTTTATTTGGACGAAGGAGTTGGACCAGGCGGTCACCTCGGAAATAACTGAATTAGGTGACCGCATACCAAAACTGCAAACGCATGCAGCAGATACGCGTAATTCATTGCAGCTTCTCAATGGTCCTCTTTATTCGTATCGAAGTTAAGCAAGTATTTATGTGCTGCATGCGCCTGCAGCTGTCGTATGCGGACAGTTTCGGAATCATACTTTACCTACACACTTAATAGACTGGAGGCTTCGATCAATAATACAACTTTTTTAATTTGTATTTTTGATCGAAGACTGGAGGTTCGCATTTTATTTAATGAATTTAATTAAGTACCTAAGTAACATCTCAGTATTTATTGAACGGATTTACGTTAGTGAAATGTGAAGTCCAGCCTAAAACGCGGAACCGCAGTGTAGTTAAGCTGATTTTTGCAGAACCTGTGCACATGTTTCTACAATTAAATTGATCTTTATTTTTAGAAAACTAGCCTTAAATATAAAAAGATATAATTGCAATAATAAAATAATGAGCTGAGTACTAACAGCTTAGCTCTAAAAAAAAAATTACTTATTACATGAGTAATGTTTCTAATAAGTAATTTAATTCAAATAAGTAATTAAATTTTATTGATTAAAACATAAAGCCTCCGGGGCGTAGCGGTAGTGAACGTGGCCGCTACGCAGGAGGCGCGGGTTCGATCCCCGCTCAGTGCAAATATTTTTATGCATGAATGCATGAATATAGGTATTTGCTTTGGTCTGGTCGTGCCTCGGAGAGCACGTTAAGCCGTCGCGCGTCGGTCCCGGTTGTCACACAAACATCTATGGCAGTCGGAGCCCTCAAAAATCCAATAACTGGTCTAGCTGCAATGCTTCGATATCGCCTTTGGGTTGTGGAGGTCAGATGGCAGTCGCTTCACGGTAAATATCGAAGTTTAGCCAAATCCGCAGTTAGTCTGGTAGAAAGCGCACCCCAGACTCCAAGTTTTATTTTTATTTTTGTGTTTTTATTTTATTAACGCTAGGATGAAGAAGAAGATTAAAACTTGAAAATTCATTTTTATTAAAACGGATTTACATAAGTCAAATCCGGCGTAAAATGTTAACCTGCAGTGTAGTTAAACGGATTTTAACTACGGAAACTAGCCTTAATTATAAAATATGTGCAATAAATTATTCGTAGCCCAACTCACAATAGGTACATCATTACTTATGTGATTGTTTCGAATAATGTAATTTACATAGTACCTACTTATTTATATTTAGTTAATCCTTGAAAAATTTTAATACAATAGATTCTTCAAATAAAAATGGTAAAGTAAGATGCTGTTCTGTTATTTAAAACATCACTCATTAATCATTAATTTATGATGTTTTCAAATCAACCTTTTGGCTAAAAAACAGTTTACAGGAACTTGGACATTAAGGAAAATTCGTGTCCCATAATATAATCATTATATTCAACAGTGGTTATCCCACCCGTTTCGAAGTAAAATACTATATTTAGCGCACCATATCCAATCATAGCAAAATTATCCCATATGTATATACTAATTTATTACCGTCACTACGATTTTCCAATTGTGTCCAAACACTTTGGAGCACGATATTCACTTAGTATTTTAATTGGGATGTCGGTTATTTTGGTTCAAGCATTTGCCGTCTTATGTCTTGGAAAGTGCAGACATTCCAAGATAAGCTAAAGCCTAGAAGCTAGAGCTTCATCTTTTGTTTACTAATTCAAAGCAGATAAGGTAGCCATAGGTACATTACACCAATTTTGAACAGCACCAAAATTGCCGGATAGGAAGTCTCGCCGATTTAAGCGTTTTATCTACGGTTTGACAAATTAGTTTACATTTAAACTTCCTTCCCACTATGTTGCCATCAGTCTAGGTTCTATATAATATACGTGAGCTGCTTGCCGCATTGTAAGTGATCGCCTCTTTTGTCCTCTGTGAGTCACTTACCCTTCTAGATAACAGGGCAACTTTTAGAAAAGTCCTGTGACTCCTGTGAGTCACTTGTGTAAGCAAACGGTATTTTCCTTTCATAACATTCTGAGAATATCTGCTTCAAAGATACAAGCTCTCCAGCTTATCACTCCCTTATAGTATGTAATGATTCATTGACAATTCACGTAGTCATAAGATTTCTAGTAAATACAATAGTTTACGTAAGTATTTGTAATTACGTCATCAGCCGTTGAACCATACCTAGTATACAGTATCTGCTTCTACTATATCTTTAGCTCATAGTTTCTGGACTGATAATGTTATAACCACGCGGATAAATAACTGAGTTCAAGGGCAAGAGCAATATTTGACGATTTTTTTTTCTTGGTATACGTGAAAATTCGTTATTCTGAAATATTACAAACTAATTTTGAACAGATACCCACACACGCTAGATTATCCCTATCAGACAATCAATAAAATGATATCTTAATATGCGCGATCCTGTCAATACAATACTTCTACTATTCCCTCACTTTGCCGAATGCCATCCTCATTCACTAAGCGGCCCACTTTCTTGTTCCTTCTTTCCTTGGTCTTTACCTTCCTTCCCCCCTTTCAGCTAAAATTCAATACACAACCCATTAGAGTTTTCGCTTTTACCCTTTGGGTAAGGAACTCTAAAAACTACTAAATAATACAAATAAGCACAGATACAATCCATTTCGAGTCCACACTGTCCTCAATGATAATGTAACTATCTTTTAACCAACGCCCATTATTATTATTTTTTATACCACTGAGGTGGCAGACAAGCACACGGCCCGCCTGATGGAAAGTGGTTACTGTAACCTATGGACGTGCACAACACCAGGGGAGTAACACTCGCCGACTCTGTAAACACAGAGTTTCTGTGCCGTCAGCGTAGAGGACAAAGCAGGAATAGCCTTTGGTCTTCTTAATGACAGCACAAAACCTCTCCAGTGAGCTCTGGCTACCCTACTCACCGCCGGGAACACAACACGAGGTTATTTTGCGTTTGACTTACTCTGAGACAATTGCCTCTTTATTAAGATCTTCAAACGAGGTAAAGGGGTAAAACAGTTATGAAGTTAGATGATATCGTTTATACATCCTTCGTACAGAAAATACTTTTATTTTTATAGCTATACTACAAAAACCTACAGCAAAATAAAACGGTACATTTTGCAATACATTAAATGCAGACGCTCACAAAAACATTATAAAGTAAACAATTTATACTTTGTTCTGGGGTCTTGACATCGTTTTACGAAGTTAAAAATATAATTATGACGGCACACAATGCGAAGTCAGCAAAATGCAGCAATGCAATGAAGGCGAAAAGCTGTGAAAAAATCTGACTTCGAAGTCAATGCCTTCAAAGGGTGCAGCCGTATATGTAGCAAATTTAACAACATGCAATTCTGATTTGTACGGAATAGGGAACAATCGGCTAGTGCGCGAGCCCGATTCGCACGGGGTCAGTTTTTAATTGACGTTTAAAAAACGTCAGCAAATTTTTTAAGTGAAAAGCGTGCAATAACAAAATGTACCTGTGTATATTTGGCACTTGTAAAATCGTCATATAACACGATAAAAATCATATAAAAACTGTTTATTGCAAAAAATATTTCATGCGAACGCATTTCCGTATGAATTACGTAAATGTAATCATTATTTTTTAATTATTTTTTTTTATAACCAAGCAGTTTTTGAATGAATATGATCTGAAGTAACTATGAGTATTTGAAAAGTTTTACATAAGGACTTCTGCTTTTATACCTTTATACATGGACATATTTCACTAACAACAACTAGACAATGCACAAACTGGCCCTATATACTTCAGTACTCCTAGCACGAACAACTATCGTAAACGTAATGAGAGAAAGGAGCATTGCAATTGGCTGGCTTCACATACATACAGGTTTACAGTAGGCAGGCGGCCAATGGCAATGGTCCATTCACTCAATACGTTTACCATACGATAACTATAGTGGTTCGTGCTAGGGGTACAGTAATAGGTAGTAATTGACATATAACCCTTTAAATTGGGCACGATGTGTATGTGCCATTGGTTGCCTAAAATCTTAATCACTAATTACAGCGATACTAGCTACAAAGGAATTTCATCTGAAGGGGCTAATCACGGTTGATTTAAAGTTTGCAACTTGGAGCCTTTGTCGCAGAAAAATATATTTTATGTCCGCCAAGTTTTAGCGATAAGGCCGCCCATTGTGCATTTAACAATAGCTGCTGTAATCCGTACTACTGTCTCTTGTAATTTAATGTTGGTGTACAATAAAGAGTTATCTATCTTTTAATTTCGTCATATCTGCCCCACTAGACAAGTTGCAATTCTTTATCCGGCGTTTGCTGGAATAGAATGACGTATCTGACAGCCGTTAACGCATGTCAAATACGTCAAATCCTATTCATTCGTCATTCTATTCCATCAAAATTGCCACTAGTCAAGAGGGGTTGTCGCCAAATTGTATATCTATCGACTATTGCCCGCAGAATATGACATCACGTATAGGCACGCACGCATAGATGTAGGTTAGAAGAAATCGGCGCAGGTCTCACAGAATCTATGCGAACCTATATGCACTAGGAGGGTTAAAAACTAGTATTATGTCGCGATGGAGTTACATAAACTAGGCCAACTATTAAAAAAGTTGAGCAACATTGATCTACACTATTATATAAATTCGTTCGCCAGTAATCGAAGTGTCAGAATAACCACTATAAAAGCTTTTTATCAATAAACAGTTGGCACAACCACGTGATTGGCTACCAGGCCGTTAATGACCCTGAACTCGCGATGTATAAAATTTATGTGCGATTTTATACGCGGTGATCTGGTTTTCGTGTCAGTATGTTGGTAGGTCGAGGCGTAGCTTTTGAGTAGGCGTTTGTAGATACCGCATGAGCATAGTATGAATACCGAGCGTGAAATTTTTAATAATGACGTCATACTAATTAGCTATACTTGATATTATAAAGGGGAAAGATTTGTTTGTTTGTAACGAACGAATTATACTAAGTACAGTCAGCATCAAGTCGATCTTGATGAACAATGTACCTACTTCAAACGATTTTAATGCCTTAATTTTCGTCTCTTTCTGTTGACAAATTTTGGAAACCAAGATGTAGAATTTAAGTTTATGAGGTATAAACTAAAATTCTACATCTACAAGTCATATACAAAAAAAAGACGGGTTGCACTCCGGCAGTGCCGGCAGAAGTGAAAAATTTTTCTTTCTTTCTTTCTTCGTTATATACTTACAGAGAAAAAGATAAAAAGAACATACCATACTAAACCTATAATATAGCGCCAATCATAGAACCTATCACTAATTTTCTGTCAGAAGAAATTAATGGATTACAAAAACAAAAAATTATCACAAATAGTGTCAAAAGCCCAGGTTCGAACCCGGTACTATCTGAAACCATAAGGACTTCAGTACAAGCGCTTACCGTTAAGCTACGAAGCTTCTTAGCGTACCTAACAAAATAAACAATCTGTAGCTAATGTTGTATGACGTCAGTCGTTGGTTACGGTTCAAGGGTCAAGTGATCCTGACGCGAGTTTAACACTTTTTACCCATCCAACGCCGCTAAAGAAATTTTCACTTCAAAAAAAGATCTCAAACGCAGAAATCATATGGTTACAGCAAGCATACTAAAATCCAAAGTTTGCGGTTATGAATCTGTTGTACTTATTTAGAACCACCTTGATTTAAGGTAAATAAGAAATCAATGTATTCTACGACATTGCAGAATAATAATTATAATTGATCATTCATAACTGATCAAAACTTTCTGTAGGCTAACAGTAGGTAGTATAGCGCTTCCCATAATCAGATTCTCGTAATCACTATCCATTCTCTAGATAGATTCTATAGGTGGCTTGTACTTGATCTTGTAGCTTGTGATAGTAGACTCCATAAAATTAGTAATTCTTTCCGGGGCAACTGTATACGCTTTTTCAACAAGCTCCCTAATGAAATTAGAGATTTACCTGTAAATAAATTTAAAAATGTAATTAAGACTAAACTGTGCCAAAAAGGCTATTATAAAATCCAAGAATATTTAGATGATAAACAAGCTTGGAAATGAGCTGTTCGCTCAACTATGCTACTCAAGCAAACTATTGTATTTAGACTAAGTAGACTAAGCAAATGTTTGTAAATAGACAAAAAAAAAAAATGTCCGCTGAGTTTCTTGCCGGAGTCTTCTCAGGTCGGGGCCGCGTTTCGAACCGGTGGTCCATTTGCTAAACTAGTCTAGATTTTTTTTTTTAAACTTGACGTTTTGTAAGTACCGTTTTAATGGTCTATACAGAATAAATGATTTTTGACTTTGACTTTGACTTTGGCAGTAAGTCATAAATATCTATATTAAATTTAATCAATACACAATACTGCCCATATATAAATTGAAGTGTGTACATACTAAAGTAAGGAACGCGGAAAGACGAGAAAATCTTGTACACAGCCACCACTCTGGTAACAATATTTTTGGTGCTGAAGAAACGTTGTTAGTGTAGTGGATTCAAATAATAGATTATGTATATCTAGACCACATTTAAAGCACAAATTATCGCAATATAAGTTTGAGGTCATCGATCACAAATGCGTATGTCTGAACTCGCGGGAATACTAGGTGTCACGAAAAGAAAAGGATTCGTAATAGCCCTTTCGCGAAACTGAGGGTTTCTTTCAGGGTTCAATAGCTTGAATGCAAGGCATGTCCATGATTGCTGATTACCAGTGATTCTGTCATCTCGCACCATAGATGTAGTTCTCCTCCTGTTGACAATGTAGGTAACTGTTACTCTTCAATCAAGAGTAAGTTGGCACCTCTCGCGTATCTTACACACACAAGTGTTTAACGGTCCATGACACACAACACGCACCATACTTTAAAGGCATGATGCGCCTACATTGAGTCCCCTCCGTGGGACAAGCAATGAATCTCAGATTGGTACAAATCTCACCGCAAGTTGGTTTCAACCTTATGAATTGCGGGTATCGATCTTCAGGCACGGCTGGGCGGATAGCTTTAATCGCCCAACCCGGGCCAGCATGAAGACCGCAGGCGAGCGATGAAACGCATATCTGGTACAGGACAAAATTGCTACGATGCAAACTAAATACACAAAAGGGTTACCAACCTTCTATTTCTTCGTACAGACGCGCTATCTCCTAGACACGTAAAATAGCACCGTTTGCTTTCGATATTCTCTTTGACAAACGTATTTATACTTGACAGTAAAGAAAATATAATTATATAGATTGAGCTGCCAGTGAAACCAACCAAAGAGTACGAATCCTAAAAAGTTTGTATTTCGTGAAGGTACTTCGCGACACTCCCCACGCGAAAGGAATTGAAAAATTATCACATATCAACTTCTCAAGTTGATTGTGGCATTGAGACCTCGTGACGAAGTCGCGACACTAGGGAATACGAGTTCTAACTAAAATTCGGCTTGTCATCACCATCTAGATCCAAGCTAAAAGATAAGTAAAGCTTGTGATATGTATTTTAGAATACGGTTAAACTTACTTAGATACCTTTTTTGTAAACATAGAGACACCCGAACCAATACAAATCACATTCTTGGGACCATGCGGGAATCGAAAGCGTGACCTCTAACAGTCAAAAGAAACAGAGTAGTTAAGACCATCTTGCTCATTTATTTCTATCTTTTTTTGTTACAGTACAAAATATGGCACACTCTAGAGAAGGACCCCCTGTTCGCACACAACACAGTGACCCCCTCAGTGGAGGAACAAAAACGCCTAACACAACTTCAGCTGAAGAAAATCAACGAGTACAAATTCCACGCTAAAGATTCGAATTCCAGTTATAGTATAAAGGTAAGTATTTCAAATACAATTTTATACGGGTATAAACACTACAAACTCATTGGGCTCCTTAATTGGTACCCTGCGCCCACTCGTCTCCTCAAGTATTTGAGGTGCCCATTCGTCCGTTAATTATTTTAAAATTATTATCTGGAAGCATGGTCTCTACTGACCCTGCCCAAACGATTTAGCGGAAGAGAAAAGGCATTGCCTACTGAAGCGGACTTCATTTCAGTTATTCCATCTATGATCCTTTTATTATTACTTTTTTTTTCTCTTATAGCAAGTCTTATTATTCGTTTATAGGGGTACAGTAACAGGCACACGGGTCTTGACCAAGTGTCACAGTTAGAACAAGAAAGAGAGGATGTTAGCAGGATGTGGGTGAAGAACCTTTACGAATCCGGCATCTTGTGTTGGGTAGGGCGAATTTCTGTATGTGTAGAGGATTCTGTAAGAGCGTTGTCACACTCGTCCGATAGCCGACATCCGATATCGGAGAAAGTCAAATGTATGAGATATGTGTCTGTCTTTCACTTTGTCCGGCCCGATATTGGTTTTCGGAGCCAAAACCACTGTGTTGCCCTGATATCGGATCACAAAAAGACTAAAACAGCGACTGCAAGCAATTTTCGACCTTAATGATATTTTCTTAGTTTGATGCAAAAAAAAGAAAAAAATGGCAAACAATTTTCGACGTTATTGACATGACATGGTATCGAGTTTTATTTTCTTATATTCGTGATTAGCGTCATTAATTAACTTAGAAAATATCGTTAAGGTCGAAAATTGCTTGCATTCGCAGTTTTAGTCTCTTTGTGATCTGATATCGGGCCAAAACAATGACAATGTGAAAGCGAGACACATATCTCATACATTTGACTTCCTCTGATATCGGATGTCGGATATCGGACAATGTGAAAACGCTCTTAGGCACTTATAGTGTTTTACATGCACCAGTAATGTGTTGTATCTATCATTTCTGAACAACTTTGGCATCGTCTACATAGAGCAGTGGGTAATATTATCAGTCTCCTGCATTCCACTGTTGGACATAAGCCTCTCCTCATATGCACCTTGACACACGATCCTCTGCCTTCTGCATCGAGTCTATTCCAGCTACCTTTTTCGGGTCAGCAGGCTATTTTTTCGTCGCCTCCGCTCGTGGCCTACCTCGAAACCAAGTTTTACCCTTTTAAACCAAATATCCCCGCGATTTATTAATGGATTTGTCGACATTTCTGATTAGTGCTCCGCTCCCTTGGGTAGTAGCGTGATGTTATATAGCCTTATAATCTTACTCGCTAAACGGATAATTTTAGGCAAAAATATTTAAAGTCTTATTAGTGGTTCCTGAGATTAGCACAAACAAAAATCAACTTTATAATGTTAGTAGGTATAGATTACGTCTTTAGATAATAGTTAGGAATGTCATTATTAAAAATTAAACATTCAACAGAGTAACAACTGCCCGCAAGCCATCAAAATAATTGTGTCTTAAATTTCCTAATAGGCGAGTCTTACCTCGACTGTTCAGGAAAGTGTGGCTAACCTAATATTCTATCCTAGTCTATCCTAACGAAGGAGTACTTACGGTACTCCTAAGGCAAAAGTATCCTAACTAATCATAATCCCGTCACCCTATACTACTGTAATCCTAACGTCCTCCTAACTGCTACCCTATGGTGCAATACACGCTTGGTTCTCGGGGGCTCGTTGGCAGACCAAGTTGTGTTCGCAACCCTAACCTATAGTTCGTCACGGCGTGGTACTCGGTGGTGTTCGGTGACACAGACCTCCGCTCGTGTACGTCACTACGGTGCGTCGTTGATACCCCTACGTGTCCCTACTCCCTTAGCCCTACTACCCTAGCCCTACTATAAGTATTTAAAATACGTATATATAATAGGTACAGGATATCTGATGCCAGGCGACCTAAGACACCAGACGGACAGAGACAGGAATTGGGGTGCAGGTGGTAAGGTTTTCTCACTGCCGGTCAAGCAGGCTCACAAGACCGATCAGGTACTGACGGCTAAGGGTGTCTTGGCCACAGTGAGAGGTTGGATAGGTAATGAGTCAAAGTCGGGCTCAACTTGATGACTGGTTTATTCTTACTTTCACTATATCTTAAATACTAATTTAATCATATGTACACAACTATAACTACGTCTTAGTGTGCTATTGGTGTACATGCAACTTCAGCAGTCCTTTTCCTCGTCCGTCACTTTCACTACGTGATGATAAGAGCATCTTAGTTTATTATTTGGATATCACGTAGTGTCCATTGACGTCAGAATATAGGAATTTGCTATAAGTCATGTTCATGCGTGAACATTCTGGCCACTCCCAGAGGTAGGCGCCTTCAGTTCGTAGAGCTCAATGGCGTCCTCCTTGGCTGGAACTTGGTTGTCATCCGAATGTTGTCTTGCTGGCTTCGGTATTCGGTTCGGCTGGCTGTAGACAGCATCCCATATAGTGTGTGGTGGAGGTTGATTGGCGGTGGGTTGCTCTGCGTGCTGCGGCCGCTCTCTCCTGGATACCTTGGGGCGATACTTATTACGCTGGCACGTTGTGCTGAGGCAGCTCGCGATCTTGGGTCCAAAAACAATTAGCATGATAATTATCACCAACATACTTATCGATGATACTATACTTACTAAGTAGGTATGTGACTGAATTTGATACCACACATTATTTGATAGACTGGTTTCTAAGTTGACTTCTTTGTTGATTAAATGTTGATAGAAATCACTTGTACTGTCTATCACGTCTTCAGCTGACTTGTTTAGTTTCCCCCTCGTAGTGGGTATGTAGGTGCTGATGTTGAAGTCCAGTGGTTTGGTGTATGACGAGACTACCTGCACTGATAGTGCACGCTTGGCAGTCAGTCTGCTGTTAGCCGATTTAATTAAACAGTTGTCGGCTATTCTGATGACCCCGACATCTTGAAGGACTATCTCCTCCCGTTGACCATCACAAATGATGGATACGGTAATATGATCTTTTGCTATGAATAGCCATGAATTTTGCATACATAGCTGTTTCCATATGATGGTATTTGGTATTACGAATTTGTTTGACGGACACTTCATACTAGTTTGATTCCTGAGAAGCTGTTCAACAATGCAATTCTCGTGGACTTGCATGTTCTTCACGACCCTCGGAAAACACATAAGATGCTCCCGTCGTTGAATGCAACTGCTAAATTCGTCTCGGTCCAGCTCAAAATATTGTTCATTGTTGTAATCCAGTGCTATATAAGCCTTTTGCACCTCTATGCTTTGAAATGACTTGTCCTCATTTTTCTTCGGAACCGTTGTTATGTGAATCAAAGTATATCGTGTTACGTCTTGAATAGGGAAATAGGCGTGTACTTGTATGTGCGTATTATTTTCCGCTATTCTGGTTTCTAGCAATTGCTGCTGCAATATCCTCAAGTTTGATGGCATTTTTCTGTTGGCTGACGATACTAAATCACTGACATTTTTTTGTGATAGTACACTATACACGGTTGCTTTGGCTAAATATATTTCTAGTAATCCGTTGTAGTGGTTTAATATTTCTTCAATATAGTTATTCGCTAGCTGATATGTCTGCATGATTTGGATTTTTATGCTATTGTGGTTGGTTGTCACATACCAGTGATCATAGCTATTTATCTTTTCAATCACTTGAGATAATTTCGTATGAAAGTTTTCTAACTTGTTACTTATCCTTGCTTCGGTGCTGTTTATTTGCGACATAGCCGATATCATAAACTTCGTTTGATGATTGGCCGCTTCAATTAATTTCTGCTGGTTTTTATTCAACGAGTCTATATCTTGATAAACTTCGTCATTTACCCCAAACACTGATGTCATAAATTGCCCTAGTAAGCCCCTTTTTTTTCTTGTTGTATTGATTTCTGTTAGGCATTCTTTTATTCGTTCAAATTTTGCTTCTTGTTCTAGTAAGTGCTGATAGAACTGTTCGCAATGCGTTTCGGTCGTCACGACGGCCGCATTGTCACACATTTGTTTAAATCTAGCAATTGTTGATTTTATTTCAGCGTGTTCTTGGCTGAGGCGGTTCCGTTCGTATACAATTTCTATTCTAAACATGCCTCGGTCTATGTTTGCAATCCCTAGTTGCTCCACATAAAATCCGGGTGACAAACTTTTCACCGAGTAAGTTAATGTTGCGTGTAGACTAGTAAATAGCTGTATAAATACTAGTAAATATATAAACCATTTGGACGTTGTACACCTCTGATTTCTACTGCTATTTGACCTGGCACTGACGTTTGCATGAACAGTGCTATTACTGCAGCGCTTCTCTACACCCGCCTCATCTGGTAGCGGAATAAGCGTATGTATGGATCGTTTCTGGGTGGCGCCTGACGGTTTTATTAGAGTGACTACTCTCACTAACCCATCTTTGCCTGGGTGTATTTCCTTGACTCTCGCAACTGGCCACTTGCTTGGACTAATATTTTCATCTTTTATAAGAACCAGGGTGCCGATTGACAGGTTTTCTTGATTAGATTTCCATTTATATCTTTGTTGTAATTGGTGTAAATATTCGTGCGTCCATGTTTTCCAAAAATCCCTTTTCATTTTTTGAATATTTTTCCATCTATTTAAAATATCTGTATTTAAGTTAGATAGTGGATCAGGTATTCCTACTGCTTCTCTTCCAATTAGAAAATGACTCGGGGTTAACACTAAGTTATCATTTATATCCTCACTTAGCGCGCATAACGGTCTTGAATTCAGACATGCTTCAATTTGATGCAAGAATGTAGATAATTCTTCATAAGTTAATGTCTGATCCCCGATTACTCGGCGTAAGTGATGTTTCATTGACTTTACTCCAGCTTCCCAAATACCACCGAAATGTGGCGATGCCGGCGGAATAAAGTGCCATTGTATCCCTATGGCTGTTGTTCTGTTTAGAAACTCCTTCGACTTGGTTATCTCTAATACTTCTTGCTGTAAAAATTTTGCTGCTCCGACAAAGTTCGTACCGTTGTCACTGTATATGTGTGACACGGGACCTCTCCGTGCTGTAAATCTCCTTAATGCGGCTATAAAGCTCTCAGTGGACAAATCTCCCACTAATTCTAAGTGTATAGCTTTTGTTGATAGGCATACAAAGACTGCAATGTATCCTTTATATGATTTATGACCTCGACCCTTCATTGCTCTTACTTGTATGGGCCCTGCATAGTCGATTCCTGTATGAGTAAACGGAAACGATTCTGTTACTCTGGCTTCCGGCAGGACTCCCATCTTCTGTCCATTCGTCGATGATCTATATCGTATGCATTTCACACATCTTCTTATGTAATTTTTCACTATACGTTTCCCTCCAGGAATCCAATATTGTTGTCTTATATACGATAATGTTAAACTGTTACCCCCGTGTAATGTCGTCAGGTGTGCATCATGTATTATGCTTAACGTTGCTTGGTGATTGTGGGGTAACAAAATAGGATGTTTTTGATCATACGGAAGTCTTGAATTTTGAAGCCTTCCTCCGACTCGTAACAATCCCTGCGCATCAATAAATGGGTCTAAACATGACAGTCTACTGCCCTTCTTTAGCGCTATCCCATTATTGATCGCTTTATACTGTTCCGAAAATTCCTCCTTTTGAATAAGTTGTAGGACTCGATATTTAGTTTCCTTAATTTCCTCACAGCTTAATGGACCCTTATTTCTCTGCCGATGTATAATTCTATAGCAATATGATAACACTCGTATCATTCTGTTAAAGCTTGAGAATCTATGAAATATAGATACACATGGCGTTATGGTTACGTGATTACTGCGTTTCATTTCTTCATAATTCTTTGGAATATTTTTTGTGATTGGTAGTGTAGACGTCTTCAGCCATTCTGGGCCCTCCCACCATATTTTCAATTCTTGTAGTTTATTCGGAGCTATACCCCTTGTGATTACGTCTGCGGGGTTCTCCGAAGTATTAACGTAATTCCACTTGGCTTTCGGTAGTAATCTTTGTATTTCCGAAACTCTGTTGGCTACGAACGTTTTCCATCGACCTGCTTCCCCTGTGATCCACCCTAGGGTGATCATTGAATCTGTCCAGCAATACGTGTGTATAATTGGGACCTTCAAGTCATTTTTAATCTTGCTCATCAACTTGGCAATCCGGCTCGAAGGACCAAACTGAACAGGGAGATAACAGCACTTACCTCGACTGTTCAGGAAAGTGTGGCTAACCTAATATTCTATCCTAGTCTATCCTAACGAAGGAGTACTTACGGTACTCCTAAGGCAAAAGTATCCTAACTAATCATAATCCCGTCACCCTATACTACTGTAATCCTAACGTCCTCCTAACTGCTACCCTATGGTGCAATACACGCTTGGTTCTCGGGGGCTCGTTGGCAGACCAAGTTGTGTTCGCAACCCTAACCTATAGTTCGTCACGGCGTGGTACTCGGTGGTGTTCGGTGACACAGACCTCCGCTCGTGTACGTCACTACGGTGCGTCGTTGATACCCCTACGTGTCCCTACTCCCTTAGCCCTACTACCCTAGCCCTACTATAAGTATTTAAAATACGTATATATAATAGGTACAGGATATCTGATGCCAGGCGACCTAAGACACCAGACGGACAGAGACAGGAATTGGGGTGCAGGTGGTAAGGTTTTCTCACTGCCGGTCAAGCAGGCTCACAAGACCGATCAGGTACTGACGGCTAAGGGTGTCTTGGCCACAGTGAGAGGTTGGATAGGTAATGAGTCAAAGTCGGGCTCAACTTGATGACTGGTTTATTCTTACTTTCACTATATCTTAAATACTAATTTAATCATATGTACACAACTATAACTACGTCTTAGTGTGCTATTGGTGTACATGCAACTTCAGCAGTCCTTTTCCTCGTCCGTCACTTTCACTACGTGATGATAAGAGCATCTTAGTTTATTATTTGGATATCACGTAGTGTCCATTGACGTCAGAATATAGGAATTTGCTATAAGTCATGTTCATGCGTGAACATCGACCATTTTGGGACAACTTATTAACGACGTGTAGTTACTCCTAAAAGTATGATTCCGAAGGTGACCGCATACGAGAACTGCAGAAGCACGCAGCAGATATGCATATTTCATTACAGCTTCTCAATGATCCTCTTCATCCGTATCGAAGTTCAACAAGTAATGGGTACGCTATATTTGGTGCATGCATCTGTAGTTATATGCGGTCGGCTTCAGAATCATACCTTCACTGTTACGTTACGACTATATTGGTCAGTTTTTATTGAGGAATGAGTAAGATTATTAAGTCGAATCATAAGGCGGCATTACGAGTAAATTTAGTTGTTAGTCTTTTGTACTTTCAAGTACAGTCAGCATCAGAGTGATTTTGACTTGTACTATGAAGCTATTTACACCACAGTTTTGTACGTTCTCTAATTCTGTTGCCTCATAGCCACTCAACATTTCTCAACTACAGAAAGGGTGCTGTGAAAACGGCAGAAGATGCCATAACCAAGATAGATCGTTTCAATTACATTTTCCAGCATTTTAGTTTAGTTAGCATTGTTTCAGCTTGCCTCGGATCTCGGATCCTCGGAGAGGGCAGCGATAAGTTTACTATTGTGATTCTCCCACCAAACCGAACATTCACTATCGCATTTGAGAAACTTGTGCACACATATACAGCACCACTAACCATTAGTACGTAGTTCATTCTTAACTTTTGCTATCATGGAGGCTGAAATGGCGACTAATTAGTTATATAGTAACTATGGGTATATTAGATTTGCATTTGCAATAACATCACAAAAAAATCACTTTGCGCGTCAAAATCAGCTTATACCGCGTGGTCCCCCCTCCCGAGGAGGGCCAGACCGAGAGGAATGGCCTGGGTCAGCCGGGGTGCGAGGGATATGTCACAAGACAACCTCACCTTCGGCCTAGCACATCGACCCACAGACGGCGTGCGGTTTAGTCGGTTCGGGTCCGACATAACCTCCCCCTTCGGCTCCGAGGGGGGGGGGGGGGGTATCCGTGGGGATTTCTCGCACTTAAAAAAAAACCCCGGGAGTACCTACACATCTTGGACCTAAGTTGCGAGACAATAGAAAGTGCGTGGATTATTTTGTAATAATGTATTCTTGATGAATTTGAGCTTGTTCTTCGCCGTAGCACGTCGTGCTCTCCTCAAGGAACCCTCAAGAAACGTGTACCACGCTTATAGATCATATTACGTGTACATTTTAGATTCAAGATATTATATGTCCCGAGAATAAAATATTAAATTTGTTTCAGACGCGCTCAATAATGACACTAAACGAGGCGATCCAATCGTTAAACCCTAGTCTATCAGTGAAGATAGGTATTGGTATATACCTGCCGTCGAATGCGTTACTGTCCCTTGGCACGGAAAGGCATTTAAAATTCTACCGAGCCACGTTTGTTAATAGAGAGGTAAGTTTTCTATTTATAAGATAAGATAAATCTTTATTGTACACAGATAAATTATAGTACATGTACGGACAACATTATGAAAAATGTACAAATGGCGGCCTTATCACTACAAGCGATCTCTTCCAGGCAACCTTTGGATGGACATGTTTTAATTATCTTAACAATAATAACTTATGGGCAGTTATTAATGTAGTCACATACTTAAAAATATACAGTACAATCTCACTAATCCGGCACTATTAAAAACCGGAGGGTGCCGGATAAATGGAATGTTCGGATTACTGGGTTATAGTGAAAAAGTCATAAGTTTTCAATAAAATGAACATTAACACATACACACATATATAAAATCCAGTAGTAATTTACATAAACCTAAATACATATGTTACTTACACACAAATATTCCATATACACACAGCAAGTGCATACCTATACATATTATGTTTTGTTTTATAAAAAAAGATAGGTAATAGTGTGTCATGAGGGCATTAAAGACGTTAGTACACATTTAACCAAGATGTTGGGCCCTCATGTTTATCCAAAATATATAATTACCAAAGTCATTGATCATTTTATACCTATGATAAACATGGAACTTAAAACACACTACTAGGATATGCAGAAAATTAAACTTTTAGTATATACAGGATATAGCTACTATATAAACGTTTAATTTTCACATAAAATACTTATGTGCCATAAACATTAACACTGACTTATCTTTAGTGTAAAAACAATTCCAAAATTACGATCCAGAGTTCAAATCATGGTCCCTAACGACGTGAAACAAGTCTTCAGACAAACAACCACGCAATCTGCGGGGCCAAACTAATATAAGGCTCTAAAGAGAACAATCTCTCTATAAAGAAGAACTACCGTTTTCGTTAAGACCCAGCCGTCTAACGCGAGCCTCTTGAGATATTGGTCAAGGTCTTTGTCAATCAGACCGTGAACTGATACGACTATCAGAACAATATTTTTTAAATGGCTGAATTTACTATCCACATGTCGGCAACCGGGTGAACCACATCTGACCCTCTAGACAAGTGGCAATTCGTTGGCCGGCGTTTGATAGAATAGAATGACGAATGTATGGGATTTGACGTAAATGACATCCGTAACGCATGTCAAATACGTCAAATCCTATACATTCGTCATTCTATTCCATCAAACGCCTGCTAGCGAATTGCCACTTGTCTAGAGGGGCTGATGTGGATCATGACTCCAGTTCGTCGGTTATTAAGCTGAGGTCTCAGAAATGAGGGTTACCATTTACAGATAAGGCTACAATGGTGGTCCTGAGCTTGAAGGTCCCATCAGATGCTTTTCCTCGTCCCCCTTAAAGGGCTCGTGACTATAGGAAGAAATAAACTTAATATGCTAGTAAATAATTTAGAGTCTTCGTGTTGTGGTAATTAACATATGTATCCAACTACGTGGGTACCCATAATTATATAACTGGTCGGGACTTTTCGCGATAAATTATAGAACTCCCGTGGTCGTGACCACGGGCGCTGCAACGCATTCGAAACGTCGGCAAAAATACTAAGTTCTATAATTTATCGCGAAAAGTCCCGAACAGTTATATAATTACGTGCTGGGTACCTATTTACAACAATTCTTGAGGCAATTTTTTGCAACGGATAAGGGTGACACCTCAAACCAGCACGTGAGAATATATAGAATATCCTCCCTACTCTACCGATCTTCTTCATCCTAGCGTTAATCCCTGTCGCATCCGGAGCTTTCATATCAGACTCTGGGTTCCGCTTTATCCCGTCTAACTGCAAGTTTGGCCGAACTTTGACTTTTTCTATGAAGTGACTGCAACTGACCTCCTCAGCCTATCGGCGTTACCGAATTATTGCAGTTGGACCAGTTGTTGGACTTTTTGGGGTGCCTACTTCTCGACTACCAATGTTGTTTGTATAGCAACCGGGACGATGGCTTAGCGTGCTCTCCAAGGCACGACCAGACCGTATCATATTCATGCATGCAAATTTTTATACTGAGCGGGGATCAAACCCGCGCCTCCTTTGTAGCAGCCGCGTTCACTACCGCTACGCCACAGAGGCTGTCAAGCTGTCGATAAACATTCTATTAGAGGGATATATAAAATAAAAACAGTTATAAAATAACTCCTTTCTTCCAGATACTGGCCAGTTTTGCTCTAACAGAGATCGCGCACGGGTCGGACGCGCGCCTGATGCGTACGACCGCTACGTACGACCCTGAACAGAAGGAGTTCGTGATACACACACCCGACTTCGAGGCTGCTAAATGCTGGGTTGGTAATCTAGGTAAAATTTTGTGTGACATTTTACTTTGACATTTCATTCTCTGAGCTCGGTTTTCCAGTCAGTCTTATACATAAAGAAAGCTGGTAGCCGGTACCGATCTACCAGCACTTTTCGACGCTGGTCCAATCTGCCACTCTAGACAAGTGACAATTCGTTGGCAAATTGTTTGGTAGAATAGAATGACAAATGTATGGGATTTGACGTTTATGACATGCGTTAACGACTGTCAAATACGTCAAATCCCATACATTCGTCATTCTATTCCACCTTACGCCGGACAACGAAATGGCACTGTTCTAGTTGGACTTATAAAAGGTACACAAAGCAAGCAATTTAAAATTGGCTCCAACTACCCATAACTACTGGCATAGATGTTCGTATGGCAATAGGGACCGACGGCTTAAGGTATTCTCCGAGGCACAGAGGAAAAATTTGCAATGTCCGTTCTATAACAGATCACTAATTAGCAGGTCAATGAGGTGATGAATTTATTAAGTACTAGATGTTGGCGGTTTCGCCTGCGTGGAACTCTGATCCCATTCAGCCTTAGTAACTTAAAAAATAGGACAAACAGTGGCTTAATTTCTTGGGAACTAGTGCATCGACCCGCATATTAATGGCCTGTAGATTAGAGACTATCGAAGCCATAAGTGGCCATTTCGAATTAAATAAATTTGTTTTTATAACCTACTGAAAATTCAATTAATACACACATATAAGTTTTATTGAGTTTACATTACATTACCAACATCATAAAATAAAACGTTTGTTACACTATTTATGACCAAAGGTACTTAGTTTTATTGATCATCAAATTTGCTCGTTTCAATAGGCTATATTTTTTCTGATAAGGCTTTAATTTCCTAAATAAAAATATTCGTTAAATAGTAGCTATGGCGATTTCTATTTAAATTGTTGACTGTTCGCTTTTTTATACAACTAGAGTAGCAACACGGCCCACCTGATGGAAAATGGTTACCGTGGCCTATGGACATGTGCAACACCAGGGGAATCATACACGTGCTGCCGACCCTGTAAAACAGACAGTATCTGGGCCGTCAGTGTAGAAGACAAAGCAAGAATAGCCTTTGGTTTTCTCACTGACAGCACAAAAACTCTCCAGCGAGCTCTGACTACCCTACTCACCGCCAGGAACACAAAACGAGGTTATTAGGCCGCGGTATTCTGTAGGGTGGATGTACTTCACCAATTCTATTTGAATGAAACTGTTTTGAAGCTAAAATTAACAATACACACCATTATTACTATCATCATCTATACCCAACCCAGTTGTGGTCGGCTTTCCAGTGAAGCGACTGCCATCTGGTCTCTACAACCTATTGGCGATAAAGCAGTTCTAAACTTAGGACTGGGCTGCTCACCGTCCTTACAGAAGCAGGCCCATAACGGCAGCGTGACGTGAGGGACTCACGCACGCCCCCCCTAAGAAGCGGGATGACACCCGAAAACCTCATAGACGCGGGATAACACCCGAACCCCCCTAAGCCAGGCCGTAGGTCCGTTGATAGTCCTGGGACATCCTTCCGAGGGCTTACCCGGGGCTACCAACCGCAGGCTATTAGGCGGTACGTGAGGGTTTTAGTCGGTAGGAGTCCGGCATAACATCCATGAAGGATTTCCCTCACGTTAAAAAAAGGGCTTCTAACGACCCGTTTCGGAGGCACTGAGGGTCTCAATGTCTTAAGAATAGTAACCCATCCTAAGACCGACTTGGCCAGTGTTGCTTAATCTTGCAACAATTTACTTAATCAACCTACTTGGTTATCATTTAGCCACGAACCCCTTCAAACGAACCATTATTACAATACAGTTACCTAAATGCTAGAAAGCAGAAAATCTAACTTTTTGAAGAGCTTAGATATGTCTTAACAAGTTTTGAGACTTGGGCATTTTGAGACTCGGACATTTTGTGACTTTGACATTTTGCAAATTGGACCTTCTGCGACTAAACGTTTCTTTTCATATTCAATCCCTACCTCCAAATATCTACCTAATGGGCCTATGGGAAGTTAGCGTCCCATGTCGCACTTTTAGAATGTGTAAATAAGAACACTTTTCATACACTTAAGACATTTATATTCTTGTACAGTACACGTTACGTAGGGAATATGTAGGTTCGAATACACTGTTATAACTCACTTTCACATGGATTACTTAAATTTATTATTCATAACACAAAGCATGCAAAGTTCATTAGTTCACAACAAAGGACATGGTAAACTGACGCCAAACATCGAGCGACGCCACTTGAAACTTGTGCTTGTGCAAGAGAGGGGAAGTTTTTTTATGGGGACTAACCGTCTCTCGCAGTTTTGATTAGTGTTGCCACTAATATACATAAATGTTCGGAAATGTAAATAGTAAACTAAACAGTAGATATTGTGTATAGTATATAATAGCTACAGACCTTTACACCCTTTACGACCTTTACCTTTGTCTAATGTAAGATTTCTTTTAGGTGCTGCTAGGAAGAAAATAAATTATTATGAATTTTAATAAACCGATTAAAAAACTAACTGATTTCCTAGTTACTTTTTTTGGAGGAAATGGAGGAGGGAGGGGATAAAATTTCAAACAGGCTTTTATTATTTGTTTTTTTTTCTGTCTGTATAAATAGGATAACAGTTGTTATTTCAATGTAAATTTACCTACCTGTCATGCAAATATGATGTGGTCCGGTTCTTTCGGCTATAACTAGGAGCGACTGCCCTTTGACCTCCCAGAGTTAACAGAGACAACCATTGATAGAATTTTTCAGGTCGCCTATATGACCTTAAGAAAATTGACCGACTGTAATGTATCCTCCGAAGCATACGATGCACAAGTTAAGCACTCAGATAAAATAGCAGTGGTCACCCATTCAAACGGCAACCGCACCTATGTAGCTTAACCCACTGTTCCGTTACCGAGATAATGACGTAGCATTATCACAGTAGGCTTCATTTAATTACTAGAATATTGCTCGCCTTAGCCTACTCTTTTGATTGATTCGATAAGTACCGAAAACTGGAACAATCTTATCTTATTTTTTGCAATTAATGAAGTCGGCATATTACGTGTAAGATACAGCGATTATTTGATTAGTTCAAGTGGTTATATCTACTTTACGTGTCTTGATAAGGTTTATGTTAAATATCGAGAGACAAGCGCTTCTTACTTCCGCTATATGAGCCGGCATGTAACGTGACCGCGACTTATATTTTGAAGTGAAAAATGCGCTTAACGAACGTTAGGCGCGGTTTATACAGAACAGACGTGGCGGGGAAGTACGGTGGTTGCGGACAATTTAAGTAACACAATATAAACCTTTTGTTGTGTACAATAACGTCGTTTTTGTCTTAGAGAATTGCGCCCGCGCCCTCAGGTGACGTCCCGCCACTAAAGTGACGCGCTATCGCATCGAGTGGCGCGTCACGGCATTGACGGTATTGTACACTACATAAGGTTTATATTGTGTTACTTAAATTGTCCGCTACCGCCGTACGTCCCCGACACGTCTCCTCTAAATATTCCGCGCCTTAGGCGAACGTTCGTCGCGAACCTTTCAATACGGCCAGTAGTACTTATTTTACAAATTGTGACAATTCACATATGAAAACTTGTTAGGCGGATTGAGCGCTTTTTTATGAATTAAATACTTTTTACTTTTCATATAGACCGTTTTCACTTCTGTCGGCATTCTAGGACTGCTAATTTTTTTTTCCAAAATTAATGTGTTCTGTAGTACAGTCAACGACAAAAATAGCTTAACGGATTTGAATTTATTGATCACCTTATGTCGTAAAAGTTTCATTAAAATATGTAATGAATAAAACATGAAATACACTACTTTGTCCTCTACCGATTATAATAGTACATTACTACAGAGGCCGGGATGAAAGGGGTTGCCGGCCGAAGACATATAGACGGCCGAGCGAAGCGAGGCCGGATAGGTCTGAGGCAGGCAACCCCATATATCCCGCCGAGGTATGTATAGTGCTTTTCTCAAACATGCCAACGAAATAAACAACAAAAAAATTAAAGATATATTTTTTTTTTAATACGCATAGTGGCAGAGTGTCGATGCCTTTGCCACAAATTTATGTGAAATCGAAATTAAAAAAGAGGACTTTGCCGGCCTAGGCCTGCAAGGTTTGTATGAAATTCCATTGCCGGCCTCTGGTCCTAGCCGCGCCTGAAACGTCATACTTCGCAGCCTATTAAGAGGAACGTAATGTCAATATTTCATTGCATGTTTGAGAAAAAATATTTATACATCAATTATTGCCACTTATACGGTTAGTATAGTTGAAAACTTGTACTTTTCTATAGTATTTTAATTTTTAACCTGACCGGTTCGGCCTCGTGGCAATTTCAAAGGTTTTATGAATTTAAAGACGGTTTTGAACTGACATTTCTAAACAAATCACTATGTATGTACTTTAACATGTATTTAAGGTAGTCCTAATAATGTGCAAGTGTGGAAAAGTACAAGTTTCTCTTCAATATTGTGCAGCAAGTTCCACAAAGTGCCATCAATTAACAGTATAAACAGTCTTTTGTAGTTGACTGTACATTAATATTCAGTGTTAGCACAATTAAAGATATGGTCCTGGGTCGGCTAGGGTACGACAGATATGTCTCAGCCAATCACACATCCGGCAATGTACGACCCACAGACGGCATGCGTTTTAGTCGGTTCCGGCGAGGAGGGGAGATATCAGTGGAGATTTGACACGATATCAAAAAGATTAACAATATTTTTTTTTTCATTTACAGGCAGGACAGCCACGCACACATTGTTATTCGCACAACTGATCACACCGGACGGCACGAACCATGGACTACACGGGTTCGTGGTGCCTATCAGAGACCCTGAGACCCTGGAGACATACCCTGGGTTAATAGTGGGAGATATGGGGGAAAAGATTGGCGTCAATGGAATTGACAATGGGTAAGTTCAATAGTTGATTTAGGACAAGTTACAAACAAAAATCAGTGCTCCGAGCACGAATAACTTTCGAATTCTAGAAGACAGATATAGAAGGAGAAATTTGAATTGGTTAGGGCGAGGTCTGGTAGCTTAGTGGTCAAATTGTTGCCCTTGTAAGGCAAAGATCGCGGGTTCAAACCCCGCCTAGACCGATTAATTTTTTTCTCTTTATTCGATTTAAGTAGTCTTATTGCACTAAACAAATATGTATAACATCGCCATTGCAAACTGAACCTTATGATTGCAAATATTTACTTTATCGGTACTTACTTCAGTTCTCTTATCAGGCAGTACGTAATTTTTACAAGATCGCTACATTACAACATAGTTATAATCGTAAACAGTAACTAAACTGTTTGTTATTCCTGAGAACTGTGTACCTCGAGACATATATTATATATTTTTACCCGACTGCCAAGAAGAATTATCTTGTTCGAGCGTATCACTACATAGGTAGTATAAAACAAAGTCGCTTTCTCTGTCCCTATATCCCTTTGTATGCTTAAATCTTTAAAACTACGCAACGGATTTTGATGCGGTTTTTTTTAATAGATAGAGTGATTCAAGAGGAAGGTTTATATGTATAATACATGTTTATTATAGTAGAGGGAGCAGCGGGAACGGGATCTGACGCCACGCGGGCGGAAAAATATTGGCGGTACTAAGTTCGCCGGGTCAGCTAGTCTTGTATATATGTTTGTAAAATTCTAAATTACCTCATATTATCTGAACCACCGTACGGATTTCAATGATTCATGATCATGTCTCAAATAGAAGATATTTATTGCCCAAGTGTTCTTGGGTACGTGGGGACAGCATGCTGACAGGCATTTTGTAGGCACTCGATCGTGCGGCCCCGCTGCGACGGGCAGTCGCAGACGATACGGGCAGTAGATAGGACACGCGCATTGTAGTCGGGAGTTCGAATCAGTAAATTACTTTATACTAACGCCAAGTGCTTTTAATGGCTCCGGCCGATCAATTCCGACAAGCCTCACCATCAAGTGGCCGACAAACCCAACAGGTACATAAAATATGGACAAAAGCTATAAGTATATTGGGTTTTAAACGCCAAAATGTATGTGGTAAAAAAATCACTAAAATTTATGGATTATGGACACGATTACAAATAGGTATATATAAATATATATATATATACTAGCTGTCGCCCGCGGCTCCGCCCGCGTGGATGTCGGTTATCGCGAATCGGGGTATGAAAAATAGATGTTGGCCAATTCTCAGACCTACCCGATATATAAATTACGAAACGGGAATTAACGCGATCATGGTATAGGTACTTACATACCTTTGATTGCCTGACGTTTCGACCAGGTTACACCGGCCGTGGTCACAGGCTGACTGACCCGATATGCCCACAAAATTTCATGAGAATCGGTCGAGCCGTTTCGGAGGAGTTTGGCAACGAAAACTGTGACACGAGAATTTTATATATTAGATATGTCATAACTAAAAAGTATAAAAGAAAATAAATTATTAAAAAACAAAAAAGCCCGACTGATGCTAAAAAGATCGAAACAAGCTTTATAGCATGCGGTACCCACAAACAACCAGATGAAAATTAATGGGTACCGCCTGCTATAAAGCTTGTTTCGATATTTTTACATCAGTCGAGTTGTTTGTTTTTAATGTGCTCCATATGCAATGCGCAGCGCAGTAAACGCTTCTTGGGTGTCTTCTGAGAATAGCACGGGGTGCTACGGCAGTGGTTTGTAGGTCCTAGATAAGTGTACCGAGGTATACTATAACTATCCTAATCTATACTATTATATAATTGTAAAGTAGTCGTGTCTGTACATTGGAGATATTTAAAAAAAAATACTTGGAGTATGTTATATTAACGATACTGAACACGAAAATATATTTTTTGGAATTCTTGTCTGTTTGTCTGTTTGTCTGTTTGTCTGTTTGTTCGCGATGGACGCAGAAACTACTGGACGGATTTCGATGCGGTTTTTTTTATTAGAAAGGGCTTGCTCCAACTTAAAATCTTACGTTTGTTTGATCACAATCGGTTGAGTAGAACCAGAGATGTGAGCAATAATGTTGCTTTTTTACGTGAGATTATTTTTGTGGTATATTTTTTATAGCTTATCATATATAAGCAACTATGTAAATAAATAGACTTTATTATTACATACACAATTATGTATACAGATTCGTATTTAATCAATAAATTAAAATTTGAGATTTTATTATTTAGTTACAAAAATACAACTAGATGGCGATCACGCATTTTTAAACAAGGTATGGTTTCGTTCACAACAGAGGTATTTAAGAAAATATATTTTTTAATTCTATAATTTAGTTACATCAAGACAACTAGATGGCGATCACGCAGTTTTGAACAAGATATAGTTTCGTGCACAATAGAATATATAAGAGCTATCATTTCGATTCCTAAAAAATGTTTCGAATTTTCACAATTTTCACATCCTGAGTCTTCTTCTTCATCCTAGGCAATCCTAGCATTTATCTCAGTCACATCCGAAGCTTTTTACCATCGAGGCGAGGATCCGCTTTTACCAGTCTAACTGCGAATTTGGCTGAACCTTCGAAATTTCCAGTGAATCGACTGCCATATGACCTCCACAACCCAAAGGCGATATCGAAGCATTGCATCTGGACCAGTTGTTGGACTTTTGAGTGCTTCAACTACCCGTAACGACTGCCATAGCTGTTCGTATGGCAACTAAGACCGACGGCTTAACGTGATTTCCGAGGCACGACCAGACCAATGCAAATACCCATATTCATGCATACAAATATTTGCACTGAGCGGGAATCGAACACGCACCTCCTGCGTAGCAGCCGCGTTCAGTACCACTACGCCACAGAGGCGGTTGACCCTTAACATCCTGCGTAATTCATATGAAAGTTGTTAGACTGTGCTAACATTATAAATATAAAAGGGACCCTGTCTATCTGTCTGTTGCCTTTCACGCTTTAAACGCTGAACTGAACCGATGTTGATGAAATTTGATGCAGAATTGGATTAGAGTTTAAGAAAAGACATGGGCTAACCTTTATAGCCAATAAATAAAATGTTAACGAGTTAAACCGATTAAGGACTAAGGGAACAAAAAAGAGGCACTGAAAAAATGTAACTGGTATTACAGCTGTTTTGGTAGAATTAGGTGCATAGCCCGAGAAACCATATAAAAATTAATTACATCATAGTACTTCAGGCACATTAAACAATGTTGGCGCCGACTTCTAACAGTGTTTCTTGAAGTCGGTATAACTTTATTTTTATAATTTTATTTATTTTACCTTTATAGTGTCTAAGTATCTAGCCGATTCACCGTTGATCATTTGCTTGGTTTGTTATTTGTTTTTATAATCAGTTTAACATCATGATTTTAGAGGCAAATACTCAAATTATGTAAAAGCAATAGGAACAGCATCTTTGCCTACATTTTGAGGATTTCCATAGATTCCAAAATTCTTACTCTCTGGATTCCTTCATCTGATTCTGACTCCCTTGACCAGGTGCCACCCTTCTCTTTCCAACAAAAAAAATATCCGTTACGCAAATTATGGCCTTAACATATAACGGTTCTTCGCCTATTTAGTTCCCATAGTAGTAGAATTCTGACAAATCCTGCTACATGAGTTCATATTTTGTGGTAGTAGCAATAGGTCCCTATAACTCAATTCCTGCTGGCATACCTTTGCATAGATGGTAGAGACGTTTAAATTCGATAAACTACATCGAGGTAAGAACTATGTTCCACTTACTTCCATTTAGAAAATTTTCACCCTTTGCCACTCTTCTTCGTCCTAGCGCCAATCCCAGTCGCATCCGAAGCTTTAGATTTGAAGTCTAGGGTCAGCTTTTTACCAGTCTTACTACGGATTTGGCGAAACTGCGATATTTTCTGTGAAGCGACTGCCATCTGACCTCCACAACCCAAAGGTGATGTAGAAGCATTGCAGCTAGAGCAGTTGTTGGATTTTTGAGGGCCTCAACTACCCGTAACGACTGCAATAGATGTTTGTATGACAACCGGGACCGACGACGGTTTAACGCGCTCTCCGAGGCATGACCAGACCAATGCAAATACCCATAGTGGCGGGGATCGAACCCGCGCCTCCTGCGTAGCGGCCGCGTTTACACACTTTGCCACTGTTATGGCTTTACTGGGGAACATTCTCCCTACCAGAGCCACTGAGAAAACGTACTTAAGGCTGATAAATGTCACTGCACTAATTTACACAATGTATATTGATTAATACGCACGTGCTGTAAAGTGTTTTTATTAAGTTGTATTTTATCAATTGTTACAATACTGAAATTTTAATAGAAAGCGCCTAGACATTCTTTTTTGAAAATGAAACCACATGATTGCTACCACAAACAAAGTAGGCGCTTTTTCCTGTAATTTTGAAGTTTTATCTCAGGTTATTTCGTTTATTCATTCATTATTAGTACGTTACATTTTAGGCATACAAATACTATAAGTTACATAAATATTTTGTCACAGTTATACCAAAGACATAGAATATGTCCGCATCTGGATTTTTTTCAAAAAGGCATTCTGGTATTGCACAGCTCTGTAAGTAGGGCTACTCTATACCAAAAAACGCCAAGCTGGTGGGCAAGTCCAGAGCTAATGCTGTCGCCGTCCAGCGCCACGCGTGTACCTGTCCGGCACATAGAAGTGGATACATTCACGATCCGAAGGGTTATCCACTTTAAAATTTAAATGCAAATAATAGTACACGACGTGCGCTAACTCCCGCCTAAGTCGTAATGTATCAAGACCAACCACCCCTGATACGAAGATGGACGGGTAAATAAATGGATAGGATCTCGGCATCATTTACCGGACTTCTTCGATATGGGATCCTTCTGAAAGTATGCGCTATCCAACACCATAAAAATTACCAAATTCCGTTTATCATTCAACGAATTGCGAACTTCCTTTTGAGTGAAAATTCATCAATGAATAAATCCTGATGAAATAGATAGACCCATAAGAGCTTGGGGAAAGGTATAATGGAGTAAAAAAGAGAGACAACTGTATCTTTGTATTTTGACATTTCAAAATGCTGCAATGGAGTTTGTTGGTCCACTACTAAGCTCTCAATGCTCGACTCTGCGCTAAAATTTACGACACTACGCGATAAGCAACATCCACGCGGGCGAAGCCGCGGGCAACAGCTAGTAATATTATAAAAGCTACAGTTGGATTGATGGATGAATGTTTGTTACTCTTTCACGTAAAAACTAATGTATGGATTTTAATGAGACTTTACACTAATATAGCTTATACATCAGATTTACACATAGGCTACAATTTATAACGATAACCGGTATTATAGCGATAACCGACATCGGCGGAGCCGCGGGCTAAAGCTAGTACTCTACTCGACCGATTGCGATCAATGCGTCGGTAGTTTAGTGGTTAAGGAGTCGGCCTTGCGATCGAGAGGTCCCGGGTTCGAATCCTGGCCATTACACTACCGACGTGAACCCACTCCTAGCACAAGCAATTTAGCTTAGTTGGAGGGGTTAGAGGGAATATTAGTAATTTCGATAATCTCGGTTGCCAAGATTCTTTAAAAAAAAAAACAACAAACAAACGAGATTTCAGATCTGAGCAAGACTTTACTAGCAAACAAACTGCTTCAGAATCCGTTCACTAGTTTTCTTGTCTATAGCTATCAAACAGGTAAATACAGAAGAATAAAAAAAAAAACTTTTTTTTGTATTCAGTGTCTTTAATGTTAACTATATCGTAACCCAAATAATAGTTTTATCTACACTCAAATCGAAAAATTCGATTCTATACACACGCACTTTATAAACGCATATACATAACATTAAAAATAAAACTTATTATAGTATCGCCAATGATCGCCGACTATATCATAAAACTCATTATAGTACCGCTATCTTTTTTTATTCATTAAATTAGTCTATGGTTTTAGACTGAATATGAAGAAAAAACACTCACCCGCATGCGACGTTCGGAACTGTGAAAAAAATGGGGCACACCAGCGTAGTTTGAACATAATTTCTCACGTTTCCCATAAAAAAAATTGCCGATCGTGTTTTTGTATTCGGGATTCCAAAAAAGTTTATTAAAATCTTGTAAGTGATTAAAATATGATTGGAGAAGGAAGTAGTGACGGCGAGATTTTCACACCGCCAGAAATATCTGTACTAGACGCGGCATCGGCGTTAAAGTCTCCTGCCAGAAAAGCTGAAAAAATTGTACGACAAAATATACCAAGAATTATGAGTGAAAATAAAGTAGTGTATGAAACTGCATATAACTTTTATTAAAACACTCGAGTCAACCTATTATCGATAACTAAACGCTATTAGGTATAATCAGACTCTCTTGTTTTAATACCCCTTCTTATATGACAGTTGTATAAACTACGATTATAGTATATATTTTGGTACAAGTGTAAACTTGTGGTGATTACCGCTGAGGCGCTATTGAGACCCGAGCCGTCAGGTGAGGGTCTTAAGAGAGCTGAGCACGTGTATCATACGATGTTTTTCAACACTCTTGTGAATAAAATAATACTAAAATAAATATTTACCCTAGTAGTTTTCAGATAGTAACTTTCCATAAGGTTAAGGCCTTCAGGGTTATGAGAACCCCGGTGCCCCCATCTTGCCCCCGCTACTTCTGCTAGAGTTTCAGGCGGCTCCATATGTAACCCCTACGCTCGTGGATACCAGAGGTCGTTGAGCGACCTCCGATCTCTGAGTAACCTCCGCTGAAGGTGGCCAAAGCCGGGGCCGTCAAATAGCAACTATTTATTAAAAAAATAACCCCCTCCTTGTTTCAGTTTCATAATGTTCAACCAGTACAGGATACCTCGCGAGAACTTGCTCAACAGGACGGCTGACGTCACAGAGGACGGAGTCTACGAGTCTTCTTTCTCAGACCCGTCTAGAATATTGGGGGCGGCGCTAGAGAACTTATCAGCAGGTATTGTTAGACTTTTGTCAGACTTTTTAGAGTTTTATAGAATTTCATTATTTAATTTGCCGTTCAAAATTAATAAAACTGTTTTGTAAATACTAGTTATTTTTGGCATAATTTCGAAGCACCGTGTCACCACTTTAAACCATATATGCCCGCATTTTATTAATTTTCAAATAGTGAATGGGAATCTGCTGGATTTCTTGAATATTTATACTCTTGATCGATGGCACTTGATGGAACTTACTACATAATTGGAGTAAGGCATTTGCACTTTGTCACTGTATTTCATTTTTAACCTGACTGATTTCGCCCCACGGCATTCTCAAATGTCTATAAGATAGTTCTATGGACATTTTTTTTTACGTGCGGGAAATCTCCACCGATTCCCACCCCTCCGGAGCCGGAGGGGGGAGGTTATGTCGGACTCGAACCGACTAAACCGCAAGCCATCTCTGGGTCGTAGTGCTAGGCCGAAGGAGAGGTTGTCATGCGACATATCCCTCGCACCCCGGCTGACCCAGGGCCATCCCTCTCAGTGTGGCCCTCCTCGGTGAATGCGGTGCCAATTAAATTTTTCTTTCGGTTTATAGCCTACTGTCGAACTTTTTTCGATCATTTCGGCAACAGTCGGGTTTCCTTGTTTTGATTTTTTAGACAGCAGTCGGGATTTTTAATTACTCAATTTTTTAAATTGCAATTGACATTTGCCCAACTCTCGAACATGATGTTATATAGCCTAAAACCTTTCTCAATAAACGGACTATTTAATATTAAAAAAAAAATTCGAACCAGTAGTTTCTTAGATTAACGTATTACGTTAACACAAATTCTTCAGCTTTATAATATAGATGTAAATAATTGGGTATTTGACTGACTAGTCTAGTCTAGTAGACTAGTAGTTACTTTTTACTAAACATCAAAACGGTAAGTTAAAAGGAAAATTGTATGAAAAATTTATTTGTGACGTCATAATATTTAATAGTCAAATCATTAACAATTACAGGTTTGGTGGATGATTAAAAATAAATAAAAACGATAAAATAAGAACCGACGCAACTATTGTCACTTTTTTACCATTCTTAATTTAATAAGTTTAGCTAAATAATTTATTTTAACATTAGGAAAATACCCATTTGTAATTTCCAGGTCGTATCGGTATAATGCAAGAGAGTTGCCACTCGATGGCCAATGCGATAGCCATCGCGATCCGGTACGCGGCCACGCGCAAGCAATTCGGCAACAAAGACAACGAGATACCGCTCATTGAGTACCAGTTACATGTTAGTATGCAATACAATAATTATAAAATACTATTATGCTGAATTGAAATTTGCTTAGGATTAATTATACCTAGAATAGTAAAGTAGTAGCCTCCCAACATTGGGGGATCCCCCACGCCCAAACTCCCTCTCTGATGGGTTAATTGATTGACTGATACTATTTTTTTTATTTTTTTGTTTTTAAGGAGCTTTTGCCCACATGGGCACGTCAGCTCCATTGTTCCTTAATCTAAAATAACACAAATTATGGAATATTTACTTAGAGGGTTGTATGAAGCTTACTTTCTTCAAGCAGAACCGGACGGGATATCTGCCCTTTGGCGGGGCTATTTCACCCAGTTCCCCTATTCCTCCCCTTCGGAGGCCGAGAGGCGTCCTACCTGTTTCTTAGCAGAATCTTACGATCTATCCAACCTTCAGATGTATATGACCATTATCTCCACCCCTAGAGTATAGGTGCATTTTATTTTTTTCATAATCTGTTCAAGGTAAAAGCAATATCTACTTTTCTTTTACTCTTCTTTAATTGAAATCTTTATCTAAATCACAGTTTGCATTCAGGGTTAAATGCTGTAATACCCTGGCTGCGCCTTACAGGCTTACCAAAGCCAAAGTACACTGGAATATCCAGGCTACGTCTTCCAGGCTAACTCACGCCAAAGTACACTGGAATACCCTGGCTAAACCTTCCAGGCTCACTCACACCAAAGTACACTGGAATACCCTGGCTACGCTTTCCACGCTAACTCACGCCAAAGTACAAAGTGTTAATCGACTTAATGTTTATTTCAACATAAAGTAGATTTCAAGAGTTCACGATGACAAGTAACTTAAGAATGTGCGAAAAAGCATATAAAGATCCCATTGCTCCTTTTTTAAAATTTATTTCTTATATAGTAGTTTCAATGATTACAGCAATGGCGTCTATTCGGCTACGTGGCTGCGGCGGTGATGTTCAAACTGTACGTGGGGAATTTCAGCAAAGTATACCTGAACATAGTTGAGAAATCAAACGCGGGCATGAAAGTCGACAATCTAGTGAGTGCTAAATCTATTCAAACTTTGAAATTATTAAGGCAATTATAATTATATAAATTATATAATATAGCCCATGACAAAGTGCCCGCTTGATTTGATTATTTATGGATCAAGGCCGATAAATAATTAGGGC
Organism: Eilema caniola; assembly: GCA_949126895.1. Taxonomy (NCBI): domain Eukaryota; kingdom Metazoa; phylum Arthropoda; class Insecta; order Lepidoptera; family Erebidae; genus Eilema; species Eilema caniola. The sequence continues at coordinate 3,760,018 of OX421466.1, forward strand.
GAAATGTGGGTGTTTAGTAAACCTCTTTCTACCTTTACGGGGATTAACAGGCATAATTATATGTTTGTATTTATACTGTGGAGGAAATGTGTATGATGTTCTTCCAATATAATAGGTGGATCCTCTGACTCTCGTAATAATAAAGCCTCTCGTTGTAACCTCAGACAATAGAAGGACCAATGCCTTTCTTGACAGAGTACATACGTATATTAAAATCAATTAAAATAGGAAAAGTTTGAAACGATCAAGGCGGGGTTTGAACCCGCGATCTTTGCAGGGGCAATGCTTTGACCACTAAGCAACCAGACCTCGCCCTAACCAATTCGGATTTCTCCTTCTATATCTGTCTTTGAGGCGACAGTGGGGCGTGATTTTTAAACCTTTTTTCCTGTATTTTTTTTATTTCAGTCAAGTTCCATGTAGTGTTCTAATGTTAGTAAACATACAGAAAAAAGAAAAAAAAATAGAGCAATTATTAGCATGCTAAAAAATTCGAGATTTTACAACTCTAGAGAATTTCGAACTATCAAGACGTAGCTTAGTAGCTCAGCTGTGGTCAAAGCACTCACTTTTTCCAATCTAAACAGACTCATAATTATTTTAACATTTAGCCCTCATTTTATATACTAGTGTAAACAAGATGTTTGTTATCATTCCAGAGCGAGACAGTGTCAGAGATCCACGCTATAGTGTCGTGCAGCAAGCCGCTGCTGTCGTGGACAGTACTGGCCGCCGCGCAGCAGTGTCGGGAAGCCTGCGGGGGACACGGCTATCTCAAGGTTAGCTCTTTGTGTATACTGTATAGTTATTGTGTGGTATACTAATTGACTGACCGCTGCCCGAAGAGATGTCTTGTAAAGGGCCCCCCCTGCGCTTGAACTCCGATGTCCTTTCAGCTGTGTGGGGGTCACTACCCTATTTTACGCACAGTGAAAATGATTTATATAATTATAACCCGACACACTACCCTGAGAACTAACGCTCGTGTTTTACGGCCGCACCCGAAGCGACGCGATTTCAAGTTAAAGTAGATTATTTAGATATATATATAATATATAAGTATACGTACTGCGCCCGCAGTCATTTCTGTGGACTGGCCTACCCGGTCACAGCCCGCCCCGCGCCCCTCGCGCCTATTCCCGGTGCGATCGGTATCAAACAGTTATCATAGTGTCAATTTTATAAGTGTGTGATAGACTACCGCTGATTTTATAGTCGATAGAGACATAAAAAACGGAATTTTTTGGGCATTGTTTCGCTAGCAAAATCGACTAGAAGTAGATATTAATTTGGCAATTTTTTTATCAACCCTATACATTATTCCGTTCATCTAATAATTATTCCAATATATTATAATAAATAGTGAAAAGTAGTCAGTAGGTGTCGATCTCGATTTCGACGAAAATAATCAATGTTTGATATCGCCTTTGTGTTGTGGAGGTCAGTAACAGTCGCTTATCGAAGTTCGTCCAAATCCGCAGTTATATTGGTAAAGCGGACCGCAGACTCCAAGCTGAAAGCTTCAGATGAGACCGGGATTAATGCTAGGAGAAAGAAGAAAAAGTATTAATGCTCTTTGAAAAGAATGGAAACCCATTAGGTGATCAAAAAACCACAGCCCGTAATATTGTTACGAGCGTGGTGGTCGGTTTAAATAGAAAATGCGAGAACAACCGTTGAAGACAGATTTTATTCAGCTGCACTTAGATTATGCACACAAATGACAGCAAAGCGCGTAGAAATTCAAACTCTTCCTTACACAATACAGTCACTTGTATAATCGCACTGTATCGCTTCGCACACTTTATCGCAATGATCGCTTCGAATACTAGTCGTAGACTGACTGAGCGGAGGCTGCTAGCTCGCCTTATACAGGGTGTAATCGTTAAGTGTGTCCAGGCGATTATTCCGTAACTATTGCAGATATCAAAAAACTGTAAACTGATATCGAAAGTACGTTACCTAATGAGTAAAATGACATCAATAACTTTAAAAAAATCAAACAAGTAATATGTAACATTTAGACATTAAAAACTCCCATACATTTAGTATAAATACACCCTGTATATCCGGCGCGGCCGAGTAGCGAAATTTCTCGAAAAGACAGCAACGTTCTGAAATGTTCTATCGGGTCTTGTGTCTCTTTCTGACCTGACGTCTCGTTCTATTCATTCGATGCCTTCTAGAACAGTGACGACGACAAAGCATACTGTCTGTTTCTATAGTGCCGTCTCGCTCACTCCTATGGGAATTTGGCCATACATTGAAGTTGTCAAGCACCCGGCGTAGCAATATTACACAATTTCATACACGCTAGTAAGGAACAAATTCTGATAAACAACGACATACAACAAACTTAAGGAAAATGCTCTTTTTTTTTCTTTTGTGGCAGTCGACGCCCACTTGAAAAATTCAGTCTCTATATTAAAAATTATCAACTGTTACTGACGGCTTCACCCGTTACAATTACTGAATCCTGGTTTCGCGACACACATGATCCTATATCCTGTATAAAATATATTTATCTGCTTATCCAGACTGTAATTTAAATATTATTCAATAATTTTATCGTAGTCTACTGCTGAAAATAGGTCTCGCTCAATGTGTGCCATAGTACCCGATCCTTCGCCTGCCACCTTTTCGCTGTCGTCGTCGTCCATACATCTTAATCATGAATATTTTGTCTATCTAGTGCGCGAATCTAGGCGACATCCGAAGCAACCACGAAGTCACAGTGACGTATGAAGGCGACAATAACGTCCTTTCACAACAGACCGGCAACTGGTTACTCAGGCAGTTCCAACTAGCCAGAAGAGGTACAGTGGACTCGCCACTGAATACTGTCACCTTCTTGAAGAACTGGGAGCGGTGTTACGCGGCAAGGTTTAAGTGTAGCAAAACGGAGGAGTTGAAGACTAGGGAATGTGAGTATTAAATTCTATATTCACGCCTTTTTAAATCGGAGTGGACAGGCAGAGGAAGGATTAATTACAGTATAGGAAGCTTGTGCATTATGTAAGGATAGTGTGAAATGGCGAGGTATTGTCTCTGCCAACCCCGGAGGGAAATAGGCATGAGTGTATGTATGGATTGGCAATTGGCAGACGTGTATTAATACCTACATTGGTGGTCTGATGTTTTTATTTTCTAAGTTAACCATACCCCATTTTTTTTTTACGTGCGGGAAATCCCCACCGATACCCACCTCTCCGGAGCCGGAGGGGCAAGTTATGTCGGACTCGAACCGACTAAACCGCACGCCGTCTCTGGGTCGTAGTGCTAGGCCGAAGGTGAGGTTGTCATGCGACATATCCCTCGCACCCCGGCTGACCCAGGGCCATCCCTCTCGGTCTGGCCCTCCTCGGGAACCATACCCCTAGCCTTTTTTTTTACGTACGGGAAATCCCTACGGATACCCCCCTCCGGAGCTCCTTAATAAGGAGGTTATGTCGGACTCGAACCGACTAAACTGCACGTCGTCTGTGGGTCGATGTGCTAGGCTGAAGGTGAGGTTGTCTCGCGACAAACCCCTTGCACCCCGGCTGACTCAGGGACCGTACCCCTAGCACGAACAACTTTAGTAATCGTATCGTAAACGTATTGAGACCATGGAGCATTACGATTGGCTGACTGCCAATGACCTTGAGAACCTTTGTGTAAGTGAAGCCGGCCAATCACAATGCTGCGTTCTCTCAATAAGTTTACGATACGATTACGATAGTTGTTCGTGCTAGGGGTACAGTGCCCATATCATCAATAACATTCGAATTCGTAACGCAAACGTATCTACAGAATGGAGCATTGCGATTGGTTCACAGTAGGCAGGCGGCCAATCGCATTGCTCCATTTTCGGGATACGTGTACGTTACGAATTCGAATATTATTCGTGCTCGGGGCACTGAACACTAAATAACTCACGAGGTATATCAACATCCACGTATAGCTTATGTATTTTTCAGTTCTACGTAATTCCTAATACCCCTATTGCCGTCAACTGGTCATTTTTTCTCACAATACTACTCCGGCACATTTTACTCGTTCACGGTTTTTTTTTATACAACTTAGGTGGCTGACAAGCACACGGTCCACCTGATGAAAAGTGTTTACCGTGCCCTATGGACGTGTGCAACTCCAGGAGATTCACACTTGTGCTGATGACCCTGTAATCACAAAGAGTTTCTGTGCCGTCAGTGTAGAAAACAAAGCAGCAATAGCCTTTGGTCACTGACAGCACAAAACCTCTCCAGTGAGCTCTGGCTACCCTACTCACCGCCGGGAACACAACACGAGGTTATTATGGCCGCGGTTTTTTGTAGGGCGGAGGTACCTCCCCAGTTGGACTGTTCAATTGGACAGAAATACCGTCGTGTCCTACCTCCTATGAAAAAATACTCGAATATTCATACACAGCGGTTGTACTCACTGGCATTGCGTTACTAGGGCTTGGCTCATCGATATTAAAGTTTAAAAGATCTTAATACCTCTTTCTACCCATAATTTTGCAGCTCCACTAAGTTGAACAAATAATCGTTTTTATTTATTAACACATGTTTTATAAATCTCTTCCAGTCATAACAACAACCTACAAATGGTTACTATGCTACCTATTAAAACAAACTGACGAAAAATATGAATCAGAGATAGCGAAAGGCCTGTCGAAATTCGAAGCAAGAGCCAGGTCCCAGGTGTACAGGTGGAAGGAGCTCACGAAGACATATGCAGAGTACTGCACTCTCATATTCTCTCTAGAGAACCTGGATAAGATGGAGGATTCTCTGAAGCCTGTGCTAATGAAGCTATTCTGTTTGTATGGACTGTGGTCGTTAGATCAACATTTGGTCGAATTGTATCAAGGAGGTTATGCGCATGTAAGTTTTATTTAATTTTAGTCTCTCTCTTAAGACTTGGCCTTCAGCTTACCATCAGGCAAGGTAAAGTCAAATTGACGTGTCCTATATAAAAAAAAAAAAAACTGTAGAATATAATTCTTAGGTGTAGAGGGCGTTACGATGATTTTAGCAGATGGGGTTGTGCTAATTTCTAGTGCATGCTTTCCTCTCAGGGTTTACAGGTCAAGTGGCAGTCGCTCCTGGGACTACTGACATACCAATAAAAAATAATTGTATCCTGGAAGCAACTGTGAACTCGCTATGAAGATGAATTACATAATATCATCTAGACTGAAACCATGAGGATAATTGTATTTTTAATATACATTTATTTAGTATTCAAATTCAAAAAATCATTTAATGCATAAAAATTATTGATATGTTTGGAATTGTCATTATTTCCTCCCCTACCGTTCAGTGCATGACACGGCAACTACAGAAAAACACTGCCAGAAAACTCGATCACAATTTCACTTACAGATTATTTCAAATACACATTAAGCAGGTATTAAAATCGCAATTCCTCTGACAAAAACTTCGCAAGTCCTTTCATCATGGCAAATGCCTTGATTGTACTAGGAACAACTCTAAAATGATGCTTAACAAATAATTATGCCTCATTCCAGGGCGAATCACTAGCCCGGTTGCTCCGCGAGGCAGTCCTAGAGCTGTGTGACGAATTAAAGCACGAGGCAGTATCCGTGGCAGATGCACTCGCACCCACGGACTTTGTGCTCAACTCCGTAATCGGGAAGAGCGACGGGAATGTAAGTATATTGTGAGCTATTGTCACTCTTCTCTAGACTGTTAGAGTATGTGTACAACATTAAAAGTACTTAACCAAAGCACAGAATAGATAACAGACTACAGGTAAACAATTTTAAGTAGACTTCTTATAAAATCACATATTAAACAAATAAACTAGGCTAACTATACCTCGGTCAAGATAAAAATCCGATGGTTATTCGCACCCGGCTCAAAGTTGGTAGGATTTTTTAAAACACTATCATAAACGTACTCAAGAAAGTCCTCATTGATCCAATACCTGTATTTTTTCTTGCTAAACGGCTCTTAACTCGGTTTCAACTACTCTATAAATATATCGAGAACTGCATTATAAATTAGAGAGACCTGTTTACAAAACCGAAGAAAGCTAATCTTAGCTAGACGTTCGTTATCTTTCCCAAATCAAACGCTGGATACTGTAAATCTAGTTCTCTAATTATTAGCGATATTACAATATGTTGTATTTTTATTACAGCTATACCAGAACCTCCAAAAAGCATTCTTCAGTCAACCCGGCGCGTTCGAGCGGGCACGCTGGTGGCGCGATGTAGCCAATATCCCTCAATGCAAGCTTTAGACTACACTTTTTGACTACCTCTAGCTGACCACCAATGACACTAGATAATTTAGAAACATTGTTAAAAAATTTACGTGAATCCAGTAGCCGCAACACGGCAAAACGAGCACCTCAAGTCTCCTCGACCAATGACAGCAGAACAGTCTGTGACATGATCGAAACTACTCGTTTCATTGGTCAGACTTAAGTACCGTTTTACAAGGGTAGTTAAATAAAATGGTAATTGTTAAAACTTGCAATAAAAAAATAAAATAAAGGGGTTTGTATATCACCGTTGTGTAAGTGAAAATTATTATGTAAAATTGTCTATTGTTTTTGAAAATGGAATTCGTAACTATTTGATATTAGAATGATGATAAATTTTAAATAGCGCCAAAAAAATCCAGATTTAAAAAATGATTTTCAAGTCTGTATTTGTTGTTATAATTATACTTATTGAAATTTTAGTTGAAATGCAGGCACCAGAGTATTGCCTCAACGATGCATTTATATTGCATTTATCGTACACATAATTATATTATTTTCTTAGACGGAGGGCAAGAAATCATAATAGAAATTGGTACCGTCCTAATGGCAAAATAAGTTGGCTATACTGACCGTTCTTAATTTGATTTTAACCTTTGTAAATTGATCTATTTGCACGTGTAAAAACTGATATATAAAAATGGACGGCATTAAAAATAAGCAGCAGCTTACAATTATCGCATCGTCTACATTGATTACTAGATCTTTATACGGGTAATTACCCTGGAATAACTAGGGGATGCAATAGATTTTCCATGGGTAAACCCAACATTATACATAATATGTACACTACTATTTATAATATATTCCACCTAGCGAAAGGAGTCACAATGCGCGGTTCAAAATTCTATGGCATTTATATTATTTTATTTTTAATAATTTTCTTCAATTTACACTTTTCAAGATCGTATAAAAATATGATTGCTTGCAGGACAAGTTCACAATTCAAATTAAAAATATAATTATGTAGTAAATGCTTGGGAACGTTGCAGTAAGTACTTCGAAATGTACATTTAATGGTTTCTTTGGGGTCTAAATATAAAATAAATATAAATAGATGTAATTGTTTCATTCAAATTAAATTGTATGATTATTTTATTTGATGCGACCATTTTGTTTTTATATATGGGTGAGACAAGCAGATTTACTTTAATATGTAGTACTACTGTCATTGAATTTCGTTTTAATTATATTAAATATGTGATCATTTCAATCAATCAATCAATAAGCCCACTATAGTCCCCCGCTGGACTTTATCTGATTTTCAACATGAATGTGATTTTTAGTTAATTTCTAAAGAAATAAATATGTAATGAAATCTTAAAGCAGTAGGAAAAATCGCGAATGTCCAAAATGTGTTCATCATGTCTAGAGTTTTTCCAAGTACATTTTTGGACATTCACTTTTCTGTACTAAATCGATATAAATATACAATATACGTCTGTGAAATAATGTTACCTCTTAAAAAAGTATTAATATTTTAAACACTGCCCAATGCTTTTAGTTGTGTATTTTAAACCAATATTGCTTGTTCACTGTGTGTGTGCACGCTAAATTGGCGACTTGGTATATTCATTTACGTATTTCAATTAACATTACCCTACTTATAAATTTAAACTAAATATCCTGCTGACTAAGACTTTTATCAGGGACCTTGGGGATGAAGTCCCTGGGAATCCCGCTGGTCCCAATCCCTACAGTACGGTACCTTTCTACCCCGTCTGTTTAGAGGGGCGCGAACAGAATAATTCCCCCCACCATCAAAGGCCTGATTACAGAAATAAATTAGGATAGAACGACCATACGCAGTGTTCACCTGCATGTCGCGATCGATAAGAAATACCTCTTGAATGAAATTTTGAAGCATTTAACTATGCTAACTTTTCAAATCGACTACGATCTCTTCTTCTTTCGCGGGCTCTTTTCCGCATGTGGTCCCTTGTAGTTGGGCCTTTTTGCGTGATTGTGTGATTTTTTGTATCCACTGCCCTACTCCAACCATCCAAGCTCCTTCCAAAAAGCGGCCAGGCTGCCGGGTCTGCTGCAGGAAAAAGTGAATCGCTCAGGTTCATCATAGTTGGTATGAGTGAGTGTCGGTAGATGGCTCCCACCGTCGCCCTAAAGACGGTGGTATAGGAGAATTTGGATAGCTTTAGGCGTAGCTCGGTGGCTCAGAGGTCAGAGCATTCCCCCTGTAAGGGTAAGATCGCGGGTTCGAGTCCCGCCTGAGCGATTCACTTTTTCCTATCTTAATCGATAAGAAATACCTCTTATGTTTCAAATTTACTTCTTCATTTTTATTCTACAGTTTGAAGTATCACAATATCGCATAATCACGGTATTTTAACGATGTTACCACAAGCTAGTCTTAACAGTACTGAGTAATCGTTCGGAAGTTCCTGTCTCATAGGACAGGAATTAACTAAAAAGTTGCCACCCTTTGCCCGCTAATATGGACGTTCTATCCTAATTTATTTCTGTGAGCCTGATACTGCTAGGGCAATGGACAACTGTACCCCTCACGCTCAGGCCCGCTCATAGAGGTCAAATATCTTTCAGTGTCCTCAGCAGGAAGCGATCATAAATTCTAACATTAATTTTAACATACTGTACTAATTACTGTTTCATATAACCTAATGAATATACCAAATCCCCTCTTCTGATCCAAAATTTAAGACAACAATTATTTTATTTTTAATCACAATCGTATATAATATTGGTTTATACATTTTATTTTTTTTAGTATACTTAATAATTATTTTACTATCGAATATTATTTTTAATAATTTTGAGCTATTTATTTTTTAATAATGTACACAGTTTGGCACTGGAAACTTTACTGTATCATACTTCAAATAAGGAACGAATATTATTATAATTTATTTACTAACGATGAGATCGTTATTCAAAGTCCGAGGTTCGTTCCCCGGCTCGGGCATAATGTTGTTATTAGATTTTTCTAAGATAAACCATTTCCTTTTATCTTTACTAGAAGTAGTGGGATCTTTACCAGTGGCTTGTTGAATTGGCGTTTCTGTGACGTCATCGTGGGTTGGTACTGTTGGTCCTATAGTTACCGGCATATATTGTCCCCAAACACGTCACAAAATGTACTCTATACGTACGCCGTATTCGTATTTTGGCTATGTATCGAGGATACACGGCGTCCTGCGCCGGCGGAGTTCAAATTCACCACTCATAGATTTTATCAAACCAATCCGCGTGAGCCAAAGCCTCGGTTCTCTGGCGACTTGGGGTTAAGGTATATGCCAGAAAGTATACCTTGAATAGGTTCTGTAACTTCCAATGCATATTGGAGTGATATAGGTTCAGGTATTTTCCAAGTTTCTTATATTAGTTATAAAAATAATATTTTTTGAAATAAAACCGCATTTTAACGGATGCTATTGCGATTTATTTGTTATTATTATTATGTTTAAAATCAAAAACAACAAAAAAATTGCTAAAAAGTGGTTTTATTTCAATGAGTGATATTCGCGTAAACTTTAGGAAACATATTTTTAATAGTTTAATACAAGCATCGCTTCTTTCAACACTTTATTTAAAAAAAAATATTATAGAAAATAATTTATTGACTATACTAGTGCATAATTTTTAGCGCTAACATGATTTGCAACGTTGTTATTGGCAGAACCCAAAAAGGATAAAAATAAAAAATGTATGTAGGTATGTCCGTCCTTATGTTCCCCCGTCACAAAAAAGGTCAAGCTTGAGCTGTTCTATTACGGTGTCGCCATCCTTCAGTTTACAGAATTGTTGTTTGGACTATACGGTAGAAATTTAAAAAACTATTTCAGTCTATTGTGACATTAGATTTGTCTCCTCTCTAGCGGACCAAGACACTCTTTGAATTTTGGATCTGATCACTGAACTTTTAAAAGCCCATTGTTAATAATAATTTTATTTCCTGCTGGCCGATGGTGTACCCATGGAGACTAGAACTATAAGGGGGGCAATCTCATATGGGAGAAAAGTTGAAAGTATCCAGCTGTATGCGCTAAATAACAGTTCAAAAACCTTCCACAATGGCGCTGGTGGAGGCACAGGGTTTGGTATGAATGTACCAATTGTAGATGAATTGGAGTGAAGTATGGAGAGTTAAAAATTTAATATCATTGTCGACTAAAGTAGTTAATTATTGAGAATTTCAACAACTTACGTTGTACAAAATATTGTAGTAAATATAACCTTCAAGGAAATATGCGTTTAGAGTAATTTTATTTCGCAAACTTTTAAAAGTACGGTTATTGACTTAACTTAGCAGAAGTTTTTCTGTCCTTTATTTTTCAAGCCTACTCTAACAATATTTGGCGCTTCTTTTAAAAGTTACCCTATGTACCAATGTGGCGCCACCCTAATTTAATACATTTTGACGGACACTTTTTCATATACTAGATTGTACTCCTTAAAGTTCTAGCTCCATGGGTGTACCCAAAAATCGTGTTGCCAATTCCATCACACGATGTACAACGAGGAACTTTTTACCCAGTAACCCATGAAAATTTCCCTAAAATGCTCCTTTTATAATTTTAATGAAACCTGTTTTCGTTGAGAAACAAACATCCTTTTAATATATGTAGCAATCTCGTGTCCTTTATCTAAGTAGAGTAAATCTTATATATATTATCGAAGATTATGAATTCATATTAGCGGCCATTTTAGTCGTTTTAACATACTTAGACGTGTTTTACGAACTGTATCACTCCCTAGAAGTGCCTTCCTATGTGTAATATACCTTCGTGATGTTATAGATGTAAGCTATTGATGTATGGGACCGTTGATAAAATGTGAATTATAAATGGAGTAACAAATTATATTTGGATTTTATTTTTATACCCTTAAACTGTATGCAAACTAACAAGGTTTTACGGTTTAATTTACATGCGGGAATTTCCCACGGATAGCCCCGCCTCCGGAGCCGGAGGTGGAGTTTATGTCGGACTCGAAGCGACTAAACCGCACGCCGTCTGTGAGTCGTTGTGCTAGGCCGAAGGTGAGGTTGTCAGACGACATATCCCTCGCACTCCGGCTGACAGACTCTCTGTCTGGCCTTCCTCGGGAAAGGGGATGTATCTTCACGGTACAATAATATGGTATAAGTTTATACCTGACCTACTACTGCTTATATACTTGGAGTTAGACCTTAGGCCATGACCCACCTGCTAACGTGTGCTGCGTGCCTACACACATCTACACCGGAGGAACTCATGAGTGCGTCCGAGAACGCTATCAAGGTCACTGCAGGTTGGGTAAACAAAATCTGACTAAAGATATGCATCTACACACCAGAAGATGAATATAACCGCTGTGTATGAATATTCGAGTATTTTTTCATAGGAGGTAGGACACGATGGTATTTCTGTCTAATTGAGCAGTCCGACTGGGGAAGTACCTCCGCTCTACAGAATACTGCGGCCATAATGACCTCGTGTTGTGTTCCCGGCGGTGAGTAGGGTAGCCAGAGCACACTGGAGAGCTTTTGTGCTGTCAGTGGGAAGACAAAAGGCTACTCCTGCTTGTCTTCTACACTGACGGCACAGAAACTCTGCCTTTACAGGGTCGGCAGTACGAGTGTAACTCCCCCTGGTGTTGCACACGACCATAGGCCATGGTAATCACTTTCCATTAGGTGGGCCGTGTGCTTACGTGTTGTATAAAAAAGACTTTACTACTATGAAATGTATATACTCTGAAATTAAATGGCATTTCATATACTAAGTGAATGAAATTATGTTATGAAATCTTTTCATTTCAATTTGGATTGCATTTGATATCTATTAATGTAGTCTAAAACGCAATAGTATTTTTTGCAGTCCAAGTGGTTTACCTGACATAAATATTACAGAATTGGGGCCCGAAGTCAACCTCGATGTAATAGCTGGTAATGATAAATAAAATATCATAATATTGGAACATTCATTTTATTGAAAACACGTAGAACAGTTTAAATTGCGTACGTATAAGTACAGAACTTATGTGTAAACACTAGACTTGTGTGTGAGAAACTTTTCAAATGTGCGACACGTAAGTGTGACTACCATTGTAGTGTAGTGATTACAAAGACAATATTCTTAGTTAGAACACAGATATTAAAAAATATTGACTTCAATGAAAACGGTACATAATTTGTTTTCAAAAAAATAACATCCCCTTAATAAATTATATTATGTTAGTATTTATTATTATTCAGTCTATGTATGTTGTATGATTATGAAATAAATATGCAGTATGTATTTTTTACAGCAAGTAATTGTATTTTAAACAAAATGAAATACAATTATCTATTTTCAAATTGTAAATGTTTAGATTTTATAGTTTTGTATGCGGAATCTATTAACACAACTGCTAATACTTTATTTCTGACACGAAGTATTTTCCTACAGTCTCAGGTTTTCGTAGAGAATCTAGACTCTCGAGTCTCTTCAACCAATGAAATTGCAGAAAAATCTTGCAATAGAATTAAAACGACTTACTTCATTGGTTACCGACTGCAGACTGTAGATACTGTATTAACCAATGAAATGAGTCGCCAACGTAGTATGAAGTTACTCCATTCCATGAATGTAAAGTACATAGTATCTATTTTTTGGATGAGTTGCAATAATTAACCATTCAAAGAGTCTTGAGTAAAACTCCAACTCCTTCATTAAATGCATAATTTTAAATTGAAAACCAATATACCGATGTTAAAAAAAATATTTTTATTATTCTTAAACTTATGAGTATGTTAGTGAACCCTCATCTCGTTGATTTATATTATATTATTTAAAATCATATAAAAGTTAATTTTAGTTCTACAACCATAATAAGTACATACCAACCTCCTCCAGTCTTCTTGAGCCGACTTAAAAAATTATTCGAGTGAAATGAAGGCACTTTCTAAATGTGTGATTGTGAAATGACAAGTAGATCAAATAGATAAGGATATATCTAATACTATTCCCAAATATGTAAAAATTTTCACACAAAACTCAAACAATGGCCGCGCAGGTTGCAAATCGAAATATTTTTATGTGGCAATTTTTGATATTAAAGTTTCAGTAGAATGCAACACTGTTACTTGTTAATGAGTTTTATAGACGACTGTTCCAGAAAAAATATCAACTTGCCAATATCGATGATGCCTATCGATAAACAGAACTCAAAGAAATGAATAAGAAAATATTCTAGATAATTCTTTATAGTGCTGTATAGAGTAATTAGCACATGGGTTCTAGAATGCTGATAATAATATTAAGATACTTGTAATAGTAGTTTATGATACTGTTGCATAATAAGGGTTCTTATAACACGAGTGTGTTTTAAAAAAACGAGCCGTAGGCGAGTTTTTTTATATTATCACACGAGTGTTATAAGACCAAGTTATGTACAGTGTCATACACTACTTTATCTACTCTCATACTATAATACATAAACCAATTTATTTTAAAAACAAAACCAAACTTTGTTTAATATAAATGTAAAAAAAAAAGTTGACGCCAAGACAAGGCCGCAAACATCGATTGCGCATGCGCGTTTCTTTTTATTTTCTTGCGAATTGGCCGTTTTTTTTTAAAGTAGAGGTTCAGTCCAGATGAGGATTGTATAGGTGTATCGTTATGATTAAAAAGTTATTTTATGATATAGGTGTCCATACAAGACCTGTATCGTAATAAAACTTTTTTTTTTGGCCTGTGCGTAATGTTTGTCATAAGAGTTTTGATTTCAATTTTATAATCTTTGTATTATAGTATCAGAGTAGATAAATATACATAGAAAACCCGTAACCGATGCAAATATACATTTGCACTGAGCGGACATCGAAATCACGACTGCGTAACCGTCAGCCCTCTACCACTCGGGCACAGAGGTAGCCAACAAAAAAACAAAAATGATGATTTCTTTACTACATAGGAAAGAATTTCAATTTGCAACCTGCGACAAACAAAAATGAATCGATACCTAGACTTATTAAACATTACTTTAAAACATCTGAAACTTTCAAAAACGTACACCGAGACATTGAATTTATAATCGTGTATTTAAAAATAGAAGATTTAAAATCATCAAAATTACTTATATACCTAGCAAAACAAACTTCCTTCAATTACTTTCACTTTGAAATAAGACCATTTTTAACGGATTCTATGGCGGATTCCTTGACGTTATTATTTACGCTATAGTCCGATTTTTTAAATTCAGATAGTAAATTGACAACCGCAAATGTCAAATCGTTAATTTTTTTTTAATTTTTTGGCTTGGTTACAAGACCTTTAACCCATATCTTTATTCAATATTCAATAGTAAGTCTGTAATTGTATCTCCAACACGTAACTTAACTTTACTCAAATTAGATTTCATATATTGAGTATAGATACATAATTACATGACTGACTGACTGAATGTATGGCTCGGTAATGTCTGCTAAACGACGATAACCCAGTGGCTAAAACATCGAACTGTCGATTGAAACGCCGCGGGTTCTAGCCTCGGTCATTACACTATCGAAGCAAGCCGATCGCCGTCGGAATTTCGCTCTTTTTTCCGCCGTGCCAATCGTGCCATATATAAAGTAGAGGACTCTGCACACTAATTCACGACCAATCACTATATCAAAATGTGATACAAACGTACAAGAACACTAGTGAATACTTCTAAAACGTATTAGTAATTCTGTGAATAAACGATTAGTTCTGTGGGCTTAATCGGTGGACTACTATGGCTCGCAGTAACCACTATCTAAAGATAACTGATGGTGCCGACACGTAGATATAACAGCAGGAACAAAGTATCATGACTTTTCGTCACATAAACATTAGCTACATTATTACGTACATTAGTACGCGCCACGAAATAAGTCCCTTGACCGCGGCGTGGCTGTCGCAACATGTAATGTTGCCAGTATCGTCTTTTCATTTTACCAGATCTTTTATTGTTGTGTAGTGATAGTGATACAGAATCTGATTATCTATGTGGCACTTAAAATAGCGACAGCAACTCATAATTACTGATGAAAAATTTTAAATACCAACCTCATTATTTCCCCAAAAGACACCAAAAAAACACGTACTTTTCATTTTGAGTACTTACATGTTGTGACGTGATGGGGATCTTAGATTAATATAATTCCCACATGTACAACGTAAAAAATATGCTGGCAACTCTGTCATGGCCCCAACCAATGAAATCTAGTTGCCAATAAAAGAAAAACCAACCAATCAACAAATGGTATGGCAGCGATGTCATTTTTAGTTCCGCGTTTTGTCGCAGGACTTATTTTGTGGCGATGATGACATGTAAAAATTCAACAATGCTAGCATTTTGTTAGAACACTAATTCTTAATAAAATTTATAGTTACATGTAAGTAACTTGTTCTGATTTACAAGTTCAACTGATAATATATTAGTGCTCGTTGCCATTAGGTGGTTTGGTCAACAAATTGGTTTTCGAAACAGTTTTAGTAATAAACAATTGCTGTTCTAAATGACTTACGATGGTTAATAAGCAGGTAAACTCGATAAAGAAATGTTAGTAATATTATTGGTTAATAAACAATTTTATGAATACTATTTTTAGCTAAATAGCTTTCAAAAGAATAACAATTGGGTATTTTCCTGTAGTTAAAATAAATTATTTAGCTGAACTTATTAAATTAAGAATTGTAAAAAGAGTGAAAACAGTTGTGTCGGTTCTTATTTTATAGTTCTTATTTATTTTTAATCATCCACTCAACCATTAATAGTAAATGATTTGACTATAAAAAATTATGACGTCACAATTTTTTTTCATACAATATTCCTTTTAACTTACCGTTTTGACGTTTAGTAAAAAGTAACTAATTTGACTAGTCAGTCAAATACCCAATTCTAAAATTAAATTCATTAATTCATTGAAATCCAAAAATATAATCGATCGATTAATTCATTCAAATCCAAAAATAATATCGATTGATACCCGCATTGAAATACATAGATGGTTGTTACTTTTTCACTGCTAACTCATTTTCTCTCACTTGCTTTACTCATTTTAATCATGTGAGATGATCCATATAGGTTTTATTCAAATTAAGAAGATATCAGCCATTAGTAATTTCTGTTACTACATAAAATACTAGCATTGCCACTCTAAAATATATGATCTGGTGGTCTTCAGAGCAATATGTGTTCATTGACTACTCCTAATGTGTATCTAAACCCAAGAATAGGTATTATCCCTCACGAGCAGCTCTATATCATATACATATGCTCTGTGGACCAACACATCCCAAGGATGCCCGATGTCTCGTGCCTGTTTCGGGCAAATAATAATACGGGGCTAATTTAGTAAATTATTTTTTTACAAAAGTCGTGCTATAAATACATAAGCACGTGGCAACGGACGGCCTACTCAGTTCTAAAAACAATACTAATTCAACAATCAACACGAAAATGAAATTTTACTATTTTTATTCACCTTTTTTTGTAGAAATCAACTGAACACACAAAAACACTGACATTCAATAGTAATGTTGGATTTGTATGAATCAAACAAATATTACTATACATTCACACAACCGCAATAATATCAAATTATATTATAAGAACTTTACACAAAAAATAAATTGAATCAATCTTCATTAAGACAGTGGTATCTCAGAACGAAAATTTCAACTCATACCGAAAAACACAACCAAAGAAAATCACAACTATGTAATAGGGGATTTTACGCAAAGGTAGGAAGGTAGGCTTAAAAGGCGCCACTAGCATATACAGTCAACTGAGTGAATAAAATTTGACCTAAAGGTCTTAGTAACCGGGTCATAAAATCTCAATAAATAGTGAACAAACCTTGTCTAGTCATCTGTCATTTACTTGACATTAGGAAAAATGGCGGCTATTTGCGCTTTGAAATTAGAACAACCTGTCAAAAAACTGTTTACCCTAGTGCTGCACTCTGGCGCCAAAACATTGCAGTATTATCCCCTATTGAAAACGATCATATGAGTTCATCTTCTGAAATCTAGCTATTATCACTATCAGAGACCGTAGAACTGGTCATTCGAATAACAGGATTCTGATTGGAGTCACTAGAATCACATTCCACCATCAGAATCTCATCAGGAGTATCATTTCTGTCTGAATTACTTTCAGTGTACGTCTCTGTTGGTGACTTGTCTTCAATAACAGCTTTAAGATAAGATTCCCTGTCCATAATAGTCGTGTCACGGGCTAACGCGAGTACATCTAAAGACATCATGGATTTTGACTTCTCAGTTTTACTTATCGGTGGATTAACATGTTCGTAAACAACATCCTTGCTTGCAGATTTTGTTCTTGTGAGATTGGTTTCAGCTTTCCAAGTATCACTTGGTGGCTGACTATATTTACCAGAGTTAGTACTAGTTGAAGGAGCGCTTGAGTTTCTCGGGCTGCTTGCTGTGAATTTAGATCTTTTCTGTTGGTTGGTTTCTTTCATCATCAATAGCTGGTCTAGTTTGTTTATCGTTTCATTCAGTTCCAAAGCCCATGCTTCATCTGTTTCCACGTCTTTTTCTATCGGTTTAGAAGCCAGTTCTCTGACCCGCATTCGTAGCTCTTGAAGACTAGATTCTTCATCCTTTTCATGCTCAGCTTTAGCTGTATCCTCATCGTGTATTGCGTCCCTTTCTGCACCCACACCAGGTTCTCTTGGTCCTACAGGTATAGTATCTTTACCTGGTGGGTATTCCCCACGCCTTCTATGAATGTCTTCTGATATGTTCTCCAGGGCTTTCAGAGAATTCGAGTACCGGAATTTAGCGTCGGCGATAAGACGTTGCAGTTTTTCAATCTTTTCGTTTTGTGTCTGCATTTGCTCATCGCAAAGTTTCTTCTCCTCGAAGTACACACGGGATTTAATTATGTTACGTTTCAAGCTCTCTTCTAATTGTGTCACCTGAAAGGCACAGTTTACATTAAAGTTTAGAATAAATAATTTATTAGTAAGTATGACAGCATTGGTGGAACTCGATGCAGTTATAAAACTGTCAAATTTTCTGTATAATAGTTGTAAATGAATTCTAATATAAGTTGCGTTCACCTTTACAAGGCCGATATCAATGTCAAGTCTGTTCTGGGTAAAAGTCCCGAGTCAGGCAATGCGCTAGCGGGTTTGAAAAATTGGGGAATATTCACGATTGATAGATGTATAATAAATTGCCTACCTTCTTCTCTGCGGCGATGTAAGCCATAGCCTTTTTCTGATGTTCCCTTCCACTCTCAGCCTTGCGCTTTTCAGCATCCATGACCTAAAGTTTAAAAATGGTTTCTATTAACACACATGGCTTAAATATTGGAGTGTCAGAAAGAAGTATACCGTATCTATGGGACCCTGAGTGTATGTATGAAGCCCCGTCAAGACCTTTGTATATCTAAGCCTATCACACTTGCAAACCTGCCGCAATCAGGCGACTGACGAGGCTCTGGCGTATTTTTCCTCTCGGGTTTGAGAAGTCTAACGTTGATTGCTTCTATCAAACCCGTGTGCAAATCTTGGGAGGGGGGCGAACGGACCCCAGATACTGGCTAGGATAGCAAGAAATTTGTCACATTAAAAATTCAAAACATCCATGGTTTATTTTCGTACCTTGATAATGGCATGGTTGAGCACTTCCTGCCAGTTGCTGTCGAACTGCCACTCGTCCTGCTTGCTCACGAACCTCTGCTCGGCGAGCGTCACAGTCTCTTTAGCTGCCGCGTGGAGCTCTGCAATCGAAACAGCGTAATTACTTTTAAGCTCCTGCGTGTATTGTCATTCGGGAATTACGATAACATGAGCAAAGGTGCCTAAACCTGTACCATGATCAGAGGTAGGATAGGTTCAGTTGTACGTAATTATAATAATAATAATAAATATTCCACAACATTTCACACAACGCTATCTAGATCCATGGTAAGCATAGCTTAACTAGCTTGAGTTTTTGAATCTAGAATGCGGATAGACATACTTAGATCCTTTTTTCATTTTTGTAAATACATACATATTATACATAGAAACACCCAGACCAATGCAAATATACCTATAAATGCATACAAATATTTGCACTGAGCGAGGATCGATCCCGCGCCTCCCGCGTTCACTACCGCCACGCCACAGAGGCTGCTTTTTCAAGGACAAGGCTGCTGTAACGTTACCTATGAGCAATTGTATACGCACATACATAGGGTTGTCAACCGAACTTTATAATAAAGTATTGTACTTTATTTTCGTTAATTGTACTCTATATTTTATGAGAACAATAAAGTACGCGAAAATACTTTATTTTTCGCATGATTAGTTTTTTGGTATTACTCTTAAAGTATTTTTGTCGTTAAACGGAATTTACCGATAAAAGCCCCTAGAGGCGGAATAAGAATTGTGAAGGTAGTGCCACATAATTTGCATTTTGCATTCAATTCGTTGCTAGGATCACCAATTATCCAATCAGCATATTCGATTTCCCACGTTTTATTATATTTCTGCAAACGTTCATTTTTCTGTTTTTCCGCTGTTACATCTCTAATAATAATAATATTATGCAAGGGTTGTGCTGATTTGAAAAGCTTATATCACGCAAGTCCTTTCTCTGTGTTTCGTGCATGCTACAAGATTTTCAAATCAGCACATCCCTTGCATAAAATTATTATTATGATTTTAGTACAACAGATCCTTTAAAGAAGCTTATTAACAATTATATTTTCGATTTTTTTAGTTTTAGTAATATCATGTTAAGACTAAACAAATGAGCCTTAACTCGATAGGTTTATCTTGTTTAGTTTAGAAGTTCCTATGGCCAGCTTCAGACCCTGAATGCCATGTAATACCAGAGAGTTTGTTAAGACAAACCAAATGATCTCAAAACCGATAGGTTTGTATTATTTATTATGGGAACAGCTATGGCCACCTTCCTACTCCATCATCAGACCAGCTCCATTGCACCATATTAAATTTGATCAAAATTGGTTGAGGATATCTGCTTTAAAATCGAGTAGCAAGATTCCACCCGAACAAATTACATACATACATACAGTGAAAGTTAAATAAAAGCTTGTAATAATAAAAATCGGAATACTCTATTTCTTCTAAAAAAAGTTGGCAACCCTAGATGTAGACGCTGGCAAAACCCGTTTGTTAATGGTTTTATACTCGCCATCTTTAGAGATTGTTTAAATGTTTAGCTATACACTCGCTATTTACATATCTAATCCACTAATTAGTGGGTTATGTTTGGATTATCAGATTTTTCTGGCCCAAAACTAGGTTTCCTGTTTGGGTTATAAAGACGCAAGCTCCATAGGTAGATCCTATTTTAGGTCAAAGCTGGTTAGCTAACACAAGTGCCCATCACGTTTGTATTGGTGTGCGTTTGTCTTACGTTTTATTGACATTATTATATCAAATTGAAAGATAATTAGATAGCTGACAGAATACAAATCGTGTCATCAATGCGTAACACACAGTGACACCTACAATGTGGCGTTCTTACGTTCTTCTTCGAAGATAGTCTATAGATAGATATATCTTTCTTTCACAATTTCAATCAATCAATTTACAACCCAATGCTTGAATTCTTGGAGTCTATTTGAAGGATAGAATTCGTAATGAGGTCATCCGACAAAGAACTAAAAATACCAACATAGTTCGCAGAATAAGTCAAGCGTCGGTAGCTTAGTGGTTAAGGAGTCGGCCTTACGATCGAGAGGTCCCGGGTTCGAATCCTGGCCATTGCACTACCGACGTGAACCCACTCCTAGCACAAGCAATTTAGCTTAGTTGGAGGGGTTAGAGGGAATATTAGTAATTGTAATATTAGTAATTGTAATATTAGTAATAGGTTGGACGCTTTTTCCTAAGATACAGACAGAATTTCTGCCTAGTTTAGGACAATGAGTCCTATGACCCTGCTTTTGTTGTACTGGTTTTTTCTTTTCTTTATAAGTTTTAATTGTAAGACAACTCTGTATGCCATTTTAAAACCGCTTATATCAAATAAATAAAAATTTTTTTTATTTATTTGGTATAAGCGGTAATTCTTTAACAAAAAAAAACGTATGCGGAAGTGGCAGTGGACTGGCCACATCTGTCGAAGGACCAACAGCCGTTGGAGCAAATGTGTCCTAGAATGGAGACCGCGAGAAGGCAAACAGATGGTGGGCCCGGTCAGATGGACTGTCTACCCGAAAAAGGTGGCTGCGATTGACTGGAGGCAGGAAATCGGGAGCAATAAGCTTGTCCAATTCAAACAGTAGACGATTGTAATCTAAATATTTCCAGGCCCGCGAAAAATTTTATTACCAGGATTGGTGCTCAGAATATGTAAAGGTGGTCACAGTAGGTAATAAAAACTATGTAAAAACGACACAAGGTACCTAAAATAGTATTAGCCGGTAGGTCTAACACACTGATAAGCGACTTCCTGTCCTGTCCGTCACATCTGCCACACATGTTAGTTTTCAATGTATCTACCTAACATGTTAATATTATACTTCACTGATATTCAACTAGTTCTAATCGTATGCGGTATCGCGATTCGCGACGCGCTCATGTATCATACATAATACAGGATTGTATTTGCATAAACAGATTTGATTTAACGACTTTTTTTATAGTAGCTAAAAAACCCGGATAAGCATAGAAAACATCCAAGTATCAGTTTTGGTATCAGCTCATAATGACAACTTCCTAAATTGACAACCGGACGCAAAACGAAAACGCCTAAAGATCTTTAAGAAGTGGACGTGGACGTTGAAAAACGTCAGTTTTATTTTTGAATTCATTGAGGTAGGCCACTGACAGTATAAATTTCGTTTTGTGTGGTATTCAATTCGTTGCAATTTCCACCATCTTGATTTTGTGGGTGAATTTTTGTTTACTGAATAAGTAATTCATTTATTTGTAGTTTAACATGAGAAATGTTAATTCAAAAGTTGTTTGGAATAAAATTTCCTACATTTTAGATTCCATATTTTTTTCTTAATATCGATATTCTTTAATTTATACCCGAAAAAAGGGGGTGAATTTATGTTACTTGAAATTATTATACGCATAAATATTTACATTCATCGGGTATCTAACCGAACATTTGACTGCTACAGCAGAACAGTAACAGTCGAATGTCCTACGATTACGCCACAGAAGTCGTGTGTTCATCCAATGAATTATTTATCTCTATTAGGTATTCACAGCAATTTTTCAGTGTCATGATTAACTGAAGCGGCTACAAAACGTGGGTACTTCGAGAAATAATGGCCACTTCACTCTCAGGTAGTGATGACGCGTCAACTTTAAAATTCAGGTCAACGAGATACAATGTAAAGCAGAAACTATGAATACTGGCACTTTTATGTTAGGAATAAAGTATTTATCTATACATCTATACATACCTACATATAAATAAAATTGGAGTGTCTGTTTGTAATATTGAAATAACTGTGTTCTACTACATGCATGTGAATATTATACGGTACATACACCAAAATAACATTTTTTACAATTTTTGACTGCCTGTCTGTTTGTTCGGCTAATCTCTAAAATGGCTGGACCGATTTTGACGAAACTTTTATTGGCAGGTAGCTGAGGTAATGAGTAACTGAGGCTACTTTTAACACTAAGCGATAACCGACATCCACGCGGGCGGAGCCGCGGGCAACAGCTATCATACATATATTTACACACGCCTTTTCCCCTCTGGGGTAGGCAGATAAAACAGTCCGCTGGAAGCTTCTGTCTTTGCACAGTTCTCGAGTTCTCTCTACTGTGATTAAATCTTTCATGCAAGCCCATCGAGTTTCTAGTTTTTCAAACTTTTATAAATCTTCTAGTATCCAAAAAAATCGTAAATAACCGCCTGTTCTCGCAGAACTAACCTTCGTAAAGAAAAACTTTGCTTTATCCATACCAGAAAATCCATTTTATCCTTTATCTGAGATTATATCTTTTAAACAGCGCCAGGTTGCAACAAAAGGTTGTTGCATTTTGGAGCCCAGGGTTCGCTCGCCTACAACTTCATTACTGTATTAATTGGTTTGTTTTGACTCATACTATATGCTTGTACCTTTTAACCTCGTGAAGAAAGCCTGAGGTTGAACCTGGTCATTTAATCAGCAGATGTACCGACTGTTGAGGCTGGCTTAGATCCCGAAGATCTAGATAAGCCTCATTCACTCAACGCGCTACGCTACTTAATATAATGTAGTTACGAGTATCGACCCATAATTTTGGTTCAGTTACATTTTCAAAACAATAGAATTCAAAAAAAACAGTACCTACAGTTAAGCATTATGCCAATTATTTCTAATTCACACTCGCTCTCCCACTGATTAACGAATTGAGCACACAATATCACCGGTCTACCGGCGAGTGCTGCGTTACGGCTTACGGCAGAGCGGCCGGGCGTGTTCGTTAGCACAATTAGTAATAGATACGTTAGATACAGAGATATCTGTGCCGTGCCAGATACTAGTTGGAATATTTGTTAAATTTCCATGTCCAGAACCCTAATTCAGCTGCAAAAAGAAAATGCCATTTAATTTTAGATTTTTACCATTATTCTGATAGTCTAAAATAAATTGCATCTTGTAGAGTGAATGAAAAATATGTAATGAAATCTTTTTCATTTTACTTTCGACTATAAATCTATAACAATTATATTTAAAACTTAAATACATTTTTTGCAATGGCAGTGATATGACAGTGGTTTGCCATGACATAAAATTAGGTAGCAGAAAGAATGTTCATAGTCCCTTCGGGCTTCACGTTACTGCAGCTGACAATGAGCGGGTTTATCAGACTGGACCGACTAAATTTGACAGATTTTCATCACATCTGCTTGTGTTCTCAAGAAAACAGATACAGACAATAAAATATCCATGTGAAATCGACAGGCCTTCGCCGCGAACATTGCCACGCATTAGAGGCTCCGAAATCTTGTTAGTCATCAAAACTCTTCACTTCCTGAAAGCCGCCACGTAGGAGCGTTTTCACATTGTCCGATTTCCCGATTGCCCGAGTCAAATGTATGACTTATGTATCTCTCATTTCACATTATCCGGCCTGATATCGGTTATCGGAGCCAACACCAATGTTTTGGCCCAATATCGGAACACAAAGATACTAAAACAGCGACTGCAAGCAATTTTCGACCTCAATGACATTTTCTAAGTTACGTGTCTTTTTGCGTTAATGACTGATGAACTGAAAAAAAAACACGACACCATGTCATGTCAATTAGGGCGCATTTCATCCCTAGCATCCCTAACTAGTCTGTGCTTTCGAGTAAATGGCCGTATCGGGTCGATTTTATCGGATAAATGTGGAAACAGCGCAAGGTGTCGGCTATCGGATGTCGGCTATCGGCGTCCGACACCGATATCGGATATCGGATGAATGTGAAAACGCTCTTAGGCCTGTTTCTGCTCATGACTTGAGTAGGTAAGCAGAGGTGTCTTACTTGCTGGTGGGGTTGGCTTTGACCGCGAAGGCCTTGTGGTGCACCCTCATACATTATAGGACAATGTTTGTCACTTTTGTTCAAACAAAAATGCCATAAGCCATGTTGTATCCCTGAATCACGATTTATACCTACTTTTGAGGACAGATCGTATTGTTGTCATAGTCTATTCACACAACCTCGATTTATCTGGGGAAAGATTGAGATAACTTTGACTTTAACTTTGACACATATTAACAGGTTCTCTGGCAGATTAAGTATACATTTTTTCCTCATATAAGTCGAGATTCAGGTGAGTGACATTCTAAAATATGGGCCTTAGAGTCTTTAGAACATCATGAGACCTTTATTTCGGTACTTGCAATATTGACCTTTCTAAAACGGTTTTATTAAAAAAGGTCGCGTCCCAGCGGCAGGGACGCGCGGATATCCGCAACCCGGGTATATATAAATCTGTCCTTTTCACCCCGTTTCTACCGGATATTCTTATTTTGGAGGCCGATGTTTTCATCGTTGGCCGGTCATGAATAAGCTCATATAATTTCCCTTGTATAAAGAAGACAAATTTTTCGATTAAAAAGATTTTTTCCCTCAATGTCTTGGCACCGCGAGAGAAACGAGGTCCTGGTGCGTGTGCTTTGGGTTGATATAATCTATTATCGCTGGATTTGAGTGCCTCCGCCGATAACACATTTAAACAACACATATGTATTGTGCATAAAGAGTACATTTTGTGACGTCCAGTTAGTATCCAGTTTGTCCAAATAAAATGTAGCTCATGTTTATGAATAAATTGAATAGGCAAGACCAGAGAGTTGACTTTTCACAACAAGCTAAAACAATGGCACGTACACCTAAACGCCTACCTACAGAGTCAGGTCAAATACCCGCGCTATAACGACAAACGTAATGACTGTATTGTGTGAACCGTAATAGTAATGGTGGAATTGTTTACATGCAAAAAATGTTGAGAATTTAACGAAATACCGTACCTACAATTAGATTTGTAATATTTACTTAATAATATAGGTGCTGCCCAATTGTTGGTGGCAGCCGAAGGTAAGGGATCTAAATCGAGGTTGGCTGAAGTCAGTCTTCTTTACGGCCAAAGTACACAAGCTATTTTATTATAGGCTCTCGGCGGTTTTACGACCGTATGTTCCAATAAACCTCAATACGCCCTCCCTATCCAGAACAAGACTGAGGTGTCACCCTTACTCAGCGTGCAAATAATGCTGTTACAATAAACCGTTTAGTACTTTTCCTTTCTTTGTGTGGAGTTCAAGCGAACTGTGAAAAAGCTAGTTAAGGGCAACCATCTTATAATTAATAGCATCTGGAATAGCTGCGTTTACTATTTGAAATTCAGCTAGACTGACGTCCACTAGTACAACTAGCATCGAAAAAAATAAAATAAAGTATGAAAACTAATGTTGTGAAACAGCCTAAAAGTGTTATTTTTAGAGTTTGTTTTTAATTAATGTTCTTATATTTCTTTCTTTTAAATTTCTGCGTTCGTTCGCGTTCGCTCATCTGCGAATTATATGAAACATGATCACAGCATTTAAACGATAGCTGTGGGGCGGTATTCAGGGCGTCAAGGAGAGGTAGAGGGTCAGAAACTGTAATAAAACATTAACTACAAAATTAATTATTATATTTTAAAAGGGTTATAAATGGAGAGTTATTTCTCAAAAAACCTAAACAACACAACAGTCAACAAAAAAAAACTGCCAATATTGGGCTCCAAATAACCCTAAATTAAAACATCAAATTCAAAAAAATTAAACATAGCCCCAAAGTCATGGGATAGGGCTGCCATATCTGCTCTAGGCATAATTGGACCATATTGTTTTCGAAGATGAGAGAGAATTTGCGTTAATTGTAAACAGTGATCGTTATTGTCACATAATAAGGCTTCCAGGCTGTAACAATTTAACTGTTTTAACTCTAGGACTTGGTTGTAACAAGATGGTGCCACTAGCCAGTAGCCACACATCAAACCAGTCAATGGAAGCTGTGGTTGAATTATTCCTCTGTAAGTCATTTCTCGAAAGGGAACCATTGAATGGCCTCCCAGGCGTTCAGATTTTGAGTCCTTTGGACTATTACAACTTTGACCCATTTGAAACGAAATATCACTACAGAAATTGTGGCAATCATCACAAGAGCCACGTGTTAAGGCGTTATCGACAATTTACGTACACGGTTTGATTGCCTGCAACGCGAGGGACTACATCTAAATAACATTATTTTTAAGAAATAACTTTTCATTTATTTTCTTTTAAAATATAATAACTAAGCGCCCCCCCCCCCCCTTTCCTCCTTCCCCTCCCTCACCTGGACGCCCCGTACAACAAAATAAACGGACGCGAAAAGTAGCATGTGTGCTTTAGCCCTTATCTATTTATAGTATTTTTTGTGGCTTGCTCAACTTCGCTGGTATGCAAAGTGTCTGCATATTTTCATTGATTGCTACAATATTTAAATATAAATATGCACGAAGTTTAGTGATATAATATGAAATGATTTCGAGTTACCTACAGGAAATTGCATAATTATACCTTTTGTTTTCTTTATGGTAAGCAATTGCCGGGTACTATGAATGCTTGCAACATTAGAGAGATTATTTGCACGATACAATTACAGAGGCGAAGCGGTAGGGAAGGGAAACTGAACTGATGATTTCCAACATCAGGCTTTTATAAAATTAACAAGGAACCTTGAAATATTTTAATATACAACGTCTTAAATATTAAAAAATATAAAGCTTTTTTCACTAAGCCGACTAAACGTTCACGGCCCAAACTCATTACGCTAAGATTAAAATTCAGGAACCTTTTATCCTCCCTTTATCTACAGATTTGTTATTTGTATTTGTTCAGTTACTATTCACGAGCAATAAAAAAAAATGGAAATAGCCATTCCTCTATATTCCCCTGCCTTAACATGAGCTTACGTCAAATTTTCATTACATATCAATTACCACCGAATTTCGATCAACGGCAATGAAATAAAAAACAACCCATAAATAGAAAGGCCTTCGAGTCCAATTAAAAAATTCACGTGAATGTGCATCTATTGAGGCCTTCACAGCTAATCAATGTGTTCTTGACCTTCGGAGATACAATGTAAAATTCAGGACCATGACCGAATGCCCTTGGGAACTCACAGGAAGTGGTTCTGATAAAGAGTTGGACGAGCCGTTTGACTTGAATTTTAAATGATAAAGTTTGTTTGAATGTTTGTTGCACTTTCACGCAAAAACGGCTGAAGAAATCTGGATGAAATTTGGCACAAAAATTATGGTGTAGAATGCATACGAATATTATAAATGCGAAAGTAACTCTCTGTCTGTCTGTATGTTACGCTTTCACGCCTAAACCACTGAACCGATCTTGATGAAATTTAGTACAGAGGTATATTAGAGCTTGAGAACGGACATAGGCTACCTTTTATTGCGAAAAAGGGAGTTTAAGGGGTGGAATAGGGCAAGGGTATGTAAGTTTGACAATTTTGAAGATATCTTGATGAATTTATTGAAATTTTGAAGCATTTACTGTGCTAACTTTTCAAATCGATTAAGATAGGAAAACTTTTCAACCTCATATCCTGATGAAATTAGTATAGAGATGGATTAGAGGATGGAAATGGACATGGGCTACCCCTTATCGCGAAAAAAGGGATAGAAGGGGAGGGGTGAAGGGGAATAGGGCTATGGGATTAAAGTTTCTCATTTTTCATTAGCACAAAAAAGGGGGTGAATATGGCATAAATAGTAAGAATTTCTTTTAAGATGTCCTCATGAAATTTGGTACAAAAGTGAATTAAAGCTTCGGAACGGTCATAGTCGAGTCGCGAAACAAATATAGAAGCTAGTGGAGAGGCGATTAGAGATTGTTATAGGGACGAGTGGATAGGCGTGTAAAGATCGAAAGTCGAGTAGAGTAGACTACAGGGGCGAGTAGATATGCGACTAGAGAGCCGAGTGGAGGGGCGAGTATAGAATCAAAAATAATGCAGTAAAGGGTTGAGTAGAGAGGCGAATAGGGAGGCAAGTGTAAATGTAGTGGCGAGTAGAGATCGAATAGAGAGTTGAGTAGAGGTGCGAGTAGATAGGCGAGTGGGGAGAGTCAAGTAGAGAGGCGAAAAGAGAATCGAATGGATGGGCAAGTAGATGGCCAATGGAAAGGCGAGTATAGAGAAAAGTACAAAGTCGAGTAGAGAGGGGAACAGAGAAGTCAGTAGAGAGTCGAGTATAAATTCAAGTATAGAGGCGAGTAGAAAGTCGAGTAGAGAGTCGAATATAGAGGCGAGTAGAAAGTCGAGAACAGAGGTGAGTACATAGTCGAGGACAAAGTTGAGTAGCGAGGCGAATCTAATGCTCAATAGCGTCGGATCAACACTAAGCGATAACCGACCTCCACGCGGGCGGAGCCGCGGGCAACAGCTAGTAGGATATAAGCTACTTTATCCTAGGAATAAGTTACTGTGGGTCGCAGGTAATAAACGTTATTCAAATTTCCCGCAGGGGATTCGAGGGCAAATGTATTTTATAATTTACGTTTTATTTGATGGTGGAGGTTGCAATAATATGTAGCTAAAACATCCTCCGAGCCTTTTAAATTCTAAGTTTGTTGGGGTTGTCTACTCATTACCGAACTTGGTTTTCTTTCCCTGAAGTGAGCCATGCCATTAGACCTCCAGAACATATTGGCGATATCAGAGTTCTGTTATTGAATCGTTTTTTTCGGACTATCTAGGGCTCTAACTACCCGTGACGAATGCCACAAATGTTCTTGTGTGACACCAGTTACCATCTATTGTCCCATTTCTCTGCGTACTCACGACGGGTTTAACAGGCGTGAATGTTAATGAAAATATATTGACGATATTGTTTATTAGTATAGGTCTGTATAGGTCGAAACTTCCATTATGGTTATTACGGAAATTTGGATTGCAGATACCGAAACCCAACCAACAAAATTACAAGTCACGACAGTCATTTTGGCAGGGAACAAGGAAAGGGCGGGACAAAATTGATGATCGTTAATTACTCTACCTAGAATATTATGCGAACAGGAGTGTACGATGGGAATAGTTGTGGAGAAGAAAAGTAGGAAGTTGTGTTGTAATTAAAATATGTATGTCGCCGCCAACTAGCTTAATTAGACTTTTTTTTATGTACGACACGTCAATTTGACTTCACCTCGCCTGATGGTAAGCTGAGACAAAGTCTCAGAAAAGAGGGTCACCATTACATACACGTACCATGTTAACAATGGTGGCACTCAGCTTGACGGCCTCGTCAGATGCTTTTTCACGCCCCGCTTAAAGGACCCGGGACTGTAGGAAGAAGGAAACACGTGAGCTGGCAAGGAGTTCCAGGTCTTAATGGTGCGACAAAGAAAGGAGTCACCAAACCGCTGGTTGACCTTAAATTAACTGTCTAGGCTGTCAACTAAACGGCGCCATTCAATGAACGGCCTAAATATTATTCGGCCGTAACGTTTATTACAACATTTATTAACCTGGCTGGCTAATGCTTAGGCCAATCGTAAGATAGGGCGCACCAGTAAATCGCGGAAGGGGTTGACAGAGGTGTATTTACAGAAAATTAGTGATAGGTTTATTGTGATAGCTGTGCAATCCAACTTGGTTAAGGTTAGGTTAGAAGGCTAATGCGGGAGCCGAGCCTTATATGCTGCTCCGTTTAAAAAATATACTCTGTATAAAAACTTTTGTAACTTTGTAAGTATGTGTATATCACTGGACTCTTCCTAAACGGCTGAGTCAAATAGTTTCGAATCAAACCAGGCATTATTCGAAATAAACACTGCGACATTGGCTCATGTTAAGGTCAAGCTATGTACAATATGAGATTACAAAAACAAAATTGGCCGGATCTTTTCTAGCGAGTTCCGTATTTCTTATTGTCTGAGTCTGGCATCGCAGCCAAATAAGTTGATACAACACAATGTACCTACAGATTGTACAGTAGGTACAGTCACGGCGGCGCCAGAAAGAAAGAAAGAAATGCATTAAGTTTTTATATGTACAGTCGGCCTCAGAAGTGGCTGAACAT
This sequence comes from Eilema caniola, assembly GCA_949126895.1. Classification (NCBI taxonomy): domain Eukaryota; kingdom Metazoa; phylum Arthropoda; class Insecta; order Lepidoptera; family Erebidae; genus Eilema; species Eilema caniola. Next base: position 3,790,825 of record OX421466.1, read on the forward strand.
TTTTTACAAACGATATTTCATAATACAATCATGTTAACGGGAATTAACGCGATCATGGCATTGGTACATAGTGTTAGACTGAAATTAAACTACTGACACAGTAAAGTAATTATATTGAAAAATACAGGGGAGCGACCACACGTCACACTCCAGTACTCTCCCGAATAGTTGTGTTTATCGATCATTTGACTCAATCGATAGCCCTGCGCATAGGGTTGGGAAATATCGCCGTCGAAATATCGTTTACAATAGGTACATATTCTTGATTTGCCTGACGTTTCGACCAGTTACACCCACCGTCATTGATTTATATAGAGCCAGTATGAGACCACAGCGCGTCGTGGTCTCATACAGGCTCTATCTTTCTATCATGGAATGCGACAGTTTAAAAGTTGGAATTTTTATTTAAAGCAAATAATTTAATCGTCGATGTATAATTGACAATTACCCGGATAATTAGCTGGCCACAAATGACAAGCGAGTAAAACTTACGCAATGAGTCAATGGCATTGACATTGAAGAAACAATGAATAAATAAATAAATTGATGTCTCCACTGCAGTCGTGTCGTGACCGATAAGGCGTTGCGTGATTGCTGATTGTCCAGCCAGACACGACGGCTACGGCTTGTTCGAAAGTTTATTATTAGGCTTATTGTATGTGGAGAGGATGGACGTAAGAAGACTGATGAAACCGATTTATGAAACGACAGAGAATGGACAACCCGGTCGGGGTCGACCTAGACATACGTATGTCAATCAGATCAAGGGCATTTACAGAAAGGACATGTCAACCGGCGAATGTATGAAAACATTTACACAATTATGAAAGTAGAAGCGAAAGATGTATTTTATCGGAGGTAGGACACGCCGGTATTTCCGTCCAATTGAGCAGTCCGACTGGGGAAGTACTTCCGCCCTGCAGAATACGGGTAACACATCGGACTGGGTGATGTCACCGGAGATCGACCAATCTATCGTGGTTGTCGCAGCGCTATGCTCGATGCTGTATAATTAGAGAATTGCACAACAGGTGAACAATGATTTTTGGAAAATTTATAGGTGAAAAGCCGTCGAAACCGGTGGGCTTGACTGAAATGTTTGATGACAGTAAAAAGGTTTAGGTTCAGAATGTCCCTTTCCCAAAATGTCCCTCGGTTTCAAAAAGTCCCTTTCCCGGAATGTCCCTTTCCCGAAACGTCCGTTTTCCTGAATATCCCATTCCCGAAACGTCCCTTTCCCAGAATGTACTTTTCCCGAAACGTATCTTTCCCATAAGGTCCCTTCTTTTATATGAAAATGAAAATGGTCACACTCATATAAAAAGTTTCACTAACGCCGCGGGAGCGAGCGAAGCGAGCTCGTGGACACCGCGCGCCTCTACTCTGATAGATCTAGGTTAGAAGGGTATATGGCGGAAGTCTCGCAGAGACCAAAGGGACATACTGGTAATGGGACGTTTCGGGAAAGGGACATTTCGGGAAAGGGACTATTTGATACCAAGGGACATTTTGGGAAAGAGACATTCTGAACCTGAACGAGTAAAAAATGCTCGGGAAGTGGGTAAGGACAGAAAAATAAATGGTGGGTTATTGTCCCAACCCATTTGGACCTATTTCAGCAAATTTCAACTAGACCCGTTCAGTCCTGCCGTTTGTAGGCGACTGAAAAAATTTAAAAAATAAAATTTCAGCCATGAAGCTCTTCATCAGCTCTTAGTTTATGAATGTCTAAGTGTCTACCCACATAGGTTTGTGGTTCGACTTGTCATTAAACACATTTCGTTAACAGTCAGCATAGATAATAATAAGATACCAGACAGTTTCGTATTAAGTGTGACACCTGCAGCTAAACGACGCGACGCTTATGATACCACTTGACATTTAACACCGAGTAATTGACACAGTTCAGAGACTGCAGTACACAGCTCAACTTATGACAGTAGCACTTAAAATTGCACAGAGTATGTCCGGTTTAGAGGAGGCTAGAGGTATCACTTACCGTCTGTTGAAGTCACAACAAAACAGATGTAAAGCACAAACCTTTCACGCTCCTACTTTAGTCGACCTTCAACCTTGCCGGTCGATAGTCGTCAAAATAGACATAAAATACCAAATTGCGACGACTGACGTGTTTCGATTGAATGCTATTTCTGTTTACGGTAATCACATAACTAAATGTCTAGCGTTACATCATCCATGAGGGAAAAAAATAGCACGCGCGTTTTTCATACTACTTAATGCACATCAGCCCCTCTAGAGAAGTGGCAATTCGTTACCCGGCGTTTATGGAATAGAATGACGAATGTATAGGATTTGACGTATTTGACAGTCGTTAACGCATGTCATAAACTTCAAATCTCATACATTTGTCGTTCTATTCTACCACTTGTGTAGAGGGGCAGACTTCTATTTGAGTAATCAAATTAAGAGGTTGCTTCTAAATATTTTCGGCGTCCAATGTTCAAAAAACCCACGTCACGTTGTCCTCAAACTTCGGAGAATTTTCATTTTCGGAATTTGACATTTTGAGATAGAATAGACGTTTAGAATGATGTTGTTCCCGGAAGTTTACACTTTAGGAAATTATCGTTTGCAGCCTTAGGAGTAGAACAGGAGATAAATCCATCTGCAAAGGGTTAAAATTCCCCACTTACCACTAGCTCGTTGGAACTGTACAGCAGCCTTCTGACACTCCTGCCTGGCCGACACCGCTACCGCCACAGCGTCATAGTACGGCCTGGACTTGTCCACGCACGTGCCCAGACGTTTCGTCCACGCCTGCAGCCGACGAGACGTCTCGTTCAGCAGCAGGTGGAATGTTTTCATAGACTCCTAGAATAGAGGGTTAGAGTTAATTTTGAATATGCATCTGATTGATTTTGAAAGTGTTAAATTTTCTGCCATTATCCAAGCAGTGACCCTGGTCCATGAATGCTTAGGTTACCTAGAAGTGTCAATTGTCAACAGGTTCCACGGAATGGGGCCTTTCTGGCTTGGAACCGCAGTTACTACAATATACAATAAATCTCACGTCTAATACCTACGGAAAAATGCGTATTGACTAAAACGAGATCTATTCTGGTCTTCCAGATCAACGCGTGGAAAGTTTTATTGATAAAGTAGCTCGAAAAGTAAAGAAAAACATTTCAATATAATAAAACGTTGTAATATCATTCAACAATAACATTCTCGCCTGTATTACGTCACGTTGCTAACCTAACATGTATGTGATGCGCGGGGCCGCTGTAATTGACCTAATCTATGCGCCACTTGCGCTCGCTCCGACCTCGCGCTATCGCTGTTGAGGCACCATCTCTTCTTATTTCAGGCGGTGATTTCGTAAAAGCATAAAACATATACCTATAGCTGTCACAGGACGTTTAGAAGATGCAAAAGAAGGTTCCTTCAGGGTCGAGAGCACGAGTGTGACGCCACTGGTGTTGCACCTCGCACCCGTCTATAGGCCACGTTAACCACGGAAATTGCCGTGACGTGCCGTGACGTGCCGTGACGGTATTAACATCACAAAAGGGCGCTAAGACTTCAAGACGCTTGTTATTATCACTCGGACTTACCCCCCAAAATGGTTCTCTTCTCATCAACAATATTTGGTTAAATAATAGTCACAACGGCAGATAATGTGTAACATGTATGTTGACATGTATAGAGGTACATTAGTATGATGTGTACAGTTACATATTTGCTACATAACTAATGGAAAACTCGATGCGCTGTTTGTTTATCGATGTGTATTTGAATATGTAGGTACTTATCCACCGAGCCCACAAAATTAAGAGCAATAACGATGTAGGTACTAGTATGACCACGGTTGATAGATATATTTACTGTGGTATGACTCAGTTCTTAGGAATCTTCTTTAGATTTGAATGGAATAAACTGTATGTACTTGTTTGATTAAAAGGTAAACTGCTGAACAGCTGAATTTATCGGAAAAAAATTAAGTAATTTAGTTTTATTCGCAGTATCCGATGTCTTCATTTTGGAGCTGCACGAGGTCCGAAACGCCACAGCTCTGAATAGATTGGACTATAATATACTATGATTAATATATTACTGGCAGAAATTTGTACCAACTCAAAACCGCGAATTAGTAGTACTTTACCTATGGACTAAGAGCCAGCGCAAAAAGTGCTTTTGTATTTAATACAGCTGGTAATCTCGCAACTACTACGAGCAACTTCCAGAGTAACAGGCGGAGTAACATCAAATCATTTTTTGCGCTGACTTTCCGTCTTCTATGAATCATCAAACAGTTAGCTGTTAGTGCATCGTAATACTAATTTTCCAGCATCTAAAATTAGCTAGTAATCGTAACAACGTGATGGCATTTCATAGCTGTGTGCTACGAATTAATTCACTTCATTATGTTTCCTATCGTTAAGTTTAAGATTCCAAAGGTGTAGAACAACGGTTTAACATTAGTGACGGATTACGCCAGAGAATGTACCTATCTAGAATTGCTTTAGAAAATATCATACGTTTTACATTCTGTATGTCATATTTTAGATGTGTTTCATTCTCGCGGAAGATTCTCTGGTCAAATTGGTGAAGTACCTATAGAAGAAGAACAGCCGCTCTAGACAAGTGGCAATTCGCTAGCCGGCGTTTGGTGGAATAGAATGACGAATGTATGGGATTTGACGTAAAGGACAGTCGTTAACGCATGTCAAATACGTCAAATCCTTATACATTCGTCGACGGTTCAATGCTAGTTGAGGAAGCTCATGAAATATGCAAAGAGGGACTGCCGTATTTTTTTAATTCCACTGGTACAGTATACAAGCGTCCACCTAATAGACAGTGGTTACCGTGGCCTATGGACGTGTGCAACACCAGGGGAGTCACACTCGTGCTGCCGACCCTGTAAACACAGAAAGTATCTGTGCCGTCAGTGTAGAAGACAAAGCAGGAATAACCTTTGGACTGACAGCACAAAAATTATCCACTGAGCTCTGACTACCCTACTCACCGCTGAGAACACAACACGAGGCTATTATGGTCGTGGTATTCTGTGGCCACCACCACAATCTGTAGGAAGATGGTGAGAAGGTGCATTGGAGGGGGAGACGTGTGAGTATACTTAGGTTCGCGGTCGGATAAAGTATTATTTGGTTTTCAGTTTATCATTGTTTGACATTTTGAGATTTACATATTCTGTTTTGCGCTGGTCTAGTCAGCAGGTACAAACCAGATAACTTATAATAAACAATATGAATAACTAGACCAAGAGAGACCTAGAGAAATACGCTCGCAGCAGTCGTTTCTATGAGCAAATGATTGTGCAACATGATCTGCAGTATTGCCTATTATGAGTGCTAATAGCAATCAACTATTATGACCTGATATAGGTCTTGAATACAAGGTTGAATCTGGAATGTATCGAAGCTGACTTCCATATCTGTATAAATACAAATGATCTAAGTTAGTAACTGAGTTCGAAACATGAGAATATTTTGATCATATCTTTATGTTGTATTCGTGATTGTCACGGACCTGGTTTGTATGAAAATATTGATTTATATATTGTCATCCGAAAAATTAAATGGCTTTATCATTTTAATTATTTGCTACAAAAATTTCAACTAGCTCTGTTTCCAATAAGTATGACACATGTCAACTGTGGTCCGAATGATGTACCCAATGTTCTACAAAAAATTTAAGCGGTTATTCAATGATATAAGTGTCACAGCTTAAGAACAATTACACAATGGCAAAACCCACGGAAACGATGCTATGACGCGTGATTTTTTGCGCGTACTTTAATGTTTGTTAGACAAGAGGACATTAAAATCTGCTACGGTGTTATACAATAGGCAATAATTGCTATAAATAGCAGTAGATGAAAGCGTCAAACGTATGGAAAACGCACAGAATTTAGTGCATGCACGGTTGAGTAAAACTCCTTTTATTTTATTATTTGCGGTAGATTCTGCAATATTTCCTCATTGCACCATCCATCATGTCCATTCGGGATCAGTAGCTAGCACAAAAAGTTTAATTTTGGTAGCGTACAAGCCTCTGAATGTTCCAGAGGCATTCGTGGGCAGATTGTCTATCTATATCAAATGATTGGACTATTACATTCCACACGGACAATTCCATAATGGAATCTATGGCGTCCAAAATAAATTCCTGAAATACAACAAATACACGAATGGGATGCCAATTCAATCAATTATTTACTTCCAAACTTTGATTAATAGATTTTTTCCATTTCTTGTTGCGCTGCAATTTCTGAATTTATGTAGGGACAAATACTTATCAAATTAAGATAGACAGAAAATGTATTTATCTAGTGTTCTCATTGGTACCGACGTATATGTATCATTAGTGTACTAAAGTGCTTGTGTTTGGTATCTCATTTACCTAAAGTGCTGTTATCGGCTTCTGCTGATACCCCGAGTGCAGGGATAACACCACCACTTCTTTCTTATGATAGAAATGAAATAATACGTAAAATTAGATTCACTAAATTGTAAGAAGAAATTTAGGAGCATTGTCGGACTATCTGGAAAAAGAGGCTGGGGTGGACTAGATGCGCAAGGTGGAGAATCGGGTGCCCAATGTACGCTGTACCTGATCCTTCTAGAAATCCAGTATTGTCGACATGGGTGCCTATGTCCAGGAGTGGATTTTATGGATGAGATCTAGTTAAGATTACGATCATAACAAACATTGCAAGTTAAATAAGAGACTAAAACAAATGGCGCTTCACTAAATTAAAGAAAAACATAACCACGTTACCTATAAACTCACAAGACTTCGCTAAAAGCACTGTCAGAATAAATCAATGTTTCAACCAGTGTCATAATTGCATTCTTCCATAATATATAGTCTCGACTCTCGATACTGAAGTTCTTGAGCGGATAGCTGGCACTGCCTGCAGTCACATTGTGCAACAAATAAGATGAAGTAAATCCTGTTATGCTCGCTCCACTTACTTGAACACTGTGACTGACCCGTTATAGGCCTTTGTTTTTACAAGGTACTACTACTATTTATAACTAGGTGACGCAAATTACAAACACATCTCTAACCAAGGTAAAACCGGAAAATTGAATACTTGTATTACGTATTTGTTGATAAGACATGTTTGTTGCTTTCTGCGAATAGTATGGTATCAGTTCGGTGTAGTCCGGTGGGAGCATCCAGCCGGATAGCGCCAAGCCAAGATCACGAAGGGCATATTTCAAAATTTTCGTAGGAGCTGGTACTACCATAATCAATTATGGAAACCGAATTCGGTGTGTTATCTTTCTATCACAGTTTTGCCAACTACGCTTTTCCATACATACAATCACGCCTTTATCCCCGGAGGGTAAGGCAGAGATGAATTAATACCCACATTTCGCCAATCTGTATACGGACCCACGTAATAGGGGGTGAGCCTATTGCCGTATTCCGGGCACTATTGTTGACTCGAGCCAAGCATCTGAGGCTGAGTCTGCGTTGTATATATCTATCTGATGTTAAAGTTATTCAGCCCTATGCCTTAGGCGCCTTGTACGACACCACATGGGAAGAGAAGGGGTGGCCCAAATTGTACATAAAACCTATTATTAACTTTTTCTTGGACTAGCGTTCCCATACAAACAATCCATATAAACGAAGATATTCTACTTCATATAGAATCACAGGTTTATATTTCGTATAGAAAATTCAACTATTACTCAATACAGTTAATATACAGACGTAAACGTTAATAACAAGCTAGCACCATATTTACTCTGCGATTTCTTAAGAAACGAAACTCAAACAAATTATCGAAGGTATTCGCAAGTACTCTGCAACAAGGTTAAGAACTCACAATCTACGTAAAGGGCCGGATTTAGAGGGCTTCGGCAACTTGCCCGTGAAATATATCGATGTGGGTGGGTCAACAGAAGCCCTACGTATTGATTAGGTGGGTAGAATAATATTTAAGTTAGCAGATTAATCTGCTTTTAGCTAAGCAGTTCGAATGATCGACTATGGTAAATTGAGTAAAGGCGAGATTCGCAGAACGCACTTAAAACTTTACTTTGATATTGTGTCTAAATGTGGTGGCGAATTTAACACGCCCATAACCCACAGATTCGTAGAAAACTTGACTATAATGTTAGTCCAAAGGGCAAGTGCATAGACTGCACTCGGATTTAACTATCACTACATAGTATAAAACTAAGTCGTTTTCTCTGTCCCTATATCCCTTTGTATGCTTAAATCTTTAAAAGTACGTAACGGATTTTGATGCGTTTTTTTTAATAGATAGAGTGACTCAAGAGGAAAGTTTATATGTATAATACATGTTTAATATAGTAGGGTGCAGCGGGAACAGGATCTGACGCCACGCGGGCGGAAAAATATTGGCGGTACGAAGTTCGCCGGGTCAGCTAGTAATGTATAATGTTGAACCGCCGCACTTTAAAACGGCCCTGTTTTTGATAACAGCTAGCCGTAATGTAATACGGCGGATTATACAATGTGACTGCGATATAGGCATTACCTGGCTTAGCGACTTTTTAGCATTCATATGAAATGCTTACCTAGCTTAGTTTTTTATTGGTTTGTTGCAGCTGTAGCTAAGCTATCGGGAAAGCAAAAAGTCGAATTTACGAGTAGATAGGACAGCGCATATTAACTTACATTTGACTAAAACAGTCCATATAAAACAGTATCTTACTGCTAAAAACTTAATTATAAACAGATTCCCTTGTATTTTATCTATCTAACAACCTCGAACCTCTGCATATGTTATCTAATTAATTACACTATCATTTAATGTTGACCTAAGGAAAATATTAAAGTGAATTATAAAAAAGTATTTTGGGGTTTTTCTTTAGCAATGCGGAAAATAGAATTTATTAATACTGCTGACTTTAGAATCAAGATATTTGGGAATTCACTAGTTATAGCAGTTTTGTTTTCGTATTACCTTGACCAGCTTTCGGTATAAATGTTATGATCTCTGCCACGGAATATAGAGATATGAAGGAGTACCCCGCAGCTATTAAGATGTTCGTCATATTGCACAATGCAATTAGCTACTAACGTTTACTTTTGGCTTGTTCTCTGTTGAAAATGATAACCAATATGGCTCTATTGACGTTACAGGTCATTGTATGGGAGGGCAGTTGGCGTTTTATCATACGTATCATCCGATTGTCAATCTTGGTTGCATAGGAAACTTGCACTGTGAAGCCAGAACCCCGTTCTCCTTCGAGATCAAACGATAGCCTGACGAGATGAATTTCAATCAAACAAAGGCTATAAGTTCCGTTAAGTATACCGAGACTGTCCCGGCATCAAGCTGTAAGTAATGCAATTGTCTCAATACTCTCAATATGTAAAATAATGGGTACGTTCATACGGTGTTTCTAGTGTACGTAAGCGAGTTTAATCGTATGGATGAAAGCAGGAGTAACATGACAGATTACCCGCATTGTTCTTTCGATATTCTTACTCGCTCGCACTTTTCGTTTACCCATGGTTCATTATTGTTTAACATAGTTTAGTCATGGTGTTGGAGTTACTAGAGATGTAGTAATGATAAGTTAAAGAGAGCTCACGCACAGATGGTTCCGTATAAAACTGGATCGAGAGACAAGGTTGCTGTTGGATATTTTGCAATTGCAATGGACATAGGCTGCGGTCAGTAAATGCAAATAAGTGGTTTCTACCTTTCTAACACATCCTGCCTGTTATTACTTACGGCACTGAAACGTGGACACTGATAGTGAGCCTGGTCCACAAACTAAAAATCCGGCAGTGGGCTATGAGGCGTTTCTTTGAAGCATTCGAAATTAGATTATCCGATAAAGAGCTAAAGTTAGCAATATAGCTCGTAGAACAAGCAATGCAAAAGAATGAAGTGACAATGGACTGGGCACATCTGACGAAGGATCGGTTCCCAAGTGAATCCTAGAGTAGATAAACCTTCGAATCGGTAACCGAAAGGTGCAATGAGACAATCATAAACTATCTAGCATCGATTATTACGCAGTTTATTACCATTATTTCTTGGAAACACACCATAAGTGAAATGGGAATAATCAAAATGTCACCGAACCCTTGCATGTCTAGGCAATATTATAATTGTCCATGAGTACGCTGTGGCGTGGGTTCAATATGTACCTATCGTGTTATGTTTGCACTAGGTATGGTTATTTTTAATTGTACCGGCCAATAACCTCATCGTATAATGAGGTGCAGAGAGGGCAAAGAGTGAAAGGAACCTAATGGGCATTCAAGAAAAATCAGGTGGGCTACCTTGAAATGTATATCCGAAACCAAAATCCTTTCGAGTCCGTAAGAAACATGAACGAAAAACGCATTGAGGACCTATCATGCTGTTATTACTGATTTATTTTGGTAAGATTTAAGCCAAAGTTTAAGCTGTGCTATATGCGATTCGGGTTCGATTGCGAGGTTTCAATTGCCCGAAACATTGACGTATTTCGATGATTCTGTAGTCTATCTACATCTACACTACTATTATAAAGAGAAAAGATTTGTATTTTTGTATGTTTGCAATGAATAAACTCAAAAACTACTGTGCCGCTTTCAAAAAGTCTTTCACCATTAGAAAGCTACATTCGTCCTGAGTTACATAGGCTATATTGGATTGCCACGGAACGTTATTAAAACCCATGCAAAGCCGGAGCGGGTCGCTAGTTTATTAAATTGAAATAATCTAAAGTTTCACGTGAAACAAAGAACTGTAAAATAATCTGACCATTTTGTTTTCATTCATCCATTAACTTTCATTCTCCTCGTTTTACCGATACGGCGTATTCCACCTAAACTGATGGTAAAGGTTTAAAATTGTTTTTATTGTATCGTTGTGACGTCACAGCTTAGTTATTCTTATCTTGTTCAATTCAACCTGTCAACTTTTTCAGTGAGACCTTGTCAACATTTGGTTCCTTCCGTCACCTCTTTGTTTAACATAACGCTATTGTCTTTTTAACTGGAAGTTACTTGATAATGATTTTGATAAGACTGTCGCATCACCAATGCAATAATCATTTCCACGTCTTGTTTATTAATTATTTTTTCTTTTTAATTTCAGTTATTGCTCGATCTTCGGTCCCCTCACCATCGACACCTAATTTCCTTACCAATTGCGATAGAGTCTAACGTATATATACTGCTAAGACTAGCTTGTGATAACATCGTTAAAAATATCGTAAATGTGTAATATTGTGCTATTTCCAACTGTGGAATAAAAATGGAGAAGTAAATTTGAAGATTACAGGTATTTTTTTATCTCTCGTGAGTATTTATTTACATTAAAAAAGTCACCACACGCGTCATGCAGGTGAATACTGCGTACGGCCGTTCTATTCTAGTATATTTTTGTGGTGCTTTCACTGTCTACCATGGCCCTTGAAGGCTGAAAGGAACATAAATAAAAAAAAAGAAATACTACAATGATTAGAAAAACATTGGCACACTTACGATATTTTTAACGATGATGTTTTTACAAGCTAGTCTTAACAATATATTAGCGTTCGAAAGTTCCTTTCCCATAGGACAGGAATTGACTAAGTTACCACGCGTTTCCGGCTCACATGGCCGTTCTATCCTAATATATTTCTGTGAAAAGCACCAACAAAGATACGAGGAGAGACCAAAAAAGTAAACTCCTCGATTTATTTGGAAGGACCAACTTTTAGCTGCCCAGGATGTAGCAACATAATCTACATCACCAACGTTGCCCTTATTCAATATGTATTTGGAAGCAGCTTAATATTTAGGTTTTTACTGATAAAGTATATTAGCATTTTTTTCCATAACTACTGGACCCGCCCTAGTACACATAGCTAGTACGATAACCATGTCCAATTATATTAGTGTTTAATTATATTTAAGTGCTTTCAACATGGCACTAACAAGTAATTTACATCAACACGTAGCGACATACGTATTTTTTTTTAATTCTGATGATAACACACGTTAATTGTATTAAGAAAATAGTCAAGTGGATCATATTATTGGCATTTACTAAGCTAGCAAACAAGCATATGGCTTAGCTGACGGTGGGCTCAATGACTTAAAGACGCTTGGAACACCAATGGTCTGGGTCAGCCGGGGTGCGAGGGATATGTCGCATGACAACCTCACCTTCGGCCTAGCACTACGACCCAGAGACGGCGTGCGGTTTAGTCGGTTCGAGTCCGACATAACCTCCCCCTCCGGCTCCGGAGGGGTGGGTATCCGTGGGGATTTCCCGCACGTAAAAAGAATGTGATGAAAAAGGAGAGAAGAGAAATAAGACTGGCTGATAGTTAAACGTGGTACAGGGTAAACTATCGAAAGTCAGTTAGCACGAACAACTGTCGTATTAACGGAGCATTGTGATTGGCCGGCTTCACATACACACAGGTTCACAGTAGATAGGCGGCCAATCGCAGTGCTCCATTCTCTCAATCCGTTTACCATCATCATCATCATCATCATATCAGCCATACACAGTCCACTGCTGAACATAGGCCTCTCCCATAGACTTCCAGAATGACCGATCTAAAACAGCCCGCATCCAGCGCTTCCCGGCGACCTTGATGAGGTCGCCCTTCCACCTGGCCGTTGGGCGTCCTACACTACGTTTGCCCGTACGCGGTCGCCATTCCAGAACTTTTTTGCTCCATCGGCCATCTGTACTGCGCGCTATGTGTCCCGCTCACTGCCACTTCAACGAGCTAATCCGCTGGGCTATGTCGGTTACTTTTGTTCTCCTACGGATATCATCATTTCTGACGCGATCACGTAGGGAAATACCGAGCATAGCCCTTTCCATAGCTCGTTGAGCGACTTTGAGGTTGTTTAAGAGACCCACCATTTACCATTCGATTACTATAGCTGTTCATGCTAGGGATACAGGTTCGTAGTAGTTAGACTAGAAAATCAAAACGCGGACCCCGGACTCCGAGGTGAAAGCCTTGGATTGGATGCTACCGGGATTACCACAAGAATACGCAAGAGTACGTCCCTTAAAGCTGGTCCATTTGAGAGATTGCTATTTTCTTTTTATGTCCATTCCAATCCCTTTAATAAATAAAAAATAATAAATTAAATAAATATATTCAAGAAATTATTTAAATGGACACGTCAATTTGACTTCACCTCGCCTGATGGTAAAGTCTTAGGAAAGAGGGTCACCATTAAATACACGTACCATGTAAACAATGTTGGCACTCAGCTTGACGGCCTCATCAAAAGAGGATTGTCGTCGCAGCACCGCGTGACACCCACCGGTCCCACTAGTGCTGCGACCCCTGAACGCAATCCAACCGAGATTGGATTACTATGGAGGGTTTTTCGTAATCGTGCACTGTGGTACCCACCCGGCCAAAATTTGTGACAAACACAATTCACATAATGTGTTTGTGTATACAAACTTTGCTCGTTTAGTTAATCTAATATATAAAATTCTCGTATCACAGTTTTCGTTGCCAAACTCCTCCGAAACGGCTCGACCGATTCTCATGAAATTTTGTGGGCATATCGGGTAGGTCTGAGAATCGGCCAACATCTATTTTTCATACCCCGATTCGCGATAACCGACATCCACGCGGGCGGAGCCGCGGGCGACAGCTAGTACTACCATATAACAAATGTATACATATTAGGATAATTTTATTGAAATCGATAAACCGCCATATCAAGATCATATCATCAAATTTTCTAAAAGCCGATAAAAACTCACTGATATAGTGTAACAGTATTTTAAGAGGCGAGATAGTACATCATTACCGCAATCCATCACTTTATCAGACTTGGCCTGATTTTGAATATGCAATAGCTTACGTAGCCATGCATGCCATGTCGACACGAAACCAGAGGGCCAATTCTTCAGATCTAATCTAAATCTCCCAAACGTCAAAGACGAACACGATTCCAATAAGTTAGTAAATTATCAAAAATAAAAAACCCGACTGATGCTGAAAGGATCGAAGCAAGCTTTATAGCAGGCGGTACCCATTAATTTTCATCGGGTTTGAGATTTGCAAATGGGTACCTGCTATAAAGCTGCGATCTTTTCAGCATCAGTCGGGTTTTTATTTTTCATAATTTATTTTATTTTATACTTTTTAGTTATATATATTTTTGTCATCGTTTTTTAATTTCCTTCATTTTGATACGATATTTGATTCGCTAAATTCAAGTGATTTTTTTTTTACCAAAATCCGGCTTATTTTTATTTTGATATACCTACCCAGTGTTACTTTTACGGTCAATACGAATCTATATAATGACACCTCTCAACCTAAAATTCATCCAGCCGTTCAGGCTGCAGAGCGTGCCAAACAATTATACATACATACAATCACGCCTTTATCCCCGGAGGGTAAGGCAGAGGTGAATTAACACCCACATTTCACCAATCTGTATTCGGTCCCACGTAATAGGGGGTGAGCCTATTGCCGTATTCCGGGCACTATTGTTGACTCGAGCCATGCATCTGAGGCTGAGTCTGAGCTGTACATTCCTGTCTGATGTTAAAGTTAATCAGCCCTATCCCTTAGTCGCCTTGTACGACACCACATGGGAAGAGAAGGGGTGGCCCAAATTCTACTCTGCCGGCATACATACTCTCGAAAAACATAAGTCGCTAAATACTCTTCTGCTTACACCTTAGGGGAATTACAGTTGTGAGTATATGGATGTATGGAATGGATTCCAATGAAAAGAAAGCTAATTGTCGTAATAAAAATCTGTTCAAAATTCAGTGTCTTTAACAATGTTCTTTCTTGAAAATTGTGTTACCTTTTTTTTGACATAGGAGGCAAACGAGCAGACGGGTCACCTGATGGTAAGCGATCACCGCCGCCCATGGACACCTTAAACACCAGAAGGGTTCTAGGTACGTTGCAGACATTTTGGGATATCGAGATTAGATCTAGACTGAATTTTGAACGAATGTTTTAGGCCTTCAAGCTCAATATGAAGTCTTCAAGATGGTGAGAAGCTGTAAGTATAGAATGCAGAATGAAGGCGACCAATACATCATACTAGTGTCATCGTTATACATTGTAGCCTGTGTTAATCTGATGTATAAGCTATATTATTGTAAAGGTTCATTAAAATCCATTCAGTAGTTTTTATGTGAAAGAGTAATAAACATTCATCCATTCATCCATACTTACAAACTTTCGCGTTTATAATATACTAGATGTTGCCCGCGGCTCCGCCCGCATGGATGTCGGTTATCGCGACCAAACAGTCCTTTCTCAAGGTTTAACCTACCCCTATACCAAATTTCATCAAAATCGGTTCACTGGTTTAGGCGTTAAAGCGTAACATACATACAGACAGACAGACAGACAGACAGACAGACAGACAGACAGACAGACAGACAGACAGACAGACGGACAGACAGAGTTACTTTCGCATTTATAATATTAGTATGGAAATAGGATGACTAATATATTGCTTCTCCATGCTGCGCTTAAAAGGCCCGAGATTCGGCTAAGCTAAAATTCTCGCGTCTTATACGTTTTGGAACAAAAAATACCTGGCAAGACTGTTTGCAGGCAAAGAATCGGGTGCAAGAGCGCACATTGGGGGAGGTTTATGTTCAGCAGTAGACGTAAATAGGTTTTTTTTTATATAGGACAACTCAATTTGACTTCACCTCGGCTGATGGTAAGCTGAAGGTAAATTTGTTTCAGGGTGATATTGTTATAGTATTTTTCCGTCGTGCTGTTTCTGGTTAGTAGGTCAACTAATGGGTTATTAAGTTGTGGTTGGAGGCCGGGGATCATGCTCACATCAATCAATATAATTATGAAGCAGTCTGTTCCTTCTGTAGGATGTAAAGAACTATTTTTAGTTTTACGAACTGTTTACCCGTATTTTCGTCATCGTAAATGTCCAATATAATATAATATTAGTTTTCTATTGAAAACATATATTTTAGCGCCAAAAATCCGACATTATGATTTTGTATATATAATACGCTCATTCGTTTTTATCGAGCATAATACGCTCGATAAAAATGAATCTAAGAACAATGAAGGGCACAGGGAGAGAAGACGCTCATCAACCATAGACACAAATTGAAATAAACGCTAATTAATACTTACGAGTCTATATGCTTTGTAAGGATTCTAATGTTTTATTAAGTTACTTATTTACATATTTTAGATATTACACTGTCCAACTTCTTATTTTTAATGATACTTTGTAATATAAAATTAAAATTTATACAGACTTTCCCGATCTAAGTAAGGGTGCTTACATAAAGAAGCGGTTAGCCCGCTTCGATCAGCCGGCGTCGATCGGTTCTTGTTTAAAATTAGTGGAGTATGTTACGATTGCGCGGGATAACCTGCTTCTCTACGTAAGCACGCCTGTCACCCTCCACGACGCCATGTCAGGACTTCTTAGGCCTGGCCTACCCGGTTTTTAACGGGAGCCCCCTACCGGAGCCGGCGTTAGTGGTTATTTCGGACTCGAACCGACACCATCTGTGGGTCGTAGGTTGCCGGAGAGGATATGAGCAGAAACATATATCTCGTAAATCCAAGTAGCCTGGCGTCGCTGTTATCCCTGTCCATTATACACACTTTTTTCAAATAAGCGCTAAAAAATTTGTAATCTGTCAAAGTATGGTGTAATGGACGAGTTCTTGACTCGTAAACGTGAAATGTGCACCTTTTAAATTAATTCGATATCAAATGAACTCTTTTTATTCCTTGACGTGTTTTTTAATATTGAAACTTACAAAGCATGGGCCCTTTTTAGATAATTTGAATAGGTATGTCATATGAACGGCCTGTTCAAGATGTATCAAGGGCCATCATTACTTTGATTTCATTCAAAATGATGAGGAGCCTCTTTTTCCCTGTGCCCTTCATATGTAGGTGTATCATCCATCAAATTGGACGAACTCATTTGACAGTTACGGGAACAGAGGGACAATGCATACATCAGTACAGGTTAAAAAAAAAATCTTTTTTTTGTTTCGACGCAGCCAGGTAGAAAAACCTATCAAACCGGTCTGTTACATGACTTTATTTTCAAGATGGCCGTTCCTATGCAAGTGATATCCATTTCTCGAACACGGATATTCTCAGATATTTAGTCATGCGCAGCTTAAGAATGCTTAACTAATCTGATCTGGATAATTTAAACAAACATAGAAAGCCATATTTACCGTACCAATAAGCACTTATCTTTGAAGTATGATAGAACAATATTGATGTACTTAACTAAATTGTTCAGTTAATTCTTCTCAAATAAAAAATACATCTACATAGACCTTTTAGAAAAACGGTTTGAGAATTAATACGTGTTTTTTTTTCGATTGGCAAACCGTGGGTGTTAACATATTCTATAGGATCAAGGTTACGATGGCATTAGACAATGGTACTACTGGAATATAGCCAGATTGGAACTACTGCTAGAAGAAAATCCCAGTAGTTCCATAATAAAACTAGCTCTACTGGTACTACGGGGTTCTCTGCGCTTCAAAGACGCAAAGGACAATGGTAACTCGTAAAAGCCCCAGGTTCTTACTGTTCAGGACGGTGCATGTAATGGACGGACTATGACATAAAGATTATGGTGTTCTGTTTGAAGACCTCCCAAGAGATTACAGCCCCTTTATAGAACCTGGCATAGATATTGTAAGAACGTGTTGGTTAAGAATTTTTAGTCATTTTATGCAGATGAAAGAAGCAGCTAAATATAAATGTGGTTAAGCCTAAGTCCTAGAGTGGAGACCGCGAGGAGGCAAACGAAGGGTACCGATGACCTGAAAAAGGTGGCTGGGACGGACTGGATGCGGAAGGCGGAGGATCGTACGAAATGACGCACATTGGGAGAGACCTATGTCCAGCAGTGGACTGCAGTGGGCTAATTGATTGATTGATTGATTGATTGAAGCCTCAAAAGCTGCATTTTTATTATAGGATTATTATTATGACAAAGGTTATTATTAGGAGTACTAAAGGTGTATTCCTAAATAATATGAGTTATATTGTATGGATAAAATGCGAATACTGTAGTTATGAAGCAGTAAATTATTCGAAAATGAAGCCACATCGAGTATTCTTTAAAATATTTTATTTTATTTAAATGATTTTAAAACGTGCGTGCATATATAATTTCATGTTCGTTAACCGTAACCGAACTCTCCAAAATAAATAGATTGCTCAACTTTCCACTGAATTTCTTTATAATTTCTAGTCTAGAAATCCAGTTCAAATTGTAAATCTCAGTCGTAAGGAATAACCGCAGTATGAGTGAGAGTGACAAGAGTGGACTGACAGTTGGTGAAGAAGTGACATGAGTTTTTGATACTTGTATAGCTTATGGGTAAGTCTTTTTTTTATATTTTTGACAGTATAAGTTCATTATAATGTACAAATAATACAGTAAGAATGTTAAATGAGGACGTTGTAGTTAAAATCTAGGTTACCATTCGAAAAATTCCAAGTTGAAAATTGGCAAGTAAGTATATAAAAATGCATCTGGCACTTGACCTAATTTTACTTTAACATATTTCAATAAGATATTATTAGTGTTTTTAAGTGTAAATTTTGCATGTCTACAAAAAATTACTTTAAATTCGAACTTAAATACATTAACGTATTAATAAATACAAATAAATTATAAAACACATGATTTATAATTTAAAATATTCTATATAAGGTTTTCTGATTAGAAAATTGTGTTTTCTTTTAAGAGTAATAAAATATCGTAATGAATTTAAAATTAAACTGGCCTCTAATTTTAATAAATTTAAAAAATGGACTCACGTCTAATTCAAGTTCCAATTTATTGATCTCATCGGTAGCGGCATTCAGCTTCTCCAATTCAACCTGAAAATTTTTGAAGAACTTGAGACAGTCGCACGGCACTCGCACTTGGTACTCCCACACATATGGCAACAGCAAGCAACATGTAGGGACGGGAAACATCCGAGACATAACTATAGTTTCAACAGGTTTTATCACAAACAAATATTTATCACTATGTGTCTAGATAAAAGACTATTCATCATTTTATCTAACTGTACCTTATAACGAACGTTTCCTGCCCCTAAAAAAAGCGAACTAAAAAGTATTACTTACATAGTGTGAACTGTGTCCATTTTTGTTTAGTTTTGTGGTTTACAAACAGTTGAATAAAATAACTATTTAAATGCTAAATTACATTTTATTTAAAATTAACATAATAGTTACAGTACTATACATATTAGAATCATACATGCGATAAATTTTACATTATAAAAATATTTTATTACGCAATTTGCAATTTGTTTTTATCTAATCTTTATAAACGAAAGAGATTTTTATTTAATACGTTTTTAGTTAACTCAGCCGAATCTAAACTAAAAACAAAAATAATTTGTGATAATACAATAAAATAATGCTTAATTTATGAGTTATATAGGTATATTAATGGAATGGTTCAGTTGTAGGTACTATTATTAAATGGTTTGACCTTTACCTATTATATTAATATAATATTTATACATATATATATTGTATGAACACTCAACTTTTGGTAAAGTTAGTCACTTAGCTATTTTTGTAACTCATTAGGCCCCTGGGATATAAAGGATTCACATTATACATTACAATAATGAGATTATAAAAAAATAATGATAATACCTTTTAATAGTACCGAAAATAATACAAAACAAAATAACATTTCCCATGGTCGAAATCTAAATGTAGACTACAAAAAATACAACAAAATTATGAATTTTTATATGGAAAATAATAATTAGAAAAAATCAATGAGATGATTTACCTACACTACTGTTGGAGATTCAATGAATCTTATTAGAAATAGTTTGAACATACATTGTATTCATCAATTTATGTCATAATGTGAGTTTGACAATTTTTTTGTTTATGAATATAATGAATATTTATAACATTGAGATAGTAGGTCAAGATTGTAATTGTGTTTGTGAAAAGAGACAATTTGAGCTTACCCTCAATTTTAATTTAATATTCAAATAAATCTGCCATAGTTTCTAAAAAGTATCAAGACTTTATTTCCATATTGAATTTATTGGAGAAAATTTCTCACTGTACATTATAATAGACAGTAGACTTATAATAATGTTTTAATTCAAATAGTTAATATTGATACATGGTGGTTTGACTTTTTTGGTTAATAGAACATAAATAAATGTCTCAAATTACAAAAAGTTTGTGGTCTTTTTTATAGTTCCACTTATTAGGCCTAAATATGTATATAACAGAAGATACATCTAAAATAATATACATAAACAAAGCTATGTTTGATATAAACATATGTTGTTTATGTGTTCAGAAGAGAAACATTATCATTTAATGACCTCAAAATAATTCAAAACATTATTAAGAGATAATTTTAACTACAAAGCAAAACATTTAAAGTTACAGGTATTATATTAGCTTTAAAGCTTTGTGTATTCTGGGGTTATATTATATTAATTAACAAACTTAACTATTTGCACTTTGCAAATTAGCAAAGCAATTAAAATCTAAAATATTTTGTATTAAATAAAATTATTAGTTATGTTGGATAATCTTAGGAGATTATGTGATGCATCATCATTATATACATATATATGATGAGTATTGACAAAATAAATGTGAACATAAATTGTGTTTTTATATGCGGGTGTACTAGCGTACAATCAAGTACTCAGGTGTATATTACAAAATACAGTATAAAATGGCACATTAACTATTCTGAAAAATAAGTTAGTAGTTGTGAAACATATCTCTATAATAAGTAATACAAATACAAATTAATAACTAACAATTTCAACTTGAAAATTGACAAACTATTTTGTGATACATTAAATTTTAACTTATTTTTTTGTGGACAGGAAACAGTCCTATATAAGGTACCAAATACACATAAAAACATTTAGTATTGAAACCATTGCATCCCATACACACTGAATATACGACAATAACAACTATATACAAACATGTAAACATGTGTATTTTGGACCAATTAGTTCAAGTCACTATCACAAATGTATTTGCCGGAGACGAATCGACGCTTCACAAGAGACAGCCGGTAACCGCTACCTATAAGTTCGAACTCAATGCCAGAGAGGGTCGCACCCTCGCAGTTGAACTGCGCTGAAATAGTAGATTTATTAGAAGGTCCTTTAGCGAGCTCGAAGCGCGCCTTCAAGGAGCCTACGCCCCTATCCTCTGAGTGCTGAGAGAGTTCTGTAAAGCGCCATAATGCTTGCTCTGACTCTCCATTCCATGTGTTCTTCGGCATAGCGATTACGTTGCGAACAGGCCCAGTAATTGGTACACATACAGAAACATTCAGTAAAGGAGATGGGGGGCTCATAGCGTGTAGATTATACTTATAATCTACTTTCAAATCGGTATGGTCCTTCTCGCATTTCCAATAAGAAACCATTTGGAATGGGCATGAGGCAGCACCGGTTTTTGGTCGTATTTGGTATTTAAGAATATCCACGTTGAAATACTGTGCAGTTGGATTTTTTTCCGACTGTCGCTTTAAGAGCGACGTTAACGCAGGCATATTAAACTCGACGACTGTATTGTCGCGAGTAGACATCATTGTGTTGATTGTAATTAATTGCTTGTTTGGGAGAACATTATCCAATCTATGTATGTTTTTAAGTCTAAAACATAGTTTAGCTGGATTAGGATTGTTGGCTAGTACACCAACTATACCAGTGGGAAAAGATAGCATCATGTCTCCTGACATCTTCACTTGGCACTTAGACTCTTCCGATCCACGGAAGTATGAATGTATAATCTCATGAAATGCTACAGCTAACGGTATAGTATCTGCCATGCCTATAGTAAGAGGTGAAGGCCCTCGCGAGCCGGAGGAACCAGCAGTACGAAAGTTGTCTTCGGACCGCCGTGATGGTGGCCGTGGTAACGAGATAGATGTAGATATCGTAGGTGTGGATGTTCTTACATTTGATTGATTCATTTCGCCAACTTCAGAGAATAGATCTCCTACATCAGCATTTGATATAGGAGTAGGACTTTCCAATAAATGAGACTGATTGCCTTGTAAAGGTGCATAAGGGTTAGAGGCGTTACCATGTGGTGATGCAGGGTTACTGACTGCAGGGCTTTGAAAGAAGTTCAAATCTAGTAAGTCACTGCTGGCTTTGCTTGTGTTAGCATTAGACCCTCTTCGACCAGAGATTGTACCAATTTTGTACAATGAGATATTCTCCACGGTAGCTCTCAGTTCATCTACACTAGCTGATATAGGATTACCATTGCTTATAGGTTTTATTTCTACATGAATCTTTTGTTCCCTTTCTTCTTCAGAATCAGAATCTGTGGAAGAGTAAACACTACCCTTCTCATCTTTGGGCCTAATACAGTAGCCCTCATCATCGACTTCTGGTGAATTAATCAAGTCTTCTTTTGTTGGTACTTCTTCCTCTTTCTCTTCTAAGTCAGACTTTTCTCCAGGATTTGAGTTCTCTGAAATTTCATCTTTTTTCTTTTTTGGTTTTTTCAGCTTAGGTCTCCGGCTGCGCATGAACCACTTGGATTCCCGAAGTGTTGTGCGTCCTATATTATCGTCTTTGTCCGGAGCTACTGGTGTGGCTGGTGTGCCACTGGGGCTGGAAGGTGCCGAACATGGGGCTGCTCCCTCAACACTGCCACTAGGCTCTTCTTTGCTTTGAAAGTTTGGTGTAAACAAATTCAAAAGTGAAGTAGTTCTTCTTGAAGTTTTGGTGGCAAATGAAGCCTCTTTCTTAGCTGCTTTTGCTGGCTGGGCTGGTTTATGCGAACCGTTTGAGACAGTAGATATTTGGTCAGCTTCTGATATTGAATTATTGGCTGACCCCGGTTTTGGTAAAGATGGGGGAAGATCAATAATTGCTTTTTCTATTGCATTGTATTTCTCAATCAAGAACTGCTCTAGCAGCTTTTCAGCTGTTAACTCTAGACACTGATGTTTGAAATCCCTATGCACCTGCCCCATTAAATCATGGTTATTCTGTATAATATCAGCATATGAGTTGACAAACTGTTTCATCTGTTTCAGATGAGATTCCTCTACATCTTGGAAGTGTTTGCATGTTTGAGTCATTTTCTTTTCAAAATCCTGTTTCACCAGATTGTACTTCTCAGCTAGTTGTCTATAATCCTCATGGAGCTTCTTCAGCTTAACCTCAGCCTTCTCAACATCTTTAGTAGATGCATTATCTTTGCGTAACTTCTCTAATTCAGCTGACTTAGATGTGTAGACATCTTTAGCTTTTTGCAGTGCCTGCTTAGTGTTCTGGATTAGCAATACTACTTCTAGAGTATTCGATTCAGAGTCCTTGACAGCTTTATGCTTCTTGTGAAGCTCTTCAGCATACCTGGCTACATCTTTCACTAGCTCACTCAGCTTTTGAAACATATGCTGATGTAAATTAGATAACTTTTCGGCGGAACATTTCAAAACGCCCCAAAAGGGAGCAAAAGTACCCTGCGCACAATTACTGTTAGCCTGTTTTGCTAGTTTAGCTAAAGACTTCGAATTAGTTTCCTCTATATTAGACCTCTCCCTAAGATACTCAGAGAGTTCTTTGCTGGCAATGAGTCCGTATTTCATGTTTTGATATAATATATCATATCCATTGTGCTCGTTGGCGAAATAATCGACAAAATTGACACTCATCTTTGCAGTTACAAGGGCCTACCTTACGATTTAATCAGTACATTATTTTTCACTCACTGACCTGTATTCTAGGGTCGAGCTCAGTATCACCATTGTCGTCGGCCGGGATTGTGAATGAGGACTCTTCCATTGTGGTACTTAGGACTAGGAAGCCACCCAATCACCTAAATTACATCACCGACACAATAGAAAATAGCGTCACCTTCACAAGCTAAAATCACACAGAACTGATGTCTACGGAATACATCACAAGCAAGTTTGTTTGAATTATTCGATAAACACTAAATAGAAACTCTTGTTACGTGTTTAATTTTGCAAAATAAATAATAAAATAGGAATTTTTCATTCAAGATGACGTCCACCTCCGTGACGTCAAATCATAACAATAGACAATCATGTATTTTTAAATTTTCTGTATCGTGTGCACAGATAAGGAACTCGTATACAAGTTACTAAATTACTAATCATAATCATTATTACAAAATATCGCCTATTTTCTAACTCGTAACCTAAATTAAAAACCGACGTTTAATAATGAAAATAAAAATGAATGGCTTTTGCCATTCATCACACATACTTAGAATATTACTACTTACTACAAGGCAAGACCGAACAGTATAGGTAGAATAGGTACAATACAGGGCCAAATTTAAGAAATTAGCATATTTAATTACCCAAAACTATATTTTAACTAGCTTTTTTCCGCCCATGTAGAATTTAATCCCATCCCCGTGACCTATGGGAACCTATACCGAGGATAAAAAGTAGTCTGTGTGTTATTCTAGACTGCAATCCATCTATCTTATCTATCTCTGTACTGTACCATATTTCAACCAAAATTGTCAACTCAATCACGCTATATCTACCGGAGATATAGCGTGATTGAGTAAACAACATTCAAACATCTTCATAAACTTTCACATTTACCACTTCAGTAAGATAATATACATGTATTCCTGCCAGTCTACCCCTTAGGGCCTTCCCACAATATCACAGATGAGCTTATTGCTGTTAATTAGGCATTTTGATAAAAAAAAAAAGAATTAGAAATGTGTTAAACGCGTTTAAGAAAGATTCTTTATACTAAAAGCGCTACTAATTAATCTACTAACACTAAGAGGCGACAAATACTACCTGTTAGACTATTTCCTGACCTCAGAATAACTTCTGATGAACAAGTCTTCCTATCTGCTAATGATACAAATAATAAGGTAATGTTGGCATCAATTGAGCAGGAACTGTAAGCAATGGTTAAATTGTGCATGGTGCCCTAAAAAACAAAAGACGAAAAGTGAATGTTTTTGAAAAAGAAGAAAGCATTAATATAAATTTATTCCTACGTGGAATACTGTCAGTATCTCTGGGCAGTTTGCAGCGACGTGCTGTTCCCATAATTGGAAATCCTGAGGTCACGAATACCTTTGAGCCTTTGCAGATGCGTAAAGATGTTGCGTCGTTATGTTATTGTGCCTATTTTACCGTCTCTACTATGGTGAATGTTCTAATTAGCTCTTCCGACTAGTCCCAACCTCTCCTATCCTACACAAGACAACACGTGCAGGGCTTAGATGTCACCTGCATACATACAGAATAATACATCAAGAATAAAGCGGTTCGGTGATTCTTTCCTTTGCCGCACAATTAAGACTTGGTATTCCTTACCAACTCACTCCTTCTTATTGCACTCCCGAGTTCTTTTAGCAGGATGTGAAAAAGCATCTGTTGATGAGGCCGTTAAGCTGAGTGCCACCATTGTTAACATGGTACGTGTTTGTAATGGTGACCCTCTTTCCTGAGTTGCGTTCAGCTTGCCATCAGGCGAGGTGAAGTCAAATTGATGTGTTCTATAAAACATATAACTAGGTCAGCAGATCTAGCTGTACTTACATAGAAGAGTACTCGACCCCACACTTAATAAAATTAATGTTGGGTGTGGCAGAAGGAGCATGGAAGTAAATGTATGATGGATGTTAAGGGGATGAAATATGAATTTTTTGAAGATATTCTGATAAACGGATTCTGATAAGTCGAGAACTGCAATTTCCATTTTTTTTTATAACTTTGAATTTTTTTGTGTGGTAGCAAAATAACAATTTCAAGGTGAATCGGAAGTAATCGACTAAAGTTACTTAATCATGATTCATGAAGTGGTGGAATTTCTAAGTATCTATGGATATAATACGCTCAAAAGAAATAATGTGGTTGGAAGATAAAATTATCGAATCTCTCTGTCACTCCTGCTGAGGCTGCTATGCTACTAGCGCCGCGCGTGTTCCATGTTGATTATTGATATTCGATAGGGTTGTATGATGCTTTTTGTCCGATTTGACGTAAAACAGCTTCTATTTGCTCCAATTTAATTTTTCGTACAAGTGAATTTATGTTAAATTCTTTTCATGAGTGACATAACTGACACTGGCCATTTGTTACTCGTGTCAATAGCGAGAGTATTTGTTGTCCGAGTTTATTTCTGAGACGGTGTTCGCATTTAATCTGTATGCAACTATTACGCGTCGCCTCTACTATGTCTTACCAAGGATCACCATATTCGGGCCCCGGGGACGAGTATGACTTCGAGGACGACGGGTATGACGACCTGGACGAATATAGGGACAGAGAAGATGCGTTACCAACGCAGCCCCCAGTCGAAGATAGTGATGAGGGTATGTTTTGTTTACTATCTTTGTCTAACCCTGTTTTGGCATCTCTTTGTATAAAAGGTCGCTGTATCTTCATGAAAGTAGGCCTATCCAGTCTTAAATGACAAGTAAACATTGATTATGTAATTACAACAAGGTTATTTACACACAAATCAACAATACTGTTGTATTCCCGCCTATTTTTGACCAACCTGTTTGGTGACGTAATTTGTTCTATTTGATGTCACTTTCTCCATAAATAACGTGTCTATATGTGTACATTCTATGTGAGCAACTTTCCTATCTCACATGGATAATCAAAACACTCACTGAAATATATAAAAAAACTAGAAATTAAAAGATTAAAAAAGATGCTTTTACCATGGATGCACTTACAATATGTAGTCTTTAAAAATGTGTAAACTACGAAGTACTAAAGAATATTTTGTTTGTGCTTAGAATAACACTTAATTCCTATAACAATGGCTAATTTTATTGAATCAAAACTGATTTTAAATTGTTGGTTATGTTTATCTACTGATGCATATCAAGGTCACTGTATCACTGTACATGTATTATATATACATATGCTAGTGATATAACAATCAACTACCTTTCCTGAGACTTTGCTTTTAGACTACCATCAGGCGATGTGAATCCATGTTGATTATTGATCTGACTATTATATGACTATTAAAAAAAACTCATCATCTCAAACAAACGAGTCATAACATTCTGGCAATGTCTTTGCATTGAGATATTACACATGTTGATCCTTCTATCTTCCTGCTCAGAACACAAAATTAAGAAGTAATTTGGTTTGATTAATTGTACAAGCTTAGTATGAAATTACTGCCTTATTCACTCACTCATCACCTTATTTACCTACTTACGGCAGGGTACACCATTGAATGACATGGTACCCTTCTGCATGGGTCATTTTACTCAATTGCCCCAAAACATTCTATTAATTTACATACTACTACAGGAGCTCTATAAAATCAGCAATATTGATTTTAACTATCGTTTTTGCATTGTGTTACAACACCATGTGTATTTCAACCATGTTGAAATACACATGACATCACACAAACAAGAGTCTATCATAGCATTATAGTTTGTGTAGATATCTATGAGCCATGTAACCACATAAATATATAAGGATATAATGGCCATGTGAGTGTGAAATGCGTGGCAACTTTTTTTGTCAATTCCTGTCCTATGAGACAGGAACTTTCAAACACTTATTTGGAACTGTTAAGACTAGTTTATAATAATAAAAAAATATTTTCAATATGCCATATTGTGCTATTTCCAACTAGAATAAAATGGAGAGGTAAATTAAAAAATAAAGGTATTTCTTATCTCTTGTTAGCATTTATTTACAGTGAAAAAGTCGCTACGCGCGGCATACAGGTGAACACTGCGTAGGGCCCTATCCTAATATATTTCCGTGCATGTAACCCTATAAATTCTCTGACAGTTTAGACTTTTGATTGATGGTATTTGGTGCAACTTGTTAGATATATTGAATAAGACCTTTTATCGCATTAGGACAGATTCTCATAAAGACATTCGCAAAAGGACAGATTCTCGTATGGACACATACACTTGTACTTTTTCATAGTATTTAATTTTTAACCTGACTGGTTTCACTTCAATGCATTCTCAAAGGTGTACATTGCTTTTAATATAATCTGTAAATATAAAAATCAATGCCACTTTTTACGGGCTAACCTATCCAAACTAAATGTTTAGGCTTTAAATAAATTGAAATATGTAGAGCACTTCGTCATTTATCACATTTTTTGTAACAAACTTTATACATAGTGAAGCATGTACCGGGACGCTAATAGTAGGTATGTATAAATGAACTATCGAGAATGCTGTGAGGTGTGAAATTGGTCAGGTTAAAAAATAATATATGGTGGAAAAATACAAGTGCCTTTCAATATTAGGGTATTGAATAAGGCACTTGTATTTTTCCACCTCTAGTTAGTCTAGCTATCCCATGATTAAAATTGAAACTGTCACCACATGATGGGTAAACATCTTGCTGTTACCTATCTTTTGAATTAAAATTATTCTCTTAATATTTTCAGATACTGAGGAAGCCAGTGAAACGGATATACCCAACACTGACGAACCAGTAGAAGTTAAAGAACAGTAAGTAAATTTAGTAAAGAATAAATAAATGAAAAAAAAAACAGATTTCTAGTAAATACCAATAATTCTGGTTGGAATAAGCTTACACTGCAAATTTATATTTCACAATGTAAGCAAGTGGTAGAAGGAGTTGAATTTCACTTCCGTTAGTATCAGCATTAAATATTATCACATCATGATTTCTTAAGCTTGTTTGGGTATTTATTTGAATTGATATACATTAATTGTAAAAACAATTTAAATAATGTCAATTAACTCTTTTAATTGTTCTTATATAAATATAATATAAATATATTGTAATTGTTATATATAAATATATAACAATTACAACCAACAATTACCTGCTTTATTTATCTGCAGGATTATTATTTCATACTAAGATAAAATGTTAGAAATTGTCTTGTGACTGTTTACTACAAATTGCAAATTGAACTAATAAAGAAACTAAAATAAAAATATCTCAGACAGGGTGGTTATCGGTGGTTATAATTGTTAATTGATAATTGACAATTAATTAATTGATAATTATTAATGAGTTTTGCTATTCAAATTTGCCTAACACTGGTTTACATTAAGGGAATATCATATTTCCTGGGCATGCATCTTTAGTATTTATTATTTTATTGTTGATTCTATTAGGCCTTCCATAACAGCTTTTTTACATTGTAGGTTATATCAAGACAAACTAGCGAGTTTAAAAAAGCAATTACAGCAATTAGAAGATGGCATACACCCAGAGTTTCTGCGGAGGGTGAAAAGGCTAGAACATCAACTCAATGAGAGGCTCAGGATAAACAAAATATATAGGTATATATATAATTTGAACAGTGTATGATGCGAATTGAATGAAATCCATGAAGCTATTTAGGGCTCGGTGGATTTAAAGGCAATTTATGTCTTTATATTCTTATTAAGTTATTTTCTCGGATGGATTGGGATAACTGAAGTCTATAATTAAAAGGGCACATACAGAAGGGCATATCATCCATCTGATTAACCGCATCTAGTAGTAAGTGATTAAAATGGCATATAAAATTTTACAGGGAACACATGTACGATGTAGTAGAAAGAGAATACATTGCAGAGAAAAAAGCTGCAGCGAAAGAGTTTGAAGACAAGAAACTAGAGTTAAGGGAGAATTTATTGACTGATTTTGAGGACAAAAGGAAGTTGATAGAAAATGAGAGACAACATATGGAGCTCAATGGAGATTCTATGGAGGTAAGGAAGCATGACTAAACCCTGCCATAAAAATACCCAAGTGATTTCATGGTTCTTATCATCGCGCGGAAAATCTTCAAGGGCTCGAATCAACTCAAACGCATGCCGTCTGTAGATTGTAGGTTGCCAGAGATATAATATATCTCCATGGCCAACTCTGGGCCATCTCTTTCGAGCTGGATACCTTTGAGTGTAGGAATCATGGTGTACCCATCTAGACCCCGGGTAGGGGAGGCGCATATTGCACCGCCGCCTCTAGGACCGCGGTGCCGGGCGACTCCAACCGTCGCGTCGCCCCCAGGTCCACATGAATTAATGCAACATCATTCCTGCGGACCCAAAGGGTTTGAATTCTCAGGCCTCAGACCTCACTCATATCTGGCGTGCTCTGTCCTACAGGTAAAGCCGGTGATGAAGCGCATCCTGCGGCGGCGCGCCAACGAGCCGGCGCCGGCGCCCGAGAAGCGGCGCAAGCCCATCTCCAACACGCTGACGTTCCAGCTGGACGAGCGCGACGTCGAGGCCGACCTGCGCGCCATCGCGCGCCACGAGCCGCCGCGCCCGCCGCACCCCGCCGCCAACCCGCCGCCCAGGAAGCACCTCAACTCCGGCAGCTGTGAGTGTTTGTACTACAGATATAGTGTATTGGCGAGCGCGACGTCAAGGCCGACCTGCGCGCCATCGCGAGCCATTGCGCGCCATCGCGAGTCATTGCGCGCCATCGTGAGCCATTGCGCGCCATTGTAATCTATTGCGCGCCATCGTGAGCCATCGCGATTCGTTGCGCACCATCGTGAGTCATTGTGCGCTATCGTGAGCCATTGCGCGCCATCGCGAGTTATTGTGCGTCATCGCGAGCCATTGCGCGCCATTGTAATCTATTACGCGCCATCGTGAGCCATCGCGATTCGTTGCGCGCCATCACGATTTATTGTGCGCCATCGCGAGCCATTGCGCGCCATCGCGAGCCATTGCGCGCCATCGCGAGCCATTGCGCGCCATCGTGAGCCATTGCGCGCCATCGCGAGTTATTGTGCGCCATCGCGAGTCATTGCGCGCCATAATAATCTATTGCGCGCCATCGTGAGCCATCGCGATTCGTTGCGCGCCATCGCGATTTATTGTGCGCCATCGCGAGCCATTGCGCGCCATCGCGAGTTATTGTGCGCCATCGCGAGTTATTGTGCGCCATCGCGAGCCATTGCGCGCCATTGTAATCTATTGCGCGCCATCTTGAGCCATCGCGATTCGTTGCGCGCCATCGCGATTTATAGTGCGCCATCGCGAGCCATTGCGCGCCATTGCGCGCCATCGCGAGCCATTGCGCGCCACGAGCCGCTAGCGCCTCCGTATGCGCACACGCATTCCGCACACGCATTCCGCACTCGCCACTTAGACACTAAAGAAGTTCCTTGCGGTTATCTCTATCGCACCTGAGGCCTGCACCTCGGAGTCCGGCTTCGACAAGTCCAGCTTTTGTAGTCTAACTGCGACTCGGCATCACTTCAAGATACTTTCATTGACTGCCATCTGACCTCCACAACCCGTTGGCGATATCGAAATGTTGCAGTTAGATAATCTATCTGACTTTTTAGGGTTCTTAAATTACCTGTAATTATTAAAAATATTCGTATGACAACCGGGACCGACAGCTTAACGTGCTCTCTGTGACACAGAAATACTACTGCCATAAAAACGACATCGTTTTACACTATGTAATAATGTTAAACAGGTGAATCCCCAGTACGGGAGAGGGACACCGGCGAGACGACGGACACCCGCGTGGAGGACGGCAAGCTGCTGTACGAGAGGCGCTGGTACCACCGCGGGCAGAGCGTGTCCGTCGAGGGCCGCGACCTTCCCAAGTTCCCCGGCCACATACACGCCATCACCGATGAGGCGGTGAGTACAGGCAGTCGAAGTATTTACTAGTATAGAATCAAAGAATCAAAAGAATAAATGAATAAAATTCGTTTCTTCATAGAGCACAATTATGAATGTCAAAATTTTACAATGGAGTTCCATATTCTCTGTCAAAAATAAAAAATACAAGTGAAAGAATTACTTCGATACGTCAATTAGTTTCCGATTTATAAAAGTAAACGTGCGATGCGAACTCGTGTGACGGTGTGACGTCATCTTACAACACTTGCATGTTTAAATCCCTATTAAATCAAAACCAATAGATATTTTTGTCTGCAGCAAAAACTAGCATATTTATATACATACAAGTTTTACTGTAACAAATTTTCAACCGATTTTACATACCTAAGAATGTTACCTAATTTTGAATATTTGCTCTCCATATTCTCTGTCAAAAATAATAAATACGAGTGAAAGAATACGTTACTCAGTTTCTGATTTATAGAATTAAACGTGCGATGCGGACTCGTACTAGGTGCGTATGACGGTGTGAACTCATCTTACAAAACCGCTCAGCCCGCTCGCGCTCTCAGCAAGTTTAAATGCCTATAAAATCAAAACTAATAAGTATTTTCGACTACAACACAAACTATTATATTTGTATACATACAAGCTCTACGGTAACAAATTTTCAACCGATTTGGCATACCTATTAACATTCCTTATTTTAAATATCAAGTAAAAATATAAAAATATTAAATGAAGTAAATAAAATATTTGAAAGTGATTCTTTCACTTACTGACAGAAACTTTGGTAGCATATACTCTATTTTTTGAGGAATTTATTAATTAGAATACCTGGTATTGTTATTCACATTGTAAATATTGTTGTTACAGATATGGGTGAAAAAAACAAACCTAGAACGAGTACGGATTTATATATCGCAGTTAGCTCGCGGCAAAGTGACTTTAAAGAGACGAGCGTCGTAAATAAATGTACATAGATATTAGTGTGTCGAAATGTGCCACGGCTAGTTCGCGCTAGAGTGTGATTGTGCGCGCAGTGCTCAAGTGTGTTGGCTGTTGGAAAACAGAGTGCTCCGGTGTGTCGAGTCGGTAATACTGTTGTATTAAGTGACAAATACTTACTAAGACCAGCAATGCAATGCAGTTTAATGAAATGTTCGGTTTGAGGGTAGAACATTTCTCATAGTTTGTTTTTTAATCTCAGATAGTAAAATGACATAACCTGTGTAGTCGGTACCTTGCTATTAAAAAAATAGTCATGTCGTCAAATTTAATTTATCGACACTTTTGATACTGGTGGTAACGAAATTTGTCGAAAAATTAAATTTAGTACAGATTTTTATAGGTTATCCTATAATTACATACACATAATCAAGCCTTTATCCCCGGAGGATTAGGCAGAGGTGTAATGACACGCACATTTCACCAATCAGTGTATTCGGTCCCACATAATAGGGGGTGAGCCTATTGCCGTATTCTGGTTACTATTGTTGACTCGAGTCATGCATCTTAGACTTTTGGCTGTAGTTGTCTGTAACTTTTTTCTTAAAATATAATAAGGCCGCAAACATTGTCGATAGGCATAGACAAAATTTGACATTTGCAGTTGTCAATTTGCTATCTGAAATTAAAAAAACGGACTATAAGGTATGATTCCGGAGTCGACCGCTACGACAAATGCCGACTCATGCAGCACATACATTGCTTGTTAAACTTTGATATGGATAAAGGGGGCCTTTGAGAAGCCGCAATGAATTACGTGTATCTGCTGCGTGCGTCTGCAGTTGTCGTATGCGGTCATCTTCGGAATCATACTTTAAAGGTACGAGTTCGATGCCGACTGCATACAATAGCAGTAGACGACCGCGAGGGCGATATATCGTCGTGATACTAATAGCACTTCTACTCTCTTCTATTCATATGGATCATATTGATGTGCGGTCGTACGAAGTCGTACGTAATGTATATAAACCAGCTTCTCTAGACAAGTGGCAATATATTGGGATAATTAACAATTATTGGAGAGCAAGGTGAAAATTAAAAGAAAAAAATTCATATAATGGTGTATATTTTTATTGTATTAATGAGTTTTTTTAGTTTTTATTACTATTTTAGGTTAGTGAATTTATCACCTGCAAAAAGAAATTAGAATGATTCCCAACCGGGTTTTTTTTTTAATTTGAAAAAGCAAATGATTGTCAGTACCCCTGTATATTCATTGTTTTATATGGCGGCCAAGGGATTGCCATTTGTCTAGGGTGTCCGATGTGCGTTCAAACGACGTGTCACAAGTCAAATACATACATAGAAACCTGAAGGCTAATTCGCGTAATAAAAATATGCTCAAAATTCAATTTCGATCTAAGCTCAATCCTTCAAATGTCAAAAACAATCACGATGTTACTACACATTATAAGGTGTGGAAAAGTACAAGTGTCATTATTATTCAATATTATAAATTGTGTTACAAAAGTACCATTTTTGACATTTCGGAAATTGAGGTTAGATTAAGATTGAATTTTGAACATCTTTTTTTTTATTACGAAATTTGTCTTTCGGTAGTGTCGGCTAAGTGTGAGGGGCGTTACATAAGTTCTATTCATAGGAAAAGACACAAAACTACTTTCCAAAATCCCTCCAATCTCTATGAATTTATTACTCTCGATCTATGAAAGGAATTTCCGTTATGGTTTATGAAATGGTTAAAACATATATTTTATTTATTGTAAAATATATTAGTTATTTATATAACAGGGCTTCATTGTCAATATATTTCCTTCTGGAACGTATTACCATTTTTGGGAATAACGATTAGTCATTAGGGCTGGGCCTGGACTGTGCTGGTGTTCCATGGTTAGACCTTTGCAACCAGGACTCTGATTCTTCTAATTGTGACACCACAAAAAATGCCATTTCTTCACTTTCTACAGCTAAAGCTCATTTAATTTTGGGCTTTAAATCTATTATTTTTGTTATACCACTGAGGTGGCAGACAAGCACACAGTCCACCTGATGGAAAGTGATTACCGTGGCCTATGGGCGTTTGCAACACCAGGGGAGTCACACTCGTGCTGCCGACCCTGTAAACACAGAGAGTTTCTGTGCCGTCAGTGTAGAAGACAAAGCAGGAAAAATCTAAAATTTAATGGCAGTTTTTGGCGTGTCAGTGTTATGTTACACGTGTCATATACGTGTCAGGGTTACAAATATTTGCACTGAATGGGAGTCGAATCCGTGCCCCCTGCCTAGCAGTCCAAGGCAATACCGCCACGCCACAGAGGCTGATATCTTGTTTTATCTTTTTTTCGCGTTATACAGGGTGTTTCCATATGTATAATATGTACATATTATATTTACAACAAAAAAAATGTACATAAGTATGTTTACGCATTCTAGAACTAACACTACATTGGCTTGGATAGCACTGTAAAATGGAATAACATTTTATTGTTGTATTTGATTTATTGATTATTTATTTATTGAAATTAATATATTATGGCGACAGTTTCGAACCATATACAGAGAATTTATTAAACGCCCTACGTATGAATTGATATGAAAGTAACAAACTTTGTCATTGGCCAGGTAATTTATTGAATAAATGGTATCTACTGACCTGTAGTAGTACTCAGTGAACTGATGATTGGTACCCATATATTGTGTCGAATTGAAAATCGCCATATTGGCGCTGATAGTAGCGGCACGCAGTAGTGAGTGTACTTGGAACTAATACTTATAATGGACAACAATTGTCTTGGTATCGATATATTAATATAAACGATGGGCCTTATGTATCAAAATAACAATATGGCCATTTTTAGACATTTATTATGGTAAACGCATAAATAAAAACAACGAAAATCGTCTATTTGCAAACTAAATAGTTCTCAGTACACTCACGGTGGCGCTTCAAATCGACACAAAAAGTAAGCTGTCTTTTTCTATGGAATAGCCAGTCCAGCTAGCTATAGAGGTCAGTGATGGTATTATATTATTATAGTGTGACCACCAGCGCTGTACCGTTTATATGATACGTGCGGTGTGGCGGGGCACGCGGTCAAGAGCATAAGATTAGAGTGAGTGAGATAACGCCGCCAGTTCTCATAGTGGTTTCTCTCTCGCTCTCGGCTAATGCTTTAACGAGGTACAGCGCGCCACACTTTATTTAATTTGGTAAGGGTTGTGTACACCCTGTATCATTGACTATTTGTGGGTAGTCTCATTTTAAATGCAATGACTTGAAGTATTTTGAGAAGGGTCTCATTTATTTGGTCAAACATTTGCAATTTATCGTAGCTAGTATTATATTGACCTTGGTTACGTGGTTGTTAAAAAGATAAAATATAAAAATTTTATCTGCAGGCCAATTCTCGTAATAAAAATCTGTTCAAATGTCAGTCTTCATCCAATCTCAATCTCTTAAGTGTCAAAAATGATCACATTGTCTGTTTTTTTTTTACGTGCGGGAAATCCCCGCGGATACCCCCCCTTCGGAGCCGAAGGGGGAGGTTATGTCGGACTCGAACCGACTAAACCGCACGCCGTCTGTGGGTCGATGTGCTAGGCCGGAGGTGAGGTTGTCTTTTGACATATACCTCGCACCCCGGCTGACCCAGGGCCATTCCTCTCGGTCTGGCCCTCCTCGGGAGGGGGGACCAAGCGGTCCCCGACTCGCCCATTAGGGGGGGGGGGGGGGCGCATCGTCCTACGATGCGCGCCGCCGCCGTGGCCTGCTTCTGCTAGAGACGAGCGGCTCCACCCGTCACCCTCAGGCCCGCGCTCATGGGGGGCGGAGGTCGGTTTGCGTCCTCCGACGCCCGAGCTGCAAGTACCGCCCGAAGTTACCGTGTCCGGTAATGACCTGCGTCTGACGGTACGAGAGGCCACCGTGCGGCCTCTCTAGCCACTCCCCCATGATGGGTCTTACCGCCGCAATCACGGCGTGCCCTGCAATCACAGCGTGTATATAGTTACAAAAAAAGTATCTAAGTATGTTTATCCACATTCTAGATTCAACAATAGCGTTGTGTGGAATCTTGTGGAAAATTCTTAGCTCACATAGATTCTATGGAATATTCTAAGAATGCTCGCTCGCTTCACGTAAAAGTCATTAGAGTGCGCGAATAGTAGCTGGAATTTCTATCGTCCTATATTGTAGCATCTGTGAAGTTCTTACATATCCGGAGGTGCTCGCTCCTTATGTTCTAGCGGTATAAGAATTCTAGGTTTTGTTTACACTAAAAGACACGAAAGAAAGAATACTCTGTGTTCGTTTGGTCTAAATCCACCTTAACGACAATACCATTTTTGCCATTTGGGACATTGAGATTAGATCAAGACAAAATGTTGAACATATTTTTTATTACGAACATTGGCCCTCTAAAGCTCACATTGTCAGTCACAATGTGACACTATGTCTGCTACTTATTAGAGAAGTATTAAAAAAAAAAACTACCCAAACCGCCAATATGGAAAGTAACAAACAATATCTTTTAAATTTTGAAACTATTTAAACATTGTTTATATAGATTATTTCAATTATTTATTGATTAATGTTGTGATGCATCAAAAAATATGGTTAAAAATGGTCTCGAAAGTAGGATAGTTGATTTTGTATCGAATATGATTTAAATGCGACTTTACCCTTCTAGGATTGGGTCTAGTAGTAAAAGTAGATGTGAAATAAGGTACATAATGATTTATTAATTAATTTCTGAGTGAAAAAAAAATAATATTCTTGCCTATACATAACATATTCGGGTCTAAAAATCTAAAAATCCTATAAAGTGTAATTTATTTAAACTTAAATAATTATTTTCTTTTACGATAAATGCAGATCGTAAATAAAATATTACATGAAATGAATTCCTTCATACATTATTGTACAGTGTACACAATTTATTTAGACACGACAATGCTCAGGCAATGAAATTATTAATATAGGAAGGGTGATGTGACTATTACTTTAAAGGTAGCAAGTTGAATTCCAGTTAAGTGCAAATATTTGTATGTATGAATGTGTCATTTGTTTGTACACTTCAAGACATGACGTGATCAATATTTTAGTCTTCCCATGAGATAAGCTAATAACTATTAAAGCACAATGAATATGCTGCAAATACTGTTAATATAAAAATAATACGTATCAAATAAATCACTACAGAATACGGTAAAAATTGTTTTTATTTCAAAGTATTTTGATAAGTAATCACAAAAAACTGGTTTTCTTTAGAATGTTGTTTAAAACCCCCTTGATCCATAATAAATGTCCTAATGATAAGAGTTCTATGTCCTAGAATTTTATTTCGCTACTGACATGACCCATTCTCTAGTTGGCGTGAAACAACTTGAGGCATTTAACACCTCATTTCCATTATGTTAGATGACAGTCAACATTATGTCTCAGTACCGGCCAAGTAGATTCAATTCAGATAGGCGGAACACTCGAGCACTTTAAGTGTTAATTAAATATCTATTTTTGACAAGACAAGGCTGAAAATCGTATACCTCATTAAATCGTATCCAGTCAATTGCAGGTTAATGGCAACTGGGAGTGGTAAATAATATTAAAAACAAAGCCTCAGGCCAAATGCCGAAACAATATTTTCCATATCAGTGAAAATATTGTTCGGCATAGTGGGAATGAGCCTAGCATATTAGAAAATTAATCATATGCCCTGTTACTCTGAAGGGCTAATTCTCGTTATATGAATCTGTTCAAATTTCAGTTTCTGTTAAACTGTATCTACCAAATGTCAAACGGTAATTTTCTAGATCGACCATTGATAACTAGAATCGTTTTTGTTATTTGCGAGATTGAATTTAGATCGAGATTGAACTATGAACTGATTTTCATTAAGGAAATCAGCTTTCTTTTCTGTTTTCACATGGTTGAATGTAAATCTGGGCACTGATAGACCACTGGTAGAAAAATTGTTTTTGTAATTTTAAGTATTGTATTTTTTAAACCGAATTACACACCAAGACAAGATTTTTATTCTTATCATAGTTACATTGTATAAAGATCTCATCTAATGTAATATTTCGAGATGTAAGCGTGTACTGTTTTGTTCTTATGAGTTGTGTCGAAGCAATGGACATGAGTTTGTGAAAGCTATTAAATTATGAGTTTATCAAAGCAATAAATGTGATGACTTTTTCAAAGAAATCAATATTATGAGTTATGTCAAAGCAATTAATATTATGAGTTATATCAAAGCAATTAATATTATGAGTTCTGTCAAAGCAATTAATATTATGAGTTCTGTCAAAGCAATTAATATTATGAGTTATATTAAAGCAATTAATATTATGAGTTCTGTCAAAGCAATTAATATTACGAGTTCTGTCAAAGCAATTAATATTATGAGTAATGTCAAAGCAATTCATAATCATATGAGTTCTCTTAAAGAAATTAATATTATGAGTTCTGTCAAAGTAATTAATTTTATGAGTTCTGTCAAAGCAATTAATATTATGAGTTCTCTCAAAGCAATTAATATTATGAGGTCTGTCAAAGCAATTAATATTATGAGTTCTGACAAAGCCATTAATTAAGAGTTGTGTCAAATCAATTAATAGTACGAGTTGCGCTCTTGTTTTTAAACGAAGTTATTTCACTAATGCATTGGATTCATTAGGACCAATTTACACTGAAAGAACAGCGGCCGGCAGTAGCTATTTGAGGCAAAATATTACAAACCATTTTGAATCGAATCTTCAGCAGAAAAAGTTCATAATATCCTCCAAATGGAAGCAAAGGAGGAGCGGCTTGTCGCTGCGAAGCGTCGCTCGACTACATGAACCTTCTCGGAACTATTTCAAAACGAATTCCGACCAAAGCCGGCTGCTGCTTTATAGCGAATATTTGAAATATTGAATATGGAATATTAAACTAGTAGTTCTGTGAACAGTAGACCTCGCGAGTACTTTGTCATATTCTCTGGCACTGGTGTCATATTATCTGGCATTAGAAAAAAAAAAGAAAAACAATACGGTTCTTCTTATTTTAAACAGCCTGGAAATTTTCACCAAAATAGTGATGATTCGTTCTTAAAAAAACACTACAGCAAACTTCCCCCTTTTAACTCATCTGCTTTTTTATAACGAAGTTCACCTTTACGATGCTTCATTTTTTTTTCACAAAAATCTGTCAGACATCATGTCTTCGATGTTACAGATAAAGATCTTTAAGATCCATTCATAAATAAAGCGACAGAAAATTTCCCCCGTATTCTCTCAAATTTTCCCTCCTGCCAAAAAGAGATCCCCTCATAAGTTGTGTTTTACATCACAGAACATTTGTGCTAAGTTTGGTGAAATTCGGTTAAAAAATGATCCCTCTGACCGGAACTGACAACCCGAAATAAATACAGACAAAAGCAAATCGGTAACCTTGTAGTTGAATGAAAAAGAGACTCTCGTTCGCTTCGCTCGCTCGGTCAAAGATTTTACGTTTCAATTCAGGTGGATAACTGTTTACTGTTATCCATTAAAGTTGAGTTTGTGTGGGTTTACCATCGCAAACACTAAATACATATACATACATACATTCACGCCTGTAAATCCCCGAAGGTGTAGGTAGAGGTGTATTAACTGTATTAACAGTATAAACATGTATGTACCTATGTATATGAAATGTGATTTCGCCAACTACCATTTTCAGTCCTATTTAATAGGGGGCGAACCTAATTGCCGTGAAGCGGCAAGCATCAGTTATACTGTATATATCCTCCTAAGGAGTTAGATATTTCGTTAACTACGAAAAATTCGCAATATTAATTTATTTATGTGAAAGTAAATCCTTCTAGTATATTGTCTGCGACTCAAATACAGTATGTATTGATTTTGTAAATAATGTACAATATTTGTCGTGTAGTATATTATCAAATGAGTTTATATGTAAATGCAGGCATTTTGGTATGACCCCTTTATTTCATTTTTTTATATGTTTTGTGAATTATTTTATTATTGTAAATGAGTTGTGAATTGGATGTTGTAAATAGTAAGGGACGTTTTTACGTATGTAAATGATATTGAGAAAGATCTTTTAAATATATGATGTACTATAAGAGATGTTTTGTTTTATTTAATTATGACACGGTATCTTGTATCTGCAATGGTGACTCTTGTTCCTGAGACTGCCTCTTTAAAGTTACCATCTTTTTTAAAAGAGAGTACTTGGTATGGTATGCTATCACGGGCTGGTATCCGCAACTCCACAAGGCGCAATTTTTGCGTGAGGGTGGGTATTCTACTCGATCCACGCCAACTCATTGAAGAACGCCAGCAAGCTATTCACGCTGCTGGCGATCTCCGGGAGAGGACCTGTGTTTCCGAAGTACTTAGCCCTGTATGTGGCGGTTGCAGTGCAGTGTAGGAGCATGTGTGCCGCTGTTTTTTCCTCTCTTCATGCTGGCTCTGCAGAGAGGGCTGTCGGTGATTCCTAAAATAAATAGGTGTTTATTGAAGGAGCCGTGCCCCGTGATGGCAGCTGTAGCTAGTTTGACAGTTGTCGAAGACGCCTGGTTAGTTTATTGTCAAGCACAGGGAGTACTTACTAGCAACTGAAATTACTAGTAGCGCTCCAACTAATTTATTAATACCTTGTGTTAGGTGTAGGTTAAAGTCGGTAGTGTAATGTTTAGGATACGAACCCGGAACTTCTCGATCGTAGGGCACTCTAACCACTAAGCTATCGGCACTGGCAAGGTGAAGTCATATTGTGTCCTATATAGGAAAATAATTATTGGGTACTTTTCTATAGTTAAAATAGTTATTATATAAAAATAAGTATTAATAATTTTCATGCAGCTTTTAAGTTTTAAATCGGAAAATGATCATCTAATTTTGACGCTGACCGTACAATATATCTATATTATATAAGGAAAATGAGTTATCTTACGCCTTACAGATAGTTGATTGAGTTGGGGAATTTTACAGGCAAATCTCAAATAAATCTTATAATATGTTTTCCTCATGGATGTGTCTCATCGCAATTTCTTAGAGCTGTCACCTTTCAATACCAAACATGTCACGAAAGCAAAAAAGCATACCCGCACTTTTTAATTCTGTAAACCGACAAATAAATGGCGTATCCAATTTCTTAGTAACGTAATCTTTCTGTTTTACATATTAAATGTAATGTATTTGTCGAGGCATATATCTTGGACCTAAAACTTGCTCAAAATATGCTCTATACGCGTAATACGAGTCTCTTAGGTGGGTTTTGAGGAAAGCACAGGGTACTTCGGCGGTGGATGAACTCAAATTCACAAAGTATCAAAAGTTTTTTCTTTTTTTTTTCCACCCTTAAAAATAAACCGAGCGCTCCAGGTCCTTTTTGTGTCGCGTTTTAGGTCCGTCATATGTGTCACGAGGTATATATTTCGATTTTTTTTATACTACTTAGGTGGCAGATAAATATGTTCAAGGAAGGGGCGGTGTGCATTACTACGATGTATACCTGTTTTTATGTGGAAGTCCCACGGATACGCGGCGTTTATGTTATATTTGGCGGTTATATTTTAATAGAGAAATTAAATGCCTACGGTATTCGAGGAAATTTGTCCAATCTTCTAGAATCGTACCTCATAAACCGTCAACAAATTACGGTAATAAATAAAATATGTAACAGGACCATGACTGAGATTTCCTACAAATCGGACGCTAGAACAATAAGCTATGGAGTGCCACAGGGAAGTATACTTGGACCACTTTTGTTTATCATTTATATTAATGTATCCCATCGGCCACATCATTTCCTATGATTATGTACGCCGACGACAGTACGGTCGTATTCGATAGCGACATTTCTGATTCCAATGTTTCGGTAATCAATAAAACTATTGCTTCTCTGATTGATTGGTTGGAGACAAATAA
This sequence comes from Eilema caniola, assembly GCA_949126895.1. Taxonomy (NCBI): domain Eukaryota; kingdom Metazoa; phylum Arthropoda; class Insecta; order Lepidoptera; family Erebidae; genus Eilema; species Eilema caniola. Next base: position 3,833,271 of record OX421466.1, read on the forward strand.
TCTCAAAATTAACTTAAATAAAACTAATATAATGGATTTTGGTCAAAGAGTAAACAGGACAAATTTAGATTTAAAATATAACGCAATAAAAATTAATGACATTAAAGTAACAAGATTTTTGGGCCTACAAATTGAAAGCACTCTACAATGGAACGCACAGATTGAAATGGTGACCAATAAAGTACATCAACATGCATATGCGCTGTACATGTTAGGCAAAACTGTAAACAAAGACGCAGTGCTAACAGCATATTTTGGATTAGTCGCTTCCACCTTGAGATATGAAATCATGTTTTGGGGTAATGTAACCGGCAATGATCTAGTATTCAAAGCACAAAACCGATGCATTAGAGCCATATGCAAGATTAAAACCACTGAAACATGTAAACCATACTTCATTAGTCTGAGGATTTTGACGATGCCATGTTTGTATATCCTTGAAACAGTTATGTTTGTCAAACTGAATTGGAAGAAATTCTCAGTTATAACCAGCAGTCGTAGATCCGACAAGCTATGCCTCGTGCCAGCCAAAACAGCCCTACTACATAAAAGTATATTCGTAATGGCACCCAAGATCTACAACAAACTACCTAAAGCCATAAAATCCTGCGAAAACTTGCAAATGTTTAAGAAAGAAGTACAAACATTCTTGCTCGATAAAGCATACTACTCGATTAATGATTATCTTAGTGACAAGGACATTTAACTTAATTTATTATATTTTTTTTAGAATGTTTTATTTTCTGACTTAATTTTCTTTTTATTTTATTTTTTTATTGACATAAGTTTAATTGTTTGACATCTTTGATACTACTATTTCGTTGACATTCCATAAATTGACATAGTATTAAATTAAAATATTTGTACATCACACAATGTGGTAGAATATAGAGGACATTCTAACATTTTTATAAATCTGTAACTAACCTATGTTCCACAAATAAATGATTATGATTATGATTATGATTATGATTATGTCGAATAGGTTGGTGTCCTATTTTTTATTATCTTAAACTGTACATTTTACAATAGTATAATAAAATGTTAAAGTAAAAAAAATAGTTTTAAAGATATATGAAGTTGCAATTTCTCGAGCCGCCCGAAAACGCTCCATTGCAGTACACTGGGACCGCATAGTGTGCTGGCGCGTAGTGCAAAATACTCTCTGCAGTGCAAATGTATGGAGTGCAAGAGAGTATCCCAATTATGTCAGTTCACGTAGCGTTTAGGTACACATGTACAGTGCATAATAAGATTGATTTTTGAGGAATCTAAAAAGTTATATATTTTATATTTTGATTGTTTATATTTTCACCTATTTTGTAAGGCAACATCCTAGTTTACTGTGCATATTTGTTGAGAAAAAACAACGAAATTAAGCAGTATTAAGGTGATTTTCCACCAGAGGGGCGAGACGAGACGAGGCGAGGAGAGAATTGAAATTTGTATGGCAAATTTTCAATCCTCAACCAGCGTATCTTTGGTGGAAACAGTGTGGATTGACGAGAATATGCGAGGCGTAAATTGAAATATTTGTTTGTGCAAAAATGAACCGTATTAGTTCCGATATAGAGTATAAATCACCTTCAAGGTGATTTTCCACCAGAGTGGCTAGGCGGGGCGAGGCGAGGAGAGAATTGAAATTTGTATAACAATTTTCCATCCTCTCCCAGTGCATCTTTGGTGGATTGACGAGAATATTGACGCCTAATTTTGTTCGGAGTTTCCGGCATTGACGCTAGAATAAAGTTATATCGAGCATTGTGTGTGAGCTGTCTAAAATACATTTATATATGAAGCTTACGGGCGGCGGCGCACAGTGGGCTCAATTTAATTTCTCATAGAATTACGATATAAAAAAATTAACATTTTTTTTAACTATTCTTTTAATGGTGATTTGTTCTACTAGTCCACACGAGTCTTTAATGGTATGGGTTCATTTTGTTTACAGTCATATTCTAAAAGTTATGAAAGATTTATTTTTTTGTTTGAAAAAATATTAAAAAAATTAATATTTCAAAAAGCTCACATAATCTCCAAATATGATTTATGGTGTCGATAAATAAGTTAAATATTCTATCTTTACACATAATTCGGGAGCTTCGAAAATCCCCGAAACTGCGTCATTTTGGACCTCATTTTATTATTTTTTAATATTTGTTTATTCTCTTGTGGAGGTTAAGAACCATAGTGCGTAAGGTGTTTATAGTAGTCAGTATAAAAATTAGTCAAGTGCGCAATTTTTTTTTAAATAAATAAATGTTTGGACATTCTCACACAACATCATCTAACCCAATTTAAGCCAATATAAGCTTGAGCTATGGGATCTAGACCACTGTTAAACACACTTATATATTTCTAAAGACATAAAGAAAATAAATAAATAAATATTTTGGACAATTACACACAACGCCATCTAGTCCAATTTAAGCTAATTAAGCTTGTGCTATGGGTCTAGACAACTGATAAATATGTATACTTAAATACATTTGTTTTTGTAAATACATACATTATTATAGATAAATTACACCCAGACACAGAATAAATCTTTATGCTAATCTAATACATATAATTAAATTATACATAGAAAATACCCAAACTCCAAAACAAACATTCGTGGATCACACATATATTTGATTCGACCCGGAATTGAACCTCAGGGACGGAAGTCGCACTCTCATACCACTATGGGCCACTGAGGCAATCTGGTTATTAATTTTTTTTACAACTACCCTCAAGTCATCAGTCTATTATTCTGTCAGTATGTATTCTATTAGTCCGTTTTTTGCTTTTGTGATTAACGTACGCTATTATATGTTCGAATTATGGAAGGTTTATTTTCTAATCTTGACGTATTTTTAAAATTAAAAGAAAGTGGAAGTTTAAAAAATAGTGAGATAATGTTCAATCTCGTTATATCACATTTAACGGAACAGTTAAATGACGATCAAAACAAAGCTCTCAAAACATTTTGTAGGACATATTGTTTTAATCTTCAAAGAAAATGGACCTTAGCGCGTTGCAAAAGTTCTGTTTTTGTAAATAAATATAGTTCTTGGTTAGATTCGCGTGTAAATTGGCCTGAATTTATCAATAATTCAGCAAGTGATAGTGAGAACGTGCACTCGATTGCTGGCCCTTCTTACGTAAGTACTCCTTTAACAACTAAAACCGTTGGAACTTCGACTCAGATTAGTCCAAGGAAACCTTTTTCTGATTTAGGGCCTAAACAGAAAAAAAAGCGAATTGAAAATACTGAATCTAATTCCTTTTCTTTTGACAAAGAAGAGGAACAGTCTTATTTTTATTTACGTTCATTAAAGGCGTGTGGTAAAAATGATATTGCTGAAATTTTAAATTATCTGCTCAAAAATCCTGAAGAGGTAAAACATGTAAAGGAATTCATTTTTGTTCCGAAAAAAAACGTTATGTCTTCTGAAAAAGCCTTAGGTAATATGTTATCTTTAAAAATGACAAAATGGCAATATAATTCTATAAGAAAATCAATTCAAGACGAAGGCGTAGTTTTACTACCCTCTTACTATTTTATTCAAAAGGCAAAAAATGAATATTATCCATCAAAAGATGATGTGGAAATAACAGATATTTCTGCGCAAATAAAATTACAGGCTCTTTTAGACAAAACGGCAGAAAGACTTTTAAAATTAGTTGAAATACAAGACGATTACAATAACCTAGAATTAACTAGTAAATGGGGTTTCGATGGTGCCTCAAGTCAGTCTAATTATAAGCAGAAAAGTGAGACCAATGATGATGATAGCAGTATATTTATGGGAAGCCTAGTTGCTTTAAAACTAACATGTGGAGAACAAGTTTTGTGGGAAAATAAAACACCTAATTCTACTTTTTTTTGCCGTCCCCTGTTTTTTAAATTTATGAAAGAGACGCAGTTAATAATTAGGAGTGAAAAGGAGAGGATAGAATCCGAAATTAATTGTTTAAATGAAACTAACGTTCTAGGAAAATTGATTCGTCACACGTTACATTTAACTATGATTGATGGAAAAGTGGCATCAGTACTGAGTGAGACCTCTTCACAAACTTGTGATATTTGTAAGGCCACACCTAAAGAAATGAATGAGTTGGACATATTGTCACAAAAACAATGGAATACTGAGGTGTATAAATTTGGCATATCATCACTTCACGCTTGGATCAGATTCATGGAATGTATTTTGCACATATCCTATAGACTAGATTTTAAATCTTGGATTGCGAAAGGTGAAAATAAAGCTAAGTTGGAAAATAAAAAGAAAGAAGTTCAAATAGCTTTTCAAACTAGAACTGGTCTGCTTATTGATATTGTTAAACAGGGTCATGGTACCACTAATGATGGGAATACGGCCCGCAGATTTTTCGAAAACGTAAATACTACTTCTTCTATTACTGGAGTAAATGAAAATCTTATTAAGCGGTTTTCTGTCATTTTAGAAACATTGTCATCGGGGCTTCCTATAAATACATTTAAATTTAAGGAATTTACAGATGCTACATTGGCTTTGTACATTGAGAAATATAAATGGTTTTATATGCCTGCAAGCGTGCATAAAATACTTGTGCATGGTGCAGACATCATTGCCAATTTCGGTCTTATCCCAATAGGAAAATTGTCTGAAGAAGCCGCTGAATCTAGAAATAAAGATTTCAGGAGGTATCGAGAACACCACTCAAGGAAATTTTCTAGAAAAGCAACAAATGAGGACATTTTTAATAATTTTATTGTTACATCTGATCCATATATTTCTACAATTAGACCAAAATTCGTTAGGAAACATAAAATAATATCCAATGAGGCACAATCCTTACTATTTACTACTGAACAAGATAAAGAATATGACGAAGAATGAATGAAATATAATATTCGAGGTTGATTCTTACCTGAGGCCATTTGAGACAATTTTTTTTTCAGGTTTAATATTGTTTTTTTATTAAATAATTATTTTTATGTCAGGTGTATAGTAGACAGTCCATATAATTATTTTTGCCAGTGGATGAGGCCTCTTGGGGACACCACTTAAAAAAAAACGCACTTGGTTCTTAACCTCTGGGGTAGTGTGGAATAGAGAACATACACATTATGTATAATTAATATTTAATTAGTTAACTATTTTTAATTATTTCTAAGCATAACATAAGAATTAATTAACTGTTTCATGTTATAACATTGTTACCGTATAACTTTTGAAATACTAACTTTTTGGATTTATGCCCATAACATAAAACGATTATAGACAGAAAAGGAATCACTTTCTATAGTTTTTTCTCCCTAATTCCACAAAACGATATTTCAGTCCACTGTGCGGCGGGGCGCGGCGGTCACGCGCGAGCTCGCGATGGCAATTTTCAGTGGAAAAGGGTCAGTGCGATTTCAATTCTCTTCTCGCCTCGTCTCGTCTCGCCCCTCTGGTGGAAAAGCACCTTTAGTCATGATCCGTTGACTCAGGACACTACCCTATGCGAGCCGACTAAAACCGCACGCTGTCCTGGGGTGTAAAGTGGCCCATGAGGCATTTCCCACGGTGTCACAAGTCACACTACGGAGGTAATTGAGCTTCAAAGTCAAAGTCAAAGTAAAATATCATTTATTCTGTATAGAGCGTTAAAAGGGCACTTACAAAACGTCAAGTAAAAAAAAAAATCTAGACTAGTTTAGCAAATGGACCTCCGGTTCGAAACGCAGCCCCTACCTGAGAAGACTCCGGCAAGAAACTCAGCGGGCATTTTTAGTCTAAATACAATAAGTAGTTTGCTTGAGTAGCATAGTTGAGCGAACGGCTCATTTCCAAGCTTGTTTATCATCTAAAAATTCTTGGATTTTATAATAGCCTTTTTGGCACAGTTTAGTCTTACTTACATTTAACATTTATTCACAGGTAAATCTCTAATCTCATTAGGGAGCGTATTGAAAATGCATATACAGTTGCTCCGGAAAGAATTACTAATTTTATGGAGTCTGCTATCACAAGCTACAAGATTGTTTTATGTCTTGTATTTATATTATGCCTGTCACAGACTCTTGAAAATTTTGAGATATTTTTCCTTACATACATTAGGTTTTCGAAAATGTATGTGTGCCATAAAAACGGAACTTACAAAATTAAAAGAATTAAAGACACTAGCAAATGGACCACACCGGTTCGCTCCGTGGCTCCGGCCTGAGAAGAAGCCGGCAAGAAACTCACTGGGCATCTTAATTATATTGTAAAATTTAGGCAAAGCCCTAATTTCATTAGAAAGCTTGTTAAAAAGCGTATCGTATACAGTTGTTCTGGAAAGAATTACAATTTTTTTGGAGTCTGCTATCACAGACTATTATCTCGTCGTATACTCGTCACTGATATAAGCATAGAATTATCCTCGGGGACTTTAATACCTGTCTAATAAAAATAGATTCACGCAGCCAGAAACTCTGCTCCCGTCTCTTCTGTGGACATGCACATTCTTCCCCTAAACGCCAGAGTATTGGGAACCTTATGTTCCCAATACTCAGCCTTCACTACTGGACCTCATTCTAGTCTCCAACCCTCATAAGGTGGCCTCACACGGACAGTCTGAAGCGTTGTGATGTGCATAGTACTGACTGCGATGCTCTGGACGGGAAGGTATCTATCTTTAGCAGTACATTGTTGGCTATCTATGATGGGCATGCTCCTCTTAAATAGGTAGGTACGAGTCAAACATCGTCCTGCGTTATGACTTTTTTCACACCTCTCAACAATGGCAGTTCCTAAAATCCTTGGGTATTGGTAAGGTCACCCATGACAACCATACTAATTTGGACCGCAATGCATTAAGTGCCCATTTCTCACCGCCTTCAACTACTATTCCCAGCGATGTTAAATCTTCTACCCTAAATTCTCTCTCCTCTCTTCCATTACCTTTAAAAGCTTCCTTCTGATTTCATCCGGTAACAGAAGTGGATATAAAGGAACATTTAAAATCCATATTCACTAGGGCTGTCGGTGACAATGGGCTTCAACTTCAAGTTATTCTCCTCATTTCTCTCCCCATAGATTTGATTATTTCTATCCTATTTGGACCTTCAGCTCCAATGGCCTGCTAAGCTCTTTCCAAACCAGTTTTCGCCGTGGTAATTTTTTAGGTATCCTTTTAGCCATCAGTATTTCTGCCTCTGCAATTACTTGGATTAAGTACCATCTCCAGGGACGTTCACAATTATCTGAGAGCTGGTACGATTTTTTGGGAACATGCTTGAGGCAAGCTGAAAACTTGTCACACATATTTCCTATTATGCCCTAACACGAAGGTGTAGATCTGGCTGGTGATAGAAGAATGTGGTAGCTATAATTTTATATATAATTTATTTGCTAATACGCGGTGCTTTTTTTTAAAAATATAGAAGTCGTAGCGACGCGTGAGTTTTACTTTGTTGTTTCTTCTGATAATGACTACAGTATTCGAGAAGAAAATGGAAGTGACACAAAATTGGGTGTTTTGCAACAACCAATCTACCCCCATACCAAAATTTATTCAGTGGTTTAGACGTGAAACACGGACAAACAAACATACACACAACCACTTTCCAATCTTCTATACATATAAAAATAAAATTGGAGTGTCTGTTTGTAATATTTTTATAACAGTTTTTTTCTACATGCAAATGAATATAAAACGGTACGGTACATACACCAAAATAACATGTTTTACAATTTCTGTCTGTCTGTCTGTTTGTTCCGGCCAATCTCTGAGATTGCTGGACCGATTTCGACGGGACTTTTATTAGCAGGTAGCTGATGGTATAAGGAGTAACGTAGGCTACTTCTATTTTAGAAAAAAATTTAGCTCAATAGCGTTGACTCAACACAAAGCGATATCCGCACTGCTCATCCTTTATAATCGTCATTCTATTCCAGCAAACGCCTGCTAGCGAATTGCCACTTGTCTAGAGGGGTTGACCTCTTACTTATTACAGGTCAGTGGATAATCGACGTCAACGCGGGCGGAGCCGCGGGCAACAGCTAGTTCAAATATTAGTAGTATGGATGTACCTAACATACCTACGTATGGTCCTTACATTTCTAACGGATAGCTACAATTATAATCTAGTTACTGTTTTACTTTACAATAAACATTTACAGTCAGACTGCAGTAAATCAGTAACTTTCAAAAATTCACATTTGGTTTGGTTGGATCATAATATCATACAATCATAATCATAATAACTCTAATCACGAGATGATTTACTTGACTTTGACTTTGACTAGGACCTTCAGCACCAATGGCCTGCTAAGCCCTTTCCAAACCAGTTTTCGCCGTGGTAATTTTTTAGGTATCCTTTTAGCCATCAGTATTTCTGCCTCTGCAATTACTTGGATTAAGTACCATCTCCAGGGACGTTCACAATTATCTGAGAGCTGGTACGATTTTTTGGGAACATGCCTGAGGCAAGCTGAAAACTTGTCACACATATTTCCTATTATGCCCTAACATGAAGGTGTAGATCTGGCTGATGAGTAAAGGGGCTAAATAAACTAATAAATCAGTGGACATCGGTTATCGTGACCAAACATAGCATAATGAAATTTTTCATTTTCCGGTAGTGACAAACCCTGACGGAAATTTTATTTTTCTTATAATTCCTGAATAATCCAGTATTAGCGCGTGAAAAATACTGGTGATAGAAGAATGTTGTAACTATAATTTTATATATAATTTATTTGCTAATACGCGGTTATAATGAAATAGAAAAATAAAAACCAATAAATGAAACTTAAAGGGAATATTATTACATAAATTTCCAACAAACCATTTAATAAAAAAACCTTTTTAAAAACAATCTTTTTTTTTTTTTTTTCTTGCATTTTCATGCGAACTGAACGTGCATACCAAATTTCAGCTCAATCGGTTGAGGGCAAGTGCCTTAAAATTGAGTTGTAAGATTCCACCCGAACAAACATACATTGCAAGTTAAATAAAAGCTTGTAAAAATGAATAAAATATTTCTATCTTTTTAAATAATCATCATAAAAGTATACTATATAGCATCAGTGAGTATTATCGGCACAATTTAAAACAGGCTAGTTTTAAAATGAATATTTTTTTTCTAACTTCCGGACTTGAAAAAAACCTACACTTTGAGATTTTTATTTTTTTTTAAATATGGAAGTCGTAGCGACGCGGGAGTTTTACTCTGATGTTTCTTTTGATAATGACTACAGTATTCGATAAGAAAATGGAAGTGACACAAAATTGGGTGTTTTGCGACAACCAATCTACCCCCATACCAAAATTCATTCAGTGGTTTAGACGGGAAACACGGACAAACAAACATACACACAACCACTTTCCAATCTTCTATACATATGAAAATAAAATTGGAGTGTCTGTTTGTAATATTTTTATAACCGTTTTTTTCTACATGCAAATGAATATAAAACGGTACGGTACATACACCAAAATAACATGTTTTACAATTTCTGTCTGTCTGTCTGTTTGTTCCGGCCAATCTCTGAGATTGCTGGACCGATTTCGACGGGACTTTTATTAGCAGGTAGCTGATGGTATAAGGAGTAACGTAGGCTACTTCTATTTTAGAAAAAAAATTAGCTCAATAGCGTTGACTCAACACAAAGCGATAACCGCACTGCCCCTCTAGCTAGACAAGTGGCAATTCGCTAGGCGGCTTTTGGTGGAATAGAATGACGAATGTATGGGATTTGACGTAAAAGACAGTCGTTAATGCATGTCAAATACGTCAAATCCTTTATAATCGTCATTCTATTCCAGCAAACGCCTGCTAGCGAATTGCCACTTGTCTAGAGGGGTTGACCTCTTACTTATTACAGGTCAGTGGATAATCGACGTCAACGCGGGCGGAGCCGCGGGCAACAGCTAGTTCAAATATTAGTAGTATGGATGTACCTAACATACCTACCTACGTATGGTCCTTACATTTCTAACACTACACACTACACTACATTCTCTTAATTTGATTTTAATCTACTAGTTACTGTTTTACTTTACAATAAACATTTACAGTCAGACTGCAGTAAATCAGTAACTTTCAAAAATTCACATTTGGTTTGGTTGGATCATAATATCATATCATACAATCATAATCATAATAATTCAAATCACGAGATGATTTAAAAGTATGACATCATAGGCGTGACGTACTTTTTGTACACAACCCTTGATGATAACGATAGCTTGCTTTTAAATCGATAAACGACATCTATTGGCAGCTAAAGACAACCAGATTTATGAAGTTACTAGCGGCAGTAGCGACCCTCCTCGCTTGGTGTCGGTTTGTCACACTCACTGGACGCCATTTAATTGAAATAATATAAGCCTTAAAAGCGTAAACGCTCAGCAGATTAAGAAGGTAAACCTATCTAGGCACGGTTGTCATTTCAATGGGCGATCGCTTAAGTGGTATTTCATCGGAGCGCTTCCGTACTTTGGAGGACATATTAAAGTCCGCCCCAGCATAGTTGCAGCTCCGTTACGGTCGGTCTCGGTCAAGCTGAATTAGGGTCTAGATACTAGCTTTCATAAGTAACAAAGCACTCTGTGACTCTAGCTGGAAAACACAATAAATACGGAGTTATTTACTCAACAAAGACCGATTGTTTCATTACGCAATGGAAATCTGCACTTGTGCCAACATTTGCAGTTTATTAGGTTACCGGATTGTTATATTGTACAGAGCTATCTATACTTGATCTCAATACATAAATTGATGCGAGGCTACATTTATAACTGATATTTCTGCAAAAGAAGTTCCATTTCTGTTCCTCGGAGAGTACGTTAAACCGTCAGTCCCGGTTCTCACAAAAAGACCGACTAGTCGAATTTCGATATCGCTAATTGGTTATGGAGGTCAGATGGCAGTCACCGTCTCACCGCACGCAAAATATCGACCCAACTGAGTTGGGCCGTTTCCTTAGTTGGGAGTCGGCTTTACAGTTTTCAAAAGTCTTTTCAAAAGGCTGGGAGAATAGGCTATGAAAGAAATGTTGCCAGCGTTTTATATTGCCAAAGCCCTTTATACCTTAAACAAAAAAAATGTTAATGACTTATCATTCAGACGATAACCATCATACGTTAAATTACATAAAGTAATGCATAATACAATCAAAGCTTTGCTGGAGGCATAGTGAGCGGTTGTAGTTACTTAACCATAAAATTAAGTAGACGCTATGCTTTATTCACAAACTTGAAGGGACAGGTTTGAATGTTTATTTAAATTGGGTATACGATATTATGAGAAATGATTTTGGTAAATTCAGTATCTACATAAATTGGGCTGTAGGTACTGTGGAGTCGAGGGTTGATCTCCACAGCTTCACTTTCTCACTTAAAGAGAGACAACTTTTTGCTGTAATATTGATATTTATTGGGAAAAACATATCATTTCTATACGAGCTTTTTAAAAGGGGATTTTACGCGAGGTTTTTTTTTTAATTTTATACAATACTCGTTTTAGAGGACCGTGGAAGCTAGAACACTTCTCTTCAAAAATTGAGCTTCCGGAGCCTCGCTGGCTTCTTCCGAAACCTCCCGTCAACTGTCAGGAACTGTCTAGCTCGTTCAGTTTTTCCTATCTTCTAAATTCATTATTATTTTTTTATTCGTATGATTTATTTTTAGATCGTTGATACATGATGTCCAGGCAACTACTAGTATTATCTGCCACGGAGGGCTGATATCACAGTACCTACCAACTGCCTTGCCGCCCAAGACAACCTCTTGACCTCTTCTACAAGTCGCCGCCAACTAGCTTAATCAGCCGTCCAATTAACTGCCTAGGCAGTTAACAAAACGGCGCCATTCAATGAACGGCCTAAATGATATTCAGCCGTCTCGTTTATTGTATCATTTAATAACTTGACTGGCTAATGCTTAGGCCAATCGTAAGATGGGGCACTACCTCGAAATAAGATAGAAAATGACATACTTACACCTGTAAATCAACGAGGGCGTAGACAGAGGTGTATACACCGAAAATTAGCGAAGCGAAGCGTAGCTCCCGCATACGTTTCGTTTTGCTCTCGCATTAGCCCTCTAACCTAACCTAACCAAGTCGGATTGCGCAGCGCAGCTATTACAATAAACCTATCACTAATTTTCTGTGTATACACCTCTATCTACCCCTTTCGTGGTTATTTTTTTTCTAATCATGCAGAAATAAGTCATTTTTCTAACTGTTTAATTAAATGGCTAGGCAAGTAGTTAAACGTCATCGATCCAAGCTATTTGCCTAGCCGTTTAATTCAATGGCTGAACACCATTCAGACCGTTAATTGAACAGCGCTGTTTAGTTAGGCAGTTCATTGAACGGATGATTGCTAGTTGGCTGCGACATATAGATAGGTACTAAGCAACGAACGGCATTTAAAAACTTATTAGAAAAGTTCTTTTTTGATATTCTTATGACTTTTTTCCTTCAAGAAATTGGGTTATCAAATTTTGCACCTGGAGGAGATGATTTTTTTTACATGTTTGGGAAGCCATCCCTTTGTAATGACCCCGGTCCTGAATCACGTCACCAAGTTGTAATATCCTGGTCACGCGGGACCAAATTGTAATGATCCTATGTCAAGGCTCCAAGATGTAACTGATTGTTGCCATGACCATTGAATCTAGATGTATAAAGCTATCCCCGTACGCCTCTCGTATTCAAACCTACAATTCCCAGCCGCGCTATCGTCTAATGACCTTCAGACCGCTTATCGTGATACGCAGTAATCCGTGATTCTATAGAAAAATGGGTTGTGAAAGACCTATTCCTTATCGTACTTTATCTACAATAGAATTCATGTATATCCCAGTCCTAGTTCCCCAACCTAAAGTTCACATACTCTTATGATTGTTACTCGTATTTACTTTAACATACCTCTTAACAGATTTGTCGCTACTCCAACCTTACTCCGTAGTCAATCCACAGTTCGTCACCTTATTTATCATACTAAACTCACAATATAACATACAAATTCACTTATTTACTTAGTGGAATACGACCAGACAATCTTTTGACAACTAACATTCTTAATGACGTTTGAAATTTGACAATATTCACCGCCCTTCATTCAACACTTAGCACAGAGACACCTACCACATTACGCTTGTACTACACGTAAAATTAGAATCAACAAAACTAACTGTCAATCATTCAATACTTCAAATTATAATTGTTTTCGAGGATACCAACAGAGGTCGTGTTATTCAAAATAATACACAAACAATTACTATCAGTGATAATTTATAGTTAAGATCAACTCATCGTTGAAACTTCTATAAATCTTTATTATTACTGTAATATAGTGTATTTTCCCCCCCCGTGTATAAGAAATGTGGCCCCGTGCTCGCCACATTCAGTAGGACTCGCCACTAGTACCAACATAGTCCTTCCTATGCCTAAGTAGGTATTTAGAAGACAATTTTAAAGTCTCCTGCCTACTGTACCGAGGCATCCGATACACAAATCCCCAATTCTATTTTCAGAATAGCGTAACTCTAACGCAGGACTTCAGTCCTATTGCCGTAATTCCTTTAATATAAGGTATTAAGATGATAACACAGAATCATCGTTCTAAGCGTCATTTTAGGACAATTATATTAGTATCTATCGCAGTAACTTCTGCGCTGATTGTTAACGATAAGTTTAATTAGGAAAAGCTCATTTATTAGCACAGACCTAAATAATTATAGTTAATACTAGAACCATTTCACTTCTGAATAATAATGTCTATATAGACACTTCAGAGAGAATATATTCTCACCGAACACTTGATCGAACTACAATAATTCAGCTCAGATATAGCTTTTGCTTCACCCTAGCGGATGACAAAGTTACTATAAAATAGCGATCGAGCGACCATGTGCATTCAATACAGTACATATAACAACTGATTATGCAACAGTGATTAAAATGTCCAAACATCATTATTTGTGTGTTTGTAGCCATGGTAATCTCATGTGTAAGATCTTGCTCGTACACAAAGAACAATAGTAAAATAACTACCTCTGTAGCTAGTCTGTTAGATACTTCCGACCCTTCAGACTTCGGTGGTCTTGCACATAATTCTGTAGCCAGAAAGGTTTCACTAGTGTGAATGTACAATATACCGTTGTGTTGTTGTTCAATAATGAACCAGCAAGGATCTATATGTAAATAGTAAATATTATATCAAAGATGGTTAGGACAGATCAATCACTGTGTATTTACCTTTAACAATATCTGAATTCTGTAATGAATACACCAGTTCACTGCCTCCATTTCACTCACAATCACTCACTTCACTATTAAATCACTCGTCGTGGTGTTGCAGCATTCGCTTGTAGTTTTATTTTCACCATAATCTTAGCGTAATTATTACACATTCCTGTCACTATAGTCCCAGTAAATTCCAACAACGTAAATCGACATGAAAATTGGCTTGCAAAAATTAGCGGGAAAACTTTCATTCTTCGGTCACAAGATGGCGGTCATTTACAAATCTGCTTTGTTGTAATTGAACCAATTGTCTATCTAATTTCCCAATCAGATTATCATGATTTACAATAATAACAACTTAGATCACCCCTTTACAAACGCAATACTACCTACCTAATATATATATTCATATGTTTGCTATTAGTGTGTACCTACTCACCTACCTGACTAAACTAACCATGTATCAACAAACATTCAACTACGTTAAACGTGAAATGTGTAGAGCTAATCTAACTGACTAGGGCGCAGGTAGTAAGCCTGACTTTGAACTATCACTAATACCCCCTACGAGCAAGAGACCACGGCCGGAGCCAAGGATGTGTTCTCTCACAGGACAAGGACATAAAAGTGTGTATATATACATATATAAAGATAGACAGGACTGATCCGCTCTGGAGAGCGACAACCGCCTCCTCTCCAGTCACAAACCATCCTGGAAGCTCACGGATCCCTTTCAGGCAAAATCCGTGTGCTGAGCGCTTCAGACTATCCTCAGCATGCCTAGCTGAACAGAGGTCAAGAGCTTCGTTATCACCGATAGGTATCAACTCAAGGCAATCACGTCGATTGACTTCCTAAGCGGGGGAACCTAGCTAATACCTATGGCCTCAACCGTCCCTAGCCCTACCAAAGTCCCACAAAGAATCCCTATATAAACATTTTATCTCATGTATGGCCCTGTACCGCAGACTCACAGTACAGCTGATATTCTGAATTGAACACGAGATTCAATTCTTAATCCCAGAGATAAAGGTGTCTTGTCTGGCTCATACGATAAAATGTTCATTTCGCGAATTATAAACTTCAATAAAGGCGAACTACCTAATTCCTCTTTTCACTAATTTAAACAAATTAAACTCAATTATTCACAATCAAAGTAAAAAAAACTTCACGACTTTAAATGTAAAATTCTCAAAATTCCCGCCAAAGTACATTGTACAGAATACCTTTCGCGAATCGACCAACCCCGAAGCTTCAAGGTCTCCAACACCCCCACAGCCAATCAGAAGATTCGATTTTCCCGCCAAAAGTCACAATTTCTGAATAATTGACAACAGCGCTAGGTTTTCTATGGCGCCTGCGTTATAATTATGAACTAACTTAAATCTTCCGTGAACCAGTGGCCCTTTTTTAAATATTTATAAGCTATTTACATACTTACACTCATTGATTCTAACTGTCAATATTTTCATAATAATATAAGATTAATTTTATGTTTAATAAACATCCATATTATACTCAATAATAGATATAGAAAATTATTCAATAATCATTTGACCTTTAAACAATAATAGCCAATCAGAGCCATTTCCTGCATTTTCCATAGCTCTGAGGCACACAGATAATAAATAGTATTTATAATCCCTTTTCAACAGTACTTTATTGCATTAAATATTATAATTATTGTTCCTTGTAAATAATTAATAAGTTTTAACTTTATCTGTTTATTCTTTTCCTTATTAATTTTATTATAAACAATACACAAAACTATTATAATATTATTCTTGTGTAAATATCCATAGACTATTTTTCTTAAATTCTTTCAATCATAGTCCCATCTATAGGTACTGTATATATTAAACTACATTTTAAATTTATTTGTTCATAAAACATATTTACTTGCCCTTTGCAATTTAACAGAATAATTTCTTTATGAATCAATTTTTTTCTTTGACCACATACCATAGTGTATATTTATTCATCATTTTATTTACGTATAAAAAAATTCCTTACTTAATCAACTAGATGGCGTTTTACGACATTGAATTATTTTCGTTTTATAAAAAACCAAGTGATATTCAATTTACTTGTAGAAATTCTTACTTAATTACTAGATGGCGTTTTACGACATTGAATTATTTTATTTATTTATGTTTTCTTGTTTTATAAGAACCTCGAAACGGTGTTTCAGTCCGTTACATCCGACCCCCTGAATCATTTACGCAGGCACAACCATTCCCCCTTTGTGTCCGAAGTAAAGATTCACTAACCTAGCTATAACTCTAGTCTAAAAGACCTGCATGAAATTAAAATTTATTTTGGTAGTATACATATTGTTAGATTGGTTAAATCCAATTTAGGTCCAATTTCTATATGTGTGTGTGTGTGTTTCAAAATTGGGACACGATATCGCTTGCTCCCACATTCAAGTTTTAAGGCGAAAACTACGGGACCACGTTATTTCCTGCCAGCCTGACCAATTCAGCGGGAAAAAATGGTTGTGAATCATCTCAGCGCTGTCGCATAGAGTAGAAGATCATAGGGGACTTTGTAGCATGATCCATCTACGTCGCCCATGATCCGCCTACCCCATTCCCCAAAATTAGCCAAACCTTGTGGACAAACAAAAATAAAGGGGCCAATAGCCTCCACTCCACCCGAAGGAGACCCAAGGACACACATCCCATTTCTCAAACAAGCATGTAGAGTGTGCTTTCTTAATTGTTCCTAACGTGTATAGTTGAGACCCTGTGAAGGCCCATTAACGGCATGCTTAGACTTCTAGTCCTTCCTTAACCTAACACCTTGCATAACCTTCACAAAATCTATTGTAGTGTGCATAGATAATTGAACCAAACTGGTATAATAATTTTAACACTTTAATTATAGTATTAATCGGGATGGCCCTCCATTCTGATTTTAACAATCCCATTCCATCAACTCATGCAATTCGCTAACGTATACATCTCATATAATGAAGAAATTCATCATACACACTTTCAGAACCAACTTCCGCGGTTGTGCTCACTACCAACCGACCAGTACTAATAAAGTAAAAGAGTTCTCATTATTTGTCTTCCTTCCACCCCCCCCTTTTTTTGTCTCCTTTAATATTGACATTATACGTAAACATATTATTTATTTATTTTATTATTATATATGTTTCCTTCATTTCCTTTTTTTTTTTATATTCAACTTTACTTAGTTATTATTATTTTATTTGGGTGGAGCCACCTCTACGCCCCACCATCTGACGAAATGAACAAGATATATATAAACATATCTGACCCTTTTAATATTTGACTACATGTATACAGAACTTAAGAAATTCTTAAACTGCCACATTCTCCTTCATGTCCTCAGATGGGCTTCACCCCTTTCCTCCTTTTATTATCATTTATTAGTACAACAAAAATTACAATTCCAACAATTTTAACATTAATTCAAAATTTTACAATTCTTTGTTTAATTCATTTTTATTCATTTTATTTTGAATTTTTACTTTACAATATTAATTTTACTCTACCTCAATAATTATCAATCATGTTTAACAATTGTCAAACATTTCCTCCCCTTTTAAAGTGTTAATTAAATCTTACAATTTTCAATTTTATTACCTTCTTTAATTTTAAAGAAAATTTTCAACCTTTAATCAAAATAAATAATATAACTTTCTGTTAACAACACATTAGTTACTTACAAACGTAAAATCATCATAACAAATTGCTCCCTTTCTGGAGAAAGAAAAGAGAAAGAAAAAAAAAACTTCCAATAACTTCATATAGTTAACCTTTCAACCAATCACCAATTTACTTTGGTGTGACTTTGAATCACCAATTCCTAACTCAGAAGTTATAACACAAATACGGTTCAATTTAATTTCGTCAGATACAGTTAGCCATTCCCATTGTTCCCCAATCCAGTCTTATCCTAGCCTTAATAACATCTCCCCCTATCATCCTTTATGACTCCTAGGAATCAACCCATTGTGTAGCAATTCCTATCATGGTTCTTTATAATACCTCGATAAATGTATAGTATTAAACTTTCCTTTCACTTCGTCTGTTAATGGATTTACCAAAATATAAACATTCTTACAGGGACTCCCCGCTATGACATAAGGCCCTTCATATAAATTTTCAAATTTCTTAGTAATTTTTAACTCAGCATTAGATTTATTTAATTTCTTTATTTTGACAAAATCTCCCACTTGATACTCTATCAATCTATTTCTTTTATTGAATCCCAGCTTCCTTTTTTCTGCAGCTGATTTCAGGTTCTCCCTCACTGAATTCCTAATTTCCACTATATCTAACCTATCACTATCCTTCCCTATAGCTTGGTCAAATGATAGTTCAGTGCTAATCCCATATAGAATTTCACAAGGAGTATAGCCAGTACTTTCATGGTATGTATTATTATACAAGTTTTCTAATTTTGGCAATGTATTAACCCATCCCCTGTGATTACTACTATTATAAGTCCTAAACAGTCTTCCCAATTCTCTATTTACTCTCTCTACAGTATTAGGCCTGGGATTTCTAACTGTGGTATAAATTACTTTAATACCTAACAATTCCATCCCTTCCTTCCAAACTCGACCAGTGAATTGCGTTCCATTATCTGACATAATTGCCTTAGGTTTTATTATTTCTAAATATCTTTTCACCTTGCTAATTACCGCTCTGGCTGTTGCCTTCCTCAGATCATAAAACTTCACAAATTTACTAAAGGAATCCTGTAAAACTAATATGTATCTCATTCCAAACTTCCCCACAGGTAAAGGTCCATATAGATCTACCATCACTAAATCTCCTATATCTTTAGACACAATGGGGCAACATGGACCCACTTTATTATTATTATTATGTTTAGTTAACTGACATACATTACACCCCCTTACTTTGCGCTTTACATCCTTAGTCAAGCCTTTCCAATAAAACCTCTCCTTTATATATTTTAACATCTTATAACTACCTTGATGTCCCATCTCCAAATGTACCTGTTTAATTACCTCATCTCTAAGCTTATCTGGCAAGTATATCGAATTTCTCTTTCCACCATCCCTCTCTATAACCAAAACCCCATCTTTTAATCTACACTTATTAATCAGCCTAGACGATTGTCTACCTACCTCACTAGGATTTTGTAATATGTTAAGTAATTTGCTAATCTCTTCATCTTCCCTTTGATATAATTTTATTTGTTCAAGTCTTTTTAACAATTCTTTATTTTGTTTTGACTCCATGTAAAGAATACTAGGCATTTTAATCTTTTCCTCTTGTAAAACCTTCCCCTCTGGCGGATAACGTGATAATATATCGGCTACTATATTATCCCTACCTTTAATATGTTGTATTTCATATTGGAAATTTTCCAAATAATTTATCCAGCGAGTTATTTTTGCATTATATAATTTCCAAGTCTTCACGAATAATAAAGCCTTATGGTCAGTCTGAATAATTACCCTTGCACCCCGTAAATATGATTCAAATTTCTCTAAACAACAAATCACTGAATAAAACTCTTGTTCTGTTGTAGTCCAATTTAATTGTGCACCCCTCAAAGCTCTACTATAGAACCCCAATATCTTCTGCTCATCATTACTATCTATCTGGTATAGAACCCCGGCCAGCCCTATTTGTGAACAATCAGTTTGTAAGTAATATGGCCTAGTAAAGTCTGGATGATGCAACATTATAGTTCCTAAAAACAATGATTTAAGTTGTTGAAAAGCTATTTGTTCCAAATCTCCCCAATTCCAAACCTTACCCTTTTTTAATAAATTATATAATGGCTGAGCCTGTCTATGATAATTTGGAATAAATTTCCTATAAAAATTACATAATCCTAAAAATGCTCTTAATTGTTTAATTTTTCTAGGTGCTGGAAAGTCTTGAATAGCTTTAACTTTCTCTGGGTCAGTGCGTAATCCCTTTGTAGAAATAATATAACCTAACATCTTCACTTCCTCACAACAAAACTCACACTTCTTGAAATTACAAGTAAGGCCTGCCTTTTGTAATTTCCCAAGTACTATGTCCAAATGCTCTAAATGTTGATTAAATGATCCTGTAGTAATAATAGCTAGGTCATCTAGGTAATTTACACAATACTTCCTAACCTCATGTCCCAATATAGTGTCCATAGCCCTACTAAAACTCCCAACAGATGTCTTTAACCCCTGCGGTAATACGTTATAAACATAAGACTTCCCATTAAAGGTGAATCCCGTATATTTCTTACTATCCTGAGATATTGGTATTTGAAAGTATGCATTGTTTAAATCTATTATACTAATAAATTTAGCCCCATGGAATGAGTTCATAACGTCTAATTGTAAAGGCGGTTTCTCAGTCTCAGCTACCATAAACTTGTTAATTTCTCTAGCGTCTAATAACACTCTGATGGAATCATCCTTTTTGATTGTAAAGGTTAAGGGACTACAATATGGAGTTGAAGCTCTACTAATAATACCTAAATTTTCCATTTCGTTTAACTTTAATTCCATTCGCTCTCTGTAAGCATAAGGTACTGGATAACTCCTCTTAACAATGGGGACGTTCGATACCATAACTATTTTATGTTGATAACAATTAGCTCTACCCAACCGTGATGTAAATAAATTCTCAAACTTTTGTAACAATTTTAACAGTTTATCCCTTTGATTACTCTCTAATACAACCCCCGTTTCTAACTCTGACCAATTAACTTCATCTAATCTAGTCTCTATTAATAAGGACTCTTGAACTTCTTTAAAGCTACACCCGTTGTTACGTTTAACGAACGGAATTACGGATAACTGATCCCCCTGTTTTATCACTAAACCTCTATTTTCCCCACTGGTATTAAGAGTTACTCCATGTCCTTTCAGCCAATCAAACCCCAATATTAAAGGATTTATCAACCCCGGAACTACTATGAACCCCGTCTCCGCAACAAACTCTCCTAACTGTAACGGTAACAAAACTACCTTCTTTATTTCCAAACTTTTATGCCCTACAGCTGTTCTTATTTGAAAGGGTTTAATTGGTAACCAGGGTATCTCTACCTCCCGGCCTAACTTTAACTCGTTTAAAAACTCTTCTGACACACTAGTAATATCACAACCTGTGTCAATCAATGCCCTTACCTCACACCCGAAAACGTGTACATATACCTCCGAAGTAAAACTAATTTCTCCCTCTTTACCTTCCTGTTCTTCAAATACTACCCCTTCTACCCTTGGACTTATACATTCTACTTGTTTAAAGTCAGCCTTCCACTTAATTAAATCTACTATTTGCTCGTCAATATATAACTGTTTTGGTTCAAAATGTCTATAACCTAATCCTTCTTTTGCCTTCCTATCTAATAATACCGGTGCCAATGGTGTCCTAATTCCCCTTCCCCCTCTTCCTAACATTTCACCTGGTTTCCACCCCATTTTACGCATAATTCCTAATGCAGCGCCCCCTTTAATTGAGACTGGACCGGGAACCAAATTTCCAATCCCTCCTAGTTTAAACCTTCCCTCGCTGTATCTTCTACTACCACCGATGAATCCGAAGCTGCAACGGCTGCTACCTTTGACTGCTGACTAATTGCTGGTCTTGGCCATTTCTTATAATTTTGACGATGCTCCTTGAAATTACGGTCCAACTCCTTCTTCCTCTCCGCCTTTGCCTGTTGAACCCCACTGTCTACTCGTGCGATGTCGTCCATCTCCCTTAAATAATCCGCCGTCTCTATGATTGTGTTCAATTTAGAAGTATACCATCCTTGTTGTATGTACTTAGGATACTGTCTGACTATATCATTCACTAGTTGTCTCTCTGAGATCTTATAGGTAAGCATTTGCGCCTTCCCGGTTAAATTCAAAAAGTGCCCCAACATAGTTGAAGATTTATCTTTATCCCAAACGCCATTTACGATCGACCTCCGCAGCTCATTCTGCTTGCTCTCACTCCAAAAGGTGGATAGAAAATCCATCTTGAAATCCTCAAAATTAGTCCAACGCAACTTATAAACCCTCGCCCAATCCCTGGCCTCTCCTGACAGACATTCTTGTATTAATTCTAGTTGATTACCCCCTTGTCCAATCCTCTTAAGGTAAGTTTCTAAATCTTCTAAAAAGGTCACTGGGTGCAAACCCATATCATCTCCATACTTAGGCTTATCTAATGTGATATTCCGTATATGATAATTAATATTTCCTGGTAAACCTTGATTATTAAACTCCTTACGTTCTCCATTATCCAAACACACTCTGGTTTGTTCGTGTGAAGAATTCGAAAGCTCTGGTTCCACTGCAGAAGGATTCCCTACCTCGGATGACATTTCCTCATTTTGATTGACAGACGCCGATTTAACCTCTTTCACCTCGGCCCTCAATGCCTCTATCTGTGAAGTCAATATTCCCAATGCCTGGTTTATCTTCTCTATCACTGAACAATCCATTGGCTCCACTACTTTATTAGAGTTCAAACCCCCACTATTTCCTTTATTTACTCGCCTAGAAACTGGGTGAACGTTGAACGACTCCTCAGAACTCAGATCTCCCATGCTATTTGCACATGTAAACCCAGTATTTGACTCCCTATATCGAGCAGGTGTCTTACGCACCCTACCCTTTGGCTTAACCATCTTCTCTTGGACAATTATCAAGGTAATATTCTAAATGTATTTAGTTCACTAGAAACCACACACAATTCCCCCCTTGTGGCTTCCAATATCAAATAGTATCACAACACAATAAAGTCACACCGTATTTAATTATACTTCATCAAATTACAGTTTATCAATTACACTTCATTACACTTTAATAAATTTACACATTTTCAAGGTACACTTATCAAATTACACCTTCTTTTCTCTTCTCTTCCCTTTTTATTTATTAATAAATGACGACTTTTAGTTCTAAAAATTAATTCACAATTGCATTAACTTTGTATATTGTATACACTTATTCACTATTATACTATACTCCTGTCTCCCCCATTTACTTCCCTATCTATCATAAATTCCAAGGACGACCCCCCAATTATTAATATTTTATTTCATTCATCATGTTTTTTTTTATTAAAACACTATCTCGACCCCCCATTTTCTAATATTTTTAATTTTAATTATTACTATTAAACCCCCTCTAATATATTAATACAACCCATTTCCCTCTTACCTATATATATTCACGGCAACAAATTGTACGGTATAGCATAACCATACCGTACCTTAAGGAACTCATTAACTTATATTAACCCCAAATAATTTCACTCAATACTTACTTACTTTCTTCTTACAAACCACCCCATAAGACCCTCCTTTTTTCCTAACCTTATTCCAATATATTTTTGCTTTAATAGCAATATTTCTCCCTCTTATTTCCAACTCATAATAATTCTTTAAATCCATTTTGTTATATTTTTTTTTTATAAATACCTAAACTGTAAGGAAATCAATACATCAATCTAACTACAACTATATATAATTCTTGTTTTTATTTAATATAACCAATAATAATATTTTCTGGTCAATGATATTTTTTGTTTACATCTCAATTATATTATAATTCACAGAGTGATTGTACCGATACCTAATATATTCTAATTAATGATACTAAATTATTAATACCATCTTGTGACCATAATACTACCATTCTATTCCACTCCATATTCTCCGCTTAATATAAATGCATTTACTTATTTAATACCAGACCCTACTGGATCCTGGTTTCAAGATATTAGTATTATACCTACTCCCGTGCATCCCTAGCTAGTCTTGGTCGCACAGTACCAAGTAGCACCGTGATATTGACCTTCCCGGGACAAACAAACGTTAACATCCTGGTTAACGACACAAAATTGTAGTGTCATCCTGTTTACCAGGCACTAAATTGTGGTGTTATCCTGGTCACGGCACCAAATTGTAATGACCCCGGTCCTGAATCACGTCACCAAGTTGTAATATCCTGGCCACGCGGGACCAAATTGTAATGATCCTATGTCAAGGCTCCAAGATGTAACTGATTGTTGCCATGACCATTGAATCTAGATGTATAAAGCTATCCCCGTACGCCTCTCGTATTCAAACCTACAATTCCCAGCCGCGCTATCGTCTAATGACCTTCAGACCGCTTATCGTGATACGCAGTAATCCGTGATTCTATAGAAAAATGGGTTGTGAAAGACCTATTCCTTATCGTACTTTATCTACAATAGAATTCATGTATATCCCAGTCCTAGTTCCCCAACCTAAAGTTCACATACTCTTATGATTGTAACTCGTATTTACTTTAACATACCTCTTAACAGATTTGTCGCTACTCCAACCTTACTCCGTAGTCAATCCACAGTTCGTCACCTTATTTATCATACTAAACTCACAATATAACATACAAATTCACTTATTTACTTAGTGGAATACGACCAGACAATCTTTTGACAACTAACATTCTTAATGACGTTTGAAATTTGACAATATTCACCGCCCTTCATTCAACACTTAGCACAGAGACACCTACCACATTACGCTTGTACTACACGTAAAATTAGAATCAACAAAACTAACTGTCAATCATTCAATACTTCAAATTATAATTGTTTTCGAGGATACCAACAGAGGTCGTGTTATTCAAAATAATACACAAACAATTACTATCAGTGATAATTTATAGTTAAGATCAACTCATCGTTGAAACTTCTATAAATCTTTATTATTACTGTAATATAGTGTATTTTCCCCCCCCGTGTATAAGAAATGTGGCCCCGTGCTCGCCACATTCAGTAGGACTCGCCACTAGTACCAACATAGTCCTTCCTATGCCTAAGTAGGTATTTAGAAGACAATTTTAAAGTCTCCTGCCTACTGTACCGAGGCATCCGATACACAAATCCCCAATTCTATTTTCAGAATAGCGTAACTCTAACGCAGGACTTCAGTCCTATTGCCGTAATTCCTTTAATATAAGGTATTAAGATGATAACACAGAATCATCGTTCTAAGCGTCATTTTAGGACAATTATATTAGTATCTATCGCAGTAACTTCTGCGCTGATTGTTAACGATAAGTTTAATTAGGAAAAGCTCATTTATTAGCACAGACCTAAATAATTATAGTTAATACTAGAACCATTTCACTTCTGAATAATAATGTCTATATAGACACTTCAGAGAGAATATATTCTCACCGAACACTTGATCGAACTACAATAATTCAGCTCAGATATAGCTTTTGCTTCACCCTAGCGGATGACAAAGTTACTATAAAATAGCGATCGAGCGACCATGTGCATTCAATACAGTACATATAACAACTGATTATGCAACAGTGATTAAAATGTCCAAACATCATTATTTGTGTGTTTGTAGCCATGGTAATCTCATGTGTAAGATCTTGCTCGTACACAAAGAACAATAGTAAAATAACTACCTCTGTAGCTAGTCTGTTAGATACTTCCGACCCTTCAGACTTCGGTGGTCTTGCACATAATTCTGTAGCCAGAAAGGTTTCACTAGTGTGAATGTACAATATACCGTTGTGTTGTTGTTCAATAATGAACCAGCAAGGATCTATATGTAAATAGTAAATATTATATCAAAGATGGTTAGGACAGATCAATCACTGTGTATTTACCTTTAACAATATCTGAATTCTGTAATGAATACACCAGTTCACTGCCTCCATTTCACTCACAATCACTCACTTCACTATTAAATCACTCGTCGTGGTGTTGCAGCATTCGCTTGTAGTTTTATTTTCACCATAATCTTAGCGTAATTATTACACATTCCTGTCACTATAGTCCCAGTAAATTCCAACAACGTAAATCGACATGAAAATTGGCTTGCAAAAATTAGCGGGAAAACTTTCATTCTTCGGTCACAAGATGGCGGTCATTTACAAATCTGCTTTGTTGTAATTGAACCAATTGTCTATCTAATTTCCCAATCAGATTATCATGATTTACAATAATAACAACTTAGATCACCCCTTTACAAACGCAATACTACCTACCTAATATATATATTCATATGTTTGCTATTAGTGTGTACCTACTCACCTACCTGACTAAACTAACCATGTATCAACAAACATTCAACTACGTTAAACGTGAAATGTGTAAAGCTAATCTAACTGACTAGGGCGCAGGTAGTAAGCCTGACTTTGAACTATCACTAATACCCCCTACGAGCAAGAGACCACGGCCGGAGCCAAGGATGTGTTCTCTCACAGGACAAGGACATAAAAGTGTGTATATATACATATATAAAGATAGACAGGACTGATCCGCTCTGGAGAGCGACAACCGCCTCCTCTCCAGTCACAAACCATCCTGGAAGCTCACGGATCCCTTTCAGGCAAAATCCGTGTGCTGAGCGCTTCAGACTATCCTCAGCATGCCTAGCTGAACAGAGGTCAAGAGCTTCGTTATCACCGATAGGTATCAACTCAAGGCAATCACGTCGATTGACTTCCTAAGCGGGGGAACCTAGCTAATACCTATGGCCTCAACCGTCCCTAGCCCTACCAAAGTCCCACAAAGAATCCCTATATAAACATTTTATCTCATGTATGGCCCTGTACCGCAGACTCACAGTACAGCTGATATTCTGAATTGAACACGAGATTCAATTCTTAATCCCAGAGATAAAGGTGTCTTGTCTGGCTCATACGATAAAATGTTCATTTCGCGAATTATAAACTTCAATAAAGGCGAACTACCTAATTCCTCTTTTCACTAATTTAAACAAATTAAACTCAATTATTCACAATCAAAGTAAAAAAAACTTCACGACTTTAAATGTAAAATTCTCAAAATTCCCGCCAAAGTACATTGTACAGAATACCTTTCGCGAATCGACCAACCCCGAAGCTTCAAGGTCTCCAACACCCCCACAGCCAATCAGAAGATTCGATTTTCCCGCCAAAAGTCACAATTTCTGAATAATTGACAACAGCGCTAGGTTTTCTATGGCGCCTGCGTTATAATTATGAACTAACTTAAATCTTCCGTGAACCAGTGGCCCTTTTTTAAATATTTATAAGCTATTTACATACTTACACTCATTGATTCTAACTGTCAATATTTTCATAATAATATAAGATTAATTTTATGTTTAATAAACATCCATATTATACTCAATAATAGATATAGAAAATTATTCAATAATCATTTGACCTTTAAACAATAATAGCCAATCAGAGCCATTTCCTGCATTTTCCATAGCTCTGAGGCACACAGATAATAAATAGTATTTATAATCCCTTTTCAACAGTACTTTATTGCATTAAATATTATAATTATTGTTCCTTGTAAATAATTAATAAGTTTTAACTTTATCTGTTTATTCTTTTCCTTATTAATTTTATTATAAACAATACACAAAACTATTATAATATTATTCTTGTGTAAATATCCATAGACTATTTTTCTTAAATTCTTTCAATCATAGTCCCATCTATAGGTACTGTATATATTAAACTACATTTTAAATTTATTTGTTCATAAAACATATTTACTTGCCCTTTGCAATTTAACAGAATAATTTCTTTATGAATCAATTTTTTTCTTTGACCACATACCATAGTGTATATTTATTCATCATTTTATTTACGTATAAAAAAATTCCTTACTTAATCAACTAGATGGCGTTTTACGACATTGAATTATTTTCGTTTTATAAAAAACCAAGTGATATTCAATTTACTTGTAGAAATTCTTACTTAATTACTAGATGGCGTTTTACGACATTGAATTATTTTATTTATTTATGTTTTCTTGTTTTATAAGAACCTCGAAACGGTGTTTCAGTCCGTTACACCTTCTTACCCCACTAATGTAGTATCAGCTGACATTCACGGAATTTCGTAATGCAACACTCTGCAGCATTTGACTGACAAGACAAAATTTGTTCCTGGCCCGAGGACTGCAGGGTTGTCAATAAAATTATCACTCTTAGGGAAAATAAAGAAATGAACTGGATATAAATAGTCAGTGCCTAGGTATCTTATTATTCAATATTTTAAGCACATACTAGGTAATCTACGCAGGCTAGATTATCTATTTACATAGACGAAATCCTTTTTGCAAGTTATACAAACGAAAACTCATTAGTCAGGTTTAATGGATAAACAATAATTTAAATAAGTAATCGTGTTTAATCTTCGATTTTATAATTATGTATATCAGCTAGTTTCAGCCTGTGAATTCGTTTGTGTGAACTTTATTGGGACCAGAGAAATCAAAAATATTTTTCATCGAGATCAAAAGTAGATAAATACTATTTGTGTTGATCCAGGAAATTCAGGCTTTAAACTCCTTACCAGTTTGTCGAAAGTGTACTTTTACTCTAATTCATTTAAAGTTTTAAATATAATTGAGTTAAAAAATTGATCCAAACTTCTTAACATCGTAGTTACGAACATAATGAAATGGCATTTATCAATATTTAAAATTAACATTGAGCGATTATATTTAATCTAAAAATGTTAAGCTTTTATTTTTATTACACACGTATTATTAATAATTTGGTATCACGATCAATGTTACAATTTTTTTTCTAAGGGCGTCGAAAAATCTTCTAGCCGTATCTTCTACGCAGAGTTACAGTTACATCGTGTTGGACAAAATCAATTTATAAAGTCGATGTCCTGACGCCTTGTTAGCCAGTCTCGGATGTACAGCGGCACGCCGCGCCATTCAAAACCCTGCCACCGATACGACACTACCGTTCTCAAAAATTTCGAAAAAATCGATTTCGGTCCCAGCCATTGCTATTCCACACGCGTTTAGTGCCTAGGCCGTCCGCCGCGACGCGCCACTGACACATTTCTTTGCGCGCCGTTTGAATTTAGAATAGTTCTGCATTTGTTTTTTTTTTCAATTCTGTGTTTTGGATAATACCAGTGTTAGTACCACGTGCACCAAGATTGTGATTTTATTTTATCTGTGATTTGTTGCTTTGGAGATTTCTTAACAAGGTGAGTTTAGATTAAGAAACACAAACATGTATAATAAATAAATATGACTGTTACCGTGATACAATAAACTTTACAGATGCTAAACTATATCAAGTGACTTATTTTATATGCTTGAAAATTAATTTAAATGCACCACGGTGACCGATGAGCTCCGGGCATTTAAAGGCGCGTCGACTATTATCTTGTCACTTGCTTATTTAATGTCGTTTGATTTAGTGTAAAATATCTTTACTTTCAAAAATTAGAGAATTAAAAAAAAAACATGATACATGATTTTAAATTTCAGTTTCTTTTGTAATCGATCAATCGGCAAAGTAATTTTAACTAAATGAAAAAAAAAAACTTAAAAATGTAGGTAATGCTGGGATTAAAATAACGGAAGCCAAGTAAATTAACAGATAATAAACAAAACAAAACATAATAGAATTGACAAATAAACTCGGACCGGCAACAATATTAAAACAACTTATAGTGGCTGACATTTTCATTTTAAAAAAGGACGATCTGTCGCCGTTTCGTGTGATGTGATACCTATCAAGTAGGGCTGTCACGTATCACCTGGGCCTTGTCACACGCACGCAATGATTTTGTCATTTCACTTAAACGATTCTAGAATAGATCATCATTATTTTTAGGCTTTAGATTTTTGATGGAACTTTCTGAACGATTGAATTTCTCCTATAATAACAGTACTGTCCCACAATGGGTGTATTTCACAGTAGGGCTGATTAAACAATCGGTGTACGTCGTCCCTTGCTGGCAGTAGGTATTAGTAATGTCTATAATTTTGTAAATTTTGTTTATGGTGTGCAATAAAGAATATTGTATTGTATTGTGTAGGTATAATTGATATGCAATTATTAATAAAAGGTTGGTTGGGTCCTACTAGATCCATTGGGGCCCAGCTACACAACTACTGGTTGATGGATTAGGGTTTTCAATAAGAGCATTCACTTCCGTAAAAGCCACTGTGGCGTAGCGGTTGTATTGATCTGGTCATGCCTCGGAGAGCACGTTAAGCCTTCGACCTCGGTTGCCATATGAACACCTATGGCATTCGTTACAGGTAGTGAGAGCCCTAAAAGGTCAACAACTGGTCTAACTGCAATGCTTCGATGTCGCCTTTGGGTTATGGAGGTCAGATAGCAGACGCATCATGAAAGTTCAGCTAAGTCCGCAGTTAGACTGGTAAAGCGGACTCCAGAGTCCAAGTTTAAAGCTTCAGATGCGACTGGAATTAACGCTAGGACGAAGGTTTGCTCTCACAAAAGCAATTATATAACAAAACGAAAGGAAGAGATTATATTAATGAACCCCATGCTCCGAGGCGAGAGCCTCCGATACAAGTAGGAACAAAACTAAGATGATGAGTATGATAAAGTTTTTCAACAAAGCAACGCTGAATTAAGCTTGTCTAATTATCTCCTAAAACAATTCTTAATTATTGGATTTTACTTTACAAAAGCTTACAATTCAATCCAAATAAATAATAACAATGTGTGAGATTTATCGAAAGTTATTAAAAAAATAGCAACAAGTCAAGCCTAGCTAAGGATGTTGTCACTTGTCAGCCCTAGTTTAAGAAAGACCAGAGAGAATGGCAGATGGTAATTTTACACTTTTTAATGTAAATTTGGATCGCCATTTTTGTCAGCTGTGTTAAAATCCTGCCATCGTATGTATGTATAAATTAGTTATCTGTGCTTTATTATTATTAGTTTTTTTTTTTAATTTAAATCTAAAACTTTGATTTTATACTTAATTGACCTTTTCGTTGTTATTTTTTATTCATACGAACATCAATAAGTTATACTTAATGTAGATTTTACATTAGAATGACCAGTTTAAAAAAAGATTTTTGATTAAATATTGTGATTAATGTGTGTCGTAATCAATTTTGTAACGGTAGTGCCGATGACAGGTAATAGTAATAGATCATCGGATTTAGTGATGGAGGAAATAGTTTTTTTTTTAACAATTTACAAAACACTTTTAACTTAGCGTTGGCATTCTAGCAAAAGCGACAAAGCCAAAGGAACTAAAACTTCCTTAAGATCTGTTCTAATACGCGCAGTACACGTTCCTTGGGTATCTTCTGAGGGTAATGCGGGGTGCTACGGCGCGGCGGTGGACGAGCTTAAAATTCATCAAGGGCCTTGTTTGTCTCGTAACTTACTTAGGTCTAAAATATGTGTCTTGAGGTTTACTGTTTAGTAGGCCAGGTGGGACCTGAAGGTGTTCGTATGGTCATGAATTTTTTTTTTTTACTAAAAGCCCATTGTTTTTCAATACATTATTAATTTGGTCATTGTATGTGTCGCGAGTTCGAGACCTGCCCATTCACCTACTGTGCCTTAGTGCCCTTATATCCCTTAAATTATAAATTATTGTATGGATATATAGGGGCTGGTTACATAAGAACATATAATTTTAATCTATCAAAGTAAAACAGATTACTTAACAACAGTTTGTCAACTAACGAATAAGTTAGTAGTCAGTAAGATCCAATATTTAAAAAGTCTACCCAGTCTAAAAATAAGTGGCTTACCTTTCTTAAAACAATTTGCACCTATTGTATGCAAATTATTTTACTCATTGAATGAACCCTAATGACCTTCATACCTCCTTTTGTGTCTACTACCCACTAACCGTTCGAAAACGCGTTCTAATTTCAATGTAATTAATTTATACGTGGCACACATCTAAATGATTTATATTATTATTTTAATACATTATATATATGCTAATAAAGTTGTATTTCTCGGCACACTTAATAAAAGAAACGGTCAATTCTATTTTTCAAATAAATAAGTATTTAGTTTTGGCGATAACGTATTAATAAAACAGAATGCCTATAATCTTAATATATATAAATCTCGTGTCACAATGTTTGTCCTCAATGGACTCCTAAACCACTTAACCGATTATAATAAAATTCGCACACCATGTGCAGTTCGATCCAACTTGAGAGATAGGATAGTTTAAATCTCAAATTATAGTCCGATTCGCGATAACCGACATCCACGCGGGCGGAGCCGCGGGCGACAGCTAGTTTATTATAGTTAATAATGATAAAATGCAACACCACTCCTTACAACCGTATCCAGCTTTTTTATTTGGCTTGGATTACTAGCTATACTCTTCTTCATCTTAGCGTTACTCCCAGTCGCATTCGAAGCTGTCCGCTTAACCAATCTAACTGCAGATTTGGCCGAATTTAGATATTTTCTACGAAGCGACTGCCACCTGACCTCCACAAACCGAAGGCGATATCGAAGCATTGCAGCTAGACCAGTTGTTGGACTTTTAGGGCTCCAAGTACCCGTAACGACTGTCATAGATGTTCATATGGCAACCGGTACCGACGGCTTAACGTGCTCTTCGAGGCACAACCAGACCAATGTAAATACTCATATTCATGAATACAAATATTTGCACTGAGCGGGGTTCGAACCCACGCCACGGAGGCTGTCTGCTTAGATTACTCTACTATCGTAACCGAATAATTATATCAACTAAAAAGTCTCGGAAAAGCTCCCTACATATTGGTTTCCTTCGACAGCCTCTGTGCCGTGGCGGTAGTAGATGGGACTACTACAGGGGTTGCGGGTTTGATAGCCCTTAGTGCAAATATTTGTATGCATGAAATGTCTATTTGCATTTGTCTTAATATTTCCGTGGCTCCTGTAGAAAGAGGGATACAGCTACAGAGAGAGCCGTTCATCCTTTTTTTCATCGTCCCAAAAACGATCGCTAAGCACTGTATGATCAGTTATTGCTTAATTACATTATGATGATAAGTATGATTCGTAATTAAGACTATTTAAAAGACTGGAACCGAAACTGGAGGGCGTGCTATCTATGCGATGACCTCACAATCCATAATAGGCAAATGTTTAAATTTAACCAGAATGTGTGCCAAGCCACTGGATAAACGAGACAGACTGCTTTCGCAAATTATCATTTTATTATGTACTCCAAAAAGCCAAATTCTGTGATTGATTTTGCCTTAAACTTTGGATTTTAATACACTTTTGCCTACCCCTTCGATAATTTGCAGGCGTTCATATATGTATGTATGTAATTTCGATATCCGTGAAGCTTTTTTATGAAGGTGTTTTTCTTATAAAAATCATATTATAAGGTTGATTGGAGTTAAAGTGACTTGATATGAAAAATATTTTTTATATTAAAAAATTAAAACAGGTTATTTATATAAGCTGAGTTTGCAAAAACTGATATTTATATTACTAAATATTAGTAATAATATTATTAATATTATTATATATTATTAATAATATAATATTATTAATATTATTTATTGTACTAACATTTCATGCCGGAACATAATAACCATATTAATTTAGATTCATCGTCATAAGTGCACTGTCATTTCAGGTTTTCGCTACAAGCAAAACGCGGCTGCTTTTTACTTTGTAGTATGGTCACCTACAGGCCAATTAAGCTTAATTACATTAAAAAAATAAATTATTCGTTAAAAGTCTTTTAAAAAAAAGACCTTGAAATGTATAGCAGAAACTTCAGATCCGAGTATAACACTGGAAACAATAATGATGACAAAGAATTGAAAAATAAAACTACTTTTTACAGATTCTATGTCGATTTATTTGTTACTAGCGATCCGCCCCGGCTTCGCACGGGTAGTAAAAACGTTCCCGTGGAAATCCAATATAACCTATGTTACTCAAGGTGAATGTAGCTTTCTAATGGTGAAAGAATTTTTGAAATCGGCTTTTTAGTTTTTGAGTTTATTCATTACAAACATAAAAATCTTTCCTCTTTATAATAGTAGTGTAGATTATTCAATTTTAGACCGACGTATCGGCTATTTTTCAACAGCCATGTTCGGTTTTGACTAAGGATGGTAGTTGTCATATAGTTATTATATAAAAGAAGAATCAGTAACCAGAGATGGCCCTAGGTCGGCCGTGGCCTGTGTGTTATTGGCTAGATTGCCATCCAAGGTGAGATCACCTTCGGTTACTGAAGACCCATTACGGCGTGCAGTTTTAGTGGGCTCGTACTCGTACCGGTACCGAAGATGATCCAAAAATTCAGTCCAGAATAACGGACAATCTGCTATGAAACGACTTACTATTCATAGCAGCCCCTTTAGACAAGTGGCAATTCGTTGACTGGCGTTTGGTGGAATAGAATGACATGGTAAGTATCGAGTTTTTATTCTTATATTCGTGATCAGCGTCATTAATTAACGCGAAAAGACACGCATCTAAGAAAATGTTATTAAGGTCGAAAATTGCTTGCAGTCGCTGTTTTAGTCTCTTTGTGATCCGATATCGGGCCAAAACAGTGGTGTTGGCTCCGATAACCGATATCGGGCCGGACAATGTGAAAGCGAGACACATATTTCATATATTTGACTTCCTCTGATATCGGATGTCAGATATCGGATATCGGACAATGTGAAAACGCTTTAACTGTAAGTTTTCGAGTTTCTAAAGTTTTATCTTATCTACCAATCACTTAGCTTGTATAAAGAATGTTATCATTTTGTTAGTTGTTTTTAATTACATAAATAAATATGGCATGCATACTTAATACATCCAGTGGGTACCAGTTTTTTCTGTTATTATTGGAAAGGTCAAACTAGAATTGGAATATGGAGCAAGTTTGAACGGGCTTGTAAAAAATGCATAGGTATGTGGAATCGGAGCCTGTCTTACCACTTATTTCAAGTTCAATGTTTTTTTTTATCAAGGCGAAATATTGAATTCGGTATTTCGTCTGTGTCGCTCTTGGACTACGAAAATATGTCAATTTAGGGTTCCTGACAGTTTGAGTGTTAAGTAAACAGTTCGTTTTATTCACATCATATCTTGTCTTGTCTTTACTTAGTGGTTTTTTGTGCTATTATAATTGATCTGTATTATTTTGTGAAAATGGTAATTAATAAAATAAAAAAAAATGAAATATTGATTAATCGGCAAGATAGATAATTATTTTTGTTCACCAATATATTTACATGTATACAATTTAATGACCAATGGGCGGCCTTATCGCTGGAATCGATTTTTTCCAGGTAACCTTAGGATGGACAGTAATGTGATAAAAACAAAAAATATGGTGTAGTTTTCGGATAAACTTATTACAAGGTATATCTTTTTACTTTCTATCAAGCATATACATAAACATACTAATGCCTTTTTACACCGGGGTAGGCATAAACATAAACCCACCTTCTGCTTTTATCTTTACATAATTTAAAAGCTTCTACTCGTGATTAACAAAATTATTAATGATATGATAAAAATTATTAAAAAAAGTAAAATAATAATAAGGCTAATAAAAACCTGTGAATACCCGCTTGTGTACGGGACTCGCGCACTAAGTGAATCTCGTAACTAACCGTTGATATATTGATATAATTAAGCGCCACTTTTGAAAAACTTAAACATTTCCGTAGTTTTTATCACGCCATGTAATTATGTCCACTCGTAGGCATGTGTTTATCTCCGACAGGAGTTAGCCACCCACGGTGTCCGCATCATTAATGGCATACCACTGCTGGGCTGGTGGTATTTCAATAATCGATACCTCATGTTTACGCGAATATCATTCATTGAAACGATTCCACGGCGATTTATTTGCTGTTATTTAAATTAAGTCCGATGTTTCGGTTACTTTTCAGTAAGCCTGGTCGCGAGGTGACTCGGGCTAATTGTAAATAATACCAAATAAAAGAAAAATGGTTTTATTTCAATCGATACTTCATTGACAGTGGGAAATTTGGTTGCATTTTTAACAAGTATAAAAAGAGATTTTGAATTCGTCTGACATATGGCGAAATGATAATATATCCACATTTGAACGTCATAAAGGAAATAGTTAGAAGGTACCTCATTTTTACAAGGATGACTTAAAACTGAAGACCTGATCTGAAGAAGATCATATCCAACGAGAACTGAGTTCTTGGAAATCCAATCCATACTAATATTATGAATGCGAAAGTAACTCTGTCTGTCTGTCTGTATGTTACGCTTTCACGCCTAAACCACTGAACCGATCTTGATGAAATTTGGTACTGCGGTATATTAGAGCTTGGGAAAGGATATAGGCTACCTTTTATCGCAAGAAAGGGGGTTTAAGGGGGAAATAGGGGATGAAAGTTTGTATGAAAGTTAGTCAGTTTTGTAGATATCCTAATGAAATTTGGTACAGAGGTGAAGTAGAGCTTGGGAATGAACATAGGCTACCTTTATCGCGAAAAGAGGGGTAGAAGGGGGAGTAGGGCCATGGGATGACAGTTAGTCAATTTTGAAGACGTCCTGATGATTTTTGATACAGAGATAGATTAAAGCTTGGAAACGAACAAAGGCTACCCTTTGTCGCGGAATAGGGTTTAAGAGGGGGGGGGGGGGGGGGGGTTGAATAGGGGATAAAAGTTTATCAGTTTTAAATATATCCTGATGAAATTTGATACAGGTATGAATTAGAGCTTGGGATCGAACATAGGCTACCTTTTGTCGCGAAAAAAGGGGGTAGAAGGGGAGGAGAAGGGCCATGGGATGACATTTTATATAAATTACCTATTATATTACCTATATAAATTATATAAATTATCGTATTTTATATAAAATTACATAACATTTTTGAAGATATCCTGATGAAATTTGGTACAGAGATAGATTAAAGCTTAAAAACGAACATAGGCTACCTTTTGTCGCGAAAAAGGGGGTTTAAGGGGGGTTGAATAGGAGATTAGAAGTTAGTCAGTTTTCAAGATATCCTAATGAAATTTGGTACAGGAATGAATTTCAAGCTTAGGAATGAACAAAGGCTACCTTTCGTTGCGAAAAAGTGGGTTTAAGGGGGGGGATAGGGGTGAAGGTTTGTCGGTTTTGAAGATATCCTGATGAACAGGGATGAATTAGACCTTGAACCCGGATATATGCTACCTTTTATCACGAAAAGGGGGGTAGAAGGGGGGGAGTGGGGCCATGAATGTCATTATTTGTGAAATTTGGTACAGAGATAGGTTAAAGCTTGGGAACGGACATAGGCTACCTATGATCGCATAAAAGGGGGTAGAAGGGGAGGAATATGGCAATGGGATGAAAATTTGTCATTTTTGACGATATCCTGACGAAATTTGGTACAGAGATAGATTAAAGCTTGGGGACTAATATGGATAACCTTTTGTCGCAAAAAAGAGGATTGGGAGGGGGGAATAAGGGATGAAAGTGTGTTCTTTGTATACTTAACGAAATCACACGGAATCTACCGATATGATAAAACGACTCACCGAGATGATAAAATGATCTACCGATATGATAAAGTAATCCACCGATGTGATAAAACTGTGCATTGATCATGAATCAAAACACCGATATTAGATGTAAGACACCGATTGATTTTTTCTTATCATTTTCGGTGTAAATTATCATATCCGTGGTAATAAAGACCACCGATTACAGCGATATGAGAACAGCGACGTGAGAAATTACACACTTTTTAGAAAATAAGAAAAAATGCATAATATCTAGGATAAATTCAATAACAGTCAATGAAGCTAATACACTTACTACCCCTATTAGAACCAAATAACAATAATAAAACTGCTCGTTACACTAGAAAAATGCAACCACCGATAGTATAAAATAATTGTCCGGGAGCAACTTAAATGGCATACATACGTTATTGGCTGGAATATGCAACGATTTGACACCCATCCGTCCTGACTGCGCACTAGCACGCACTAACTAGAGAAATAAAATTGGGATGGGGAAACTGTCGGACCCGTCGATGTAAAGTTAGGTGTAAATTACTTTTGTCCAGCGATATGCGAACATTTGGCAGGATAAGTACGTTTGTGCCTCTCAGTAATAATAATCGGTAATTATGTAATAAAATATGCCATATATTACTAAGAAAACTAATATTCTATGAAATATAATAATTTATATACCTAACTTAGTTATTTTTATTAGAGTATAAGCTTTTTTGTTTGTAAAAAAAGTAGAGGGACAGCACCGATGTGAAAAAAATAGAGGTTTATGTATTTATTTCTACCTTTATATATAGTTCTAGCCAAAATATATTTTTGCCACAACCCAATAACTACCTATAGAATACTAAAAAAAAATAATTCAGAACAATATTCCTTTTTTTAAATACTAATTTCACCGAAGACAAAAAAAAGCCGTTTGGGAAATTCACCCATTTTTGTAATGTCGCATGTCATAGGGGCCTTTACTAGGTTAGTAGTTCCTACCTTCCTTTCTCTGCGTGAAAAAGCATCTGTCTGTGGGCAACATTCCCGGGTCAGCATCTGAAATGGCGGCCACTTTCAATTTGACCTTAGCTTACCATAAAACGAGGTACAGTTAATTGACGGATCCCACAAAACATAAAGAATACATGAACGATTGGTTTACTGGGTACTGTAAAAAAATAAAATAGCCTTTATAGCTGTTTCTTTCCTTACAATTAAATACATGCCAGACGAGGTGAAGTCAAATTGACGTGTCCTATAAACAAAAATTAAAATTCTTCTAAATTTTACGTTGTCTCTTGTTTTTATACCTAAATACTCCCTTCCAATTCCATTTTGACATACCTACTTTTAATTTACATTCTTGTAGTTCAGTTAACGACAATTTCTGGCACCCGTGTAGTAAGCATAGCATAATGATTATACACATTTCATACACTTTCTTTTGTCCTTTCATTGACGTACCTTCATCCTACATTATAGGTACGGTAGTGGTTTGCTATAAATATAATTTATGATAAATAATTTTAAATTGGATTTGGAAATAGAACGTCTTGTTCTAGTTTCTGGGAATTGAAACTTATAATAAATCAATCAATCAATTAATTAGCCCACTGCAGTTCACTGCAAATTTATAAAAAAAACGATTATTAAAAGTAAAAAAGAATATACAGGTAAGTACGAAAGTAACTGTGTGTTTTTGAAGTGAAAACTTCTTTAGCGGCGTTGGATGGGTGTAAAATATTAAGGAAGCGTCAGGATTAGTTGACCTTTGAACCGTAACCGACGACTGACGTCATACAAGATTAGGTACAGACTATGTATTTTGCAAGTTACAATAGATATCGTCGTAGCTTAAACGGTAAGCACGTCGACTGTAAGTCCTTATAGTTTCAGATAGTATCGGGTTCAAACCACCTGGCCTTCAGGGATTTTCTTGTGATTGTTTTTTCTTATTATAATTTATTACTATTGGGGATTATTTTTCCTTTTTGTAATTTATTACTTTTTATGATAATTTTTTCTTTTTGTAATTTATTATTTTTTGTGATAATTTTTTCTTTATATAATTTATTAATTTCTTCTGACAGAAAATTAGCAGAAAATAAGTGATAGGTTCTATGATTAGCGCTATATTATAGGTATGGTATGGTATGTTCTTTTTCATCTTATTCTATGTATATAACGAAGAAAGAAAAAAGAAAATGTTTTCACTTCTGCCGGCACTCCCAGAGTGCAACCCGTCTTTTTTTTTTATCTGTATAGACCAAAAGGTACTACCTACCTATCGGTTTTAATAAAAAAAAACAGGGGCAATGCTGTGAACACTTAGCTGCAAGACCAGAATTAGTTCATTCAAATTTCTGCTTCTATCTGTCTTTGAGGCGACATTGGCGTGTGTCTACTAAACTGTAAGGCGAAGATCGCGGGTTCAAACCCCGCGTAAACCATTTTTTTTTCTATTTAAATCGATTTGATTTAACATGAGAAATGATTAAAAGATAATTCAAAACTTACTTCACCAAGATCGACTGCCAATATTATTACAAGAATGATATCTTCATGTCTGTCGTTACATCTATCTCCATAAGTAATGGCTGAATGTGCAGTGTATTTATGCTAACGATGACCAGAAACAAGTTTTATCATACCCGGGAGCTTCTTATTATTTAAAGTTATTAAAGTTGACTCGGCGGGAGAGCGGTAGCAAGTTCTTCCGTATGCAATAAAATAGGCTAGATTTCAAGGTCGTGTGGAGCTTTCTGTAAGTTTCTATAGAAGGAAAAGTGCCCGGTTAACTACAACAAGCAAGTACTCTTAAATGCACCTCTGAGTTAAATTGATTTTTTTTTTTACCACAAAATACCTAAATAACAGCATAATATAATAGTTAATGACCTTAATTGAGTAAAATTTGAGTAACGCTAGTTAGTTTTAAAGAATTCTCAGACAAAGTTGCAAGTCACGATAGCCTTAGCGTGGACTCCGCCAGAGTGCCAATGGTATCCTGAGCGTATTTAAAGATAGTTGGGACTCACACTTGCTGGGTGAAGCTCCACATAACTTTTAAATGTTTAAATTAATAAAAATTACTAACATTAGCATATTTTTTTCTTTTGTAACTATCTCTATGGACTAACGGCGGCAATAAATTATTAGAATTTGTATTTGAAATTGAACTTGAAAAGTTATGAAACCCATTTCATTATGGTTATAGAATTTCTACTGCGTTGAACTCTTTTATACTATAGAACATTTGCAGGTGAAAATTTTCACGTGAATCCATCAATTAGTAGAGTGTAGATATATTTGTATGGTGATATACGTACTATTTACACAATTTTTGAAACCTATGTATAAATATGATACATAGTAATAAAAAAAATAAGCAATGTAAAAAGAAAACGTTATAAAACGTCATTAAACTCCTACCTAACAATCTATTGTAGGTAGGGTATATCTACCTACATTAGTTGTTCAACAAGAACATACACTATATAGGTATATCCCAAAATAATATTTCCGTAAGATAAGATACACAAAAATTAAGATGCAAACATTAACAGTTAAACAAAAACTTGTAAAACATCTGGTAGTACTTATTATCATCTATAGTTTAATACAAAAAACTTCATCTTATTAACAATTTCTTCATACAACCGCCCATAGGAGTAATCACTCATTACAATTAAATACAATTAAAATTAATCGAACAAAAACATCTGACCATTTAAGAATTACTTATCACCTCATAAAACGCGCCACAGTCTAGATTTTATCATCGAAAGGTGAACACGCTTCGATTCCTAGCTGAGGAATATTAAATTACTGCCAGTGTATAGAGATTTTCCACGGTGCGGGGTTTTACGGACGCTTCGGAGGCACGAACGCATATATAACTTCTGCCAAATAACTTGGACCTAAAATGGGCTTTATATTACGCGTTTTACGCGTATTACGCGTTTTTGGATATCTTTTGAGGATTGCACGGGATGCTAAGCATTTTTTTTATACAACTGAGGTGGCAGACAAGCACACGGCCCACCTGAAGGTAAGTGGTTACCGTTGCCTATGGATGTGTGCAATACCAAAGGAGTCATACTCGTGCTGCCGACCCTGTAAACGCAGAGAGTTTCTGTGCCGTCTTTGTAGAAGACAAAGCGGGATAACCTTTGGTCTTCCCACTGACAGCACAAAAGCTCTCCAGTAAGCTCTGGCTGCCCTATTCACCGTCGGGAACACAACACTAGGTTATTATGACCGTGATATTCTGTAGGGCGGAGGTACTTACCCAGTAGGACTGCTCAGATGGACGGGAATACCGTGGTGTCCTACCTCTCCTATGTGCACTCGTCTTTGAAATCGCGGACCGTGGAAAGAAGGCTTTATGAATGCTGATAAACAGTGAGAAATCTGGCACTTACCTACTACTTTTGTATTGTAGATTTACGATGCCTGGCTTTAAGTGGCGATTCTCTTGACAAATGGAAGCACTTTTGCAGTAATTTGTCTTTAAGTTCTTGTTTTACAACATTTAACGTTTTTGAAATACCATTTTATTGACATTGTGTAAGCTACGAGTTGTGTCTACGGTCGACAATAATAGTTACCTTACTCCGTCACTTCCAGATTGTTGATTACTTTATAATTTTAATTTATTTACATCTTACATTTAAAAATTAATTTGGCATTTGATGATTTTTTTTATAGATCCAAGCTTTCTCTCCAGACTGTATTATTAATGTAGTCTTGAAGATAGTACTTAAGTATGCAATCTTCGTTCTATTAAAAGCTCTTCTTTGCTAAACCACTCGCCATAGGCAGGGAATTCATCCTCACACACTGCGACCGGAAATGGTGCGCATGCGCACCGTGCGTTTTGAAAAGAACTTCATCCCACGCACGCTCAGGTTGTGGAATGAACTTCCTGCCGTGGTTTTCCCAAGCGACTACAATATGGGGTTCTTCAAGAAGGGTATTAGAGGGTATCTACAGGGTCGGTAGCACGATTGTGATGCCCCTGGTGTTGCAAACGTCCATAGGCCACGGTAACCACTTCCCATCAGGTGGGCCCTGTGCTTGTCTGCCACCTAAGTGGCATAAAAAAAAATCTGTATGATTTATTTTGCTGACTCTACTGAAATGTACAAGACATGCTGTACCGACTTGTACAAGGCCTATTACTGTGAAAACGAAAAATGTTCTCATTTATAGTTCTCCTTATTGCTATTCATTAAACAGTTAATTTGCGCTCTCTAGTCGGTAAACGATCAATGGGTTAAGTTGTCTAGGCCAAGGTTACTTTTTTTTTTTTACGTGCGTGAAATCTCAACGGATACCCCCCCCCCCCCCTTCGGAGTCGAAGGGGGAGGTTATGTCGGACTCGAACCGACTAAACCGCACGCCGTCTGTGGGTCGATGTGCTAGGCCGGAGGTGAGGTTGTCTTTTGATATATCCCTCGCACCCCGGCTGACCCAGGGCCATTCCTCTCGGTCTGGCCCTCCTCGGGAGGGGGGACCGCGCGGTCCCCGACTCGCCCTCGGTATGGGGGGGGGGGGGCGCATCGTCCTACGATGCGCGCCGCCGCCGTGGCCTGCTTCTGCTAGGGTGACGAGCGGCTCCACCCGTCACCCTCAGGCCCGCGCTCATGGGGGGCGGAGGTCGGTTTGCAGAAGGAGGCGCTGGCCGCCCACGCATCCGCGCAGCGGACCATCGCCGCGAGCAGGGTGGAGAGCGTGAGCACTCTCACCCCCAGGGCCGTCACAACTCCCGCCTCGGCGTTTCAAACGCCGGACACTCGGTGAGCGTGTGTAGCCCCGAGTCCACGCTCGCGTCGCAGTGATGGCACTCGGGCGTTGGCTCTATGCCCATCAGATGCAGGTACCGCCCGAAGTTACCGTGTCCGGTAATGACCTGCGTCTGAGGGTACGAGAGGCCACCGTGCGGCCTCTCTAGCCACTCCCCCATGATGGGTCTTACCGCCGCAATCACGGCGTGCCCTGCGCGTGGTTGCTTAAGTCGTAGCTCCCACTCGGTCACCATGGCCCTGTGGAGCCGGGATTTCTGGGCCCGAATTTCTTCGGGCTCGGGATCTAATCCCCGCCCCCGCGCCTCCTTTCGGAACCGATAGAGTGCCGAAAGGGTCCTCGCTTCCAGGATCCACGGTGGCGATCCGGCCAGGAGACTCGCCGCTTCAAAGGATATCGTGCGGTACCCCCTGATGGTCCTGGAGGCCGTCGTCCTCTGCGCCGCGTGGAGCAGAGGCAGGAATCTGGCCCCCAGGGTGTCCGCCCATAAGGCCAAGGTTACTATTGGGGTGGGTGACTATTTAGTCTGAGCGCGTCATCTGAACGCTTTCGTGCTTCGGAGGGCACGTTAAAACTCGGTCCCGGCTGTCAACAGTCGTTAGGTCAAGACGGTGGCCTATATGGGCGACCTGAACAACTCTATCACAGGTTGGCCACTAATCACACGAAAAAGAAAGAAGCCTACTCGTATACCAACAGGGCCAAGTCAAACTTAATCTGCAAATACGTGTTTTTACATTGGACCTTTCGGGGTTGGGATGTCAGACTGCAGCCTTTCCGGA
Organism: Eilema caniola; assembly: GCA_949126895.1. Classification (NCBI taxonomy): domain Eukaryota; kingdom Metazoa; phylum Arthropoda; class Insecta; order Lepidoptera; family Erebidae; genus Eilema; species Eilema caniola. The sequence continues at coordinate 3,877,277 of OX421466.1, forward strand.
AATATATTTGCTAAACTTATCTGGCACGTTTTTGAAATAGAGCTAGATAGTCTATACATCTTCTATACATATAAATAAAATTGGAGTGTCTGTTTGTAATATTGCAATAACCGTTTTTTTACTACATACGGTACTACACCAAAATAACAATTTTTTACAATTTTTGTCTGCCTGTCAGTCTGTTTATTCCGGCTAATTTCTGAAATGAAATGGGAAATTTTGACGGTACTTTTATTGGCAGGTAGCTGATGTAATAAGGAATAACTTAGGCTACTTTTATTTAAGAAAAATAGCGTTGACTCAACAGTAAGCGATAACCGACATATACTGGTGGTAGTAATTAGATTGCACAAATTTGTCACAAATTTCGGAGGGGTGGGTACCACTGTGTACGATTGCGAAAAGACCATCATAGTAATTCAATATCGGTTGGATTGCGTTCAGGGGTCATAGCCTAGCATAGCCGGGCAGGGGGGATTGTGGTCGCAGCGTAGTAGGACCGGTGGGTGTCACGCGGTGCTGCGACGACAATCCTCTTTTGATGAGGCCATCAAGCTGAGTGCCACCATTGTTAAAATGGTACGTGTATGTAATGGTGACCCTCTTTCCTGAAACTTTGCATTGAGCTTACCATCAGGCGAGGTGAAGTCAAATTGAATGGGCGTATATAAAATACGTTATTTTTTCAAAATTCCAGCGGGGCGGAGAAGCGGGTAACGCTAGTTTTTAATGAACATTATTTTTTCAGTCAAAGCATTAAACATACTTGTACAATATATCTTCGGTAATGGCTTCCTTCATTGATTATGGGCACATATCCACTGCACTAAAAAGCGGTCAATCCGTATGAAATATGATAACCTTTTTAAGTCAATGGGGAAATTAAAACAAACTGCCTCATATCACCGAGTAAATACGAAATTAAACAGTTACGAGTGAAGTGTGATAGCGTCGAGAGGGTTCCGTATAGTGAAAATTATATTTCGTTATACGTTTCATTACGAGATCGACCACAAAAAGGAGAAGGTATATTCTTCTGTATCTATTTTTATGCATGTATGTATGTCCATATAGTCCATTCATATTTTTAACCCCCGACGCGAAAAGAAGGGTGTTATAAGTTTACCGTGTCTGTCTGTCGTTGGCATCATAGCTCCCGAACGGATGAAGCTATTTCAATTTAGTTTTTTGTTGAATGGTTGATGAAAATCGGTTGAGCCGTTTAATACATAGTTGTGGAGATGAAAGTGGGGAAGAATAATGTCTACAAATATACTCGAGTGGGGTCAACACTAGAATCGAAATATTACTAGATGTATCAAAGTTCATAGGCTAATCAACACAATTTATTTTCAACTTTTTGGAGATGTTTTGTGACGGGGATTTTTATAATTTTCTTTTTAATTTTTTATTTATAAGCCGTTCAAAAAACTTTGCTCTTAAAATTCATTTTTTTAAGTAGGTATATGTATTAGAAATATTGTTTGGAAAGAACAGGCCATGACAAGCGGACAGAAGTTAGGTAGCGTGACCCTTCCACCTATACTCACTGAGCCTGTGAAGTTGCGAAATATATTATAAGGATGAACGTGGTTATAGGGATAAAAAACCACAAACTGAAAGACACAAAAACAGCCGCAGACACAGCTATCATTTAAGGGTTCTGGTCCAGTTGTCATATACGTAATGTATGTTCATAAAAAGTTGTATGTAAAAGAGTAACAGTATCTCATTTGTGGACTGTACCTAAGGAACCCTAAAATCTGTTATTGCTGGATTAATATCAAAATTAACGTTCGCTTTTTTCACATGGATGTCTTTTATGAGTTATGGTTGAAGGATAACTCATATTTTATTCATAGTAACCTTTAAATGGAACAATTTTCGGTCGTTATTTATAAGTGTCATATTTTGACATGTCAGCCAAATTGGGACAGCTTAAGTGGAAGCTTTGTTGAGTACCTACCTACTATCAAAACTTATTAATGCGGTTGTCTTTTAACTAGAGCCACCAAAATTCCAAGGAACAAATTGATATTGTTTGGCGTTTTGTCACTAGAAAATACTCACAAACAGAAAAATTGGAAGAAATATTGGCATAGGAATACGTCGATAATTTATATAGGTAATTTCCAACAGTCTTAACTCTTATTAGAATGCATTCCAAAATTTCCAATGTTAAATCAGTAAAATAAATTCGTCAGAATCCTAATGTAATGTCCAAGTATTTATAAGTACTATCAAGATTTTGTATGACATCATGAATATACTGTAAAAAACCTATGTAAAATTATCTATAATGTCGTCTTCAATATGCTTAGTATAGGTTTTGTGTATGGGTTGATCTGTTTTGTGTGCTGCAGTAAGCTGAAATAAACGCATTTTTTTCTTTTCTTTTTTTTTTCTTTACATCAGAGAAGAGGTTATTAATGTAAAATTAAACACGTCTGTTCTTAAGTACATGCTAAGTGCTTGTTTACAAAATAATCCATGAGACCAAGTATGGTTAGTTAAAATTGTTATCATAATTGTGATCTTAGCAAGTACAGAAGCTGTGAATATAATTTTGTAAAGAAAATGTAAACAATGCTAATGACTGCATATTTTAGCGTATTTTTTGTTTTAACTGAGACTTGTGAAGAGAATTTTATTGTTACTTTTGTTGTTGGATTTTTCTTTGGTGTCGTTTTAATAAAGTAGTTACAAAATAACTTGTGTTGTGTTCCCGGTGGTGAGTAGCCAGAGCTCACTGGAAAGTTTTTGTGTTGCCAGTGGGAAGACTAAAGGCTATTCCTGCTTTGTCTTCTACACTGACGGCACAGAAATTCTCTGTGTTTACAGGGTCGGCAGCACGAGTGTGACTCCCCTGGTGTTGCACACGTTAATGGCCCGCGGTAGCCATTTTCCATCAGATGGGCCGTGTGCTTGTCTGCCTCAGTGGTATAAAAAAGAATAAATAACTGAGCTGATTACAGCTAATGAAGTTACAAACTCAGTTACAGTTCTTCGATGGAATTTGAAGATTCTTCTCTATATATATTATGTTACCGCTACTTAAAAGTGCCTAGTTAAAAATATGGTTAGTGTGTATTTATCACATTAGCCTCGATCTAATATTAAAAAACGATCACACAATTTTCAAGAATAAACATTGAAACTGCTGTTTTTTCTTGAAAATTGTTTCACGAAAAAGTAGTTTATGACATCTCATTTCATTTTGAGAAATCGAGAAAAAATTTTGAATAAACTCTTTAGAAGTATTGCCTTCTGAATGTATCGAAATAAGAACGAATTTTAATAGTATCGGTCTCGTTTTTTCCCATCTTCTCTGCAGGTGTCAACACGAGAGCTACAGACTTTTTAAAATTTATAGGTCATGGTAATCGCTGAACAGTAAGTGAACCGTATTCGTAATAATTATTACTTTAGTAACTAGTATAAACATGAGTGATCGAAAGGACAATCAATGAAAACATCCGAAGTGTTGATGCCAGAACAGAAAAACCCACTGACATTCATATATGTATATTATTAACTCATTATATAGTCAACAAAAGTAACATCTTAATTTCTTTTGGTGCATCGTAAAAGGCGCATCTGATTACTATTGACAAATTGCTGTGTAATGATTATGAGGATTCGTTTTGACGACTCGATGATAGCTTGTATCATTGACAGGCAAGAAATAAATGCCAGTGAGCTTATTTGTTGGCTTCAATTCAGTTTTTCAATTATGGCAAACAATGGCGATATCGACAGTTTTATCGATGTCAGACGTATCATGGAAAACCACATGTAATTTGAAGTGAGACGAACAAAGGAAATAAAAGAGTTTTGATTTTCGACATTCGTTAAATCTTATTGGTGAAGTGATTATCTTCCAAAAATACGCTATTGACACCACTGGTTACCTAAATCCATATATAAGCCTTAATGACCAAATATCCTTGGAACTTCATGTAGGTTAAGGGCTTGCTACCCAAGTATTATAAAGTTAAAAATCTACATCTATTATGATATTTCCCTGCGCTTCGATGCTTCTACGGCCATTATTAAAGTATTTTAAATAGAGATTCAATTGATTCTATTGCCTACATTAAAAATTTATCCAGCTTAAGTACTTCCTAACTTTGAACAACGTTTTCCTACGATCAAATAACTTAATTGCAGAAAGTAGAAATAGACTTTTCTTTGCGGATATTCTATCTTAGGAAATCTGATCAGAATCGTAGTATTAGTTTCTAAACAAAAGGTTCAACTTAATAATAAAAGGGACTGTAAACGCCTTTCTTATAGAGTCTCAACGATGCATTATGTCATTTTATTGAATAAGTGGCATTATCATTTTTAGATGGACATCGGCATTCAAAAATAATCCTAATTATGAAAATATGTCATAAAAGTGTTAAAGGACATAACGGACACAAATTGATTATATTCGTACTTTTTACCATGAATCTGTTTTAAAATTTTAATACGTCGTATATCATAACATGACACCAAGCATTCATAATAATCATAATTGGCAAAATAACGATATTGACGCTCGCAAGGGACCATCGATCATGGCACATCGACATATCAAGTCGTCACTTTGTAAGGAAAAGTAATTTTTTTTCGAGAAATTTATAACGTGGTTGTATTTACATACAGAAAGCAGGTTCTTTGAAGTACCTACTTAATTTTAAACGAATGGCATAGAGAGCTGGTTCTTTACACGTGTGACAAGAGCGATGTAAATATAATATTCATGCAAATATTTTCAATAAAGCTTCTTCGGAAACAAGAGAATGTTGCAAGCATTTATAAAGCGTACACATCATCATTATATGCTTGAATTACTAATTTAGTTATAGGTATTTAAGTAAATATGAACACAATTAAACATATTGTAGAATATACTGCTTCCGGGCTGATTGGCCGTGGTCCATGTGAAACTTGCGTTCCAGACGTTTCGTCGATCACTGCGGTCGACATCTTCAGTGGCGCAGGGCCGGGCGACGACGACGGCCAATCAGCCCGGAAGCAGTATATTCTACATGCAACGCCGGCCGTGAAAGCCTGAAAACTTAAATTAAACATATTGTTCTTTTCGTGAAATTCCCATTGGTATAGTTAGGAAAAATCTAGAAAAGACAAATTGGTTCAGGTCCAGGTAACTCAGTAGAGTATTCTTCATAAAAAAAAACACAAAAGGTTCCCAATTTAAAAACTATGAAACACGGAATATTAGGTATCCAACCACTTTCTGACTGATTCGTATCTATGCACTCCTCAAAGATCATCTCATTTACATTCAGAATTACCTAACCAAACCGATCTTTAGTGCTAAATGTTCATAGAAATAGCCAAGATAACATAGTATGAAAATAATAAAATTATGTTTCAACTATTTTGCATAATTTGTTTAAATTAAATATAAAACAAGTTAAAGATAAAATACACAATAACCAGATCAATGAACCGTGTGTTTTCGTATTTCTAATTATACTTAGCCCATAGTATATCCACAGTCTAACGAACTTCCATAAGATTCGTTCTACTGTATATCAGCGTGAACAGAAAACCAAATTCTGCTTCTTTATAAAGATTCGATTTCGATTCGATTGATTGTTAAAATCAAATTAAACATCAAAAACGATCACGGCAATGGAAAGAGGGCCATAATAATTTGTTCATCAATTTTGTATCGATTATACACAACATTGAAAGCATGATCCTTCCTAACTGTATGAAGGATTTCCACAGATACAGTATAAATAATACTTACTGCCAAAGAGTAGCAAATCACTCGCCGTAAATAAAATTTGCGGTGAGATTACTTTTTCATTAATGTGAGTTTATTATCGCTGCCTGGACAGGTGAAAGAAAAATGTTTATAACTTTAAATGAACGTTGGACGCTGTTTATCATTAAAATTAAATTATGAACACCTTTATACGTTATGCCAGGTTTTTGCGGGGCATATAAAAGCATCTGTCGCGGACATGTAGCGAACTTCGAAAACACATAGATCGACAAGTCATTGCTTCGACAGACAATTATTAGACAACACACACCTTCGAATTACCACTACTTCGACAAACGATTATTCGACAGACAATACTTAGACAAGACACATCTTCGAATGACCACTACTTCGACAGATTTTTTTACCATTCTCCTACTACTGGGTGGTTTAAAAAATCGCATACCATACTATATAGTCAACTAGCTTTTTCCCGCGGCTCCTCCCGCGTGGATAACATTTATCGCTATAATATCGGTTATCGTTATAAATTTTAGCCTACGTGTTATTCTGATATCTAGTTTTATTAAAATTCATTCTGTAGTTTTTACGTGAAAGAGTAATACAGACAAAAACCTCCTGTAATTACTGTTGTTCAATTCAATTCCAGCAATTGTCTCCCCACATCCACTTAACCTTTTAGTTTAAAACCATACCATTAATTTATAACAATCATGTGGTCATCGGTCATTTTTTAAACGCGTGAAGAATTGCTGATCTGTGCGCGTGTGGTCCTTGTTCTGAAATCATGGCTGCCCTTACATTCACCGTGACTAATATAATCATTGGAAATTACAATATTTATTGTAATCATAAATCCTGGACAATTTATAAAGTAATACTTAAATAAAAAGAGCACAGAATGCCGTAATTATGGCGGAAGCTGTTCCTATCAATCAAAGCGTGAAATGTTATAATTAAAGTCTTATAAATAAATCAATCTGTCTGTTACCTTTTCAGACACATTTGCATACTTTTTATTCCGGAAAATTACCTTTTCCGTGATAAATTGTTACCACGTAGGCTAAGCCGCAAACAGTAGCTAACCAGCTTCCAAAGCCTTGGCGAATAATGTGGTTTCTTTGCCCATGCTATTTTTATTAAGTATACGGGTATGAGAAAGCTTTTTGATGGAGTACGTAGGTTTTGTCACCAAAACAGTAAATATGTTGTTATTGAGACACCGTTCTGACAGATTTTGTATTTCTTATACTTACCTACACAAAGTACCTACGGTTGATTGTATCTTTTGGAAATATTTAAGCAAACCGTAAACATATCAAACCTGAATAAACAAAAAAATAGTTTCTGGCAATTAGTCTACTGTTCCATTGATGAATTCCAAGCAAAAATTAGCTAATTATTTTATATTATATATAATATATAATCGGTTTTAAAGTTATATTAATAAAAGTCATTAACTTCAATAGTTATGCTAATCTCTTAGATTATTAATTTATAACCTTATAAGAACTTTGACAAAAAATAATACATTTCGTTAAGACACGAGGTTTTCAAAAGTATAATTATGTTAAGAAGAGACCTTGATAAAGACACTTGAGATATTTCGTGAAAATAACTCAATTGCTTGAGGATTTACATGTCATGCAACTTAAATATTTCTCTGAATTGCGTTTTCTGTGTAATACAGAATTATATTATACTATCTGTGGTAATACTGAGCATATTTTCAACTCAAAATAACAAGTTTTTACTGTAGAGTTCGACGAAAACATCTCATACCATTTCTGTTATGGTTATAGCAAATAAGTGCTCCGAATTTAGGGGTTGCTTTAGAATCGTGCCAATCGAATTATGGAGTGAGAGGGAGGGAGGGGGGAGGAGGGGGGGGAAGAGGAACCCCTCCCACCAACTCCCCCCCGCGGAGACGCTTAGTTTTTAAGTTATGATTATTTTCATAACCGCGGGGCTCCTATTTCTGGGTGGTTTGAAAAAAAATAACCACGAATGCTAAGGCGGGAGCTCCGCTCCGCTTCGCTCCCGCCTTAGCCTTCTAACCTAACCTATCCGAGTCAGGGAACTCTGAGTGGGGATATTATAAAGCTCTTAAAAAAAAGGAAAAAAATAAAAACAATAAATAATCCATTGCTTATTTATTAGGATTATAAATAATTTGTTTGGGGATGAGGGTCTCTACACATCAGAAACTTACTTAGTCCTTGTTACCTACTTACGTCAAAAATATACTTTTAGGTTAGGTTATGAAAATAATCATAACTTAAAAACTAAGCGTCTCCGCGAGGGGGGCGGGTGGCGGGAGGGGTTCCTCTCTCCACTCCTCCCTCTCCCTCCATAATAATAATAATATAGCGTTTTATTACGCATTACTTCGTTCTGTTACACGAAACTTTAAAAAGCCCTAAAAAAAAAACTACACATCTCCGCGGGGCGAGAGTAGTATTTTTGAGAAGGGGAGACAAACCCCTATCTAACACAACCCCTAACAACCCTTATTTCGATTGGCACGATTCTAAAGCCAACCCCGAATTTAGATTGCAAAAATGTATTTGAGAATACAAATTCAAATATTTGACTCTCGGTGAAGTCGACGGAAGATTCTTTACTTACCTTATTGTAAATATTTGCTATAATTATGTATGCAAGTCTTGAAAGTTTAAGCTATAAGTACAAGTACCTCCTTCGGATTATCATCTGATATGTATGTGGAAAAACATCAAAACAAAGATCTCGGTAATTCAACATATTTTTTTAAAGTTTACAGTTAATATAACGGCGTTTTGCTTTTAATTCGTTGATATTATACAAAACGGGATAAGGCCAAGATCTTGTTTTAAAAAGAGGTAATGGTTTGGTGCTTGTTCTTCATTCGTGTCAATGATTCACTTTTACACTACGTTAAATTATTCGAGAGTAGAATTCTGCCATTGTTTGGTGCTTAAAAATAGTCTCTCAAAACTGGGCTATTTTGTATACCTCAACATGAGCACGAGTGCAACAGGACATGTATTGTACTCGAAAGAGAAATCAAAGCGACAAAAGTTTCGTTTGATGGACTTGGTTTATATCTGAAATGGCTGGGCGGAGTTGACGGGACTGGATGGGACTGGACGCGATGGGACGGGACAGGACGGGATGTGAAGGAAGGGACAGAACGGGACGAATCGGGACGGAACAGGACGCAACGGGACGGAAGATTATAAGTTGTAACTAAGACTACTTTAACTACAGAAAAAGAGTAAGTGTTACGCCGTTTATGCAAAAATAAATTGAAACCCGGATTTAATTTAAGTTGGCACACACAAAGATTTATAAGATCATTGGGACAAGGCGATATTGATTTTATTTTTCAAAGATAATTGCTTAATTGTCTTGCAAATAGTCATTGTTATCGTTTGAAATATTCAGATTATTCTTTAATCTTCAGTTAAAGTTCATTGTAATTAACGTTTTACAGACTCGATGGCCTCCAGATATTTAAATAGAGCTATTTGAAAAAGTCAAACCAATAATAAGTTATATCTAATGGAATTGACCTCTCAGTTAATTTATTATTCGTTTCATTTTCATGTTGCAGTTCGTTATGATTCTAGACATTATTATCTGACTGTCAGTCTGCATTGTTTTCAGAATCAGTATTAAAGCGTTAACCAAAATGTTTGTGTTGTGTGTTTGAGGTTCAGAGAGAAAGGAACAGAGATATATATCCTATAGCTCTCTCTGAACTGAGGCCCAAAACACGTTCGCATATGCGCGTCTTGGTAGACGCACTGGGTCTGAGGATCACAACTTCGATATTGAATTCAAAAGACAATTATTTCTTTTTTCTTATCATTATTATTTTCGTACATACTTGTCAAGTTTAAGAAAACAAAAAAACAGTAGGTATAATGCAATGTCCTCAAGGCAAAGGCTTATTTCGTAACTTTGAAATAACTCATAATGATTTTTCTTACAAGGTTGTGTTGTAGAAAGTGTTCTATCAGATGACATCTTCATGTTGATATCTCCCTTGTAATTGCGTGTTAATTATTTTATCTCTATAATCGATAGCAAAATAACTATTTTAGTGGTAAAGGTAAGATGACTAATATTAAAGAGCCTTACCTTTTTCACTCGAGACGATTGGAATGATTTTAATGATAGGTACTGCATGTACCCGAAGCAGTCTAGGTACTTATTTAAGCTTTTAGGAGCCTAAGTAACTTGAGTAAATTATTGAGGAATAAAGACACTCACAAATATACATTAACCATAACATATACTTATAAGACTTTTTTGTTCATTTCTGTAAAAATATATTTATAGTTTTAGTTAAAATGTTTTTAAACTCCGGCTTTCCATGATATATATAATTAAAACTAGAATTAACGCGATCATAGTATAAGTTCTTACATACCTCACCTATACCATAATCGCGTTAAATCCCGTTTTCTTAATTATATAACAAAAATATTTAGAATTCATCAATATATTTGTGCCAGCCCTAACTCTTCATGTATTAGTGTCGGTAATTGGTAATGCGCTCGCGCAGCCGGGCTGCCCGCCGCCTGTCTGTGTAACAATGATGGTTACCGCACCACTTATGTAATGTTGTTATTCTCATTACTGGTGGTAGCAGTGTCCTTTGCTATTATTTGTACTTTACAATTATTTTAAGTTACTAAGACAGAAATAACAAATAGTAATTGAGAGAAATGAAGAATTTACGTAGTGGAGGGTGACATGCGTGCAAATGGTCTAACTACCTCTGCCCTACAGAATACCGCGGTAATAATAACCTCGTGTTGTGTTCCCGGCGCGGTGTTGAGTAGGGTAGCCAGAGCTCACTGGAGAGTTTTTGTGCTGAGAGTGGGAAGACCAAAGGCTTGTCCTGCTTTATCTTCTACACTGACAGAAACTCTGTTCTGACAGGGTCGGCATGCCCCTGGTGATGCATAGGTCCATAGAGCCGTTACCATCTGAGACGTATTATATTACGAGTGTCTGTCACGCTTGGTCGTTTTAATCTAAGTTACGCCATAGTAATAGACGTCACGATATTAAAGGCCAGTTTTCCGTTGCTTTCAGTTGGAGCACCCAAGTCCAGGTTTTCCTATGTTCGCTAAAATACGACTGTCCTCAGCAGTGGCAGAAAACAGAGACTGGTTTTGCTTTTTTACTATCCAGGTGCTAACAAAACAATAATAAGTACTTGGGGTCAACACGGAGTTTTATATCCAGTTATTATTATTTACACCTAAGTTTTTGGTGTTGTTAATTACATATAGCTTTAAAAAAGAAATATAAATATACCTTCCCCTGCCTATTTGCTATGCCTTGGGCGGAAGTATGTTTATGGCAACACAATGTTTTTTATGGTAATATTTAGGAAAAACGTCAGTTTTAAGAACGTTTATTGTTATGTACGGTGCGATCGCCGCAATTAAAAAGAGGTCTTGTGAGAACAGTGTCTTTGTGATTTACTCGAACCCAGTTCCTATAAAACTACAGTCCACTATACAAGGGCGCTACAGTGTCAATCAGACGAATGTGGTTTATCATTAAATGAACAGAAAACTTGTTGAATTGTGAATTTCCATCTCCAAAAGTCGGTTAAGCATAAATAAATTAGACTTGTAGATTTGGAAGAGTAATGACCTCGTCGTTCAGAGCACGGTTCTCTTGCGCCCTCCACGAAGTCCAAAGCTATAAAACTTGAATATTGTGGAGTCGGCGAACGTATCAAACAATGACATTTACACCATCAACTTGCTTCATTCGTTATAAGAATATCAATAAGTTTAACCTTCTGCGTGTCTCATATGTTATCCAATTTCGAAACAGGGACTAGCCACTACTTCCATTTCCCTTAGGGAGAGCCTAGTTCATCTAGCTATCACGCCACCCGTTCAAATATTTCTTGTTTCTTTGCAGAAACTTGCAAACTGTTATTTCATTAGATCCTTTAGCTTCTATTGCGAAGAGACCATATTTTTAAAATTTAATTATAAACTTCTTTTTTAATTTAGTCAATAAATTCAGTCTCATGGGCCTAATCATACTAGCGATTATGCGACCGATTTCGGGGCGGAGCGGATTGCGGTTGCGCAGCGGACACGTCGCGGTTGCACGGTGGAGAAGTCGCGTTTGCGCAACAGATCCATCGCGGTTGCGCAGCGAATACGTCGCGGTTGCGCAGCGGAGACCTCGCGGTTGCTCCGCCTCGAAACCGCTTGCAAACCGCCAGTATGATAAGGCACTAACAGTCCTTTTAAGTGAATTTCCGAACTCTGCAATGATTTATTACAGGGAGCTGGCCATTGAGCTTTAAGGCTCAGAACTGAGAATATTTCCATTAAAGATTTTTTGAATAAATAAAATAAAAAGGGTGATATTGATGGCGACGACCGATTGTTCCATTGTGATCAAGAAATAAATAACCGGACATTCTCTTGCATTGATCAATGGACATGAAAAAATTAAAATATATTTCGTAAAGAATTCAGCATCTCAGAATGCCACTTAAAATGGTTTTGTGAAGTGTAGTGTTAATTTCTTGTCCATTATAATCATACTTTTTATAGAAGGTATAAAGATGCTAAGTTAAAATCGGTATTATATTACTTACTTTTGGAAAGGGTGGACTGAATAAATCAGGGAAGTGTCACCCTTTAACTTTTTGTCGATTTAGGTTCCATTTTTACGCATTTTTACAAAATTGCAATGCAATTTAACAAAATTTGGTATAGGGGTAGATTAGACCTTGAGAAAGAGCATAAGCTATGTTTGGTCGCGATAACCGACATTCGCGCGGGCGCAGCCGCGGGCAAAAGCTAGTACATTATAGAAGAGTGGTTATGACAATGAAAGTCGCTAAAACCACAAGGTATTCGATTACAGATGCCCGTGAGGACTCCCGGTAAAAAATACCGTTACAATTTTTTAACAATCTGCCATTTATTTATTACTATTTTAAATAATAACTAAAAAATATCCACGACATCATTCTCTGAGACTTTTTCTCAATTAAGTTAAGGTCAGCTTTCCAGCCTAACTGCATTTTTTTTATATAGGACACGTCATTTGACTTCTCCTCTCCTGACGGTAAGCTGAAGGCAAGTTCAGGTAAGAGAGTCACCATTACAAACACGTACTATGTTAACAATAGTGGCACTCAGCTTGACGGTTTCATAGATGCTTTTTCACGCCCCGCTTAAAGGACCCGGGACTGTAGGAACAAGGAAACACGTGAGCTTTAGGAAACTGTTGAACTTCGATAATTTCTGAATTACACTAGTTGGACTTTAAGGGCTCCAACTAGTTGTAACGGCTGCTATAGATGTTCGTATGACCACCAGGACGAACGGTTTAACGAACTCTTCGAGGGATAGAAATACATACACTAATGCAAGTATACAAATTCATACATAATAAATATTTGCCCGCATGAAAGAAAATTGTAATAAATTAATTCCGTTTCCCTCCAAAAAAGTACAGCCAAGAAATGCCCCCTAATCAGAACAGCATTCCTGAATCGATGTATGTCTATGTTTGAGTGACAACTACGGAACGAAGCGGCCGGTAGAAATGTCAACCGAACCAGTTAGCGTGGCCGTGACATTACCATCGCCGGTTCGGTTCCGCGAGGTGCTAATACAAAGAGATATTTGGACCAGTGGGTATCGATCTAAGTTTGATGTTCTGTTTGATAGTATGGTCGTGATGGTGACAAGGTCTTAACAATATAAGGTCGCAAAGTTTTCTTAAAAAATCTTTTACGATTAATTAAACATTGAAATTTTGATACTGAAAGCTACACCTGACTAGGTTTACTAGGTTCTAAAAAAAAACAATTGTGGAATTTTGCCCAGCATGAATTAGCCGGCTCAACCAAAAATCTTCAATCTTTCACTTAGGTTGCGTTTCCACTAAGGCTGAAATAAAGGAAACGCAAGCAGTGGGATGAGCCGAACTCGACTAATTACTTACTTTTCATATTCTGTCTCCACGTGGACCACAGCTGTAATCACTTTATTCCTCGCTTTTATTCATTAATACAGGTTGTGCGATAGGATTTAGGCCAAACGAACCGTCTTATGCCCCAGATCCGGTTACGGAGTCAATACGTGTTGTGGTACTATCTTTTAAAAATAATTTCGACGATTTTTGAAGTGAAAACTTCTTAAGCGGCGTTGGATGGGTAAAAAGTGTTAAACTCGCGTCAGGATCATTTGACCTTTGAACAGTAACCGACGACTGACGTCATACAACATTAGCAATAGATTGTTTATTTTGTTAGGTTTGCTATGATGCTTCGTAGCTTAACGGTATACGATTGTAAGTCCTTATGGTTTTAGATAGTACCGGGTTCGAACCTGGACTTCTGACACTTTTTGTGATTATTTTTTCTTTTTGTAATTTATTACTTTTTGTGATTATTTTTTCTTTTTGTAATTCATCAATTTCTTCTGACAGAAAATTAGTGATAGGTTCTAAGATTGGCGATATATTATAGGTATGGTATGCTCTTTTTATCTTTTTCTCTGTATATAACAAAGAAAGAAAGAAAGAAAAAGTTTTCACTTCTGCTGGCACTCCCGGAGTGCAACCCGTCATTTTTAAATAATTTTCTGCAGTTCTCAACGTCAGTTAAAAGGCAATCTCGTTGTTATTTATTATATTGGACATAATACTGCTACACAATTTATAACTACCGAGAACTTCCTCTTGTAGAATATCCTCTTGATTTTAAATTCCTAGAAATAGACCTTGCCACGTGATGTCACCATCGGATAGATCAATGACGTTTAGAAACATTCTCAGGTTCAATGACTCAAGCTCAAATATGATACGTAGAGCCTTGACTTTGACCTCACTATATGGGAGGACATAGCCAGTTATACATTGGAATGACGTGATGATTTATTTCTCGGAACTCCATTCTGACTCGAAGTCGAAATGTCTGGCAAGCAGAAAAGGCTCGTCTTAAAAAACTGATTCACCCCCAAAAACGCGATTCATCTCCGAGAAATATGGCGAATAATGCCGCGCTGCTATTGATCTGGTGAGTCGAAGGGAAAGTGTAAACACCATAGCACTTGAATCCCTAATTGGAGACCATAAAAATTAAAACAATAATCTGCACAGGGTCCTTATTTTCTTAGGCTTGATTAACCATATTGTAACGTAACAGCTGGTCCTCGAGGAGGACCAGTGTACGTCAGATTGTTAAAGGGAGAAGGGAATAATAAGACGTGAACAGGGAAATGGCACTTTGTATTGTTCACAAGAATAAGATACACAGTTCACAATAAAAACACTTAGAGTCATTAAAAACTACACAATAGTCTTCAGAGTCTTCTCTTCGACTTTTCAAATAAGATTCAGTGCTGTTATGGGCCAGGCTTGCACAGGCACTCGATGAGAAAATACGTCCACGGCGAGACTACGAGTCGCAGCTGCATTCCATCAAAAGCTTGATGGTACAGAAGATTTTCAGAGTGGCCTCCACCAGAGGCACGAGGCTTAGTCAATCCTTATGATTGAATATTCATTTAAAAGGCAGTGGCTTCTGAAAGATTAAGATGAACTTCAGTAATAAGATTTAAGAGATATTTTCACGATCCAAACCGGGGCTCGAATCGTCGGCGTCCTGGATTTTCCAAAAGCTTGTTAGGAACAACGCAGCTGTCAGTACAAATTTGAATTTAAAAGTATAAAAATGCGTTAAGATAAAAAAGGTTGACATTATAAATAAACCTACTTAGATATAATATTACATTACCCCAAAAACCCCGATAAAAAAAATTTGAACACGGTGAAAATTTTTTTTTAGGTTAGTTGCTAGATCCTTTCTCTATCATACCCAACTATTAAATTCTTTCGGAACAATACTTTCAAACCAAAAAAAAATACAAAATAAATTACAAGTCACTCTCATCAAGCAAAATTAACTTTCATTCATCAATCAACGTACTCCCAAGGACAGCATTGAGGATATATATGATGGAAGGGCTTATTTAGATTAAAAGGTGTCATCACCCGCACCTTATGAAAACCCAAGAGATGATGATAAAGGAAAGTATATACAATAGAAAGTAAGATAGAAAGCAGTTACCCAAGAAGTAACTCTTGAAGTAGTTACACAAGAAGTAACTAAAAGATTCAAGATAAGTTACACAAGAGTAACTAAAAGATTCAGTTTAAGGCTTATTTTTTTACAAGAGTAACGTAGAACCGCTCTTGATGTGTTTTGGGCTTATTTTTGGTGTTCACATCACCGCACCATAAAGAAGAGATAGGGATGAACCCTAGATGAAGAAGTAAAATGGAGAAGAGAATGCAAATTAGCGAAGGGAAAGGGAATGAGCGATTATGAAAAAGGCCAAAAGGTTAGGAAACTTGTGGAGAAACAATATAAGAATACATACAGAACAAATTAAAACTAAATATTAATAGTAACAGAACATTAACAAATAAAGAAAGCAACAAAAGTACAAAAAAAAAAATAAAGACAAAACTATAAAAAAAAATCAAATTAAGAATTATAAGATATAGAAAATATATCGGCAATGCAAAAGAAAAAACCTATAAAAAATCGAGCCCACGTTAAGTTATGTTCTATGTAGGGTAAGGTAAGGATGAAAGGACATGGAGAGCATGAAACTTATTTTAAAATTATTTGCCTGAAGGTCTGGAAATTGAGAAATTTAGATGTCGGAACAATAACAACCACCTCGGTTTTAGATTACATACTACAATTGTCAAGTTAATTTTAGAATAAGTAGCGTATCACACGACCTGGCCCTTATCAAAGCTTGAGAAAAAAGGAAATATAATAGAACCCAAGATAAAAGAAGTTTGTTGAAATTAAATGAAATGAAATTAAAAAGGAATTCAAGGTAAAGAGAAACATGTAAGAAAGTTAAGAAATCTTTAAATTACATTATATGAACCCATAGTCCACAATCTTACTACCCAGAATTAGGAATAGTCGCCTAATTAAAAGAATTAAGAAAGGGTAGTAACATTTAATGGGAAAGAAAAGACCATAATAGAGAACAAAATAACCATTACAGTAGGATGGTTAAATTTTGTTAAAAGTGGACCTCCCAAAATTAGTAATTTGAAAAGTCTAAAGAGAGATCTATCTTGCCCATTGGACTAAAGGTTTAAAAGGACTTTCAAGCAGCCTATCTAGTAATGTAATAAAAGTTAGAATTATTACAACACGAAAATACAATATATAATAAGGTACAGGTGCGTGTGTAAGTAAAACCCGTAAGGAATATTAAATAAGCAAAAATTCAAGAATTAGGTGAAAGAAAATGTATTTAATTAATAGTAGTTATATCTTTGAATAGAAATTAATAGTAAGCATGAAGTACCAGAATGAGATCTAGGTGATAAATAGATATAATAATAGTGTACTGAGTGTTAGTGTCCAAAGTCAGACTGTACGGCGACCTCTGGCAAGACGGCAACGGATGCCCCAGAAAGTAACTTTCCAGTCTGAAATTGGTGTGCAAGGCTTGAAACTGAGGATATTGTCCACAGCCAACTACCTGTAAGTCAGTACTAGACGCACACACCAGTGTCTCCGAAGAGTTTAGCACAAGTGGATGCAGCTAGCTTGTGATGGTTCAGATGTGAACCTTGGTAAAGTGTCACTGTCTGTATTATGCGGTGTAAGTGTTTTGTATTGAGTACTGTAGGAGTACTGTATTGAGTTGTATGAGTGAAGCTGGAAATAAGATATAATTAAGTGAGTTATAATGTGAAGAATTAAAAACTAATGAGGTAAGCTAGTAGAATAGAGGTGGAGTTATCGTTACCGGCTCATCCAGTTATTTGAGAAAGTGAAATTTTACCAGACAGGCATCAAATTCATCACTATGTGGTATAATATCAACGTTACCGCTGCACCACCTGAAGCAGTTGTAAGATTATATCAATAGGTTATATATTTAGAGCATATAACTAAAGCTAAAGGAAAATATGTATTAGTAACATACAAAAAACATACAAAGACATTTAAGTTTAAATATATATTATTATTGTGCCAGGAGAGATGCCAAAGAAAATAACCAAAATGAACTTGTGTAAGCTTGTTTTAGAATTTTGAGGATATTAGGAGTACAGAGAAGTAATATCAATAGAGCTAGAAAGACAGGGGAGGGATTCGAACGGGATTCTGCCAATTTCTGGCCTAGAAAAAGGAATTTAGAGAGAAAAGGAGGGCGCCAAATCTGTAACGTAACAGCTGGTCCTCGAGGAGGACCAGTGTACGTCAGATTGTTAAAGGGAGAAGGGAATAATAAGACGTGAACAGGGAAATGGCACTTTGTATTGTTCACAAGAATAAGATACACAGTTCACAATAAAAACACTTAGAGTCATTAAAAACTACACAATAGTCTTCAGAGTCTTCTCTTCGACTTTTCAAATAAGATTCAGTGCTGTTATGGGCCAGGCTTGCACAGGCACTCGATGAGAAAATACGTCCACGGCGAGACTACGAGTCGCAGCTGCATTCCATCAAAAGCTTGATGGTACAGAAGATTTTCAGAGTGGCCTCCACCAGAGGCACGAGGCTTAGTCAATCCTTATGATTGAATATTCATTTAAAAGGCAGTGGCTTCTGAAAGATTAAGATGAACTTCAGTAATAAGATTTAAGAGATATTTTCACGATCCAAACCGGGGCTCGAATCGTCGGCGTCCTGGATTTTCCAAAAGCTTGTTAGGAACAACGCAGCTGTCAGTACAAATTTGAATTTAAAAGTATAAAAATGCGTTAAGATAAAAAAGGTTGACATTATAAATAAACCTACTTAGATATAATATTACAATATGTTTTAGTGGGTTTTGTTTTACACTAGGTACTTCTTTCTTCTATGTGAACCAATGGAAATCCACCGTCTACTCAAGTTACCAATGCGTCTGAAACTCATTGTCAAGTAGAATAATGGCCCAGGTGTACTGACCAATAAAAATGACGACAAGAATTAATTTCCCATAATTTAGCCAATGTTGTCAGATTTAAAAACTCACAAAAATAAACTGTTTCCCAAACCCCAGCAGATCATTATTTTGCCATACAATATGTTCATAAGCATATTTTATGCATAAATAAATATGTTCGATCCTCAATATTGTGATATTATACACACTTTATTCTAATTTTATGTTTTAATCTTGTAATTTCTAGGATTATTTATTAGTGTTTTATTATTTGTGCAAATAACGACAATAAATACTGAATTGAAATTACTGTTTTAGTCACAGTCATCATCACCAGGCCTTTTCATCTTGACAGATGATTTAAACAGCGCCTACGCGAGAAGAGCATCGTCGCTCGTGGCTAAATAAACCGATCCTCGAGCGGCACTTTCGTCCGCACTTACGGTACAGTAGTACCACAGTAATCGTTATACTGTGGTAGTATTCAGTTTTGTGAACTAAAAGTAACCGCAATATTTATATTTGTATGTATAATAATTAAGTTTTTTTTTAAATTGTGAGTGTGTGACTAAGATTATAATTAAGTGAAATTCGAAAATGGTTTGAACGAGATCTAGTACCTAAGTAGTTATTTTAATATGTCGTGAATCGTAAACCGCAACTTACCTTCCATTCAATCAACTTATACAAGAATTTTTATATTATGTTACTTGCTGCCACGGTACCCTTCATGGACAAGTCCAACTCGCACTTGGCCGCTCTTTTATATGAACTTCACGATATCAAAATGCAATGTAAAATGTCAAGCAAGTAATAAAATCTATAAGTCACTATTTAATGGGTTAGGAAATAATATTATCACAGTATTAAAATTAATTACAGATTGTTGTGTTTACACCCGAGGAATTGATGAAAGAAGTAAGATGATCATTACTTTCAAGAGGGTCAAGGATATCCTTAAAATTACTTGTTTTATCTATATTTTTACCGGTACCTTAGCTTCACCAGACGAGTTGCATACTTGTTTAGCAGTTTTAGCACTTAAACAGTTTGCGTAGACACGCGAGACAACATTGCAATAGTTTAGATATATACGCGCTACATATTTTTCTAGAAATTGGGAATAGGGAACAAAGAGCGGAGGTAGAAGCTAGAATGTGTTTTTTCTAATCATCACATGCCGTCAATTTAATGAAATCGTACGATATGGAATCATTTAATCTAGCTACTGAAGTGAATCGACAAGTGACAATTCGCTAGCCGGCGTTTGGTGGAATAGAATGACGAATATATGGGATTTGACGTATATGACAGTCGTTAACGCTTGTCAAATGCGTCAAATCCCCTACATTCGTCATTCTATTCCATCAAACGCCGGCTAGCGAATTGCCACTTGTCTAGAGGGGCAGAGCGCGTTATTTATTACTACGGAATTGCGTCTGTATTGCTTCTGAAGGTCGACAAATTCGTGATAGTATTGAAATACAGAATACAGATTACCGCCCTACAGAATACCGCGGCCATAATAACCTCGTGTTGTGTTCCAGGCGGTAAGTAGGGTAGCCAGAGCTCACTGGAGAGGTTTTGTGTTGTCAGTGGGAAGACCAAAGCATTTTCTTGCTTTGTCTTCTACACTGACGGCACAGAAACTCTTTGCGTTTACAGGGTCGGCAGCACGAGTGTTACTCCCCTGGTGTTGCACACGTCCATAGGCCACGGTAACCACTTACCATCAGGTGGGCCGTGTGCTTGTCAGCCACCTCAGCTCCTCTAGACAAGTGACAATTCGCTAGCCGGCGTTTGGTGGAATAGAATGACGAATATATGGGATTTGACGTATATGACAGTCGTTAACACTTGTCAAATGCGTCAAATCCCAAACATTCGTCATTCTATTCCATCAAACGCCGGCTAGCGAATTGCCACTTGTCTAGAGGGGCAGTTGTTTAAAACAAAAGTACAATAACACTTTCGCCCACGTCCACTGTATCGATTTTTGGGCGACCATACCATAGAATAAAACAATGAAAATCAAGCACTTATGCATATTAAACGCATGCCCAAACTAATGAACGTCCCTTTCACATTGCTCAAACAAAAAGTAATAAAAACGTATCCATCACATGGAATATGGCAACACGTGTCAATGAATAAATAATAATTAGTATGTAATTAACGAAACGGGAATTAACGCGATCATGGTATAGGTACTTACATACCTTTGATTGCCTGACGTTTCGACCAGGTTACACCGGCCGTGGTCACAGGCTGACTCGCGTTAATTCCCGTTTCGTTAATTACATATCATGGAACGCGAGAGTTTAAAAGTTAATAATTAGTAGCCATATCAATATATTATTGTATGTTGTTTCAGGTAGGGGACTCAATTTTTAAAGGTCGGTCTTCCCGGGGAGCTTAAGATGCTAGTGGTCCACCAGTACTTTAAGCTCCCCGTGACTATGGCAGCTCAAAAGCAACTGAAACGTCGGGAACTGTGTAAATAACTAAATAACTAACAGTCTAAAAAAACAGCTAAACATAGTTTTGTTCAGATTATTAAGGAACACGAATGCCCTCGCTGTACAAAACAGCGAAACAAAACCGAACCTTATGTAACGCTTAATCAATTTGCATAGTGTGCATTACAACACACATTGACGAATTATTCCTTTAGCGTATAGTGCAGAACACCTTCACTTGACAAATGGACAAGGTAACGGAAGAGTCGTGACTTGTCAACTGATTCACCGGAGAGGGACCTCAGGGGAGATTGATGCTTAATACCAGGCACCAAAAATACCACGTTCCGGTTATTATTAACATGTTTAAATTTTCAACGTTTGTATTTTTATAGCACTTAGGTGGCAGACGAACACACGGCTCGCTTGATGGAAAGTAGTTACTTTTCGTTGCCTTTGGACGTGCGTAATACCAGGGAAGTCACACTCGTTTCTGTGCCGACAGTGCAGAAGACAAGGCATAACAAGCCTTTGGTCTTTCCACCTTCAGCATAAAATCTCTCCAGTGATCTCTGGTTACCCTAATTATCCCCGGGAACACAGTTCGAGGTTATAATGGCCGCGTATTCTGTAGGGCAGAGCTGCTTCCCTAGTGGGAATGCTCAATTGGGACGGTAATACCGTCATGTCTTACCTCCGTCGTCTGTCCTTTAGCACGCCTTTAAAGCGACCACTTTTCTGGTAGATATGCTAATTGGCTGCAATCAACTAAGAACAAGAAATACCTAACACAGGCGAATGTGAGTTTCCAATCAAACAGCACGCGAATACAAATTTTGGGGATATGTGATTGAGCGCACCAATTTCATATCAATACCAATATGATCCCATAATATTTATGGAATAATAATTTTGAGATACCAAAGCCAAAAAATAAAGGGAAACAAGGATAATTATAATAAATTATTATTGTATATTAGTCCCTACGTATTTTTATATAAAAAAACTATTCCTGTGAAATATACATGACACGGCACACAATACAATATTGAGTCAAACAATAAATTCAGAGCCAAAATTAGATCGAATCAAATCTACATAAAATAAGATTGCCATGTTTGTAATTTAGATACTAAATTTGAATTTATTTAAATGTATTGCATTTTAAACAGCGCAAACGGCATTACGAACAAAAAGTTTGAATGTGTTTAGGTTTTAAGTCTTTAAGTCCACTTAAAATAAATCAAAGTTAAATGTAAATTTAAAAACAGACCATGTTAAAATGTTTACATTTTCAACTAGGTTATCGACCCTACCATGAATTAATATTTTTAAGTTCGTCTATGTATTTTAAGATAGACAGATTTGTCACGTATTATTATGTACTTAAGCGGATTACCTATGCAAATTAGTACTTACATGAAACCGTTCATTAGGTTCAGTGTGCTATACAGGGTCGATTTATTGCTCTTTAAACTATTTCCTAAAATAATTCCGGTTAAGATTATACAACGATGATGTAGACAAAGTTGATTGACTTGTTATAAAAATAGCATGGCTTTAAAAACGATATTTTTATTTGTATTGATAAGTTTTATAATTTACTCAGATGTGAATGTTACGAGTCACGGATTCACAATGTTTTAAAGTGACTTTACATCGAAATCATAATCCATATAAGTAAAAAAAAATTGAGCACTAGAAGCATTCTAGACTTATAACTTTATTGTATAACGTTTTTCGAATTTAAATTAAAGATACTATAAGACAAGGTAGATAGGTTACATCGGTACAGCCACATCAAGGTGGCCGATTAGGTACCAGGGACCCTTTGGGTCTCAAGCCTAAGCCCTGAGCTTAATAATTCCCATAACATGGTGAAACCGCCTAAATTTTAAAGAAAGGAATTTTGCCAATTCATGCAAGTTATAAGATCGATGTTATCAAGGTTTCAACATATTGTAAATCGCCATTGTGTGCAACAACGGGGTGCTACAAGTGCTACAACTGCACAACAACAACACTGTCTCGCTTTATTATTTTGTTAAAAATTAACACAATCCCCTACTCACCGCTTTTTATTTAAGTCAATGTGTTACAGTCAATACTTTTAATCGGTCAAAACTGTTTCTGACTAAAAACCAATTTAATTGTGGTGGTGTTTGAAAATTGTTGGTTATTTTAACAGATGCTCCTAGTTCTTTAACCACTACAGCATTAGTTGATGCACCGGTTGATATTTAGATAGATAGATTTGGCTACAAGGCAGGTGATCTTTCACAAAGGTATAGTGAATCTTACCACGTTTATGCGAACAACATATATTACGTCCAACATTGGTAACGTTACCGTAGCACAACGTATAATCACGGCCAACTAATACTCGATTTATAGAGCACAAAGTACTACAACGTCTCTGGACGTTAGAGTAATATATCCTTATACATGATCCTTAGTTAATTGTACAACGACAATAGACGTCACTCCATTTTGTGTAGAAAAATTGAGTGCTCCATCGGATATAAACTTATTTATACGTGGTTCGCATGAACGTGTTAAAGAGTTCCATGTACCTCGTGTATTTGTGACGGTATGAAGCAGAATTTATTTAAGTCGAGCTCAAATCGGTCTTGCGGATCGAATTTTAACCAGCTTCATTGGCGAAAACCATATTTTTACACTAATAACAATCAATAGTAGGTGCCTAATATTGTCTCCTACTTAGCCTGCGGTCAGAAGTAGGTACTTTTAAGTGATTTGATATCTAAAAGTAACTTACCTACTTATTTGACTGTAACATATTATTCACAAACGCGGTGTAGAGTAACAAAAGATCTTATTTTTTGCCAAAACATGTCGTTTTCGTTAACATCGAAGTATGGTATTTTGCAAAAAAGATACAAAATATGTGACTTTATCGAGAATTTATATGTTTTCGAACATTTCGATGTCGATCGATATCGGTTAACATCAGATCCGTGGAATGATAGCTTTTGCCAATTTGCATAGCGCACCTAAACTTTATGAAGATTCCATTCGATACATTTATCGGTGATCAGTAACCGAATTGTGATGAACAAAACACACGCAACGTCATAGCCGACTCCGGGCTATGAGATAAGGGCCTCTGTTGCTATTGATGATGATGACATCCTTAGTACCCCTTGCAGTTTAAGGTAACATACAACAGTTTTCTATTATTGATAGTTGAGCTCTATCTGAAATGGCTTTTTAGACCCAGAATTATTAAAAAATGCATTTTTATATAGAACTAGCGGCCGCCCGCGACTTCATACCCCGTAAAGCTACTTCAAACTACCATCTCCATTTTGTCTGTCTGTCTCCTGGTTCTAAGCTACATCCTCGCCAATTTTCAGCAAAATCGGTACAGCCGTTCTCGAGTTATAAATAGTGTAACTAACACGACTTTCTTTTTAATATATAAAAAAAGACGTGTGGCACTCGGGGACTGCCGCGGTAAAGCTATTGCATAGCATTTTGTATCAACTTATGCAATTATGATAATATGCCCTTTGACGTGCATTAGTTTTTTTTCTTTTTCTTTTTAGCTCTTTACGCTTTTCTTCTCTATAAAACGAAAATATCTAGGTAGGTATAAATAATAGGTATAAATAATTAGGTATAAATAGTGTAATGACACACCAAAACAAAATTATTCATTTAAAAAAAATAACGATATTAAGAAGTGATTATTGACAAATTTTACAAGTACAGCTATTCACTGTTGTACATAAATACCTATACACCTGTATACTTTTTTCTCATAAGCAGCTGCTTATGTATTCGTCCAATTTCGGAACAGCTCGTCTCGATTCGTGCGAGCTTCGTAGTGTCGTACAATACGGCTAGTTGCACGCACACGAACACCGTGTCGAAGACTGCCGAAAAGAAACGAGCGTGAGGTTTTTTCGTTACGGAATTTCTGGATTCGGTCCCCGCGCTCAAGGCTCTCGATAGAAGCTATGCAATAGCTTAAAATTATATTTGGGTATCGTTGCGAGTTGCGATCCTTCAAAGTAATCTTACTTATTTCGATACATTGTATACTAGCGTTGTGTGGGAAGCAAATGTAAAAGTTTATAAGGTACTTACAAAAATTAAAGCAATTGGTTTATCGTAGTCCACTGCTGCACATAGGACTTGGTATCTCTGATAAGATCGATGTCCTCATTACTACCAAAAATAAATGGACAATTACAAGTTGAGCTGCATTAATATTTGACTCATGACTCAAATCTTGAACATTATTAAGAGAATCTAGTAGAAAAACAATTTTTTCAACACACTTGCTGATAAACTGGCTCTAATTTCGGAATTAGGCGCATAATATAACACCTAAAATCAGACTGTGGATTTTTGATTGTTATAATTTACAAGTGAGTTATAAATTCTTTTACCTTAAATTGTACTTTTTACTAACTTTACACACTTGTACCATAATGTACTAGTAATAGCACAACAAAATCAAACATTAACATTTTAGACGCAATTAATAATAAGACTATTGAATAACCAATAATATAACAGGTTCCATAACAGTAGGTATATTACTTTATTTATATATTTCTTAAAAACTACAAGGGATTTGGAGATCCTAACTTAAAACTGTTATTACACATATACATATATATGTATATGTTATTTTTAAACTATCGCGGTGTGAACTCAGAATTATATAACCGTTCGGGACTTTTCGCGATTAATCATTTAACTTACTATTTTTGCCGACGTTTCGGATGCGTTGCAGCGCCCGTGGTCACGACTAGAAGTCCCTAACAGTTATATAATTATGTACTCATTTATAACCTGGAATCATTACGGCACGTTATATGTAGTTGTTAAACGCTCCACGTTGAAGTGACTGCCTTCTGAACCTCCAAATTGGGAATTTTCCTGTAGGTTGTTAAAACAAATTGTTTAGCTGAACTTATTAAATTAACAATAGCAAAAGGGTGAAAACATTTGCGTGGGTTCTTGTTATATCGTTCTTATTTATTTTTAATCACCCTCCCATTCTTTAATAGTAAATCATTTGACTATTAAATATTATGACGTCACAAATAATTTTTTCATACAATTTTCCTTATAACTTACGGTTTTGACGTTTAGTAAAAAGTAACTAATTTGACTGGTCAGTCAAATACCCAATTCTAGAGAAAAGCAGTGTCAAAGTTTGAACACTTTGACACTGCTTTTCTCTAGAACAGTCTTATCAGCAGAAACAGGTAGGTACCGGCTAGCAAACGAGGCTTGAGCCTATTCACTACTCAGTTAAGATCGGCTTTCCAAATATCCTGCGTCTGAACTTTATATCTATGAAGCGACTGCCATCTGACCTCTACAACCAATAGGCGACATTAAAGTTCTATAGTTACAATAGTTGAACTTTTAAGGACTCCAACTACCCATAACGACGGCTTAACGTGCTCTCCGAAGCACGGAAATGCTCAGGCAAATGCAAAAGACATAAGTATTCATGCATACAAATATTTGCACTGAGCAGAGCGAAACCCGCGACTCCTGCGTAGCACTCGCTTTCATAACCACCTGCTAAAATATTTACATACACGAACAATCCCAAAGACATTGACCCAATAAACGATATTCATATTTAATTTTATTCATGAAACTGCTCTTTATCGTTTAATATTAAAATACTACACTTACATACATCAACCGATGTATAAATAATAATAAAACAGATAAAAATATCTGCACCAGGAAGAATAATGCGCGACGAAAAGGAGGGGGTGTGATTTGAACTTGAGAATGCGAGATTAACCAATTACGTGCCCAAAGTGAACCAGTTTGGCAATATTACTGCAATGCCGGCATTCTGCTCCAGTTTGTTTTGTAGACCGAGTAATGTGTATAGACGTTCATTTATACTAAAATTATAAATACGAAAGTAACTCTGTCTGTCTGTCTGTTTGTCTGTCTTTCACGCACAAACCACTGAACCGATTTTAATGAAATTTGGTATTTTATTTATTTATTTTGTTTTATCATTTTAGGAAAACTTACAGCTAAAAGATAACAATAGGTATATTCATATAACATAGTGAAGGCCATTTACAAGTTTTCACCAATAACAATTTTTTATAAATTATAAAAGAAAAAAAAAAGGACAAAAAAAGAAAAAGACATAGGCTACGTTCGGTCGCGATAACCGACATCCACGCGGGCGGAGTCGCGGGCAAAAGCTAGTCGTGAATAAAACACTCTTTTAATCCAAAATTAATTTTGCAATTAAAAAAACTTGGGAACTTCAATAACATTCGTCCTGCGTTATAAAACTGAAAAAAAATCCAATTCGCCTGTAAGATTGTGTGTCATTTCAGAGTTTCGAATGGATTTATTATGCTAAATCTATACATAGGTATAAAATGGATGTTGCTAAGAAAAACTCGAAAACAGTTCGACGATTCGGTTAATGTTTTTCCGTAGTTCTATAAGTTCCATGGATGTTTTTGAAAAAAGAAAAGTAACAGGAACAGAATTCTATAAGGGCGAAGCTGCAGGTATCAGAAAATCTATACATATTCTATGCATATAAATAAAATTGGAGTGTCTGTTTATAATATTGAAATGACCGTTTTCACTACATGCATATGAATATAATTAAATTTTTTCACAATTTTTGTCTGTGTGTTCCGGTGAATCTCTGAAATGGCTTGACCGATTTTGACGGGAATTTTATTGGCAGGTCGTGGATGTAATAAGGCCACTTGCATTTTAGAAAAATAGCGTTGAATCAACACTAAGCGATAACCGACATCCACCCGGGCAACAGCTAGTTATTAATATTATTAAAAGGTCGCGAAGATTTCTACTTCGTTCAGCATGAAGCTTCTTAATGCACCTACATAAAATAAACAAGCTAATGTTGTCAAATTAGCAATTCAAATTAGATTTTTATAAATAAATATGATAATGAAATTATACACTCAGGGACATAGGTCAAAGTTTTAATTTAGCTAATAAAATTCAATTATAACCTTATAAAACTCAATTAATATCTCTTCTTTTAGAAATATTGTTTGCTTATGACGTGTAGGCATTAAACCGAGCAGGTATCCAAGGTTCTGTTAGTCAGTTAAGGCACTATGGTTTTCTATAAACGTGACTAAGACTTTCATGCTAAAGGCATTAGCATCTGACTCTGACGATTCATACTTACGTTACGTTTTTTTTCTCATCATCAGCATGTGTTTCTTTCTATTAGTAAAAAACCAGTGACTAGTTGTTTTCAGAGCAATTTTATTTACTATTTCATGATCTCTAGTATTGATGCAGAATAAAACATCGATGTGAAATGAATAACCAGACGATTGTAGTCATAAATTACTGACAATGTGCTTGTCAAACTAACGGTTTCGATGACGTGTGTCAACGGTATCATGATACTTTACTGCCGTGTGCCCACCAAGTAGTTGCACTCATTTGCATTTGAACGGAATATCATTATGTACTTTATTAGAAAATCAAAAGATCAAAGCGTAACAGCGTGCCTATTCTGTCTACTTCGTTATTCTATGTCGATAAGTCGTTCGACAGTCGAGCCCCCAGATATTGTCGCATTCTGAATGCCAAGGGCTTTGGGTTTATCGACTTCCCACGACGAGTCCATATAAACACGATTAATTATTGACTTACTGACATACACCTTATACCCTCAGCTACTGAACCACCTACTCTAATTATAGAAACCTATTAAACCGCTGTTAATGTCCGCACAGCAAATATTGATAAGATTTTAATAGTAGGTTGCTGAGAAAGATCTCGAAGAGATTGATAGTTGCAATTAGGCTTTGACGGTCAATTACATGTCATTCCTTACGAAGTCTTAACCATGTGTGGACTGACAGACAGATTGCCTGTCGCGTCGTACTGACAATAGCAATCTATAAAAATTGTAGATGATATTACGAGGCGTTGGATCATTTATCAGTGAGTGGATGGAAGTCTGGACAACAGAGAAACCTCTTCTACTTATAAAGTACAAGCTAATATATATAAAATGTGCCTAAAACGTTGGCTGGCGTTTCAACTTCAACTTCTTCTTCAAAATGGCCTCTGCAGCAAATCGCCACAAATTCGCCAATGTCAAGTAAAATGTAATATAAAATTATTAATGGCGACACGCCAATGTCGAGTGTACCAGAGCCACGTTAGCCACGTCAGTAAATTTGTTTCCATGTGTCCGACCCCCACGAGATTCAGGTGGACGATCAGGACGTGTGGTTGGATTTTAGGGGGCTGGTTGGCGTTTGATGGAATAGATTGACGAATGTATGGGATTTGACGGATATGACAGTCGTTAACGCATGTCATATAGGTGCATCCCAATTGTCTAGAGGGGCTGATGCGTTATTTTAAGCCCCCTAAAATCCAAATAAAACCTGAATCTCGTGGGGGGTATACACACGGAAACAAATTTATTGGCATGGCTAACGTGGCTCAGGTACCTACACTTGACATTAGCGTTTCGCCATTAATAATTTTACTTGACATTGACAAAATTTTGGCGATTTGCTGCAGAGGCCATATTGAAGAAGTTGAAGTTGAATCGTTATTTGAACTCTTTGCAACTTCTGTGTACTTTTAAACTCTCGCGTTTCATGATTCCTGGTCGAAACGTCAGGTAAATCCAAAGTATGTACGTACCTATACCAGTATAGGAAATGAAATGAAATAGGTAACAAGGAAAGGAATGACTAAGGATGCCTGCCAATAATGGTCCCAAATAAAGAGAGCATCGAATAGTTGATGCAAACAGAATTCGTAGTAAATGTCAAGCTGATTCATATCTCCATTACGTTATATACTGAAATATTTAACTTCTGCTTGTAAAAAAAACAACACAGTCACTGATGATAGCATTTACAAATTTATCGAAAACCTATACACAGGTAAGTGAGCTGTTATGTTTAGCAAGCTTTTGTGATGTGATGTAATACAATCGAAGCACGTCTTTACTACAGGTACCTATGTAGCTAATTGATATGAAATAAATAGAGTAATAGAAGAATATGTATGGCAGTTCTTGTAATGCAGATTCTGTTTCTATTCTACGATCTTTTGACGATGAATGATGACCATAAATGAATGGCAGGGGATTGCGTAAGAATTTCTAGAAAACGATAATATAAAGAGAAGTAAAATGATTACGGATTCTTTAATTTTTAACGTTTTATGTACCCAAATCGAAGTCAGCAATCAATTGAAAATCATAGACAGGATTATTGGTGCGCTGTTCTTTTTATGTAAGAAAACTAAAGGTATGCTTAAACACCTCGCGTACCATTACGGGAGCCGGTAAGCCACCCAAGTTTTCAAAGCTTTAATGCTTCGTAATTCGGTGCAAACTTTTCAATGGAATAAGAAAGCCTCAAGGTTTTTTAGGCGCCAGTTTAAAGCCAGCTGCCAAACTGATTATGTTGTCAGACAAGTCTACAGCCTCTATAAAACATATCAACTACATAATTATATTATTATAAAAAGGTGTGAGGTACTGCCAAGAAAATTATCCTTTAATAGTTAGCTGATACATAATTGTAAGTGACAGTTTTGTGTGATAAGAAAGGCACTTGCGCTGTTTCGTTTCATATCGTTTTCGATGCAACATAACATAAGTTTGTGTATCCTTTATCTCATATTTAATAACCATGATTGATACGTAGTCTTTAAAAGCGCGCTGAGCAAAAACTTGAGCATCGGCTTATCGCACTAATATATCCAACATCCTTGACATTCAATAGTGGTTGGTTGTTTTCATAGAGCAGTGTGTGAGAGGTCTATAATAATGTTTCCTAATTTGAGTAATTGTTCGTAATCGTTCTGTGATTTAATAGATTTGATAAATAAATGATTTGGAAATGAAGTTCGCATTACGTCGGAGATAATATGATTTTTCCTAATATAGACTTGACAATCTTTGGATATAGAACTAGCGTGAGAATTGTCATTGAGAGCTGCAGGACCGATAGTTCCGTAGAAGTTCTTCTTGCTGTTTCGATAGCGCGCTGGAAACGCTTTAATAATATTTGTGTTTACGTGTTTTGCCGTTAGACAAAACAATTAAGTATTTGTCTAGGAAATATTTTTTTCTTTTTCTTAAAACAACTTTTTCAAAGTAACCATAGTAATCGCGAATAAGCTCCTAATCTTAAATATTTTGAAGTTAAAATATGAACGGAAAATAAGGATTCCCGTGGTCCAGCCAGGTGGACTAAGCAGGTGGACCACGGGCAATAAAAGGGCCGGATGATATATTGCCTAAATTGCTGATAAGTTAGTCGTCCAGCTCCAAAATATATACGATTTAGCCTACGTTAACTCTTAAATCTCACCGTTTTCAATTGGTTAAAAACACTCTTCGTTGTGCTCCCACGGCTATGAAAGTTGCCACACTATATCCATTTGCATTATCAAACTTGGATAAAGATAAATAAGCGCAGTAGCCGCCTTGATTGATCATAAAGGCGGATACACCGTTCGAATCTTCTTTCGTATTCAGAAACATAAATATTTACACCCATTCCTTTTGAATATAATAAAGATATATCTTAAATATCACTCCAATAAATGTCAGATCGGAACAAGATGCGTGTATCGACGGCCAGAGTTTATGGGCAGCCATTTAGCGTGGCTTTTAATATTTATCACCGTATCCACCCTCAAGATCAGGTTACGAAGCTTGAGGGCATCGGTCTTCGCGCTAATATGTATTTTTCTTTCGTTTATTGAAAGTAGTGTATATTTTGCTGTACTTTGTGTCTTTTATGAGATGTTTATGGTTATTCTTCATTGATTTATTTCTACAAGGTAGGTATTCCCAATTTGTGGTATAGGTAAGTTTATCCTCAGGGGATGTGTGATTCAGCCAGAAATAAAAAAATACTTTTGTAGACAATATAAGTACCTACGTGTGATATACCCTGTCTACTCTAGAACTGCCGAAACTGTGGCACTATTTTTATTCTCAGCTGTCTAATATACTACTAATCTACTTCTAATGTATACTACTCGAGTCTAGATTTGTAAGAATGTTTGATAAAAATAGTGTAATTTTTTATGAGTTTTTTAATTCTAAGGTTAGTTCAAACCAGTACACCTGCTGATTGACATATAGGCTCTGGAGTAGGCTTTCCTCTGAGGAGTGGAGGATCAGACGGTAGTTGCTCCCGCAAAAGCAAGAATAGATTAAATTTTCGGAAGGAGAAGTAGAGAAGCAGACTCCAGGGTCCAAAGTGAAATGCAATCGGGCTTAGTGCACGGATAAGAAGCTCTTCTTAACTTAAGTGGATTGTGCACATTCGGACGGTCCTTTTTACATATTGAGAACACTTGTACTTTATCCACAGTATTTATTATTGAACCTGACCGGTTTCGCTGGCGTCAAAGGTTTACTTTGATGTTTATGAACATTTCTAGTCTTAAACACTATTGTATTTATTATTGATACCGGTCAGGTTCAATAATAAATACTGTGGAAAAAGTACAAATGTTCTTAATATGTGTAATAACAAATTCCACCAAGTGCAATCAATATAGTACCTATAAATAATCTGGTTATTTTCCAATTTACGCTGTCCGTAAAACTACATACACATTTGTGGTTTTTTTACCTGCGGGCAATCTCCACCTCCCTCCCCTCCGGAGCCGGAGGGGGAGGTTATGTCGGACTCGAACCGACTAAACCGCATGCCGTCTGTAGGTCGTTGTGCTAGGCCGAAGGTGAGGTTGTTGATGACATATCCCTCGCACCCCGGCTGACCTAGGTCCATTCCTCTTGGTCTGGCGGTACGAGAGGCCTCCCTAACCACTTCCCAATGATGGGTCTTACGTACACTTTTGTGCTATAGGGTCTAAATATAATTTATCAACTTTGTAGTTACTAAATACCTCTGAGAATGTAATGATGGGTAGATAAATGAATAATGACATAAATATATAGGAAACTTTAGGCCAACCTAGTTATTGCTTTCCAACAAGTTCGGCTCGGCTTTCCTCGTGTAATAATCGAGTTAAGCGGGCACCTTCATTACATACTTGTTAACTTAAAGGTTAAGTAGCTGTTTAACTCAGTTAATATCATATGGACGTCATCATTATCTGTGAAACATGAGTATTGGATACATTACATTAACATTTTAATAATCTGTAGGCTTTTTTTATATGGGACAAATCAATTTGACTTCACCTCGCCTGATGGTGAGCTGGAGGCAAAGTCTCAGGAAAGAGGGCCACCATCGTATACACGTGCCATGTTAACACAATGGTGGCACTCAGCTTGACGGCCTCATCAGATGCTTTTTCACGCCCCGCTTAAAGGACCCGGGACTGTAGGAAGAGGGAAAACACGTAAGCTGGTAAGGAATTCTAGGTTTTAATGGTGCGACAAAGGAAAGAGTCACCGAACCGCTTGGTTCTTGAAGGAATGTTCTGCACCGTATGCGGGTGACATCTAAGTCCTGCACGTGTCGTCCTGTATAGGAAAGGAGAGGGTGGGACTAATTGGAATAGCTCATCAGAACATTCCCCATGGCAGAGCATAAAATACTGCCAAAGAAGCAACATCTCTACGCATCTGCAGAAACTCGAGGGTACTCGTGACCTCAGGATTTCCGATAATGCGGACCGCACGTCGCTACAACCTGTTGAGAGCATCTAATAAGTACTTTGCGGATCCATCCCAGAGATGCTAGCAGTATTCCACGCAGGAACGAATTTGTGTCTTGTATAGAAGACACCGCTGCTCCGGCGTGAAAAAACGTCTCACTCTGTTCAGGACTCCGAGTTTACGCGAGGCTAACTATAACGTGTTAAAAGAGATGTCCGAGTGAGAAAAAGGGTTGGAGCTAACCCCTGCATATAGGTTCATCTCTTTTACTCACTCGGACGGCTCACGTTTTAATAATTATTATAATTATAATTATTGTTACCGCTGCTGTTTCGTAGTTCGTGGGAAAATCCCTGCAAGCCATAATCAACCTGTACATAAAATTCAATATTGTAATTGAAATATTTTCATATTTATCGTCATGGTATTATTATTTTTATAATTCACAAGCATTATTTACCTTTTATAGATATATCGTTGTAACTTCTTCCAAAAGAAGTCTCTTTCCTTTGTCACACTATTAAGACTCCTTGCCAGCTCACGTGCTTCCTTCCTACAGTGCCGGGTCCTTTAAGCGGGACGTGAAAAGCATCCAATCAGGCCGTCAAGCTGAGTGTTACCATTGTTAATATGGTACGTGTTAAATTGTTAACTACAGAATAAAATATCTATCTCTTTGTTTTTTTAAACTATGTATTTGAATTGATATCTGGGTAGACTGGCTAATGGATGAGGACAGATACATTCTACATTTAACCTTAAAATAGGATTTGGTAGGGTCATAATTAAATAAACAACGCTATCTAGACCCATGGTAAGCATAGCTTAACTAGCTTTTGTTATGTAATCTAGAATGCGGATAAACATTTTTAGGTACTTTTTTTGTAAATTTATACATACATATTATATATAGAAACTAGAAACACCCAGACCAATGCAAATATATATATGCATGCATACAAATATTTGCACTGAGCGGGGATCGAACCCGTGCCCCTGCGTAGCACCTACCGCTACGCCACAGAGGCCGTTTAAGGTACGTAGCGCGCATTTAACTTTTTATTTGGTGGTCTAATGCCTACTTGTAATCGACATTATTATATGTTGTTCGCTTTAGTATAGGATAGTTGGATCGGGGCAATATTGGCTGATAGTATTTCCCTGATCGTGCCTAGCACATCGCATTCCAAAAAGGAAAGAACTTACACCTAAATTTTAAGAGTGTTCCACACCCAAACACCATGTCATCATAAATTCTTTGCAA
Source organism: Eilema caniola (assembly GCA_949126895.1). Taxonomy (NCBI): domain Eukaryota; kingdom Metazoa; phylum Arthropoda; class Insecta; order Lepidoptera; family Erebidae; genus Eilema; species Eilema caniola. The sequence continues at coordinate 3,912,357 of OX421466.1, forward strand.
ATATGCTTTTCAACGGGATACAGTTCTATAAGTCCGTTAACTACACATACATACGAATCGTTAAATTCTACGATCGGATAAATACTATAGGAATTTCTCGCTTGGTCCGTTTTTGGGTTAAGTCGTATGGTTTTAATACTTTACACGCAATTATAAGTCAATTACTGATAATTATTACTGATTGCGGCTTGGTTCTCACCGGGACGTATCAAAATGAAGTTGATAAAGTTATTGCTTGCTGTCAACTGGAGTATTTCGAGATGTCTGCATTGGATATTCGAATGGGAGAATTTGAAGGACAGTGAGGTTCTGTCGAAGGGTAAAGTCATCTGTGTTATTGCATAGTTTTAGCTATGACACTTCTGACGGTGAGATGTGAACCATTTTGTGTGGCAAGAATTCATAGAAATGTAAATATAATATCCCAAACGAGTCCCCAGGGCAAACACACTGACCTGTACTAGGCAGCTAAGTTGGTTAGAGCATTTACATTTTTAAATGACTTTCCCTCATGAAGTCGTCGTAGAAATTCTTTTCGAAGTAGTAATTAATATAAAATCTAACTAAAGATCTAACTATTTACTAATCTAACTGTGAAGATTTTATAGTTTGTGCAAGTATTTTTGTTATTCATAAATATAATTAATTAGTAAAATAACACCTGTAAAAGTGGACCTTAGACTCGAAGTTGAAAAGCTTTGGATTCGACTGGGATGAAGAAGAAGAACGCCCTGTATTAGTCAATTTTACTTCACTAGGCGTCCAGTACATGAATTTGTTATTTCGTTCCAAAAAATATATCTATGGTTAAAAATGCACGTCGAAGACAAAACGCCCGCCGAAGAATCGTGATGCGATTTCTAAATGTAAAAATACGAAACACACATGCATGATTTCATTATCACCTTCTTGCACACTTGTCACGCCTTGCCTTCTCGAACAATTAACCTTAATAATAACATAAAATACGACCTTAGACTAGTTGTTATATTTCGGTTTATAATAAGGAGGTGTGTAAATTGATGAATTTTGCATATTGCAGCTTTTGCGCGGGGTTCCATCCGCGTGGATGTTGGTTATTGCAACTAAACATAGCCTATGTCCTTTCTCAAGGTCTAAATTTCATCAAAATCGGTTCAGTGCTTTAGCCGTGAAAGACGGACAAACAGACACACACACACACACACACACTTTTCCATTTATAATATTAGTATGGTATAATACTTTTCTAATATGTCATCTACTGTATCCAAGTACCAGAATTTAACGTGTCGTGAAATATATTCCACGAAATGAGATTAGAATCTAGGTTATTTAATTTTTTTATCTACTCTGATACTATAATACAAATATTATAAAATTTAAATCAAAACTCTTATGACACACATTACGCACAGGCCAAAAAAAAAGTTTTATTACGATACAGGTCTTGTATGGACACCTATATCATAAAATAACTTTTTAATCATAACGATACACCTATACAACATCCATCTACTACTAAACCTCTACTTTAAAAAAAGAATCCGCCGATTTGGGAAAAAAAAAAGAAACACGCATGCGCAATCGACGTTTGCGCCTTGGCGCGAACATTTTTTTTTTGTTCTATACATTTAAATTAAACAAAGTTTGGTTTGGTTTGTAAAATAAATTAGTTTATGTATTATAGTATGAGAGTAGATAAAGTAGTGTATGACACTGTACATAACTTGGTCTTATAACACTCGTGTGATAATATAAAAAAACTCGCCTACGGCTCGTTTTTTTAAAACACACTCGTGTTATAAGAACCCTTATTATGCAACAGTATCATAAACTACTATTATTGACTTTTTCTTTTTATCGTACCTTAACACTTAACTAAATTTTCTTGTGGTACACCTCTAATATGTAGAAAAGAATAAATAAAACAATGAAAATGAGAACCGGAAGAGAAAAAGGAGGAATTTATGAAGTCGGTTAAAAATATTAGAGGCAAGTGTTACGTATATAAAGCAGTAAATATTGAAAAATAATAAATAGCCACAGTATTAAGTATCCTACCTCATCGTTAAACTATGGAAATGAGGTGTATGAAAGCGCAAATTGAGCTCCAAATTGCAAGCTTTGCCTTCAAACCAAGATTGGCGCTTAAATGAAGAAGATATAACACAATAATATACAATAATAGTTTAGTGTCTAATAATATAAGAGTTATATTATATTAGCTGTGCTAATAACAATTGTTTAATCCAATATTCCATTGACTACACGTTAATAATTGCATCCCAGTTATATTTAATTGTATATCAGATTGTGATCTTCATTAATTCCATTACTTCGCGACTGCACCGAGCACCGATATGGTAAAATTGCTCGGGTGCCACCGTTCGAAGAACACTACCAGGAATTTGCTGGGGCATGAAACTGATTGAACATACCTATATTTCCTTAAGTAAATTGATTTATATGGCAAGGTCAGGACACGAAAGGCACCATTTGTCTTGAATTTCTTGTTGGGATTGAAAGGTTCTCGCTATTTTTGGAGCGTCCATTCATAATTGAAATTCTTATAATTTAACAATGCAACCATTAACCATGATAATTGTGATAATAATAACTAATTAAAAATATAATGTCACGAACACGTCAGATTATTGACATGTAGTATAAATGAACGTAACAGTCCTTTTTGACATTAAAAAAAAGACGGCTTGCACTCCGGGAGTGCCGGCAGAAGTGGAAACGTTTTCTTTCTTTATTTCTTCGTTATATACAGAGAAAAAGATAAAAGGAACATACCATACCATACCATACCTATAATATAGCGCCAATCATAGAACCTATCACTAATTTTCTGCTAATTTTCTGTCAGAAGAAATTAATAAATTACAAAAGAAAAAATAATCACATAAAGTAATAAATTACAAAAAGAAAAAATAATCACAAAAAGTGTCAGAAGCCCAGGTTGGAACCCGGTACTAAGCTACTAAGCTTCTTAGCATAGCTAGCAAAATAAACACTCTGTAGCTAGGAATGTTGTATGACGTCATGTCGTCCTACAAAGTCATCGGCTACGGGTCAAAGGTCACGTAATCCTGATGCGGGTTTAACACGTGATCGTACCGCGATGATCGTGACGCGAGTTTTACACTTTTCACCCATCCAACGCCGCTAAAGAAGTTTTCACTTCAATAAACAATGTTAACTAATCTAGGTTTAAAATATTTCAGAATCCTAGTTTAGGAGACGGGGATCCTTAACTATACAGGGTGTAATCGTTAAGTGTGTCCAGGCGATTATTCCGTAACTATTACAGATATCAAAAAACTTTAAACGGATATCAAAAGTACGTTACCTAATGAGTAAAATTACATCAATAACTTTTTATAAGAAAGGTTTTAGTTTCCTTATTTTAAGTGATCTAGTGCCCATTTTACCTCAATCATATTTTATGATTACGTATAATATGACAATGATGATTTTGAAGTAGTTACACGTGTAAATTAATTATCTTACCACTTCAAATTAGTAATAAACCGTGTTTCAATATCGCATTAAGTAATTTGAGCTAACTGAAAAGCAACACACTACAAAAAAAAAGATACCTACTCTTTGGTGTTCGTTCTAAATTCAAAACTTTTGTCTCGGGTTGTTGTTCCCGCCAATTTTTTATTGTTTTTTTCATTTGCGTTAATAATCGTGATTGTTTCATTTATTAATTGCAAAATGGCATATTCCAAAAGAGAAAAGAGAGATATGCTAAAAATTTACTACAAATATGATTGTAACAAAAGTGTTGTAACAAAAGTAATGGCCACTCATTATCGCCTACAGAAGAGAGTACCCAGATAGAGAAGTCCCTTCTGGTGTACGCAGCTTAAACCTTTCTACTAATCTCATACTAAATGTATGGGAGTGTTTAATGTCAAAATGTTAGATACCTCTCGTTTGATTTTTAAAAAGTTATTGATGTCATTTTACTCGTTAGGTAACGTACTTTTGATATCAGTTTAAAGTTTTTTTATATCTGTAATAGTTACGGAATAATCGCCTGGACACACTTAACGATTACACCCTGTATATCCTGTGGTTTTCGTTACAGTCATTATGTGTTGGTACCCGGTCGACTGGAATAGGATCACTCCAGCTCTTCCTGCAGGTGTCTTAGAAGGCGATTAAGGGATAAGGTCCTCCATCCGACAGTAAACATATAGCCCAGTAAAAGGGACCCACTAGACAGCAATATACTCGCCTCTTATTACTTGGGACCGCAAGTAATAGTTGGTGAAACGTGGGTATATATACACCTCTACCAAACTCTTCGGGGATTTACAGGCGTGTGTATGTATGTCATAATCAATAAAGTTTATATTGAATAATTATAACACAAGTACAAGTGTTATAATAATTATTCAATATCATCAATCTCCAGTATAAACAGTCAATAAAGTTTATCATTACACCTGAATATTTATAAACGGCTGATCCGGTTGGGGGTGTCTCGCCTTCCGTTTCTATTCTAACGGCTATTGCTCCATTTAGTAGATGAGATGCGACTAGATGATTTCAACTTCAGCTTACTTATTTTGTGTAAAATGGCTATAAAAGATTTATTTCTGGGTACCTACATAACGTACGAATGATAACCCCTGGCATTATATATATATATATATATATATAATGATGACCGATCCTCACCAGGTGGGCCAAATTATTGTAGTTGATTTAGTGGTAGGAAATAATTCTAAACTAGACTCGCAAGAACATAATTAATTCGCTATCTATAAACATCATAAATTCATAACTAATACATTATACATATTACTAATACATCATAGATTATGATTTATGAGTACATGCATATAACAACCAGCAACAGGCACCCAGCTGACATAATGAGTAAATCACGCATAATTACGCACGCGCATCTAACACAGCAGTCAAGGCCGTGAGGGTCTTGACCTAGACGCCTACAAACAATGCCACGCCTGTCAACGCCCGGGATCTTTGTGTGTGGTACAAGTGATGAGCTGCAGACGTTTTGGTATAAGTGTTTGTATGTTTAAAAATTTATAATAATTAAATTATCAGTAGAATCACGTTAAAGGAGGCAGCGTAGAGTCATGCCTTTTCCAGTACGAAAAACGCTAGACCGAATTAGTAACTCGTCTCATCTACCTACTTGGTGGCCCTCAGCTTGACATTTTTATTAAATTTTAAACCCAGGACTATAGGAGAAAGGAAACACGTATCATGGTAAAGAGTTTTAAGACCCTTTGGCTCGACAAAGAAAAGAGTCAACGAACCGCTTGGTTTTAGATGCAATATTCTGCACCTAATGCGGGAGACATGACTGCACGTGTTGTCCTATATAGGAGAGAAGTAATTGTAGGTATTTAGAGGCCGGTAATTGTGTGTTGCTCAATCTTTACGCCACAGAGATAAGTCTCTAGTGTGATTTCAATCAAACTAATGGTATTATAATCAGGAGTAGGTAATTTGATTTTAATATAGCAATTCGGTAACAACTAGATAATACCCATTATTAAAGTAATGTTTGGTATAAACTCGCTCTCTCATCCTCACTTGCACCAAACATTTTTGCTCACATCTTCCTGACATTGTCAAATAAAATACGACTGTATATTTTAGCTGTTTAGGTCTAAAATAGCTGGATACCTATGTATGGTATTCGATTGTTACGGTCACCGTTCAATATTCATTCTATGCAAATACGAGTATATATCTCGGTAGGTTACCCTGTTTATGAGTTTGACGAGAAAACCCAAGTTACGAATGATTCATTATTTGGTATTAAATTGTTATTTCAGCGTCGGTAGCTTAGTGGTTAAGGAGTCAGCCTTACGATCGCGACGTCCCGGGTTCTAATCCTGGCCATTACACTACCGACGTGAACCCACTTCTAGCACAAGCAATTTGGCTTAGTTGGAGGGGTTAGAGGGAATATTAGTATTACGTTTGCTAATATATAAAAAAAGCTCTTTATGCGTATGATTTGCTTTCGATTAATTTCGAAGTAACAGATGATGAAACGAGGAAAGGATGAATATTCTAGCAAGGACTGCCAAGGAGTCCAGATCTCACTGGAGAGTTTTTGTGTTGTCAGTGGGAAGACCTAAGGCTTGTCCTGCTTTATCTTCTACACTGACGGCACAGAAACTCTCTGTTCTAACAGGGTCGGCAGCGCGAGTGTGACACACCCCTGATGTTGCACACGTCCATTGACCACGGTAACCACCTTCCATTAGGTGGGCCGTGTGCTTGTCTGACACCCAAGTGGTACAAAAAAAGTTACGTATAGGTCTAATGCCCGTTTGCACTGAACTTAAGAGTATCTTAACCTGATGCCTAAGGTATATAAGACACTCTTAACAAGAAAATGCATTGCACCAACCCTAAGATACTCCTAAACACGCTAAGTCAATCTTAATTCTTATGACACCGAATAAGTAAGTCATAACGTTTTAAGAATCTCCTAACCCTATTTTTTTGACAGTTGTCAATCAATGCCCGGTATTTATATGTACTGTTTGGCACATGATATTAAACTAAATAAATAAATAATCAAAATTTAAATAAATTTGAATACAACGTGACTTACGCGATTTGACTGACGAGACGAGATTGTTTTTTTATTATTATTTATTGGGGCTTGGCACAAAGCCTAAACCTAAACCTTAACCTTGCCTAAACCTTAAATATCTTCAATACAATATTTTTTCATGACGATGACGATGAGTGATGATTTCTGCTTCAGTAAAGTTGTGGGGACTTTACTGAAGGTTCCCCAGGAGATTTGGAACGAACACGAAATGTCACAATTCACTGTAATATCCCACTTTCCTACACTTGTGTGAATTGTCCAAGACGTTATGTCTAATAATCCACCATTTTTACACATAAAAACTCGAATTCACACCAATTTCGAAAAATAAAATAATACTGCGATGTGTGCTTTCCCGCGTTCGCGCCAAAACTCCGACGAGATCGATAAAAAAATCATAGACAATCGCTCAATTATCATAGAAAATTGGCTAATTCATTCGTTCATTTACACCTTCATTCGCTTTACTAGGCTTATCTTAAGTTAGGAATGCCCTTTCGTAAATATGTTGGTGCAATTGAAAATAAAGTTAAGATTATCTTAGACTTAGGAGTCACTTTACAAGGATTAACCTAAGTAGAGTTTAGTGCAAACGGGCATAAGGTTCTCTTTATAAGATAAGTCGATATCAGGTCAGGTTGTTAAAAATTAAACCATACAATTGTTCCCACCGCCAGATAAGGTAAATTTCTGAGAAGGAGTCTGGTGTGTAGTCTTGAAATCCAAGTATAGGTACAGTCGTTACCGCCTCAGGCTGGATTTTGCTTAAATTAATTTTAACTGTTTTATAATTTATGTCATTATGCTTCGGCAGGTGCTTACCTACTTTTAAATAAGATACTAAAATCTTAAAAAAATAATAAAAACGTTAAAGCATTATGTAGGTCCTTGGGAGAGCCTCATGGACTTGTTCGTCAAGCTTGTAAGGTATCATTAAGTTATGTAAGTTCAATAGTCTTCGTAAGTAAGCCTAATAATGAGTGATTACTTACTTTCTGTCTTCCTATGCATAGCTGTGGACACCTTAGAAATACCTATGATTGCTAAGTAATGAAATAAATAAATAAATGCAGGTAAAGTAATGATTATGATGATAAAGCACGTTGACTTCTCGATTTTGATCATAAAAACAAGACCTACGAAACTATGCTTCTAATAACAAGAATCAACATTTCCATCCATGATTTATACATGTTTTAGAAATATTCCACCATCATTAATGCGAGGACTATGACCTCTATCGGGCAAACAATAAATTATCACTTATCACATTCATTTGGTTGACGCTAATGTTTTTAAAAAGGCATAAAAAGACGGGTTTATCACCCAAACCCCTTGCAAAATGTTCGCTATCAAATTTCGCTTTATTCAAATTTTCTTAAAAAAAGGTCCTTTTTTTATAATAATCTATTGGTTTTATGATTCGAGAATATCGCATCCACTTGATTGCACCGTTGCCGTAGTGTGCGAGAAAACGGTAAAATGTGACTTTTAAAGTGACTAAGGGCGAGTTGAACTCGTGTGGGGAGGGTTCCGTACGACGACGGTCTTGATCACAGAAATATATTTAGTCAATTCCTGCCCTGAGAGACAGGAACTTCCGAACTATTAAATACCGCGTGAGTATTTATTTATAGTGTAAAAGTCACCACGCGCGACATGTAGGTGAACACTGCGTATAGCAGTTCTATCCTAATATATTTTTGTGGTCTTGATCAATAGTAATACTATTGATCAATATCAAAATCAAATACTTATTTGAACCATCAGGCGATTTGAAGTCAAATTGACGTATCCTATATAAAAAAGACCTTACATTTTGGTTCAACTTCCTTAAATTACGTTAATAACTTTAATAACTACCGTGATACAGCATTGAATGGACTCTTCTAAATTCCTCCTTATCAAAATTAACAAGCCAAAGGTACCTAGGTTAGCAAATGCTTCTTGAATAAAACTCGTAATTTGAAGAAGGTTGAAAATATTAAATAATACGATGATCGTTACTACTCGTACTATCTTATAAGGGCATAACAAATTTAAGTATATGCTGTATCAAACTACTTAATCAGTCCTGTACGCCTTGCTCGAAAACGAAGCTACAGGAGCCCTGCAGCTTCGTTTCTGAGCAAGACGCTGTGACAATTAAAATTTATTTAGGCATGACGAAACTATAGGGGTTTCGGTATTTTACAAGATTTTATTAAGTTTCACTTGTCCCGATATTTGTCATCAAATCTTGAAAAATAAACCCACTTCCCGGTTATCGATTGAGCTGAAATTTCTCATACTTAAATAAACTTACACGAGTATTTTAATGCTAGCTAGGTTGGTTACCAGCTGGATGGTGTTAGATGTTGTATGTTTGTATGGTAGAAATTTTTAACTAATCAAGATAGACTAGATGTGTGTAGGTTTGTTTACCGAGTCTTAGTAAGCAAATAAATAAGTTATTAGTAAAAATCTTCTTTTTTAACTAAACTATTAAATAATCTGTTGTACTAAAACAAAGGATTAAAATTTGCAGCAACTTGCAGAAAATTAGCACGTTGTTTTGTCAATCAATCAATCGGCCCACTGCAGTCCATTGCTGGACATAGGCCTCTCCCAATGTGCACCATTTTTCCCGATACTCCGCCTTCCACATCCAGTCCGTCTGTTGTGGTGTGTATTTTGAAAATTAGCACAACGACTGCAAGAGTTGTGCAGATTTTAAAAGCTTGTAATGCAAACATGAAACAGAGAAAGAACGTGCAAGTTCTTAATTTTTTTTATATGCTTGTTTTAGTATTAATAGGTTTTTAAAAAGCTTATTTTAAAAAAGTCTTTTTATTAATTTTTCTTTCATCCAGAAGACGTAAGGAACCCTGAAAACTGTAACTACCTAAATTAACCTGTCTCCAAATATTTTAATGTTTTAAACAGATGGTGGCAGGTATAATTCATATACCATATGGCGCACGTGTGTAATACTAAATTACAAAATAGCATTAATTAAATTAAGGTGTTTGTTGTTCTGTCTACCTCACAGAATATTGTCATTTGATACGGTAACTGGTAATCACAACACAGATCCTGAACATCAAGAGTTTTGGCGGGTATCTATTATTTTATTTTCCAAAATTGGTATGAATTCCAGTTTTATGTATTAAAAGGTGGATTTTTAGACATAACGTCTTAGACAATTCACAGTAGTGTAGGAAAATGGATTATTACAGAGAATTTTGACATTTCGTGTTCGTTCCAAATCTCCTTAGGTAGCTTTTAGTAAAGTCATCATAACTTTACTCAGGCAGCAACACAAAACTATCATTCATCGTTATCATCATCATAATCTCATCATCGATTCATTATCATCATCATCAATAAATGAAGATTTAATACATATAAATGTAGAAATGGCTTAAAGGTCTTGTAACCAAGCGAAAAATATTGTTAAAAATAAATCCTGAATATCAACACGGTGGTTATAAATATTTTTATATAATAATGCCTAGGTCTTCCCGAAGGTGTAGGCAGTGATGTTACTACTCACCCAAAGTCAATTCTTGATTGATACCGCACTACCTATGAATTAAACCTAAACCCACAGTCCTACGCTAAACCACTACCTATAAACAAAAGTATTTCATATCTAAATATAATATATATATATATATATATATATATATTATTTATTTTATTTATTATAAATGAAATACTTATTATTATATTATATTACATATATATATATATATATATATATATATATATATATATATATATATATATATATATATATATATATATATGTAATATAATATAATAATAAGTATTTCATTTATAATAAATAAAATAATATAATATAAATTCCCATATGCCGTGATAGTAACTGCTAAAACATTGTAACGTACATATTTTTTTAAATACCACAGCTGACAGTCGTAAATGTTTAAGATTGTACTAAAAGTTCATTTTGTTGTGCAGATGGAATTGCGGAGGCGTAGGTCGAGCGGAACGTCTTTCCTCACATTCTGGATATTCCTGCTACAGGTGAGTTCAATGTTTATCAACAAAATAAGCCATGTTCTGTCATGGTTACATTTTTATTCCTAAGTGGTCTATCCTGGTAAGCTGTAGAGTTTGCTCTTTGACAGCATAAGATTGATCCAGCAGACAAAGTATTTTGACAGTGGGAATCCTCACACTGTCAAAATACTTTGTCTACCATACATTTGCATCCGCATACCTTTTTTAGTCATAAGGAAGCCTCCTAGGTTTACGATTTACGATTTATGATTACGATTAGTAGCTGAAGTACTTGTGACCTTTTGTTTTTTGTCAGTATTATTTTAATGAGAATTATTTATAGGCACAAATGTAATCTATTTATAATATCTACCTATCTATGGATATAAATCTATAAGCACGCTATTTTTTTCTGCATTTAAATTATTTGTAATATATTTCATAGCTTCCTGAATGAAATCTAATTGGTTTAACAGGAAGATATTTGTAGGTATGTATGTACAGTCAGCATCATTAAAATGTCACTAACAAAAGTAAAGAAGAGAAGAAGAAGAGTAAAGATAAAGATTTTTTGAAATTTATTTATTTTTATTTATTATTTATTATTATTATTATTACAAAATTATTACAAATATTACATTTTGGTTAGCTGTTTGATACACAATTATCAGATAATGAACAGCTGGTAACTAAAAAAGGAAATCCTGTGCTATAGTTACCAGCTACTAATTTAAAGTACAATAAGTTTTGTTAATGTCACTATGTAACACAGAATAAAGATATAACTATTACATATTATTACAAAGATGAGAGTATAATTAAACAAATCACCATAAGCATCAAACAGTGGACCCCAGACGCCAGGACCGGGACCACGTAAGGAAGACGATGATGAGTACAAATATCAGTCAAATTTATATAAATGTCAATACAAAGAATTTAAATCTCGAAAATTTTTTTTTTTTACAATAACAATTGTGTATATTTGTGTGTGTGTGTGTGTTTTTTTGTGTATGTGTATGCGCGTGTGTGTGTGTTTATGTGGGTGAGCACGCGCGTAAGCGTTTGTGTGCGTGTGTGTGTGTGGATGTGTGTGTGGTGTGTGTGGAAGTGTGTATACGTACGCATGGTAGTGCCATGTGACGTGTATGCTGGTCATATTATTTGATGAAGAAGTTTCTCTGTCTCATCGTAGTCAAGTCCAAGAAGCCAATCACGGACAATCCTCCCGCATTCCCGACTATTTTTTGAGTCAATGGCAAGTATTTTGTTAATCTTGGTAAACAAAAAACGTCCCAGGAAGAAAAAGAACTTTTCACTAAAGGAAGTCCTGTAAGGGTCACCAAGGGGCAATGCAAACCTACGCGCCCGTGCAGTCATATCATTTGTGGTTGTTGTTAATGCATGTTGTCTCATAATAGTACCCAGTATGAAAAGTTGGCGTACCGTTAAAACCTCACAAAACTGGTATAGCTCTTTTGTAGGATAGCGGAAAGGTTTAAAGGTACAGACCTTTAGGACTGCTCTTTGTGCACGTTCCAGTTCCAAAAGGTTCGTCTTACCGGCGCCACCCCATGTGGAAAGACAATAACGTACCAGAGACTGGCATAACGCACAGTAGACCGTTTTCAAAGTGACAGGGTCCGCAACGTGTCTAAGATGTTTAAAAATATATATAAGCTTACGAACTCTCCCCGCCAAAAGGTTTATATGGGGTACAAAACTAAGTCTTTCATCAAACATCACTCCGAGGTATATAACCGTTTCAGTGTTTTGCAATTTAGGACAGTTACACGTAAATTGGCCATGTGCTGTATGATTATGAGCTGTTATATAATACTTAGTCATGTCCAAGTGGGGGTTTCTAATGCTAAACACCATGTATTTAGTTTTTGCCACGTTAAGTGAGAGTGAATTGACAGAGAGATGTTCGATAACTTTGTTGAAACCTGTCTGAGCAGCGTGGTAAACTCGCTCCCAAGAGCGTCCAGTAAACAATAGTGCCGTGTCATCCGCAAATGCCAACAATTCACCATGGTCCAATCTCAATTTGCATATTTCATCAACGTATACCAAAAAGAGAGTAGGTCCAAGTATGCTCCCCTGTGGAACGCCATAAACCACAGGTAAAGTACCACTAACATGTCCATCAATCCTAGCGCACTGAGTTCTATTGGTCAGATAACTTCGAAATAGTTCCAGCTGTTTACCTCTAATGCCAATTATATCCAGTTTTTGGATTAATCTAGGAATGGAAATGGTATCGAAAGCCTTATTGAGATCAAGGAATATAGCCAAACACTTATCACCCCTGTCCAAGGCCTTAACAAGATAATCCGAGATGTCATGCACCGCATCGTCCGTGGACATCTTCCTTCTGAAGCCAAATTGATTGCTTGCAAGAATTTTTTTAGCTTCAAGGTAATTGTTTAATCGGCTATTCATAATTTTTTCCAGTACCTTTGATAGTGAAGGCAAAATAGCAATGGGTCTATAGTTACTGATGCAGTCCATAGCCCCCGACTTATAAATAGGTGGAATTACAGCCCGCTTTAGTAAATCCGGAAAGACACCCGTGGTTATACAGAGATTAATGATATACACTAAAGGAGGTACTAGGATATCGTTATACTCCTTTAGAAGTTTAGTCGATATACCATCAATGCCCACAGCGCAATCAGATCGCAGTGACATTATCACCTGCCTAACCTCATTTTCGTTGGTTTCAAAAAACACAAATGAGCCGAAAGGAGTAGACTGTGGTGTCCGGTGGGAACCGGAATTGGTCCAAACTTTGTTAATTTTACTAGCCAGCTCCTCGCCAATATTATTAAAAAACCGGTTAACTTCGTCAACTGCAGCATCACCGCCGTTGCTTAGTTTAAGCAGGGCACTAGCGGAGGGGTTTGCCTTGATTGTGTGAGTCACTTCCCTTATAATATTTCACATCTTCCTAGGGTTATTCCTAACTGTATTAAGAGCATTTCTCTCATGTTCTCTTTTGAGATTTTTTAGAATTGCATTACAGAAATTACGGTACCTTTTATATGTGACTTTAAGGATTTCGTTATCGGGCTCTCTCTTAGTTCTCATATACATTTTGTCCCTATTTCTCATACACCGCAAGATACCCGGGGTAATCCACGGTTTAATAATTCTCAAACGGTGAGGAACAGTATAGGATCTGGTACATGTCTTCAGGGTTTCAGTCAATGAATCTACGAGATACTCAAGGGCTACATTTGCATCTACACATTCGTAAACATAGGAGAGATATTTTGTAGCTGAATTCTCAACTTTTTGTGATCCGTCCTAACTTTTGTGGCATGAGAGTTTCGGATACTATATTCCTTTGCAGTGATAAAAACACAGAATTATGATCCGTGACATGGGAATCAATCACGAGAGTCGTAGCCTTAAGTTTAGTTTTAAGCAGGATATGGTCGATTGAGGTTTTATCATGGGTGATTAGGTTATGTGTTGGTAGAAGACCATGGCTCGCAGCCATATTCAGATAAGCCGGGTATTTTTCATCTATACTGTTATCTTTAATGTCGATATTGAGATCACCAATCACAGCCACGTTACCATAGACAGAGTTCGAAGTTAATATTTGATCTAAGGCAGAGAGGAAATTTGTTACATCCCTGAAGCATGGAGGCCTGTAAATAGCAATAATACAAGTATCCCTGCCCACCCTCAACTGGATGCAACTGGAGTCCGATAAGCCAGGTTCAGTTACCGTAACATCGGAAATGCTGTTTCTAATGTATACAACAACTCCATCGTTTTTGTTAATTGGATTTGTACTTGCATAGGAGTTATATCCGTTTAGCGAAGGTAGGTGTGGGTTGCTAGACACGAAGCACTCCGTCAGGATAATTATATCTATTTGAACAGACATTCTGACCAGCAGTTCCAGGAATCCAGACACGTTAGCCGAAATGCTCCTGATATTTTGTGTCAGTATATTCAACGATCCAATAGTAACAAAGTCTCTACATAGTTCAGGCTCACACCTGTAACAGTCCGCAACCCCAAAGCTATCTATATTATTTAAGTGATTATCCAATCTATCGAATTTTGATATATTAATCGATTTACACCAATGAGGGCCCACCTTCGCTCCCTAGCCTCCGACGCAATCTTTGACATACAAAATATTATTATCCCAGTTGCACAAATTGTTAAAGATCTTATTAGTTCAATACTGTGTAGGTAACTGCAAACTTGCATGCTTGCTAGATAAGCGTACAACACGAGTAGTGTACAAAATGGGTATGACTGTATAGTAGTTACAGGAGTAAAGTGTGTTAAGTTGTGTGCATGCATTGTATGGTAATAAGCAGTGTGTTTTGTGAGTTTTCTACATATTTTTAAGAAAAAGTGACAGAATTCTTCTAGTTGCAATAAATACACTAAAAACAATAACAAGTACACTAGAGTTAAATACGAACAAAAACTTTCACCATCGCAGCCTTTGACATTATTTAAGTACAAGTAAGATAGTCATTTCCTGCTATGAAGCTTATCGAGGTGCAATTCAGTGTCAATGCGGACAGGTGGTACTCCCTCAGACCTTCGTAAGTATACCAGACCTCTTGAAGTCCAGCAGAACATATAGGCGTTTTCTCGGGCAAACTGTCTGGCCAAGTAGTAAATTTTCTGGGTTTTAAATGTTAGAGCTTCAGACACATAAACAGGCCTAATATTTCCCCCGAGCTTAAGGTGACCAGTATTTAATCGGTTCTCATTTAATTTACCCTTGTTAAAAGACTTGACTCCTTGCAATATTTTTTCTTTATATAAAACACTGTTAAGCTCAACAACGATAGGCTTCATGTTATCTTTATTTGTAGACACTCTATAAACGTCTCTGATGTCGGAATCATGGAGATCGACATTCACAGATTCAGCCAAGGATTTCACTATAGAGTTAATTTCCTCTTTGGTTTCTACTTTTTTTCACCCTGTGACAAGTTATGTACATTTCGTATTTCCAGGCTTGCTGACTTGCTTTTGCGTTCAAGTATCTCAAGTTTCTCCTCCAGCTTCAGGATTAGTGTCTTATCCTTTGTCCTATCCTGTTCCAGCTTTGTCAAAGATTTAAGCACCTGGTCATATTTATCTGACATGAATTGCAGACTACGTTGAAGTTCAGTATTTTGCTGCTTAAGCTCGGTGAAATGTTGATCAACTGTTGTGGATAATGACGAGATCAAGTTGGTCATATCGGCCCTAAGCTGCTTATAATCATCATCAGGCTCAGGTTTTCGCTTTTGACGCACACCCGAATTTCCTTTACCACATTTCTTAGAAGTATCAGATATATGTGTCTCTTTATCTTGGGTAGGACACGTAAGAGGTAATTGAGAGCATACGGTACCTGCTGCTATGGAGGGCTCGGGAGGCGGGGAGCGGCGTACCGACATGCTGGGTTTTAATTAGCAGCTTAATAGTTCAGCCTAATATTTTAGTAATGGTATCATTAAATGTTTTTGGTATTGCTTTTCACAGCTAGATGGCGCTAGCGTTCAAATAATTTGGGTTAAAGTTACCCGACCGCCAATGGTAAATGTCAAAGTTTTTGAGTGAATAAGATTTCTGCTATGGCAATAATTTTAGGTTT
This sequence comes from Eilema caniola, assembly GCA_949126895.1. Classification (NCBI taxonomy): domain Eukaryota; kingdom Metazoa; phylum Arthropoda; class Insecta; order Lepidoptera; family Erebidae; genus Eilema; species Eilema caniola. The sequence goes on from OX421466.1 coordinate 3,928,601, forward strand.
TAATTTGGCTATTCGCCGCATGTGTCGCTAGCAGTATTTCAGTTTGAAAAATATTTATATAACGTATTTCGAATATTCCTAGTTTTGCAGTTTCAACTATAAAGCAGGTTAAATTTCACTTTATTGGTCACTTTCAATAGATATCGCTGTAGATTGGGGAATTACAACACCAGATGCACCTTTTGATATTTAAAGTTATTGTTTTGCTTTGTTTTTGTTAGTGCACTACTAGTTGTGTCCTCCTTCTTTTACACTGAATTAAACCTGTCACCAATAATATTAGTAGTCCAGAATAATATTTGCACTTCACTAATATACTTTTCTTTATGATTTTAAAAACTATTTCTATTATTTACACATTTTAAATACTCAGACAATGTTTACACACAGGTGTCGGGGTTGCCAACCCTAAGCAATAAATTATGCTTGACTGGATACCATCGACCGGCGTGATTGTGTATATGAATGAATATGAACACACTACTAACTGACATAATACTGGAAGACCGATTGTTAAGATAGTTGGACCACTCTGGATACTTACAACTATTTGAGTACCTACTCTAATAACCAATATAAAATTAGGATTTTGGTGTTTGGATTATTTTGAGCACTTTTGTTAGCGACATTTTAATGATGCTGACTGTACCTACTTAGCTAAAAATAGTTCTCATTTTAATACTTATGTGTTTGCTCTTGTTTATTATAATTAGGTATCAGTAAGCCTCAGCATTCACGGTAATTTTATAAAATATTTAAATCACTTGCATATCGTGATTATTATTATTATTAAATCTCTAAATCTTGTCATCTGAACTAATGATAAAATATTTGATACCTATTGTTTAAATGAAGAGATACAAAGTGACATTACAATAAAATCTTCGGTTCAATTAGGTGCAACGAACTGTCAGATTATGATCCGATGTGATCGCAATAAGCTTTCTAACTATATATCGGCACTTCGAGACACAGCTAGCCACGCTTTATTCTATTGTCTGCTTTCCAGATGCTAGGCAGCGCTCGCCGCGGAGCTGAGGGCCACGGCCGGTTGATGGACCCCCCAGCGCGCAACTCCATGTGGAGGTTCGGCTTCCCCAACCCAGTCAACTACAACGATAACGAGCTGTTCTGTGGAGGGTACGCTGGTACGTTTATTAGGGAATATGCCAGTCTGAAGGCCTGCCAGTTTGGCATTTTTGGGACGCAGGTGATGAATCATGCTTATTTAGGTAATGCCTTCTTCGTCTTCTTCATCCTAGCGTTAATCCCAGTCGAAGCGGAAGCTGTCACCTCGGTGTCTGAGGTCTGCTTTTCCAGTCGAACTGCGAGTTTGGCTGATCTTCGATATTTTCCGTGGAGTGACTGCCATCTGATCACCACTACACATATGCGGGCGATGTTCGTATGGCAACCGGGACCGACGGTTTAACGTGCTCTTCGGCGCACGACCAGACCAATTTAAATATCCATTTTCATGCATACAAATATTTGCACTGAACGGGAATCGAACCCACGCCCCTTGCGTGGTCTACCGCCACGCCACAGAGGCTGTCGTGAGGTTTAAAGCATTGACAGTATAAACATTCTTTAGAATTATAAAAATGTACCCAAATACCTACCAAGGCAATGACCCCTTAAATTACAGACAAGAAAAATTTACAAAAATCAACACAGATCCAACCTCATCATTACTTGTATTTTTTAATCTGGTAATCTATATAATCAAGCACACAAAACACATTCCCATTCGGCTGGGGCATTATCCTTCCGACAAAAGTAAACATTTTTTTTTATTTCTAACTATTGATTTCGCTAATGACTGTAAGAGCAACGTACGGACAGAAAACTAAGTTCATCGAACCATCAATAGTTTTCCCAAGGTTGTCAGAATCTATTAAGAGTTGTCTCTTAAAGGATGTACATAATTCGAATCAAGTATTGAATTGGATTTGGTTCATTTAATTTGTAAAGACTCGCAAGGAATTGAATGCTTAAACATGTTTGTAACGTAAACATGCTTTTGCCTTTAGTTTTCGTCATTAATTAGATATTGTTCTTCTTTTGCGAAACGAATGTAGTAAACAACTAAATACTATAAATAAAGCCTACGAACCATAGCTTTCGAAGGGGGTCCTGCTGTTTAACCAAAAGTCTTTTGGCAAAATTACACTTGACAAACAACGTTTGGTAAAACAATGGTTTCGCCGACTGATCATTTTACTACTTTTCATTTTACAAATGACTCACTTTTACAAATAATCAGCACATAAATATACATTTAATAAATAATTATTTTACACAATTAACATTTAGCAACTGAGTTATCTGATAAAACTACTATTGGTCTAAAAACGTTTGATTTAATGTATTAAGTGATAAACGTAATCGAAAATCATTGGGTTAACGTTTAATATATATAAAAAAACGTCTGGCTCCTGGCGTTTAATATATATAAAAAACGTCTACCCCGACTCAGAGTAGGTACCCCGACTCGGATAGGTTAGGTTAGAAGGCTAAGGCGTGAGCGAAGTGGAGCGGAGCTCCCGCCTTAGCCTTCGTGGTTATTTTTTTTTAAACCACCCAGATATAGGATATTTTAAATAATAAATGCTCAATTTGAAATGAAGAAAGGTCAATTGACATTTTAATATTCAATACATTTGGCAAGAATAGTGTTTGTTAATAAATCATTTGCTAAGTGAGTTTTTGTAAGATGATACTTTTGTCAAATGTCTCATTTGCCAAATGAACATTTGGTGAAACGTTGTTTGTCGAATGACCATTTGTCAATTATTTTTTGGTCAAACATTAGTAATCCCTTACGTATCACTTTTTGCACTACCATTTTCCTACATAGGCCTAAGCCCTTTTTATACCTACTACCTGGCAAGGTTTAAATCACTCGCCAATTTTCGGTGTGGTATTTAACCATAATTTTAAAAAATTGCCTCCTTTTTAATATATTATAAATTATACAGGGGTTATAAAATAATAGCTTCCCTCTAGTTGCTTTGAAACGAAATCTGGCATGTTCAGACTGCCTCAAGACCTACCCAGAAATGTTTAATAGCTTTTGGACTAAATGTTTTAACCCTAAATCGCTGCGTGCTACGAATCAGTAAAACGATTTTAGTTTAGTCGCATATTGTTTTCATTGCCAAAATATTCTCTTCTTTTAATTTCAGTTCAATGGGAGCAAAACGATGGCAAATGTGGCGTTTGCGGGGACGCTCACCATCTAAGTGACCCTCGACCGCACGAAGCTGGAGGCATGTATGGTAAGGGCATCGTCACCCGCCATTACAGCGTCGGGCAGGTAAGTGTTTCAACAGTTGTGATATTCTTTAAAATAAAACAATACAGCCATACATGAAACACCGATATTAAGATTTTTATCCAAACGTCAATTCTCCTAATAAAAATCTGTTCAGTTCAAAACTCATCTTGTGATCTTCTGTAATTTGACGAGTTTTCCATATTAACTTAACTTGAGATGTTAAATATACTTTGACAGGAAATCGAAGTCGAAATAGAGCTGACGGCCAACCATCTTGGGACCTTTGTGATAAAGTTATGTCCAAACAACAACCCGAAACAAGAAGCTACACAGGAATGCTTTGACAGGTCAGTCAGATTTTATTTTCATACCTTCTCCTCTCCCCTCCTCTCCTAGTCCGTGTGGTGATGGAGGAAGAATACAAGTAACACCACCCCATCTCCTCCGAGGGGTGTCGCAAGAGGCGACTAACGAAAAAATGCGCAGACGAAATCACTGCGAGAGAGAGAAAACTCGAAATAAAACTCTGTACCTCCCAACATTGGGAGACCGGAGAAGCTAGCTATGTCCAGCAGTGGAATAACTATTGATAAGTAGGCTCATATCAATTAATTTATCCCTCTCCTGCGATTACCCGCAGATTTTGGGATTTGATAGGAAGTTCGTCATCTATACCTAAAACATTTCAGATATCCGCTGTACATTGCCGAGACCCGAGAAGACAGGTTTCTGATACCTCTAGACACAGCCAAAAAGGAAATCTTCAGGTACAGGGTCCGACTGCCTCCGTACGTGACCTGCACACAGTGTGTGCTTCAGTGGACCTATTATACTGGTAAGTACAATTTCAGAGATATTTGAAGTATATCAACCAAACTATTGCTTTGATTTTTAAAAACTAATCAATAGATCGATGTCAGATCGAAGTTTGTAGAAAGTTGCCGTGGAAAAGAAAACAAATGGTTCCCTAATTACGCTATAATCATTTTATATTACCTTTATCATGTATCATTTACCAATTATTGACATGGACTTTTTTCCTCAGCAAGACCAATAGAATGTAATCTGACAGAATCTGGAAATTTGTATTATTGTGAACCATACTTGAGGACTTTTCAGGCAACATGTGGGGTATTTGCGCAAATGGAACAGAGGCTGTCGGTTGTGGTCGATCGGAGACATTCAGGAACTGTGCTGACGTCAGTGTGGTAACCAACACTGGTGGGCTACCACCAGCGTTCGCAGGAGATCTTAGAAGGGACTATCCCTTCCTCCTATACTACAGGGACTATAACATGCCCAGGAATGTGTATCCACTCGTAGTCAGGTAAGAATAGTTACGATTTTCTCACTGTATGTATTGTGTGATCAAATTATATGTATGGTAGGTACCTGCTTTTTGACTTGGTACGTGGAAAGAAAAGTGAGTGTCCATCCTAAATAGGTTTACTTAGCTTTATAGAGCTTCCTCTTTGTCGTATATTGGATTGAAACTTAGATACCTTTATGAAATAGTTAAATCCTTTAGTATTTATGAAAAAATAAAACTATCTTCGGTTTTAACTACTCTTGAAAGATATTAAGCTGTAAACATGTGTTGTGTGATAGAAAGAACGCTCTACAAAATCAAGCTTTTGCATTCTCACTCTTCGTTCCGAAGTACGAAATCAAAAGCTGGTTACTGTTCACACTTGTACTAAATGTATTTCTGAAACTGTATTTTTGTGAAATATTTGTATTATTTATGTAAGTAAGAACTGTATGTATTCTCGCTTAATATTTTCAGAGCAAAACTGAAGGATTTACGAAAGCAATCCTACGTAATTAGGTAAACTCTACACACGCGTTGTATTATACATTCAATGTTTTTTTTAATTAACAATGTGTACTATATAATGAACATTTTCTTTCAGCAATGAGATAGATACAGAATCCGTGGGGGATATTGTTCCACAGATTATTAGGTATAATTTGATCTGTCCTTGTTGAAAGGTTTTGGGTGTCATCGTGGTGGTACCTTTGTGAATAAAATTTCAACCCCTTCTGATACTGTAAATGTTGTGTTTAATGGTCAACTTGTACAAAAGTATATTTTCATCTATTTAGTCCAAAACAGGTAAAAGTGGTATTGGTTGGGGAAATATTCCCAATGAGTTACACTGCTACTAGTTGCCTATTGTTTCCCAACCGGTAAGACCACTAAATATTGGTGTTACTGGATGGGAGTAATAAATTCCATCGTGTTACAGTGTTATTTGAAGCAATACTTTTTTTCCAACCCAGTAATACTGCTCCAATATTGGTGTAACTGTTTGGGAAAAAAATTCTCATCGTGTTACACTGTTACTCGATGATAACTTTGTACAAATGTATTGTAACTAACAGTCTAAAATCAAGTCTTTCTTTTTTGTAAAAATAGTACCATTCTAATGTGCAAATTTAGTGTATAAAGTACTACATAGTTGTGACTAACATAACCCTTCAATGCCACGCTGTAGAAACGACCCTTGTTGTATGTTGTGTTAAATAGTTGTGACTTAAACTTTATGTTGCTATTTTGTATCATAATCGTTACATTTGGAGGTAGAAATAGATATTTAAACACCTTGTTAATAAAACATGATACTTATATCGCTTGCGCTTTCAAGTGCGTACTTTAGTGCATGGACTACGTTTCTCTCAGATAATATGAATACACACATATTATTGATGTTAACATAAATCCCACCTCTAACTATATTGCACTGCTCGATGGTATATAGGTGGCCCTGTTATATAGGCGGATTACAATTGAAAATGGGGAAAAAGTAATTTAATGAATCATGTGTATTGTGTTGTGATTGCAATACCACACAAGTACCTGAATAGTACATAATTTAATAGGCAAAACCTACGAGAAAAGAGCTTATCAAAGCTCACGTCCAGAATCCGGTACCATGATGAAAATCGATTGTCTTCATCACTAATTAATCAAAGTCAAACTTGTGTCTAATTATATTTTGATGTACTTGACTGTATATAACACCACATCTGTCTAAATTTGAACTAAATCTAAGAAGACCACGTTGACTTTTCCAGGGATCAAGTATGCATGCCGACCAATAAGTTCCGCGCCATCCCAGGTATGCTGAGTTGGTGTCAGACAAATTGTTTGCGATACCCTCCTAACTGTCCTGATGATGTATGCACATGCCCGTAAGTATTTTACTCTTCATTTTATTTGGAAAAGTAAAATAATAAGCCCTTAAACCTATACCCGTGTCACAAGTCTCAGAATCTGTTTGAGGTGTCTCACTCTCTCTCTCTCTCTCCCGCACGAGGAGTCCATTGAAAATTGTCCAGAATTACCTATTGTGGGTCAGCAGTCAGAGCTATGGTTATCAGCACAATTTTTTAAAATATCTTATAAGTAGAAGTTTGAGATTCTTTTGCCCTTTTCCAGGAACACGTGCGATGCCGTGGGTGAGATTGAAGGTCGACCGGGCGCCGACGTGTACTGCATGGACCAGTGTATCGTGTTCCCTCCACACTGCCCCACCAACCGCTGCCAGTGCTACTAGAACGAACATCATGCCATCATGAACTACTTTCAGAAATACTGACATTTTTAACTTTCACGTTCCATGATCCTCTATCCGCTCTAACGACTGAACGGATCTAGTTGAAATTTGATGCAAGAATAGATAGTCTGGAATAATACATAGGCAACTTTTTATACCGACAATAGGTTTCCATGGGCAGTGGAGTCAGAGCGGGTATCGCCATCATGGTGTAAACCTTTCGAATACCTACAAAAATATAACTCTCAAACTACAATTGAATTATATGTTTTGTATTCAATTGCAGTGCAATATATTGCAGTAAATTTTTTGAAAGGGATCTCATATGGTTGCTCAAAACTTTATTTTAAGTGGGTAAATGCACTAACAACCTTATTGATTTTAAACTTAAGAATATAGCTCACTGGCCAATGCAATACAACTTTTATAGTCGCTTTCTTTTGAAGTTTTGATATAAATAGCGGTATTTTAACGGCGTTGGATTTTTTGGTCACCATAACATCTACTTCCCAATCAGTGTGTGACTTTCTGGAAGTGGTTCGTGTGTTTAAATAATTGTATAGTATTAAAATTAATATAGAAAATTAGGTAATCATAAGTTAAACAAGCTTCAATCGTACGTTAAACTTCTCACTTGTCAGATCAGATTTTAACAATTGAGTGATTGACAACGCTTGTTGTCATACAAATAATTAAATTAAATCCCTCCTTTTGCATTTGAGGGTTAAGTCGTGGTGCCATGATCAAAGTGAATTATTAAATTAAATGTGACTCTTATATGGTTTGAAAACAAATAGGTACCTATAATAGGAGTTGATTTTGAAATGTTCGGGTAGGTCCTATTTTTTACCGATTTCATAAAAGAAGGAGGTTTCAATTTTTTGGTTCTGTTTCATGTTATTTTTGATGATGAATGAAAAACGAAATAATATCTACTTACTTAAGTTATATTTCATCAACAAATCTTATTGTATATATTTTATTTATACTTATGTATATATTGAGGAATAAATAACCAATATTGTACAGTTTTTAGGATATTATTTAAGAGCAATTTTGTCTTTTATAGTGACTTTAAAATTAATGATTCCTGAGATTTTACTTTATAAAAGATGCCATAGGTATTTACAAGGCACATTAAACTAATATGAATGTGCTACAAAAAGTGCCAGTTATAGTTTATATAGCATGTGTAAAAGCTTTTCAGATATTTTTGTAAAATAAAATATTCGTAATATTGACTAAGTTGTTTTATTAACTCACTTTTGGCCCCATCTTCGTCCTTGTTAACATTGATGATTTTACTTGTCACAACGATGTGCACTAGCAGGATGCCGATGTACCTACGCTTAGAATTACATTGCGGAAATGTCACCTATACCTACCTACCTATCACATAATTATTCCTACTGAGAATAAAAGCAGATATTTAATTATAGAAGATAATTACTAAAACTATAGGGTATTATACGCTTTACAATCAGATTCCTTGCTAATCGACAGGCGGATAAGGCTTGCCGGGTTTAAGGCGGTTCGATTCCGTCGCAATCACCCTGTCACGATAACCTCAAAAGCACACCCGTACCGCTATAAAAAATAGGTTTTATCTATATCCTCATAAAATATTATGATTATATAAACGAGAATAAAATTGTGTTGCGTTTAGCGCAAGGTCTTGAGAAATATACACCAATTGACACCAATTTATTGAATATCCAAAGGATTCAGAATTTCTTTTTTTTTAGATGATTTCCGAGAAAGGAAACGTCATATTGACGAAATTCATATAATCAGATATTACTTACTCTGGGACAATCAGCTGTGAAACGAAACGTAAATGACACTGACGTCGGTTATCATATCAGTCGGTCGATTATTTTATTTACGCAGAGCTATTAAAAATTTGAATTAAAAACAGTGTTCGAAAATAGATAATATTTATAAGCACAATATGAGTGATTTACTAGATGAAGATTTGGAGTTCCACGGTGGTACCTTGCAGCTGTCGACCGACACTCTGTTATCTGAAAATGCAGAAAATCGCACCACTATCACGGATACTCCAGGTAGAAGGAAACCTCCGAGCACTGCTCATCCCTCGGTGTTGTCTGGTGCTGATTCCTTGACTTCTTCTACGTGTTCCTTTGCCGGTATTTTTTTAAATATTGCTGTTCATACGTATAGGCCTTTTATAGTTATTTTGTTGATAGCTAGCAGTAACTAATTAATATTACGTTTATGCTTATCAAATGCCTGCTTAGATTTACAACTTTTATTGTGTATGCTATAATTCGTGAATTTAGCAAGTGCAAAGATGTTATTTCTGCCTAAACCAATGAGAAAGATCTGTGGTTCTATACATGCAATAATTCAAAATATTGTCAACTTATGACTATAATTCTGCCTCACAATGAAATATCTTAATCTGTTGATATGAATTATGATTCATATCCAAGATTAAGCAGCTAAAAGTAAATAATTTATTATAGAAACTGAGATCAATATAAAGTAAACTGCATTGCCATTTTTATAATAATAATACTAATGTTCTGACTAACTGTTGCCTACCTCATGGGCCACTTCTCCCAAACTCGGGGGGATGCATGATAAATATGACTAGGAATATAATAAATATTTCATGAAATTCTTTACTGTACTTGTGTTCGAGAATCTAGAATGCAGGTACTTTTTTTTTGGAAATATGAATCAATAAATAGCATTAAGTAAAACATGAGAACCCACTTTAATTTAATAGGTTTTATCTGGTGGTACTTGCATCACAGCCTCAGCCAAACTCATTATGTATCTGTGTAGTTATTACCTAAAATCTAGTAAGTAAGTAAGTAATCACCAATAAAAATAATCCACAACATTTCACATAAATATTCTAAATTCAAATGGTCTAGATCCAAATCCTAGTTTAAATCCTATTGATTTACATTACATACATATTGAGGCTATATTTGTACAATTATAATAATGGGAATCAATGCAGTCATGGTACACGGTAACAGCCAACTTAGTTAAAAAACTATGATTGCTTTAATTCTCATTAACAATTGTATATCATGGAACCCAAGAGATTAAAAGATAGTATATTTGTACAAATTGTTGGTTTGTGGTCACATCTAGATGCAAGAACAGAAGGCCAGACAAACAGTGCAGCAGCACCTCCTGAAGAGAACCAGGTATTCCCTCGGTATGATGTGCCGTTCGACAGAGAAAATATCAAGGACTTCTTCACATTCCGTAAGGGAGTGGTGGAAACCGCTATCCAGGAATGTATAACTGTGCTGCTGTTTCCTGAAGATGGGGAGTATTTGGGATCTTGGTTGCTTACAGAGTAAGTGTATGTTTTTATTCTCTTTGTGTGACTTCTGCCTAAGTTATGTTGATAGGCAAAGTAAGATGTATACGTAAAATCTGACTTTGTTTGTTCTGTTAGTGCTTAACGTTTAAAGTTAATGATTGAGAGGTCCCAGATTTGAATCCTGGCCATTTCCTTACCAATGTTAACCCACTTCTAACATGCAATTTAGCGTAATTTGAATGGTTAGGAGGGGAATATTAGTAATTCGGTTACTTATATTCTTTAAAAGAAAAAAAATCTAGTATCCAATTTTATATTTCTTATATTTATTCATAAGCTTTTTTGAGTTGGTAGATCTAAAAATCCTGTACAAATATTTCAGAATAACACTGTGGGACAATGAGAAAGAAAGAATAGTGCTGCTGACCTCCAGACTAGTGATGACCATAAAATATGACTTCATTGCAATGAAACAACTTGATGTCAAGAAGACTTATCTGGATGACTTGGATACTATTGTTATCGGAGAATTAGTCTACCCACCATCTTCTCTAGTACCGTGAGTTGCTTATTAATTTTAATGAGAAGCTGGTATTGCTGTATAAGTAACCCACTTTCAAGCAAGGTGAAGTCATATTGATGCATTCTATATAAGAAAAGAAGGCCTTTATGGTGTAATGGAAATAGTAATAAAATTGGGTTAGTGGTGATTCACCCCCAAAATATTTAGATTTTAAATTATTCATTGTTTTACCATCACATAATCGAGAATGACGGAATCACGACTAACTCATAGTATCAAGGCTTTTGGATTTTAGTTAAATTTATCAAAAGTCTGTGAATTGTACTGTCTCTAAATAATTTATAATGTTGTGTATTGTCCTCTGTATTGTTCATATACAGTACAATGTCACTAATCCGGCACTATTAAAAACCCGAGGGTGCCGGATTATTGGAATGTTCGGATTACTGGATTGTAGTGAAAAAGTCATAGGTTTTCAGGAAAATGTAGCATTTCATAGAGGGAATAAATGGAAATAGGAAATAACTTCTTTAAAATCTCCATTTTATTATTCAAATCATACGTAAACACGTGCACATATTAAGTTTTGAGGTATGCCTGCTAGTCGACGACGCAGCGACCGAAGCGCACAGGTGTAGAGGGGCGAGGGCGGCGTGGTATTATTGGACGTACCGATCTATCGAAGTGCCGGATTAGTGAGATTATACTGTACATTGAAATTTGTAATGCTGTGCAGTCAATATTAGATTGATCTTGATGAACAAAGTGCTCAAATTGATCTTAAGGCCGGTTTACCCTCCTTCCTGTTGACGGATTATTTGGTACAATGTTTGGACAATAATACAATTTAATTGAATGAAATTTCAAAGCATTTAGCATGCTAACTATTCAAATAGATTAAAGGAGGAAAATCGTTGAATTGGTTCAGGCGTAGTTTGAACCCGCGACCATTCTCTTACACGGAGAGTGCTTTGACCACTAAGCTACTGAATCGAACGATCACGGGTTTGAACCCCGCCTGACCCAAATCAAAAATTTTTTTACTATCTTAATCTTTTTGAATAGCATGCTAAATGTTTTAAAATTTCATTCAATTAAATTGTATAAAAATAAATAAATTGTGTATAGTTTGATTGGCTCTTAATACCTTAGTTGAGACTTTGTAGTCAAGATATTTGTGAAACACACTGTAATCCACACACAATGCGCTTGGTGTGCAGTCGTCTGAACGGCATCGCGTCAGGCGTCACCACTGTTGTGAAGGACTGCGTTATAGACCGGCTCTGCCGCCGGCCCTCGACCGAAGAGGAGCACCAGAACAGTAGACTGTTCGATCCCAAGTATTTTGAACCTAGGTACTTTCAGTTGCTGTAGAACACGCATTATACATATGCTAGCTTGTTCTGTATAAGTTTCTTGCTTGGATTTAGTGCCTTGTGAATGAGACATGGGATAATTATTTTTTAATGCTCGCGCGGTCCGAGGGGGGATTGTTGTCACAGGGGACAGGACTCCCTCCCCCTCAAACCGTGAAGTCTTCTAAAAAGTAAGTTTCTGAAAGAATTTCCGCTCTTAACAAATACGTCAGGCTGCGACCGCGCCTGTTTTAATATCTAATGCTCAGACTAAAAGAATAACATAAACAGAACGCATAGAACTCACGCGTGAAGCGCATAAGTAATACTAAAAAAACTTCTTTAGTTCTACTTTACGCGGCTTTACTCGCTAGTTCTACTACTGTTTTAGCTTAAGATCTAATGCTAGCTTGAGATTAACCACCCTAGTAATTTCTTTACTTCCTGTGGATTTTCTTCTTACGGTATTGACCGTATAACGATCAAAATGGTCTGACGATTCAGAGAGATGTTCTGTCAAACTTGTAATAGTATGACCGCGACCGATGTATCGCGCCCTAGGAAAGTGCGGCGTGGTGGGGGAAGAGGTATAGAAAGAGAAAGAGCATCAGTCGAGAGCGAGCGAGTTACCGCCGTGAGCGTTGGCGGCGGACTGACCAAATCTGTCTGAATCATGTCTTGGCGCGCACATACCCAAGGTGCGGTACAGCGGTTATGGTCACACTATAAATATCGATAGAAAGTGCATTTTTAAAAGCAGGTTCCTATGTCAACTATATTTTAACTACAAGGGTAATCTCATTGACTCATTCATTAGATAAGGCATCATAGTTTCATTAAAATTGATCTTGCTTTTTTTTATCACATGATTTATTTTTTCTCTTAACAACACTTGCTACATTGTATATACGGGCACATAGCTGAATAACATTCATCAGTAACATAACTATGATGAAATCCATACTAATATTATAAATGTGAAAGTGAAAGCGTGTGTGTGTCTGTTTGTCCGCCTATCACTCCTAAAACACTGAACCAATTTTGATGGAATTCGGTATAGGGGTAGATTAGACCTTGAAAAAGGACATAGGCACATCCACGCGGGGAAAAACTAGTACCTAGTTAAATAAAATCAGTTAAGTATGGTCTAGAATCTCACGGAGGGATTTAAAAGATATTATTGTACCTATCTCTCCCATAGGAATCTACGTATTTCATATGCTCCTGTAAACTAACTATAAAATCGTCTTAAATGACCTTGGACGTGCCTGCAGGTACCTTACAGTAAATAAGCGATAAACGGTTGATCAATTCCGGTAGACGTAAATGTCGATGTATACCTACTGGTAAAATATTTTAGCGCTAAAATATTTGCAACGAGTGGTAAATGAACCCCTTGAAGCAAGAAATCGAAAATTTGTGTGTATGCATACACATAATAGCGAATACCGTGTGAAAATAACCTCAGAAGAAATATCAAACAATGCAATTTAAGTACTAATATTGTATGCTTCCTTATCAATTACTTGTATTTAAATACTAGGTACAATGTCATCAATTACGGCTTTTGTTTAATAACACCAAAATATTTTTTTATCATATTCCTCTATCAGTCAGTAGCATTTAGGTATTGGTGATAAAATAGGGACCATAAATACAGGTAGGTATATATCCAACAGTACACCTTAGGATTTGCTAAAAGAATGATGATTACTTATTACTTCGAATACGGATGATTCTCATTAGTCCAGTCATTTGTTCCATGAATAAATTCTCACTTCTTACTGGTTCTATAGAATAAATACCCACTTCTCATTAGTTCTATGGAACAAATTCTCACTTCTTACTGATATCGAGGAACAAATTTTTACTAGTCTCATTGAAAAATTGGGTATGATGCCGGTAGAATCAGGGAGACAAGTATCTTTTAATTTAGTTAAAGTAAGTAAGTGAGAACTGACAAAAAATCTCACTAGTTTCATGGAAAAGACCATTCAGTTAATGATCTTTTCCATGAAACTAGTGAGATTTTTTGTCAGTTTTTATGAAAATCATTCCTTAAGTATATCTACATATGTAGAGTATATTTATATAATCATAGCGCTTAAGTGTATTACATCGTGTATACATCATAGTAGTGAATAGTGGAAAAATGGTGATTTTTCAACCAATATTGCTGACTATGGTAATGCTTTTCAGAGAACGACATCTTCGTGGTGTGCGCATTATGTGGAACAAAGGTGAGCCATTGCCGCTGAAGACTGTATGGAACCCGTTTAGCCAGGACGTGCCCTTCCTCACTTTTGCCTCACACCCTATATTCTGGCATAAGGGTAAGTTTATTCGTCATTTACATCTTAGCGTGACTCTTTGGCTCCATCTCCTCTCCGTCATGGTTTGGCGTAAACGGCTTTATGGACTGTCTCCCAAACTCGAGAAGAAAGCCTACGATAGAACCTAGTTACTCAGCAGATGCAATAACTTGTAGTTAAGGTCGGCTTGGATCTTCTAAACTACTCAACGGGAGGATGATCCGCAACAGATTGCATTTACAGAGAATATAAAAATGGGTCGGTGTTTCATAAAATAAAAATGGGTCGGTGTTTCATAAAATAAAAATGGGTCGGTGTTTCATAAAATAAAAATGGGTCGGTGTTTCATAAAAACATTAGAATGTTGGACATTACTAAAGCATTAGACATAATTGTTGCGCGCCATGTTGCACAACGTTGCACTACAAGATCAAGTAGCACAACCGCTTACATTAATCTCAATACGTGTTTAAATAATTTAAAGAAAAACACTGTTCATTACATTGTTGTACTGAGCGGCAATTTTTATTACTGAATTTATTTCGTCACACTGGTCATTAGTGTTAAAATTTTAGAACTGAACTCAAAAAGGAGTAGGTTCTCAATTTGATTGGTGTTTTTAGTTGATAAGTTTGACATTTTTTATCTGGATTATTTGAAGTGTCCATGCCCCTCTAGACAAGTGGCAATTTGTTGGCCAATGTTTGGTAGAATAGAATACACAACAAATGTATAGGAATTGACAGTTATAGTAAATCTGACATTTTTCCTAACCTGTTAGTTTTCCTAACCCGCCACAACATGTCAATTTTCTACTCGAGGAGGGCCAGACCGAGAGGAATGGCCCTGGGTCAGCCGGTGTGCGAGGGATATGTCACAAGACAACCTCACCTTCGGCATAGCACATCGACCCACAGACGGCGTGCGGTTTAGTCGGTTCGAGTCCGACATAACGGGGGGGTATCCGTGGGGATTTCCCGCACGAAAAAAAAACCTGTCAATTTTCTTAACTAGTGATTTTACTGAACAGAACTCTTTAAGAAGACATTGCAGTCAGTTTGTAATTTAAGTAATTGAACATATTGCATGTAACACAAATTATCATTATCAGCTTCAGACGGAACACCCGTAGAAGAGAAATCAACCTACGACATGGAGATCTTTGCCCAAAAGCTACAGCGTGCCATAGAATCTATGTCGTCATCCGCTTGCTGCATACACCATTCACCCATCGTCATACAAAGTTACGTAGGCGTGACGTCATTACTACATAACAAAACCGGCATGGGATTCTTCAAGGTCAGAGGGAAATTCAGCTTCTAATTGTAGACGGAAATTAATGAGGTTTAAATCTAATATTTCGGCCATGTTGAATAGTGTTGAATATCGAAACAGGCTGAAGGAGTCAATGCTGATTTTAAATATATCCAGGTTTATACTAATTGCATCTTTTTCTAATAGTAATAGATGTTATCGAATTAGTTCAGCCCTATGAAATCAGTTCTGAAACAAAGAACTTTTCGTGTTCGTAGTTTAAGAAAAAACAGAAACGGTCGCAGTTTTTTATGTAAAGTTTATGTATAGGTGCAACTGTATCTTTTTGGTTGAGTGTACATAGGAGAAACATTTCATCAATGGGAGTTGAGGGTGTGCGTCAAAGTTTGGCTTGGAGAGGATTTTTGATTCGGATATGGTTGAAACAACACCCTATCAGGGAAAATCTAAAAGGAAACGTTCCTCTTTCTGTTTATAATGATACTGACTGGCTGATACACATAGCATAGCGAGAACTAGTGGGCCTAATACCATGATATCTGGTAGAGTTCCGCAGATGCTATTGGTGAGCCCTAAGTAAAGAATAAAATTTAGTGTCAGTAGTTATTATTTAATCAACATGAGGAATAAAGATATATATTTTTTCAGTTTATAATTCGAAACTAATTGAATGCAATCTTAGCAGTGTACAGTTACAATCTATAGTGTCTAGTACATATTGTAGCCGAAAACAAGACAGTAGTTTCTTTTAGGAATTAAAAGTAAGTGTGACAGAACACTCTATGATTGTTGCGAGAAAGAGATGCAGGTAGTGTGTGACTAGTTCAGTTATATAAAGTATTTAGTGATCATTGCGATAGATAGACAAGAAGACTGGAACTATGTTTTGTTTTATAAGATATTTGTGTTCTATTAGAACGAGTCTAGTTTAATAATTCAACCATCAAGTATATTCACATCCGTGAATTCTCAATCTCAGCTCCTATTTACCAGATATGAAACAGCAATTTCATAAATAAACATAACTACAAAGCACGCTCTTGGCGCCATTTGTTTTTTTTCTGTAGTGATGTGTTTTTATGAAATTTTCGTTTCATTGAGCTTTCCTTATACGATGGAGAATAAATAATACTAATTAAACAGTTTTTTAAATGAAAACAAAAAAAATACCTGATTGAAAAAAAAATCACAGGACACACACGCATCAGCTTAATAGCTGCTAGTGTGCTTTACATAAATAATAATAATAATGTAGTGTACCCGGAGTACTACCAGGGGCCTTCGGTTTCGGGAGCGTTTCCCTTACACCCGGTATAGTTTCTCAATCTCAAGTTCTACACCTCCGATCCTTTTAACTTCGTGCAGATATTAAATCCGTTCGGATCCCCCCCCGCCCCTCGCCCGTCAGATATCCCAATCTGACTCGAACGGACTAAAACTGCACACCGTCTTGGTTCTTCAGATGTTGAAGTGTAAGATTGCCTACCACGGATACTTTAGCCACTAAGCAATAAGTATAATATTGTTATGCTAAAATATGTTGCTCCGAAAACTATGTTTATTACATGGCATGGTGTTTCTAAATATAAAAAATATGTGCAATACTTTGTTAGATTTGATGCTGCGTCTAGATAATTATATTTCAAAGATTTAATTTATTTAATTTATCAGTTCGAATTAGATATAAAAAAGTCTGTATATCGCTCTATATCTTATAAGCAGAGTAAAGTTCCAGTGTTATTATAATTAATAATTAAATAATAAAAAATAATTATTGCGCTAAGCCTTATTATGGTATAATCTTAAAATGTTTATAGTATAAAGATTAGCTTGTTAACGGAGTGGCATACTCCTAATAAAATTCGGCTGTGTTAATATGTTCTGTATATTTATTTTATTAATGGGCATAACTAATATGCCTCATAAAATTCGTGTGGAAATTGTTTTATTATGTGAATTAATTGTGATATTTTCATAATAAGTATAATTACAATATTATCATCTCATTCTACACACAACTGTTTAGTGTTCTAACTAACGTTTATAGACGATACTGTAGAAAAAATGGTGAGAAATAGTAAATACACACGTATTATTAGAGATATTGTGTTATGCAAAATAATGTTACACTGTTTGAAATTTTCATTTAGAAATACAATATATCACAAGAATCTCTGTGACGTCCTAACCCTGCTACTGTATACTTCTCTATCTAATAAATAATCAGTGTATATTAGAACATTATAATATACATTCATATGTCAAAATGTCACACATTTTAATATGCACTGGCAGTGTATGTTAGAATTTATAGCATTTCTGTATACGTCTATACACGTTCCACGCATGTGACACTTACCAAACCATAATATAGACGCTCTATAATTCTTGTACCTATGTATAATATATGTTGTAAAGGTATATAAACAGTAGTTATTATACTGTATATTATATTTTTAGAGTTGAAATTCGATATTATGTACTTATTTCTTTTTAAATTATGTTATAGAGGTTGAATATTTATTTATTTATATATTTTCGATATATTAAATTAACAACTATTGCACTGTTTTGAATTCTAAAGTATTAAATATGTACCAGTAAAACTTTAATAGTTAACATTGTAGTTAAACAGTTGAGATATTGTTGTTGATTTAGTAGTGAAATGTAGCTTTTGCATAAATCAATTATAAAATAAATTATAATATGCGAGTATAAGAAAATATACTATTTTTGTTGTTTGAGTATTGAAGATGTTTGAAAGACTTAGTAAGAGTTATCATTCTAGAATTGTTCGTTTATATAATAGTATAAGGTATGTGGCATTTCACTAGTATAATCGAGTCACAAAACAGTATATCGATATACTCGTAATTCTTTAAATGTGTACTGTTGCTATTACTTAATTCAGGTATGCAATATTTCGTATTCCGTCATTAATTCATATTATGACGCCTCATTCGTTCAGTTGATGTGTACCCCAGGGTACACATCAACTGAACGAATGAGGCGGTTGTGAGGTTGCTCATTTCTTGGAGTTCATACCCGCTTTTTCACTTCGTGTGTGCTGTTAATAAATTGCCAGTTTTCTTTTGTTTTGCCTAATAAACTATTTTTTTAAATATAAATTAGTGATTATGAAAATAAATGTATCCCTGCCAAAATCTTTTTGTGCCATTTATTTCCAACGTTGTTACCTAATACTGTTCAGTTTCACTATCGCACACGTCACGATGATGTTCTCTTCATAAACCTCTAAATAAAAAATATTTTAGCATTATATTAATAAATAAGCTTTAAAGTCGGTAAGTTATGAATAGTTCAAGGTAGAAAATCGAAAATTCTGTATTTATTTCCAATAAAAAAGATCAATTCAAGGACTTTTATAATTTAATTTTCCAGTCATTTCAATTGTCAAGTGATAAATTGGGCATTATGATAAATATGAGAGGTGGACGTTGCGGGCCTCGACATGGATAAATATACGATACAAGGCCTCCGCTCCCTCATTAACCTTCGTGGTAATTTTTTATAGCCACCCATCCATACATGAACCGTAGTTGAGTCGTCACGAACCTGAGTCGGATTTTTAAAACTCTCATATTTATCAACGTGCCCGGGCATTATACAAATTACTTGATGCCCAATTTATCACTTGGTCCGTAACAGTTACATTAAAATTCGGACTGCAGTAGTGTCATTGCTTTTAAACAAGTCTTCCATGCAAACTTACCATTTATAGCATTTTGATAGTTAGTAGTTATTTTATTTTTAGTAAATTTAAAATTGAATTTGGTCATCTTTGGTATATTTAAAAGGAGTCTGCCCCTTATCTTAATATTGTAGCAATCGAGAATGTATATGTAACCTGCGAATAACGGCCCCCATAATAGAACATGAATTGGCTACTAGCTGTCATTCATCCTGAGAGTGGATTGCACTGGTGAAAAATTCGTTCAAGTAAACAGGTTCCCATGTTTTACTATATGAATTCCATTTCGTGAAATGTGGTAATGAGTTTAGAACGCATTGGTCGCGGTTTCTTTCTTTGATGAAATTATAAACATATTTTTTTCTTAGGGTTAGTACTTATGAAATTATTTGCTATCGTTTGTTGATTGATTTTAAACTTTGTGTATATAGATAATATGGTAAAGTTGTTATAGATTGTGTATATTTTTATATGTTATTCATATTATAATCATCTAATTACGCCTCATACGCACTATGCGGTTAACTGCAATGTGTTACTATAAATTATTGACGTTTCTCATTATAATCTTTAAACAAAAAAAAAGATCTTTATTGCTTATTGTGTCATGCGACTTATATATGTTCATCACTATGATGACCCTCTATCATGCTTTCAACTATGTCAGGCTTATTTTTTTGGATAATGATAATGACTTCCAGTTTAGGCGAAATTGTCACAATAAAATACAGATTTTTTAAATTAATATAATACAATATTACAAAAACTTAATATTATAATAAAGATGATATGATTTGTATTTCTGCAGGCCTATTATATGAATGGTTCTAAGGACATATCTCATATGTATAGCCATATAATTAATTTTGCCGTTGGGAATAATTAAAACATTAGTCGTTAAATAAGCATTGTGTTATTGTTCATATACTTGTTGTATATTTTTGACTTGTGTCGTCAATATCAATGTCTTTAACTATTAAATAATATTTCAATCGCATGTGTTGTTTCTTTGTTATCAACCTGAATCTTAAGTTATCTGATCACAATAAGTTTAAAGAAAATCTGCTTCATCAAAATTTGGCGGTAAATCGTAATTGTCCCAAAAGTTTTCACTCAAATAGGTAAGCTTGCTATCGATCTCATCTTCCCTAATCTCTCGAACAAACCTAATATTCTCTAACCAGGATAGATCATTTTCTATAAAGTTGTTGTATATTGGTACAGTAGAACCTTTGGGAATAAGAATACATTCATTATTTACTTTCTTAGAACGAGCTCTTCTGATTTTCGGTTTTACTATCTTGTTAGTAGTGTCATAACAAGAGCGTTTTTCAGATAAATTATCATCCTTTTTCATTACTTTATTTTTGCGTGGACCTCTTTTCTTTTTAACAGGAACAGAAGAATTCTTTCTCGCTAAATTGTCTTGAACGCCACTTTTAATTTCAAAATTTTTGCTATGGGTACTGGCTGTATTATATTGTTCATAGGAATGACATATTGTATTTATATCTGCGCCAGTAATGTTACTATTATATATTATAGGATGGTTGCAGGCAGTGTTGGTTGGAATTGTGTTACTAAACGGTTGGGCTACGTTTTGAGTAGTTGTTTTAGGAGAACTAAAACTATTTTTTAGAACTGGAACGTTAAGCAGTGGTGGATTTCTTATGTTCAATTGTTTATTAAATTTATCAGTAGCCATGATATTTGAAGATGGCAAAATGGCCTTTGGTGTAGCGTAGTGTTTGTTCGACTTTTTATTCGTATCTACCGTAGCTACATTTAAAGATGGAGCAATTGTTGCTTTTATGTTTCTACTGCCATCATTTATAGTCAAAGGTTTGTTAATTTCTTTAGTCAAATCTACCGTGTTTACATTCGAAGATGGAACAATTGTAGCTTTTATGGTTCTACTGCTATCATTTATAGTCAAAGGTTTGTTAATTTCTTTAGTCAAATCTACCGTGTTTACATTCGAAGATGGAACAATTGTAGCTTTTATGGTTCTTCTGCTATCATTTATAGTCAAAGGTTTGTTAATTTCTTTAGTCAAATCTACCGTGTTTACATTCGAAGATGGAACAGCTTTTATGGTTCTTCTGCTATCATTTATAGTCAAAGGTTTGAATGATGTTTTAGTCAAATCTATCGCGTTTACATTCGAAGATGGGAAGACTGTAGCATTTGCTATTCTTCTGGCTTCCGGTGTAATCACAGGATTGTTAGCTAGTAAATCAATTTCTTGAAAGTTTTTCTGTTCGTCTGTTTTTAACACTTTGTCTATTACTCCAGTATCTGTGGATTCTACGGTCGATTGCTGATTTTGCTGCAGCTTATCTAATTCATGAAAGTTGTTTAGAATACTTTGGGAACATTCTATATTAGTAAATATTGTTTCCTCTTGATCAACATTTTCTAAGGACAAATTTGAAAGAGCTTTTTGTATGTCAACATCTATCGTTGTCTTTGACGTTGCAACTCCTTCAATAGTTTCAGTTACCACCATAGTAATATCGTCCGTAGGGTCACAGTGGTGATCAATTGCATTTACCTTATTACCATTGTTTGCAATACTATCAATTTTTTTAGTATCTTTCATATTAGTGTTATAAACAGGTGTTGGTTCATCAAACAGATTTACTGATGATGGTTCTAATAGTTCTTGTGTCATGTGCGTCCTGTCTTCATCAGATAACGAGTAAACTGGAGATGCGGCGCCGCTATCTACGTGAGGCACGTCTTCGCATAAGTTACAATCATCGGTTTTGGATTCTTGATGCTCGATAATAATTGCCTTCATGCACCTTATTAGCTTTTCGATTACCTGAATAGTGAATGAAAAAAATTAATTAAAGCTCTTAAGTGCTTTTTATTCGATAGCGGCGAAGCAAAAAAGAGTTATTATTTTTTGTGTGCCTTAAAAAGTAAGTCTTTCTTTAATTATGAAATAAAAACTGAGTAAGTACACATAAAGGTCACCATCGGTCACTTTCATCACCAAATAATTAAATATTCCATGTTTAGTATAGCAGTGAATTCTATATAAAATCGATATCATTTTTTATTTTACGTTCTACTTATAACGTAGATAGATATGTAGGTACTTAAAATATTTATCATTTAGTGGTATAGACATATCGGATGAGATGTTTATGCATAGGATTTTGTAAAACTTCCAAGAATTCCTCCCTATATTTCTATGATTACTTAACCATAATGAATTCTATGAAAATAGATATCGCCGCCCCTGTATGTCCGCTCGGAAGCCATTGACGTCCGTGGGCTTCACATCCTATGTCCTAGGTCGAGAGGGCTATTCAGATGCGTTCACCATTTCGTGCGTAAATATAGAATTTGTATTTTTGATTTTATGTTACAGTAATACTTACTAATATACTAAATGCGAAAGTTACTCTGTCTGTCTATTAGGTACATTTTCACATTACTGATTACTGAACCGATTTTGATGAAATTTGGTACAGAGGTAGGTTAGACCTTAGGAAAGGACACAGACTATTAGTTTGGTCATAATAAACGACATCCACGCGGGCGAACACGCGGTTAATAGCTAGTGTAATATACAAAGGTTAACATTTATACTTGCGACACGCTTTGATGGCCGTTTTTGCAAATTAACTAAGTTACGATATTGACCAAGTAAAACGGTCTAGTCATCTGTAGTTGAGTTGATAAGGTAGTAGATAAGGTGGTACTTAACGGCCGTGTAAATAAGAGAGAGAGAGCAAGCAAGCTCTGCCAACTTCAAAAGATATATATGTATGATGGCCGTTAAGTACTAAGGTATCATACCGTGCTGGTAGTGTAGGTAGAGTCTTGTTCGTATAGGCAGAGGGGTGTGCCGGGCTCTACCAATATCTTGGAGGCCCAAGCTCATCTCATTTATACTAGTATCTGATATATATATATAGATTCTGAGCTCTACCTACTAAATAGACGAAAATGAAGGCTTTCTTCTCAGGATTGGTATTCGCTCCCGGAAGAACTGACATACCAATCAAAATTAACAGAGACCTATTCGGACACTAAGTAGGTAGGTACGCTATGGAACTGTTGTATCTATGAGTGTTACTGTGTTTATCTGATCTATATCTAACTTAGTCGCTTCCAACAACCACCTAATGTATACTGAGAAGATTGAACTAACTTTTAAACTCTCGCATTCCATTTATTATCATTAAGACCAGGTTACACCGGCCGTGGTCACAGGCTGACCTGCTAACCTGGTCGAAACGTCAGGCAATCAAAGCTATGTAAGTAGCTATACCATGATCGCGTTAATTCCCGTTCTCTTAATGTGAAGATTTCAACTAGGATAGGAAGGCATGATCGAGGTCTGAGGATGGCAGTTGGCCGAATCGCCGTCCTTACAGAAGCAGGCCGTGGCAGAGGCGTGTCGTGTGTGTCCTACAAATGCCTGCCAACTCACCGACGAGGGTCAAAACCCGATCCCACCAGGAGAGGCCGCGGTGGTGGCCAAAGTCCGCCGGTAACCCTGGGGTTATCCTTTCGAAGGGTTTACCCGGGGTGCCCGGCAATGGACACTTGAGAAGGACACCGTGAGGTTTTAGTCGGTCCCATTCCCACAGGTTAAAAAAAAAGGATAGGAAGGCAAGTATAGATGAATGTAGGTAGGTATTTCACGCGCATTTTCTTCAGCAAATAAGTAGGATGTACTTAATGTCAATGGTCTTAATCCACGAGAAGGGTGAGTAGAATTTCAGAAACTGCGGTTAAGCCGATCTGAAATATGGGTATGAATTTTCTTTTAGGTCTGACTCTGTAATGTACCTAATGCTCTTTTTTATACCACTCAGATGGTAGACAAGCATTCAAGTACCTACAACGTTCATAATAATATGGTGGTTACCGTGGCCATTAATTGGTCTAGGCGGGGTTTGAACCCGCGATCTTTGCCTGACAGGGGCAATGCTTTGACCACTAAGCTACCAATACCTACCCAAACCCCGCCTAGACCAATTCAATATCTTTCCTATCTTAATAGATTTAAAGGTAAATTTATTTTTAAAAAATTTATGCCTACCTGCAGAGATCTTTCATCTTTAGAACATTCAAGTTTATACGAAGTCACTTCTGTAATGTACGATTCTGCTTCCATCATAGATATGGGTATCTTTTGGTACACACAATCTTCTACTTTTAGGCTTATCTCGATTAAGCGCGTTCTTATTTTATGACTCTGAAATATTTACAAATATCGGTAGTAGGTATATGGACGTTTCCACTTTTGAAAAAATATCGAAATCCAAGTAAATCAATATGATGGCCTTAGCATAATGTGCGTGTTAGTTAGGTACCTCTCGTTTCTTAGGAAGACGTCCGCGTTTTCTTTTTACAGGCATTTTGAAAAATTTAATAAATATTATTGAAGCCTTCTGAGCTTTTTGTTATTTGCCGCCTTATGACTCGGACTCGAATTCGATTTTTAAATTAAGAACTTAGGAGACTATGTATGTCTCCTTCTAAAAATAAATAAAACCATAGATGCATATTGTTGCAGTATGTAGCTGGTTTTCCTCCCTTTACGTATAAAAATTGCATATTATTTACTATTAGGCAAATCCTGCATTTGCAGATAATTTTTCAGTTATCATGAGGATGATTTCCGAGCATATAAATTGAAGCTATCATAATACCGCACAAGCATTCGAGTTCAGTTTACTCGTGTGGTTCGTGTCAACGTGCACAACAGTTCAATATTAAAAATTAGTAAATGGATAAAATAAATTCCACAAAATGTATTTAGTCATACAAGTTTTAATATTAATATACGCTGTGTATCCCAGCGATGGTGGATACGGAATTTCACCGCCGCCTCCAGAACCAAGCTATGAATATGGGTAAGAATTTTCTTGAACAGCTGGCTGTGTAAAAGAATACCGGTGCTTACTTTACTTACTTAGAAATTTGTACGTAATGGCGCCTATAATTAAGATGTCATTTGGAAAAAGCGCGGGAAACTTCGGTTTGAGCGGGTGTTTTTTTTCTTTTGAAAATTTTAAAATTAATTTAAACGTGTAAAATAATTAGATTGGTTTGAAAATTTGTATAGTTAATAACTTAGAAGTAATCTTCTTATATTCTGTGTAGTTTAGGTGTTTATTTGGTAAGTTTATTTATATTGTTTATTATATGGTAATCTCTTATAAGGTCAGGATCGTATGAACGATCCGCCTATAAATTTCATGGGGGATTTAAGCTCTGGCTTAAATCCCCCCGTGGCTAGTTACGTCACAATCGATCAAGGTATGGACACGGACGCATCCATTCAGGGTAGCGGTAGAGATACTGATAATTCAGTAACAGGTAATGACAAAAGCAGAAAACGTAGGCAACATAGGGTGTGCAAAAGTTGTCATAAAAAGAAAAAAAATAATAAAGGAGTAGTTAACCTGAAAGAGGATTCTAATGTTTGTAATGAAAATGAGTGCAACTGTCTATCTCTTCCATCTCACAATCCAACACACACTGATGCTAAACCTGAAATAAATATTAATAGTACTGCACCAGTCAACCAGATTGAACCTATACAAATTGGTCGGAGAGAGTACATAGAAACTGATGCTGCACCTTACTTAGTCCATGTACAACGTAAAGCTGATATGGATAACAGCCCTACTAGTTTACATCCCATTACCTATGGTAACTTTCTGAAGAAAAATAAATTTGAAAATATAGTTACAGGTTCTGTGAAAAGGATAGGACGAAATAAATGCACTGTTTCCTTCACAAATTTTATAAGTGCTAACAATTTTATTGACAAATGTAGTTCATTAGACAGTAATCTTAAGGCATTTCTGCCAACATTTAATATCACCAGAATGGGGCTTGTCCGTGGAGTCCCTGCTGACTGGTCACTTGATGAAATTTTAGATAACTTATCTGTCCCAATTGGCTGTGGGAAGATATTAAAAGTGAGACGGTTAAATTATAAGGTCTATGTAAATGGTACATACACATGGAAGCCCTCTCAGTCTGTTGTAATCACCCTTGATGGTCAAGTGTTACCCAAAAGGGTTTACATATGCTACAATGCTCTGCCAGTTGACATCTATGTTTATCCCACTATTCAGTGCTATCGATGCTGTCGTTACGGACATACCAAGAATCAGTGCCGGTCTGGCCAACCTAGATGTTACAAATGTGCTCAAAACCATTTAGGAGAAACATGTTCTGTTGAGCAAGATAATGCTTCATGTATTTGTTGTTCTGGAAGGCATTTTGCAATTAGTAAAAGTTGTCCTGAATTTCTAAGGCAAAAAGATATAAAGCATTCTATGGCTCATTCCTGTTTATCTTATGTAGAAGCATTAAAACTTCATCCACCAGTGTCAAAGTCATTTGCTGAGGTTTTGATTTCTAGTCCTTATAAATCTGCTCAACCATCTTCCCAATCTGGTCCTAATAACATTCCGACTTCTTACAAGAAAACGGTTTGGCAAAAGCCACGTGCTCCTGCGAAATTAACACAGGGTTACGATCAGGCAGCCCATAAAGCTATCCTTAGTGAGTTTCGATTTCCAATTCCAAATGATGGTTGCGGATTATCTCAATCAAAAGAGCCCGCACAGTCCCAGTTCCATCAAAGTGATGATCTAGATTGCATTGTTGACATGATTAAAAACCTTATTGGTATGTTAAATCATAAAAAAATTATAAAGCCGTCCCACGCCGACATCAATGACTTTGCAAACATTTCCCCAAACAATCAATACAGTAATGGACAGCATAATTCAGTGGAATTGCCGATCAGTAATTCCTAAAAAAACTGATCTTCTTCATCTTGTTAATAAGTTTAATCCCGTTATAATATCTCTATCAGAAACCTGGCTATTAGGTTGGCAATTATTTGGTATTAGAGGTTACACCTGCATACGTAGTGACAGAAATGACGGCTACGGTGGTGTAGCCATGTTGATTAGAAATAATTTACCATTTACTCGTATTCCATTTGCAAATAATAACGTTTCTCTTATTGATATTGTTGGTGTAATTATTGAAAATATTTCTTTTGTGTCTGTATATATTCCGTATGCTACCAATGCTGCCATAAGAGAGTTAGAAAACGTAATTTCTTCGCTTGATAGACCTTTTTTAGCTATGGGTGATTTTAATTGTCACCATCAATATTGGGGAAGTAGCGAGACGAGAAGTAATGGTAGAAAACTTCTGAATATCTTGGACAATCATAATTTATGCCTATTAAATTCGGGTCAACCCACTCGCCGTACAGGTCCAAACCAAATAATTAGTGCTGTGGATCTATCAATATGTACACCTAACCTAGCCTCCTCACTGTCGTGGTCCCTTCTTTCATCTACTTATGGAAGTGACCATTTTCCAATTATAATCTCCTCACCTATAAGTAGTCCTTTAATAAAAAAGCGATGCCCCAGATTAAAGTACAAATTAAATAATGTTGATTGGCACCAATTTCGAACCCAAGTAGATGCCAATATTTCACTACTACCAGAAATTGTGCGTGGTGGCGAGAATGATTGCAACGACGCTTTGGCCAAGTGTCTGATTAATGTTGCTGATCAATTGTTTCCCATTAAGAATAATTCCTCCAATAGGATTCCGTTACCACCGTGGTGGGATGCACACTGTTCTGATGCTGTTAAAAAAAGGAAAAAGGCTGAGAAAATATATGCTGAAGATATGTCACCCGAAAACTTAGATAAACTTACAAAAACATTGAAAGAAACCCGTACCATCCTTAAGGGAAAAAAGTTTCAAGGATGGAGAGCTTTTTGTGCCTCTTTGTCTCCGACAACGTGTCCTTCAGAGGTGTGGCGTAGCATTAAACGGTTTAGATCTGCTTTCAATGACTCATCCTCTCAGTATCAACTACCTTCTTCTCTGACTAACAGTTTTCTTAATATATTAGCTCCTCCTTATGTTGCAGAGAAAGACTCACACTCTCCCACCACAGCTCTTTTCCCTGTCATTCACACGGGTACTCCTTTGTGCATGCCCTTCAGTTTGTATGAGCTGAAGGGGATTCTATCGTCTGTTAAAGATTCTGCCCCTGGTGAAGATGGTATACCTTACTCTTTTCTTGTTCATTTAAGTGATGATAGTCTAAATTACTATTTAAAACTAGTTAACTCTGCTCTTGCCTCTGGGAACATCCCTTCTTCTTGGCGTTTCCAAGAGGTTATCCCAATTTTAAAATCTGGTAAACCACCCAACAATGCTGAATCATACCGACCAATAGCTCTTTCGTCTGTTCTTGTTAAAGTGGCTGAGCACCTTGTTAAAAACCGTCTGGAATGGTACATTGAGAGTAAACACATATTATCAAGAAGCCAGTTTGGTTTCCGCAAAGGAAATAGTACAATAGATAGTATAAGTGTATTCACTACTGATATTCATCTCGCGTTTTCAAATAACGAATCTGTGGTTGCATCATTTTTAGATATCAATGGTGCCTATGATAATGTCATATTATCTATCCTAAAACGCAAATTAATAGCTCTTGAAATTCCGCATCTTTTAGGTAACTTTATCTTAAACTTACTATCCGTTAGATATGTATTCGTGTACTCTACTGATGGTAGCAGAAAAACTCATTCAGTTTTTAAAGGTCTTCCACAAGGATCAGTACTCAGCCCTTTACTTTTTAATATATATACTTATGATTTGGAGCCCTCGCTGAAGGGCACAGTTAATATCTTACAGTATGCTGATGATCTATTATTATATTCTATAGATAAATCCATTAACAACGCCTGTGAGTCGTTAACAATTTCTCACAAATTACTAAAATGTTGGCTGGATGAAAATGGACTAAGCCTATCAACTCACAAGAGCACTGTTGTTGTTTTCTCTAGAAAAAAAGCGTTTTCTGATCCCATAGTTAAATTTAATGACTCTACTTTACCCGTAAAAGACTCCGTAAAATTTTTAGGTCTAATTTTAGACAAGAAACTTACTGGAGAGCCGCATTTTATGTATGTTGTGAACAAGTGTGAACGTTTGCTTAACATTATGAGATGTTTGACGGGTGTTTGGTGGGGTGCTCATCCCACTAGCCTTAAGCTTTTATACAATGCAATCATTCGCAGTGTTCTAGATTATGGAACATTCCTTTTAGACGGGGGCAACAAAAAAGGTACCAAAAAATTAGATGACATACAATCCAAGGCTCTGAGAATCATTTCGGGCGCAATGAAATCAAGCCCCCTTAATGCCCTGCAGGTAGAGTGTGAGGATCCACCACTTTACTTCCGGCGCCAGTACCTATCGGATAGGTTTATATTTAAAATAATGGAATCAACGAACCATTTATTACATAAAAAACTAGATGCTCTTGATAAGCTTGTCCTGAACTCCAAGTTCTGGAGACGACAAAGCACTCCATGCATAATTAACAGTTATAGGAAATTTCATTCAATACATGGACGGGTCTTTCGTTCGCCATCGCTTACCCTTTTTGAAAATATATCCTATGAATCATTAACCCTTGCACCTGACATCTGCTATAGTATAGGTATAAATAAAGGAGACCCAGATGCTAAATTTAATTTCAATAAGACAGTGGACGAAAATTGGTGTGAATGGCACCATATTTTTACTGACTCTTCTAAAAGTAGTTTTACTTGTGTAGGTATAGGCATTTATCATTCACAATTTAAAATTTCACAAAAGGTTAAGCTTCCCCCTGAAACTTCAGTTTATACTGGAGAGTGCTTTGGTATTTTGAAAGCATTAGAGTATGTACTATTAGCCAAGCTCCCAAAGACTGTAATCTTTTCCGATTCTAAAAGTGCGCTTCAATCTATAGATAAGTTCCCATTTAAGAAACCATATTATCCGATTATCTTTGACATCAGAAAACTACTTAATATTTGCCGATCCAAAGGTCACTCTGTTATATTTACTTGGGTACCTAGCCATTGTGGAATTTGGGGAAATGAGAAAGCCGACCAACTTGCAAAAGAAGCAGTTCACGATGGTGATATTTATCCTTATACCTTATATTGTCATGATCTCGTGAATTTGCCCATGAATTTCTTAACAGATCGATGGTCTAAATATTTCACAGATTCCTGTAAATTTAAAGGTAAGAGATATTTCGATGTTCAACCTGAAATCCCACGAAAACCGTGGTTTAGTAGGGTTGAATGTTCAAGGTTATCAGCTTCAATTATTATACGAATGCGGCTAGGTCATGTTTGTACTCCCTCCCACCTTGCTAGGTTGCAAATTGTAGACAGCGATTTGTGTGATTGTGGAATGGATGTTGGAGACATTGATCATATGTTCTTCTCATGTCCGCGTTATGACCGTTCCTCATTCCTGCATTCTATCATTTCCTTGTCGGTCCCTCTTCCTACCCGAATGAGTTGCTTATTAATGAATCCCATACTATATTATAATGTTATTTCCTCTTTTCTTCTACTTAATGATATTAAATTGTAATTATGACTTTTAGTTATATATTTTAAGATCCTTTATATGTATTTTTAATTTACTTTTTTGGACTTAACTATTAGGTAAACCTATCTAATTATCCAAATTCCGTTCCTATTCCATTCCTCGGTAATACCTTTTAATGTTTAGTAGTTTCCTTAACTTTGTCGTTGGCACACAGCTTGCTAGTGCCAAAGGGAAAAAAAAAAAAAAAAAAAGATGTCATTTGTTTATTTTTTCATGATTATAATTTGTGTTGTGAATTTATTTATGGTTTATAGATTTTTTTGATTGTTAAATATTTAACTATAAATATCTGAACAACCCTTGGATAACTAAGTAGGTACATTATCTATACTCAGTAGGTAGGTAGGTATGTGTGCTACTTACCTAAATACCTACTTATCTTCTTATTTATTTTATGACCATTTTTCACAAACTTTTCATCTGTTGGAAAATATTTGGGCTGATTACTTTTCTACTCATAACGAACTTCTGTAGAAGCCGTCTTCACATTTTTTTATTTGTTGCTTAAATAAAGTTCTTATCGACCGGTAGTATTTGCATTTTATATTTCTTACTTTTATATTACACTCGATATAAGTAATTGTATCTCTTAGAAGTCAACATCATATATTTGAAAATTTATATTTTCCTAACTTACCTTCAACTATCTCATCTGCAGACAATCCGACGTGCAAGCACCGGCCTACGTACCACCCTACGCTAAGAGTTATTCTGGAACTAAATCTGGATATGGTGGAACCAAATCTGGATACAGTGGCACTAAAACAGGATACGGTGGTACTAAAACAGGGTATGGAGGTACTAAGACTGGGTACTCAGGAACGAAGAATTCGTATTCCGGCACTAAGTCACAGTACGGCGAAACCAGTTCTTGGTATTCCAATTATAACGCACCGTAAGTACCAAGAAACGTTATCATCAAAATACTTTAGTATTTTTTGTCTGTAGGTAATTTTAGAAAGGAAGAAAGAAAGAAAGAAAAAAGAAAGAATAATAAATGAATATTGTAATAGAAGCACAGAATAGATAATAGTACCTGTGATAGTACTACGTATAGAAACACTAGTGGGCATGTTCGGTAAACGGCGAATGTATTAGCTTCCTAGGCGCTGCTGTCATTTAGATGGGTGACCGCTTAGTGGCATCTCATCTGAGAGTTTTCATATTTTGAAGGGCATGGTAAAAGTTAGTCCTGGCTGTCAACAGTTCAGTTAGGTCAAGGCGGAGGCCTATAATGGGCGATTTGAACAACTCGGTCAGTAGTTGACCGCTAATCAAAGCTCGTGGTGGGAAATTGGACGTTTGTCGCTCCTAATATAGTCGCCAAAAAGCAACCAAGCCGGACTCCAAGGTGAAGATTTCGTATGCGTCCGGAACACTGACCTCTAACTAGCTGGACTGGCTATTCCATAGATAATGACAGCTTACTTTTTGTGTCGATTTGAAGCGCCACCGTGAGTGTTCTGAGAAGTAATTAGTTCGCAAATGGACGTTATTCGTTGTTTTTATTTATGCGTTTACCATAAAAAAGGTCTAAAATGGCAGTATTGTTAATTTAATACATAAGACCCATCGTTTATATTAAATTATCGATACCAAGACAATGTTGTCCATTATTAGTATTAGTTCCAAGTACACTCACTACTGCGTGCCGCAACTATCAGCGTCAATATGGCGATTTTCAATTGGACACAATTTAGGTTACCGATCACCAGTCTAGCGTGTACTATTACAGGTCAGTGGTCCGGAACTAACGCAAGCATGATGATGATGATTGAAAGCCTTTTCTTCAAAAGCTATGTTGTTACAGGCCCAGCTACAGCCAGTTCCAGAACAACGCTAAGCAACCATATATGCGTAAGTCATTTTTATATTATGATTGTACTTCACAGCGAATATAAACTCCATCAGCTCGGTATATAAAGTCTCGCTATCTGGACCATCAGCGCGTACCTAATTTTTTTTTCATTCCCTTCCCTTGGCCGGCCGGCGCTTGGCAGTGGCGGTTATGTCGGACTCGAACCGACTAAAACGGATGCTTTCTTGAACGGATGATTCTTGTTCCTATCCGAGGGTGTAAAGTGGCCCATTAGGCAATTCCCCATAGAAATATATTAGGATAGCACGGCCATACGCAGTGTTCACTTGCATATGGCGTGTGGCGACTTTTTAACTGTTATTTACAGTTACAATACGTACTCACGAGAGACAAGAAATACCTTTATTTTATAAAGTTACGTCTCACTTTTTTATTCAACAGTTGGAAACAGCACAATATGGCATATTCACGGTATTTTTAACGATATTATTACAGGCTATTCTTAATAGTACCGAGAAGCGCCAAGAGTTCCGCGGTCTTATTGGACAGAAATTGACCAAATAGTTGCCACGCTTTTTCGCTCACATGGCCGTTTTATCCTAATATATTTCTGTGCATTTCCCTCACACCCCGGCTGACCCAGGGCTATTACCGCTTTCCAGATGGCCCCTCGGGTTCATTATTTTGTCCTACCATCTATAATTTAAAGTTCATTAGCAAAAAGAAAATATAAAGTCGTGTAATTGTGTGCTCTCTTATTAGGGAGAGAACTTTTTGTGGTTCAGGCCAATATATTTAAAAGTTCAGACTTTCATCATGTTTAAGTTGTCGATCGAAGGGTCCTGGGTTAGAGCCTGGCCATAACTCTCCCGATGTGAAGCCATTCTCAATACAAACAATTTAAATTAGTTCCCCTCGGGAGACGGACGAGCCTGGGCTAGGCACGTCTCTCTCGGGGCTATCACACGGTAGTCACTTCCATAAAAATCATTTCAGCAAAACCAAACGGAGGAGAAAGAGTAAGCGGACTCGGGTAGAAACAGGAATAGGTAACGATAAGATGATGATGGTTTACGTAACAGTACCAAGTGAATGCAACTGCTACGCAAGGGGTGCAGATTCCATACCTTCTCAGTGCAAACATTTGTATGCATATGCATATATTAATATCCATTTGCGTTGATCTGGTCGTGCCCCGGAGAGCACGTTAAGCCGTCGGTCCCGGTTTTCATAAGAAAACCTATGGCAGTCGTTGGAGTACTAAAAAGTTTAACAACTGGTCTAACTGTAATACTCCGATGC
Organism: Eilema caniola; assembly: GCA_949126895.1. Classification (NCBI taxonomy): domain Eukaryota; kingdom Metazoa; phylum Arthropoda; class Insecta; order Lepidoptera; family Erebidae; genus Eilema; species Eilema caniola. Next base: position 3,962,536 of record OX421466.1, read on the forward strand.
CTACAATGAGTTGTGGAGGTCAGAGGGTAGACGCTTCACTTCAGCCAAACACGCAGTTAGATGGAAAAAAGCGGGCCCCAGATTCCGAGGTAAAAGCTTTGAATGCGACTGGGATTAACACTAGGATGAATACCTTCCATAAATATGAAATTTCATAGAATCCTTTAAATAATTGAACTTGAATCAAATACTAAAACTACAATTAGCAATGATAAGATGAAAATAGTAGCAATACCTACCAGTGTTGGTATAGGCGATAATCAGTTCGCGTGGGATGCGCTATCTGCTTTGGCGGAAGCATCTCAAATCTAAGCTCGGCGTCCGTCCGATTTGCAAATAACTACGACCCACTTATACGCCAATGTCATTTAATTGAGTTCGATATTATAGGCCCTTATTCTGCTAGACCAAACGTAATGAGAACGTGCTTGAAACATCAAAATCCATAAAGATGAAGGGTAGGTATATGAGCAGACCATTTAGGACAGGTTTTCTTTTGTACGAAATTTTTAGAAGTCGCTGCATTGGTAGCTTAACTGAACGGTAACTTAGTGAGGAGTCAGCCTTACGATCTAGTACCGGGTTCGAATTCTGGCCAGTATAGTATTAAATTAAACCCACTGTAGCTTAATTGGAGGTGTAAGGAATACATATAATTTCGGTGACGGTTAGGTACTTACTAATATTTTCATTAAAAAAAAGACGGGTTGCACTCTGGGAGTGCCGGCAGAAGTGAAAACTTTTTCTTTCTTTCTTTCTTCGTTATATACATAGAAAAAGATAAAAAGAACATACCATACCATACCAATCCATACCTATAATATAGCGCCAATCACTAATTTTCTGCTAATTTTCTGTCAGAAGAAATTAATAAATTACAAAAAGAAAAAATAATCAATCACAAAAAGTAATAAATTACAAAAAGAAAAAATAATCATAAAAAGTAATAAATTACAAAAAGAAAAAATAATCACAAGAAGTAATAAATTACAAGTCCTTATGGTTTCAGATATTACCAGGTTCAAACCTGGGCTTCTGGCACTTTTTGTGATTATTTTTCATTCGAACCGCTAACCGTTAAGCCACGATGCTATTTATCGTATCTTACAAAATAGACAGTGTTTCTCTTTAGCTAATGTTGTATGACGTCAGTCGTCGGTTACGGTTCAAAGGTCAAACGATCCTGACGCAAGTTTAACAATTTTTACCCATCCAACGCCGCTAAAAAAGTTTTCACTTCAAAAAGTACACAATGCCCACATTCCTCGCCTGTCTGCTACCTTAAGAAATAATACCTATAGGTCCAAAAACTCTAGGTAGGTACTCACTACAGAAACAAAAATATATAAGCTTCGTATGTAGCAAATCCTTGGGGGAGGCCTTTGTCCAGCAGTGGACGTCTTTCGGCTGAAATGATGATGATGATGTAGCATGAGTTTTTTTCTATCCATGTCTGTTCAGTGTTCATTCAATAACAGAATGCATATTTCTCCAGCAAAATGCGAGCCGACATGCAAGAACTCCGGCATCTGCGTGGACACCAACACATGCCGGTGTCCGACGAACTTCCACGGCAAGTACTGCGAGTTTGAGAAGAAGCCTTGCCTGTCTAGCCCGCCTCAGCCGATGAACTCGGAAAGGAGATGCTGGCCAGAGTAAGTTGTGTTTTATTCTAATGATAACATTGATAACTATTGACATAGTTCGCAGAATAAGCAAGCTGAAGTGGCAATGGGCTGGCCACGTCTGTCGAAGGACCGATGGCCGTTGGAGCAGACGAGCTCTAGAGCGGAGACCGCGAGAAGGCAAACGAAGGGTAGGACGCCCCCTGGCCAGATGGACAGATGGCCGGATGGATCTGAAAAAGGTGGCTGGGAGGCGGAGGATCGTACGAAATGGCGCACATTGGGAGAGGCCTATGTCGATTCTTATATTCTTTAAAAAAACATAACAGTAATTGTTCACCCTATGACTATCCTACTAATACTACAAACATTCGTTTGTAAGTATCGATGGCTCGATGGATGTTTGTTACTCTTTCATATAAAACCTACTGAATGGATTTTAATGAAACTTTACAATAATATAGCGTATACATCAGAATAACACATAGGCTACAATTTATACCGATAACCGATATTATAGCGATAACCGATATCCACGCGGGCGGAGCCGCGGGCAAAAGCTAGTAGTTAATATATTCTATAGACACAGTATACTAACGAAATGCATAAAAAAACCGCTCGAAATAAGCGTTATGTGTAAGATAATGTAGCCTTTAGCTTGAAAAAAAGTGGCTGGGACAGATTGGATGCGGTAGGCAGAGGATCAGACAAAATGGCGCGCATTAGGAGAGGCCTATGTCCAGCAGTGGACTGCAGTGGGCTAATTGATTGATTTATTGTAATATTGCCTTTAAACTGTCAATGTGTGCATGTTATATATAGGATGTATAGGACTATATCAAATTTATACCACAGTAGTAGCTATTTTTACGCCGCTTTCAGTGGCAATTACTGTGTCTATTATGGAATAGACTATAGAGAGTTTGTATATAATCTACGTATTCCTCCTTAAACATCACAAAGTCAAAAAAGTCTCAATAGTAGTGCCTCAATTCAATTCCAAAAAAAATTTCTTTTCAATATGCAATAACACAAATTCTTTTCAATATGCAATAACAATCAGCTTCTGCTTATACCAGGCTATGTACGATCACCTGCATGGCTGACCACAAGTTCCCCGACGGCTCAAACATGGCGAACCTGCATTGCGCCGAAGGGGAGTGGGTTCCGAGCCGGGCTGACTTCTCCACCGTGCCCGACTGCATGCCTGAGTGCACGCCGCCTTGTCAGAACGGTGGGGTCTGCCTGGCTGTCAATACCTGCTCGTGTCCGGATGCCTTCAGAGGACCACAGTGCCAGTATTGTAAGTATCGTTTATCAGGTTACTGAGGTACCCGTTGTCACTTGTAGTTAAATGTATTGCATCCAAACTGGCTACACTTTTTGTCACAGAATCCGTGTTATTTGAAAGATGGATTTGGATAAAGGTGGATTTGCAACAAACGAACTTAGAGCTAGAGCTAGAATAGAACATTCTGTCTTTGTTTACACTAATTTGAGGTAGAGAGGATTTTTTTATCATATGGGACACGTCTATTTGACTCCACCTCGCCTTATGGGGTAAGTTAAAAGCAAAGTCTCAGGAAACAGAACAAGCTGCATACGGCCAGCTAGACGGCCTCATCAGTCGAGGATTGTCGTCTGCGCACCGCGTGCCATAACCCCCCCCCCGCCCCACTTGAAAGCAGTCCAACCGAGATTGGATTACTATGGAGGGCTTCTCCCCCCCCCCCACGGCCAAATTTGTGCCATCAGATTTCTACCACCAGTAAAATATAAAATAAAATACCAGGATAGAATGAGCATTCGCTCGTTTGGTGTAAATCAGCCTTGACAGGAAAATCCCGAATTAATTGACCCCAATATTACTTTACAGAACTGAAGATTATTAATCTAAATTGCGTTATCAACCTATCATGTACTCTAATTTCGTAGCAGTTAATATTCGAATGACACTCTGTAGAATAGCGACAGTTCTTGTCTATATAATAATATGACACGATGACTTCAGGCCCTCTAGACAAGTGGCAATTCGCTAGCCGGCGTTCGGTGGAATAGAATGACGAATATATGGGATTTGACGTATATGACAGTCGTTAACGCATGTCAAATACGTCAAATCCCATACATTCGTCATTCTATTCCATCAAACGCCGATTAGCGAATTGCCACTTGTCTAGAGGGGCAGAGCCGAGTCAACTCGAATCTATACAAAATACTTAATAATATTTTCCTTCTACAGCTACAAGCGCATGCGATGTCCGTAAACTCGGGCTCAACGCGGCATACAAGTGTTTCGGAGACAGTGAGACCTTCAGCTGCGTGCTTTCTTGCCCTGCTGGCACCAAGTACAGCACCCCACCTGCAGATCTGTACACCTGCATGTATTCTACTGGTGTCTTCCAGCCGCAGCCTTTACCGCAGTGTGTTTATCGTAAGTGTTATGTATTTTATTGTGTTGTCCACGAAATATTTGAATTAAATAAATATAATATAAAGCCGCAATGGAAATGCTTTTGCAGGGTTTTGCACGATTTAAAAAAAAGGCCTTATGTAGTAGAAATAGTAACCTTAAATTATATTTTTTAATTAGAAAAAATCTATTGACCTCATTGCTCTTGATTGAAAGGCAACATTGCAGATATAAATAATGCTACAATGGTGGGGGTGTAGTGGTGGTCAATCTCCTGTGACTCCCCAAAATAGTGAAAACTCTTCTAAAAAGTAATTTTCTGAAGACATTTCCGACACATAAGAAAATAGTAACTGCCCCCCCTCAAAGTTCAGGCTGCGACCAAAGTGACCCCACCCCCATACTTCAGGCTGTAGCCGCGCCTGGGTGGCCCTCAGTTTGATGGCCTCATAAGATGCTTATAAGGGCTACAGAATTAGGAACCACTTATGCTGGTAAAGAATTCCATGTCTAAATAAATAAATAAATAAATGTCTTTAGGTTGTGGTGAAGAAAAGAGGTCCCGAACCGTTGGTTCTCGATGGAATTGGTTGCACCACAATAGGTCTCAAGCCCAAGTTCTGTTAATGATAATATAAAAAAAGTTGTTCGTGAATTTCATAGACCGTTTACGAAGGCCCGTATTCTAAAATGTCACTCAGTTAAATCTCAATTTATCTGGGGAAAGATTGTATACACATATTGACAAATTTGATAGATTGGCCGATTGATTTTCTATACAATTTTGCCTCAGATAAATCGGCATTCAGCTGATTCAAATTCTAGAATATGGGCCTAACAATCGTTTCATTGATGCATGTAGGTCACACCTTATCTTGTTTCTTGGAATTATTTCACGGGTTTTTTTCTTTTGTTTATAGCCGAAACAGTCATCATTGCTCCCGGCACACATAACAGATATAACAGGGTAAGTAAAAAAATATTCCTTAAAAATAAAACCTAATTATGCTTTGCTCAGTATACGGACTTCAAATAAATCAGAATTCACGAAATAATGATAATAAAAGGTCTTAAAATGATGATAAAAGGTCTTAAAAATTATGATAAAAAAATATACCTATTGTGATAAAAAAAAAATAAAGAAATCCGACTGATGCTTTAGGCGGTATACCCAATTGCAAATCTTAAACCGGATAAAAATTAATGCACACATAGGTACATACATACTGCGAAAAAGGCAGTCGGGTAAAAATAGCCTAATTTTTGTAAAATTGACCATAGTATCGCCTGTTTCGTTTTTTTGAATTTTCTGTACTTGGGTTTTTTATTCGTGTATGTCTTGAAAACACAATTGAACCTAGCAGGTAGTAGATTATCATAATTGTATCTAAACTTCCTTCTAGACGTACGGCCATTCAGAAACCACCAGCGAAGCCCACTGGAGTCAGGAAACCATCAGTGGGTCTCGCATCCACCATGAAACCATCACCGGCAGTAGTGACATCTCTAGCACCTATGGGTCCCATGCATCTAGCAAGTACGGGACGTATGGCACGAAAAGTCCTGTGACCGTGGTGGTACAGGACTTCACGCCCAAAGGGGGCACTTGCCTGAGCTGGGCCGGAGTACATTATAAGACCTTTGATGGATTAATCTATAGGTAATTTATTTAATTTCAAAATAGATATAACAGTTAGTTAAATAAATCAACCAGTTAATAGAATGTCGAATGTACGGGATTTGACATTTATGACATGCGTTAACGACTGTCAAATATGTCAAATCTCATACATTCGTCGTTCTATTCTACCACACGCAGGCCAACGAATTGTCACTTGTCTCGAGGAGCAAGTGACGAATAGACTGCTAAGTGGACGATGTGGTTGATAGAAGATGTAATGAGAGAAAAGAATGCTTGAATGGTTAGAAGACTTGATGTAAGAGATTGACGAAATAGATTAATGAGACGTGGGTGAATGGATACCCTTATAAAGATTAACCTAGGACCTTTGTTTATTTTATGTATGGCCATTCAGATCAGATCGAGAATTTTTTCAAGAAAAAAAAAAATCTTGATCTGATTTTTCCGCTTGTTTGTTTTCATGACAACAAAACATTTAGCATGAAAGTAGAACAAGTGAAAGGGGAATGCCAGGATCGTAGCCAGTGGAAAGATGTTGTGTGTCAGCCTCAATGGAATAAAGGCGTGATTGTACATTGTTAAGGTGCGAACTCATTGGGGGCGTTCGTCTGTAATGTAACATTTCTAATTTGATTTGTAGTCAAAAGCTTGTGTATCTCAAATACTGAATACTATCCTACAGAAGTGAAAATAAAAAAAGAGTAGGCAGGTGGTAAAATGTACATAATATTTAAAAAAAATGTTTTAAGTCCATATCTTTAACTTATTTTGTACTTTTCTCTCCCAAGTTTCCAATCCCCTTGCCAACACATCTTGGCCCGTGACAAGAAGGAACACAAATACTCATTGGAAGTGAAGCATGGCGACTGCAAGAACAAGCTGCAGTGTCCCAGCGAGCTCACCGTCTACCTCGAGGAGAAGTTCTACGTACTTGCTGTTGGAGGTGAGTGGTTTCTTTTTAATATTCACTCCATCAATTGACCTTAGGTACTTCTCTGAATGGTAAGAGCTTGTATGAAGTCCAGAAGATATGGGCTACAGTTTCAAATGCTAATGATCCTAAAATGGTCGTTCCTACCGGATCAATCCAGGCTTTTTCAGACTGTTTCTTTTTTCGCCCCGCTTATAGAAACTGAAAGCTTAGAAATGGAAGGATCCTCAAGGTTATTGGTATCAAAAATAATCCTACAGAAGTGAAAACAGTCAGTGTCAGTCATAAAAAAGTTACTTGTATCATCGTGACGCACGACACTGGACCGAAGGTAATCGGGCCGAAGCGGAAGTGACGATGCGAGTTCCATGATTTTTACTCACCCCAAAATTTTCTATGAGAACTGCACAACGCGCATAATGAAGTTTTCACTTTAAAAATCACCAAATAGAGGCTTTCCATTCTTCATCCTAGTGTTAATCCTAGACACATCAGAAGCTGTCACATCAGAGTCGGGAATCCGCTTCTTCGAGTCTAACTGCGTATTTGGTTGAATCCCATTTAGACATAACACTCTATGAAAATACTTGCTCTACAGCGGACGGTTCCGTACTATTCCGCAACACCAAGAGGCTGATCCCGATCCCCGCGTCGCTCCCCGGGATCAGGGTGTCCATGCCCAGCGACTACGTGCTCGTCAATCTCGACGCCCTGGGAGTCACCATCAAGTGGGATACCAATGTGAGTTTGTTAACTATCTACCTTTTTCTTATTTACATCTTTAGGAATGGCGGGGTAACCAAATAACTGGCACCAATTTCTCCAATAAGTACCTATCTAGATTTTCTCCATAAGCCCAGGCCTTGGGGAGCCATCTATCACCCTAGCAGAAGCAGGCGTGGGTGGCGGCACGCTTCGCACCCCCTTCACCGATGGGAATATCGTGGTTTCCATGCCCTAAAGGACATATGGGTCAGTCGAGGTCCGAAGGAAATGCCTCATGCGCCACCTGTAAACTGAAGACGGCGTTTTAGTAGATTCGAGTTCGACATAACCACTACATATGTGTGATTGAGGGACAAATAAACAAACAAGTCACCGTTATCACATTGGTTAGGATAACACCAATAAGTACTAGTTGTTTATATTATCCACATATGCAAAATTATCAAAGGATGTTTCTATACGAGCCAATGGATTACATGTTATGAATAACGGATTTCCTGTCAACAGATAGTGTGATAGTTGCCACAAATAACAGCTTATTTTAACCTTCTTATGATGTTACTAGTGTATAAAAGATACGGCTATATGGGGTTGTTGCCAAGTGCATTTATCTGAAGCTTTCTGTAGTATATTGTACCAATTTTTTTTTCGTGTTGTTAGAGGTCAACCTCTGACTGAGTTGCTCGCAGGTCGCCCATATAGGCTTCCATCTTGACCTAACGACTTTTGACAGCTGGGACCGACTATTAACGTGCACTACGAAGTACGAAAGTGCTCAGCCCCTCTAGACAAGTGGCAGTTCGCTAGCCGGCGTTTGGTGGAATAGAATGACGAATGTATGGGATTTGACGTAAATGACAGTCGTTAACGCATGTCAAATACGTCAAATCCTATACAATCGCCATTCTATTCCATCAAACGCTTGCTAGCGAATTGGCACTTGTCTAGAGGGGCAGATGTAACACTACTAAGCGGTCACCCATCCCAATGGTAAAGGTACCAATGAAGAATACTACTTGCTCCATGCGACATTCCTGACGAGGTTTACTTACCAAATAAATAAATGTACCTCATAGTATTGATTGATCAATCAATCTATTACGTAAATTACTTAGTCTTTAAATGATATACTAAGATGGATTGGGCACAATTAACTTAACCTGATGGCCATGTGAGCGGGAAACGCGTGGCAATTTTTTAGGCAATTCCTGCCCTATAAGTCTTCAGGCTTTCACGGCCGGCGTTGAATGTAGAGATACTAATACTCCTGCCCTATGAGACAGGAACTTTCGAACGCTTTCTCAGTACTGTTAAGTCTAGCTTGTAAGAACATCGTTAACAATACCGCGAATGTGCCATATTGTGCTATTTTCAGCTATGGAATTAAAATTGAGAAGTAAATTTGAAAAATAAAGGTATTTCTTATCTCTCATGACATTAATTTACAGTGAAAAAATCGCTACACGTGCTAGGTGAACATTGCTTATGGCCGTTCTATTCTAATATATTTCTGTGGTCAGTACACTTACTGACTAATGGAAGAAACTGGCGCAGACTTTACTCGTAGGGTTGGACAGTCTGATGGTAGTTGATATACTTAAGCTAAATTAACCAAATTATGGAAAGGTGGTGTTAAGAGACCCATGGTCAAGGGGTAACGGAGTAGGTTCATTCAACCAAAGCCCTATTTTTTAACATGCTTTTATCTTAGTGTATCAAGAGAAACTGGTATTTCTTTTTCCAGAATTTGATACTCGTGGAAGGCTCAATACTCCTCTGGAACAACACCGAGGGTCTTTGTGGAACGTTGGATGGCAACCCTGCGAACGATTTGCGGACAAGAGATGGAACTATCGCCAAAACAAAGAGTGTGTTCGCTTCAGCGTGGAAGGTTAACAAAATTGGAGGTCAGTCTTTCAATTTATTACAAACAGGTGATTTTAATAATGGCCTAACCATTATATAAATATATCTAATCTATATCACCTTATTTGTCGGTGAGCTGAAAGTAAAATTCCAAAAAAGTGGTTAATATCACAGATACCAACTGTTTCGTTATCGTGAAGACCAAACGCATCTTTGTTGTCATCGATGTTCAATGCTTGCAAGGGCAGTAGCAAAACGCAGTCTGACAGCGGCTGTCATGCACAATGTACTCGTAATTATTGGAGCAGAAGCTTATCGTAATCGGATGTGTAAAAAACCACCCCCAACCGGCGCGCATAAACTGTTGCCTGTATACATACTGCAAATAAAAGGATATAAGTGACTACGAAGGTGGAGGCTCAACGAGGCTGGAGCAGTCCAAGGTACGTGGTGCATTGTATTTGCTGCGGCTAGTCGAGTTTTTGAACATCGTTTTAACCGTTAACGTTTGTCCCAGTGTAGTAGTATAAGCCACCCCTATTTCGGCTTTGGTGCGATGCTACATCTTAATGGTGCCGAAACCCGGGACTTTCTACCTATATCGTCCTTAAATGCGTATGGTATTCTGGTAAAATCTAGTTATTGCGCCATCAACTCATCACACATAAAATCAAGTTTGTAAAAAAAAATTGTGGAAAGATCTAATTAAGTAATCAATCACTAACTATATCGGTGCTTAATTCTATCGGCTTTTAGCAATTTACTATATATAACACAACAAAACATATCGAAAGTTATTGTAAGATCGAATTTAATGCAATCAACCACAATATTATCGGTGCATAATTTTACCGGCTTACAATAATTTATACATCCTAATCGCTAATTACATATCTAATCATTTCTCGTATCCAATTACCTAACAAATCACAACAAATAATAACTTTTAAAAACATAATCGTACAATTTTCGTCATCTAATTTATTTCTCACTAAGTGAGGGTACATTTTAGTAATCGTACATTCGAACAGAATCTAGTTGCCGTGTACAGTCTGCTGCACAGGCTTACGCTCAGATTATACGATCGTTCAAGCATTAGTTTGCGTGAGCTGTGTGGCGGGTTGTACACTCATTGTAATAAAAGGTCGTAACTCTTGTAGGTTCGTTCACAGTAGATAAGTGCATTTTATTTATACGTGCTTAAGATCGAATTTCATTAATTTAAATTATTCGTATCTTACTTGTGGATTCGACTTGGCTATTTGAGCGACTTATATTTATAGAGACTTGTAACTAACAAACTATTAGAAATGTCGCTTCTTACTAAACCTGCCGCTCGTGCTAAGCCTACTTTAAAGAAGTCGAAATCAAAATCTATTGATATCGAATATACGGTTCAAGATTTGCCGTCTTTGCGGAGAAAACGGACTATCGCTTATAAACGGCTAGCGAAGGCTTTGGAGATCGGCGTTTTGTCTACGGATGATTCAACTCAGCGCGAAATGTTTTTATCTTATTATCAGGAAATTAAACAAATCGTTTCTAATTTTGAAAACGCACATTTTACGATTTTGGAACTGATAAACGACGACTCGGACAAGGATAATAATGAAATTCAAGAACGTTTTGATGAAATTTATTTTAAAATTTTGTCAGTTCATCGAAGGTTAACAAAGGGCGAATCGTATGAAACGCACAGTGGTTCATCGAATATTCGTCTGCCAAAAATAATTCTACCGAGCTTTCATGGCAATATAAAGCAGTGGCCTGAGTATTACGACACTTTTAACGCGTTAATTCATAACTCAACCTCTCTTACCGATGCGGAGAAGTTTCATTATTTGGTATCTTCGCTCAGCGGTGATGCGTTATCGGTGATTAAAGCGTACCCTATGACTCATGAACATTATCACGATGCTTATCAATCTCTAGTTTCTCGTTATAAGAGTAAGCGCACCCTAGCGTTTGCGTGCTGGAGGGACATTTTAAGCATTGATTTTAAAAGTAGTAACGCGCGCGAATTTCAAAAATCACTCGACCTTTTTGAGGAAAACTTAAGTATTTTAAAAACTATCAATTTACCGATTGCGCATTGGGACTTTGTTTTGGTTTATCACATTTTATCGAAACTAGACAAGGACTTACGCCGTGGGTTTGAAGAAAAATACTCAGATATTGAACTGCCGTCTTACGAACAACTAAAGTCTTTCCTACGATCAAAATGCGAAGCCTTATTGCGTGATACACATTTTTCTGAATCTTTTAAAGCGAACAAGCCTGCGTCTGCGCCCACGTTGAAATACACTACTGCGCAGTCGCAACCTAAGCGAGTCAACACTTCAAGTACACTTGTTGTCGCGACTGATCAACAACAAAATGTAAATGGTAATGGAACCGCTTCATATTCTGGAAAATGCTCTTATTGTAATGGGCTACATTCAATATCAAAGTGTCAGGATTTTCTTAAAAAATCTCTTGATGAACGCATAATCGTAGCGAATGAGAAAAACTGGTGTTACAATTGCCTTAAATCTTCCCATCAATTAAAAGATTGTCAATCGATGTTTTCGTGTCGCTCCTGCAAACGTAAACATCATACCTTACTCCATCGCGATAAATCTAACATCGAATCAAATCTCATCGGATCGTCTTTGGTTTCAAGGTCTCAATCAAACATTACGGTTTTGTTGGCAACAGCCATAGTACAGGTTAAGGATGCATCAGGCAATTTACAATCGTTCCGCGCTTTATTTGACACTGGAAGTCAAAGTAATTTTATCACTGAATCTGCAGTGAAGCGATTAAACTTAAAAATAGCTAAGACAAACTCGAACGTTAGTGGACTGGGAGAAGCGGCAGCCCCTATAACTGGTGACGTCACTTGCTTCGTCGGTACAAATAATCGAGTTTTATTCAAATTGGACATGCATGTTCTCCCTCGAATATGTGGCGATCAACCTGTCGCACAATTAAACTCATCGGGATGGTCACATATTGAATCTTTACCTTTAGCCGATCCTGGGTTCGATATTCCGGGACCTATCGATTTGCTATTCGCTGCAGATGTGTTCGCTGACTCTGTTCTCAATCAACATATTAAAGGAGGTGTCAACCAACCTACCGCATTTAATTCTATCTTTGGTTGGCTTCTCTTAGGTAAAACTTGCCTATCATCAACCACTCTTCTTCATACATTGCACGATATCGATAATGAATTAAATTCATTAGTTCAACGTTTATGGGAATTGGATTCCTTACCGAATTCCTCAAAGTTGACTCCAGAAGAATTATTATGCGAACAGAAATATATCAGTGATCATTCTCGCGATTCATCTGGAAGATACGTAGTTCGCATCCCTTTTAAATACGATTCTGAACCCACTTTCGAGGGCTCTCGCGATATCGCATTGCGAAGGTTCCACGCTACCGAACGGCGACTGTCGCGTGACCATAACTTACAATCACAATACGTAGATTTCATGTCTGACTACATCGAAAGCAGTCACATGTCATTAGTTCCTGTCGACGAGATGGGTAATGGAAAATATTATATACCTCATCACTGCGTTGTTCGTCCTGAAGCTATTTCAACCCGCCTTCGGGTGGTGTTTGATGGTTCTGCAAAGGATTTCCATTCAAAATCGCTTAATGATGCACAGCTTATTGGTCCGAAATTACAACCTAATATTTTGGACATTCTTTTGCGCTTCCGAGAACACAACATCGTTTTCATGGCTGACGCCCGTCAGATGTACCGTCAAATTCTCATATCGCCTGACCACCGTGATTTCCAACGTATTTTTTGGCGATCCTCGCCTAGCGAGCCGCTTCAAGAATACCGTCTTAATACTGTCACTTACGGATTGGCTTCGTCTCCATATCTCGCTTGCCGTACATTGCGACAGCTAGCTGAAGATGAAGGAGATTCATTCCCTCTCGCGAAACAAATAATTTTGTCGGATGTTTATATTGATGACGTCACTACAGGTTTTCCATCTCTAGAAGTCGCTCAGGAAGCTAAATCGCAAACCATCGCACTTTTCAACCGTGGACGTTTCGAACTCAGAAAATGGGCCAGTAACAATCCTACCTTATTGTCCGACCTTTCCAGTGAACATTGTCTGACAGGTTCTGTATCGTTCGACAACACTGAGACACAAACTCTTAAGGTTTTAGGTCTCAGGTGGGATTCATCCTCGGATGCGTTCATATTCGAAATAAAACCCTCGGATAAGCCATGTACTAAACGATCTATTCTGAGTGAAGTCGCCAGAATCTACGACCCGTTAGGATTTCTATCCCCCATCACAATTCAAGCTAAGTGCTTGATCCAAAAGCTTTGGATCCTCGGTGTTGGCTGGGATCAGACTCCTCCCGGCGAGGTCATCCGTACATGGAACACTTATCGAAATCAACTCTCGTTATTGACCCAACTCAGAGTACCTCGGCAGCTTACCTGCACAAACGCTCAATCGTACGAGCTAATCGGGTTCTGCGATAGTTCAGAACTTGCCTATGGGGCAATAATATACCTACGCGTCACTGATGTACTGGGTAACATTCACGTGCATCTGGTGTGTTCTAAAGCTCGTGTAGTGCCACTCAAACGTATCTCGTTGCCCAGGCTCGAACTTTGCGCTGCTGTTCTTCTTGCAGACTTATACAAATTCGTCCGTGACACTTACCTCTCCCGTATTCAAATCGATGCTGTCTACCTGTGGTCAGACTCCACCGTTGTTCTTTCGTGGTTACGCTCACACTCCTCTCGTTGGACCACATTTGTTGCAAATCGTGTGAGTCACATACAAGACATAACTCCTACCGATCGGTGGTTTAAAGTTGCTTCCGGTGACAATTCTGCAGACATTTGTTCTCGCGGCCAATCTCCCGGTGAAATTCTTCACAATTCACTATGGTGGGCGGGGCCAACTTGGCTATTAGAATGTCATGAATCATGGCCAATGGATACAGGCAACATATCACACGAAGATGAGGTGATTGTTCAGGGTGAAACTCGTAAGTCAGTAGTTTTAGCGTCAACTGCGAATGCAAAACCTGAGTTATCTATTCTCGATGCTTTATTGAATCGTTTTTCGTCTTTACAAAAGTTCGTTAATGTATTGACTTATATCAATCGTTTTACAAATAACTGTCGCAAACCGAATCAGGCAAATCGTAACGTATTTCTCAATAACATTGAACGACACAATGCATTAATGCAGATTGTTAAACACGTTCAGAGTAGTGCCTTTTCAAACGAATTAAGTAACCTGAAGGCACAAAAATCTTTAACAAAACCATTTCGTAAACTTAACCCGTTTATCGATGGTCAGGGTGTTCTCAGGGTGGGCGGTCGAATTTCTCGATCAGGCTTAGAATACGAACATAGACATCCAGCTTTCTTGCCATCTGATCACCCGCTTACATCCTTGATCATTGACTTTATTCATCGTAGTTACTTGCATCCAGGCATAAACACAACACATTTTCTGCTTTTACAGCAATTTTGGATCATATCTGCTAAACGCGCGATTAGACGTCACATATCTAGGTGCATGCAATGTTATCGTACAAATCCACAACCGTTGCAGCCGTTTATGAGCGATCTCCCGGCGTGCCGTGTTAATCAAGTTAAGCCGTTTTCGGTGGTTGGCGTTGATTTTGGAGGACCATTTCGCATCAAGCTTGGGCCACATCGAGGCGCTAAGATCGACTAAGCATATCTTTGCTTATTCGTTTGTCTTGCGACTAAGGCGGTCCACCTCGAGGTGGTTTCGAGTCTCTCGACAGACGGGTTTATCGCTGCGCTCCGGCGCTTCGTAGCACGTCGCGGGCGATGTAACGTAATACGTTGTGATTGCGGGACAAACTTTGTCGGCGCGAAGAACCAGCTATCGTCTCTTATGCACCATGCGTCTACCGCAGAAAAAATTGAATTTAAGTTCAATTCTCCATCAGCTCCGCATTTCGGTGGCGTATGGGAAATTCAAATTCGTGCAGCTAAATCGACGTTACTTCGCGTTGTGGGAGATCAGGTTCTAACTTTTGAGGAGCTAACGACCCTCTTCGTACAGATCGAAGCCGTTCTTAATTCGAGACCACTTTGCCCCATCAGTTCCGATCCTAATGATCTATCAGTTCTTACGCCAGGACATTTCCTAACCTTGGAGCCTCTGACTGCGGTCCCCGACCAAGAGCTATCAAATATTAATCTACATCGGCTTGGTCGGTGGCAGCTGTTACAAGCGTTTCATCAGAATTTTTGGTCCAGATGGAAACACGAATATCTGAATTCCTTAACTCAACGCGCCAAATGGACTAAGAATTCTAAACCGGTACAAATAGGTTCGATGGTAATTATCAAAGACGACAATCGCGCTCCGCTACAATGGCCGCTTGCCAGAGTTGTGGAGCTCATACTCGGAGCTGACGGGATAGCTAGGATTGCAGTAGTAAAAACGGCAAATAATCACATTGTTAAACGACCGTTGGTTAAGTTATGCCCTCTTCCTATAGAGGATTAGCTTAAATCGTATTCCAATTTATCAAATCATAATAAATCTCATTAATAATTATGCATCGTATCTTATCTTATAAATAATGTAACGTATCTTGTTTTATCATATCATTAATGTATCGCATCTTAAATAATTTTATTGCATGCATCTATCCGGGCCTCCAATTTGTTATATTTTATTGTTGGACCAGAAAATACCATAGGCATTTTGGTGGGCGGGATGTTTCGTTATCGTGAAGACCAAACGCATCTTTGTTGTCATCGATGTTCAATGCTTGCAAGGGCAGTAGCAAAACGCAGTCTGACAGCGGCTGTCATGCACAATGTACTCGTAATTATTGGAGCAGAAGCTTATCGTAATCGGATGTGTAAAAAACCACCCCCAACCGGCGCGCATAAACTGTTGCCTGTATACATACTGCAAATAAAAGGATATAAGTGACTACGAAGGTGGAGGCTCAACGAGGCTGGAGCAGTCCAAGGTACGTGGTGCATTGTATTTGCTGCGGCTAGTCGAGTTTTTGAACATCGTTTTAACCGTTAACGTTTGTCCCAGTGTAGTAGTATAAGCCACCCCTATTTCGGCTTTGGTGCGATGCTACATGCTAAGGCTACAATAGTTGTCGACCCTGTTAGAACAGAGAGTTTCTGTGCCGTTAGTGTAGGTGTAAGGTAAAGCAGGACAACCCTTTGGTCTTCCCACTGACAGCACAAAAACACTTTTTTTATTTCTTATTTTGTTATGTTCAGTCGATATTTTCTTAAAAATAGGTATCTAAATTACCTCTTTCGTGAATTATTCAAAGAGGTTGCTTTACAGATGTGTGCGACAGTACTCCGTCTGAGACGAGCGCGTGTGCGTCCCTGTCCGACGCCGACATGAGGAGAGCGCAGCAGTTCTGTACCAAGATCTTCAGCAAAGACAAATTTAGGAAATGCTCGAAGGTAAGCAATCGGAAAAATACTGCTTTTTCAATGCGAGTAATTACTATACATCGTGCTCTAATTTTTTCTCTATTATGAAACGTGTTATATAATTCAAGTTGATTTGTTGAAAATTGCGACGAAGCGTGTTAAACTTTGGGTTTAATAAAAAATATTTTTATAGGTAATGGATGTATCCTTGCTGCTCGAAACTTGTCAATGGGATTACTGCGCTTGCACAACTTCTCTGAGTAAGTATATTAAACTGATGGGATGTGGGCCTCTTGAATGATTTTGGAAATTCTGACGGGTCTCTATCTAATCTAAACCTATAGGTCCTGAGGAATGTGGCTGCAGCACTGTCGCAGTGTACGCCAAGGAGTGCTTGCGTCATGGCGTCGAAGAAATGAAGAACTGGAGAGACGATGAAACTTGCCGTAAGTTTTCAGAACACCATAACTTTTTCTCTTCGTAGATGGTAATATTGGGCAAGGAATGCCTTCTTTTTCATTTTTTTTTTTTTTTTTTTTTTATGCCACTTAGGCGGCAGACAAGCACACGGCCCACCTGATGGGAAGTGGTTACCGTGGCCTATGGACGTTTGCAACACCAGGGGCGTCACAATCGTGCTACCGACCCTGTAGATACCTTCTAATACCCTTCTTGAAGAACCCCATATTGTAGTCGCTTGGGAAAACCACGGCAGGAAGTTCATTCCACAACCTGAGCGTGCGTGGGATGAAGTTCCTTTCAAAACGCACGGTGCGTACCATTTCCGGTCGCAGTGTGTGAGGATGAATTCCCTGCCTATGGCGAGTGGTGCGATGATAGAATGCAGCGGTGGGCATCATGTCAAACAATTCATCTGAGCACAAACCATTGTATAGGCGGTAGAACACACACAGCGAGGCAAAGTCTCTTCTGAGGCTGAGAGGTTCCACATCGCCTGTGAGTATGGGATTGTCGACGAGCCTCAACGCCCGTCTTTGCAATGAGTCGAAGGGGCCAAGCTGGTATGCAGGCGCTCCGGCAAAAAGGTGACAGCAGTACTCCATGTGGGGCCGAATTTGTGCCTTATAAAGCAGAAGTCGTTGCCCCGCAGTGAAGTACTGCTTCGCCCTGTTGAGCACTCCAAGTTTCTTTGAGGCCAGCTTGACCTTGTCCTCCAAATGGTTGCGGAACTGAACGTCGCTTGAGATGTCGACACCTAGGATCCCAATACTCGAAGAGATGGAAAGTGGTGTGCCCAGGAATTGCGGCGCTACAATAAATGGGGTTTTCTTAGCGGTGAATACACATACTTGTGTCTTAGTGGGGTTAAATTGGACTAGGTTAAGTCGACCCCAATCGGATACTCCCGAGAGAGTAGTCTCGATTTCAGACACAAGTTGTTCGCGTCTCTTCTCCACCTCGAATTGAGGGATATTTGCACGACCCGTGTAACACGTATCCCCGGTACTGTCGTCCGCATAGCAATGAATAGATCCATCAGACAGCATGTCATTGATATGCAGCAGAAACAGCGTCGGGGACAACACGGAGCCTTGTGGGACACCAGCGTTTATGTCCATGCGGTCCGAGCAGCTGCCATCGACGACGGCTTGGATACTTCTGTTGGACAAAAAGCTGGCAATCCATTCGCAAAGTCCCTCGGGGAGTCCGTAGCGTGGCAACTTCGAAAGAAGACCTCTGTGCCAGACCCGGTCAAAGGCCTTTGCTATATCGAGGCTGACCGCTAGTGCCTCGCCCCGACTCTCGATAGCTTGCGCCCATCTGTGTGTGAGATACACAAGAAGGTCACCAGTGGAGCGACGGTGGCGAAAGCCATACTGTCGGTCGCTCAGTAGGTCGTTTCCCTCAAGGTATCCCAGGAGCTGTGCGTTAATCACACGCTCCATTACCTTCGAGAGAAGGGAGGTTATAGCAATAGGCCTGTAATTGGACGGGTCTGTCCTGTCGCCTTTCTTAGGCACAGGATGCACGAATGCAGTCTTCCACGAGGCTGGGACTTGTCTCGCGGAGTAAGAGAGCGCGAAAAGCCGTGTAAGTACTGGGCACAATTCGGGGGCACAGTGCTTGAGCACCATCGCCGGTATACCATCCGGCCCACTCGACTTCCGAACATCCAGGGACTTGAGTTCCCGCCGAACCACCCGTTGCGTGATTTTAATTTCAGACATGAAAGTACCACAGTCGGGGACAATAGGTGGCTCGGCATTCCCGTCGTTCATCGTCGAGTTTGACGCAAAGAGATTACCTAAAAGATCGGCTTTCTCCTTAGCGCCATGAGCTAGGCTACCGTCGGGTTTTTGCAGCGGCGGAAGGCAGGAATGGCAGAAGTTTCCCTCGGCAGCTTTGGCGAGTGACCAAAATGCTCGACTACCGGATGGGTAACGAGTAAGCCGCTCGCCAATTCCACCGATGAACTCAAACTTCGCCCTGGCAGTAGCTTTTTTACTGGACCTCGAGGCGGCATTCAATTTCCGCTTCACTTCAGCTATGTTAGGATCCTTATTGGCAAGTGCCGAGGTCCAAGCCTTATATGCAGATTGCTTGCGGTCTCTAGCTTCAATGCACCAGTTGCGAGAACCCATAGGTCAGGGCAAAGTTGTGAGCAGCCCTTCCCGCAAAATCAGTCCTGTGAGACCCCAGCCACTCCACGTGGTGAGCATTGAAGTCACCCAAGAATACTAAGTCCGCGGCAGGGTACTGCTCAATTACTCTGTCCGCCGACCGCTGCAGGTGCTCAAACAGTTGAGCCGTGCCCAGGTCACCGCTATGAGACCTGTAGACGCACGCATAGATACGGGTGTGGCCACCGTAATCCATACGTACCCATAGTGTGGACAGGTCCCTGTCTTCAAGGCCGTTTGGACGGCGACAACAAACGTCATCCCGGACGTACATGCATACCCCGGCTTTACTCAGGAAGTTATGCTCGAGTCTGTACCCGGGGTACATAAGGTAGGCTGTATCGGCCGGGCATGATATTTGGGTCTCCGTCAGAAAGAATAGGGTCGGCTTTGCTGTCTCAAGATGGTGGTGGACCTCGTTAAGATTGGAGTGGAGGCCCCTGATGTTACAGAAGTCCACTTTCAATGTGGACGAAGGTGCCGCTGTATATACTCTATTTCTTTTCCTTTTTACTGCCATGATAAAGAAGGGGGGGGGGGGGGGAAGGTATAGAGAGTCTCTGTGCCGTCAGCGCAGAAGACAAAGCAAGGCACCCCACCACTGCAGACGAGCCAGGGTATCGTGACTTGCTGGCGCGGCGGGCGGAAGGGCCCCCGGTCCCCTCCCAGATACTGTAGCCGAGTCCACTCCGGTTTCCTCCTCCGGCACGACTACAGCACCGGGAACTTTACACAGGCTGCTGGTTCAGCCTCCTGGGGCGGAGATTATGTGATCCCCAGGTTCGGGAACCGTGCAGCCTGCGGGCGGCCAGCGGATAACCGTTTCACCGGGTCTCCCTGACCGCCGCGCCAACATTTCACATCCCCACTAGTCAGCGGTGGCATCTTAAGCCTTTGGTCTTCCCACTGCCAACACAGAACCTCTCCAGTGAGCTCTGGCTACCCTACTCACCGTCGGGAACACAACACAAGGTTATTATAACCGCGGTATTCTGTAGGGCGAAGGTACTTCCCCAGTCGGACTGCTCAGTTAGGACGGGAGATACCGTCGTGTCCTACCTTCTACTTAATATCTCATAATACGTATTTCCAATATAGTATCGTAGCGTAGGTCATTAATTGTCATGGTTGCCATTACTGGAACCATCGGGCTTACCACCGATTTCAAATAGACCAAAATGCTACTCCCAAAAATATTTAGAGTGTAGATCAGATCAAACAGTAACAAGAACGAAAAACCTGGATAACGCATTCATTATTCAACGTGAGAGGCGCTGTGGGAATTAACTAGTATTCACATATCTGAAATTATGAGAACTTACAATTTTAATATATTTCAATCTAATATTTACAGCAATGAAGTGCCCCGCAAACAAGGTCTACAAGCCCTGCGGACCAGACTTCCAGCCAAGCTGCGCATTCCCGCAGCCTCCAGCCACTAGCAACGTCACCACGTGTGTGGAAGGATGCTTCTGCCCCGAGGGTCTGCTGCTAGAGGAGGGGCGCTGCATACCGAAGAACGAGTGCCCGTGTCGACTGAAGAACAGAAACTTCAAGCCTGGGAAGACTATCAAGAGGGATTGTAATACATGGTGAGAATTTGCTTACGTCTTTCTTCCTCCAGGGACCCGATTCTGTTTTAGTTTAACCCAGTTTTGTTTTAGTACATTGTTCGGAAAACCAAAGTTTGAACAGAATATATCTTACTAATAGAATCGAAATCACATGTTTTGAAAACATGATTTAACAGAATCAAGTCCTTCACAGGCTAGCTTGCGAATCTGGCTCTAACTAATGTAAATATCACATATGTGATCAAAGAAATTATAAAATTGTTCGTAACTTGTAAAGCTTGGCTGTTACATTATCTGTGTTTATTAGGTACTGAAGGAACTGAATAATCCTCAATATACCACTGTGGATATTCAATTCCAGAAATTTCCCGAAATATTTTAAAACTTAGACTGACTACTGGCCGGTAACGTGGTAATATGTTATCAACTTCTAAGGGCAACTGTAGTTTATTCGGGTTTTGGTGACAGCTTTTACCATGTCACAGAGAGTGGCAAGAGACGAAACCTATACCCTCTGGCATATCCCCCAGTACGTGTCAAGAAGGCCAGTGGACATGTACTAAGGTGGCCTGCGGGGCCCGCTGCAGTGCAGTGGGTGACCCCCATTACTCAACATTCGATGGACTGCGGTACGACTTCATGGGACACTGCACATACACCATGCTGAAGACTAGCAACCTCACTGTGGAGGTGGAGAATGTGGCCTGTTCTGGGGCTATTACTGAGGTAGGTGGAAATAAACTCTCTATAACATATTCCTGTCAACCGGGCAATTTTACGCAACTTTATAAAGAAATAGCGGGCGGCTGAGATCGCTGAATGACTCAATCCTTCATGAGCCCCGACCCTGGTATTGACGCTTGACGCTTTCTGTCGCCCTAGCAGAAGCAGGCCGTTTCCAATCGGGCTTCTCTATTGGGGAGGGGGGATTTTGATCCCAACAACAGCTTTCTTGTTGAACAAAGCTGGCCGAGGTATTTTTTGTGGAACACCCTTGGTTCAGGCCAGTGTAATGAAACACGACGTGGTTTTATTCTATTCGTTTCTGACATATCTAACTCGTCGTTGCCTCGGATGAAGCTTCACCAGCCTGAGGCTGGCTTCGCACGCAAAAAAGAAATTTATGAATTGTCCACACTTATAAACTTCTGTTTGTCACAGGCAATGAACTTAAGCCCGTACAAAGGCGAAGGCAAGCCGTCATGCACAAGAGCCGTCAGCTTGGAGTACGAAGGAGTCAGAGTGCACATGAAGCAGGGTGGGTTCATCCTAGTGAACGGCAAGGAGGTGTCTACTCTACCGGTCATGGCGGGTGACGTCAGGATTAGGGCTGCTTCGTCCCTCTTTATCATTGGTAAGCATATGATTCATTTTTCGAGCAATAATTGATCATCAGCACCTTAGTGTTGTTATCTATTGCATTCGAGGCATTCATCTCGAAGTCTGGGAGCCGCTTACTTCGACTTCTTTTAATTTAGCTTTTATAGGAGGTACTGCTGTCAGCCCCTCTAGACAAGTGGCAACTCATTGGCCGTCGTTTGGTAGAATATAATGACGAATGTATGGGATTTGACGTTTATGACATGCGTTGAAGACTGTCATATACGTCAAATCCCATACATTCGTCATTCTATTCCACCAAACGCCGGGCAACGAATTGCCACTTATCTAGAAAGGCTGATCTCCATACTTCGAGACGAAAGCCTGGAATGCAAATGTACTACTTAAAGGTGAGGTTGATTTAGTTTCGAAGGTCTTTTGGAAGGAAGTAGTATACCATTTTTTTCTTAATAGTTACTGAACAATGTTAATAACTCTATTTATTTTAGTGCAACTACCCAACAAAGTAGATCTGTGGTGGGATGGTAACACTCGAGTCTTCATTGATGTTCCGGCTGTATTCCAAGGCAAAACTCAGGTAAGCAAAGTTTGTATACGACCAACGAGCCAACAACTTTATTTCTTTGTATTATTCAAATACAATAAAATACATTATTAAAAACAAAAAAAAACCGACTGATGCTGCAAAGAATTTTTTCAGCATTTTTCATGCAAAATTTTCAAATCGATTTAAATAGAAAAAAAAAAATCGGTCTAGGCGGGCTTTGAACCCGCTGTGTTTGAACGCAAAATCGGAAAAATTATTGAAAGATCATTCATTGGTTCCATTTTTTTTTATGTGTGGGAAATTCCCACGGATACCCACCCCACCGGACTCGAACCGACTATACCGCACGCCGTCTCTGGGTCGTAGTGCTAGGCCGAAGGTGAGTTTGTCATGCGACATATACCTCGCACCCCGGCTGACTCAGGGCCAGACCGAGAGGGATGGGGAACCACGTGTACCCCGACTCGCCCCCCGTAATGGGGGGGGGGGGGGCATCGTCCTACGACCTGCCTGCCTGGCCTGCTTCTGCTAGGGTGACGGGCGGCTCCACCCGTCACCCTCAGTCACCCTCAGTCACCCTCAGGCCCGCGCTCATGCATTCATTGGTTCCGATAGTTCGTAAGAATATTGGTAGACACACTCCACCGTCGTGTCAAAGACAGATATAGAAGGAGAAATTTGAATTGGTTAGGGGGAGGTCTGGTAGATTAGTGGTCAAAGCATTGCCGCTGTAATGCAAAGATCACGGGTTCAAACTCCGCGTAGACCGAATTATTTTTTTTCTATTTAAATCGATTTAAAATGAACAGTACAATGCTATGCGGAGATTTTCTTGTTATTCTTAAAAGTCAAAAATCTCTTTGTACCAGGTATTAAGCTTTGGTTTACGTTCCGTTCTAAATATTTTATCACTTACTTGATCGTCTCCAGGGCCTTTGCGGAACTTTCAACTTGAACCAAAAAGACGACTTCCTAACTCCTGAGAATGATGTGGAACAGAATGCTCTGGCCTTCGCCAACAAGTGGAAGACCAGGGAGTTCTGCTCTGACATCGACACTAAGGAACCGGAGCATCCTTGTAAGGCTAACTTGGAGAACAAAGAAGCCGCTGAGAAATACTGTAGCAAGCTGAAGAGTAAGGTGTTTGAGGGTGAGTAGGAATTCGTATGAAATTCCTCTTTTATATTTTCTCCTCCCTATTTTTTTTTTCTATAAGTGGGTATAAATATTAAATAGTCGATTTATTTAGGTTGGTATCATTTTTTGGCATTTTCTAATCAGTTGGAGTTGGTTTTCATCGTACAGTAGAACTCGTTTTTTATGACGCCGCTTACATTGAACAAACCCCGCAGCGAAGTTTGGTTTTCATATAGAATTCTTAATAAATACGTCGCATATAATGACTTCACTTAGCCGGTTACAATGACATGTCGCTTATTATGACTAAATTTAAATTATCCATACTAATACGAAAAATGCAAAAGTTACTCAGTCAGTCTGTATGTGACGCTTTCACGTCTAAATCATTGATATAATTTGGTAGTGAGAGAGAGAAAGAACATAGGCTATGTTTGGTCGCAATAATCGACATCTACGCGGATGGAGCCGCAGGCAAAAACTAGTTTTTGCCTGCTCTACTTGCCCATCCATTCGATTCTCTTTTCGCCTCTCTACTTGACTCTCCCCACTCGCCTATCTACTCGCACCTCTACTCAACTCTGTATTCGATCTCTACTCACCCCTACATTGATCTTTCCACTCGACTCCCTATTCGCCTCTCTACTCAACCCTTTACTGCATTCTATTTGGCTCTCTAGTCGCATATCTACTCGCCCCTGTAGTCGACTGTACTCGACTTTCGATCTTTACACGCCTATCGATCCACTCGTCCCTATAACAATCTCTACTCGCCTCTCCACTCGTTTCTATGCTTGGTTCGCTACTCGACTATGTCCGTTCCGAAGCTGTAATTCACCTTCGTACCAAATTTCATGAGGACATCTTATAAGAAATTCTTACTATTTATGCCATATTCACCCCTTCTTTGTGCCAATGAAAAATTAGAAACTTTAATCCCATAGCCCTATTACCCTTTCCCCCCCCCCCCCTTCTATCCCTTTTTCGCGATAAGGGGTAGCCTATGTCCATTTTCAACCTCTAATCCATCTCTACACCAATTTCATCAAGATTTCTTCAAAACTGTCAAACTTACATACCCTTGCCCTATTCCACCGCTTCAACTCCTTTTTTCGCAATAAAAGGTAGTCTATGTCCATTTTCGAGCTCTGTTCGTTCCCAAGCTTTAATTTATATCTGTACCAAATTTCATCAGGATATCTTCAAAAAAGACAGACTTTCATCCCATAGCTATATCCCCCTCCCCTTCTACCCCTTTTTGCGGTAAAAGGTAGCCTATGTCCGTTTCCAAGCTCTAAACTATCTCTGTGCCAAATTTCATCAGGAAATCTTCAAAAATTACAAACTTTCATCCCAAGGCCCTAGTCCTCCCTTTCTAGCCCCGTTTTCGCGATAAAAGGTTCCGTTCCCAAGCTCTGAACTATCGCTGTAGCAAATTTCATCAAGAAATCTTCAAAAATGACAAACTTTCATACCAAGGCCCTAGTCCTCCCCCCTTCTACCCCCCTTTTCACAATAAAAGGTAGCCTATGTCCGTTCCCAAGCTCTAATCTATCTCTGTACCAAATTTCATTAAAATATGTTCAGAAATGACAAGCTTTCATAAAAACTTTCATCTCCTATTTCCCTCCTTAAACCCCCTTTCTCGTGATAAAAGGTAGCCTATGTCCGTTCTCAAGCTCTAATATACCTCTGAACCAAATTTCATCAAGATCGGTTCAGTGGTTTAGGCGTGAAAGCGTAACATACAGACAGACGGACAAACAGACAGACAGAGTTACTTTCGCATTTATAATATTAGTGTGGATATTAGATCTTTTTTTTAATAAAAAGATAAATCAGCTCATTTCTACTTCTCGAAACTGAAATAAATACCTAATAAAATTAGCCAAGTTTCGAAAATATATTTTTATGACTTCCGGTTAATGTGACGTGCTTATCACTTCAATGTCATTATAAACGGACGCTAAGTACTGTAACTTCAACATTTTTATAATAATTTCTGTAATGAGACCAAAGAATAATTTTCCTAAATAAAATCTGTTTAACATTTAGCTTCGATCTAATCTCAACCCGAAAATACTGTTTTCGATATTTGGGAGATTGAGATTAAATCGAGGTTGGATTTTAAATAGACTTCTTTGATGAGAAACTGGCTCAGTTGGCGTACTTTTTTTAAATAATTTCTATTGAGTACTTTTTGTGGGGCCTAGGTGTCTAATTCTAAGCTTGTCCGTAGCCTGCCACTGGGACGTGGACGTGGAACCGTTCTACGAGGCGTGCGTGTACGACATGTGCGCGTGCGCAGGCGACGTGAAGCCCTGCCTGTGCCCCATCCTGGGCGACTACGCCATGACGTGCGCCAAGGCCGGCGTCATCATCCAGTGGCGCTACAACGTGCAGGAGTGCGGTCAGTCGCTTTACTCTAGCCTTTGTTCGTCATGATATCCTCCAAAATCGGCTTTGAGCCTAAGTACGAAAGGGCCGAACTTCATTATTTCCTTTGAAACTACGACTGCACCAGACCCTGGCTATATCTCTACGCAATTGCAGAGGTTTAAGGATGCTAGTGACCTCGGGACTTCCAATAATGTGGAATACACTTTGCTGCAATCTCCCGTAATAATAAATACTGTTCAAAACTATCCCACAGGTGCGTTATCGACTTCCTATCGGCTGGACCGTGTGCTTGTCTACCAACTTAATGGTATAAAAACATAGGAGTAACAAAATGGTGTTCTTTTTCCACAGAAATCCAGTGCACGGGAGGTCAGGAGTACACAGTGTGCGCGGACAGTTGCCTGCGGAAGTGCTCCGACATGGCTTTGTCCACTAGTGGTACCTGTAAACCCTGCTGTGTGGAAGGCTGTGCCTGCCCTGCTGGACAGGTAAGCGACCTGTGTTACTGTTATTCCCACAGCTTAACAAACATACAAGACCCAGCTTCTGTAGGCAGTTGCGAATTATTATTTCTGGTGATTGCTTCCAAAAAGACGGTACGTGACTTTTCGGCCCAAACCCTGTTGTAAAACGCCGGAGTGACTTTATAGTATCTATGTTCCATATGGCTAAATGCATTTTTTTGTGTTTCTTGCGGGCCTGAAATTTCAGATGTTTCATTGTAGCCTACGTGATTTGGTTCGCCAGGATTATCTTGCTGGATTAAAATCCTTTTATCTTCACAATTTGTGCCTTCAGCACCAACACTTGATTTAGCTACCTGTGTCAAAGTCAAAAACCATTTATTCTGTATAGACCATTTAAACGGCACTTACAAAATGTCAAATTTAAAAAATAAAATTCTAGACTAGTTTAGCAAATGGACCCTCGGTTCGAAACGAGACCCCTACTTGAGAAGGCTCTGGCAAGAAACTCAGTGGACATTTTTTTTAGTCTATTTAGAAACATTTGCTTAGTCTACTTAGTCTAAATATAATAGTTTGCTTGAGTAGCATAGTTGAGCGAACAGCTCATTTCCAAGTTTATCATCTTAATATTCTTGAATTTTATAATAGCTTTTTTGGCATAGTTTAGTCTTCTAACACGAGGGTCCTGAGATATTGCTCGAGGCTCTCGACAACGTCGTGTTTTTCCCTCTTATTATTTTTATGTAAGTTTTAATAATAATAATGTACTATATTTATAGCTTCTAGACGACAATGGTCTATGTGTGCCAACTGCTCTATGCCCCTGCTATCACA
The DNA here is from genome assembly GCA_949126895.1 of Eilema caniola. Taxonomy (NCBI): domain Eukaryota; kingdom Metazoa; phylum Arthropoda; class Insecta; order Lepidoptera; family Erebidae; genus Eilema; species Eilema caniola. The sequence goes on from OX421466.1 coordinate 3,990,113, forward strand.
AGGGTTTGCAGTTCAACGCTGGTTACAAGGAGGTCCGAGCTGGCAGGCGAGAACGAGAACTATGGTAAGTACTGAGTAGTTAATACCAATGGAGGGATATTAGAAGGCATGTATAGGCATGCAGGAGGCATGTGGAGAGACGTCTAAAGGAATGTACTGAACTGTAAAATGGATAAATTGGATGGACTCTTTTTTGCGTAAACCTTATTATACTCCACATAAAGCCGTATATTTATTATTTCATTTTAATTGTACTTCTCTCTCGTACATTGTTGTCTAAGTTTAGTTTATTTGATAACTACACCATATCTTCTGTTTCTGTCACATTACTGTCCATCCCAAGGTTGCCTGGAAGAAATCCCTTTCAGCGATAAGGCCGCCCATTGTACATTAAACTGTATACATGCTATCTACTTGTCCTAATGTAAATTTATTGGTGTACAATAAAGAATTATCTATCTATCTATCTATCAATCTATCAAAGTGAGCTACAATAAAAGAAACTTACTTTTTAGAATATCAACTTACTTTATGACCTATAATAGGCAAAATAATAATAATAGGTATTATTCACATTTTTAGCAACACATTGTGTACTTATATCAAAAATACTAAAATGTTGAGACGCCGGGTATCGACCCCGGTACCTTTTGCAATCTAAGCGAGCGCTCTACCATCGCGCTACCAAATACGCACCCGTGATTTATACGTACCAATTGAAACAATAACATAATGAATAAAAATACGTAGTGGTTTACCTACCCTCATTTTTAAAAATTACTTGGAGGAGCCGAGTATTGACCCCGGTACCTCGCGCATGCTAAGCGAGCGCTCTACTATTATAGCTACACCTCCGTTATAATAATACACTAATCAAAGTACACAAGTAAAAAAAATCCTAAGAAAAAAATATGTATCAAAAATTTACCTTATACTTTCAAAAATTGGAGGCGCCGGGTATCGATCCCGGTACCTCTCGCATGCTAAGCGAGCGCTCTACCATCTGAGCTACGCCCCCATTAATATTAATATTCAAACAAAACTTCACATTCAGAGACATTACGTAGTTAAAAAAATACGTAATATAAAATCTACCCTCGATTCTCAAAAAACTAATTTGGAGGCGCCGGGTATCGATCCCGGTACCTCTCGCATGCTAAGCGAGCGCTCTACCATCTGAGCTACGCCCCCGTTGACAAAGTTTTTGAATCTATAAACTATATAGTAAAATATTGCGTAAAATTCTCATTGAGAACGTGCCTGCAGCCTTTCACTTTAGTAGAGCAGTTGCTCAATCTCATTGACGTAATACATTCTTAATCAACTTGATTTAATTAGTTATTCAATTTATTTATTTATTTTATTTTTATTTTATTTTATTAGGTATAGAAACAGAAAACAGATTACATAAGACACTGATATAACATTAATTGATACACTTTTTGAATCTGATGTCCACTTATATCTATACACAGCATTTTTGTGTTAAATGGTTGCGTTAATAAAAGAATAAAGATACAACTGTAGGCTGTAGGGGGCAAACAAATTAATTATTATGTGACACAAAACTGAAAATGAGACTGAAAATAAAGAACAACAAAAGAAAAAAAAATCTAAATAAGACGCTTTTTGAAAGTATTGAAGCTATCGGCAAAAATATCAACCTGTGTACAAACCTTATTGTATTGATTGCACATTCTATGGAGCGGGTTATTTTGGGACACATTATTTTTACATAGATATGATAAGTGTAAAAAATTATGAATAATATTCAAGGCAGCCCTATTTGCCTCCCGGCACGCGTCCGCAGGCTCCGGTAATCACTTGACACGCTTATTTGCCACCTAAGTGGTATAAAAATACATTCTGATCAATGACAGAGCTTCTAATGAAGGCTTTCCTCTTGGGATTGAGAGGTCAGAGTGCAGTCGGTTTCGGAGAAGTCGACGCGATGTATCAATCAAATGATGATCAATGATAGATGTGACATAATGACAATACTACTAGCAGTACCACTGGGTATTACTACACAGGACTAATCTGCTGGGTAAAGCTGTGATAACGCGTACCTTACATATACTCAATAAAGTAGCGTTTGTTACAGACCTTTTTATTTGTTCTCTGAGTGAGTTCACAAAAATGGCACGTCATATAATATGTTATTATAATAAGGATTAAGGTTAAGGACCACACTATTGCATTAGGTTAGCCTGTAAGGATAGTGATGTTGAGAAATGAATAAATAAATAAATAAATTTAATATATGTAATTAAATTCAATAAAGTTGTTAATAACGTATTTTTTATGACATCATGTGGCAGAATATGTGTGAACTTAATTATATAGTAACACCTTTCTATCTACTATAATTATTCTTGCAAATAAATTAAATTTGAATTTGAAAACCAATAGGCAATCCTAGGCACTTTGAACGAAATTGAGAAATCGCTATGATGATAAATGTGAAAAATCACAGCAGATTGATTGAATCAATGTATTGATGGGATTGATAAGGGTTGATACCTATATCCTCACTCCTCAAATCCTAAAGTTCTATATAAATATTAATGTGAAAATATTTAAAATAGATATTCGGTGAGAGCGGTTGTGAAACTTAATAATCTGCCCTTAGACATACTTACCTCACTTATATTACTTTTTTTTAAGAAATAGTATATAAGCGACCTATATCACTAATATTCCCTCTAACCCCTCCAACTAAGCTAAATTGCTTGTGCTAGCAGTGGGTTCACGTTAGTAGTGTTATGACCAGGATTCATACCCAGGATCTCTCGATCATAAGGCCTCCTAAACCACTATAAGCTACAGCTGCAACAATTTTTTTAAACAAGTATTTTTTAAAGAATATTAACAACTGCATACATATAATCTCGCCTTTATCCCCGGAGGGTTAGGCAGAGGTGAATTAACATAACACCCACATTGGGGTTTAGGGGTTTAGTTTATTGGGGTGAGCCTATTGCCGTATTCCGGGCACTATTGTTAACTCGAGCCATGCATCTGAGGCTGAGTCTGGTCTGTAAATATCTGTCTGATGTTGAAGTTAATCAGCCCTATCCCTTAGTCGCCTTGTACGACACCACATGGGAAGAGAAGAGGTGGCCCAAATTCTACTCTGCCGGGAACCACGCGGCTTAACAACTGGTATTACTGTTATTCCCGATAACGACTCCAGCTAAACTAAATTTCTTACACTGGAAATTTTAAGTCGCTAATATAATAGCTAGATTAGTCAGGATTCAAACACCCGGGACCTTTTGATCGTAAGGTCAACTCCTTAACCACTAAGCTAATGACGAATTATATTATTTAGACTACACGATATACTGAATATGTTTTATTGTATCTAGCACATGCGTGGGAGCTCGCTGGGACTGCAAGCCGGCGACTCCTGATGAGATCCAGAACTACCCTCCAGCCGAAGACCTGAGGAGCAACTGCACCGCCTCTAACAACATGGAGTTTACTACCTGCCAGATTGCGGAACCGCTCACCTGCAAGGTACAGACAGAACCTTGAGATTAATAATGAAAAATAAATATTCCACAACAGTTCACATAATGCCATCTAAACCCATGGTAAGCATAATTCAATTAGCTTGTGTTGTGGAATCTAGAATGCGGATAAACAACTTCGATACTTTTTTTTTGTAAATACACACATATTATACATACATACCCAGATCAGTGCAAATATACTGCAAATAGTCATGCATACAAATATTTGCACCAAGCGGGGATCGAACCCGCGCCTCCTGCGTAGCAGCCGCGTTCACTACCGCCACGCCATCGCCACAGAGACTGTGATGAATAGATCCATATTTCAAGTCTGTAACTCACTGAAGGCGTAGGCAGCGGTATTTTTGTAGGAGTAGGCAGATAATACACACCAAAAGTAGTCTACTATGTATGGAACTTTACCAAGATATAGGTACGGGATATTGACATACGACGCTCTGGCGAAAGTTATTTTCTCGGAGTCGTGGGGTCATATGGCAGTTGCTTCCACAACAGCAAAGAAAAGCTAAATCAAGAGAAAAGTACCTACTAGAGCCTGGGCTTCAAAGTGCAAGCTAACCAATGGCAAAGTCTAACGATAATCAAAAGTATAAAACGCTAACCGTCTGTGGGTCGTAGGTTGCTGGAGGAGAGATGAGCATAGACATATCTGTCGCATCCCTACCAACTCAGGGCCATCTCTTTTGAGCTGTCTCTCTTTGGGGTGTGGGTCCTATGGAGTCTCCATCTAGTCCCCGGGTATGGAGAGACGTGTATTGTACCGCCGCGCCGCCTCGTCCTGCTTCTACTAGGAACATCCTATATATATACACAAACCTAAATGTCCTATTCACCTACAGAACATGCACCTCCCACCCACTGCGACTACTGCGGAGTGTCGTCCTGGCTGCCAGTGCACCAAGGGCTACGTGCTCGACATGGCGTCCAAGAAGTGCGTCACTCCCTCCCAGTGTCCCTGCCACCACGGGGGCAGGAGCTACCCGGACGGACATACTATGCAAGAGGAGTGCAACAAGTGGTGAGTGGTATTGCCATCCTATTCACTCCTAGAGCATGCACCTCTCACCTACTGCCACCATCGCCGAACGTCGGCCTGGCTGCCAGTGCACCAAGGGCTATGTGCTCGACATGGCGTTGAAGAAGTGGGTCACTCTCTCCCAGTGTCTCTGCCACCACTATCCATAGCAGCCGAGACATTATTTACTGCCTTAGTATTAAAAGAAATATATTTAAAACATGCTTTTAATCATTAAGTTCTTCAAGTGTACCTAATGTAAAAGAATTTGGAACATGGAAACAAAAACTTATAGTCGTGAAAAAGTATAAAGAATAGACGCCAGGTAGAGAATAAAAATGTACACAAATCTGACCTAAATTCCAAAACAGTATTTGGAGGCGCCGGGTATCGATCCCGGTACCTCTCGCATGCTAAGCGAGCGCTCTACCATCTGAGCTACGCCCCCGTTGTTTACTATCATCAACTACAACTATACGTACTTAAACATTACGTAGTTACAAAAAATACGTCATACAATACAAAAAACTACCCTCGGTTTCCAAAAAAATAATTGGAGGCGCCGGGTATCGATCCCGGTACCTCTCGCATGCTAAGCGAGCGCTCTACCATCTGAGCTACGCCCCCGTTGTATATTCAACTCAAATACTCCAGTATATTGTAAACAGTGCGTAACTTTGTATGCGCAATGCGTACGTGCCTTTCACTTTTTGGTTACGAATGCTAAATGTATATTGCAAGTATCGCTTACTCAGCAATGACATCGGTTGCGACACGCTGATATATAAACGTTATGTGTATTACGCTGGGAATAACTAGGTACTAATCTCAATACAAAAAAAAATATTATCTTTTATTTATTGTTTTAGATAAAAGGATTATTTTTAAAGTTATAAACTAAAACTAACTCGTATAAACTAAATATTCTTTTCGATTTATTATAGATTCAACCTCTAATTTATTGGGAAATGGGGATGTTAATGGGGATGGGATGTAAATGGTATACGTTAAACCAATGAATACAAATAGATACGTATTCTTATCAAATTATATTCGTAATATTATATAAAACGTATTGCAATATTATCTACCATAAAATTTACGGCTTAGGTGTGTGATTAAATTGATAGAGAAAAATAAATTATTTTATAAAATGTTCAAAGATAGGTCAAACGACAGTTGCACCCATAAAAGCCAAACTGAACAATATATCAAGGTTTTCAACGTTGACGTTAAGGTCGCACGGGATACCAAGGATTACCTTACTTGCCAGGGAACCAGGTAGGTACGCTCTGTATCGGGTTCCCTGGCAACACAGGCAGACATGAAGAAATAAAACACATAATGTACTTACATATATTGCATCCGATGGAAATGGAATAAATATTATGTACACTTTGCCTCTCGTATTGCAATTCCTCTGTGCACTCAGGTTTGCTGGAAGAGAACTCAACTTTGAGTTAAACTCGCCTTGGTACATAACATCTGACTATTTCGTGTAAATATAATTTATGTGAACAATAAAGAATAAATAAATAAATATATTCACGTCTGTAAGCCCCTGGAAGGGTAGGTAGAGATGTCTTATAACACCGAAATTTCGCCATCTATGATTTTCGGTCCCACGTCAGTCAAGCGATCTGATAGAGTATAACCTTATCTCTGAGTCGCCTTCCACGACATCCATAGGAAAAGATGGGGTCGCCCTATTCTTCACCAACACGGCTCTAAAGTGAAGAAATACCGCGGTTTTAATCGGCACATGCCTGTCATGCCCACCTCATCGTTAGATCCGAAAGGGAAACCTGAAGTGGTTAAAAGAAAGAAAGAAATATTTCTTTTATTAAATACAGATATGCAGGGAACATTAGCTATTAACAAACCACAAAACTAAACTAAACAAATAACAAAACGTTCTAAATTCTAAATAGACGAGTCTCGCACAACCGTGCAGAATAATGTCCAATATGTCTATAATGTCATGGAAGTGCTCTTGGCTAGGTATGCTCACTATTCGGTCAACGACTAATGGGTGAAGCTACCTAGGCGCGGTTGCTATCGGGATGGGTGACAGCTGACATTGCATCTCAACGCTTTAGTGCTTCAGAGTATGTTAAATTCGGCTGTCAACAGTCGTTAGGTCGACGAAGGCATATACGGGTGACCTGAATAACTCTGCCCGAAGTTGGCCACTAACCACAACTCAGACAGAAAGGGCTGACGGTAGTCCCTCCCAATATAGCTGAAAAAAAAGCAGCTAAGTGCGACTCGAACTCGCCCATGAAGGGTTCCGTAACAGCAAGTAACATAATATATAAGGTCTTATAGTTCGTTCTAACATCGATCGATGTTTAAAAAAACTACTCACTAGATTTCGGTCAAACCAATTTTCGTTGGAAGTTTACATGGTAATGTAAATCATATATTTCTTTTATGATTTATCATTCTCTTATTTTAGAAATTACCCCCTGTTACTGTAACTTCAGAAGTGCCTCTCGCGCAAACTATTCTGATTAAAAAAAATGTTATTAGAAACCTCAATATCATTTTGAAGACCTATCCATAGATGCCTCAGACGTTTCAGTACTAATTATGGGTAACCCTAAGAATTTATGTTTTTTTTTCTATTTTTGTGTCAGAATCTTAATGCGGTTCACAGAATACATCTACTTAACAAGTTTCAATAGCATATTTCTTATAGTTTCGGAAAAAAGTGGCTGTCACATACGGATGCACAGACAGACATAATGAATCCATGAGGGTTCCTATTTTTGCCATTTGGCTAAGGAACCTTAAAACCCATGCCGCATCATACTTAAGCGGACTCCGAGGTCTTGTTTTTTCGTGTGTTTAGTGGCCAACCTCTGACAGAGTTGTTCAGGTCGCCCATATAGGCCTACGTCTTGACGAGGCAGATGCGACCGGGCCTAACGATAGAAAGATAATGAGTCTATCATGACACTGTTGTATTTTGTGCTCAGCGAATGCAACAGCGGCACCTGGACGTGTTCGAAGCACAAGTGCGCCGGCCTGTGCGCCGCGTGGGGGGACTCGCACCTCGTGACCTTCGACGGGACCGACTACGACTTCGAGGGCGTCTGCACCTACCTGCTGGCCAAGGGCGTCATGGACAGCAGTGATGGATTCGATGTGGAGATACAGGTGAGGAATGTTTACAGGAGACTTGACACGTAAACAAAAGAACAGGCGTTATAAAATACTAATAATAATTTATTTATTTATCAAAAAGGGCTGTACATTGTGTTAATACTAGTTTTACAAATAAAGTCAAATATTACCAATTTTAGTAGAATAATATCTAAATTAAGAATTAGTTTGCCAAAAAAACACTATATATGGTAAACAAATAGAATTCAAAATAGATTACCTAATTACTTTTACAATTTGTGACTTACCTGATCTAGATTTTTGTTGACAGAACAGTAGTAGATATATCTGAGTTAAATCTGGTCAGTCAGGATCTATACTCTAGCTCTATCAATGTGATCTGCCTCTCTAGACAAGTGGCAATTCGTTCACCGGCGTTTGGTAGACCTACCTGAACTAGATTTTTGTTGACAGAACAGTAGTAGATATATCTGAGTTAAATCTGGTCAGTCAGGATCTATACTCTAGCTCTATCAATGTGATCTGCCTCTCTAGACAAGTGGCCATTCTTTCACCGGCGTTTGGTAGACCTACCTGAACTAGATTTTTGTTGACAAAACAGTAGTAGATATATCTGAGTTAAATCTTGTCAGTCAGGATCTATGCTCAGGGCCGTCTTAACCGGGGGTTCAAGGGTGCGGCCGCGCCCGGGCGCGTAGCCCGAGGGGGCGCAGGCCGAGCTCTAAACATTAACGCCATGCCCCCGTTTCGTACACTTACGTCAATTAAACCCCTACACGCATAAAAATATAGGCATCAACCAATATTAAAATTTACCATTGTACCTATTATTGTCACTTTTGCCTTTCGGCACGTGTCATACCGCTCACGATATGCAAGGTAAAATAGCTCTTATTTTGATACACATAACAATTAAATTAATTAAACACGCACGCGGCAATATCTCCATTCCATACAGGCCCTTTGACCTAGGCGCCTGGCGCACGCACTGGCGCACGCACTTTAAGCGAAATGGCCTCTATAATTAGGGATTAGGGTGTCCATTGTAATGTAAGTTCGCGATTCGGCTCTGAGTGTCGGTTACTGATTGATGTCATTAGACGACCTATGACAATTGAATCTTATTGCATGAAAATTAAAGTTTGATTTTGTTTAATGCTGTGAAACGTTAGAGAAATATTAAATCCCGTTCTTTTCCTTAATGTTTGAATTTTTTTTTTTCATTATATTAGATTACAGATCTTAGAGAAAAATAAATGAAACATCAAAAATTTATTGCGTTTTTTTTGTTGACCGGGGGGGAGGGGCGCAGTCTGAGCTTTGCACCCTGGCGCTATATAGCCTTAAGACGGCCCTGTCTATGCTCTAACTCTATCAGTGTGATCTGCCTCTCTAGACAAGTGGCAATTTGTCACCGGCGTTTGGTAGACCTTCTTGATCTAGATTTTTGTTGACAGAACAGTAGTAGATAAATCTGAGTTAAATCTGGTCAGTCAGGATCTATACTCTAGCTCTATCAATGTGACCTGCCTCTCTAGACAAGTGGCAATTCGTTCACCGGCGTTTGGTAGACCTACCTGATCTAGATTTTTGTTGACTGAACAGTAGTAGATATATCTGAGTTAAATCTGGTCAGTCAGGATCTATACTCTAGCTCTATCAATGTGATCTGCCTCTCTAGACAAGTGGCCATTCTTTCACCGGCGTTTGGTAGACCTACCTGAACTAGATTTTTGTTGACAAAACAGTAGTAGATATATCTGAGTTAAATCTTGTCAGTCAGGATCTATGCTCAGGGCCGTCTTAACCGGGGGTTCAAGGGTGCGGCCGCGCCCGGGCGCGTAGCCCGAGGGGGCGCAGGCCGAGCTCTAAACATTAACGCCATGCCCCCGTTTCGTACACTTACGTCAATTAAACCCCTACACGCATAAAAATATAGGCATCAACCAATATTAAAATTTACCATTGTACCTATTATTGTCACTTTTGCCTTTCGGCACGTGTCATACCGCTCACGATATGCAAGGTAAAATAGCTCTTATTTTGATACACATAACAATTAAATTAATTAAACACGCACGCGGCAATATCTCCATTCCATACAGGCCCTTTGACCTAGGCGCCTGGCGCACGCACTGGCGCACGCACTTTAAGCGAAATGGCCTCTATAATTAGGGATTAGGGTGTCCATTGTAATGTAAGTTCGCGATTCGGCTCTGAGTGTCGGTTACTGATTGATGTCATTAGACGACCTATGACAATTGAATCTTATTGCATGAAAATTAAAGTTTGATTTTGTTTAATGCTGTGAAACGTTAGAGAAATATTAAATCCCGTTCTTTTCCTTAATGTTTGAATTTTTTTTTTCATTATATTAGATTACAGATCTTAGAGAAAAATAAATGAAACATCAAAAATTTATTGCGTTTTTTTTGTTGACCGGGGGGGAGGGGCGCAGTCTGAGCTTTGCACCCTGGCGCTATATAGTCTTAAGACGGCCCTGTCTATGCTCTAACTCTATCAGTGTGATCTGCCTCTCTAGACAAGTGGCAATTTGTCACCGGCGTTTGGTAGACCTTCTTGATCTAGATTTTTGTTGACAGAACAGTAGTAGATAAATCTGAGTTAAATCTGGTCAGTCAGGATCTATACTCTAGCTCTATCAATGTGACCTGCCTCTCTAGACAAGTGGCAATTCGTTCACCGGCGTTTGGTAGACCTACCTGATCTAGATTTTTGTTGACAGAACAGTAGTAGATATATCTGAGTTAAATCTGGTCAGTCAGATCTGTACTATAGCTCTATCAAAGTGATCTGCCTCTCTAGACAAGTGGCAATTCGTTCACCGGCGTTTGGTAGAACAGAATAACGAATGTTTGGGATTTGACGTTTATGACAGTCGTTAACGCATGTCAAAAACGTCAAATTTGTCATATTCTACCAAACGCCGGCCAACGAATTGCCACTTGTCTAGAGAGGCTGATCGAGAAGTCCCGTGTTCGAACTCTGACTATTATATTACGTGAAATGTCAAAGTACATCCGCATCGCAGTTAGGATTGAAAAGACAGATCCTAGACCCTGGACTCAGAGGTGAAGGCATCGGATGCGACCAGGATTAATACAAGGGTAATGATGATGATTGGATAGTGTATTCGCCCTAGAAAGGGACTAGCCTGTAATCAAATCCCGTCTTGTCCGTTTAATTATTACCGAAGATGGTTCTTTTACTAGCTCTGTTCAGGTTTGCTTGAATGCCTATATTGTAAAAAAATGTCTTATCTCAGGAAGCGTTTGGTTGATCCATATTGCGATTTTTAAGTTCGAATATTTTTCTAATTCCACAGAACGTGCCGTGTGGAACCACAGGGGCTACTTGCTCTAAGTCAGTGACGCTAAAGATCGGTCGCGGCGGCAACGAGGAGATAGTGTCTCTCACCAAGGACGCTCCTATACCAGACATTAGCAAACTGAAGAGGTTGGTAATTTAAACACACAATTATCTTGCCTTTTTGCACACATATACAAGTTTCACCTGTATTGCTTACTGTATACTAGCTATGCCCGCGGATTCATACGCGTGAGATAAGATCTGAATGATCTGAATACCCGCAAAATCTTAAACCATTTTTGCGTGGCATTTTCAAATTAGATTACATTGCAGGCCTGGGGGTGACAGGTGGAACCGCTTGTCACCCTAGCCAAGTCAAGGCCATCTCGAAACTGTTGGAGTGCGAGGAAAATACCTTATAGCTCACCTCGGTATCTGAAGACCTGAGAAAGCATGCGAATTTAATCGGTTCGGGTCCGAAATAAACGCCTTCGCTGGGTATTGAAGAGTATGTGAGGGTATTTTTGTAATAAAGAAAGTACCTACAAAGTTAAACTGTGGCATTTCTCTCTACTATCTCACCATGTTAATCAATTTCCCCAGGATCAAGATGCGCATAGCTGGTGCTTACGTGTTCCTGGACGTGCCGTCTCTGGGCATGAGCCTCCAGTGGGACCGTGGCATGAGGGTCTACGTCAAAGTAGAATCCATCTGGCAAGGGAGGGTGAGCTTTCTAAATGTTATTCTTTATTAACAACTGTAGTTAGTAGGTTAGCAGTGGCGAAAAGTGAAGGTTTTCAAAAGGGAAACTAGTGGAGAATCGAGATCATAGTATAAATTTAAACATCTCTACTACAACTTTGCTTTGAGAGTAAGCTACCTGGAATTGGTTTATAGGCGAAGCTTAGTGGTTAAGTACTCGAACTTATGATCGAGAGGCCCAGGGATCGAAACTTGGCTATTAGACTACCGATATAACATAAACTCACTCTGAAGGTACAAGCTTAGAGCCGACTGCACACAGCAGCAGCAAGTATCAACATCTGAAGCTGCTGTCTGCTACACTGTACACACTGTTCTAACAGGATTGACAGCACGAGTGTGACTCCTCTGGTGTTGCACACGTGTAGTGTATAAGCTATGTCAGCATAATCCATTGTACACTTTAGATATATACTAATGATTATTCAATAAATATTCAGTTATTACTCAACAGTCAGAGCGTTTCATTCGATCTAGTATCCCAACCTTACATGGCGACCCTGCCAAGTTTGGTGTGTGGCGTCGGGTTACAGTCAGTGGCGTAATAGCTCAAATACGATACATAGTGTGTGTCCCTAGAACATTTGACAAAATAGCAATGTGTAACTCGAATTCGCAAAACCCGAAGAAGTTGTAATAAATCAAAATGGCATAGGTTCTTCGATTGGAGCTAGCACGGAGCAGCTGCAGTTCCATTTGTCTACAATTAGCACTGTTATGGTTATACTTCTTGGGCTGTGCCTGTTGGTCGTAGCTTACTACATGTGGAGATGTTACAAAAGATGTCACCACGGATGGATAAATGACCAAATGATACGTGAAAATTTTCGGAGGTCATTTTCTAGACGCAGAGATACCGCAGCTTTATATGATGTGAGATATTCTACGTGCAAAGCTGGACAGCAGAGTTCTTCGGCGTCGTGTGACAAACATTAAACAAAACCAGTGTTCGGGTCTAAATAAAAAACAAAATTAAGTGAAAGTGCCGCGCAAGGTAAAACGGAGGTAATTTTATAGTTACTAAGTTATTATGTAAAATTTATGCATTCAGCATTACTTTTTTTTTAATAATGTTTTAATATTATGGCCCAGGAGCTTCAGAGTATATGTGAGACATTAAAATTTATAAAAGAAAATCTTGTTAAACTCAGTTATGAGAGAAGAACGCCAGAGCGTTTAAAAGAAAAATTAGAGAAAGCTACTATTGTGTTTAACAGTTATACGGCCTTGAGTCCTAATATTACAAAACAAATATTTGAGAAAGAAATTAGCGGTGAAATTTTGTTATTAATTCAATCTTCCAGTGACAAAATTAAGGAACTTTATTCCGAGATTAAGGAATTTTGTAATAAGGTGCATGTGCGTACGTCTGAGACGCGTACTATTGAGTTATTTGGTTCAACATCGAATGACAAAATTGAATCCAAAATGGAATTCAACTTAAAAACCGCCCTGAGTTTATTACCGGTTATGAATAATGAGGAATCAATGACCAGACAATTGATTGATGGAATCGATTACTATAGCTCTACTTTGAAGGATGAACAATCTAGAGCAAGTCTAGTTAACTTTGTTTTGAAGAGTCGCCTATCTCAAACTGCTAAGCTAAAACTTAAATCTAACTATACATCCGTAGATACATTAATATACGATATGCGTATGATGCTATTACCTAAAAAGAGTTCTGTCGCTTTACAAAATAAACTACAGACCCTGCGACAGGATCAGCTGTCAATTAACGATTATGGTAAGGAGTTAACTGAGATATTTATGAACTTGTCTGATGCGCAAGCTGACGGAAAAACGGAAAATTTGGCAATTTTACAGCCATTAAATGAAAAACAAGCAATAAAACGTTTTGCCGACGGTTTACGCAATAGGCGTCTTAGTACCATAATAGCCGCTCAAAAATTTGATAGCCTTCAAGACGCTGTTCAGGCAGCAGTAGACGAAGAGACGATGGTCGTGCCGTCTCAATCAGGAAATGTTTTGACATTCCATAAAAGGGGAAATAAACCCTTTCTAGGTTCACAAAACCGAGGTCATTATAATAATTACAGGGGTGCCCCCACTCGTCAATTTAAGGATGCATCTCCCTATAATAATTACAGCAGGTCAAACTATCACCGTGACCGTGGTACTACGTTCTATCGAGGAGGCCGTGGTCGTGCCTTCCAGAACCAAGGACAGTCAACACAGTACCAAGGTAGGTCTTCTTATTTTAATAATAGGTACAATAACTACCGCGGTCGAGGTCACCAGAAGTCGCGACAAAATGCAAACATTAATGTTGTAAATGATGAGTCTACTAATTCCAATGCAGCTAGAGAGCAATCTCAGTTTTTTCGTGAATAAAGGATTTATATGTGCAAGTAACAGTACTTATTGTATTGATTTATATATAGAAAAATATAACTATACATTTTTAATAGACACGGGCGCTTCCATTTGTGCAATAAAATATAAACATGTTATTGAATTGAACATTCCTATCCATAAAGAGAGCATTACGATAAGCGGAATTGGCGGCGCAATAGAAGCAATCGGATATGTTTATTTAACACTGAGTGATTGTTTGGACTTAGTAGGACAGTCATTTAAGCAGAAGTTTTATGTTTTTAATTCTTTACCATGTAAGGCGTATGCTATAATAGGACAAAATTTTCTTACCAAATTTAATGCTGTATTAGATTTCAGTTCTTTGTCTTTAAGACTTACTAAAAATAACTTTAATATTATTTTGCCTCTAAAATCTAAGTTTGAAGAGGAAACGAATTCTCATTGTTTTACATTACCGCCTAGATCTGAATCAATTCATTATATACAAACTAACTATACAGAAGAATGTCTTGTTTGTTCGTCCGAATTACATGAAGGAATATTTCTAGCTAGCGTATTAGTAAAACCTTTAAATGGCGTGATACCTATTTTAATATTAAATAAATACCAGTGAGAATGAAGTTCGCCTTAATAACATTCAACCTAATATACAAAAAATAAGCGATTATAACTTGTGTACTTTGAGCAATGTGAAAATGCAAGTGCGAATCGTGTCAAACGGTTATTTGGTCTACTAAAGTCATTTGAACAACGAGGAACAAATCGCTATCGAAAATATTTGTGCTAAATTTTCAGATATATTTTTATTGCCAGGAGATCAACTGACTACGACAAATATTTATGAACATAATATTAGTTTAAAACCGAATGCTCAGCCAGTTTTTAGTAAACCGTATAGGATCCCGTATTCACAAAAACGCGAAGTAAACGAGCAGATTAGTAACATGTTACGAGAGGGCATAATTGAACCATGTCGATCCGAATGGTCTAGCCCGTTATTGTTAGTTCCGAAAAAACTAGATAGTTCAGGTAAAAAAAAAATGGAGGTTAGTGATCGATTACAGAAAATTAAACAATTTTATACAGGATGATAAATTTCCTCTCCCAAACATTACTGAAATTTTGGACTCACTTTCAGGTTCTATTTACTTTTCTACTCTTGACCTTTCTAGTGGATATTATCAGTGCAACCTTGACATTAACAGTCGCAAGTACACTGCATTTTGTTCAGGACAATTTAAAATTCCAGATAATGAGGTAAATGAAAAAAGTATTGCTTCCGTTTCGAGTCAATACCAAATGACGAGACTTCCAATGGGGCTGAAAACTAGCCCAAATGCTTTTTCAAAAATGATGACTGTTGCAATGTCAGGCTTAACATATGAAAAATGCCTCGTATATTTAGATGACCTTGTGGCTTTCGGCAATTCGCTAATAAACCATAATAAAAATCTTCTAGATGTTTTTACTAGATTACGTCAGATAAATTTGAAGCTAAACCCATATAAATGTAGTTTCTTAAAAAAGGATATTTTATATTTAGGACATATTATCTCAGGTGAAGGTGTACTTCCGGACCCTGTAAAAATTCAGGCGTTAATTAACTGGCCTGTACCAACAAACGTAGAAGAATTAATTAAATTCGTAGCATTTGCGAACTACTACAGAAAATTTATTAAAAATTTTGCGAACATAGCCTATCCTTTAACCCAGCTAACAAAGAAAAATAAACAGTTTATTTGGGACAATAATTGTCAAATTGCACTTTCTACGTTAAAAACTATTATTTCCTCTCCCCCAGTACTTCAATATCCAGATTTTTCAATAAATAATAAGTTTATACTGCAAACTGATGCCTCCAAACACTCATTAGGAGCTGTTTTGTATAACTATAATAGAAAACCAATAGCGTTTGCAAGTAGAAATCTAAATAAAGCGGAACATAACTATCCCACTGTGGAAAAGGAACTGTTGGCGATAGTGTGGGCCGTTAAACATTTTCGTCCTTATTTGTATGGTCGAACTTTTATAATTCAAACCGATCATAAACCTCTGATATATTTATTTGGGATGCGAGATCCATCTAGTCGTCTCATGAAATTTAGACTTTTACTCGAAGAATACGATTTTACGGTAGAATATGTGAAAGGTTCAGAAAATATTCCAGCTGATGCGATGTCACGATTGCCTGTCACATCAGCAGATTTAAAAACAATGCACGAAAGCATTATCACTGTAATGACTAGGTCTAAATGTAAAGAATTGCGTGATAATCAGATATCTCCGAGTGCTATGATTCCTACTAACGATTGGCCTGCGCAACCAAGAGTTGTAGAAATTCATAGTAAACCGAGGAAATCTGTTGAACTTAAATTTTTGGACAACTTTAAACTAAATAACCTACGTAGGGCTAACGCATTCGAATTAGAAAATAATGTGTTTAGTTATTCGTCATCAAGAATGACATTGTTTATAAAGAATCCAGTATCCCAATCGCAACTGACGCCAGCCGCTTTTGTGAGGGAACTGAGAAATTTCTGTGAGAAAATAGATGTGCACGAGTTAGTTTTTATACGATGTAAGATGTATGATGATTTTATACAAAAAATGATTAGCGAAATAAAATCATATGATAACTGGTCCGGACCACGATTATGTATTTTGAATAACGTGAAAATAATTCAAAATAAAGAAGACCAAAAAGTAATATTAAATGATTTTCATCTTCTACCAACTAGTGGCCACGCTGGTATAAGACGAATGTATAATAATATCAAGAAATATTATTTTTGGCCAGGTCTTGAAAATGACGTATCAGCATTTATTAAGAAATGTGGACATTGCCAGAAGCAGAAGCATAGTTCTCATTATGTGCAAGAGCCTATGGTTATCACCACCACTGCCAATTCGGCAATGGAAAAGATTTTTCTTGACGTAGTAGGTCCTTTGGATAAGGATAATTATAATAACTCCTATATTTTAAGCATTCAATGCGAGTTAAGCAAATACGTAGAAGCGTATCCTATGATGACTAAAAGTTCTGAGGAGATTGCCAAGAACTTTGTTAACAATTTTATACTGAGATTTGGGATACCAGCTAGGGTTGCAACTGATAGGGGTACAGAATTTTTATCATCAATTTTTAAAGATACTTGTACACTACTGAATATAACTACTTTAAACTCTACCGCATATCATCATGAAACAATAGGATCCTTGGAGAATACCCATAAAAATTTAGGTAATTTCTTACGAATTCAAACTAATAATCATTCAAATTCATGGAGTTCATGGCTACCATTTTGGTGTTTTGCTTACAATACGTCAGTTCATACTTCTACCAAATTTACACCTTTCGAACTATTATTTGGAAAAAAATGTAACATTCCCTCCAATCTGACTCAAAATACAATAGATCCTCTTTACAACTATGACAGTTACCCCCTTGAGTTAAAGTTTAGGTTACAAACATCGCAAAAAGAAGCGTTTGAAAACCTGTTACAAAGTAAATTACAGCGAAAACAGAAACATGACCTTAACTGCAATCCCATTACGTATAAAGAAAATGACTTAATTTTAGTGAAAAATCAAACAGGTAATAAACTTCAGAATATCTATAACGGGCCATATTTAGTAATCAAAGATGTTGCACCAAATGTTGAAATATTAAAAGATAATGGTAAAACTGATTTAGTTCATAAGAATAGAACTAAGTTATACAACTCATAACTATGTTTATTATTATTGATGTATTAACTAAAATTGTATGCTGCTATATTGTCAGCGTAATATCTTTTAAAGTCTTTTGACGCATTTGTTTACTTTCGTGTGTTATACTTTTAATTGTGTGTTATTTTGAAATCTATTTACATTTGTTTTACTTATATTTTGTGTGTTATTTTAAACGATACATTGTATCCATAATATACTATCATTATAATGTACATCTATTTAGGTACAAAGATGTACCAAATGTCATTTTAAATGGTTAGTATCATAATAAAATAATATTGTATTAATTATTTTATTTTTCCTTTCGGGAAAGGTGTAGTGTATAAGCTATGTCAGCATAATCCATTGTACACTTTAGATATATACTAATGATTATTCAATAAATATTCAGTTATTACTCAACAGTCAGAGCGTTTCATTCGATCTAGTATCCCAACCTTACACACGTCTATAGGCCAAGGTAATCACTTCCCATCAGGTGGAATGTGTGCTTGTCTCCCACCTAATTGGTATTAAAAAAGTAGTTTAAAGGCCAATTGAACTCGGATCTGAGGCGGACCCTTAGCTCCGTTTGCCTTGGCCTCGGATACAATCAGATAATTATGTGGGTGTGTGTAGTTTATAATTTGCTTTTTTTTGTATAGGTGAAAGGTCTATGCGGCAACTACAACGGCGACATGCGCGACGACTTCCAGACCCCCTCAGGGGGCGGCATGGCGGAGTCCTCCGTGCTGATATTCGCTGACTCGTGGAAACTCAAGCCGACGTGCCCCAAACCGCAGCGGATCATAGTATGTGGTTTTATATCTTATTTTATTTCAAGTTGAAGATAAAATTAAAAAAAGCCATGTGTACTTATGATTGCATTCGTTTTAAATATGTTTGTGTGTGAGTTGACAAATCACCGAGCTTTTTCTCAAGTCAGTCGGCTTCCTGGTCTAACTGTGATTAAATCCCCACGGATACCCCCCCGCCCCCTCCTCCGGAACCGGAGGGGGAGGTTATATCGGACTCGAACCGAGTAAACCGCATGTCGTCTGTGGGTCGTTGTGCTAGGCCGAAGGTGAGGTTCTCGACGACATATTCCTCCCACCCCTGCTGACCCAGGGCCATCTCGGGAGGGGGGACCACGTGGTCTCCGACTCGAGGCTACTTCTGCTAGGATGACGGGGCCCGTGCACTCATAATGATGAATGAATGACAACCGCAACCAACGATTTAACGCGCTCTTCGAGGACTCAAATACCTAGACCAATTTAAACAAACACATTCATATTTAGAAATATATACGCCGAGCGAAAATGAACCCGTGCCCCCTGCGTAGCAGTCGTGCTCATTACCGCTACACCACAGATCACTTCCTAGTCAATATTACTATCATCCTTTCCTCGTAACCCAGGACCACTGCAAACAACGTCCGGAACGCAAGGACTGGGCGGCGTCCACCTGCTCCGCTATGAAGCGCTACCCGTTCACGCTGTGCCACGGGGAGGTGCCCCCGTCGGGGTACATCGAGCGCTGTACGCGCGACGCGTGCGCGTGCGACGCGGGCGGCGACTGCGACTGCGCGTGCGCCGCGCTGGCCGCGTACGCACACGCATGCGCGCACAGGGGAGTTAGCTTCAAGTGGAGGACGCAGGAGACTTGCCGTGAGTGCGCATTGTTCTTCTTGAATCATTTTCTTTGGCAGGTAGGTGGGTCCTAGTGATATTCAACGTGGCCACGTAGGCCGATATGACCGCCATTTTGCTAAAGCGAAACCATACCACAGACACTGCAAAAAATGCGGCAGTAAATTTAAAACTTTATTGCTTAGAGTGGCAGATATTCCTCTACAGAATGCGAGATAATGGAAAATATATTAGTTGTAGAATATGTATTTTTTATTTTTAACTTATGCATCTTACGTCTTTATTTGTATCCTTGTATTTGTGTATCTCATTTAACATGCTGTTCATTATTCAATTTTAAATAGTGTAATCCTGTGTTGGCCTTATCTTAAGCTTAATTGAGTGGATTGTATTTTATGTAATACGCTGTTGGATTACATAAATAAATAAAATAAAATATGTACACGGTGCACCTGATGGTTAGTGGTTACCGTGGCCTATGGACGTGTGCAACACCAGGGACGTCACATTCGCGCGGCCGACTGTGCTGCAGTTCAAAATAAAATGAAGAAAGTTTCATTACACTTTTTCATTTACTATACGGAAAGCCACTCAATTATAGGCTTTAAAATCATTATAAAATCGAAAATTGAATGAAAAAAATTGGTATGCAGTGGTTTTGTTTTAACAGAATAGTTGATCAGGTCACGATCAATCAGGAAAATTCACACTTCATATAAATCTTGTTTAATAATCAATTTTCACCTATACGATCTTGGGGTAAGATTAGGATTATATTGGGGCCAAAATGGTAGCCATGTAACGACAATCAAACGATTTAAATTACTCCTCCCAATTAATTCTCTGAGTCAGACGACACTGCTTAAGTATTCAGGTTTTCCAGTCTATTTTTCGAATTTTAATAAGGATTATCAAGTTAGTTGCTTTAAAATTCAATGATATTCATTTTCATTTTAACTACCCGTAATAATTACGGTAGATGTCCGTATAGCAACCGGGACCGTCGGCTTAACTTGTAACAATTGAGTCAGAACTCAAAATCGGAACAGAATCATTTTCAAATGATTTATTTACTTAATTAAATATTATTTTAGTAATTTCTTGACATGACTGTAAAATTTTGACGTTCATATGTGCTCTTTATGTGCCTAAACTGAATAAACAAAATTGATTCTTTGATTGTACTATTTCCGTAACAGCTATGCAGTGCGATGAAGAGTGCTCCAACTACGACGCGTGCTTACCCGCGTGTCCGCTCGAGACTTGTGACAACACGCTGTTCTACGCCGAGATGAAGCTCAACTGCGAACAGGATACCTGCGTGGAGGGTAAGCATCACTACATAGTATAAAACAAAGTCGCTTTCTCTGTCCCTATATCCCTTTGTATGCTTAAATCTTTGAAACTACGCAACGGATTTTGATGCGGTTTTTTTAATAGATAGAGTGATTCAAGAGGAAGGTTTATATGTAAATACATGTTTAATATAGTAGAGGGTGCAGCGGGAACGGGATCTGACGCCACGCGGGCGGAAAAATATTGGCGGTACGAAGTTCGCCGGGTCAGCTAGTACATAATAATCTTTACGTCTATATTTGCTGAGACTTGTAGTCACTCCCTGGAAATCCATGATTAGGTAAATATGAGGGAGCTGGAGGTCGGTGCCCATGCTCCAAAATGCATTGTATGGATGCAAACGGGATTGCCGCTCGGGTGATGATTTCCATCCAAAATGAACGAATGAACGCGGCCATTACACGGAAAGCGCGGGTTCAATCCCTCTCAGTGCAAATATTTGTATGCATGAATATGTATATTTGCAGTGGTGTGGGTGTTTCTATGTATAATATGTATGATATTATATGTATATCCGCATTCTAGATTACACAACACAAGCTAGTTAAACTATGCTTACCATGGGTCCAGATAGCGTTGTGTGAAATGTTAAAATAAAATAGTTCCTTATCCTATACTACCTTATATACCTGAAGACTGATGCATCGCGTATGGCGAAATAAAGAAGCGCCGCCATATTGAAATCCTTTTTCAAAAAACGATCGAAGATTGTTCTGGTGAATGTTGAATGAATGAATGTTCAGATCAATAACAACTCTGTTAAAACTCAGTATAAATTGACCTGATCCCAATAATGTCCACTTTTATTCGATCTAAATCTCTAAATTTTCCCCGATCTTCTTGTTCTCAGGCTGCAAACCCAAGAAGTCCTGTCCGGACGGTCAAGTGTACAAGAACAGCACTCACACGGACTGCGTGCCCCGCGCTAAGTGCAAGCCGGTGTGCATGACGCTAGAGGACGGCAGGGAGGTGGAGGAGGGAGAGGTTATCGAAGAGGACGCCTGCCACACCTGCAGGTGCTCGAAGAAACACAAAGTGTGTACTGGACAGCCGTGTGCAACTGAACAAGTGAGTGAGGATTTTTTGGTTTATTCCGCGAAATTAAAAATACGGAATTGAGACCTTTTTCGAGCAGAACTACCCACAGATATCCCTCCCCCTCTATTACTGATTAAAACCGCACGTCCCCTCTGATCTTCAGACGCTGGGGTACAAGGCGGTTAATAAGGTTGTAGTGGTGGTGGTAACCTTGCACCCCGTTTGACCCAGGGCTATTTTCAAAGTCAAAGTCAAAAAAAAATCTGTATAGACCATCGAAACGGAACTTACAAATAGTCAAAATGTAAAAAAAATTAAGACTAGTTTACCAAATCGACCACACCGGCACGAAACGCGGCCCCGACCTGAGAAAACTCCGGCAAGAAACTGAGCGGGCATTTTTTTCTATTTTCTTTTTACAAACATTTCGAAGCTTGTTTATCATCTAAATCTTCTTGAATTTTTTTAATAGCCTTTTCTTGCACAGTTTAGTCTTCAAAAATTTGTTTCATGATAAACAGTCTGGGTATCAGTTTCAAGATGGGCCCTCCAGGTGAAGGAATTAAAATCTATGTGCTAATTACAATCTATTCTCTGTGCTAAATGTCCTCCGGATCCGTTCAGTTCTCAATAACAGAATTAAACGGATCAAGTTTCCATCCACCACCATCCACTCATAAAGGTTCCGCATTTTTTAATACGACGAAAAGGAAGAAAACTTCTTCAGTACATAAATAATATTTACTTTAGGTAATTGCTCGTATTGGTATTGGGGTAGTAAACATACTAATTTTGCTTTCAGCCCACGTCACTGAAACCCAATGACGAGCCACTAAAATGTGTGACCGGCTGGACCAACTGGATTAATAGAGGACCTCCCGAGATCGGTAACCTTGGAGAGTCTATTGACAATGAACCCCTGCCCAAGCCTAAGGAACTGGTGAGCCATATTTGTTGTTTGGCCTTACCTAGGTACTGTATATAATACTTAATTCCCTTTGTTTTTAGCATCTTCGCCAGTCGTCTTTCAAAGCTACTGGCAGTGCCAGTCGCATCCGATGCTTACAGCTTGGAGTCTGGAGTCCGTTGTACCAATCTATCTGCGGATTTGACTGAACTTCGATATTTTCTGTGAAGCAACTGCCCTCTGACCTCCAGGCGATATCAAAGCATTGCAGTTAAACCAGTTGTTGGAATTTTAAGGGCACCAACTACCCGTAACGACTGCCATAGATGTTTGTATGGCAACCGGGACCGACGACTTAACGAGGCACGAACAGAACAATGCAAATATCTATATCCATGGATACAAATACTTGCATTGAGCGTGGATCGAACCCGCGCTTCCTGCGTAGCGGCCGCGTTCATTACCGCTACGCCACGGAGGCTGTCTATGTCATAGCTACTGTTAGTGTATCCATAATAAGGATGTTAAGAACACTCGTAACTTCATTTATAAAAATCCAAATTTACGCCCTTGTTCTCACACATAATAATCTCATATAGTCTGTCCATGCGATCCCAATACAGAAATATTATAAGAATGAATGAATTTAAAAAAAATAAAACATATTATAGAATAGGGCCAACCTCCATCTCTCCCCGTGGATGTCTTACAAGCCTCTTTAGACAAGCATTTCGTTGGCCGGCGTTTGGTTGATTAGAATGACGACTGTATGGGATTTGACGTTTATGACATGCGTAATGACTGTCAAATACGTCAAATCCCATATATTCATCATTCTATACCACCAAACGCCGGCCAACGAAATGCGACATGTCTAGAGGGAAATGTGACTAAGGGATAGAGCTGTTATCCATCTGGCGGTGAACATGACAAAGTGCCTGTTTAGCAGCAATATGTGCCTCCCCCACCCCCCTATTTCGTGGGATCGAAAATCACATTTGGCGGAAAGTGGAATTTTAATACAGCTCTACATGAATTATGTAGAGTCAGGCATCTTTAGATATGAATATATATATGTACGTAAGTATGTGAGCGAGACTTAATCAATAATAATTCAATAAGTTATAGCCTTTTATCATATCAGGAACTCGTACTTTGGTATTCATGCAGGTCATTGGAAGTCCAATGTGTAAAGAGAAAATGATGAAAAAGATCGAATGTCGCACCGTCGGCGACCACAAGACGCCCAAGGAGACGGGACTCGACGTCGAGTGCAGCCTGGAGAGGGGCCTCGTGTGCAAGGAGAAGGGGAAGAAGTGCCTGGACTTCGAGATCAGGGTGTACTGCGAGTGTGAGGGTAAGTTTGAAGAGGAAACTCCTTAGAAATTTAGTCACGCTTCTTGCCACCAAGGCAGAGAACACATTTTTCCACTTGCTACGAGGAAACTCTGACTTATGCAGAAATATTTTGTTCAGAAGATCTTTTACTGTTTTAAGGCGATCGAATTTTAAGACCCCTATTTAAAATGAAATCAGTTGTAACCACTGAACTAGTCAGGTGGGTACTCACCGGCTCACTCAGGGGCTGCTGCAGAGAACTCTTTCCCAGGGCGCCTTTTTCACAGAGCTAGAGAGGTGCGTGCACAGGGTAGCTAGGGCTCCAATGAAAACAGCTGGTAGTTTAGGTGTACACACATATATTTGATAGAATAGAACACAGAGTTACACACAGAGGAATATATAGTAGTGAAGTAGGTAGATACAGGTGACAGAAGAATATGTACAGACAAGTAGGTAGACAGACAGGCACAGAATACAGAAGATGCGTAGTGATAAGTAGGTAGACAGACAGGTACAGAATACAGAAGTGTGAGACAGAAAGAACACACACAGCAGGCACAGATAATAAGTAGATGAACACACAATTTGCATACGAATTTTAGCACTAGCTACACATTAACAGGTACGTGAAATCTAGCACAGGCTACTAAGCGTACTAAGTTTTACAAATAGTACTACACGGCTACGGCTACACAGGTAATAGGCACACAGCGGCAGTGTACTGGCCTTAGGTGATTGCTGGATGGCCTCAGGGATGTTCGGAGTAGACCTTTCTCCGCTATATGCAGCTCACAGCAGCCGATGTACCACGAAGCACGCAGTAGATAAGTGTAAGACAGGTCGGATTCAGAGGGGCACACGAGCTCAGACCAGCGACCCAGAATATCTGGGAACGAAGTTTTCACCAAACAATTTTATTACGAGAAATAGACACAGATTTTATTTACTCAGAGACAGCTACGAAGATTGATATAGAAGTTCCTTTGAGGATCGGCGCAGGCCTATTTATACCCGAATCCATCGAATATTCGTGAACAAACCTCAAAATTCTGCTGGTCACGACCTGACTCATTAGCGGCCAATAGACAAGCAAACTAATCAGCCGCTGATGGCCACAGACACGACTAGACCAAATATGACAAACATTTATTATAATTATGACTTGTTCACGAATATGTCACAATTTCTGAGAGAGTAAGTCCCATTTATTTATTATTGTTAAATTGTAAATAAAACAATAAATAAATGGAATAATCAAATACAATATACGCTGTGGGACACCCAGCGCCATCCACCGGTCGTGGGTGAGAACTAGGACACACCTAATCGAAGATTAGAAGTTTCACTGCCAAACAATTATGCCTAGTTCCCGTGAGACACTCTAGGTGGCTCTGGAACAAAGAAGTCTATATTAGGAAACAATAAGCAACAGTGAAAAATATCACGTTACACCACCCCCCCCCCCTTAATAGTATTTCCTGCGGACACGATACGCTGGAAATACACAACAAAGAAAACAGAAAATGCTTACAATAGATATAGATAAACAGCTGGGTATTTCAAACACAAACTGACAACTATAATTACAAAACTAAAGAACATTCCTCCCACACACCTAATAATACACTGACTTGCGCAATGGTTAGGTTACATAGCTAGAGTCAAATGTCCTACAAAGAAAATGAATGTTCCCTTTATTCGCTGCAGATACACCAACACTACCAACAACTACAAGGAGCTGTGGAGAATTGAGAGGCGAAATGAGAGAGAAACACTCGGTACGGTGTATGGTGGAACCTACAATGTGACAAATTATAGTCACGTAGATACTCAGAGAGAAAACAGATATTATACAGATTAAGCATAACATAGCGCTGGTTTTATAGACTAGATAAACAGTGCTATGTAGTGGCAACATCGCTGACATTAGGTACTGGAGACGGCTCCTCCTTATACTTCAGGATGTCTTTGATATGGTACTCACCAAGATCCTTACCGTCTAAATCTGACAGCCTATATACCAGAGGGGATTGCTTGGCGGTTACCACACATTTAAAGAACTTAGGGGCTAACTTGGAAGTGAAGTTCTTTGCTTTGTTTGACAGGTAGAACGTGTGTTTGTACACGATTTGTCCTACTTTCAGCTCCACATGCCTTTTTCTGAGGTTGTAATACTTTTCATTACGCTGGTGGGCAACGTTCAAATGTTTCCTCACCTGGTCGTAGATGCGTTGTATTTCTCTCAGTTTGACACCAAAGGCTGATGGATCGTCCACAGCGACAGAAGCCGGGTGGCACGCAATGTCTGACTGCCTGTATAGAACTCCATCTCCAATGAACTCCCTACCATGCACCAGAAAGTATGGGGTGAAGCGAGTTGCTTCGCTAACCGCAGTGTTCAGAGCGCACTGTACTTCAACCAAGAACGAGTCCCATGCTTTGTGTTGTGACTTCACATAGCACGAGATCGCTTGGACAACATTGCGAATAGCTCTTTCCGCCTGATTAGTCTGGGCATGATACCTAGGGTTATAGTATATATTGGGTACATTATATTTAGTTAGTAGATCCTTAAAAGGCTTACTTACGAACTGAGGACCATTATCCATGTAAATAGTTTTACATACTCCATGAACAAGAAATACACTCTTCTCTATGAATCTCGCGACCACAGCGCCTGTGGCAACCCGAATAGGGCACAACATGACGTATTTACTAAAATAGTCGGAGACCACGATCAGGTGCACGTTTCTATTACTTGAAGTAGGAAAGGGACCAAGTAGATCGACAGAGATAGCTTCGAAAGGCTTCGACACCCGCTTCGGGCTACCCATGAGGCCAGGACGAGACGTGTTTACGGGTTTGTACTGCTTACAGACTTCACACTTCCCGACATATTGTTTGACGTCCTCGTACATTTTGGGCCAATAATAATTTAGGGCTAACCTTTTGTGTGTCTTCCAAACACCACCATGAGCACTAAGTGTGTCATCATGGTACTTAGAGAGCAGGGACAGGCGATCCTCCTGGGGTACCACCAACTTCCAGTCGAAATCTGAAGTCAGAGAGTATTTATTCTTAGAAAATCTATATAAAAGGTTGTCACGAATGTCAAAATTCGGCAACTTCCTAGGGTTCTTCCGCACACTGTTCATGGTGTGGATATACCAAGGGTCTTTAGAGGAGGCAGCATCTAGCGAATCAATCGTTATACGAGACAGAGCATCAGGTACAACGTGATCTTTGCCCTTCCGATGTTCAATGTCAAAATCGAATTGACTTAGCC
Source organism: Eilema caniola (assembly GCA_949126895.1). Lineage (NCBI taxonomy): Eukaryota > Metazoa > Arthropoda > Insecta > Lepidoptera > Erebidae > Eilema > Eilema caniola. The sequence continues at coordinate 4,017,519 of OX421466.1, forward strand.
TCATGCTCCAACGCGCTAAACGACCCGTAGGGTTTTTCAGCTTATGGAACCACAGTAAAGAGGAGTGATCCGTGACGACTGTACACTTCTGGCCTTCGACGTACTGTCTGAATTGTTCTAAGGCGAAAATCACGGCCAGAAGTTCCCGCTCAGTTGTGCTGTAGTTCACCTCGTTCTTGTTGAGAGAACGGCTGCAGTAGGCGATAGGGTGTTCAACTCCATCGTGAGTTTGTGTCAGCACAGCAGCAACTGAAAATGCGGACGCATCACTGAGAATACGGAAAGGCAACTCAAAGTTAGGCATCTTCAATATAGGGGCAGAGACCAAAGCTGACTTGAGAAGATTGAAGGACTGTTCCGCTTCAGGTGTCCATTCGAACTTAACATTCTTAGACGTTAGTTTACACAGAGGTTTACTAATCTTAGAGAAATTATTGACAAAACGACGATACCAGCCGGCCATTCCCAGAAACCTCTTAACCTCCTTTGGGTTAGTAGGTGTAGGATAGTTGAGAATAACCTCAACTTTACCAGGGTCAGTCCGAAGGCCGTGTTTGTCCACATAATACCCCAGGTATTTGAGTTCTCTCCGACAAAAGTGAGACTTTTTCATGTTAATAGTTAGGCCAGCATCCTTGAGTCGCTGATAGACTCTATGTAAGAGCTCTACATGCTCCTCAAAGGTACTGGACACACAGACTATGTCGTCCTGAAACGCAAATACCCTATTGTCGAACTCAGGACCAAACAGACGGTCCATTAGGCGCTGCATCGTGGCGGCAGCTCCAACGAGTCCAAAACACATGGTATTGTAATGAAACAGCCCCCTACGGGGAACTGTAAAGGCAGTCTTCTCGGCGGACTGCAGAGAGTCGAACGGAATCTGCCAGTAGGCCGCACTCAGATCTACAGAGGATAAATATTTAGCATTATTCAGATGGTCCAAGATTTGATTAATGTACGGTAAGGGATAGGCGTCACTTTTTGACACAGAGTTGAGCTTGCGAGAGTCCAAGCACAACCTGAGTTCGCCGTTCGCCTTCTCCACCATGACCACTGGAGAATTCCATGCGGACTGAGACGGGGACACTACTCCCATCTCTAGCATTCGGTCCAACTCGGCTTCCAGGGCTTTCTGTTTGAGAGGAGAGAGCGGGTAGTAACGCTGTTTGATCGGCTTACTGTCACCAGTGTCAATGACATGATGCTCAAGTGTAGTCCGACCTAAACCCACCTTATCCGTGTTCAAAGAGTCAAACTTTTCAACGATCTCGTTGATTACACCCCTTTGTTTAGTAGTCAGGTTGCTGTAATCCTCGAGGCCACTGTTAAGAGACACAGACTCGATAGGATTATTGTCACTAAAACCATCAAGACTAATATTTTGTGAAATTAGTTTATCACCTAACTTAAATTGCTGCCAAAAATCCACTCCAAATATCATGGAGGTGGTGATTCCCGGAACAACATAGAATTTGATAACTCGGATAACCGAATTATACTCAATAGGTAGAGAAATACAACCCAGACATTGCACATATGAGCTGTCGGCAGTTGTAATGCGAAAGGCAGGGTTGATACTTTCAAGATCAAAACCCAGTTCCAAGAAGATACGGTGCGCTCCCTTTCCTAGTATAGAGCAAGAGGCACCGGAATCCAGAAGGCCTAAGACATTTAAATTTAATACTTTAACAACTAGATACGGTCTAACATCGTTATCCCGTTTAGTAAACAGGACCCTATCAGAAATAGACTCAGATACAGAGTGATGTATAGAGTTCACAATAAGGCCCTGGCTTACGCGTTTTTTGGCTTACCAGTACATTTTGAGCAGTCTGGTGTCTTGACTCCTTTGAGACCGCACCGGAAGCACACCAACTCTCTCGACTGGGTGCAGTTGTATGCAGCGTGCCCGCTTTCGCCACACCGGAAGCATTTGCGTTCGTTGGAGGTAGATGGCGTCTCGACTGCAGACACCTGCTTAGGGGGCTTTTGCACGCCTTTGGTCTTGTGCTGGTGTAAATCAGACGAAATCTCAAATTTGTCCAGAACAGGCTCACGGAAAGCGTCCGCCCTTGTACGCGCAAGCTCCAGACGCTTACCTAGACGTCTCAGATCATCAATAGAGTTGACATCATGCAAGGCCAATTCCTTCATGTAGTCTGGTCTAATATTGTGCATGAGAATGTCCAGCTGTTCCTCACTGGGCATTTTACACGACAACCTTGAGAACATAGCCTGCATTGTACATAAGTAGCTAACCAAGGACTCAGAGCGGGATTGGCTACGCTGTCTAATCTCATTTCTGAGACGATAATCATAGTCAGGAATATCGAATGTATCTCTAAGCTCACTAATAAGGTCCTCATATGAGATGAAATTAGATCTATTTGTACGGAACCAAGACAAAGCTGGTCCGTCCAACAGGTCAGAGAAAGCCAGAAGGAGTTTAGACTTAGAGACCTCCCGTGCACATCTAAGCTCTTCTAATCTCTCTAAAAACACGCGCACACAAGAGGAACCATCATATTTTAAGTTAAAAGAACATAGGTTAACGGGACGTTCCCTATACACTATGTTGTCAGACGTGGAACAAGATTTACCAGAACTAGCTCGTACCGAGCGGTCCTCTCTCACTGCAGGTGAAGTGTACTCTACCCGGTCACGACCCGAATCATCATCACCTTCATCTGACCCGTCAGATTCAGAATCAGTGCTGGGTTCAGCCACAGCGACGATCTTCACAAGCCTATCACGAAGTTCGGCCAGTTCAGGACAATCTAGACCACAACGAGCCAGCCTAGTTAGCAGATAGTTCGCCCTGAAGGCTACTCTTATGCGACAATTCTTATCAGAAACAAAGTCACCTGACTGGAGGGCCTCACTTAGTTCCGAGACCTTAGGCGTGCAGATGGGAAGCTCCGCCGCTGCATCAGTGGGGACCACCGCCTTCAGCTTGATGCTACCCCGACGGACAAGTCGGTGTGCCGTCCTCAGCTCACTCCGAAGGCCAGCCACCGTCGCATCAGGTGCCACTGAAATGCCTATGTGAGCCAGCTCGTTAGAGAGTTCGTCTTTTCTCAGATAGTTAATATATTTTTGCATCTGTGCCATGATGTAAAAGTTTAATTACGACAATTAAATAGGTAACAATGTAGATGACACAGACAGGGTTCAATCACAAAGTATTAAACAGAAATAACAAGTAAGTTCCACCACAGTGTATGATATCTAACAATGGTTTCAAATTAAATAATATGATTTATATTTATACTAGAGTTACAGGTGTCTATTATTAAGACCCTAAAGTTAAAGTCTAGACTCAAATGCAAAGTCAGTTACACAACTGGCAATGTAGGTCAAACAGACAAGGTTTAAATACAAGATGTAAAACAGAGGTTCATAAGTAGATATCAACAAGGTGCTTGATATTTAACTAAAGTTTTAAATTGATTGCTATAATTTAATACAAATAGAGGCTGTCTAATAGAATTAAAAGTTTCTATCATTTATGAGAACAAAGTTCAAGTTGATATTCAAAATGCAAGGTACCTACACACTTTCTATAAAGTTTGTAGTTACACAGAAAATCTTATTAAGTTTTATTACACAGAAAAATTTATATTACAGTCCAAACATATATGTGCACATCTGCAAGAAAGACTAGAAACAGGCTAGAAAAGAGGAGAAAAAAGAAAAAAGAAAAAAAAACAAAAAAGAAAAAAAAGTGGGTATGCCGAATAAAATCAAAAAATCTTACCAAAATCACAGCTGTTTTTTAATTTTGAAATTTAGAATTTTGGGTGTCTTTTCCCACCCCAGGTGTAGGTAGCTGGAAAAAGACAAGAAGATTAATTACGTGTTCAGCTGCTAACACAACCAATTAACGTCTTGGGAAGTCTCAGACGGATTCCCAGGTTGTTTTCATCAGAGGTAACCACCTATGCACACACTCTAGACTGAGACTACCGCAGAGTAGTACGAGAGTCTTGCCACTACGTTGGGAGCCAATTTGTAACCACTGAACTAGTCAGGTGGGTACTCACCGGCTCACTCAGGGGCTGCTGCAGAGAACTCTTTCCCAGGGCGCCTTTTTCACAGAGCTAGAGAGGTGCGTGCACAGGGTAGCTAGGGCTCCAATGAAAACAGCTGGTAGTTTAGGTGTACACACATATATTTGATAGAATAGAACACAGAGTTACACACAGAGGAATATATAGTAGTGAAGTAGGTAGATACAGGTGACAGAAGAATATGTACAGACAAGTAGGTAGACAGACAGGCACAGAATACAGAAGATGCGTAGTGATAAGTAGGTAGACAGACAGGTACAGAATACAGAAGTGTGAGACAGAAAGAACACACACAGCAGGCACAGATAATAAGTAGATGAACACACAATTTGCATACGAATTTTAGCACTAGCTACACATTAACAGGTACGTGAAATCTAGCACAGGCTACTAAGCGTACTAAGTTTTACAAATGGTACTACACGGCTACGGCTACACAGGTAATAGGCACACAGCGGCAGTGTACTGGCCTTAGGTGATTGCTGGATGGCCTCAGGGATGTTCGGAGTAGACCTTTCTCCGCTATATGCAGCTCACAGCAGCCGATGTACCACGAAGCACGCAGTAGATAAGTGTAAGACAGGTCGGATTCAGAGGGGCACACGAGCTCAGACCAGCGACCCAGAATATCTGGGAACGAAGTTTTCACCAAACAATTTTATTACGAGAAATAGACACAGATTTTATTTACTCAGAGACAGCTACGAAGATTGATATAGAAGTTCCTTTGAGGATCGGCGCAGGCCTATTTATACCCGAATCCATCGAATATTCGTGAACAAACCTCAAAATTCTGCTGGTCACGACCTGACTCATTAGCGGCCAATAGACAAGCAAACTAATCAGCCGCTGATGGCCACAGACACGACTAGACCAAATATGACAAACATTTATTATAATTATGACTTGTTCACGAATATGTCACAATTTCTGAGAGAGTAAGTCCCATTTATTTATTATTGTTAAATTGTAAATAAAACAATAAATAAATGGAATAATCAAATACAATATACGCTGTGGGACACCCAGCGCCATCCACCGGTCGTGGGTGAGAACTAGGACACACCTAATCGAAGATTAGAAGTTTCACTGCCAAACAATTATGCCTAGTTCCCGTGAGACACTCTAGGTGGCTCTGGAACAAAGAAGTCTATATTAGGAAACAATAAGCAACAGTGAAAAATATCACGTTACACAGTAAATCTAAAAGTAGTAGTTAATTGGTTTTAATTTCAAAAGATCGTAACGTACTAACCAAAATATTAGTTTTTTGGTGTCAGAACTTTTTGTTATTATATCCTTCACAATGCAAGCGCAACTCTCAGTTATAAATTGAAAATCCGGTTTTGGCCCCTCTTGTACAATCATGACTTAGTAGTTATACCTTCGCTTTTACGGCAGCAACTGCTGTCTGTACCCCAATCAAAAAGAAAAACCTGCACCAAAAAACTCATCCGTCAATTAGGTGGTGCACTGGCGGTAACCCATGGCCTTGAAAGTTCTGGTGGAGCCCCATTGGGAGTATGCGGCTCTACCAGAACCTTCAAGGAGAACCTCTCGACTGATACTCTTTCTCTTTCTATATCTCGTCCCCCGCCACGCCGCGCCTTCCTAGGGCGTGATACAGCAGTCGGGGTCATACTATAAAGTAACTACATTATGGTATCCCTCAGAACCGACACCGTGTGAGAACTCCGTCCGCCCCAACGAGCCCCACCCCACGGACTGTACCAAGTTCTACGAGTGCGCTCCGGATAAAGTCGTGCTGAAGGATTGTGGTCCCGGCACTATGTACAACCCGGTCCTCATGGTGTGCGACTGGCCTGCCAGCGTGGCCAAGGTCAGGCCTGAATGTGGCCTTACCACACTAGGTACGTTTTGAATATTTCAATACCTTTCCCTCAGAACCGTCACCGTGCGAGAACTCCGTCCGCCCCAACGAGCCCCACCCACGGACTGTACCAAGTTCTACGAGTGCGCTCCCGACAAGGTGGTACTGAAGAACGGTGCTCCCGGTCGTATATACAACCAGCTTGGTTCAGCAGTTTGAGTGCGATTGAATGTGATTGATTAAAAATTTATCAAATGTCCATACACATTTTTAAATTTTAGTATGAAGTTACTTTAATTTAATGTATGAATAAATGATACTCAAACCGGACTAAAACCGCACGCCGTTTCGAATCGTCAGATGTGGTATAAAATTGCCTTAAACACATCCCTCGTACCACGGCTGACTCAGGGCCATCTGTGTCAAAGTGTCCATCTCGAGAGCCTTATAAAGACCTTGATATCCTAAAACCATTTGTGACTGTTTGTATGTTCCAGCGGGGCCGACTCCCCCACAGACGACCACCACTTCCTCCCCGTGCCCCCCCGGCCAGCAGTACTCAGAGTGCGCATTCCGCTGCGACCGCCTGTGCGACTCCTTCAGGAAGACGCTCATGGCACGCGGCCGCTGCGTCGGGGAGGTCGGTATACCTCGACACTGTATATCTTATAGTAGTTTATGATATGTTGCATAATAAGGGTTCTTATAACACGAGTGTGTTTTAAAAAAACCGAGCCGTAGGCGAGATTTTATATTGTATCACACGAGTGTTATAAGACCAAGTAATGTACAGTGTCATACACTACTTTATCTACTCTCATACTATAATACATAAACTAATTTATTTTACAAACAAAACCAAACTTTGTTTAATATAAATGTAAAATGTTGGCGCCAAGGCGCAAATATCGATTGCGCATGCGTGTTTCTTTATTCTTTCTACCAAATCGGCGAATTCTTTTTTTAAAGTAGAGTTTCAGTCCAGATGGGGGTTGTATAGGTGTATCGTTATGGATTAAAAAGTTATTTAATGATATAGGTGTCCATACAAGACCTGTATCGTAATAAAACTTTTTTTTGGCCTGTGCGTAATGTTTGTCATAAGAGTTTTGATTTCAATTTTATAATCTTTGTATTATAGTATCAGAGTAGATAAAAACTAAAACGATATCAAAATGTTCTCTATACGTGCAGTACGCGTTTGTTTGGAATCTTCTGAGAATAGCAAGCATAGATTATAGGTTATTTAAAGATACAACAGCATACAATACACTTATTTCCAGAAATGTGTGGAAGGTTGTCGGGACACGAAGTGCGACGCGGACTCGTACTGGCGCGACGACAACACCTGCGTGCCTCTGAAGGACTGTACCTGCGACGCAGAGGGCAAGATTGTTAAGGTGGGTTCCTCCTGTTAACATTCACTAACACAAGATATTTTGTGTAAGAGTACTAGTACAGATAATATAATATAATTCTTATACAGATGCACAATCAGGAAAAAAAATGGTTACACTTGTTACTTTACTAATGGTTACTACGTTACTACAAAAGCAGACAAGCTTTTGTTTGCAGGCGTTGTAACTAGATGGCGACATTGTTTTGGCAAACTTTTCAAATTTTTTACTATTAAAATTATCTTATCAAAAATAAAACAAACACTAAATAAATGATTGAATATGACTGAATAAAACTATAGCAGAACTATTATAATCTATATTGATTTTGCATGATTCTGCAGTAATTGTAAAAGTTATAGACTTAATGCACCACACCGCTAGATGGCGGCTTCCTAAAATAGCACTATTGTCGCTAAATCTATATTTATTACATTATCAACGAGTTTTATATGTTTACATTGTCATGTGTTTAAGTTCTGAAATAATTTAAGGGAAGTAAGCGTTTCAACTTTTTTCTATTTCTTTACATGAGACTACTAGTCTATTGATTTTTGAATATTACTAAAGATATTTTCTTAGTTTCGGTACCCCATGGTACTAGTAACCGAAACTACTAGTATTTTCACTTACCCATCTAGGGGCTCTAGGTAAACAAGATTGGATTGAAATCCTTTCGCGTACCCCTCTGCCACTTGTCGGGGAAGGTTATATCGGCCTCGAACTTACTAAATCCGCACGCTGTTCCTTGTCTTCAAATACTGGGGTGTAACATTGCCTATGACATATCGTTCGCAACCTGGCTGACCCATAGCCATCTTCGGATTCGAGATGGATCGGGTTTGAGAAACTCACTGTCCACATCTTGTCCCCAGAAAATGCAGCGCGCCACCACCCTGCCCTTTTTTAATATACAAATTTTCTTTAAGTCATGTTTGTGCTAGTGTGACAGGTAACTTAACTTGTAGGCCTCCCCCCCCCCCCCCCCCCTTCCAAGACTGCGCCCACGAAGGACAGAGATCGTTGAGCGACCGCTGACATCTGAGTCGCCTCCGAGTGTTATGGCATCCTTAAAAACAACGAGACATGACAACATAAGTAAATAAATATTCCACAACATTTCACACAACGCTCTCTAGACCCATGGTAAGCATAGCTTAACTAGCTTGTGTTATGGAATCTAGAATGCGGATAAACATACTTTTGTTAAAATTCGTACATATTATACATAGAAACACCCAGACCTATGCAAATACCCATATTCATGCATACATATATTTGCACTGAACGGGGATCGAACCCGCGCCTCTAGCGAAGCAGCCGCCATTCACTAATGCCACGCCGCAGAGTCTTTTCAACAATCATTTCCTGTTATAAGAGTTTTCAAGCTTACCTATTCATCCATCTATCATTCCCCTACCCTACAGCCTGGAGGAGTAATATCCGACGGCTGTCTAAAGTGCCAGTGCTTGAACAACGCGCTCCACTGCGACGCCACAGACTGCGTACAAGTCAGTACGCCGGTCCAGGGTTCTACGCACCAGCCGTACATACTGCCGCGACAGACTACGCCTTCTACCACTTCTACCACTACGACTACTACGACTACTACCACTACGGAAGTGCCCACCACTGGAGTACCGCTGCCTGAGTGCTTGCCCGATAAGTATGTCTTTACGTCTCGATTAAGATAGGAAAAATTAATACGTTCAGGCGGGAAGATGGCTATATAGGAATATTTGGATTATGACTTGATTTGGTGGATCAGGGGTTAGAGTATTCTCCCTGTAAGGGAAAGATCGAGGGTTCGAGTCCCGCGTGAACCGATTCAATTGTTCCTATCATAATCAATTTTAATAGTTAGCATACTTCATGCGTTAAGATTTCATTCAAATGTTTTTTCTTTCTTATGGTAGTACTCCACGTGGCTATTTATATTCACGTAGGTAGGTATTTGACATATTTGGCAAACAAATTTATTATTATTATTCTACAACTTGAAAGCATGTTATTTGTTAGTTTGTGTTTGAATAACGGTAGAATAAGTGGGAATTATAATTTAAAAAACACGTTTATGTATCATATTCTAAGAAATAAATGTATAATCTATTCTGTTCTATTTTAACAAACGATAGACCGTATTTTTAACAAAATATTGACCTTATTTGTCTATTTGACAAATGTCAGCCTCAAAAGTAGAGGGTAATTTTCAGATTTAAAAGATTAATGTCAGCAGGTATATAATTACAAATATAATTACAAAAAAATAAAATTATAATAAGTATAATAATTACAAAAAACATCTATCTGTGCAATTAACATTTACTCTTGACGCTGACTACAGTCCGATTGGCGTAGTCTCGCTCGAAAGACCAAAATGTTAATGTGTTATCTGGTTCGAAGGACTGGAAAATGCGTAGTCTAAGGCTTTACACCAGGTTCTAACAATGCCGATTGCTTCTTGAAATATTTTCTTTTTCCTTCATCATTATAATTCATTTCAGTACCTACATTCCATTTAAAAAGTCAATCAAGTTATTCGGCTTCATTAGTACATACATACAACTATCATTTCAGTTTTATACTCACATACCCTTATGTCGACAGCTACGTGGACCTTTTGTGGGGTGACCAGCCGCTACCAGACTCAGCCTTCAGCGCCAGCTCCATCGCCAGCAAACTGTATGAGCCGCAGTACGCCAAACTGAACGGACACCCTCTTGACATCACAGGTACCTCCATCATTTTATATCTTGAGACATTCTTTGCATTAAGAGCACATCTATGTAGAATATAGTCCTAGAGTGGAGACCGCGAGAAGGCAAACGAAGGATAAGACGCCCCCTAGCCAGATGGAACGATGACCTGAAAAAGGTGGCTGGGACGGACTGGATGCGGAAGGCGGAGGATCGTACGAAATAAGGCTAATGTCCAGGAGTGGACTATAGTGGGCTAATTGATTGATGTAGAATATGACTTAACCCCACCAAATAATACCTAAGCTGTAAGTGAGAATGAAGGTCGCCAAAGATGCTAGCAATGATAAATTTCCATATGGTGGTGTTTAGGTCAACGGCCACTATGGATGTTATTTTCACATGCCGCCTAAAGGACCTAGAATTTTGTGAAGACGGTGTAGCAAAGACACGTGGTGCCAAGTCGATAATTTCTCGTTGAAATTATTTACAAATTAAGAGGGTAGACTAACAAAACGCAAACGGAATTTTAAATCCGACCACTAATTTCTGAAATTCACAAGTGCAAATATAAGTCAGTGATATAATGATAGGTAACATTTCTCTTCGTAACAGCTGGCAGCTGGAACCCTCAAACGAACGATCAGAAGCAGTACATCCAAGTGGAATTCCCCCAACCAGAGGTGATCTACGGCGTGAAGGTGCAAGGCAGTCCGCTATTCACACAATACGTCACCTCCTATGAAGTATTCTACGGTAATGATAAGGACAGCCTGGTACCTATTTCTGGAGTAAAAGGAAAGCCAAAAGTAAGTTCACAAGATACTCGTATATATGTCTGTGTATGAATATAAATGTGTACTGTGTATAATGTGCCAGTTTATGTACGCTTTTTTACTATTTGTTTTTATTATGTACAGTCGAGAAAGGAGATACTATCGCACCTTTACATACAACTGTGTATGAAACAGTGCAACCATATTTATATTGTCGAATTTACATCTCTCTTTACCATAATTTATCCGCCATTCAAATGTTTGCTGGGAGATAACATGTACATGTTCCTTGAAATATTTTATGTATGATCTCTGTACTGTGTGAGTACAATGAATAATTGGGTATATTTCATGACAAGACAAAGTGCCCGCTTTAAAGTAATCGGCTCACCGCCTAATTCATGGGACCGAGAATTGAAAAAAAAATCATTTATAGTGCCATTTAGCAAGTTTCTTACTTGGTTCAATTGTGAATCTTAATTTACTGAGATTTACTGAGTACCTATACAAACTTATATGGTTTTCACATATTATAAAAATCACTGGCGACGTTGCGACCATTCCTCCACTCAATCCATCTTGAAATAAATCTGTTATAGGTATGACCCATATGAATTAGATATAAAATAGTATTACACATCTAAAAACCCTTGCAGGTATTCACCGGCCCTTCAGACAACAACACACCAAAGAAACAAATGATCGAACCTCCAATCAAAGCTAAGGTCATCCGCATTCGACCTCTGACCTGGCATGAGGAGATAGCCATGCGATTCGAGGTCATCGGATGCAGAGAACGTACGACTACAACAACAACAGCAACCACACCAACAACGACTACATCAACAACTGTCACTACGCCAACAACTGTTGCAACTCCTCTGATTATAACGTCTACTGTTAGCCCGCCGCCTGAATGTGAACCGTACAAGTAAGTCTCGTGTTATTATTATATCTTGTAGTTCTAACTCAACAAAGACAAATACGAGTATAAACCTAGTTCTGTAACTACAACATAAAATAGTAGGGTCGTTATATTGAACTGATTTTTAATTTAATGGTTTATATTACTCATTTGGAGTACTTTATGAGGTAAGGAACCCATGGGGAGCTTTTAATTTAGAATAATATTATAGAATGTAAAGAAGGTTGATGGTAATGAGAAATCGAGGTCCAGGTCGCGCGACCGACCCAGTATCTACTACTGTTACAATTACTACCTCAACAACTGTCACTACGCCAACAACACTGCGAACAACTGTTGCACCTTCTCTAATTATAACGTCTACTGTTAGCTCGCCGCCTCAATGTGAACGTTACAAATAAGTCTCTTGTTGAACAGCAACAGCAATTATTGTAAACCTACTATCTTAACTATAACAACGACGATTGTAGACCAACAACACCATCAATAACGATTGCTGTCACACTGCTATTTTTCGTAATCAAAATCTATTCAAAATTCAATTTGATCTAATCTCAATTTGCAAAATGTCAAAAACGTTATTTACGTAACCCAATTTTTATTTAACCAAGATTGTTTTTGACGTTTGTGAGATTGATCGATGATTGAGATTTTCATTACAACCTTTGATCCTCTGATTGCCTGTTCTGTGTATTATTCCCGTAAGCCAATTACAGCAAAATAAACAGTAAAAAACCTAACGAGCTGCCCATTTTTATCCAGCTACATGGATTTGATGTGGGGTGACCAGCCTTTGCCGGATGCAGCGTTTACTGCCAGTTCATCAGCCAGTGAGCTGTATGAACCCAAATACGCCAAGCTGAATGGACTTCCTACTGATACTTCAGGTAATATTTAGCCCTGTCTTTGCATGAATTGATATAAATTTTGCAGTAGTATTTGAGGAAAGAATAATTCGCTGTACGATTATTACCATTGACCACATAGTGGTCCTTTGAGCCGGTTGCCGAAAAGTGGAAACACTTTTGTGAAAAAAGCATACATTTAATTTGATAACATAACATAAACTCACGCCTTTATCCCCGAAGGGGTAGGCAGAGATGCTAGCACCCACATTTCGCCGGTTTATGTTTAGGTCCCAATGTAATAGGTGGCGAGCCTATTGCCATTAACTGAGCACTTATAAACCTGCGATAAATACACACATAACTTCGAAAAGCATCGAAAAGTCATTGGTGTGTGCCATGGAAAACCTAGGATCGAACCCGAGACTTTGTCTCAGCAGTCCATTACCCATACCACTAGATAAAACAAGCAGGTCTAATATTTTAAATCGATTTTTCACCTAAAATACTGAGAACATATTCCTCTTTTACCAGCCGGCAGTTGGAACCCCAAGATCTCTGACCAGAACCAGTACATCCAAATCGAACTGCCTCGCCGAGAGCCAATCTACGGAGTGAAGATGCAGGGCAGCCCCCTATTCAATCAGTACGTCACCAGCTATGAAGTACTGTATGGAGACGACGGGGTTTCCTTCTCGACTGTGAACGGACCTGATGGGAAACCCAAGGTTAGAGATGGATTTCCTTCGTCTGTATTGTGCTATTGAGATCCAAAGTTTGTATGGTATTATGGTGTCTAGAATATAAAATTTCGTCCTTTACCCACAAACTAACAGTCGAACTACACAGTCGTCTTTATTATAATAACTTTAAGTTAAGTTCGCCTAGAAACAGATTCTTGATATGAACTGTAGTATTCCCAGCGAGTATTGAAAATCCCCTCGAATACCTCCCCAATCTCCGCCGAAGCTAGCGGGGGTGGTTATGTCGGACTCGAACCAACCAAATCCACACGACCTTCTCGGTCCATCGATTGCCAGGGGTGTTGCTGGTGGTTCACAAGTGGTTGCATAACCACGGCTACCACAAACACAACCAGAGCTACCACTGAGATGATGATGATAACTGTTCCCATGATTCCCATCATCACAACCCATCAATCCGCTCTGATTATTCCAAAGAATTCTTGTTCTTTTTTCCAGATCTTCCGAGGCCCAGTAGACCACGACACTCCATTGAAGCAAATGATCGAACCACCCATAGACGCGTCAATAGTCCGCATCAGGCCGCTCACGTGGCATGAAGAAATTGCCGTGCGGCTCGAGCTCATCGGCTGTCAGGAAATCACGGAAGAGGAGGTGTTCAGCACCGTGTCCGTGAGTATACTGGTTTTGACTTCCACCATCAACCTTGAGCCATGTCCTAAAGTCCTTGCTAGGCTGAGGTCAGCTTCCAGTGTAACTATGAAATGGATGAACTTTGATATTGCGTGAGCGACTGCCGCTTGATTACCAAAACCCAAATTCGAAGTACTGGATTTTGACCAGACCGCAACGGAGACCGATGACGACTTAACGTGCTTTTCGTTGCATAGGATGAAGGGATCTCAATATGTTAAGAGTTGTCACTTATCGTTAGACTGACCTGATTAACCTTGCAATATGCTAACCTGGTTAGCCACGAGCTTCAATTCTATCAAGTTTTTTTTAAATCATTTATTAGGGCTTGGTACAAAGCCTAAACCTTAAATATCTTGAATTCAATAGTTTTTCATGACGATTACGATGAGTGATAATTGTCATGACGATGACGATAAGTGATGATTCCTGCCTCAGTAAAGTTGTGGGGAGTGTACTGAAAGCTCCCCCGGGAGATTTGGAACGAACACGTAATGTCGCAATTCACTGTAATATTCCACTTTCGTACACTTCTGTGAGTTGTCTAAGACGTTATGTCTAAAAATCCACTTTTTAAACACAAAAATTCGAACTCACGCGAATTTTTTAAATTAAAATAATACCGCAATGTGTCCATATTGGTGTTCCCGCCAAAAACTCCCTCTATCAAGATGTGAAGATCGTAAAGAAACTAGGTTAAGAATATAGAGGGTTTTAGAAGCAGAGACAGGCCCAAGAAGCGAGCAACTGAGGAAATTACTTCTGACAGGAATGTATGGAAGAGAATGACATGTTGCGCTGACCCCACATAATTGGTACATGGGTATCTAGATGATGATGTTAATATCTAAGTACTAAGTAACCTCGTTTCCTCCAGCACGTTTGGCAAACTTGCATTAACCAAAAACACCAAATGCTAGATGCCCATTGGTTGCTTGTTGATCATCAATCATCTTAAACCAAATAGCCATCCAGGTAAAACTTCGTCCGCTAATTTTCTTTTCATACGACTTAGGTGGCAGAGAAGCACACACACACATGATGGAAAGTGGTTACCGTGGCCTATGGACGTGTGCAATACCCGGGCCTCACCCTCACTGACCCTGTAGGAACTTTAATTTTTAAAGGATATTTTTTATATTGCAGACGACTGAAACCCTGCAATGCGACGAGCCCTTAGGTGTAGCCGCCGGGCTGCCTATAGAGATGATCGAAGTGAGCTCCAACAACGACGCGCGCCAGTACTTCCCTCTGGAGGCAGACAGGGGCTGGAGGCCGCTGTACAGCACTCCTGGGGAATGGATCATGGTATGTATACGTTACAGACATGTACCAATTACTAGTATTTCAAAAAAAGATCTGTCTACTGGCACACAACAGCCTTCTATGCGTCGTTTTCCTGACGCTACAGAAGTACACCACCAAGTCCAACTATGGAAGCATCAGTGTCAAGTATTTAAGCAAAGTACATGTATCATGACCGCCAGCAGACAATGCTCAACCTCTAGCAATTAGTCTCCAAGGGGGTACCTATGGTTAACTGAGCAATTACTTCGTCACTCATATCACATGACATGCCAATGCCCAACTTCTTGTAATAAAGTTTTATTAGGTCTTCTCCTTTCCTCTTAACACGATTTACAAGTTCTCATAACTGTGTCTGTGAATATTAGTAACCGAAATTATCGCAATCACTAATATTCCCTCTAACCCCTTCAACTTAGCTAAATTGCTTGTGCTAGGAGTCAAAGTTCACGTCGGTAGTGTAATGGCCAGGATTCGAACCCGGGACCTCTCGACCGTAAGACCCCTTAACCACTAGGCAACCGATGCTTATGTAATGCTGAATCTATACCAAGAGAACGAATGGTTCTTGGTAGATAACCAGTGCTAGAAGGGTATATGGAACCCATCAAGGTCTACGGGGCCCAAGTCCATCTCACCTGCAAGCCAGCATACCTGCTGATTGTGGGACGAGGTCCTAATGCAGGCTTTCCTCTCCGAGATAACGTGAGGAAAATTAGACTGCCGTCGATTCCAGAAAAGCTCAAATTTCAAAAGGGTCTTGGGTGCCAAAGTGCTAAGTTTTAAATGCAACGTGAGTTAAGAATTCTCGCTCGGATAATGAAGAAGAACTGGTAGTAGAACATGCTGTACCCAGAATGAGTATACTGGCTCGGCCTAATATTTATGGTAAGTTAGTAAGTATGGATGCGGGCTGCTTTAGATTGGTCGTTCTGGAAGTCTATAGAAGAAGCCTATGTTCAGCAGTGGACTATGTGTGACTGATATGATGAAAATGATGATATTTCTGGAAACGTTGCCTTATTTACTTTTACATACGAATTCAACTAAATCCTATTATAGTAGTTTATGATACTGTTGCATAATAAGGGTTCTTATAACACGAGTGTGTTTTAGAAAAACGAGCCGTAGGCGAGTTTATTTATAGTATCACACGAGTGTTATAAGACCAAGTTATGTACAGTGGCATACACTACTTTATCTACTCTCATACTATAATACATAAACTTATTTATTTTACAAACAAAACCAAACTTTTTTTAATTTAAATGTAAAATGTTGGCGCCGAGCATCGATTGCGCATGCGTGTTTCTTTTTTTTTCTTCCGAATCGGCGGATTCTTTTTTAAAGTGGAGGTTCAGTCCAGATTGATGTTGTATAGGTGTATCGTTATGATTAAAAAGTTATTTAATGATATAGGTGTCCATACAAGACCTGTATCGTAATAAAACTTTTTTTTGGCCTGTGCGTAATGTTTGTCATTAGAGTTTTGATTTCAATTTTATAATCTTTGTATTATTAGTATTATAGTATCAGAGTATGTAACATCTATTATTCCATTTCTTAACAGTTCAACTTCACATCTCCACGAATCATCACCGCTATCAAAACCAAGGGAGGTCCTAAAGGCTGGGTACCTACATACAATATCCTGTATACCTCCGACCTTTCTACCTTCAACCCTGTGGTGGACTCTTCGGGAGAAGAACAACTCTTCGCTGGAAACTTTGACAAGGATTCGATAGTCATGAATGAGTTCCACCCACCCATCCATGCGCAGTACCTAAAAGTTCTGCCGATTTCATGGAAGGATAGTATTGAGATGAGGGTCGAACCTATCGGATGCTTTGAACCTTATCGTAAGTAGATTTTGACCTTCTTAATTTTATATTTTTCAAAAGATTTCATAAGTATTTTTTCCTGACCTTGTTATAAAAATAAGTTATTATGATTCTATTTTAAACACTCAACGCCCATTTGGAGGAATTTTATTACTTCTACCTGCGATATTGAATGAAAGTGCTTTAGTGTTGTTAAGAACGGTCCAAACCAGAAGAAACGCCTGATCGTTTCACAATAGCATCGTCTTCAACCGCGACGGTGTACCTAGCTATAAGAACATTTTTTTTTTCTCGGTTGTTCGCTATTACTGACAACACGCTCATTACAGTGCTTATTACACAAAATCTGAATCTATTATTTAAAAAACCTTCTGAGACCTTAACAAGTGTCTTAACCCATCCGTGCATACACACAAATCCACTCTGAGGAAGGCGCCCGGGGCATAGAGTCTCCATATGCTCCTCTGGGTTGGCCGGTGAAGGGGCCAGAGTAAGTTTACTGATACAAGTGCTTCATAGGTCTTGAAAACCTTTTTTTATTATGCGAATATCCCCTTGCCCGGCAGGGTGCTTATGTCGAACTCAAACCGACTAAAACCGAATGCCGTCTTAGGACTTCGAGGTGTGAGATTGCCCAAGGCATATTCAGCTGAAAGTCTGGATTCTTGATACTATAAATATTCCACAACATTTCACACAACGCTATCTAGACCCATGGTAAGCATAGCTTAACTAGCTTGTGTTGTGGAATCTAGAATGCGGATAAACATACTTAGATACTTTTTTTTTAAATACATACATATTATACATAGAAACACCCAGACCAATGCAAATATACATATTCATGCATACAAATATTTGTACTGAGCGGGGATCGAACCCGCGCGTCCTGCGTAGCGGCCGCGTTCACTACCGCCACGCCACGGAGGCTGTCATATCTATATCTACTTACATACTACTTCATCTTCTTCATCAACTAGACAGGAGTTATCACTCATTTACACGACGCTAGCACTAAATAAAGCTCGCATTTACTTCAGGTTGTATACTAACACTCACTATATTGTATCCCAGCTACAACAGTACCAATCTCCACGACCACCTCTCGATATCGCGAACCAGTACTAAAAAGAATCTGCGAGTTATGTCCCGGCGTGCAGGCAGCTGAGGCCGAAGCCCCCTGCCTTTGCACTGAACCAACCAAGTACTACGATGGAGAGAACTGTGTTACAAGAGACCAGTGTCCTTGTGTCGAGTCATTCATGTCGTGAGTACCATTTACATTATGTACCAGCCAGAACAGAACCAATCCCCACAACCAACTCCCGCTGCCGTTAGCAAGAACTGAAGGAAATCTGTGAGCTTTGCCCCGGCTTGCAAGCAGTCGAGGCCGAAGCTCCCTGCCTCTGTACAATTGCCAAGTACTACGATGGCGAGAACTGTGTTACAGGGGACCCTGTGTTAAGTCCTTTTTGTCTTGAGTACCACTTAAATATCAATTAGCCTATAACAGTTATGCCCCGGCGTGCAAGCTGCCGAGGCCGAAACCCCCCTGCCTCTACACTGAACCAGCCAAGTACTACCATGGAGAGAACTGTGTTACAAGAGACCAGTGTCCTTGTGTCGAGTTCTCAGCAGTTCAATCAATTTGCCTAAATCATTTGCTAGCAGTGGACTGCGGAGTTCAATCAATTTGCCTAAATCATTTGCTAGCAGTGGACTGCGGAGTCCACTGCTAGACATAGACCTATCCCAATGTTCGTCATTTCTCCCGATCCTCCGCCTTCCGCATCCAGTCTGTTCCACCCTTTTCAGATCCTCAGTCCGTCTTACCTTACGCCCTAGCTCACGGTCTCCACTCTAGAACTCGTCTACTCCAATGGCCACCAATTCTTTGACAGATTATGTGTTGCTCCCAATAGTGGGGAGTAAGAAACCCATCAAGATATTGGAACCCAAGGCAATCTCGTATACAAGCTGTGGTACATTTACTGATTAACGCATTATAGATACAGGCTTTCCTCTCGGGGCCTGAGGACAGACGGCAGTTATTCCCACAAGGGCCAAGATAAGTCAATTCAAGAAAAAGAGTGGACATATTTTCCCTTTGCTTTAAAGGACAAGCTTTAAATAAAACGAGGGCTTGTTGTAGAATAAGAATTCAACCTAGGCGTACGTATGTCAATCTTTGACCACTATTTCAGGGTCTACAAACATCTCGAATTATGTACCTTCTGGACTTCAATAACGCTTTTTACCATGTGGGGGAATTCTGTCAGTTGAGTGACAAAGAGATAGTATTGAGAAGAATTTCATATTGTGAATAATTCACAATACTTTTGGAACCATATGGGTATACATGACCCTACCAAGATCTTCAAGTTACAAACTAATTTCACCTGCTTGCTAGTACTTCTATCAAACATTAGATGAGGCTCTAGCGCAGACTCCTTATAGGGTCAAATTAATACGCCAAATAAAACTGGTTAGGACAAGGTAGTCCTAAACATTTTTTACTGGGCGTTTTAGTTTAGGTAGGCGTTTCTGCAAAAGCGGACCCCAAAGTTTAGGCTTTAGAGACATTTTTTATGAATATTTTTGGCCTGGTTACAAGACCTTTAAGCCATGTCTTCATTTGTTGATGATGATAATAATGAGTTGATGATGTTGATGTTAATGATGATGACGACGATAAAGTTTTGGACTTTACTAAAAGCTCCCTAGGGAGATTTGGAACGACCACGAAAAGTCAGAATTCACTGTAATTTGCCATTTTTCTACACTTGTACGAGTTCTTCAAGACGTTATTTCTTAAAAATTCACCATTTATATCCAATAATACTCGAATTCACACTAATTTCGAAAAATAAAATAATACCGCGATACACTCTCTCCCGTGCTCACGCCAATAATCACTTTGGAGACAACCGAGAAGAAGACTTTTGTAAGTGTTCAACTTTACCGTAACTCCTACCTTTCTGTGAAAACCTGCCTAGGTATAAATATCTAAGGTTGATCAAATTGCAAGTGAAACTCGTAGCTATTTAGTTCTGCCTTCCAATATATTAAACAACTCGTACACATTGCATCAGATATCCCGTGGGATCCACGTTCCGCGGCGCGAACTGCGACGAGTGCGTGTGCAAGCTGGGAGGCATCACCGACTGCACCCCGGTGAAGGAATGCAAGTGTGCACTGGTGAGAAAACTAATTACTTTCTACAGCACTATAGTACGGACGTTATCGTCTGAGTCGTCCGTTCATAAAACTAGAACAATTTGTTCAGAAACACCCAGACTAATGCATAAATTTGTAATAAGCGTGAAGCGTATCTATGACTTCTGACAATGTGTTAAAACTATGTGTACCCAGCCTTAGTTAGTTAGAAATAGCTAGTATTAGGAATTTTTACATCATTATGTATGATTCTGAAACAAAAAATATACCAAAGATGTCATGCAAGAAATAAAAGGGATAGGTATTCAAAATACGAAAAGAAACAACATGTCAGTGAATTATGTCATTATTTTGTGACAATAAAATATATTACCTACTCAAAAATCTATCCCAGTCAGAAGTATTTTTTTATAAATTCGTAAGATATTTTAACCACTCTGGATGCTTACAACTATTAGAATATAAAACTGATTTTTTTGTATCTTGATCATTAAGAGTTTTTTTATTAATGAAGATCAATTTGATGCTGAATAAACGCAATCTTTTATTAATGAAGAACCGTTTAGTATATTTTGTTTTAAGGACAGATACCTACATACTATAAATATTTCTATTCTTTCCCCATAGGAACTAGTACCAAAACTTGCACCATCGACATGCGAGTGCCTTTGCGAGCCCTGCACAAACGGCACCAAGATTTGCCCCACGAGCAAACTCTGCCTTCCCCTAGCGAAGTGGTGCGACGGTCTCCAAGACTGTCCTGATGATGAGAAGGATTGCACCACTACTCGCACCACGAGCACGGTGACTACGCCAAAGCCTACAGTCACTGAGGTGATCGTGACTACTCAGCATCCAACTGTAGCTGCGGTGGCTACTACTCCTACTCCTAAACGTAAGTATTGAATTGGTAATGGGATACCCTATTGACATCCTCCCCTCCCTCCCCCCTCCTATTTTGTAGAATTGGGTATTTAACTGACTAGTCAAATTAGTTAAAACGTCAAAACGGTAAGTTATAAGGATATTTATATGAAAAATGTATTTGTGACGTCATAATATTTAATAGTGGATGATTAAGTCCGCCAATGTACATCGTGCATAAAGAATAAATAAATAAATAAATTAAAAAGAAATAAAAACGATAAAATAAGAACCGACGCAACTGTTATCACTCTTTTACCATTCTCTTTTTTTTTAAAATAGCTAAATTTTATTTTTTAACAACAGAAAAGTATCCAATTGCTTGAGTTGTAAGCTCAGCCACAAGTGAAAAATGGTGTCTTAACTAGACCATAATCTCAAAGCATTTTATTTTCGACTCTATTTAGTTATTTTGAGTACCAGAATGCTAAAGTCACTTCATTTCCTTCTATTCATTTCCTTCTATTCCTACCCCTCTGCACTTAGCCGATTTGGTGGGTTTTTTTTTTTTTTACGTGCGGGAAATCCCCACGCATACCCACCCCTCCGGAGCCGAAGGGGTAGGTTATGTCGGACTCGAACCGACTAAACCGCACGCCGTCTGTGGGTCGATGTGCTAGGCCGGAGGTGAGGTTGTCTTTTGACATATCCCTCGCACCCCGGCTGACCCAGGGCCATTCCTCTCGGTCTGGCCCTCCTCGGGAGGGGGGACCACACACCCACGGGGGGGGGGGCGCGCATCGTCCTACGATGCGCGCCGCCGCCGTGGCCTGCTTCTGCTAGGGTGACGAGCGGCTCCACCCGTCACCCTCAGGCCCGCGCTCATGGGGGGGCGGAGGTCGGTTTGCGCCCTCCGACGCCCGAGCCGCCTTCGAACGCGGCCAGCGATGTCCGTGAGTCTTTCTCGCTCGCTGCGCCGCGCCCGCTCTGCTGTCTCCTTCACGAGCATGACCTGCTCGCAGAAGGAGGCGCTGGCCGCCCACGCATCCGCGCAGCGGACCATCGCCGCGAGCAGGGTGGAGAGCATGAGCACTCTCACCCCCAGGGCCGTCACAAGCTCCCGCCTCGGCGCTTCAAACGCTGGACACTCGGTGAGCGTGTGCAGCCCCGAGTCCACGCTCGCGTCGCAGTGATGGCACTCGGGCGTTGGCTCTATGCCCATCAGATGCAGGTACCGCCCGAAGTTACCGTGTCCGGTAATGACCTGCGTCTGACGGTACGAGAGGCCACCGTGTGGCCTCTCTAGCCACTCCCCCATGATGGGTCTTACCGCCGCAATCACGGCGTGCCCTGCGCGTGGTTGCTCAAGTCGCAGCTCCCACGCGGTCACCATGGCCCTGTGGAGCCGGGACTTCTCGGCCCGAATTTCTTCGGGCTCGGGATCGAGTCCCCGCTCCCGCGCCTCCTTTCGGAACCGATAGAGTGCCGAAAGGGTCCTCGCTTCCAGGATCCAAGGTGGCGATCCGGCAAGGAGACTCGCCGCTTCAAAGGATATCGCGCGGTACCCCCTGATGGTCCTGGAGGCCGTCGTCCTCTGCGCCGCGTGGAGCAGAGGCAGGAATCTGGCCCCCAGGGTGTCCGCCCATACGGGGCACCCATATAGGGCCATGGACCGCACGACACCCGCGTATAGTCTCCAGCAGGAGTCCTCTGGGCCCCTCAAGTTGGGCAACAGCCTGCCCAAGGCATTCGCCGTTGCCACCAACTTGGGGCGCAGACTTCGGAAATGTTCTCCGAAGTCCCATCGACCGTCAAGCACCAGCCCCAGGTATTTCAACCGGGGCTTGATGTTTATGGGAGTGCCTCCCACTGTAAGGCTGGCTCCCGGGTCTGGCCTGCGCCGAGGGCCATGAAAGAACATGGCCTCGGACTGGTGCAGAGCCACCTCGAGACCCATCCGCCGGATCCGTTCCACGACTTGAGCAACCGCGGTCGTGGCCCTCAGGGTCGCCTCGCGGTGTGTAGCCCCGCCCACCGTCACCAGCGTGTCGTCCGCGTAACACGTGACGGTGGCACCGTACGCGAAGTCACCGCGAAGCACCCAGTCGTAACCGATGTTCCACAGCAGCGGCCCCAGGACCGATCCCTGTGGAACACCGCACGACATCTCGCGCCTACCGACTCCGGTCGAACTCGGGTAGACGACGGCTCTCCCCGTCAGGTATGCCCCGACTATGCGGCGGAGGTAGAGAGGCACATCGTGATACACGAGCGCCTCTCTGATGCAACTCCAGGGCAAGGTGTTGAACGCGTTGGAGATGTCCAAGGACACCGCCAACATCACCTCGCCCCGAGCGACCGCATCCTCCGCCAGAGTCCTCACACGCATGATGGCATCCACAGTGGAACGCCACCGGCGGAACCCGAACTGGGTATTCGCCAGGTCCGGCCCCACTCTAGAGAGATGCTCGACGAGGCGCTTGGCAATGACTCTCTCGAAGAGCTTGCCCACCTCGTCGAGCAGCACTATGGGCCGGTACCCGGACGGCTCGTCCGCCGGGCGCACCATCTTGCGGATGAGGACCAGTTTCCCCGTCCTCCACATCTTCGGAAACTGGCCCCGCTCCAAACATGCGCTGAGGAACCCTCTCAGTCGGGGTTCGAGACCGTCTTCCCCTAGAGCCAGGACCCACGCGCAGCCTGGAATGCCGTCGCGTCCCGGGGCTGTGTTCTTTTTGGCTCCAAGCCTTCGCACCGCCAGCTCTAGTTCTACCCGAGTGACCTCGGGCACATCGTCGTCAATCACCGCGCCGGGCGCCATAGGCGACCGAGGCGGCGGAGCCATCTGCGGCGGAACATGTTCCGCTCGCGCCGGGAACAGGGTTTCGACCACTCCCCCGAGCAGAGCCGGCTCGAGCACCTGGGTCAGCGGAGGGGCCCGGGGGCGCAGCTTTTGTCTTACCATAAGGTAAGGTCGCCCACATGGGTCCCGCTCCAGCGTCTCCAGGAGCTCCCGGTAACAAGCGGCCTTGGACCGCTTGATCTCCGCTCGGAGGGCATTCCTGGCCTCCCTGTATCCCTCGTGAAGCTCCGCCAGTCGGGGCTCCGAGTCTGCGGGACGGCTACGCCTCCTACGGAATCGAGCCCACCGGCGGTGCGTAATCACGCAGGCTTGACGCAGCCTCGCGATCTCCGCATTCCACCAGTAGACCCGACGCCTCGGATTATAGGCTGCCGATTTGGTGGGTGACAGGTTCACCGTTTACCATTTACCAACAAGTAGTATTAAAAAGCAAGATTGATCACCAAATTGCCCTTGTTATTATGTTTAACGTAATGCTCGTTTATTTAGTACATTTCTTTTTTTTACGTGCGCGAAATCCCCACGGATACCCACCACTCCGGTGCCGGTAGGGGAGGTTATGTCGGACTCGAACCGACTAAACCGCACGCCGTCTCTGGGTCGTAGTGCTAGGCCGAAGGTGAGGTTGTCATGCGACATATCCCTCGCACCCCGGCTGACCCAGGGCCATCCCTCGTGGTTTGGCCCTCCTGTGTGGGGAGGTGCGCATCGTCCTACTGCCGCTGCCGTGGCCTGCTTCTGCTAGGGTGAGGGGCGGCTCCACCCGTCACCGTCAGGCCCGCGCTCATGGGAGGCGGAGGTCGGTCTGCGCCCTCCATCGCCCGAGTCTTTTTCGCTCATCGCGCTTCGCCCGGTCTGCTGTCTCCTTCGCGAGCATGACCTGCTCGCAGAAGAAGGCGCTGGTCACCCACGTATCCGTGCAACGGACCATCGCCGCGAGCAGGGTGGAGAGCGTGAGCACTCTCACCCCCAGGGCCTGCACAAGCTCCCGCCTCGGCGTCTCAAACGCCGGACACTCGGTGAGCGTGCGCAGCCCCGAGTCCACGCTCGCGTCGCAGTGATGGCACTCGGGCGTTGGCTCTATGCCCATCAGATGCAGGTACCGCCCTAAGCTACCGTGCCCGGTGATGATCTGCGTCTGACGGTACGAGAGGCTACCGTGTGGCCTCTCGAGCCTCTCCCCCATGATGGGTCTTACCGCCGCAATCACGGCGTGCCCTCGTTTATTTAGTACAAAGTATTTATCATATAATATTTTAATAAATAGAAAAGTGAACAATATAGTGTGACCATAACCGCTGTAGCCCGCCTTGGGTATGTGCGTGGCGAAACGGAGGAATAATCAACCGTCAGATTTAGTCAGTCTGCCGCCAACGCTCACGGCGGTATCTCGCTCGCTCTCGACTGATACACTTCCTCTTTTTATAACTCGTTCCCCGCCACGCCGCTCGTACTTGGACAGTGGTACAGGCTCGCAGTCGGCCTATAAGTAATGTGTTTTTATATTTTTTGTAAAGTAGTAGGAGGTAGGATTTTTTTTTTTTCACACTGTTGGACAGATCTAGATGGTCGAACTGTTTGGACAATTATTTATTAAAACTGTTAAACTAGTCGGTATTTCCGTCCAATTGAGTAGTCCGACTGGGGAAGTACCTCTACTTTACAGAATACCGCGGCCATAATAACCTCGTGTTGTGTTCCCAGCGGTGATTAGGGCAGCCAGGGCTCGCTGGAGAGTTTTTGTGCTGTCAGTGGGAAGACCAAAGGCTATTCATGCTTTGTCTTCTACACTGACGACACAGAAACTCTCTGTGTTTATAGGGGTGGCAGCACGAGTATTAATCCCCTGGTGTTGCACACGTCCACCGGGCATGGTAACCACTTCCCATCACGTGGACCATATGCTTGTCTGTTACCTCAGTGGTGTAAAAAACCATTACCAAACAATAACGAAGCGAAAAAAATATCACGCTAATTCATAGGATTCATATAAAGCTAAATGTAATCGGAAATAACTATATTTATTCATTTATTTTTAGGACCCAATAAGCAAAACAAAAAAGGAATAATAAAGGCCTTAGGGAAAATCAATCAGTCTAGGTTCCATAACAAAAATAACGTTATCGGACGCGGTAAGGTAACATTTCAATTCAGGCAAAAAAATACATTTTTCAATTTATATACTTAATTAACTTCAAAAATGATTTTTTGAAATATTATAAGGTTTTTCAAAAATACTTGTGACCCAATTGGTTTAAATTTTAGGATACAAAATGGCTAGCCAACCTCGTGTGCCAAATAGTATAAAAGGCCCGATAAAACGTATTTCGCCTGAATCGATTAGGAAAAGTCGCTTTCACCAGAAAAATAAAATTATCGAACGTGGTAAGAAAATGGTCAGATGCTTGATTTCATACCAAATCGCTTACATACGTTCAATATAGGGAACTAATTGGCAAAAGATTTGAATGGATGTATGGTTTTTAGGGAACCGAATAGCAGACCGGGCTAGGACCAAGCCACGAAAGTTAAAAACTCCACAGGAGAGAGCACGTAAACCGAGTAAAAAAAATAATATTCTCAACAAATATAACGCTAGTATTCCTGGTAAGACAAATCAGTAGATCAAAATTAAATCCGGAGCTACGAGCCTTCGATTACAGGACACGTATTGTTGCGAATGACACATTTTACGCCTTCTGCCAATCCTTACCTGTAATCTAAATATGTATTAGACTTTACTTGATCCATTCTTGGACTGCCGTAGGTTTACCGTTTTCAATATTATTGTGTTTCAATAGTCTACCCGGTATTTCTAATATATTTGTCTGTTTATAAATCTTATTATTATAGTTGCTTTTTCTAAATGATACTTTCTATTTTTCTCTTTTTACTTTCTTTTTTTATATAATATCTTAGTACATATTTGTAATCTTTTTGTGTTTATCACTATGTCCCGAGTAGTTTGAAAAACAAAAACTACCGCAAACACAGGGATGAAAACACAAAAAGATTATAAATATAGCTTTAATAACAACTGTGAGCATAAATTACTAATACATGCCTATTTCGTCTTTATTTTCTACAGCTATAGTCTGCCCGAAAGTGGAGTGCCCACCAGGTTATTCCATCGTCTACACTAAATCGACTCCGACTACCTCTCAAACAACGTACGGATCTATCTCCGATCTACCACCTCCAAGACCCCGGTACTCATACCAGAGGTACGCCAAGGGAGGCTACTCCAAAGGTGGATACTCTAGCGGAGGTTATTCAAAAGGAGGTTATTCAAAAGGAGGATATTCAAAGGGAGGATATTCTAAAGGTGGATATGGAGGCTACGGTAAGACAAAAAAATGCAGTATTATTTAAAATAGAAACCTTAAAATATAACAGATTTTGCGTAAGAAATACTTTTTAGTATATTCTCTATCGAGTTCCTCTTTCTCGAACAATACAACATGGTAAATAGCCCGATAGCCCTAATAGTAATTTGAGTGATAAATACCTATGCAGATTCTGTCAATTTACTTTTGAAAGCACTTCGTAGTCCCATTTTATATTCGACTACTCGAAAAAGTGCCTAAAAGTTCGTGTTTGAGTTTCTATGCATAATGTCCTTTGCTTTATAATCATCGCAATTTGTCACTTAGAAACCGTCGTATTCGATTGTTTTGAATTTTATATTGTAATATACTTACTTATATATTTTTCATAGTTTAAATATTAATTATTCTATTTGGTTATATATCAGGTTTGCCACCCCCATCTCGTCCGAGCCAAGCATTCTCGTTGGACAAGCCCGAAGTCAACACAACAAATACCCCACCGGTACAGGAGTGCGCGCAGTTCAAGTGCATCCCCAAGCTGCCTCCGTTCAAACCTGGTGGAGGAGTGACGCCTCCTCCTGTCTGCTCCGTGGTCTCCTGTCCTCCAGGGTACAGCCTCAGGCTAGACAGCGCTGCTTCCATGCACAGCGTATGTCCTCAGTAAGTGTTCCAGATTAAAGTGCATTCCTGCCGATGTCTAGAATGGTAAACATTCAAAAAGTGCTTACAAGGAGTCGTTAAAAGTATATTTAACATCCATATCTGGTTTTTTCTCTGGTATTTTCTATTAAATTCTGAAACGCAAAAAATATTTGTTTTTGCGTTTCAGAATTTAATAGAAAATGTTTCTTGGTTTTCTAACAGCAGTTTCCTTCGTAGACCCAGTACTGTGACTGAGAATGACCTTATAGAAAATTACCTAGTAGCCGGGTACGTTAGGATACATCAACACATGAAACACCTACTACAAACTACCTGTTCTGGTCAGTCAACTAATCTTCAACTACTATCGTTATCATCTTTGCATTGATTCCGGTCTCATTCGAGGTCTTCATCTTGTAATACGGGATATTAAAGTCTCATTCTTGATAGAATACTCTCAGAACGGTCACCCCATATCACCTAACATTGAGTGATTACTCTAGGTACGAGTGTGTCCCACCACCGGAGCGCCAAGTGTTCTGCAACGTCACTGGACGCACGTTCAACACCTTCGATGGCTCTGAGTACAAATACGACGCTTGCTTCCACATACTGGCGAGAGAGAACAGATTTGACGCCTGGGTCATACTCCGTATGTATACACCTATCTGCCTTTAGAGATAGACAATTTATATTTTTTAAAGTACCCTTAGAGCGTTTTCACATTGTCCGTTATCCGATATCTGATATCCGACATCCGATATCAGAGGAAGTCAAATGTATGACATATGTATCTCCCTTTCACATTGTCCGGCCCGATATCAGTTATCGGAGCCAACACCACTATTTTTGCTCGATATCGGATCACAAAGAGACTAAAACAGCGAAAAAAAGAAAAAAGTGCAAACAATTTTCAACCTTATTCACATTTTCTTAGTTACGTGTCTTTTCGCGTTAATTGATGACGCTGATCACGAATTTAAGAAAAAAGACCTTGATACCATGTCATGTCAATTCATTTGTCGTTTCTTTTTTTTCATACCTAGCTAATCTATGCTTCCGAGTAAATGGTCATATCGGGCCGATTTTATCGGATAAATGTGAAAACAGCACAAGGTGTTGGCTATCGGATGTCGGCTATCGGCGTCCGACACCGATATCGGATATCGGATGAATGTGAAAACGCTCAATAAACTTTATAGATTTACTAGTAGCCTTAGGTACTTAGTCTGGCAGTTTTAGGTACTATTATGGTGAAATCATTTGGAAGAATTCCATGCAACAAAATTTGATCAATTAGTGCACCCATCCATAACATGCTTGTTTCATTGCTACACATTGGCTCTATCATCAGATCCACTTGATAATGTTGAATTAGTACACCAGCATTATAAATCCCTTCTTAGAAAAATTCTAATCGATTGACCAAAGGAGTAAATGAAAATTAATTCCCAAGATTTCAACCAAACCTACTAACAACGGTCTTGATAATCATTCCTTTTTTTTGCACGATATTTAGTTACTAACATGCTTGGCTCTGACTCCAGAAAGCGAAACCTGTATTTCAGGAGTCAATATCTTCCAAAATTCTAAATTTATATTTACTTCTTGTATTTTACCATAGTCCGCAAGAAATGCCGTGTAGATGGCTGCCGTAACGAGCTTCTAGTTCTCCAAGATGACCAGCTCATCCTCGTGAAGCCGAACATGATGATAGAGTACGACAATTACGAGTATACCGTTGAGCAGACCAGCAAGATCTGCTTCCAAAAGAACAGCTTCGACGTGGCCCGCCTTGGAAACGGGATAGCTATTAAGTCTAGGAAGTACAACTTCACAGTGCTGTACACCTCCGAAGGAGATATCAAGATTGGGGTAGGTTTGATTTTGAAATTAGGTATATTTATTTACACACCAATGACTTTTCGATGCTTTTCGAAGTTATGTGTATATTTATCGTAGGTTTATAAATGCCCGGTTAATGGCAATAGGCTCGCTACTTATTACATTGGGACCTAAACATAAACTGGCGAAATGTGGGTGCTAGCACCTCTGCCTACCCCTTTTGTTATTTATATTTATTTTCAGCGTAGAAATGACATGACGGCTAAAACGATTGACACGTTAATAGTTTAAATCCTGATCCTTAGTAACCCAATCCTGGCAACACAATAATTTCGTTAGTTGAAGGGGTTAACGAAAATGAAGAACATATTATAGATGCCAACAATTTGACAATGATCCTTAGCCTGATGGCTTTGTTAGATGCTTTTGGGACTCCAGTAAAAAGGAAATACATTAATATCCACCATTTCTTTAGCTGTTTAAGAAGTACATGGGCTCAGTGGACGGCCTATGCGGCACATTCGACGGCAAGCCGCAGAACGACCGCAGCATGCCCGACGGGCGCCTCACCACCAGCATCGACGAGTTCGGGCGCGCCTGGGCCAAGCCCGGCCTGCCACCCAACGCCTGTCAGACCAAGGTCATCTCCGACCAGAAGCAGAGGCGCGCCTGGGAGCTGTGTGACGTCATCACGTTAGTATACTGCTGTTTACCATCGACGAGTTCGGGCGCGCCTGGGCCAAGCCCGGCCTGCCGCCCAACGCCTGCCAGACCAAGGTCATCTCCGACCAGAAGCAGAGGCGCGCCTGGGAGCTGTGTGACGTCATCACGTTAGTATACTGCTGTTTACCATCGACGAGTTCGGGCGCGCCTGGGCCAAGCCCGGCCTGCCACCCAACGCCTGTCAGACCAAGGTCATCTCCGACCAGAAGCAGAGGCGCGCCTGGGAGCTGTGTGACGTCATCACGTTAGTATACTGCTGTTTACCATCGACGAGTTCGGGCGCGCCTGGGCCAAGCCCGGCCTGCCGCCCAACGCCTGCTAGACCAAGGTCATCTCCGACCAGAAGCAGAGGCGCGCCTGGGAGCTGTGTGACGTCATCACGTTAGTATACTGCTGTTTACCATCGACGAGTTCGGGCGCGCCTGGGCCAAGCCCGGCCTGCCGCCCAACGCCTGCTAGACCAAGGTCATCTCCGACCAGAAGCAGAGGCGCGCCTGGGAGCTGTGTGACGTCATCACGTTAGTATACTGCTGTTTACCATCGACGAGTTCGGGCGCGCCTGGGCCAAGCCCGGCCTGCCACCCAACGCCTGTCAGACCAAGGTCATCTCCGACCAGAAGCAGAGGCGCGCCTGGGAGCTGTGTGACGTCATCACGTTAGTATACTGCTGTTTACCATCGACGAGTTCGGGCGCGCCTGGGCCAAGCCCGGCCTGCCACCCAACGCCTGTCAGACCAAGGTCATCTCCGACCAGAAGCAGAGGCGCGCCTGGGAGCTGTGTGACGTCATCACGTTAGTATACTGCTGTTTACCATCGACGAGTTCGGGCGCGCCTGGGCCAAGCCCGGCCTGCCGCCCAACGCCTGCTAGACCAAGGTCATCTCCGACCAGAAGCAGAGGCGCGCCTGGGAGCTGTGTGACGTCATCACGTTAGTATACTGCTGTTTACCATCGACGAGTTCGGGCGCGCCTGGGCCAAGCCCGGCCTGCCACCCAACGCCTGTCAGACCAAGGTCATCTCCGACCAGAAGCAGAGGCGCGCCTGGGAGCTGTGTGACGTCATCACGTTAGTATACTGCTGTTTACCATCGACGAGTTCGGGCGCGCCTGGGCCAAGCCCGGCCTGCCACCCAACGCCTGTCAGACCAAGGTCATCTCCGACCAGAAGCAGAGGCGCGCCTGGGAGCTGTGTGACGTCATCACGTTAGTATACTGCTGTTTACCATCGACGAGTTCGGGCGCGCCTGGGCCAAGCCCGGCCTGCCGCCCAACGCCTGCTAGACCAAGGTCATCTCCGACCAGAAGCAGAGGCGCGCCTGGGAGCTGTGTGACGTCATCACGTTAGTATACTGCTGTTTACCATCGACGAGTTCGGGCGCGCCTGGGCCAAGCCCGGCCTGCCACCCAACGCCTGTCAGATCAAGGTCATCTCCGACCAGAAGCAGAGGCGCGCCTGGGAGCTGTGTGACGTCATCACGTTAGTATACTGCTGTTTACCATCGACGAGTTCGGGCGTGCCTGGGCCAAGCCCGGCCTGCCGCCCATTGCCTGCCAGACCAAAGTCATCTCTGACCAAAAGCAGAGGCGCGCCTCTGAGCTGTGTGACGTCATCACGTTAGTATACTGCTGCTTACCATTAGGTGGGTCCACAGTTCCACACAGCGAGCAGCTTCGGCCGAGGATGTGCGCGCCGCCTTGGGTGAGCCGAAATACCAAGGCTGCCACGGTCACTAGGGGATAGTTTCCTCAAATGACTCACAAGGCTAAATTTTACATTTTGAACTAACTTATCCCTCTTTTGATACCTTCTATTTCATTTCTGAATAGTCTCTTTTCAGCGTAATAATAGACTTCACTCATATCTTAACAATTTCCCAACAGCAAAGAGCCGCTTGCAAAGTGCGGTAAAGTTCTAAACCTGAACAAGTGGCGCTCCATCTGCCTTGAGAAGATCTGCGAGTGTACCGAGCTGGTGGTGAACGGCACTCATCGTACTGAGGAGGAGTGTCGTTGCTTGCTCGTGGAACAGCTTGTGGCCGAGTGTTTAGCTGCGGACAAAGATTTAGACGTCACTCCTTGGAGGATTCAGTTGGATTGCCGTAAGTTTACAATATTCTAACATGTTTTAAGCAATAGACAAGCACGTAGTTAGGGACAGCACGAGTGTGACTCCCCTGGTGTTGCACACGTCGATAGGCCACGGTAGCCATTTTCACTTTTAAATTCACTCTGTATATACATTTACAAAGTGACTTGATATGCACTCACATGAGGATATGCGTGACCCTCATATTCTGCTTCCGTACATAATAAATATGCTGTAATAGTAGTTTATGATACTGTTGCATAATAAGGGTTCTTATAACACGAGTGTGTTATAAAAAAAACGAGCCGTAGGCGAGTTTTTTTTATATTATCACACGAGTGTTATAAGACCAAGTTATGTACAGTGTCATACACTACTTTATCTACTCTCATACTATAATAAATAAACTAATTTATTTCGCAAACAAAACCAAACTTTGTTTAATTTAAATGTAAAATGTTGGCGCCAAGGCGCAAACATCGATAGCGCATGCGTGTTTCTTTTTTTTTTCTTCCGACTAGGCGGATTCTTTTTTTAAAGTAGAGGTTCAGTCCAGATGGAGGTTGTATAGATGTATCGTTATGATTAAAAAGTTATTTAATGATATAGGTGTCCATACAAGACCTGTATCGTAATAAAAAAATTTTTTTGACCTGTGCGTAATGTTTGTCTTAAGAGTTTTGATTTCAATTTTATAATCTTTGTATTATAGTAGATAAAGTATTAATCATCGTTTAATCTCCTTATCCACACACTAAGTCCATGTGTGCCCGTAGCGGCGGAGTGCCCGGCGCCGCTGGTGCACTACGACTGCTACCGCAAGAAGTGCGAGCCGGCGTGCTCACTGTACGGCGCCGTGACGCACGCGTGCCCCGTGGAGGACGGCCAGTGCTTCCCCGGCTGCTACTGCCCCGAGGGCAAGCTGCGCCGGGGAGACACCTGCATCGTGCCCGCTGACTGTCTCGACTGTGAGTCATTTCGCTACATTTTCAATATACTTAGCTTTCATGTCATACCATAAGTTATCCTTAATTTGAATCTAGATTATGTGGTCAACCCTTGAATATTTACACAGCTGCATTACTTTTTTTTTTACCTTGCATCACTCCTGACCAAAATTGATAATTCTTAACAAAATTATCCAGAATGGTCAAATCGATCTGACCATTCTGGATAATAATAAGAATTGTATATTTTTAAAAGTACATTTATTGGGACACTTTTAAAACACAACGTGTCGCGAAAATTTTTTTTTTTTCAAGATTTTATTAGGTTCACTTGTTCCGATGTTTGTCATCAAATCTTGCAAATTAAATTTGAACCACTTCCCGTTTACCAATTGAGCTGTATTGCATACAATATTATAATGACATGTTGCTGATCTGATGATGAAACTGGAATGGAACGTAGCCCAGGGAACTATAAACGACACAACCTCACTGAGTTTGGATTCATTTGAATTGTTTTGACGAGTAGTTTCTATTGTTTTTAAAAAGTATTTTTATTAATATTTTTTGAAATAATTTTACTTATCAACTCTTTTGCGTATACTAACTGCTAACTTCATCTTATATAATCATCTCCAAAAACATATGTATCGAAGCTTCATAATAACATCACACTGTCTAACCAGGCACCTGCAACGGCATAGGCACTCCAGCCAAATACGTAACCTTCGAAGGCGACGACCTTCCATTCCTGGGCAACTGCACCTACCTGGCATCCAGGAATAGGAACGATACAGGACACCACAAGTATGAGGTGTACTCCACCAACGGCCCTTGTGAGGACAACAGCGGAGTGTGTACCAAGATTGTACATCTGATTTATGAGAAGAATGTTGTTCATGTGTCGAAAGATGCGGATACTAAAAAGGTAAAGTTATTTTTAGTTAAAAAATGTCTTCCTTCATTAAGCAGGTATACTTCTTTTATGATAGGCATAGTAGTAATCTCCCCCCTTCTGCGAGCAGGTCATGCTCGTGAAGTAGGCAGCGAGAGAGAAAGACTCGCGGACATCGCTGGCCGCGTTCGAAGGCGGCTCGGACGTCGGAGGGTGCAGACCGACCTCCGCCCCCCATGAGCGCGGGCCTGAGGGTGACGGGTGGAGCCGCTCGTCACCCTAGCAGAAGCAGGCCATACCGGGGGCGAGTCGGGGACCGCGTGGTCCCCCCTCCCGAGGAGAGCCAGATCGAGAGGAATGGCCCTGGGTCAGCCGGGGTGCGAGGGATATGTCACGAGACAACCTCACCTTCGGCCTAGCACATCGACCCATAGACGGCGTGCGGTTTAGTCGGTTCGAGTCCGACATAACCTCCCCCTTCGGCTATGTGGGGATTTTCCGCACGTAAAAAAAAAGTAGTAATCTTCCCATCCCTTCCTGTTGATGTCCTAGAAGGCGACTTAGAGATAGGGCACTATCCTCCATCTGGAAGTAAACATAGCAGTCACGAAAAAGTACCCGCCTAACGGTAATATGCCCGATTGAGGGATTGGGATTGAGGAATTTGTTGTTGGTCCCTCGGCAACGGTACCTAATCAAGAAATAAGAACGGCACAGGACACCACCAGTATAATGTGTACTCTACCAACGGCCCTTGTGAGGACCGCAGTGGAGTGTGCATGTGACGAAAGTTTCGAATAGGTACTAAAAAGAGAATTTATCATTTTGTTAGAGTTAAATGAATGTATTCCTCCATTAATACTTACATGAAGGACATCAGTGGCGCGGGGTCCCTATAACCGAATTCCTGTCGGCTTCAAAATGGGTCACATGGACCCAGATCGAAGTACCAAAGCTTTTTTCCACCCGTTTCCCTTTGTTCACCCATCGCCACTGAAGTGTAAATAGTGGTAATAAAATGACTGAGTTGTCAGGTTCCGTCCAAAATTACTGGCGAACTTATTCTTCAGAAAACAGGTGTCTTCAAGCTTCAAAGCACGCTTTAATCCGTTAGGTAACGAAGGACCTTGACTCTCCCCTGACTAAAAATCAAACAAGATGGAAGCAGCTCGATAAGATAAGCAGAGGTTTAAATAGGAATAAGTAACTTGTCTCCAAAAAATTAGTTATTTCTTCACATTGACATTTCTTGTTCAGCTCCTCACGACAATCGGCGACACTGCAATATACAAGTTCCCTGTGAAGAAGGACTGGGTCACCATCAGCCAAGTGAACGGACAAGACATATCTATCGTCCTTCCCGATATTCACGTTGAGGTGAGTGATTCTATTGCAAATTTCATTAACTTTAAGAATAGGTGTTGGTTTTTCTGCTATAGGTTTGCGTGTGACTGTGGAA
The DNA here is from genome assembly GCA_949126895.1 of Eilema caniola. Classification (NCBI taxonomy): domain Eukaryota; kingdom Metazoa; phylum Arthropoda; class Insecta; order Lepidoptera; family Erebidae; genus Eilema; species Eilema caniola. Next base: position 4,053,435 of record OX421466.1, read on the forward strand.
TCCTTGGTTTGATTCTCAGGTTATGCAAAATTTTATTGAGTTTTTTTTTCTGGAAAATTTTCAGCACGGACTTTGGTAAAGCATACTGATGTCTCTGTATGTCCTTTCAGGAACCAGAATATTTAAAATGCATTTAGTTATTATGGTATACTAACTGTTGTTTGCAGCTCTGCCCGCATGAATGTCGGTTATCGCAAGCGAACATAGCCTATGTCCTTTCTCAAGGTCTAATCTACCCCTATACCAAATTTTATCAAAATCGGTTCAGTGGTTTCGGCGTGAGAGTGTTACAGACAGACAGAGTTACTTCCGCATTTATAATATTAGTATGAATTGCAAGAATTTCTTCAAAAGACTGTAAAAGAAATATTTTAGAGGAAAATTTAGACTTCTGGAGTAATTTAGTGTTAAATTCGTCATCATCAGCTCAGTGTTAAATCCTGTTACGTCCAAACTTAACACTTTGGAGCCCAGGGTCCTCCAAAATTATCGCCTTTATTCCGATGTTTCTATCTCCAACAGCTGACAGTCCTGCAATCAAAGATGGAGTTTTCAGTGCGAGTGCCGTCATACCTGTACGCGAACCTCACTGAAGGTCTTTGCGGAGTATGCGCCGGCTACCAGGAGCAGCTCATCACCAGCAATGGAACTGCCACGGAAGATTTCGATGAAGTAAGTTGGATTAAAATACTAGTCCAATTCTGTAAACAAAAATATGAAACGTAAGATAAACGACCCTATTTTCGTGATAGTACGTTATTTCGTTAGTATTGTTTCGAAGGCCCCATTTCAAATGGATTGTGTTGTATTGGTTGATAGGTGGACTGGCAGATTTTAAATACTTTACCCCTGAGACGGAACACCTCCAAAATAATCAAATTTCTGTAACTGCATTAGGTTGATAACTGCAGCAGTTTCGTGGACTCTTCAGACTGAGAACAGCAAATATAAAAATACTCCCCCTACTTACCTTATCAAGTTATCTTACAAGTCCTTTAATTTTGAAGCTTCATCATTTTAGGACGTGTAAGCAAAAATATAATCCACATTAAGGATTAATTTAAAAAAAAAAAAATTCGGAATCTTAAATCGGTTTTCAATTTAAATAAAAGTTCATCCAGTTTATATGTACGTGAGTTAAAAATATTGATTTATTACTATCACTTCGACATTCAGTACAAGTTCTGTCCTCTGCAAATGAATTTATTTCCCGATAATTGATTTTAATTTGTTCTTCCAGTACGGCAAGAGTTGGCAGGCTACTCCAGAAACGCTGAAGGACTTGGGCATGACAGAGCAGGCGCAGTGCGACCAGGCGCCGCCCGCGCCCGACTGCCTGCTGCCTCCCCCGGAAACGAACCCGTGCTACAACTTGCTCAACGCGGATCGGTTTGGAGAGGTACCATCTGTTTTTGTACTATGATGAGAGAAGAGGAATAAATGTTTGAAAGAGGAACAATTTTGGAAATGGCTACAGAAGGTGATTAAAGAAGAGCGTATTGAATACCTTACACAATTGTATCAACAAATTATATTTAAAAAAGAACATATTCGAGAAGATTTCCAGATTATGTTTTTTTTTTTAATTTTTGAGGGAACCCGAAGATAATGAGTATTAAAGTGGTCCCAAATATTTAAGTTCATAAATGTATATCCTGAAGGCTCAGGTGCTAACGGCCGTACTACAGTACAGAAATGCTCTATAGGTAACGCTCTAAACGTGTGATATTTCTCATTCATGCTCTTACAGTGCCACGCGCTAGTAGAACCAGAGCCGTTTGTCCAGTCGTGCGAGGCGGACCTGTGTGCCAATGCTACCGACTCCTGCGCAGCGCTAGAGCGCTACGTGGCGGAGTGCCGGCGCCAGGGTGTGTGTCTCCAGGCCTGGCGAGCAGACCTGTGTCCCTTCCCCTGGTTAGTGCCACTCTACAGTCATCGTCATTAGTTTTAATTCTGGTGCCATTCAAAGGTCGCACTTCGGAGCCTGAGATCCTTGCCTGAATTGGATCATCTTGGCTAATGGGAACAGCTGTCATCTACCTCATCCAGAGATTAAAAACAGTCGTCATTATCTTCTTGGACACGTATTTTCCTGATTGCATTCCGGCTCTTCGCACGATCTTAGACGTCCATGTTATTGGCACTTTGTCCCCTAATTAGTGCCACACTACAATCATTACCATAACAGTGTTAGTTCCGATTGCATTCAAAGCTTAAGAGCCTGAGATCCTTAATTGATTTGGCTCACCTGGACTGTTGAAAGTGGTTGCCATCTGCCGCCTCTTATCTCATCCAGTAACTGCTTACAATGATTACCAAATTTAATCAAATGTCAAGCAAATAATTTGTTAACTTTTCCTATAAATTTAAATCGCAAAAGGGAAGTGTACCCGTGATCAGCTGTTCGACTTTCTAAGCATATAGCATTCTTGATAGAAATTATTATCGGTCGATTTCCAGTGTCGTCACCCGGTTCGACCAATAAGAATCTCTATCAAGGATGTCGTAGAGCGGTGCTCGACTTTGTATACTTAGAGAAATGCGTGATAGTCTCTTACAGCGGAAATGCTCTAACCAACTGAGCTTCATGAGCACGTTGGTCAGAGCAGTCCCCCTGTGAGGAACTGGATACAAGTTCAAGTAAGCCAAGGCAGTGAAAGACCATGGTCTTATTTCAGACTAGCGATCCGCCCCGGTTTCGAACAGGTGGTAAAAACGATCCCGTGGAAATCCAATATAGCCTTTGTTAGTGAAAGAATTTTTGGAATCCGCACAGTAGTTTTTGAGTTTATTCATTACAAGCATACAAATCTTTCCTCTTTATAATAGTAGTGTAGATAGCCGACTGTACAAAAAATCTTAGATGGATTAAGATAGGAAAAAGTGAATGCTCAGGTGGGACTCGAACCCACGATCTTTCCCTTACAGGGGGAATGCTCTGACCACTGAGCCACCGAGCCACACCTGAAGCTATCCAAATTCTCCTATACTACCGTCTTAGGGCGACGGGGACTAACTTAATCGATTTGAAAAAGTTAGTATAGTAAATGCTTCAAAATTTCATTCAAATCTTAAATGTTGTGTTGTGTTGTAGCTCGGAGCCTTTCGTGTACCGTCCGTGCGTGGACTGCGAGAGGACCTGCGACAACTATGCCGAGCTGAGCAATCCTGATATGTGCATCGAGCAACCCGCCGAGGGATGCTTCTGTCCTGAAGGAAAGGTAGGTCTACCTGCTTATTGTGAGGGGGTTTACAGACAGGTAACGAGTACAGTTAACTTGGCTTGACGATTCCACTTCAACCACTCAGCGGGTGGCAATTGCCTGATGATGAGGAATTGGACTGGTTTCCTATCTGGTCCGGTCCACGGATATCTAAAAATGTATCTAAAAACATTTTAATTCGTTTGTTTTGTTCATCATACCAAAATCTTACAGTAATGTGCAGGACTTACAATGTTATCAATATTCAGGTGCGAGTGAACAACACCTGTATTGAACCCACCAAATGCTTCCCTTGCGACGCGAACAAGGAACACTATGCCGGCGATGAGTGGCAGGTAAGCAAATGCTGCATCACCATGGTGCATGTGTAAGCAATCATGTTTCGGGCCTCAATTCAAAAAGAGAGGGATGGAGCTATGTTGGGTGTATAGCTTCATCTCTCTCCCTCTGGAATGTGGCGAAGCTGCGAAGTACTTAAGGCATGTCGTTAAAAGCCCATGGAAGTTGAATCTGCGACCAGTTTTGTCTTTGACCAGTCTTGAGAATCCACTTTTTTCAAAAAAAAATTATACCACTTAGGTGACCGACAGGCCCACGGCCCACTCGACGTAAAGTGGTTACCATGGCCTATGGACGTATGCAACACCAGGGGCGTTACACTTGCGCTGCAAACACCCTGAAGAATTTCCTTATTGAAGAACCCCATATTGTAGTCGCTTGGGAAAACCACAGCTGTAGTATTCACAGCTGTGCGTATTCTATTAGAAATTACTTAGAAGTTATGCTAACTTCTTTAAAATACCATTACTACTAATTGCTTTAAAATATCATCAAAAAAATAACTTTATCGTAAGCTTTTAAATTCACAACAATATACGCACCCGATGGTCATATATTATGATACTACATTATGTTCCCACAACAGGAAGACGCGTGTACAAAATGCACGTGCAGTAAGCTAACCAACGAGAACGCCGCACACGTGTCCTGCACCAAGCAGACTTGTACCGTCCCCGTGTGCGCTGAGACCGAGGACATGATCACGAAGTCTGCCAGCCCCGGGCAGTGCTGTACTGAGTACTTGTGTGGTAAGTGTATCATCAGAGGGGTCCAACTTGCAACGGTACCACTAGGGTGTAAAGCTTTCAGAGGTGTCTTACAAAGTGAGGGTGGAAGGAATTTAATGGCGTAAATTTTTGTCATAATTCAACTTTGTTAGAGGGGTTCTGCTTGTAAAAGTAGGAAATTGAACAAAAGTGTGTTTAACTTGGTCGCAAATCAAACTTTACCATACAAAATTGAGGCTTAGGTTATTCCATGGAATTAATGAATAAACCATACCTCCCTAACCTAACATTACTTTTTGGGATATCTGTAACATAATTAGTAGATTTTAAAGTAGCTACATGAAGTCAAATGATGATTACTTTGAAATGAGTTGTAATGTAAAGCAATCAGTGCACATGAAACTGATTATCTATTTCTTATAGTTTAAATGTGAGTTTTTCATCTTCTAGTACCAAAACCGGTCGCTAACTGTACGGAACCGAAGAAGATGGAGTGCGGCTTCGGACAAGTGCTGAAGCAGAAGACCACGCCTGACGGCTGCAAGGAGTTCGCTTGCGGTAAGATGAGGAGAGAACCTGATAAGAATTAATGAGATAAATTGTAGGCAATTAGTAAATTGACGTTCTTTTTATATTGATGATCTTCTTCTGAACAGTTTGAAATCAGTAGGTATGTGAAAGAATAATAATTTTGTTTTATTGGACAGTTGGAATTTCTATGCTCAATAAACACGAATTATTATTCAAATCATAGACCTAATAATGTCAATAGTCACAAAACGCTGCATCGCTAGAGATATTCGTTGTTAGTTTACTTATAATTTCATTGTAATTGGGCTAGTCTTAAGCATTCAAATCATAACTGAAAGTAAATATTATTTATAGATATGTGACAATAGTAGACTATAGTACAAGTGTGTAAAATTGATGAGTACCGCTGAGGCGATATTGAGACGCGAGACGTCAGGCGAGGGTCTCAAGAGAGCCGAAGACGATCACTTGTGAATAATATGATAATTAAATAGATATTTACCTATTAATTTCGGTGAGATTAGAGCCATATTATGATAAAGTGAAATGAAAAACCTATTTTTCACTTTTCAGATGACATAGTGGTCCTTCTAACTATTTTTTGTGGTCTCAGAATGCAAGCCTACAAGTGAATGCGAGCCTATACCGGGCGACAACGAGGTGGACATCCTAGAGCCTGGTATGAACCGCGTAGTGGACAACAGCGGGTGCTGTCCCCGGGTTCACTTCCTGTGCAAGGTGGAGACCTGTCCGCAACCGCCCCAGTGTGACAAGTATTATGAGCTGAAGACCAATAATGATACTGGGAAGTGCTGCCCAGAGTATAAATGCGGTGAGTGGAAATTTATAAATTATTAAAATTGGTTTAATTATAAATTAATCCTTTCTTGGTAGTCTGGATAAAATATAAAGAGGAAAAAGTATTCTGTATTAGTTCAATCATCAAACCTATAAGCCAAACTTCATCAAAATACATTTAGCTGTTAAGGATGCACCTTTATTGCCTATTCCATCTTGATGGACCGCGGGATTTCTTTCCATGATTCACCTAGGTGAGAATAGTGTGCGATTGAGTACATAGGTCTCAACCAACGTTGAGAGATTTTGGCCTATTTCCACGCTGGCTAGGCGGGTTGAGAGACCTATGTCCAGCAATGGACTGTGATCATAGGCTAATTGAAGAAATTGAAGAGATAAAATTATCCAAACACATATATTTATAACATCAAAAGGCCTTTGTTTCGTTTGTGTCTCAATTTGTAATGGATTTTTCAGAATTACCTAAAGACAAGTGCATAGTGAAATTGGAGTGGGAAGCGGCGTCCAAGGGAGGAGAGAAAATCAGAACTACCCCACAAGTCGTTCTGAAGGATGTAAGATTCCTTTTCATTACTATACTAAATGAAGCTGATTATTTATTATGAAGCTGTTAATATTGGGTAGAAACTTTTTTATTTTTAAATGTACAGAAACAAATTGGCTTAAAACTACTTTTCAAAAAAAAAACACGGTTCCTTTTTTCAATAGATTCATTCAACTGTCAAATAAACCTCGTTATTATAGGCATACCATTCGCAATTATCAGTAGGTTACTATATGTAAGGTTTTTGGTGAGAGAGATCTCTGTCGTCAATTTAGCTTAATATGTGGAGACCATAAGTAACGAATGTGGTATAACCTCGGGCCAGGTGGACGCGGTGTGGCTGGACGGCCCGTGCCGCTCGTGCCGCTGCGAGGACACGGCCCGGGGCGCGGCGGCGCGCTGCGGCGTGACGGAGTGTGCCGCCGTGGTGAGCTCGCCGCAGTTCGTGCTGGAGCCGCGCGCCGTGCCCTTCCAGTGCTGCCCCGTGCCCGTGTACGTGGCCTGCATCGACAGCGGGAACATCTATAAGGTCAGCCTCACATTGACACACCACAGGTAACAAACGACCACACTGCCCACTGATCGATCAATTTATTTTGCAAGTTTTTTAATAATATCATAAAATATAAGTCTTCAGGCTTTCACGGCCGGTGTTGCATGTAGAACATACTGCTTCCGGGCTGTTTAGCCTTGCCTCGTCGGCGGCTGAGTCGCAACTCAGCCGCCGATGAGGCAAGGTCTCCGAACTCGTCGTCGCCCGGACCTGCGCCACTGAAGATGTCGACCGCAGTGATCGACGAAACGTCTGGAACGCAAGTTTCACATAGACCACGGCCAAACAGCCCGGAAGCAGTATATTCTACAAATATCATAAAATGTAAACAATGGTTTAAACGAATGATCTTATTCTATTTGTAAACCTCAACTTATTCACTATTGTAATACAGATTAACTATTCGCATTTAAAAGTATTTGAATATCGTATAAAAATAGTGTTAAAGACAGATGATTATTTAAGGATATGGCAGTCACGGATATACGGGACGCGATTTCATTTTGAAATTGAATTGTTTAGATAATAATGTTATAAATAAGAAATCACGTCCTCTGTCATAAGAACAGAATCGCCAGTCAGCAAAAGTGTGATACTTCATTACATAATTATTAGAAAATACTTGTGTAAGAGGAACGCTTCCGAAGCCGAAGGCCCCTGGTAGTACTCCGGGTATACTACAATACATATTGGCATAAATATTTTTTTTTTTTCATTTTATATTTCAGTAAAAAAACATCACAGTAGAAAAAATTAATAGGCGTCAAGCGCATGCTTTTTTGCGGCGATGTTTTTCCATGAAATTGAAACTTCATGAGTTGATATTAGTTTTCCAAACAAATGTAAAACAAATACATACTAATTGCGTTAACTTTTGAACAACTTTTAAATAGTTTTTGACACTGTCTACGTAACTGCCCTACCGAAAAAGCAGGGAAAGGAAATAACCTTACCGGAAACAAATGAAGCGGTATTACCTAATATATTTAGTTGCAATAAAGTTTCCTAACAGCAAAGACCTTCATGACATATCCGGACATTGACTGTTCGGGAGTGCCTCAAGGTAGTGTACTTGGTCCTTACATATTCCAGTATCACCTAAAACAAAATTCTCTAATAACAGGTTGGAGAGAACTGGACATCTGCAGACAACCCGTGTGAGAGCTACAAGTGTTCACGCACGGAAATTGGAGACGCTCTTGAAAAGGTCACCACCCTGTCCACCTGCTCGGACGATTGTCAGCCGGTAAGTTCCTTGGCCTATCTTATAGCGTTAGAGCAGCGACCAACGACTTTAAACTAGAAAAAGTGAATATCCAAGACAGGACTTGGATCCATGATCCATAACCAGCTCCTTACGGGGGAAATGCTCTGCCCAATTGAGTTACATAGAAACGTTATGAATGTTGCCTGCACAGTGGACAACGAAGACGAAGACGACGACGACGCAGCTGCAAACTTTTCACTTATACGATTTATTCCATTGCGGCATTTCTTGTGCACATGTCCTTGATATTCATTACACAAAAATACAATAGACAGTTGAAGAAATGAATGAAGATGTGAAAATGCTCGCCAGGCTTTAGCTTACTTACTTTTAGGTTTCTATAAGACTTTTCAAAGACAGTCAGCCAGTTCCGTAGGTTCCTCCAATAAAACTACTTTTGCTCCTCCAGGGTTGGAAGTACTTCCCAGCCACCAAGAAGAGCGGCGAGTGCTGCGGCAAGTGCGAGCCAGTGGCGTGCGTCGTGGACGGCCAGGAGAGGCTCATCGGAGAGAAGTGGAGCTCCAGCGACTTCTGCGCCAACTACACTTGCGTCAACCTCAATGGAACTGTGAGTTTTTTCACTACCATACCTTACGATTAAGAGGTCCCGGGTTCAAATCCTGGCAATTACACTACCGACGTGAACCCACTAGAAGGAGGGAAATTTTGGGTTCTAATCCATCCATACTAATATTATAAATGCGAAAGTAACTCTCTCTTTCTCTCTCTGTCTGTCTGTATGTTACGTATTCATACCTAAGCCACTGAAAGGATTTTGATGAAATTTGATATAGGGGTTGATTAGATATCCAAGCGGGCGGAGCCGCGGGCAAAAAAAAACAACTTCGCAGTGGTTACATACAAAGCTTGTGTTTTAAAGCCCATGGTCAGCTTCCCTGCTCTATCTCTGCATTTGGATTATCTTGGCTTTTGTTAGGCAATATGTATCTGACCCGCCAACCAAAAAGGAAATCCTGCACCAGAACCGATCTGTTCGATAGGTGTACCTACCAGTTAGCAGGAGAGCTTGGCTTGGGTTCCGACGGTGGTAAAAGGAACCAATACACCCTGTTAACCTCTTCACTTGATTAATAAAATCTACAAGCAGATATACACGTAGAGGAAAGGATAAGAGTGAATCTGTTTTTACGCAGATATTGTCATTTCTTCTGTACTAAAATATACTTGCGAACTGAAAAAAAAGCCCGCTTAGTTGCTTCCAGTGCCCCGAGCACGAAAAATATTCGAATTCGTAACGTAAAAGTATCGAAAGAACGAAGCGTTGCGATTGGTTCACAGTAGGCAGGCGGCCAATCGCATTGCTCCGTTCTTATTCGTGCTCGGGGCACTGGAATCTTCTCACGTCGGGGCTGCGTTTCGAACAGGTGGTCCATTTGCTAAACTAGTATAGATTTTTATATTGACGTTTTGTAAGTGCCGTTTTAATAGTCTATACAGAATAAATGATTTTTGATTTTGTCTTGATTTCGCTTTCAGACAAACGAACCCTTTAAAAGAAGTAATAAAAAATTCCCGCAAATTCTCTATTCTTCTAGCTCCAAGTGCAATCCTCAAACGAGACATGTCCGGAAGTATCAGACGCTGTCAAGAAACAATTTGTACTGAAAACGGAGAAAGTGGACGGGAAGTGCTGTCCTATCGAAGAACCGGTCGCGTGCCGCGTGGGCAACAAGATATACCAGGTAATACAGCAATCTTCTAGACTCTTTTTTATTAGAGATGTGTAGATTGACTAGTAGACTACTGGGACTAGTAGACTCGGCATACCAAAAATTTTGGTATTCCAAGTCTCTTAGAGCAAACTGATAAGCAAAAATTTTATTACCGCATTGATCAAATTTCGCAAGAGATATAACATTTCAGTGTCGTGCTACGAGGGTTGGTAAGGAACCTTATTTAAGATGGGTGATTATTTTTATAACTTTTTCTTTTTGAAGACCCAGGTCAGATTTTACATATCTGTGATTATTCAAATACCATTGAGATCTCTCCAATCTTTCATTTTGGAATCGGAGCAATTGCAGCAGCTATTGATAGCTCACTGCAATCTGTTTTAGCTTAACGATAGCATACTAGTGCAAATAACACCACCAAGAACGCCATTCTTAGCAGGTTTTCTCCACTCCACAGGAAGGCCAAACTTGGGCATCCCCAGACCCATGCAAGCACTTAACCTGTTCTCGCGACGTGAGTGGTCGCCTGACCCATCAAGAAGCCGTGGCCACTTGCACCCGCGACTGCAAGCGGGGCTGGCGGTACGAGCTGCCTCCCGCCGGGACCTGCTGCGGCCACTGCGTGCAGGACCAGTGTGTGGTGGACGACAAGCTCGTCAACCCTGGTGAGTGTCTACCTTCTGGGGTACAAGATGGGCCTGGCTTTGGGGAGTAAGACTGACAAGTCAACTAAAGCGTTCTCTGTACGTGTATGTGTATATGCCCTAAGATGTAGATATATCTACAGCTTACAGCATCTTTTTCTTCATCCTAGCTAGTCCCAGTCGTCGTGCGGGTCCGAAGATTCGAATGTGTGATGGTGGCCACCTGATTGAAATACTCACTTAGTTGAAAAAATATCTCTTCCTCCAAAACAAAACCATTATCAACAGCATCTAACAGCACAATCTTTGACAGGAACAACCTGGCAGTCTGCGGACAACTGCACAACGTACTCGTGCGACAAGTACGGCGAGGAGGTGATCGTGACGTCAGCACGCCAGGCCTGCCCCGACGTGTCCAGCTGTGCGCCAGAGAACCTGGTCAATGACACCTGCTGCCAGCTGTGCGAGGAGCCTGCGCAGGCACTCAGTGAGTACATTTAGCAGGAACAGGTTTTTTGAGGTTGGAAATAGCCAGGTACCTGAGCCCTGAATCTAATATCTAAAGAAATACCTGGACGTTTTCAGGGTAGTAGAAGTATTGGTCAACGTACCGACAAACGGGTCTCATCTAGTTCTTATAATTTTCTTGTGATTCTTATCATGCGGGTAGTTGCAAATCTCAGTAATTAGCATGGGAAGATTAAAGAATTCAGACCAAATAATTCGTGTAGTTTGAAGTTGGTACAGCTCTTCCCTAAGGTGTGAGGCGTGTGAGACATGAGCCTTTACAGCATTTACAGCCTTTTGTTTATATATTGAAAACTTGATTATAGATATTTTTGTACGATCCCGCCTACAACTATGCGTACTTTGGAGTTAGGTCCTATAATAAATATCTACATACTAAAAATAAGAATGACATTCTAAGGCCAAGTTTGACTTATAAACAAGTTTTTTTTATATAGGATCCGTCAATTTGCCCTCACCTCGCCTGACGGTAAGCTGAAGGCAAAGTCTCAGGAAAGAGTGTCACCATTACAAACACGTAGCATATTAACAATGATGGCACTCAGCTTGACGGCCTCCTGAGTTGCATTTTCACGACCTTCTTCCAGGTAAATGCGCGCCCCGGGCCATCCCCAGCGCCGCCACGGTGGGGCAGGTGCGGCTGCACCTGGGCCCGCACGGCGTGTGCGTCAACAAGCAGCCCGTGGTCGGCCTGCGCGACTGCGAGGGCAGCTGCGACTCCGGCACCAAGTACAACAACGGTCAGTACCTGCTACAGTGGCCCGAGCACAAATAACATTACAATTCATAACGTAAACGTATCTACGGAACGGAGCATTGCGATTGGTTCACAGAAGGGAGGCGGCCAATCGCATTGCTCCGTTCTGTGGATACGTTTACGTTACGAATTCGGATATTATTCGTACTCGGGGCACAGTAAAGCCGTGCCCAAACTACGCGCGGCTATCTATCGAATACTGCTCGCTGTCAGTTTTTGAGATCGCATCAAAGGAATTTGAGTCATTTGCATGCATTGCACATGCATTTTGATAATTCGTTATCGAGGAATTAATTCACGCGGCAAATACCTACCTATATGTTCCGTTTTTATTGCGACAGCCGCGTTCTACTTCTGCTACATTTTGGCTTATTCAACACTGATTTGGCGTTGGCGCGCCAAATCAGTCAGTGTCGAATATTGACTCGCGCAGCAGCCGCTCGTAATTTATACGCACCATAACACTGGCTGACCTTATTATCTAGGCAAGTGGTCAGAATCAAGAACTTTAAAATTATCCTTTGAGTTTTTTCGTAACACAGTTGGAGTCGGTTATGCAGTCTAAGTATGACCCAGTTAAACTTCGGTATTTTCAGGAAAGCGATTACTATCAGATTAGTACAATTAATTGGCGATATCATAGTTCTGTAGTTAGACTATTTGAAATTCTTTTCTGGCTCCAACTACCTGTAACGACTACCATAAATGTTTATATGGCAACTGCGACCGACGGCTTAGTGTGCACTCGAAAGTACGGGAACATCACACCAATGCCACCATAAAATTTGAAAAAAAAAAATATTGTGTCAAAATATGGTTTTATTATTGCACAAATATTTAACTTACGGGAAACGAACCCGCACCTCATACGTAACAGTCGAACGCACTACCGCCACGCCACGAAGGTTATAACTGTTATTGTAATCTGTAATTATTTTGCCAGTGACGGCGTCCCACGACACCAAGTGCGAGTGTTGCCAGGCTGTGAAGTACGACGCGCTGTTGGTGCCGCTGAGCTGCGAGGACGGCTCCACGCAGCCGCACAAAGTGGCCTCGCCCGCGCTGTGCGCCTGCGCGGCCTGCGGGGGCATCGCCGGGCCCGCCTGGACGAGACCCAGTAAGACTCATAAAGACCTATTTTTTTCTACCTTTTAAATGACAGACAAGACACGGCCCACATGATGGAAAGTGGTTACCTTGGCCTATGGACATATGCACCATGGGCGTTACACTCGTGCCGCCGACCCTAGACACAAGACTAAGAATAAGAGATTTTTATATGTCATTATCAGTCTAGTGTTATTTGATAACCATCATTAGAACGCTACAAAAATGATATGAATGGATGGATTTTCTTACGAAATAGTCAAACCTATATATCTCAATTCGGTTAGGTATTTAACTAAAGTTAAAAATCTTGTTGCGTCTTTTTATACAATTAAATGTTGTCTCACAATTGTATGATATTGTCGCATTTTAAAGACTGAAAACCGAAATGTTTTTACTCTTTAAAATAAGTTTCAAAACAGAAAATTATTAATAAACTGTGCCCCGAGCAAGAATATTCGAATTCGTAACGTAAACGTATACAGAGAACGGAGCAACGCGATTGGCCGCCTGCCTACTGTGAACCAATCGCAATGCTCCATTCTTTTGATACGTTTACGTTACGAATTCGAATGTTATTCGTGCTCGGGGCACTGAGTTTTTAAATATACATACATTAAAATTGTTTACGCTTAGAAAAGTAGGTACTTAACCGAAATAAATGTCACAACATTAACTCAAATTAACCATAAAATAGAAACTAACTCTTAATAATATATTACAGCTTACTCTGGAGTGAAAAACCCAAGTTATTCTGGTGTGAAGAACCCAAGTTACTCCGGCGTCAAAACCCCTCCAGGGTACGGAATCAGCAATGAAAATTACGAAATACCGGAGATATACCAGCGGATCGGAGAAACGGAACGACCCATACGATAGAACGACCACATCACTACCATACATACCAGCAAAATAATATAGCAATGATATTAATACAAGATTCTGTGATGTAAATATCTATGTAACTACAAATATAATCTCAATAAAATACTGATGAATTGTAAATATTCGTATTATTTTATGAATTCAGAGAGTCAGAGTTTAGAGATTATAGTCGCTATCTATTTTCTTTATTAAATAAATAAGACCAGGATCTTGAAATATATTAAAGAACAGTGCCCCGAGCACGAAAAACATTGGAATTCGTAACGTAAACGCATCGAGAGAACGGAGTATTGCGATTGGTTCACATTATGCAAGCGGCCAATCACGCTGCTCCGTTGCCACGATACGTTTGTTACGAATTCGAATGGTTTTCATGCTCGGGGGTACTGTTGTGTGGTTGGTCGATACCTATATGCGGTGTATGTTGACGGCGTACGGTATTAGTCTGTTCGAGTTCTACATAAAACTGATGGTGATTTCCACGAAGGTAAAGAAAGGCTTGGTTATTTGGAAAGGGTATACAAAGCTTGCTGTGTATCTATTTGTCTTGTTCGTGTTAATCACTACATAGTATAAAACAAAGTCGCTTTCTCTGTCCCCCTATATCCCTTTGTATGCATAAATCTTTAAAACTATGCAACGGATTTAGATGCGGTTTTTTTTAGTAGATAAAGGAAGGTTTATATAAGGTGAAGGTGTATAATACATGTTTAATATAGTAGAGGGAGATCTGACGCCACGCGGGCGGTAAAATATTGGCGGTACGAAGTAATGCAATAAAACAAAACATACATAATTTAAACAATTTATTCTTTGCATCCGTAAAAACCGGATACCAGTTAACATTCCAACCAAGTGCGTTTGATATAGGCCAATAATATGTAAATGGAGCCTTTAAGGCATGCCATAGATTTGTAGAGAATCCGTTGTGATACACGTTCTTATATCTCTCCCTCGTTCTCTTGTGATGTGTCTCCTTCTGCGTCCTTCTGTTGTGCGTCTTCTGCTTCCTTCTGTAGTGCGTCTTCTTCCTCTTTCTGCTTCTGTTTTCTGAGCATTTCTGATAAATATTTACACCTCTGCATGCATTCCTCCTGAAAATGTAAAAAAGAAGTTTTTGCAAGATAATTAGAAATAAGATATGACTAGCTTTTAGTTCGTTTGCATGGATGTCGGATAGGTTGACTAACATAGATTAGTATGATTTATTTGACTATTTTAACATCACGCCACGGCCCTTAGGAACTGAGCATTAAAATAAGAGATGAGAACCGTGTGGCACGCCAATAAATAATATATTTTGGATCTAAAAAAAGCACAAAATACTTCTATTTAGATTCTTTACCACCTAATGGAATGTGGTTAACAGTGGCCTGTGAACGTGGATAACACCAGAAGCGTCACACTCGTGCTGCCGACCGTGTTGGAACCGCGTAATGTCCTTACTGAAGAACCCCACATTGTAGTCGCTTGAAAAAAACACAGCAGGGAGTCAATTTCACAGCTTGAGTGTGCTGGGAACTAAATTCGGAGTTTTTACGAAGCTTACAGTAATTATTATTACTGTATTGAGTCGGTATACCGTTTCTGGAGCAACACAAGCAGGAGCTACTTTTCACGGAGCTGAGAATGATGCGGTGGATGTGCGGAGTCACGCGTAAGGATCGCGTGAGGAACTCTCGCATACGCGGCAGCCTTCATGTCCGTGACATCGTAGATAAAACGCAAGAGAGTCGCCTTCGCTGTTGTGGCCACGCTGCATGGATAAAACATGCCTGGCAATGGCGCCTCTCTCGAGTCCAGGTAGAAGGGATACGACCAAGAAGTCTTGCCTAGACGTCGTGCAGGGTGACATGCATGCAAATGGTCTCACTACCATGGACACCTAAAATCGTGCGAAGTGGAGGAGGAAGAGCCAGAAGGCGGACCCTGAGACCGAGGGCATTTCAACCTCGGATACATTCAGGATAACGTCTAAATCTAAATGATTATTACTGTATTAAATCAGTATACATATACTACTGCACAGAATCAGTACGGTACGTACTTTGGTCTTCCCGGGCACGGCACTTGCGATCTTCTGCCAGCGGTCGCCGGCGCCGCCCTTGGGGTGCTTAGCCAGCGCCGCTTCCAAAGCCTTCTGCTGCGTCTGCGACCAATTACCGCCCGATATCTCCTCCGTCTTGCGAGTTTTTACCTGTGAGGTTGTATTAAAAAACATTGTAAATAGACTAGCTGATAACCATTCTGCATGTGTGAAACTTGGATCATGTTCCCGCTATTAATAGGAACCTACAACTGTAAAGCCTATGTGTTGTTTCAGGCTATAATCTATCTCTATACTAAATTTTAGCCAGCCACACACCAGGCAATTCGTTGGCCGGCGTTCGATCGAATAGAATGATAAATTTGACGTATCTGACAGTCGTTAACGCATGTCATAATATATACGTCAAATCCCTTACATTCATCATTCTATTCTACCAAACTCCGGCCATCGAAATGCCACTTGTCTAGGGGGGCTGATCCGTATATAAAACTGGTTGTCTGTCTAGAGGGGCAGATCCGTATATAAAACTCGTTAGTAATGTAATAAATAAAGATTTTGTGATTTTGATATTTTAGGAAGCCGCCATCAAACGGCATGGCGCATCCACTCTATAACTTATACAATTACTGCAGAATCAATATAAATTAAAATATTTATAGTTTTATTCAGACATATTCAATGATGTTGCAATCATTTTTAAAAATTGTTTATCGACGACTCCGCCCAAATTATTGAATGAAATTTTGAAGCATTTACTATGCTAACTTTTCAAATCGATTAAGATAGGAAAAAGTGAATCGCTCAGGCGGGACTCGAACCCATTCATTGTTTCCGATAGTTCGTATGAATGTCGGTAGATGACTCCCACCGTCGCCCTAAGACGGTAGTATAGGAGAATTTGTATAGCTTCAGGTGTGGCTCGGTGGCCCAGTGGTCAGAGCATTCCCCCTGTAAGGGAAAAATCGCGGGTTCGAGTCCCGCCTGAGCGATTCACTCTTTCCTATCTCAATCGATGTTTAGTGTATGTTTTATTCTTAACTAGCTGATGCCCGCGGCTTCATCCGCGTGGAATTCTGTTACGGATCCCGTGAACCCTTTTTTTATTTTTCTCTGCGTAAGAACCATTTTCGTACTGCAAGGAATATTCTAAAACAAGAATCAGTGAAATCGGTCCAGCCGTTCACGCGTGATGGCTTGTCCAAGGGAAATAGGAATTAATTTTTATACATACATACATATAATCACGCCTTTATCCCCGGAGGGTTAGGCAGAGGTGAATCAACGCCCACATTTCACGAATCTGTATTAGGTCCCACGTAATAGAGGGTGAGCCTAGCCTAGGTGATGGTTTAGCGATGGCATCTAGGGTTGTAAGTAGTTGTGGGGATTCGATTGTAGATCGTGATACCGCTCCAATAATAATCCAGGAATCAAAGCACACCATACGACATGCAGATATCATCGGGCGCAAACTCCCCGAATTTCGAGATGCATCAAACTATTATTATTTAATCTATATGCCCTACACTTTGAAACTACCCACACTTAAAAAAAAAGACTACTTGAACTATTTAACAAAATGCTTTGACCCTATGAGGCTGAACAATAACAAAACAAGTCCGGAACAATTACCTTTTTAGGCGGTTCCACGACTAGTGGCTGTTCCGGCTCTTGCCCGGGTATCTTGTAGCAATTCTCCTTGAGCTTGGCGGCCATATGCGTGACCTCGGCCACGCTGCGACCCATGGTCTCCGCGATACGCTCCCACCGTTCCGCTGAGCCGCCGGGGTATTTCTTTACCAGGCGGACCAGCTCTGCCAAGTCGTCGTCCGTCCAAAGCCCTCCCGTGACCACTGGGGCTGCAGCCTAATAGAAGAATGTTGAAGATACATAAGATAGACAATTCACAAAATTCGGCATTATTTGGCAAAAAGTGAACTTCGATATCGCTAATTGGTTGTGGCAGTCACATGGCAATCGATTTTCGGAAAATAAGTTCAACCACATCGCAATTAGAGTGGAAAGTCGATTTGAGAATAGGCTCAGAGGATGTTGTTGATGGCAGAAAAATATAAAGGTAAAATCACCCTGTTGATATTTGCATGGATTAAGAATTAAGAAGATTCCCACGGGTCGTTAGCATAATTGTGAAACCCTGGTGTTACACACATCCGGCCACGGTAACCACTTTTCATTAGGTGGGCCGTGAGCTTGCTTGCCACCTAAGTTGTTAGAAAAAAAAAATGAAATTGAAAGAAATCTCTCTCTCTGTCTGATCACGGTCAATCTGATCACGGTGGGTGTACCCTGGTTAAAACGTCAGGCAAATAAAAGGTATGTTTGTACCTATACCATGATCGCGTTAATAGGGAATATGCATATGATTCAAATACCGCACATATTTTTTACATGAATGTGGTCTTTTCTTTTAGATTTACGTACATATTAATACTTGTTCATTTAATTACGATTTGATTAAGAAAATAATTGCCGAAAAGTGCATAAGTTGAGAGGGAAATTCAAATAAGTTAAAACGTAACGCTATTGATATACAGTTCCGACCAATGGCGTTCAGACTCTGAGTGTACTATAACGTAATATCCCATAATAAAAAATATCAGTTTATGTCGTCTGGTTTCTATTTGTTGTGAATAATTGTCCAGTTGCATTATTAAATTAAAGTCAAACACAAAATACGAATATTATACAATCCAAAACACTTTCGCAACTATTCACGACATCATGTACAATATAGTTATTATAGTATATATATATAGTTGTATATATATATATAGTTATTATAGTATAGTTATAGTTGTTAACTGTCATGTACATTGACGTCACGACAAGCGCGACAACATGGCGGTCGTTTGAAAAGCTGATATCAGCCTTCTAGTTTAAAACTTTTTTTAAAAACCAAATGTTGTCTGTTTGGCACTGTTTGTGTTTCCTTTTTAAATATAAAAACAAAACATGCATATTCCTTATTCCCGTTAACATATATCTATATACATATTTATAAAAGCGAAATACATTCACTTTTTAATCACGAAATGACAGAAAATATAACTCATACAAACTTGAAATTTGGCAGGTAGGTTGCTTATAGGGTGTACACATCCGCTAAGCGGGAGTTTGAAGTTTGTATGAAGGTCCTATGTTGTTGAAAACTTGAAATTTAAAATGTATGCTCTTTAAATGGAGTGGAGAGATATCAATTCCTTTAGAGGTTAAAACAAAGCAAAGGATAGTTTGTATGAATTTCTGCGCTACTCAGTGCCTGTTTATTGTATAAACATACATACCTGTCGTACAGGAACCACCACAGGGCCCCCATCAGGCCCACCATCAGGCTCGTCAGCAGGATCCAGCAGACAATCTCCGTCGTCCCTGGCCGGGGGTACAAACCCGCGGCGCTTGCGAACGCCGCCGCCCGCAGCCTTCGCCTCCGCCGCAGCCGCAGCATCTCGAGCGGCGCGAGCCTTGTCCTCCTCATCCCTGAGGGTCAAAACTCATATACAGTGTGGATGATTTTGACCGAAGGGGAAGTACTTAAAAACTAGAGATAGCAAATTTCACTCAAAGGAATCATTCCTTTATTTTTTAAATAAACAAAACTGCCTTCAAATATTTTCGAAAATTTGCTTGCCACACCCGGCATTCGAATCTACTAAATCCAAAAAACAACACCTTTATTTTTATGGTATCAATCGATAGTCACTCATAAGAATCAAATCTCTCTAACAAACATATCTTGACCACGAAACAAACGAGGCCCTGGCGCGCGAGGATTGCTTTGTAATAATTTAAGCTTGGTAAACTTGAGCCCTTCTACCGCCGTAGCACCCCAAACTATCCTCAAAGGACACCCAAGAAACTGGCAGCACGCGTACAGCGGACCTGCAGGTCAGAAAGGTCTATCGACTAATCTAATTACAGAATTTCCATATCGCCAATTGATTGTGGAGGTCACATGGCAGTCGCTTAACGGAAAATATCAAAGTTTCGACGCATCACATGCACTGGAAGCCGACCCCAACTGGTTCAAAACGGACAAAAGTTTCAAAGAATGATGAGGTCAGAAGCACTTGGAGCTGGTGAGCTCGCCTAAAAAGTTTAATAACTGTAGAGGAATCTCGTGAACCATGTAAGGATATAAGCAGTTGGCGGGTTACTCCTGGTTACTCCGAAGGGAAATAGCCGTGAGCATTAACCCGTGCGATCATACCCGTGCCAGTATGGCATCAAAAATGTGCATGTAATACGGCTAAAGACACTACTGTGTTTTTCAAGACCATTTATAAATTTCTAGCCTTTGCACGCGGCACCGCCCGCGTGGAAGTCGGTTATTGCGACCAAACATAGCCTATGTCCTTTCTCAAGGTCTTATCTACCCCTATACAAAATTTCGTCAAAATCGGTTCAGTGGTTTAGCCGTGAAAGACGAACGAACAGACAAACACGCAGACTTTCTCATTTATTATATTAGTATGGATTATTATTCTTATTTGTTTTTGTCTACATGTTCTCATGATAATATATTATGCTATTATGCTCTATTCTCTAAAAAAATCCATTGTTAAAACTGACAAAACACGTATTCCACATAACCTTGAGACAATGTCACACAATACATTTATATATATCACCTGTTCAACCTAATTAAACGGTTACTTGTTATTGTTTACGAATTAAGTAAAGGTTGTGGAGATAACCACAGTTGTGCAAACAAACCTTCATACTATATTGGGTTAGGTATCTACATACTTAACTGAAGCCACTAAACGTAAACAATCTTGATGTCTTTTAATATATTTAATTTAAAAACTCAGTTTGTTTTCATTCATTTTTGTTTAAAAACTAGGTAAGTTTAAAAATAAAATGCGACTTTAAACCCAAAATTGTTTACCGAACCAAACTGAGTAAACACAATATACTCAAGCGATTAGTTTCTAAGCTGTATTTATTCAAATGTATAATCACTATTTTTTGCACCGATTAAAGAGATGTATTATATATTGTGCCATGTTCGTGACATCGCTTAAAAAAACACAGGAGAGTCGCCTTCGTGGGTGCGACCATATGGCTGTCAAATGTCTGACCAGCCCGCCTTCGGGTCTGTACGAATTTTACCGCTGGCAACCGAAGACCCGAAGACGGCGTGCGTTTTAGTCGGTTCGAGTCCTACATAACAAACCCCGCCTTAGTATCTGTGGGGCTATACGAAAAAAAGAACCAGCTGTCTCCATCAAGCCCCGATAAAAGGGGTTGACCCAAGAAATGTCAGCTTGGTGTAGAAGATGATATGCGTTCAAAAGACTCAATATCGATAACACTATTTAATATTTCAAAATGGATTGTGAAAAAAAAACATACCAAATAATTGTTGCCGAAAATGAGATCTGACTGGTATCATTTTTTTGTTTTAAAAATGCAGCTGAAGGTTTGGATACTTGCACCATTACTATTTAGACGGCCTTATACTAAGTGTTTTATCATTAATATTAAACACCGACAATTCCAGGGTTAACTTAAAGAGGACAGAGCTACACGAAAGAATGAGATGACTGAACAAGTTCTCATTAGAACATTATGCTTATCAGCATTTCGTCATTTTTTTTAAAAGAATAATTTGCATAAATGATGAATCATTTGCATTCGGACACGTCATGCTATTTGAAGGAGGTGATGACGTTAATTTCTGTACAAGTATATAATTTTGTATAAAAAAGAAAGGTTAAGGTAGGAAAGACCGTTAATTTATTTTTATTTATTTTAATGTTCTGTGTTAAATAATATAGTATTCTGTGGTGTATATTCAAGAATTGGATATTTAAATATTAAGTCCAATCAATTTGTTTATATAAAATGACCAAAGAAACAATCAAATGGGAATTGTATAGAATAAAGAGCTATGATGTTTGTCAAATAATTAACTGCTATTATAGTTGAAATAATTTAATAGGTGCATTATGACAGTTGTAGTCTAGGGTTAGAGTGTCTTTAATTGGTTGTGAAAATAATCGATTCAAGTTACAAAAGAGTAATCGCATCGTTGCCAGAATGTAACTTGTGTTATATTTTACGTTACCTTCGACCCGTATCGAATTTGGTCATTGTAATCAAATTCACCAGCTGTATCACCGGTGATAACAACGGTCGGTAGAGGTATCGCCGAGGATACTAGCGACCACCACTTTTCCTTTACAGTACCTCCATGGAAAAGTCGTTGTCGCTGCTATCCTGGAAATTGCTGACATAGCAATGTAACGTATACTGCTAAAAGCACACTGAAAAACTGACGTTATATGGGATTGATTGTCTCACCTCACCCCGCTCACTTTACTTTTCTCTTCTTAATAAGTCAGTTAAATAGTTAGAAAGAAGGCATTCGCGCTGGTAAAACTCAAGACCATGAAACCAAAATCGTGGAAAGAAGTAGGAGAGAAGACCCTCGAAGCTTTGGATGCAGCCACAGGATTGGCACTCGGATAACTATGATGATTGATGTTGTCAACACCGACTGTCCCGCATTCTAATAAACTGTATTCTTCTTTATTTTTCAATATTCCCACCCATGTCAAGAAAATATTATATCTGGTAACACTCATCATCACGTCACGAATAGTTGAAGACGAGTGCACTCGCACACACACGCATACACACACACTCACACACACACACACACACACACACACACATACACACACACAAACGCGCGCGCGCCCGCGCGCACGCACACACACACACACACACACACACACACACACATACACACACACAAACGCGCGCGCGCCCGCGCGCACGCACACACACACACACACACACACACACACACACACACACACGCGCGCGCACACACACGCTTGCCTTTGTTAATTTAATTTTTCATGAAAATGATAAAGATATAGTTATATTTCTAAATAGTAATTTATAAGTAAACATAATGCTTATACCTTACCGAAATTGTAATACGATTCATCAACAATAACTCATAAATTATGTCTCGTAAGTATACTGACCCCCAAAATACAGGCATCAGCTTAGTTTGGGTGGCAGTTTATGGTACATATTTAATAAAGTTGTAACTTAGGAATTGTTAAATTTAAGACCAACATTGTTACTTATATTTGCGAAATAAACTTATCTTATCTTATCTTATCATCATCATCATCATCATCATAGAGATATATTTACCCGATTGCATCCGAGGCTAAGGTGCCCTCGGAGTTCAGGGTCCGCCTTCCGGCTCTTTCTCTTCCACCTCACACGATCTAGGGCGTCCATGGTAGTGAGACCATTGGCACGCATATCACCCTCCATAACGTCAAGCCAGGACTTCTTGGGCCTACACCTCCTACCTGGACCCAGTGGACTATTGTTCCGTAACACTATTTGATAAATTTTATACTCATCTTCTTACCTCTTTTTCTGTCTTTTAGCTTCTTCCTCTTTCTCTTTCATTATCCTCCTAATTTCTATGATGCCTCTCGGTAAGGCTGTTACCAGCCACCAAGCACACCTAGGTATTTGGAACGGTAATGTATCCTTTATGCTCGGTTTAGGCAGCTGATCAAGTATTTCTGATAAACCTTGGTCGAATCCTGATTTTTTGGAGTGCTTCTTGCCTCTGCTGTTTAGTATTTGTTCCTGAAAAAGTATAAGATGTCTTTAAGATATTAACACTTGAGCTACTTAACCTGTGTGGGCAAACTGTTTAAGACATTTTAGAGGAGGGCCTGTTTGCCACCCTCCCCACTGGCCCGGTCGGGGTGGCTATGTAAGACATAAACCACGCCGCCACTAAAGCACGCCGTCTATGGGCCGTAAGTTGCCAGACCACAGAGTACCTATCTTGTCTATGACGTATGGGGAGGCGCGCATTGCGTGCCGCTGCCACGGTCTGCTTCTGCTAGAGTGACAGGCGCCTCCGCCCGTCACTCCCAGGCCAGCGCTCATGGAGAATAGAGGTCATTCTGCGACCTCCGACGTGCGGTCAGAGGGCCAGAATTTACACCAGATACTAGTTTTTCTTTCTACTAATTCAGGACAAAATATTATTATCACGGGCCGGAGTTGGCCCACGGGCAGTACTTTGCCCATCACTACTCTTAACTATCAATATTTTTTTTTTTAGTTTTTCTTCGTACAATATTTATATTTACAGTGTAGGTACATTTTACACTAGTCACAGGATTAAAAGCAGCCTATATTTATCATCATCGACCTAGCGATGGCCCAATTTATACATTAGAGCCTGTAGTTTGGTTATGTTGATTGATATTTCGGTTTTTCCTGGAGTGACTGCCATCTGACCACCCAACCCTGAGGAAACATTTGTACCAGTCCTTCATCTGTTGTATAGCCAATTACACCAACTCGCAAGTGAAGTTGTTAGGGCCCTCTACACCCGTGAAGAAAAAAAGCCTATAGTATAGTATGTAGTACAAATTATGTTACTCCAGAATACAAGCTATTAACATTAGGGATTTCACTCAAATCTGTCGAGCGTGAAGGCCTAACAATGCGATTAAAGACTAGAATAGGGACTATGGAATGTTGCAAATCATTGCAATACAAAAAAGTGATGTAAAGAATGTCTTGGTTCATTGAATTCATTGGTCAACAAATAATTGCATAATACTGAATTGTATAAGCATCTGATTGCCAATTTCTAACTAAAGATTTAACATTCACCGTTATTACGACAGACGTTGTGGTATGACAGACATTGTGGTCTCAATTCCAACACAGTAAGTATTTAAATTACAAACAAATCCTTTTCAATTAGAAGAAAACCACCATGTTTGACTGTAACTACTGAAAATCAACCAAAACATCGGAAGAGATTGAATGACAGTACCTAGCAATATTTCATGAACTTCGACCAACTTCAGAGGGCCTCAATAGGGACTCAATTCTGAGATGATGGTGATTGGTTGTCATCTCTAACTATCCCTTGGGACCAAAGTTGCGAGTATGATGTATGAAGGAGTGTAAGAAGCTTTTTTTATACCGCAGGCAGACAAGCACACGGATGATGGAAAGTTGTTACCGTGGCCTATGGACATGTGCAACACCAGGAGACACACTCGTGCTACTGACCCTATAAACACAGTTTCTGTGCCGTCAGCGTAGAACACAAAGCCTTCAGCCTTTGGTCTTCTCTCCGTGAGAAGACCAAAGGCTATTCCAGCTTCAGGTATTAGAGCACAAAAACTCTCCAGTGCGCTCTGGCTACCCTATTCGCCGCCGGGAACACAACATGAGGTTATTGTGCCTACGGTATTCTGTAAGGCGGAGTTACTTCCCCAGTAGGACTGCTCAACTGGACGAAAATACCGTCGTGTCCTACGTCCTACAGGAACAATTTTTTCATTCTTTTAATTTAAGTCAACTTACTGCGGTAAATCTTTTCTCGGCATATGCAGCCCAACCCACTGCGTACTGTCCAAAGGTGATAATGATAAACAGGATGATGGAACCTTCAGCCAGACCCATCTTCCTCACGTGCCGATAATAGTATATCGCCGATCTCCAGTTAGGAAGGCCATTCTTGAGGACTTCATTGTATCTGTATAATGAAAGAGTAGTATTTGAGTATACTATGCCTTAAACTATCTGAAATAAAGTATATTCCTGAAGATTTCTAGAATACTACTGATAGTTTTTGAACAGACAGCTTCTAAAGCAGTTTGCCTAATCAGGAATAGAACCTAGAAACTGTATTCAAACATAAGCACTAACCCTGCCCTGCAAAATCTTTGAAGCAGAGCAATTAATACAGCTAGGGTACCACAGAATTATATATGCATTTAGTACTATTCATATCAATCAAAAAATTCATCACAACGGAGATGCCTTTCTAGGTTAACATTAACTGAAATTTTATGTTTATGAATAGAAAAGCTGCACACTCTCGTGGCCAGGTGCGCTCATTTTTGGTAATCAATCAGGGATGAGTGACTGTTTAGTGGTGTTACATTTGAGCACTTCTGTGTTTTAGAGGGCAAGTTAAAATTTGGTCCCGGCTGTCAACAGTTGTTAAGTCACGACAGAGGCCTTTATGAGCCTGTGTTGTTAGCGGCCAACCTGTAACAGAGTTATACTCTGTTAAAGGTTGGCCGCTAAACAACACAAAAAAATAATACTTTACAAGGAATGTTTTATCATCTACTTTGAGGTGTAATGAAAACCCACAATTATTACCTGCAAACCATATTTATAAATTTATAAATCTACACATTCCAATAGTTACGCTTTAGTTGTTTTGCTACTAAAAGATGTAAATATAGCATACTTGTCTCTCTTCCCTGGGTCCTTGAGTATATTGTGAACCGATACCAAATTCCTAAACTGTACATCTGCATCTGGGGAATCATTTTTGTCTGGGTGCAGTTTCAGTGTCAGTTTCTTAAACGCAGACTTTATCTCTGCCGGTGATGCATCCTGTTTGACAGAAAATATGATTCAACAAAGTAGTGGGATTGCTGTTGATTGTAAAAGTAACAGCAAGTTGCTGGTGATTGGAAAAGTGACAGCGAGTTGCTGGCTGCTGGTGATTGGAAAAGTGACAGCGAGTTGCTGGTGATTGGAAAAGTGACAGCGAGTTATTATTGCCCAGTAAGTATCTATTTTCCCAAAAGCTATGCCTAAAGCTTAATGCTTCAAACCAGAGTAATATCTCCAGTTTGAAGTCAATTAAGCTTATTATTCATATGAAGTGATGCAAAAACTATGGTTTCAGTCCTACATAGTAAGCATATTGCTGTTAACCGGGCACTTTACTACTGTTGGATAGAGAACAACCCTGTCCGTTAGCCACTTTCTACAACACAAGACGAAGAACTAGGAGATGGAGTGACTCTATTATACTCTACTGGGAACCAACATGGATTTAATACAGATATATTATTTCATTTGGTTATGAGCACTCTGCTTTATGGGTGTGACTGCTGTTGCAGCATACAAAATGATAAGGAAAATCATATTGATGTCAAGCTCAAGGGAATGGCATGAGAGATATGGCCTCTAGCACTTTTATAAACGGTATAAAAATAAAATTCATGAATTTACCTTCAGCTGATTGACTATTATTCTGTTTCCAATAAGAAAATAGATATTATATTAAATTATAATAACGAAAAGAATATACAACTTCGAAATAAAGAAATATATTAACAGGGAATTAAAAATCATAAGTAGTTCATTGGATTTCTCAGATACTTAAATGGATTATCAATGAAATGATAACGAGAGAAATCTGCTTGTAAGTGAAATAATTTGACACCTCAAAAAGTAGTACCCTTCCAAATTATATAAAACGAATTAATATAACTTTAAATACAATTCCGAGTATAAAGGTATATATAAGAGAAATGTTAGTAAACTATTACAAATATTTACCTGCTTAACTCCCATCAACTCATAGAAGTTTTGGTTTACTTCTTCAACCACGTCAAACACTTCCAAATCACCATCGTCCCACGCTTTGGCACTTAATATTAACATAAAAATGAGCAACAAGATTCGAAGCATCATATATTGTTAGGCTCTATCTAATTTTAATTTATAATTCATATTCCTATTGCAATTTTTAGAAACTCCTAATTTTCTTTTTTGACAGATTCCACATGAATTTGACAACTCAGCAGCTGGCAGTTGGCAGGTAGTGATGTACATTAATTTCACTCTTTAGAAATACGGTAGTGATGTGTGTATCATCACATTTAATTGAGTGTAAAACAATTATAAATTGAAACAATGATTATAGGAGCAGGTACTTACAGAGAAAACAGTTAATGTATTATACGGGTGGCACTTTATCAAAACATAAGTGCTTATAATACATAAGAGGTCCAATCTAGCCTTTATAGAAACTAATTAAATAAGCTAAAGTAAACGTTTCAAAGGATTAAAATAAAAATTAGTTATTATATGCTAATTCCGTGCACAATTACGATCACATAATTCATTGTTAAGGCGGTTCGGGCTCATCCTTCTCCTTAACCCTTTGATTATCGGGTCTGTGGTCTTACCATTAAAATCAATACTTCGGTCGGAAAACATTGTTGTACTGTGTTTGGTAATTGTAATTTTCTCAACTTGTGTTCTTAAAAGCCACATTAATTTGAATACCCGTACTAAAATGGTAAGTAACCAATACCTAATAGCATTTAATAGCAGGCATCATCATAAATTACACTTTATAGCCGTAAAAGAGGTGTAAAAAAGCGTTTCCATTTTTCCCTTTCATAAATTCGTTTATCTTGATTTTTACGGGTGCTATTTCCATCATCCACCCTGGAAAATAACATGCACCAGATCCTTATCGGTCGATCAAAAAGGTACCGTACCACCATAGTTACCGGCGTGACCGGCTAAATTACCGTTTCTAAAATGTAGTCCACGTAATAATTACTTCTAGATTTGCAATGAAACAAATCTCCTCGTCTTTTTTTGCTTTCGATACAAAAATGGACTAATTCGTCTGAATTATTAGCGGATGCAATCCTATTCTAACCGGAAACTAGAATAGGATTGCATCCGCTAATTATTCCTTCTTATTTTATCGGCTATTATTTTGTAATGTATTCTATTTTGTAATAAGTAATGGTTTCTATCCTTTTGTGTTCTTTCGTGAGCGGGTTCTCTTAGAACAGATCCGGGGGAGACAGGTGAGACCACCTCTCATCCTAGCACAAGAGCTTTACTCATGTAAATGAGACCGGAGATGGCATGAAACTAGTGGCTCAGCCTACCTACTATTTCCGTTCTAATTTTCTTATTCTACAGAAAAAAAGCCACAAGACTAAAGACCACCACATAAGACCATTAATTACCTATGTGTTTTGTACCTATTAGAAGTTTATAGATAATATTTTAAATCAATTATGAACGGTTGCCTTATAGCTGGAGAACAAGAGAAGTGTCACAAGCAGACAACTGATCATACTACTTGAAGAATTAGAAAGGGATCCGACACTGAGCCATGAGAGAATATTGAGTGCCAGCAGCTCCCGGCGAATCCATGAGGCGAAATGGGAACAGCTCGTTACAAGACTGAATGCTGTTCCAAACGGTGCCAAGAGATCGGTGCCCCGTTGGAAAACTGTAAGTACACGATATTTTTTTGACGCCCTCCCCCTCCGAAGCCGAAAAGGGTGGTTATGTCGGAGCCGCACGCCGTGTGTGGGTTGATGAGCTAGGCCGAAGGTGAGGTTGTATCGCGACATATCGCTCGCATCCCGGCTGACCCAGGGCCATCCCTCTCGGTCTGGCACTCCTCGGGAGGGGGGACCATGTGGTCCCCGACTTGCTCCCGGTATGGGGGGGGCCTGCATCGTCCTACGATACGCGCCGCCGCCGTGGTCTGCTTCTGCTAGGGTGACAAGCGGCTCCACCTGTCACCCTCAGGCCCGCGCTCATGGGGGGCAAAGGTCGGCCTGCGCCCTCAGACACCCGAGCCGCCTTCGAACGTTCATGATTTGGGTATCACCAGCTATCAAAGGCATTACGATCTTCGACGTCTGGATTTATATTTTCAATTCATTGTGGGGCAGTGTGGATAATCAAAACTCTTCTGTTCTGATACTTTCATAATATTCTCCTACAACTCTCACATTTCTGCTCTTGCTAGGATATTATCTGTGCTTGGGCCTACCTCTTGTTCTAGAGCCATAAAGAAAAGATGGCGATTTACTAAACTTTTTAAACCGCGTCATTTCTGCGTTACACTGTGCACTGTACTCTATAACTAGCTGGACTGGCTATTCCATAGAAAATGACAGCTTACGTTTTGTGTCGATTCGAAGCGCCACCGTGAGTGTGCTGAGAACTAATTAGTTTGCAAATGGACGTTGTTCGTTCGTTGTTTTTGTTTATGCATTTACTATTAACAAATGTCTAAAATGGGCATATTGTTAATTTGATACATAAGACCCATCGTTTACATTAAATTATCGATACCAAGACTATTGTTTTCCATCTACCTATCGGGTGCGGGTTCGGGTATCTGCCGTACATACCCGGTATGCGTACTGCCATGATCATACTGGGTATATATACCTGTACCAGTAAATACCGTTTTTACTGTTCCGTGAGTAAATACGCCACATCCCTAGTTCTTCATTATTCATTAGCATTAGTTCCAAGTACACTCACTACTGCGTGCCGCAACTATCAGCGCCAATATGGCGATTTTCAATTGGACACAATATATGAGTACCTACCGATCACCAGTACAGCGAGTTATACTATTACAGCAGTTCTTTGTTGCCGTTCATGTTGTAAATTAAGGTTCATATACGATTTCCTTTCGGTTTCTCATTTACAAATAGGTACCAATTACATCTAAGAGCCCGGAGCATGGGCTGCCGGGACCGCGGTGTCCGTTCTCCTATTTTCGAGTTCCCAGACAGAATTTTGTTTATTCTGGTTTTTACGAAAGCAACTGCCTTATTCTGAACTGAACCGAAAAGAAAGCAGCCTGTTATTTGAATGTAATTTGTATTTGGGCCACCCTTTCTCTTCCCATGTGGTGTCGTACAAGGCGACTAAGGGATAGGGCTGATTAACTTTAAGATCAGACAGATATGTACAGCCCAGACTCAGCCTAAGATGCATAGCTCGAGTCAACAATAGTGCCCGGAATACGGCAATAGGCTCACCCCCTACTACGTGGGACCGAATACAGATTGGTGAAATGTGGGTGTTAATTCACGTCTGCCTAACCCTCCGGGGATAAAGGCGTGATTATATGTATGTATGTATGTATTAATCTGTGATTTTAATCAGCGGGTTTTCTAATACGTGAGGCTTCGACTTGGTGTTGCCTCATATAGGTACACTTTTTTTATTGTAATAGGTATTGACCAATTGGAAGTTAAGTTTAAAGAGGCAAGCTTCCAACGAGAACGCTGGTTGCCAAGCAGTGGTGGACGAGATGGGCAGCAGACTGCTCAGGCTCGTGGAAGAGGAGGAGTTGTTCCAGGATATTGATGGCAATATGGTGAGTAACAAGATTTCAGCTTCACCTATAACCCGATTCCCACCGGCTCGTGTTCGCAGAGATACGAGACGTTTAAAAAAATGTCGTATGGTGCAGGACAGCTGTTACTGCCGATGTTTTTTTTTTTCCACTGGCATCACTTTTAAAAATGTTCACCCCTAGCCAATATCGCCCATCTATCTATACTAATGTTATGAAGCTGAAGAATTTCTTTAATTGAACGAGTAATCTCAGGAATTTCTTAATCTAAATTCTTTTTTTTTTGCCTTAGCTAGTCCGTTTATTAAGAAAGGCTAAGGTAGTTTGTATATCATCACGCTACTACCCACGGGCGTGGAGCAGTAATCTTAAGTCAGATGTCCGGCAGATTTTCATAATGTAATTTGAAAACGAATAAATTATAGGCATACTTCATGGGTTAAAAGGATACAACGGGGGCTCGAAGAGACATTTAATTATAGACTACTAGCTTTTACCCGCGGCTTCGCCCGCGTGATTGAAGGTTATCGCTATAATATCGGTTATCATTATTAATTGTAGCCTATGTGTTATTGATGTATCCATTCTAATATTATAAATGCGAAAGTAACTGTCTGTCTGTCTGTCTGTATGTTGCGGTTTCACGCATAAACTACTGAACCGATCTTGATGAAATTTGGTACAGACGTATATTAGAGCTTGAGAACGGACATAGGCTACCTTTTATCAAGAGAATCTGGGTTTAAGGGGGGGGAAATAGGGGATGAAAGTTTGTATGAAAGTTTGTAATTTTTGTAGATATCCTTATGAAATTTGGTACAGAGGTGGATTAGAGCTTGGCAACGAAGATAGGCTACCCTTTGTTGTGAAAAAGGGGGTTTAAGGGGGAGGGGGGGATAGGGGATGAAAGTTTGTCAGTTTCAAAGATATTCAGATGAGGTACAGAGATAAATTAGAGCTTGAGAACGGATGTATGCTACCTTTTATAGCGAAAAGAGGGGCAGAAGGAGGAAGTGGGGCTATGAATGTTATTATTTGTGAAATTTGGTACAGAGATTCGGTTCGGTGACTCTTTCCTTTGTCGCACCATTAAGACCTGGAATTCCTTGCCAGCTCACGTGTTTCCCTCTTCCTACAGTCCCGGGTCCTTTAAGCGGGGCGTGAAAAAGCATCTGATGAGGCCGTCAAGCTGAGTGCCACCATTGTTAACATGGCACGTGTATATAATGGTGGCCCTCTTTCTTGAGACTTTACCTTCAGCTTACCATCAGGCGAGGTAAAGTCAAATTGACGTGTCCTATTTATAAAAAAAAAAAAAAAAGGGATAGCCTAAAGCTTGGAAACGGACATAGGCTACCTTTGATCGCATAAAAGGGGTTATATGGCTTTGGGATGAAGATTTGTCATTTTTGACGATATTCTGATGAAATTTGGTACAGAGATAGATTAAAGCTTGGGAACGAACATAGGTAATTTACATAGCATAAGGCGCATGGCATAAGGGATTAAAGAGTAAAGAGGTGAGTAGATAGGCGAGCAGAGAAGTCAGTAGAGAGTTGAGTATAAATTCAAGTATAGAGGCGAGTAGAAAGTCGAGTAGAGAGTCAAATTTAATGCTCAATAGTTGGCACTAAGCGATAACCGACATCCATGCGGGCGGAGCCGCGGACAAAAGCTAGTAAGCTATATTATTGTAAAGTTTCATTAAAATTCATTCAGTATTATTTAGGTAGGTGTATTGTCTCTCTCTATAACTTGCAATTACAGTTCCCAGATTACACCGAGTCCCTATTGGACGACGAGAACCATGAACTTTGGAACGGTCCCCAGCAGAGGGCGGCCAGCAGGCGCTCGAGACTGGCCAGGGCTGGCGTTGGACAAGAGCCATGTGAGTAGTTTTACTGGAAAAGTGGTATAAGTAGTAGGTAGTACCTATATGGCGCCCATCAAGATGTCTGGGCCTAAACTAATATCACCAGTAAGGGTCGTCGCATACAGGCCAAACGCGACAACGACAAAACGCCACAACCGAGTATATTTCCTGTAGTTTTAATATTATAATATCTACCTACATTTTATATGAACTCGCCGCACATAGCCGGCGCCGATATCACCGCCACACGGTACCAAACTACAAGAAATATATTAGTCCCTATCTAATATAGTTATATAGTCTGCATTTTTGGGCTGTGGCCCATGCTGCACCGACAATTAGCGTAAACTGCTGTATTACCCAACCCCGAGAAGAAACCCTACGCCAAAGATTTATTCATTATTCAGCAGGGTTACATACCGACTTACACGTGTCGTTACCTTGAGCCCTGACAAATTTGATATGCTAGCCATAAACCTTCAAGGAAACTATTAGTCGACTGCAATTTTGACAGGTTCCACAAGGGCTCTTTTACTTTACGCATTTAACTAAGGTGAACGCACCAATGGTAGAAACTTTAAGGACAAATCAAACTTCACTCTACTAAATTATATATGTATATTTTTAAAGAATGATCGTTACTGTTTCAATGTTACGTTTTAACTGCGTAATAAAAATTTAGACATTAATTTTAGCAGATAAAATCTTTAAAACCTAAAATATTTATACTTTAAATACAATTATTATACACTTGGTCGTAAACACACCATTAGTGGACAATCACTTGGTCGTAGACACCAGTAGTGGATAATCACTTAAAACTAGCCATAAGTCTAGCCACAAAAATACGGTAACGGTCTACGTAGGTCAACAACTTAACTTACATATTTATAATATCCATACAATAATAATGATAATCATTATTCAATCATCAATAAATTAGGTCACTGCAGTCCACTATAGGACATAAGGCCTTCCCAATGTGCGCTATTTCTTACGATCCTCCACCGATAATCATTATTAATAAAATAAAAAATCACACCTGTTAAAAATCACTACCCTTAACAAAAATCACCAAAACTAGTGCCAATTCAATATCTTATATATGCCATTAGGTGTCTTTTAAGTGAATAGTCATGTAAACCAAATAGTTGTTGTAACCATTTCAAACCTCGCTTATACGAGCGTGCGCCTGCGCGAGAAAAAAATATTTAGGTATTAAATATCTGTTTTACGAGACGAAACCTATGCCACCGGCACGTGCGGGCTTTGCGCGTTCTAATAAAAAATAAATAGGCATCGTACGATCAGTCAGTCGCACCAGGTATGACCGAAAAGATGGCTGCGGTTCTTGGCGCTCACAGCGCGACAGGTACGTAGAGATAAATATTGTTATTTATTATTATATGTTGTTTTATTACTAATATTAAAAAAAGGTTATATTATATCTTAAGTGATGACATAACTAGTATTTGATTCAATTATGTTTTTGAATTGATTTTGAGGAGTTAAAAAAACACGCACGATCGTAGCAGTTCGGTCTTCATTCATGTTTTTATGTGCTAAAATGCACGCTCGTGCGTGTTATTATTTACTGGCTTTTAATGATAAATTAGTATTTAAATTCAATACAATATATATATTTTTAGGAGCCAACATACCGGAGGATGTTATACTATCTATATTAGGAGATGGTAACGATTCTGATCTTAAGGATATTTTGGAAGAGCATTTTAATGAAGATGATTTAATGGGAGATTTGGTTAGGGACGACTTATACGAACATCAGCAGCTTAGTAAACTCGCCCAGTTCCAGCCACTGGAGCAAGCCGGGTTTCGAAAAGGCTATAGCACCGTGGACCACATCCATACTGTTCGGCAGATTGTAGATAAAAGTCAAGAATACAATCTGCCGCTGTGTATGGCGTTAATTTGTGGACTACGAAAAAGCCTTCGACTCCATCGAAACCTGAGCAGTTCTGGATGCCCTGCAGCGGTGTCGTGTCGATTGGCGATACATCGAGGTGCTGAGATACTTATATGACACTGCCACAAAGTCCGTCGAGCTCCAAGACCAGAAAATGAATCCCATTAGCCTCCAGCGTCGAGTCAGGCAGGGGGATGTTATATCCCCCAAACTATTCACCAATGCTTTGGAGGACAGCCTCGGGGTTGGACTAGGCGGGGCTGGCAAACCGAGGTATGCAATTCAAGTATGCCTCGGTCTCGTCGTCCGCCTCCCAAACGCGCCATCCACTGGTGGTCGGCGGAGTTGGCGGGGCTTCGGGCTGCCTGCGTGGCGGCCCGGCGGGAGTACGCCAGGAGCCGGCGGCGACGAACACGCGACCAGGCGAATGAGGACCGCCTCTACGACCTGTACGTAGAGGCGAAGAAGGTCCTCAGGTCTGCGATATTCGCCGCGCAGGACTCGGCACGAGCCGAGCTGCTGGAGGGTCTCGACAGAGACCCTTTCGGGAGGCCTTATAAGGCGGCGCGGAACAAACTGCGCCCCTTTGGCCCCCCGGTATCGGAGACCCTCGAGCCGGCGTTGCTGGATGGGGTGGTCCGGTCCCTGTTTACCAGCAGGGCTAATTTCACCCCGCCAGCAATGGATCCTCCAGTAGGTCGGCCCGCTGAGGAGGAAAACGGGGAGGAGGACGAGGAGGTTCCTCTCCTCACGGAGGCAGAACTCCGCACGGAGACACTTCACCTCCGTGCGAAGAAGACGGCCCCTGGGCCGGACGGCGTGCCCGCAAGGGTGGTGGCAATAGCCGCCACCGAAATGGTGGACCGGTTTCGGGCCCTCTTTGACGCGTGTTTCGCGTCGAGGTGGTTCCCGAAACCATGGAAGGAGGGGCGGCTATGCCTCCTCCGAAAGGAAGGGCGGCCGGCGGATTCCCCCTCGGCATACCGACCCATCGTTCTGCTCGATGAGGTCGGTAAGATGTTCGAGGGGATCATAGCCGCCCGGCTGAATAACCACTTGCGGGTGGTCGGGCCGGACCTGTCGGACGCTCAGTTCGGCTTCCGAACTGAGCGTTCCACCGTAGACGCCCTGGCCCTGTTGAAGGGCCAGGTGAAGGAGGCCGTTGATGCTGGGGACGGGGTGTTGGCTGTGTCGTTTGACATAGCCAACGCGTTCAACTCCGTTCCCCACTCAACTATACTCGAGGCACTCCGTTTCCATGGAGTGCCTCGGTACCTGAGGGGCCTACTGGCCAGCTACTTGGAGGATCGAACGGTCGTCCTCGTAGATAAAGCTGGCCAGCTACGGCGATACAGCGTCGAATCCGGTGTTCCGCAGGGATCAGTCTTAGGACCACTTCTGTGGAACATCGGGTTCGACTGGCTGCTGAGGGGAGCCCTCCTCCGTGGCACGAGTGTCATCTGTTATGCGGATGACACTCTGCTCACTGCCCGGGGAGGGAAATTCAGGGAGGCGGCCAGTCTGGCCTCGGCGGGCGGATCCCTGGTCGCAGGGAGGATCCGCCACCTCGGCCTGAAAGTGGCGCTGCACAAAACCGAGGCCGTGTTCTTCCACGGGCCTCGGCAGCGCCCACCACCTGACGCCCACATCTTTGTGGAGGGCGTCAGGGTAGAGGTAAAGGCCCAGATGAAATATCTGGGCCTTACGCTGGACAGCAGGTGGCGCTTCAGCCCGCACTTCAGCGGGCTGTCGTCGCGCCTGCTGAAGGCGGCGGGGGCCCTCTCATGGCTTATGCCAAACCTGGGAGGGCCAAGTGGGCGGTGCCGGCGTTTGTACGCCGGCATTTCGAAAAGTATGGCCCTGTACGGGGCGCCCATCTGGGCGGACTCCCTTCAAAGGAGGGAGAATGCCACGGCACTCCGGGCGCCTCAAAGGGCCATCGCCCAGAGAGTGTCGCGAAGCTACCGGTCGGTAAGCTTCGCGGCGGCGTGCGCTCTGGCGGGCACCCCCCCTTGGGAGCTCGAGGCGTTGGTGCTCGCCAGAGTGTACGAATGGACGGCGGGGCGTAGGGCGCTCGGGGAGCGCCTCGCCCCTGAGGAGAGGGAGGCCGTTCGGCGGGAGGCGAGGGATGCCACCGTCCATCACTGGACGGTGGACCTCGCCGCCGCAAATTTTGGTCGCCGGACGTTGGACGCGCTCGGGCCGGTCCTGAAGGACTGGCTCGAGCGGCAACACGGCTTCCTCTCTTTTCGACTGGTGCAGGTGCTGTCCGGGCACGGCTGTTTCGGATCGTACCTGCACCGGATCGGGAGAGAGGAAAGCCCATCGTGCCACGACTGTGGCGCGGTGGAGGACACGGCGCAGCACACCCTAGAGGTGTGCGCGTCGTGGTCCGAGCGGCGCCGCAGTCTTGTCGCGGTGGTCGGACCGGACCTTTCGCTCCCCAGCTTGGTAAGGGCCATGCTGGGGAGCGAGGAGGCGTGGGCAGCGGTCGCCTCCTTCTGTGAAAACGTAATGTCACAGAAGGAGGCGGCGGAGCGCGCGCGGGAGGAAGATCCTCTCGCGCCGGAACTCCGCCGACGAAGGAGGGGCAGGAGAGGGCGGGCACGCGGCCGCCCTCCTAGCCCCCGGTGATGAACCGCGGGTGACAGGCGCGGGGGCGCCCTCACCCGCATTGCACTGCCCATCACCCCGCCGTACGAGGATGACTGGGCACTCACGGCCATCCTCGAGCCCCTTCCCGCGCTCGGGAGGGGCGTGAAGGGCCCGCCGCGATTAGGCGGGCAATCGCCGGAGGGGGACTGGACTTAAAGGCTCTGCCGGTTTCCCAGACCCCCTCCAAGAAAGGCGATGCGGGAGTGCCGCTGGGTCGTTTAATGGGTATACCGGGAACCTGTTCCCGGGGAGTCCCACATATCCCTCTCGTCCCCCGACGGGAGGGAATGCGTAACGCATTTTTCCCAGCGAAAAAAAAAAAAAAAAAAAAAAAAGGCGGGGCTGGCAACATAAACGGTGAGTACATCTCACACATTCGGTTCGCCGATGACATTGTCGTGGTTGCGGAGTCGCTGGAACAACTGGGCGAGATGCTGCACAGCCTAGATGGAGCTTCTCGACGCGGCGGCCTCGGTGTAAACTTGGTTAAAACCAAGATGATGTTCAACGAATATGTTGAACCGAGACTGATTGCCATCAAAGGGGCGACGTTCGAAGTTGTCCAAAAATATGTAAACCCGGTCCAGGTTGTCCAGCTCGGTATAAAACAACTTCGAGAAAGAACTAGCCAGAAGGATTCAGCTGGGCTGGGCAGCATTTCAATAACTATGTCGAGTCTTCTCTTCTTCCCTACTGCAATGCTTGAAACAAAGGTCTTTGACCAGTGCGTCCTACCTGTTACGGGTTACGGTGCCGAAACGTGGACACTGACGATAGGGCTAGTCCATAAACTAAAAGTCGCGCTACGGGTTACGGAGCGAGCTATGCTTGGAGTTTCTCTGAAGGATAGAATTCGGAACGAGATCATTCGACAAATAATCAAAGTTACCGACATAGCTCGCAGAATAAGCAAGCTGAAGTGGCAATGAGCTGGCCACGTCTGTCGAAGGACCGATGGCCGTTGAAGCAGACGAGTCCTAGAGTCGAGACCGCGAGAAGGCAAACGTAGGGTAGAACGCCCCCTAGCCAGATGGACCGATCACCTGAAAAAGGTGGCTGGGACTGGATGCGGAAGGCGGAGGATCGTACGAAATGGCGCACATTGGGGGAGGCCTATGTCCAGCAGTGGACTGCAATGGGCTAATGGAGTGAATTAGAAAGAAGCCAAATATAATATATATAATTTTTTTAACATTATATAATATATATAATGTTAATATAGTCAAAAAGAGCTAGGACTGATTATTGTTTGTTTATATGATTAAAATTATGAGAAAATATGTGCTTTTTTTTCATTAAATGTCCTGCATATTTCAAAGAGCACGAGCGTGCGTATTGAGCACTTACGCCGAGAGCTCACGGTAGTGCGGGTACTATTGGGCAAAATCTAGGATACCTAGATATTTTATTTTATTTTTCGTTGGTCTTCTATCGCCTACTTAGTCGACTTAAACAATAAAAAACATAGAATTGCAAAAAAAAATCTTCGGGCTGAAAGGGATATGAAACTTACCTTTATTGTAAGAAAGGTTTTTTTTTAAGTTTCCACTATTAGGGCAGTGTCCCCCATTGGTGCTTTTACCTTATTGCTTTCTCGTATGCGAAATATTTTGTTTATAACTCCTTTCTATTCTAGTTATTGCCGGTGAAAGGCGAGCGAGGAACCTGAGGACCATTTATGACAACAACGTGGGTTAGTACTCATGTTTCTTCATTTGTGTTATACATGGCCCTGGGACATAGCCCAAGGATTTCGCCCATTGCTCACTCCATCTTCCACGAGTATCCCTTCAATATCGACCATTTGTTCAAATAAACAAACGGTGGACGTAAATGCACGTGTATCTACGTATAGTTATCGGGTTATAAATATTTTGACAGCAAACAGGCGACAAAATGTCTTTCGAGGATAGCAGGTGGTGCTATGGGAGTAGAAGAGCTCAAATCCACTAATCATGGGTTATGTCAAGCTACATGCCGGGACAGGGCCGGATTTAGAGGTCTGGAGGGCTCGGGGTAACAAAGGAGTGGAGGCCTGGCCCCAAATTTTTTTCCGAATAAAATGAACATTTTTTTTCAGTTGAGTTTTTTTATTGTGAAACGCGAGTAGATTCTTCTAGTATTTAACAAACTTATATAAATGTAATTGGAAATAATTGTTAAGAATATCTGAAATCAAATTTTAGTGTTAACGAACGGAACCTTCTGAGCTTTTTTCGCCGAAAAATCGTTGATGATGTAGCTAAAATCCAGTTCCCGAAATAAATCGCTTTCAATGCTAAGGAGAGAAAGGTTTGATAAACGGTTTTATCCCATCGTGGTTATATATATATATATATATATATATATATATATATATATATATATATATATATATATATATATATATATATATATATATATATATATATATATATATATATATTTATCCCGCAAACAATTGGCCGTCCACTGAAGGCGAAAGTGCATTTAAACTGGCGTCAAC
This sequence comes from Eilema caniola, assembly GCA_949126895.1. Lineage (NCBI taxonomy): Eukaryota > Metazoa > Arthropoda > Insecta > Lepidoptera > Erebidae > Eilema > Eilema caniola. Next base: position 4,093,034 of record OX421466.1, read on the forward strand.
CTGCTTTTGGCGTCCATATACCGGACGCCACTTTGTTATCCGGTGGCACTTAAGTCCTATTGATCCTAGCTAGCCGTAGTACAAAAATCGACGGAAGCCAAAATTCGCTTTAAATGGTTGCAATAAAATATTGAAAACTTCCCGAAGAAATCACCGCGCAGGTGAGGCGCTGCTGCAGTGCGTATATCCACACTGTATATCTAGAGGAATTCCTGACTACGGATTTGCGTATTTGGCGTCCACAATTGCGACGTTGCCAACTCGCACCTACCGCAATCAAAACAATATAATCAACATCCAATTATTTTTGTATAACAGTCGCGCAAACGTTAGAACATTTTATTCATGATTAATTATCTGAGACGGTGTTGGGTCATAAATTCATACTCATACTACTCATACTCATTTATGTATAATATAGAATATTACATGTCAGTATAATAATAATGGGACTTTAAGCATTTATAGGAGAAGGAAGAAGAAGTGATATTAGATTCATGTATACGGACGTATGCGTCAAACCGGCATCCATATATATGTCCCGTAGCTTTAAGGCTATATACGGACGTCCGTTGACGGTATATACCTACTATTCATGCCTCCCCATATTCGACGTCCGATTAATTTACTAAAGTAGTGCCATAGATTCATGTACACTGACGTCAAATATCGTACAGTATGAAAAGTATACGTCAAACCGACATCCGTATATGTATCGCGTAGCTCTGAAGCTATATACGCCGCCCCATATTCAACGTCCAATTATTTTTGTAAAGTAGTGCTATAGATTCATATATACGGACGTCAAATATCGTACAGTATGAAAACCGTAATAAATAAATAAATAAATAAAAACAGCGTCAAACAGACCTAGCCCGTCTCGAGGCCTTTTCAAGTCCCATGGTCACGGGTAAGACTCAACCCGTGACCATGGGACTTGAAATGGCCTCGAGACGCCGGGTTAAAGTTTGAAATAATACACGCGATTAAATCGGTTAAAATAGCTTATTTCAAATCATAAATAATTTTATTTGCTACCAAGTACTTAAGCCTAAGAGGAGAACAAACGGACAATCCGCGGACGGCCGCGGGTCAGCCGGACATATGAAAGCATTTTCGTCCAAGTCCAATCTTAATACACAGACCTTCGTTAGCGCTCGGTAGATGATCATGGGCAAAAGTTGCTGTTTCTAATATAGCGAAAGGAGAGTGAAAAGTTTCGGGTTCTTAAAATATTAAGAAATATGTGGATTATTCCATTTTTTGGTGTAAGTACCATTTAAATAGCGTTTTTTAGTAAGGCAAACACAGCTTGATCGGTTCACTCCTGCGGGGCTGGTTGATATTAAGTAGCTAGTGGCGTACCTTAGATACGTAGTCTAAGATACGCTCAGCAGTGGGCGATTACAGGCTGAGAATAATCTATCAGAAATATCTAGTCAATAATACTCTTTGAATGTAATCAAATTAAACTTAGAAATACCCGTATGTAACACTAAAAGACAACCCACTACATCCTCAGCAACATGCGTACAGGAAAGGAAGATCAACAGAGTCCGCACTGCACATGGTAGTGCATAAGATAGAATCGGCTATCACAAATAAAGCCTCAACACTAGTTACTTTCATAGACATAGAAGAGGCTTTCGACAAGACGGTACACAGCAGCATTAACGAAGCCTTGCGAAGGCGTAGGGTAGAACCAACCATAAGGGACTGGATCACTCAGCTAATAAGCAAAAGAGCGGTCCAGATAGTGAGCACTACCACAAGAGCAAAGGTAGTCAAAGGGTGCCCACAAGGAGGAGGAGAAGAATATAGTAGTAGACAGCCTCCTAAAGAGACTAAATGAGAGAGGATGCACCACCTTAGGGTACGCGAATGATCTTGCAATACTGATAAGCGGAACGGCTGAGGATGTGCTATGCAAAATCATGCGCTCAGCCCTTCAGATTGTGGAAACCCGAAAAAATCAGAACTTATCCTTTTCACCAACAAAAGCAAGTTACCAGAACTACAACTACCAAAACTATTTAACACCAAACTAGCTCTAACAACTCAAGTTAAATATCTGGGCATCATACTTGACAATAAGTTGAATTGGGCTAGCCACATAAATGCTAAGATGAAAAAGGCCTGTATAACTTTCTGGCAATGCAGAAGACTCGTTGGTAAGAACTGGGGTCTTAACACAAAGATAACACTTTGGCTGTATACGGCAATTATCAGACCTTCCCTAACCTATGGATCAGTTGTATGGTGGCCCAGAACAGAACTGATCACTGTGAAAAAAAAGCTCCAGAGTTTACAACGCCTAGCGAGTACAGCAGCCACTGGATGCATGAGAACCACCCCATCAGTCGCACTAGAGCACTTCCTAAACCTGAGACCGCTGCATCTAATCATACAGGAGGAGGCCAAGGCAGCAGCCTTAAGACTGAAAAATAATGGGCTTTGGAAAGAGAATACTGGAACAAAGCATTCAAAGATTCTACAGGGAATCCTAAAGAAGATACCACTTCTCGAGGCTCCCATAGACAGAATACCATGTCACCACGTCTTCGAAAGGAAGTATCATATCCAACTTTCTGAAGAAAAAAGAGATAACTCTGGCGTAAGAAGTTAGGATATACACAGACGGCTCCAAAACTACACATGGTGCCGGAGCAGGCGTCTTCTCGAATGACTTAAATATCAAAATAACAACCACCTCGGACAAGCTAAGCATAATATTTCAAACCGAATGTATTGGCATAACGAGAGCGGCGGAGACGATTGCCGCCAGAGATGTCAGAGATCTAGATGTAAAGATCATCTCAGACAGTGCATCCGTACTCCAAGCTCTCCAAAGTAACACCATAACCTCTGTCCTCATATTGGAATGTCATAACACACTCCAATCCATTGCAAACACAAACAGGGTCACGCTGCAATGGATCAAGGGACACAGCAACTCCCTCGGCAACGACGCAGCCGATGAATTGGCCAAGAGAGGATCAGGGTCGACAGTATATGGACCGGAACCAATACTACCCATACCTCAAGCACAGGTCAAAACTTGGCTACGAAAAAGTACAGAAGAAACCGATCTGACAGAATGGACAAACACTGAAGGATGCAGACAAACAAAAAATGCAGGTCCGGTAGCATCAAAAACGTCTAGCCGAAACCTCATTAGGCTAAGAAGGGACCAAATCCGCAAGGTCACCGGCCTCTTGACCGGTCACTGTCCCCTAAACAAGCATCTGTTTACAATAGGTGTGACGGACAGCCCCCTATGCAGAAGCTGCATGGGGGCAGAAGAAATGCCACGGCATGTGCTTACAGAGTGTACGAGCGTGGCCGCACAACGGGCGAAATTCCTCCAGTCACCAGCGTCACTCTGGGAAGCATGTGGAAACCTGAAAAGGCTGCTGGCTTTTTGAGAGGATCTGGGTTGGTTGGAATGAGAGGTAAGATGGTACGCACAATGGCCCAATCAAGAGGCTAAGTGCGGAACAGTCCAGGTAAACTAACTAACTAACCCGGATGTAAACTCATGCTAATATTAAAGTTTCTTCGTACGATGAGAAAGAACGACTGATTCCACAACAGTAGTAAGATGTTAGGTACTACTGCTGTGGAATCAGTCGTTCTTTCTAAATACAAAAATGAGAATAGCCGAAATAAGACAGCGGTCAACCGAGAAATCATAAAAAAAATATTATTCACAATAGACAATTCATTTTGCGGGACTCCGTGAAAGAAAGAGATAAGTATGAATAAACGATTCACAAGCTGGCAACGTCGCACTTTTAAATCCCAACCGTCTGATTTGGACGTGAAAATATCCGCGCAATATACAAATAATAATTGATATACGTAGGAGGTCACTAACGCTTCACTATTGTACGGGGTCCAAAAATGTTTGGGCCTAACTGCAAAAAGAATATTGCCGCAAGTAAAAAAGCAAGAAAATTAAGTATCTTATGGAGTAGGAAATCAAAAAACTAAGCAATATTCGTCGACAGATGATGAAAAATGTAAGCAGAACTGGTGGACGCCAAATGAGTTACTGGATGTATATATATATATATATATATATATATATATATATATATATATATATATATATATATATATATATATATATATATATATATATATATTATTTTTTATAATTTTCATTGAATACGCACATGAACAAACGGCAAACAAACAAATGACGTGTCTATTACGGGGGCCCCTCTTTTATGGAGGCCCCGGTTGCCCTCCCAAAATCCGGCAGTGTGGCAGGATAATTAGCTGTGACATTAAAATTTCAACTAGCGTTACTCTTTTGAGTTATTTTCATCATAATCCAACTTACTACAAGTGTGGCCTGTGTGGCGTAGGTATACACCCGAACACGTATCTTTTACCTAAATCGCGAGAGGCCCTGGCACGCGTGGGTAGTTTTGTAATAATCTGCGCTTGGTGAATTTGAGCTTATCCATCGCCGTAGTACCCCGTCCTATCCACAAAAGATATCCAAGAAATGTGTACTGCGCGTACAGAGCACATTTTGAGCACCTTTTAAGTCCAAGATGTGTCTTTGATGATGAGATGACCCGAGCAATACACCTTTATATTTTATTTTTCTCGCCAGACCGCGATGGCAGTCCAGGCAGGAAGATTATGCAAATGCAGTTAGACAGGCTGCACTCTGTGTCGCAGCAGCTAGAGAGCCACATCCAGGACGTGCAGAACAGGATCCAGAACATTAAAGACATGTGGCAGCATGAATGCATTGAGGAATAAACTTGACTATTTTTAAATAACTTTTTTGTAGATCTATTATGTGTTTAGCTTGGAACATCGTTATTTGTTGATCGTATCGTTATTCCATCGCATCGTAATTCGTACAGTTATATTTAATGCAATTTAACGATGTTATTGTTTACGTTTTTATGAGCAATCGGTCAAACATCTGCGCCCCTAGACAAGTACAATTAGTTGAAACTGTTCTGTGGTTGAAACAATTAGTTGGCCGGCGTATCGTAGAATAGAATGACACTTGTATGCGATTTGACACATGTGACAAGTCGTAAACGCATGTCCTAAATGTCAAATCACATACAATCATCATTCTAATCGACCCCTAAAATCCAACCACACGTCCTGATCGTCCACCTGAATCTCGTGGGGGGCGGACACACGGAAACAAATTTACTGGCAGGGCTAACATGGCTCTGGTACACTGGAGATTGGCGTTTCGCCATTAATAATTTTATAATACATTTTACTTGACATTTACTCTACACAAACACTCTGATGCAAAGCGCCATTTGAATAAAATAATAAGAAGATGAAGATCGTTCTAATCTACGACACCACTTGCCAATGAATTAGGTACCACTTGCTTAGAGGGGCCTTGTTTGCTTACAGAATAGGCAAACTGTTAATACTTGACGCTATATAGCGAAATTTAAACATCGAGGATATGCGGGTAGTTGGAAAATTTATATATATATATTTTTTTAAGTAAAAATGTATTTATTTGCCATTACAAAACTGCTTATAATTACGTACATGTGTTACCGCCGTTACCGGGAGTGCACAGTTTAATAGTTTTAGATTGGAATAAGTCCGGTATTGCGAAAAGCTTCCTACACTAGCTAGTTATTCTTGGATCACGACGGGTGCAATGCGATCAGTTTAGACAATTCTAAACAGTTTTATCCAAAGTTTGCCCCTTGGAGCGTGGGGGTCTGCTCAAAAAAGCCTACGTCAGAGCCCCATCCTCCAATTAACAAATGTACCCGCAACGTGCAGATGAGATTGTTCTGAGCCCCGAAACTTTCATGGGGCCTTAAACCTCGATGTCTTTTCATTATTCAAATGATCTTGTCAATTCTTATCGGAATATTAAGTTTTTAGAGCCTAATAGTCAATAGGTAATCACTTTGTTAAAAAAAATAATGTTTTAGTTGCATCTGATTTATTTCACATAAAGAGCTCGGTAGGGGTATATCGTACGATTTGACAACACGTTTGTAGGTACTTATACTACCTACTTATAATATTAAAGTAGTCGTTTGTACCTAGTGAGGAAAAGTTTGAGGAAGTAATAACTGGTTTATTTTTTCTACATTCTACTACTACACATTATACTACATTGTTTTCTCTTAATGCGTTTCAAATAAGTTGATAACTGTCATAATGACATTTTGATACGTGTCGATAACTTCATTGTGTAACGTAAGGTCAGCAAATACATTTTTATACTTCACTGTTGCTGGACACTAATAATAGTACTTAATATATTTCCAACTAAATATTTATGATGATTGTTGAACCATATTCCCTTTTCAAGATATATATGGATAGGGTAGGATAAGTACATACACAATAAGTAAGAAATTAAATTATCGGTTCTTTTTTATATTTATTTATTTTTAATCGGGCGGTAATTTTGAATTTTTAAATAATTATAATTACTAAAAAAATTGATATGTGCTTAATGAAAAGAATTTAATAATTAAGTCGTTGTTACCATACACGTATGAACCTGTCCGAAATGGAAATTTTGTTGTTAGCTGTACATTTTTGATGAATACGGAATGAAGTTGCCGCGGTCGCGATTATCTTCTCATTTGAAACGCATAGTATGTGTTTTGTATACTATACATTACTATTACCTATACATTTAAATATATACTTACACAACGTTTATCAAAATTATGCTAAGCAAAATTATAATCTGAATAAATTCAGTTTCATATTGGATTGGGGAATGGAAATAATAAATATCTCCATTAGGTATATGGAATGGAAGGCTACAGAACAACGATATCGCTAGTGTGTTGTGAAGGTCAATTGGCAGTCCAGCCGCATCACAGTAAGACTAGAAAGCCGATCCCAACGGGTCTAGTTAATAATATCGACAGTCACTACATCGATGGTCGATGTATCGAAAACGTTACATCGACGGGCTAATGTATCGACAGTACCCCAAATCGATGGTACGCTACATCGACAAATCGTTGGTACGCTACATCGTTAGTACATTAAAACGACGGTGTGCTACATTGACAGTAAACCAAATCGATAGTAAGCTGTCTTCAATGAAAACACTTGTACTATTCCTCATTATTTATTAAATTGCTGACCGGTTTCGCCTTACGGCAATGCTTTGATAATGCCGTAAGGGGAAACCGGTCAGGAATTTAATTAATAATGTGGAATAGTACAAGTGTTTTCATTGAAGATGTGTAGCAAGTTCCACCAAGTGCCATCAATCAACAGTATAAGTAGATAGTAACTATGTGTACTGTAGCATACTGTCGTTTTAGTGTACTGTCGATGTAGCGTACTATCGATTTGGAGTACTGTCGATACATTAGCCCGTCGATGGAACGGAAAGTCAGGAGTAACTTTTGAAATAAAAAATGAAAACTACTCTAGTCAAATATCAAAGTAGTTCTAGAGGTCTTAGTACTTGTGATCTTCGATGTATTATCGTGTAACCCTAGTGATAGTTTTTTTATTGTATTTTTGTAAGATATTTTAATTTATATAATTTATTTATGTCGCCGCCAACTAGCTAAATCAGCCGTCCAATTAACTGCCTAGGCAGTTAACTAAACGGCGCTATTCAATTAACAGCCTGAATGATATTCATCCGTCTCGTTTATTACATCATTTAATAACCTGGCTGGCTATGCTTAGGCCAATCGTAAGATGGGGCACTGCCTTGAAATAGGATAGAAAATTACATACTTACACCTGTAAATCGACAGAGGTGTATTCACAGAAAATTAGTGATTGGTTTATTGTGATAGCTGCGCATTCCGACTTTTTATAACCATGCAGAAATAAGTCATTTTTCTAACTGTTTAATTAAATGGCTAGGCAAGTAGTTAAACGTCATCGATGCAAGCTATTTGCCTAGCCGTTTAATTAAATGGCTGAACACCATTCAGGCCAGTAATTGAATGGCGCCGATTAAGCTACTTGGCGGTGACATATACACAATTATACTGTAATTATTTGACATTCTTTTCAAGAATTTTTCAATTTTATTGTTCATTATAGGTAGGTATGTTATCGTGGTATATTTATCGTTTTCATTAATCATTTCATTAAATTGCAGTCCTTTATCAGTAATTGATTAATTTTATCTGACCGTATAGTGACATAAGTATGTAATCTCATTAGCGATTGTGTACTTTGACAAATATGTAGAAAAATTATTAAATAAAAAATAATTATAGAAACTGTGATTTATTTTTATATACACTTTTTTGTTGTTGTTGTTCATCCAATGATATATTTTTTAGAATTGGGAGGTACCATCCGCGTCATTTATTTAATTTTTTATTCTTTTTACCCGACTGCCAAGATGCTTTTGCCCGCGGCTCCGCCCGCGCGGATGTCGGTTATCGAGACCAAACATAGCCTATGTCCTTTCTCAAGGTCTAATCTACCCCTATACCATATTTCATCAAAATTGGTTCAGTGGTTTAGGCGTGAAAGCGTAACATACAGACAGACAGACAGACAGAGTTACTTTCGCATTTATAATATTAGTATGGATATTATTGCAACAGTGATTTCAATCAATCAGCCTATTGCAGTCTAATGCTCTCTGCTCTCAGAATGCGTCCCATTTCGTCCGATCCTCCGCCTTCGGCATCCAGTCCATGTCGGCCACCTTCTTCAGATCGTCAGTCCATCTGGTTGGGGGGCGTCTCATCATTCGTTTGCCTTCTTGCGATCTTCTACTCTAGGACTTGTTTGCTTCAACGGCCATTTAAGTATGTCTTCGTAAATATAATTATGTTTGGTATTTGATTTCCATTGTATATCCAGTGTAAATAAGTACACGTGAGAATACCTAATAATAAGAACATTAAATAATGTAGTCACAGTTAAGTATTATGGGTATAGTCAGCGATGGAAATCATTCAATCAATTTAACCAATTAGCCTTACCGACCTCTCGAGTGTAAGGCCGATTGGTTAATTACATAGCTAGCTTTTTTTATGTAGGACACGTCAATTTGACTTCACCTCGCCTGATGGTAAGCTGAAGGCAAAGTCTCAGAAAAGGGGGTCACCATTACATACCTACACGTACCATGTTAACAATGGTGGCACTCAGCTTGACGGCCTCATCAGATGCTTTTTCACGCCCCGCTTTAAGGACCCGGGACTGTAGGAAGAAGGAAACTCGTGAGCTGGCAAGGAGTTCCAGGTCTTAATGGCGCGACAAAGAAAGGAGTCACCAAACCGCTTGGTTCTTGAAGGAATATTCTGCACCGTATACGGGTGACATCCAAGCCCTGCTCGTGTTGTCCTATGTAGGAAAGGAGAGGGCGGGACCAATTGGAAGAGCTCATCAGAACATTCACCATGGTAGAGACGGTAAAATACTGCCAAGGATGCAACATCTCTACGCATCTGCAAAGCTCTCTCTAAGCATAGCTAGCTTTTTAATGGGATTAGGCTTGGGGGCCAATGTAAGTACACAAATCTCTGAAATTGGTTAATAAATAGGTAGATAAGTCTTATTTCGACGATAGAATGGCCTGCATGCTTTCTGACCCCTGAGTCCCATGACCCTTGTTATACAAATGACTAAGCGCCACCCGGCGGTAAGTAAGTAATGATTGAAGATCCATATAACTTCCAAAGAGCTCCGGATATCTATGCACTTTTTCAATACGTTGTTCTACTTCACATTGTGGTAAACGGACTTATCTACACGATAGATGGAAATAAAACGTTTAACCGCCAATAACGATATTCTTACCCATAGTGATAAGATAACATTGAGTGCAGACAATAGGTAATGTAAATGAGCTTAACAGGGACAGTCATTAAAAAAGCTTTTATTTTGGTATCACATATAGACACTTCAGTGCTGTTTATTTGTATAAAGATATACTAAAACCTTTGAAACGTAGCGTGGAATTGGTACTGTTGTGACCTCACATCACATCGTGTTCAAGGACAATAGTAAAAACACTCAACGAGAAATCAATCGTTATCACACTATCATCGCACTGTGCAGTTCTAAATGCTGTATTATTCAACTTGACAATAAGTTTCAAACGCAGTTGTAACTTGAGTAGATGCTGGATTAAAATTGATTAACATAGAAGATAGAACTGGCGTAAACTAAACCAATCCCCTATGCTCGCAAGATTTGACCAACTCGCGTAAACTCGGAGTCCTGAACAGAGTGAGACAGTTTTTCACGCCGGAGCAACGGTGTCTTCTTTACAAGACACAAATTCGTTCCTGCGTGGAGTACTGCTCACATCTCTGGGATGGATCCGCAAAGTACTTATTAGATGCTGTCGACAGGTTGCAGCGACGAGCGGTCCGCATTATCGGAAATCCTGAGGTCACGAGTAACCTCGAGTCTCTGCAGATGCGTAGAGATGTTACTTCCTTGGCAGTTTTTTACCGTCTCTACCATGGTGAATGTTCTGAAGAGCTATTCCAATTAGTCCCACCCTCCCCCTTCCTATACAGGACGACACGTGCAGGACTTAGATGTCACCCCTATACGGTGCGCAGAACATTCCTTCAAGAACCAAGCGGTTCGGTGACTCTTTCCTTTGTCGCACCATTAAGACCTGGAATTCCTTGCTAGCTCACGTGTTTCCCTCTTCCTACAGTCCCGGGTCCTTTAAGCGGGGCGTGAAAAAGCATCTGATGAGGCCGTCAAGCTGAGTGCCACCATTGTTAACATGGCACGTGTAAATAATGGTGGCCCTCTTTCTTGAGACTTTACCTTCAGCTTACCATCAGGCGAGGTAAAGTCAAATTGACGTGTCCTATTTATATAAAAAAAAAAAAAACAACTCATGCACTGCCTCCGCTCCGCTTCTCCATCTTTCCGCCGCTCACCGGGAGAGATGAGCCCTCGCAGGCTCTGCACACTATAAGCCTCACGATGGCGATGATGGTAATGGTTTGGCCTAGTGAGGTGACAGTACCGACTTGAGTAGGGCACAAGGGTTGCTTCAGGCACTACCCCTTGCCTGTATAGAGCTATTCTACCTCAGCGTCTCTGAGGTAGAATAGCTCTCCTGGACCTCTAAGGGGACCATTTGAAACCAAAAAAATACATACTGAACCGATAAATTCAATTGAAGTTTGTATAAGAATCTGTTTGTGTACAATAAATGCAAGATACACCTGCACACACCTGCCCAGCTACACCATAAATTGTTACGTGCTTGATTGAATATTTCTCCATACAATGGTTGCCTGGAAGAGATTGCATTTAACGAAAAGGCCGCCCATTGTACATTTAACTATAATTACTGTAATCCATACTATTATCTCTTGTATTCTAATGTTGGTGTACAATAAAGAGTTGTCAATCTATCTCTATGTATTGGTTGCAGAATGAAGCTCCGGCGCAGAGCGCGCAGACAGACCTCTCAGGGTTGACAGTCACACGCAGAGACGCTCTCATAAAACCCGACCAACGAAGGAATATGAGAGTGGACCCTGAATTCTAAATGTAACTTTGGATGCAAACTTCGACAACCTCTGGGGCGGGCGAAGCGGTAGTGAACACGGCCGGCTACATTTAAAAAGTGCAACCGTAGGTATGTCCTTTGTCAACAGTACCAAAAGGCTACGTATTGTCTTCGTGAATCGAATGATTATACTTGTATTATGATTATACGACTAAAATAAAGTAGTCTGTAGTTTTTATCGTTATCATTTTTATTGGCATCACGGTCAGGGTCGAGCTACGTTACTCGACAGTCGACACTCGAGTGACGAGTCAGTTGTTTATCTTAACAAGCCGGTGGTAGTGGTCGCTTGAAAACAAATTTTTGGCAATAAATTCGGAACTGATTATAAATTGGTAAGTACTACTTACTTTACTGATAAGTCCTTTCAAACTGACAGCACCAAAGACAGTCAAAATAGATGATACTTTTAACAAAAAAAAATCATCTACTCTGATACTATAATACAAAGATTATAAAATTGAAATCAAAACTCTTATGACAAACATCACGCACTGGCCAAAAAAACAGTTTTATTACGATACAGGTCTTGTATGGACACCTATATCATTTAATAACTTTTTAATCATAACGATACACCTATACAACATCCATCTGGACTGAACCTCTACTTTAAAAAATGAATTCACCTAGTCGGAAGAAAAAAATAAGAAACACGCATGCGCAATCGATGTTTGCGCCTTGGCGCCAACGTTTCACATTTAAATTATACAAAGTTTGGTTTTGTTTGTAAAATAAATTAGTTTATGTATTATAGTATGAGAGTAGATAAAGTAGTGTATGACACTGTACATAACTTGGTCTTATAACACTCGTGTGATACAATAAAAAACCTCGCCTACGCCTCGTTTTTTTAAAACACACTCGTGTTATAAGAACCCTTATTATGCAACAGTATCATAAACTACTATTTCATAATCTATTTAACTTTATCATAATATCCGATTGAAGTGTTGATAATGTGATAGTGTATGATATAAACTCAATAGGTTTGTTTTGTGGGAGCGAATGCCGTCTGACCCCTAAGACGAAAGCCTGCACCCAAGCCTCGTCTGTCAATCAGCAGGTGTACCGGCTTCTAGGTGAACCGGCTAGCAGGTGAAACGACTTGCAGGTGAAACGGCTTGCAGGTGAATCGGCTTGCAGGTGAGATAAGCTTGAATATTCGTACCATTATGGTACTACTCTATTAGAGTAAAATACACTATTTGCGAAGTGTAGAGGAGTAATGTCCTTTTAAAAATATCGGTAGGTATTCCTTATAAAGCTAAGTAAGTATTATAATTCTATAACTTTCAATTACAAATTGAAAGTTTACTGATGAGTTCTTTACTTAGTTCGTTAGAATAAACTGTCAGTTACGATAAGGTACGACTTTAATTACGTCTCTGTTTATTCGCCTCTGTCTATATAAAATACTTTCTACTTATTTACTCTTAAAATACTGACCATTTTATATACATACATATATTCACACCTTTAAATCCCCGAAGGGTAGGCAAAGGTGTGTTTACTCACGTTTTGCCATCAATGATTTCCGATCACACGTATTATGGGGCGAGCCTATTATTGTCATGGGCTGTATTTAAATTTATTTATTTTAATTAAGTATTCATTTTCTAGAGAAAACAAAATGGCGCCACTTCTGTACAAGATGGACGCTAGTCCACCAGCGAACGCGGTGCGCATGCTCGCCGATATCATTGGGCTGGAACTAGAGTTTAAAGATGTCGATTTCTTTACGAGAGAACATAAATCACCAGAATTCTTAAAAGTAAGTATGTTGTTTGTGTGTATTGTGCGTGAGTTTGCGCGTGAAAGACCGTGCGTACATGCGAGTGTGCATACGTGCGAGCGTGTGTGCGTGCCTACGTGCATTAGTGCGTGCGAGTGCGTTTTTGTATAGAGAGGTATAGTTTGATACTGCCATCTAGTACCAGCTCCTTCAATTAGTGCCACCCTCTTTTATACAGTACAAAGCGTGTTACCGTCACATGGTGCAAAAATTTCCATCTAGGACCACCGCTTTTCTTTGCCACGCCCCAAAAATTCAGTGATTCTTCACCCACCCACGTGATTTCTTTCTTCCTACAATTTAGATCCTTTAAGTGGGATGTTAAAAAGCATATGAGGAGACCGTTAACTTAAAGGTAGCAGAACTATTTTTATCTAAAATGGTGAACCTCGTTCATCTGAGTTCAGCTTAAGCCACTATCAGGCAAGGTAAACCCATCTTCTTCTTCTTCTTCTTTACGCGGGCTCTTTTTCCGCATGTGGTCCCTTGTAGTTGGGCCTTTTTGCGTGATTGTGTGGTTTTTTGTATCCACTGCCCTACTCCAGCCATCCAAGCTCCTTCCAGCGGCCAGGCTGCCGGGTCTGCTGCAGGCCTCTCGGAGTGTGCTTGGTGTTCCCAGGTGTTGCGCCCGTTGTTCCGCGACCTCGCTGCAGTTCATGACTACGTGGACCGGCGTTTCGTCAGTCCTCATGCACGCTCGGCATAATGGACTGTCCGTTAGACCTATAACATACAAATGTTTGTTAAGATTACTGTGCCCTGTTATGGGCCCTACTACAAACCGTAGGTCCGCCCTATTTAGGCGCAGCAGTTTTTTAGAGAGCCGTCTGTCTAGAAATGGCATTGCCTCTCTCGATTGACGACATTCCTTCGTCTTCGCCCACATTTCGGCGTGTAGTTTCCTTGTTCTATGTCTCAACCAGAATCTTTGCTGGTTTGCCGATATTGGTATTACGGGTTCCACCCTGTAGGTCTCTATTTCGGCTCCCCTTCTGGCCAGTTCATCGGGCGCGTCGTTGCCTAGGGAGCCACTGTGTCCTTTGATCCATTGGAGTAGAGGTGAACCCATATCTAAGACCTATATAATAAAGAGTCACAGAGAAAACATTGACCCGAACACATGACCCGAAACGTCCCAATAACACCTGATAAATGAGTTATTCGATAATAATATTACCTACATAATAAATAATATTTATAAACATTCGAGATAACATCTTATAATTATTACGCGAACAGGTTGTCAAGACGAACTTTAAAAAAAATAAACAAGTATTTTAGAGGTTAACTTGTACGATTCTAGCATAAATAGTGTTGAATACGAGTATGTTTATAGTCATAGTCAGATAAAGCTTGATACTTTTTATACCAATATCATGAAGGCTGACTTAATCTGGAGCGCGTATGATGTATCTCCGAAACCCAGGCACCAGTGTCGAAGGTTGCAAAATTTAAAAAAAAGGGTAGCCGGTGGAAAAAAATTCCTACCTTGATTTAGTTTGTCAAATTTATACATCCCTACATTCTCTGCAAAGGGAAGCCCACAGAAATCTGGTTATCCTATACTATCCTATTATGTCACTAAATTTTAGTGCGAAGTATGAAGCTCTTGCTTATTTTTTACTTAAGAATCCAAGTTTGCAAAAATGACGAAAGTTTTATCTCAAAGTCTGGTTCCTCTTCAAGTCGATTTCTATATTCATTTTTAAAGTAAACTGGTGTTGAAAACTCAGCTTCATTTAAATTAATATATGATGAGTCGATAGTTGGTATTATTTTTAAAAAAAGGGCGGGAATGGTGCCGCCCTGTATTTTATTTTGATGTCCCGGTACCGGGTAACGACCCGGCCAATGGGAAACGCTGGTGTATGGGATGTCATTATAAGATCTTCGGGCTCTTAACCAACATTACCTGCAAGCTGGTAGGTGTACTTGCTGATATTCATGATTGTAATGCTCATCCATCTCAATTTTCAGCTGAATCCCATCGGCACTGTACCAGTACTAAAGGATGGTGACTTTGTGATTTCAGACAGGTAAATTGTAACAATTATTATCTAGTTATCTCGTAAATCCGTGTGGTGACAGAGAAAGAATACTAGTATCACCACCCCATCTCATCCAAAGGGTGTCAGAACGCAAAAATGGGAACAAATTGTCCGTGGGATTCTGCGTAACTTAAAAATCTGTTATGTGTATTATGTGTAGAACACATAACAGATTTTAGAAGTGCTGGTAGCGTATACATAATTAGTTTTTTTTTTGTTGGGGAATCAAACCCGCGACCTACGACGTAGCATTCAATCGCTCTACCATTACGCCCGTAGGTGGGTCACAGAGGTCGAATATTTCGATAGCATATCCTTAGGTATTTTGATCAAAAAAATATTATTTTTAACCTCCAAACAATATAAAAACATATTTGTTCATTTGTGTTCACAGTCATGTCATAATGCAGTACCTACTATCGAAGTATGGCGGCAGTAAAAGTGAATCTTTATACCCAAGCGACCTGCGCACGCGCACCTTGGTCAACCAGGCGTTGTTCTTCAACACAGGCGTTTATTTCATTAGGATTAAACTTATTGCCGTGAGTAATATTTCTAAGTCGATTTATATACGATACAATACAAAAATATCATTTGGGGCCCCATACGTAAATTATAGGTGTATGAGGTCCCACTAAGATTTTTCTGGCCCAAGATGACTTCACCTAACAAGTCAGTACATCTGCTGTTCAACGAACGATGTTCTCTGGAGGCTGGGAAGTCATTCCCATTAAAGGCAAAATACTAAAACTAACCCATATGAAAAAGAGCAGTAGTGATGCGGACTTCAGGCTTTGAAGTCAAACGTCAGATTGGCGCTCAAACGATGATGTAAAGGTCAAAATTGTGTTGAGAAAATGCATACGTGAACAGAGCCATAATTATAAGTGTAATAGGGTTGTGACCCCTTTGGTTTTGTACTATCGTAAAATAAATAAAATAAAATAAAATATAATGAACGGTTAAATTGAAATATTCTTACAGCAAATAGTTTAAAAGATAATTTGATTTCGAAAATTCAATTTCCGCCCGTAAACGCACCATACAAAATCGATGCACACTGTAATGTCGCAGCGCACCGGCGGCGAAGCGCGTAGTATGGAGAAGTATGGAGTGCATGGAGAAGTATGGAGTGCATGGAGAAGTATGGAGTGCATGGAGAAGTATGGAGTGCATGGAGAAGTATGGAGTGCATGGAGAAGTATGGAGTGCATGGAAAAGTATGGAGTGCAAGAGAATATTGCATTTATCTCAGTTCACGTTGCGTTTACACATTTACAATGCAAATAAGATGGATTTGAAATTTCATAAGGAATCTAATAACTTATAAATTTTATGTTATTTTTTATTTTGGGAATCCAAAAAAAATAATTTATACTTTCAGTTTAGTTAGGCCATATCTTAGTTTAGGTACTATGCATATTTGTTGAGAAAAAACTAGGACATAAAGCAGTGTTGGTGATGGTCCGTTGACTCAGGACACAACCCTATTGTGTCATAAATTGATACACGAACAGATACAGTACCTACTATATTAATACAAAAGCAAACGAAACACACATACAGCAAAAAAATCATTTTAATCTTATCTTCTCCAGCTGCCTGCAGTTTTCGGTAACCTGACCGAGGTCCCAGAGGAGGTTAAAGAGGAGGTCGACGCGAGCTATGATGTACTGGAGGCGTACCTTCAGGACCGCAAGTACATCGCGGCTGATCACCTGACTATTGCTGATCTGGCTCTGGGAGCGACCACCAGTGCTATGCAGCCGCTGTACAAACTGGATAAAAAAAAGTATGGTGTTATTTTGTTAGGATACCTACCACCGCCCTAAAACTTATTAATTAATATTGTATGTTGCTCGTTTGTCGGCCGCTGCCGCCATGTCACGTTTGTGTGTAATCCATATCCATATTAATATTATAAATGTGAAAGTAACTCTGTCTGTCTGTATGTTACGTTTTCACGCCTAAACCACTGAACCGATTTCGATGAAATTTCGTATAGGGGTAGATTAGACCTTGAGAAAGGACATAGGCTATGTTTGGTCGCGATAATCGACATCTACGCGGGCGGAGCCGCGGGCATAAGCTAGTAGATTATAATTGAGATACAGTATGAAAGTAACTTCTTCCCACGCATACACAAGGTGTGGAATGAACTCCCTGCCGTGATTTTTCTTGCCGCGTCCGTACCTATATTTCTATACAAAATAAAAATAATTTATTTCTTCCTTTCAAATAACAACAATATAGAGTTCCTCAAGAAGGGTATTAGAAGGTTTCTAAGTGTGACTTCTAGAATCAATTATATTTATTGGGTTACACATTACACAAGTTCAATCGTCCACGACATGAGCAGAAAGTGGCTGGTCCACAGAAATATATTGGAATAGAATTGCCATGTGAGCGAAAAGACGGGAAAATTTTAACGCTTACTCGGTACTGTTAATAACATCGTTAAAAGTACCGTTAATATGCCATTTTTGTTATTTCCAACTACAGAACAAAAATGGAGAAGTAAATTTGAAAAATTAAGGTATTTTATATCTCTCGCGAGTATTTATGATAATGAAAACATCGCCATGCGCGACATGCAGGTGAACACTGCGTATAGCTGTTCTATCCTAATATATTTCTATCGTCTGGTCGCTGTATGTTGATGTTGCTGTCGCCGCCAATTAACTTAATCAACCGTCCAATTAACTGCCTAGGCAGCTAACTAATCGGCACCATTAAATTAACGTCCTGAATGATATTCAGCCGTCTCGTTTATTACATCATTTAATAACCTGGCTGGCTAATGCTCAGGCCAATCGTAAAATGGGCATTACTTCGAAATAAGATAGAGAAGCGGAGCGAAGCAGAGCTCCCGCATTAAGCCTTCGTGGTTATTTATTTAATAACTATGCAGAAAAAAGTCATTTTCCTAACTGTTTAAACGTCATGGATCCAATTATTTACGCTTATAGTGTTTAGTTAAACGGCTGAACACCATTCAGGCCTTTAATTGAATGCCGCCGTTTAGTTAACTGCCTAGGCAGTTAGTTAAACGGCGTATTAAGCTAGTTGGCGGCGACATTGCCACTAGTTAACCACAGTACTGAATTAACTCTAATTCTTACCATAATTTATATCTAAACTAGCTGACCCGGCGAACTTCGTACCGCCAATATTTTTCCGCCCGCGTGGCGTCAGATCCCGTTCCCGCTGCACTCTCTACTATATTAAACATTTATTATACATATAAACCTTCCTCTTGAGTCACTCTTTCTATTAAAAAAAACCGCATCAAAATCCGTTGCGTGGTTTTAAAGATTTAAGCATACAAAGGGATATAGGGACAGAGAAAGCGACTTTGTTTTATACTATGTAGTGATATTAACAACCTACGTGACAATGTTCACGTGAGTTTAAATAATAGATATGTTTTACAGATACCCCCGAACGTTTGACTGGCTGTCACGGTTGCAGCAAGAGTCATTCTTCAAGAAGATCATGGTGCCTGGCGCAGAACTACTGGGTAAGGCGGTCACCGCGTGTTGGGAGAAGAATAAGAAGAAGTAATCAAATAAATTTCCTATCTCTGAAGCTAGGGCCGTAGGCCAAGCCTATGAGGTTAGGACCACCGGTGTTTTGGTTCTTATACCTACCCGAAGCTGGTAATGCAGTACTGTTTCAAAAAATGTAAAAAATAATATTATATGAATGAAGTTTAATAAAGAAGTTAATCTACACTTGTGAATATTGGTATTACATTACACGGTCGACAAACATGTCGTAATTAAATGTATATTATATTATTTCTTTGAATTACTTTTTCTGTTTATTTATTTGCCAAAGCACTAGATTCCTCTCTTTTCCTTTCATTCCTTCGCACGTTCCAATCAATTTATAGAATTGACATTATATTCACGACAGTCATAAACTAATAAAGTGACAATCCTGCCCCTTTAGACAAGTGGCAATTCGTTAACCGTTGTTTGATGAAATAGAATGACGAATGTATGGGATTGTATGGGAGCATAAGAATGTACTCACCCTGAACGCAGAAAAGACTAAATACATTACCTTCTCAATATATGATAACATTCCACATTATTTCCAAATAGTATCACATAGCTGTCCCGATGTATCTTATTCTAAACCTCTCAATCGTACTAAAACAGTAAAGTACTTGGGTGTTGTCTTGGATGAGAGTTGCAACTTCAAGACCCATATTCAACAGCTGTCCAATAGAATACGAAAGCTAACCTATTTCTTTAAAACTTTAAGATACGTTGTCCCTCCAATAATTCTAAGAAGAATATATCTTGCTTTCTGTCAATCTGTTATTAGTTACTGTATATCATCCTGGGGAGGGGCAAATAAAACGACACTACTAAAGTTGGAGGTTGCCCAAAGGACTATGTTAAAGCTGTGCACTTTTAAACCTTTTCGATTCCCGACTAAGTTGTTGTATGAATATTGCGAGGTTCTTACGGTGCGTCAGCTCTTTCTTACGAGTATCATTTTAAGGCAACATTCTATTGTGGACCATTACCCGGCTCTACAGGGGAAGCGAAGAGGCCATGTAGTGTGTGATCGCACATTGAAACCAAGAACTTCATTTATTCGCAGGTTCTTCCCTTTCTTGGGACCTTATGTCTACAATAGAATAAATAAATTAAACGAAATATACCACTTGAGGAAAACTGACGTCAAAAAGTCCTTATATAATTGGTTTACTGCATTATCTTATGATGAAACTGAAAATATCATAACAATCATTCAATAGCTTAGCGTAAAACTGAAATACATAGGTCTCACTGTTTGTTCTTATTATTATTATTGGTATTTTTTGTGTACATACTCACTCATTGCACTCACACATACACAAACACAAACACACACACACACACACACAAACACACACACACATATACTTACTTACGCGTCCACATACCACATGACCACCTTTTCCCGATAATACTTATTTTTCCATGATTATTCTGATTTTGATATCTCTGATTTTTTTTTTGTTTTTCATTGTTTACTTTCTGATAATAATTTTAGTTACCAATACACCTACTTAGTTATGGATGTCTGACTGATAAATCTTATGGGCGGAGGCGCTGTCTGCTGAAACACAGGCTAAGAGCCTAGCTTACCATGTTACTGTTACTATGACATATTTAATCCAGATGACACTAAATGTAAATGAGATGATTTTGATTGGTTTGATGCGCAACGCAAATCCTGTGCTCAAACCAAATTATCGTGTGACATAATAGGGTACCAGAGACATTAAAAGTCAAAATATTTATATCAATTTAGGAAGTTGTTATTATTATTATTCATTATTAAATGTTACTACACTATAAATTAATATCCGGCTATATGTGACATTTGTATCAATTCTTTTTCAACATTTTATTTTAATTGAGATAACTTTATTATTTGATATTGACTTTATTTATTAACTAATTATTTGTCATTATTAATTCGCAATGTAACTGATAATTTTTGTAACAGTTTAACTACTGTAATATTTAACTCTATCAACTGTCAACTGTAACGTGTGTTAACAAATGAAATAAACTAAACTAATAATAATGACGTTTATGACATGCGTTATCGACTGTTCATTAAATTTATATATAGAGGGCTGTACATTCATTATCCTTTCTAATGACGTTGTACCACTTATCTTTCTAGAGAGGTTGATGGACGAAGCTCTGGCTTAAACATGATTGTATAGATTTTCTATGGACAATGGATCATCCTTGTATTATACACACACCGGAAGATTAACGGAACACAAAATTATGGTCTGGGGAGGGATATGTTTAGAAGCTCTCACGGAGTTAGTGGTAGTCGACGGCGGAAATCTGACTGCTGATCGGTATATCAGGGAGATTTTAGAGGAACATGTTGCCATGTCACCATTTGCCCCATTTATTGGTAACGACTTAATTTTAATACAGGATAATGCTCGGGCTCACAGTGCTCGCTTAGTACAGACATACCTAAACCATGTTGGTGTTATGGTGATGGAGTGGCCAGCACGGTCCCCGGATATGAATCCGATTGAACATGTTTGGGACTTGCTAAAGAGGAGTGTCAAATCGAGAATGCCACCTCCTAACAATCTGGGCGAGCTGCGAAACACATTAGTTGAAGAATGGCAGAGGTTGCCCCAAGAAATCATTGAAAACATCATTCGCAGCATGCCCAGGCGGATGGAAACCTTAATCAGGGCAAGAGGGGGAAACACTCGTAATTAAACATGTTGTTGTTTCATGTTTAATTATTATTTGTTTAAAAATAAAGCCAACTATTTTATACTCTCCTTTTTTTTGTGTTCCGCTAATTCTGCCGGTGTGTGTAGTATTGAAAAAAGGACAATCACTTGAAACCGAAGGGCAGGATTAAAGATTTAATGACAGTAGAAGCAAGTTAGGAATGCCGTGAAATATGTAAGGATAGAGGCTATAGTGGCGAACTGTAATCTCGGCCTACTCCGGAGGGACATAGGACAATACAGTGTATTGGCGCATATTGGGTCAGTATCTAAAGTCTGTGTCAGAAACATCTTGACTACAAACTCTCAAAATGATCTTAAAACTGAAGTATTAAGAGCAAATTAAACTGTGATATTAATTTAAATTGTATTATTGTCCAAACCAAAGGTATGTACCAAATATCAGTACAGTCCGTCAACAGGAAGGGGAAACAAAGGGCTTAAGTTCATTTTGAGTACTTTGTTCATCATCGATCTGAACTGTACAACTGACTTTTTATCTCTCGAGGAATTCGCATTATAAGATCTCTCTAAATTAGTAATTTGAGAGAGATTTAAAAATATATTAGAAAAAAAGAAAAAAATTTATACCACTGAGGTGGTATACAAGCACACGTCGTACCTGATGGAATGTGGTTATGGACGTGTGCAATAACAGAGTAGTCCCACTCATGCTGCCGACCCTGTAAACAGAGAGTTTCTGTGCCGTCAGTGTAGAAGACAAAGCAGGAATAGCCTTTGGTCTTCCCACTGAAAGCATAAAAACTCTCCAGTGAGCTCTGGCTACGGTTCACTATTGTTTGACAAAAAACGCATGACAAACGATCATTTTACAAGCAACATTTGAAAAACTATATTTGACAAACTTTCATTTCGCAAACATATTACTTCAAAAATAATCATTTAATAAAATGAAGGTTTTGCAAATGTATCACATTTAGAAAATATTTCAATTGTTACAATTTTGTTTTTAAATTGTTCATTTGACAAAATAACAAAGAATCAAACAAGCAAGCATAAACCCCGCGTGTAGAATACAGTAGGTATGTAGCATGTAGTAAACATCGTTTCTGTCAAAGCTCCGGCGCTGCAGGGCTCTGGCGGCCCCACACGAATTTGTCGTCGAAGATGGTTGTAACGCCCACCACCGCAGCTCCGGCTTGACTGGCTGGCCAGTCTCAGCCGCGGCGGCGGACTTTATAACCACCTGCTCCTCAGCTCGTGGGCCGCCTCACCCCATACATACACAATACTCTTCATAATACTCTAGGGGTAGGGCAAACAAGAACACGTGCAGTTGGATTTGCAGAAATTTATTTCTGTCACCAACTTTTGACTATTCAAGACAATAATTGAAGTGTTGCCAACTAACATGTTTAAAAATAATCAATTTTGAAACGATGTTAAGGCATAATGAATTATTATAATAAGGCATAAGAATTTTTAAACAATAGTTTGTAAAATGATAAATTTATCAACTATAATTTTGTCAAACGTTGTTTGTCAAACGAAGATTTGTCTTTCGTTTTTTGTCAAATGATTGGATACCCTGGCTACCCTACTCAACGCCGGGAACACCCCACGAGATTATTAAGCCCGCGGTATTCTGTAGGGCGGAGGTATTTCCCCAGTCGGACTGCTCAATTGGACGGAAATACCGTCGTGTCCTACCTCTACTACTACCTATTTGAATTTTAAGAACCCCAATAAAACTTTTTGGTGAACGTCATGTTTTAGCACAAATATTGCCATTATATTTTTTTGCAGTGCCAATCTTATAAAGCTATTTTTGGTAGGAGATATTTTGGTCACGTCCTCAATATATTACTATTGGATTCGTGCTGATTGAAGACGCCTTCTGGAAGAGGAGATAACAGGGAAATAATTCTAAATCTACGAAACGCATTTTCACCATAGGAGATCCGGTAGATCCGTGAAACGGAACAACTTATAAAACTAGTTTTAGTAGCAGTAATTATATTCTACTAAATGTTGCCCGCGATTCCGCCCGCGTGGATGTCGGCTAACGCGACTAATCATAGCCTATGCCACTTTCTCAAGGTCCTATCTATCTCTATACCAAATTTCATCAAGATGGGTGATATGGTTAAGTTGTGAAAGACGGACAAACAAATAGACACACACATATATACATTTGCCCATTTATAATTTTAGTATGTATTAATAATAATATTCATCATCGAAATTCAGACGTTATCCTGATTGAATCCGAGGCCCAGATGCCCTCGGAGTTCAGGGTCCGCCTTCTGGCTCTTCCTCCGCACGACCTTGAGCGTCCATGGTAGTGAGACCATTTGCAGGCATGTCACCCTGCACGACGTCAAGCTCATGGCAAGGGCGCCATTGCCAGGCATTTGTTACCCACGTAGCCTGGATTTATTATAATATTATTCTATTATAAGTGTATATGTCGCCGCCAACTAGCTTAATCCGTTCAATTATTTGCCTAGGCTCATTACTAAATGGCGCCGTTCAATTAACGGCCTGTATAGTGTTCAGCCATTTAATTAAACGGCTAGGCAAATAGCTAAGATCGATGACGTTTAACTATTTGCCTAGCCATTTAATTAAATTGTTAGAAAAATGACTTATTTCTGCATGGTTATAAAAAAAAACTACGTAGGCTAGATGCGAGAGCTACGCTTCGCTCCACCCCTGCATTGACCTTCTAACCTAACCAAATCGGATTGCACTGCTATCACAATAAACCTATCACTAATTTTCTGTGAATACACCTTTGTCTGCCCCCTCGGGGATTTACAGGTGTAAGTATATGTATGTATGTATGTATATAATTTTCTATCTTATTTCGAGGTAGTGCGCTGTCTTACGAATGGCCTAAACATTAGCCAGCCAGGTTATTAAATGATGTAATAAACGATACGGCTGAATATCATTTAGGCCGTTAATTGACTAGCGCCGTTTATTTAACTGTCTAGGCAGTTAATTGAACGGCTGATTAAGCTAGTTGGCGGCGACGTATACACGGCCTATTTCCGTTTAATACTGGATAGAACGTAGCCTTCGTAGCAGTGCTACGAGCTACGAGTATACGGTCCCTGGCATGGTTACGCCGTAGACAATTCGGCGCCGCTACAATTTGCAGCAAACGAATCAGAAGCAAAAAGTTTCTAATGTCAGGGATAAACTTTATAGCTTGCCAGTTAAAACAGTTACATATGTTATTTTATCTACTCTGATACTATAATACAAAGATTATAAAATTGAAATCAAAACTCTTAAGACAAACATTACGCACAGGTCAAAAAAAAAGTTTTATTACGAGACAGGTCTTGTATGGACACCTATATCACTAAATAACTTTTTAATCATAACCTATACAACCTGCATCTGGACTGAACCTCTAGTTTAAAAAAAGAATCCGCTGATTCGGAAGAAAAAAAAACACGCATGCGCAATCGATGTTTGCGCCTTGGCGCCAACATTTTACATTTAAATTAAACAAAGTTTGGTTTTGTTTGTAAAATAAATTAGTTAATGTATAATAATATGAGAGTACATAAAGTAGGTTATGACACACTGTACATAACTTGGTCTTATAACACGCTCGTGTTATAAGAACCCTTATTATGCAACAGTATAATAAACTACTATTACAGCACCAGCCGTAACCGTAGACGGCCTTATCGGCGTACCAGTATACTTATACATACTTATCAATATATCTTATAATATAAAAATGAATCGCAAAATGTGTTGGTAAGCGCATAACTCAACAACGCCTGGACCGATTTCGCTAATTCTTTCTTTAGAATATTCCTTGCAGTACGAGGATGGTTCTTACGCAGAGAAAAAATAAAAAAGTTTTAAGCCGTCACGGGAACGGGAACAGAATTCCACGCGGGCGAAGTCGCGGGCATCAGCTAGTAAGTATATAAAAATCAATACCACTTTTCGTTGTAATTTTATAACTCAATAACGGGCTCACATATCCAAACCAATTTTTTAGGCTTTGTTCGGACTATTTAGTAGATGGTTTATGTGAAGTTTGCACAAAATCGGTCGAGCGGTTCCATCCACGCGGGTGGAGCCGCTATTAAAAGCATATAAAAAGCTGTATTTATGGGTGATACATGCGATCGAAAACTAAGATATATAGTAAAACAATCCTTAATATCATAAGTATTAATCAATAAAATTAAGCTATGAAAATAAGGACCTAAAAATATTTTTTTCGTGAAAGTCATACGATAGCTGAAAATAAAATCAAATAGACAAAAGAAACAAATACTATGAGAAACGTTTATAAAGTTGATTATTACATAAGAATTATCATTAATAAACTGAATTAAACAAAAAGAAAATCCTAATCCATAAAAGTATTAAACCAAGCAAAACCTACATAGTCACTACACCTACGCGAACCGCTGCATACATTTTATTTTCCACTCAGTTCACGTTTTCCTGCTTTAGCTTAGAAGTCAAAAGCCTGCATACGTACCGACCCCTCACATACCAATTTATTGCCTACATTCTCAGAAGGCGTAATACTAGCAAACAAACTTACTTTTACCATCGAAAAATTTCACTCTTTCGAACTAAAACTGCGCCAGACTCAGAAATACGTATTGCCGCAAACGCAAAGATTATGTTTGCGTGAACAATCCGACTGTCCAATGCAAAAAGATCCGTGGTTATTTGCGGTGGCATCTATATTTACAACGTATAGCACAAGAGCCCATGGCAGTCAGACTTACGTCGTTTTATAAAAGCTGAGAACGAAGCCCAGAAAATGTCACTGTCTGTGTCTGGGTACACGGGACACCAAATTTACCTCCTACGACCCGGGAATCGGTGCCTTTTAAATTCCTTGGGAGAAAGATAGACCATCAAGGACGTACACCATCGTTAGACGAAGTTGTCAATATGTTTATCAATGACCTAAATAAGATAGATCTGCTACCACTGAACAAAATAAAAAAAGCTTGGATATATGACAACTACTTAACATCACGTCTGACTTGGCCTTTTCTGGTATATGATTTCGGCAAAACCTTACTCGCGAAAATAGATGCAACTGTCATAAAATCACTAAAATCGTGGCTTTGACTAGCGCACTCTGCTGATCCCTCTGCTTTATTAAGGGATCAAAATAATTTTGGGATGAAATAAAAGAAACCATCAGAGCTCTATAAACACCTTAGAGTTACCAAAGCCCACATCTTAGGTAAATCCCAAGATGATCCAGTCAGGGCACTCCCGAAAGATAATAACGCGTTCGAGCTTGAATCTAGACTCATATTCCATACACGATATATACGATAGGCGCCCAGTCGAACAGAGTGGGGTTAGGAGTACGAGAGCCAAAGAGGAACCAGGATACACCTAGGTCCTTTCCGAAGCAAGACGAAAATGATAAATTTCGAGTGCATGCGATGAATTTGAAAATCCAAAACGAATGGTTGACAATGGGAGAGTTCGGCATACCGATGGCCCTAAAGTGGCGCACCTTGATCTTGTTAAAATTCTATCTTAACGCCTTTCAGATGACCCTCTCAGACCAGAGTAACCTGGTAAGGTGGGGGAAAGGCCACAGAAAAGCAATGTTAAACCTGTGGTGAGGCAATAGGGACGGCTTATCTTCTTATCATCATACGTGAAGCAATGAGTCTGGCAGTAGCTAGAGCCCAAAAAGGATTGACTACTAACAGACGTATTATTCCTGGATTTTATAGATTGACGTTCAGACACATATCAACTTTGTGTCTGAAGGTTCATCCATTCATAAAATCCAGGAATAAACCTTATTCAATCTTAAATACTGCCCCAGATTGGACTCTCCTAATCGACACGTTTGAAAAGCACTATAAAATTCCGGAGGATGTTGGGGTTTCGTCATCTAGACCGGACATATTTCTCTACTTGAAAACGACTAAATATGTGGTCCTTGTGGAACTTATTGTACCGTGGGAAACAAATATACCGAAGGACCACACACTTAAGAAAAATAAATACTACGCAAACGAATTAATCAAAAACGGTTACGTGGTTAATTTGTATGCAGTAGAAGTGGGAGCGAGAGGTATACCAGCAAAATCTCTCTATATCCTACTTAATGATTTAGGCCTATCGACAGCTACAATAAGCTCATTACTATGACGAATGTCTAAAGCGGCACTAGTAGGTTCGTATCAAATTTGGTTAGGCAGGGAGGGGAACTTGGGTAGTGAAGGTGAGTGTTGATGTACATCAACAAAAGGGGCCCCTTCTAAACCTACACTTGGGTCGCAAGTCCCAGGCACTGTCCTGAGTGCCCAACTCAGCAACGCGATGGACCCGACACCCGCACGGAGAATCCATGGATTGCTAAGAATGTCAGTCTCTAGATATTCCTCCTCACAATACAGGTAAGAACACTAGAATTCATTAAAGTATAATGTTTAATAATATATACACAAAGCGAAGTACCACTCACTAATTAATCACGAAATCTCAGAAACTATACCACTCAACCACTCTGGAAATTTGGCATGTAGGTTGCTTTTAGGGTTAGGCATCCGTTAAGAACGGATTTTACGTAACACCACCCCTAAAGGGGGTAAAATGCGTGTTAGAAGTTTGTATGTAAGTCCTATGTTTTGAAGTAAGGGACTTAAAATTTAAAATTTATGCTCCAAAGATGTTGCGAAGGTATACTAATAATGTATCCTTAGAAATCTATTCCCTATATGGGCTAAAACAAAGGATGGTTTTGTATGAAACTCCACGCGTATGAAGTCGCGAGCGGTCGCTAGTTTTTATATATTTTCTTGGGAATAATATTAGTAGTTATGTTATCCATTGCCAGCTACTTAAGCATGGATGACACTGGTTTAGTTTACAAGCTACCACTCAGCGAGTTCACAAACAGCTTGTAAACTCGCTCCGTGTCATTGAGCTTCTTTACAATCTGCTTTTGAGTATCATATTGTATTGTGTATTCGCTCACTCATTATCTTTTAAACTCACCGACTAACAGCTCGGGAACTAGTCTAGTGTGATCGAGAGTTTATACAGTTGCAATCTCTGCCAATGTAACCACAGTGCCCAACTCCATACTCACAGATTATTCTTACCGGTTTTGAAAGGTCGCGCTGAGAAATTCAGCCTTTATAAAATAACGTAACTCTGGCTATCGCGGGCTCTCACGCTAGTAGGGAGGTGGGGGATGTCTCTCGTAAGGCGGTCGTACAGAGGCAGAATAGCGAGGCAGTCAGTGCCACGCGGGCTCTCGGCGAACGCAGATGGCGGGAACTACACGCCTACAGATTATATTAGCGCTAGTGACGTAGGTGCTCCGAGCACACGACTCTGTCATCATGAATGATGTGATCATACCCTCATGACGTGTCAGTTCACGCTGCTCATCACTACAATGATTTTCGCCTTTTTCGCTTTGTCCATGCTCGGGATTTTAATTACAAAACCTGCTCCTGTGAGTGACTTTTTCCTAATATCTAGTTGTTTAATATTGGTATGTATGGATATAACTAATTGTATTGGTCTGTGTCTATAATTATGTATTATATTTACGAGAAACAAATACGTCTGAGTGTGTTTATCTAGAGTATGATATTTATTTAAGTGCCTCAAGCATACGAGAATTAAAAATTAAGAACTTATTAGTTGTATTTATAAGTTTATACAAATGTAATCAATTTAAATACCTATATTAGACTAACATTACAAAATTCATTATCTATACTTCCTTGATCATAAAGAAAGACATTCGTATTAATTTGCAATGATACCGTGCTATTTTTAGCCAAAATTCTAGGTAATCAGGTTGTAGAGAGCACTTGTAGCTTGATGCCTTTGCCCGGTTTGACAGTACGATCGATCGCTAGGAAAGCATGCGCGGTGCAGCCTGACGCCGTTTTCCCGCTCAAACTGCGACACGATTTTTTATCGATGGACTACTGAATAAATGATAAGTGCAATTTACTATACCTTATTGATCTGCATCCTCGTATGTATTAGTTTCAACAGAGTATTCTTGGGTTTTGATTTGAATAAATAAATACAAAGTATGAATAAAATTACCATGAAAACCTTACCTTACCGAAAAAAGCTAATATGAGTAATTATTAGGATTTCATTTTGGTAAATAAATGAAAACAAAAAGATTTCCTTTATGGACCTATACAAAAGTAATTGCCTCCATTTAATAGGTAAGTACTTTAAAAAAAATATTTACACACTATAAATAATTTATTTGATTTAATTCTAAATTAAATTAAAATCAAAAAAGGAAGAAAAAGCGTCTTAGTCGAAAGGAGTTGGTCTCTATTCTTGTGGAAAAATTAAAACAAGACGGTTGTTATAGCAACGGATTGTCGATCAACCCAGATCAACCACACACAAAATTGCATTCAAAAGAGCGTGCTCACAACAGAGAAAGAAATGAAGAGGATTTTATTACCACTAACTAAACGAAAAGCCTTGCTGATGTAGTTATGAATATATGTTTATTCATAAAAAATCTGTACTTATGTATGTCAGAAAACTCTTCTGAAATAGTTGAGCCATTTTGATGCAATGGTAACTGGAAAATTTTACATTTAGCGTTATAAACCAAGTTGGAAGTCTACGCGGATGAAGTTGCAGGCACAGCTAATTAAGTTAATTTAACTTTCAACATCAATGCTAGGTGCATTTAAAACTTATAACTGCTTTGGAGCTCGGCCACTTTCTCTTGATTTGGTTTATCTTGGCTTTGATGAAAGCAACTTTCGACTTACCACCCCAACCACAAACCAGAGACATGTCCATTCATCAGTTGGTGTAGGAAACAAGGAAGCAGTTGAAGTTGCCTAGGACCCAGAAAATCTTGCTGGGGTCCCTAAATACCCAGTTTATTACTTGGGGAATAATTCTTGAACTGTCTTTTGTGGAGAGCACGCGGGGTGCTACTGTAGTGGACGATATTCACCAAACATAGATAATCACAAAACAAACCACGCGCACCAGGGTCTTGTTTGTCTCACGATTTAGGTTCAAGATAAATATATCCCAAGGTATGCCAAAAAATGTCTCTAGCCGTCTAAAAAGCGGCCCATAAAGAAGATATATATTCACCTTTCTACATCTTTGCATTCATTTCATTCATTTCATCTCGACTTGTAAAAGATCTTTTGAACACAATATTCTGAGGTTTGCTGAGTGGTTCTATCTTAGAGTGCATTGGTGAATGTAGACATATTGAATGCTTTGCCAAGCGCTATTCAAAGACCGTTGAGAGTGGTTTGACTTTACAAAGTTGGGTTGAAAAGCGATCTTTCGTTTTATATTCTGCTTGGCAAGTTTTCATGTGGACAGCCAATTTAAATGGTAGTTTTTGAAGATATGCTTTACAATACGAACGTTAGAAGTATTCATAAAATGTAGCGTGTATTTAAAAATAATTAAAAAAAGACTGCTAGGCTAGTTCAACATCTTCACCAAGTTTCACATTTTAATATTAGTAGGACAATAGGAAGTAGAATTACAGAGACGTGCTGTCTGAGACACGGAGGAGTTATGGCTTGAGAGTATCCGCGCAGTGACAAAGAAAGTATACCAGTATAACCACCCCATCTCCTCCAAAGGGTATCGTATGAGGTGACGAACGGAAAAATACACAGACGCTATCACTGCGAGAGAAGAAAACCTGGAAATGCATCTGGCCACTTGGAAACTGTAGGCCAAAGGCTGCTAGCATTGAGAGAGGCTTATGACGAGCGGTGGAATGCGATGGGCTAGTTGATTGGTTGATTAATTGTTTAGAATAGTCATTTATCCTAAGGCGCGGTTTCTACAGAAGAAACGTGGCGGGGACATTTGGCGGTAGCGAATGAACAATTTAAGTAACTCAATATAAACCTTATGTAGTGTATAATAACGTGAATGACGTGACGCGCGCCACTCGATGCGATGGCTCATCAGTTTAGTGTTGGGACGTCGCCTGGAGGGGCGGACACAATTCTCCTCTGAGACAAAATCGCCGTTATTACACACTACATAAGGTTTATTTGTGTTACTAAAATTGACCGACTCGTCGTACGTCCTCGCCACGTCTCTTCTGTATAAACCGCGCCTAAGGTTTACCTGCCCTTTTAGACAAGTGGCAATTCGTTGGCCGCGTTTGGACTTGATATATGTAACACATGTTATAAACGACAAATCCCAAACATTCATCATTCTAGTCCATCAAACACCGGCTGGTTATTTTACCCCCTCAATAATACTTATACTCATTATGTGTTACTTTCCAGTGTGTTACCGAGGAGCCATGTCCGAACGGTCAGACGTGTTCAGCACATTGGCTCTGCTGTGACGTGGGTTGCTGTGAGCCTGCGACAGCTCCTTCGCGCCGTGAAGCCCATGACGAGCCCATGAAGGAGCACAGCTATGGCTACCCTTGGTATGCTCAGTGGTGAGTCTCTTATGTCCAATTTACTCTACTTCGTACTTAAGAAAGGTCTTAGTCAATCAGGCCGTTCGCTAAAGTGGTTTATAGAGATTCACTAAACTATACACACACTAAATAAAATTACTGTTAAATGCGGTGAAAGGTATATTTTTAACAATATTAGCAACTCCTCAAGGTATTATTATTATTATATTCCCCAAATCTTTACTAGCCTTTTGAGTTTAGCTCATTTAGTTTAAAATCATAATTTTCAGAGTTTTCCCCAACTCAGATGGGGTAGGTATTTCAATCTAACTTTAAGCGGAAAAACTGATATTTTCCGTGAAGCGACAGCTGCCTAATCTCCATAACATACTCGTACTGGCAATCTGAAGTTTTATAGTTATCTGTAGAATTTTTTACCGCTACAACTACTCATATTGTCGCCATAGATCTTCTTAGATATAGCAACCGACCGATGATGACTTTTTAACGTGCTTTCCAAGTCATGGATGGGAGATTTCCCATCCTAAAAAAGAATGATCCTAAAATAAATTTGAAATTATATACAGATACCTTTTCTTATTCATAAAGTAACGTTATACTTAATGCACTACGAGTACCCTAAACAATTTTTTTCAGGTACCGGTAACAGGTATCTACGGGTACGAAAAATTCCCGTAGTACACGTCCCTATTGACCTACTAGGTGCTCCACGGGTAAAGGCGCCCAGTCACTATCAGTTTACCGGACGATATAAATCTGTCAGTTAATCGCCATAACCCACATATTCACAGTTTCATTAACGATTTTGGACTGACGATTAATACGATCCGATAGTGCGTAGTCGCCCAACGCTTCCGGACAGTCCTAGTCCCAACAGTCCTAGGCTGTCAGGGCGAACGAGCGCACACCGGCAGGTGATCGTACGGCGGGAAACTGTCGACTCAAAATTGCTAGTGTGTAGTCGCCAAACGGACATCAGGGAATTGCCGGCAGGCCAAAATTGCTTTAGTGTGTGTGCGCTTTCGGCTTAGGACTGCAGGCCGGACAGATCAGAAACTGCTGGTGGATTACAGGCGGACTATTAATGAGTGGGCGCCTTAACACCCCAAAAAATTATTCAACAAATGACTAAAAACACAATTTTCTTTCTTCCAGGCCTGTACTATTTCTCCTGGGAACGCTGGGCGGTATTTTAGTTTGTTGTGTATGGTGTCTCTTCTTCAAACGGCCCTCTGGCCACGGGGTGTACATGTGTTCCTTCGCGTGCTGTGTTCGAAGGCCGACCTCCGAGCACGACTCCGCTGGCTCCGTGTACCCACCACCGCGGTACTCCCGCTGCGGATCCTTCCATCAGGCCCCACCACCGTATTCTGAAGTGATATTCTTATTGTGACTCTACAGGTTTTATTTGATTTCGCCAGTTTTATTTTTAAAACCATATTTTTTCTATATTTTTTGGTTGGGTCCGCCGATTTATAGTATAGGTATCGGTTAAAATTAACGAACCCTGTGCAATGGGCGTTTTGGGTCTCTTTAGAGGTAAGTGCGGGGCGCGACGACAGAGGTGCACCAATCAACAATCATAGTTTAGTAAACTAATCACGGGCTCGTGTTATTAGTTGATCAGTCCTATTAGTGGGTTTTTGATTGGTCAGATAGTGCACATATGCGTGAATGCACGAATTTTTAACGTGGGTTCATGATTTTTGTCGATAGCTATAATAGTCGATGTTGCATATTAGTTTTTTAATAAGTATATCTGTACTTTAAAAACAAAGAGTTAAAGAATTGCTTTTTATGATGATTTTTTACAAATACTTTCCTATATTGGTCGAATATAAATTAAACTGCATGTATGTTCGTATCTTCAGGTTGCTTCTAAGCCTGACTTGTACCCACTTGTCATAACTTGTGGTGAAGGAGAAGGGAAGGCAGGGAACTATCTCATGGTCCACTATTTCAGAAACTATGTCATCCGTGCTCCAGGTAAATATATATCAGTGATTATTATTTAACAGTATATCATCATCATAGCGACTTTCTAGTTATTTCCAAAGTCCACACTTTGAAGCTCGAGTTCCGTTTATTAATTTTATCTATCCAGCTTTGCCATCTGACCCCCCGACCACCCCCATACCGGGGGCGAGTCGGGGACCCCGTGGTCCCCCCTTCCGGGGAGGGCCAAACCGAGAGGAATGGCCCTGGGTCAGCCGGGGTGCGAGGGATATGTCGCGAGACAACCTCGCCTTCGGCCTAGCACATCGAACAACAGACGGCTTGCGGTTTAGTCGGTTCGAGTCCGACATGACCTCCCCCTTCGGCTCCGAAGGGGGGGGGGGGAATATCAGTGGGGACTTCCCGCACGTAAAAAAAAACCCCCCCGACCTCGAGAGGAAAGGATACTATAATATCTCGTACACTTCTTCATTTAAAAGAAGGAATAAAACAGGTAGCACACGACGGTATTTCCGTCCAATTGAGCAGTCCGACTGGGGAAGTACCTCCGCCCTACAGAATACCACAGCCATAATATCCTCGTGTTATGTTCCCGACGGTGAGTAGGGTAACCAGAGCTCACTGGAGAGTTTTTGTGCTGTCAGTGGGAAAACCAAAGGCTATTCCTGCTTTGTCTTCTACGCTGACGGCACAGAAATTCTCTGTGTTTACGGGATCGGCAGCACGAGTGTGACTCCCCTGGTGTTGCACACGTCCTTAGGCCACGGTAACCACTTTCCATTAAGTGGGCAGTGTACTTGTCTGCCACCTCATTTGTATACAAAAATAAGCTAAGCAAAAGTGTATTTAAATGCAGTTAAAAGAACCCAGAGTCGATTCCAAACAATTATTTCCAACCTATGCGCATTTTACCTAATCGGCTTACAAGATTATGCCAATGGGACATGACTGAACCATTTTCTAATTTAATTAGCAAAACTTATATTGCGTTCTAGACAGTCAGTAGCTCTCTGTACTTATAAGCGAATGGCAGCGATGTGTTAAAATGATAAATCCCGTCAAGAAAGTTTTTAAGAAGCACGAAGGAGCGTTGAGATTGGCCAAAACTAATATAACCACAGTAAGTTTAATGCAATTTTGAAACCATCGTTAGATATGTTAATATTTCTGTAGATTATATCAAAAATAATCAACATCTAAGATGAATTTAACCAGCTGCCAGTCTCTTGTAGGGCAAATACTGGGCCACGTCCTGGGCCCTAATTCTGCTATTATTTTTTCATGGCAAAACCACTGCGGTACCATAGATACCACCTGTTACCAATGCCATTTAACTTTATACTTTACCATCATACCGTAAAAGTCTAAAATTGAATAACAATCTTGTAGAGTGAATGAAAAATATTATACGAGTAACTCCTTTTCGTTTTGGACTATAAATCCCTAACATAAAGTCTAAAATTTAATGACATTTTATGCAATGTTAGTGGTATGACAGTGGTTTTGTTATGTTATAAAATTAGCAGAATCGTATGCCTGGATTTTAGGTCTACTAAAGGTACATAGGTACGTTTTGGGGCCATGCTGGTGCAATTTTCCTAAAGACCTAGTTTCCATGAATGTCCTTGTGGATGCTTAGAATCGATAGAGGTCATTCAATCCAGTAGGTGGTTTTTTTTGTATTAATTGCAACTTCTTCTTCATTAACATCATCTAAACGTTAATTCCGGGAATCGCAGTCGCATTTAAAGCTTTCGCCTAGAAGTCAGGAGTCCGCTTTTCCAGTACGCTATCACCATACCAACTTAATTAAATAAAGAATAAGAAAAGTACTTAACAATTTTTTTGCTCTTCTAGTTCTAGACATATAAGCAACTAGCTTTTGCCCGGTGCTCCGCCCGCGTGGATGTCGGTTATCGCCACCAAATATAGCTTATGTCCTTTCACAAGATCTAATCTACTCCTACACCAAATTTCATCAAAATCGGTTCAGTGGTTTAGCCCTGAAAGACGGACAAACACACACATACACACTTTGTGTTATGAAATAACACGTGTTATTTCAGGTTCTCTATCAGCGACGAGTACTGCAGAGTCTCTCAACTCCAGTTTCATATGCAACGCAGCAAATGAAGTAAGAATCTATGTTCCAATAGTTAATTGATCATAACTACCTAAGTAAGTATATTAAAAAAAAAACTGAAGCGAGAAGTGAGCATGAACGTCTGACCACACTATAATCACCATTTACTTCTAGCATTGAAGAAATCACTAACATCTAGTCACCATAACCCGATTGCATGTAATATTGCAGGCAAATTCAATCATTCCACCGCCGTACTCGTGCGCGAGCAACTACGAGGAGTGCGGCGTGGGCTGCGGGCCGCTGCTCCGCTCGCTGTCGTCTCTGACGGAGCGCCACCCGCCCGCGTCGCGCGACCTTCCCCAAGGCACCGGCGGCGCCCGGGACCCCGCGCCCGTGAGGGTACGGGATACCCCGCAGGCCTTCAGGGAGAACCTCATCACTTCGCCAGTACAACCCCTAGTGAGTTCAAGATCAATCGACTCTTTTAAGTTCCTAACTTCTTAAAAATCTTACAAAAGCAGGTGGATTGCTTATGCGTTAGGGTAAAACCTTTGTATCATCTATACAAAGGTTTTAAACTGGATAAATCTATTCAAGAAACATGTCCAATTTTTGTCGGGTTTTTACAACTTCAACTTTTCCGGTTCAGTCCCTGGCACATACATGATCAGGGTAGAAAGATATCGTCTTTCAGTGAAAAAATCAGAAGACAGAAGTCTTATGTCACTCAAATTTTGTTCGCTATGGTTCAACTCCCATATGATGGGAAACAAAACAACCGTCTACTGAGAATATTTTTAGACGCCCTGTTACTAATAAGAATTTCTATAACTTAAAAAATTCAGTAACTCTATCTGATATGGAAATGGAACCCTGGCTCCATCTAGGGGTTTCCATCAAGGGTTCATTCCTTCATTCATCTAGGAAGAGAGAAGATAAAACCGAGATAATTTGTAGCTTACAAGCCACCTGACATTTTCTCCTTCATTTCCAGGATCCGACTTTCGACCTTGAACTGGAGCTAATCGACTGCGAGATGTACTGCGATGGAGGCTGCAAGCCAAGACTCGGGTCATCTCCTCCAGTCCACCGGTCACTCTCCAACGTCGACGACACAGGGTACGATCACGAGGGCTACGTGCTCCGCCACGCTCTCTTCGCACCTTCCCCAGAACTCGCTGGGGCCTGCGAATCCCCACCTCAACCAACAAGCCCCACACAAACGTCTAGAGAATCCACTCTACGAAGGGAGAATAGATTCCCTAGACGAGAAAACACCGTCAAGATCACCCGGAGACCACGGAAATCGAGCTTATACGTGCCATTATCGGCAGCCTATCAAGTTAGGAATTCAAGAATTTCCCCTGGAGCGCGCGCTTCTTCAAGAGTTGCATCCCGTTCCGCCCCTGCGACTCCATGCGGTGCTCTGGTTCCTAATCTCCTGAACTTTACACAGAGGGTGTCAGCTTCAAGACATGGCTCTTCCTCTGCAAGATTTGATGAAGAGAGCGATCCGCTGCTCGCGGACATAGAACACACGCGAACCGATCACAAGTTTTAGTCACACGAGGCTCTGAATGCTTAATCATTTTTATATTACAACAGACCCATGTGATCCCATAAATGTTAATAGTGACATAGTGTAAGAATTTTAAATCGGTGTATATTTTGCAACGGCCTAAAGTGCTAAACCCCAGTGGCGGATTTACCAACAGCCTCAGTAGCCTGGAGTTGTCACTACGAACGGTAGATTTTAGTAGCGGTTTTTTGTCTTACAAAAACCTTTCTTACACCAAAATAAAGTCCACAAAATGTCAATTCCCGTTTATTACGGCAATAAAACTATTTCGCGTGCAATCACAACTAAATATCAATGAGTTAATGGATGAAAAAATTGCTCAGGATCTAACTTATTATTGTAAACTTCTGAGGGTCAATGTGTAAGTCTGCCACTGCTAAACCCTGATGGTAGCGGTCTTCTGACGGCAACATAATTATTCTCAATGTTGTGACTAATGTACTGTGCTCATTATACCGTAGAGCCAACGCAATTATGTAGTTAGTATAATGATAATCAATTATTATAATGCAATTAAGAAAAGAGCTTGTTGGACCATTGTTCACTTGCCTTCTAATAAGAAGTACTTATGAAAACTCAATTGGCTGTGTTTTATTTTCTACAATCCTTTTTGCTTTCCCATAAACTTCAGTAGTGTGAAGAGCTGTAACGAGTCCCATTACCTAAGTGTGTTTGAATTCCAGACCTCACCTGCTAGCTGTATACTTGTCGATCAACATCAAATGGTTCTGACGCAGGCTGTACTTTTGAATTTATGGGGCAGTCGCTCATAAATAATGTAGAGAAGGTGTAGGATAGTTGCTTTTGGATGCAACCGAGATTGGTGCTTGGATGAACGATAAATGATTGTCTATGTGATGAACATAATCCCTCGCACGGAGCGCAGTGCCCCCCGGTAGACCATGGTTCATCTATGGTTTTAAGATCCGCTCCCTCCACGGTCCCCATCGAACCCTAAAAGTGGCAGCATCTCCTTTTGGGTGGAAGAGAAGCGCTGCCGTCTCCGATGCACCGCGTAGAGGTTGCGAGCTCTGAACCCAAACAATTCGATATCTTAAAGTAAAATAAACAAGACAGAACCATAACAACAGTTTTCGATTAAACAGGAAAGTTCAAACAGGGGTTTTTTGTTTAGAACTTTGTGTTGGCGATTACTAAACGAACTTTGTAAAATCAAATTCAACTTAATGTCAAAGTGACAGTTCACAACAAAAACAATCCCCCCAAAAGTGAGGTTAGTTTTGTTTACACAACAGAACAAAAAATTATTCAAGCTGTCGGCCAAAATAGACTTGGATATGAGTCTGCAAACAGACTTTGGCCCTGATTCAGGGGGTAGAGTGAAGGTAATCGTTTTTATATTCTACAAATTAGCTGCCCTTACATAGTCAATAAAAGAATTATCATTTTTAACCAATTTGTTATGTTTTACTTCGTTTTCAGAACTTAGTTATAGTAAAACCGATAGTATACGGCAACATTGCCCGTTACTTCGGCAAGAAGCGTGA
The DNA here is from genome assembly GCA_949126895.1 of Eilema caniola. NCBI lineage: Eukaryota > Metazoa > Arthropoda > Insecta > Lepidoptera > Erebidae > Eilema > Eilema caniola. The sequence goes on from OX421466.1 coordinate 4,132,224, forward strand.
AGAAGATGGACATACCCATCAATGGACAGTGTACGTGAAGCCTTACGCCAATGAAGACATGTCGGCATATATTAAAAAAGTACATTTTAAACTGCACGAAAGCTACGCAAACCCGAACAGGATAATTACGAAGCCGCCTTATGAATTAACTGAGACTGGATGGGGAGAATTCGAAATAGTTATCAAGTTATACTTCCATGATCCTAATGAAAGGCCTGTAAGTAGAAAATATCATTTATTTTGATATAAAAATAGTATATTATATCCCTTTATTGTACATTGTACCGTTTATATGGTACACAAGTGCTGGCCTTATAACACTGAGGCAATGATTATATTTATTATGTAAACTCTTTAGTTAATGTTAAGTTGACCACATGGTAGCTCTTTTACAAAAGTCTTTATCGAATAGTTGGAACAAGTTGTGAGTTCAAGGGCTCTGAGCAACCCAGACTTTTGTTATTTTGTGCTTGGTTGCTGTTGTGCAAGATATGTTTGCTGGCATTGTTTTATAGGTGCACCAATTAGTAACTGTAGTTGTTTTGGATCTCAAAAGTCTCGGTAGCAACCTGTACTCCCTATGTCCATATTGGAGAAAATATTTTTAATGGATTCTATACCAATTTACTTGGCTCAACATTTCTGTTGCTTTCCGGCAGCCATGGTCACTGAGAGTCTGTAGATGGTAGTTGTCACATTTGAAGTGTAATTGTTGATGCTGGTATAAATATAAATCTTAATAAAATTTAATAAAAATTAATGAATTTTACTCATTTCAATAAGTGATATTTGCTGAATCTTCCAACATGGTTCCTCCATTTTATAAGATTCCCTACAATTTCATTGCAGGTTACACTATATCACATCCTGAAACTCTTCCAGTCACCAGTAACGGACGGTGCCCCACCAGTTGTTGGGCGCGCACTCGTCAGCGAGTCATATGAAGAGATTGTATTCCAGGAACCAACACAGTTGATGCAGCATCTCTTGAACAGTGTGAAGCCAATCACTAATGGACCTTGGAATCATGATACTGATTGTAAGTAATAATCTGCTTACTCTACATCTATAACATACCATAACAGAAAAAACTGCTGTATGACCTCCCAACCCTAAGAGAAAAGCCTGAGCCTCATCCTTTAATCAACAGAAGTACTGGCTTGCACGTGACATTGGTTTTGCTCTCACAAAACCGTGCCTTGTTGTGAACTTCACAACAACCCAACCAACCCGTCATACCATACGCCAAATACTTAGCCACAGCTACTGCATTTTCCATTGCCCTCAATAGTACAGGTGGAAGGGAAAACTAGGCAAGAGAGTAAATGCAGCCAGGCACTTGCGATTGGTCTATATAGCTCTATTTTACCATAGTTGTGATTGAACTTGTGTCCCTAGGTGAAGAATTTGCAAGTTTGCTTTATAGAGAGTACTTCTAGTACAATTACAAGTGCTCTTATTAACCACTTCCAGCTACGACCACGACAGCAGCGACCCCCTCCAGCTAAGCCACATTCCTTGTGTTAGAAACACCTATATATTATGTTATACAAATACTACAAATACATATGATAACCTTTACAAATGTAATTTTTAAGCATTTTGCATGCTAAAGGAAAAATATGAGTCGGTCTAGGCAGGGATTTCGTCCCGTCGCATCAAAGACAGATAAAAAGGAGAAATTTGGATTGGTTCGGGCAGGGTCTGGTGTCTTAGTGGTCAAAGCATTGCCCCCTGTTAGACAAAGATCGTGTTTGAAACGCCGCCTAGACCGATTTAATATTTTTCATATCTTAACCGATTTGTTGCACCTTTGTTCCAGTTGAAGATAAAAAAGAGAAGACCTTACAAAAGATCATCGCATCACAAACGAAAGTTCGCAGTGAAATATCTGAGTTAAAGGAAAAACTACACTTGGCCAAAGAAACCATAGCCAAGTTTAAAGAGGAAATAGCCAAACTGCAGAATAGTAGTGGAGCCAGCATGCTGACAGGAGTATAATAATATGATTACTGGATCATATCAAGTTATATGAAATAGCCAAAAGATAGAAGTCGGTAGATTAGTACGTATTGCAGTAGTATTATTATAGTATGTCATTAGATTAAACAAGTCTATCAAAATCTAGGACAGTATTCCAATATTACTTACCATACTGTGCCAACTTACCTGAATTTAATCAGGATTTATAAAAGTGTAAACTTCTAAGGTGGGATGGGGCAATTTTTGTGATGGGAAAAAAAACTATTGAATGTGTGACACTGTTACCGTAACATTGTGACACCTCGGTAGTACTCAAATCGTCTACTAGATGACGCTATACTAAACTTCATAGTAGGTATAGCGCCACCTAGTACAGGATTTCAGAACTACTATCGTAAACTGTGAAGTATCCGGTAGATGGCGGTTTTACCAATTTCTTATATTGACTCGATATTGCAAGTTTTCCTATCGCCAGCACTCATTGAGTGAAAAATGCAAATGTATATGCATTTATTTCACTATTAAATGTGTAAACAGCGGCTCAATTTAAAAACAAAAATGGTTTGACTAAACCAGGCCTTTGCTCTATATAATAATTATATGTAGCTTATTAAGGAAATATATTTCCTATAGAGTAAGTAAACTACAGCGCCTTTTTGTAGTATTTATAATCTCTTCACTTTCCTTGTATTTATACTAAATATCTCATTTTCATAAACTAAGGTTAAGTGTAATAACTGGTTTTTTCTTTACTTTTTACCCTCAATAGTCCTCAAATTAGTTCCTAGAAATAGTTGCGAAAAGGTTCGTGCAACCTCGCGGCGGCTCGCAGCGCCACGCTGCCTTCTTTTGCCTTCAAATGACTATGAAATTTTGTTGTTTGTAATATTTTGTCTCAAAAAGCCACCACCGGCCGATGCTCTTCCAGTGGGACTTGACCCTAAACTCTCCCTCTCCTCTCTTTATCCACCCGTTGTCAAGTAAAACACCTAAACCAACAACTGCACGTACCTAAAAGCCTCCAGCATTCTCACAAATTCACTTTCATAAATAAAGTAAGCCAAGCTGCTCTTATAGGTACCTACCTACAGATTGACCGCGAGCGCTATACCGCTCTCTTAATACGTGCGGCGTTGAGGAAGACGCGGTTAAGAAAGAGAAAGAAAGAGCTGAGAACGAGCGAGATACTGCCGTGAGCCCTAGTGGCACTGACCTGTAATAGTACTCACTGGACTGGTGATATTGGCGCTGATAGTTGCGGCACGCAGTAGTGAGTGTACTTGGAACTAATACTAATGATGGGCAACAATGGTATTGGTTTCGATAATCTATATAAATAAAAAAAGTCGTGTTAGTTACACTAGGTATTTATAACTCAAGAAAGACTGTACCGATTTGGCTGAAAATTGGTGAGGATGTAGCTTAGAACCCAGGAGATGGACATAGGATATTTTTCATCCAATTCAACCCCATTTTGGTGTTCAAATGTGGCAGTTTGTATGTAACTTTGCGCGTACGAAGTCGTGGGCGGCCGCAAGTTAAATATAAATGATGGGTCTTATGTATCAAATTAACAATATGGCCATTTTAGATATTATTTTTTTGGTAAATGCATAAAATAAAAACAATGAACGAATAAAAAAAAAGACACGCAAATTCCCTATTCAATGGGCGACTTGATTAAAGGATGAAACACCCACCGATCCACTATTTCAGATCTAACTTTGTTGCCATACCTACCTCATTTGAAGTTCATAGACTTAGTACCTACACATTACATCATAATGATAGTCATACCTCATAAGCCTGTAAATAATAAATGACTGATCCCGAAGTACGTACTTGACCCTGACTGACCGTTATTGACATTCATTACACGTCATAACCCTCTGTATTTTTAGACATGATTTTTTAATACTCGCTATTCGATATCGATTTTGGTTCGAGCTAATGGTAGATACTTATCTAGACATTCTACAGTTTGTATATGTCGCCGCCAACTAGCTAAATCAGCCGTCCAATTAACTGCCTAGGCAGTTTACTAGACGGCGCCATTAAATTAACGGTCTGAATGGTGTTCAGCCATTTCATTAAACAGCTAGGCAAATAGCTTGGATCGATGACGTTTAACAGTTAGAAAAATGACTTATTTCTGCATGGTTATAAAAAAAAATACCAATCACTAATTTTCTGTGAATACACCTCTGCCTACCCCCTCGGAGATTTACAAGTATGTTTATATGTATGTATGTATGTAATTTTCTATCTTATTTCGAAGAAGTTCCTCCTCTTACGATTGGCCTAAGCATAAGCCAGCCAGGTAATTAAATTATGTAATATACGAGACGGCTGAATATCCGTCAGGCCGTTAAGTGAATGGCGCCGTTTAGCTAACAGCCTAGGCAGTTAATTGAACGGCTGATTAAGCTACCACTACATATACACTGGTACAGTCAGAGTCAGTACGATGTTGACAAAAAAATCACAAGATTATCTTATAAGGTATTAAGAGCTAATAAAACGGTTTTATAGATTTAAATTGTATTATTCGCCGAACTAAAGGTGTGTACCAGATAACAGAACATACCGTCAACAGGAAGGTAGTTAAGATCATTTTAATTTAAGGCCGGATTAGCTCGTTGACGTGGCAGTGGGCGGGGGGACACATAGCGCGCAGAACAGATGGCCGATGGAGCAAAAAAGTTCTGAAATGAAGAACGCTTAGGGGCAAACCTGGTGTAGGACGCCCAATGGCCAGTTGGACTCCTGCTTAAAGGTTGCCGGGAAGCGCTGGATGCGGGTTGCTTTAGATAGGTCGTTCTGGAAGTCTATAGGAGACGTCTATGTTCAGCAGTGGACTATGTGTGAATGATACGATGACGATAACTAAAGATCATTTTAGGTACTTTGTTATCGGTCTGATGCTGACTGTAGGTACAGGTACTTATCTCTTTTTATACACTCGCACCTAAGTAAAGTGAAGTAAAGTGTTTGTAATAGGCTAACTGTTGCACTTTTTTCTAATATTGAAAATGATGTAACTGAAAAAATGGAAATACGATTTGCTGATGGAGCTAGGTATTAAATTTGTATGCATGAATATGTATATTTGATTTGGCTACTGACTAGCTTTTGCCCGCGGCTCCGCCCGCGTGGATTTCGGTTATCGCTATATTGGTTATCGTTATAAATTGTAGCCTATGTGTTATTCTGATGTATAAGCTATATTATTATAAAGTTTAATTAAAATTCATTCAGTAGTTTTTACGTGAAAGAGTTACAAACATCCATTAATCCATCCATCCATACAAACTTTCGCGTTTATAATATTAATGGGATATGTATGTATTTAAAAAAAGTTTATTTTTTTATCCGCATTCTAGATTCCATAAGGCTAGCACAGCTACGCTTACCATGGGTCTAGATAGAAATGTTGTTGAATATTTGAGCATTTGAAAGTCTCCTACCTATACAAGGATAGATAGGGTCGGCAGCGCGAGTGTGGTGCTCCGGGTATTGCACACGTCCATGCTTTCCATCAAGTGTGCCGTGTGCTTGTCTGACACCTTAAGTGATTTATAAAAATACAACCATATTGGGGTGATATTAGAGCCCGTCTTAGGTATTTAATTTTTCTACTCTAAATTGATGGCTAGACCCAAGAGCCAGATTGACCCGACACTATTCCGAGGATATCCCGGACGTCAGCCTGTACGAGATTAGAATGGCTCTTAAACAGCTAAAGAACAATAAGGCACGAGTGATGATGGGATCACGGCTGAGCTTCTGAAAGCTGGTGGAACACCGGTACTTAAAGCTCTTCAGAAGCTATTTGATTCCGTCATAATCGAGGGACGAACGCCTAAGGCATGGCACAGAAGTGTGGTGGTACTCTTCTTCAAAAAAGGTGATAAAACCTTGTTGAAGAATTATAGACCCATCTCGCTTCTGAGCCATGTTGTTTTCGAGAGTCATTTCGAATCGTCTCGCTCGCAGGTTCGACGACTTCCAGCCTCCCGAACAAGCCGGTTTCCGAAAAGGCTTTAGCACCATAGACCACATACATACGCTGCGACAGATTATACAGAAGACTGAGGAGTATAATCAGCCACTCTGCTTGGCGTTTGTGGACTATGAGAAAGCCTTCGATTCGATCGAGACCTGGGCTGTGCTACAGTCTCTCCAACGGTGCCAAATTGACTATGGATATATCGAAGGGCTGAAGTGTTTGTACGAAAACGCCACCATGTCAGTCCGCCTCCAGGATCAGAGCTCAAAACCTATTCAGTTGCAGCGAGGGGTGAGACAGGGAGACGTTATATCTCCGAAACTGTTCACATCATCATGACGGTAGTACATCACTCACCTTCGATTCGCTGACGATATCGTAGTCATGGCTGAGACCTTAGAAGACCTAGGCACAATGTTCGATGACCTCAGTAGAGCCTCCCAACAAGTGGGCCTCAAAATGAACATGGTCAAGACGAAAATTATGTCAAATGTCCATGTCGCACCGACTTCTTCTTTAAAGGTTGGAGACTCTACACTCGAAGTTGTCGACGAATATGTTTACCTGGGACAGACAGTCCAGTTAGGCAGGTCCAACTTTGAGAAAGAGGTCAATCGTCGAATCCAACTCGGCTGGGCAGCGTTCGGGAAGCTTCGTAATATCTTCTCGTCCAAAATACCGCAGTGTCTCAAGACTAAAGTCTACGACCAGTGTGTGTTGCCAGCGATGACCTACGGAACTGAGACTTGGTCCCTTACTATGGGCCTCATAAGAAGGCTCAAGGTCATACAAAAGGCGATGGAGCGTGCTATGCTCGGAGTTTCCCTGCGTGATCGAATCAGAAATGAGGAGATCCGCAGGAGAACTAAAGTAACCGACATAGCACACAGAACCGCCAAACTTAAGTGGCAATGGGCGGGGCACATAGCTCGTAGAACAGATGGCCGTTGGGGCAAGAGAGTTCTCGAGTGGCGACCACCCGCCGGAAGACGCAGTGTAGGCAGGCCTCCCACACGGTGGACCGACGACCTGGTCGCGAGAAGGGCATGGATGCGGAAGACGCAGGACCGGTCATTGTGGAAATCCTTGGGGGAGGCCTTTGTCCAGTAGTGGACGTCTTTCGGCTGAAATGATGATGATGATGATGAAATTGATGACCTACAAATAAGTATTTGCAGTGAGCGTGAGTCGAACCCGAAACTTTCTCGTAGTTACCAAACGTGACGCTACACATTCTTCGAGCATTTAATATAATTTCATTAAGAATTCTATGAAACTGAACATAATGACTAGCAGATTAGCCCCGGGGTCGCGAGTGGTAGGTGTACATCGAAACTCCATATCCCCCTCGCAATTTGTTGAATTACAAATAACGTATAAAAATCTGCCGGATTTGTTGACTTTTATGATTACTGCTCAGCTCCCTTGAGTAGTAGCGTGATGTTATATAGCCTACTAGCTTTAGCCCACGGCTCCGCCCGCGTTGATGTCGATTATCGCGAACAAACATAGCCTATCTTCTTTCTCAAGGTCTAATGTACTCGTATACCAAATTTCAACAAAATTGGTTCAGTGGTTTAGGCGTGAAAGCGTAACATACAGACAGACAGAGTTACTTTCGCATTTATAATATTAGTATAGATAAACTTTCGCGATAAACGGACTAGTCAACACAAAAGTATTTTTTCAATTCGAACCGTTCTTGAGATTAGCGCGTTCCAACAAACAAACTTCAGCTCTGTGAAGGCGTAGCGGTAGTGAACGCGGCCGCTACGCAGTAGGCGCGGGTTCGATCCCCGCTCGGTGCAAATATTTGTATTGCATTGGTCTGGGTGTTTCTATGTATAATATGTACCTATGTATTTACAAAAAAAAAACGTATCTAAGTATGTTTATCCGCATTCTAGAATCCATAACACAAGCTAGTTAAGCTATGCTTAACATGGATCTAGATAGCGTTTTGTGAAATGTTGTAGAATATTATTATTATTATTATATAAGTAGATATTTAGATAATTATATATACATACTTGGCTACGCAATTTATAATAGGTATCTACCTAGTAGAATTTAACCTCAAAGGTCAATTTTAAGTACCTACAAGCGATTCGCTTCCATTAGCTCCCTCTGAACCAGCAATGATTCATTTCTACTTTATTATAGTTGGCGGGCTGGAAGTCTGACTAGCTATATTGTACTGAAGGCACGATTGTTTAACACCCACGCGTGACATTTGAATTTGTAAGAGCAGACAATAGGAATTAAATAAGAACGTACCTACGTATTCTTAGGCTGAAATGAATGTAATCTGCGGTCTTAGGCCTACCATGACGTGTTAAATAGTTCTTTTACCGGGCGAGAAAGAGGGATAGAGCTTTATCCCTCATAGTTCATAGCTACTTTATACTAATTAGTAAATTAATATGATATGTGTTCCTAAATCTCCACGCGATTCACCCTGGGCAATCCGATTAAAAGACAATGTCGCGATTTTTTACAAGCTTTTATTTAACTTGCAATGTATGTTTGTTCGGGTGGAATCTTACAACTCAATTTTAAGGCACTTGCCCTCAACCGATTGAGCTGAAATTTGGTATGCACGTTCAGTTCGGATGACAATGCAAGAAAAAAAAAAGATTGTTTTTAAAAAGGTTTTAGTATTAAAATTAACTTATTTGAAATTATAATTGTCTGGATACCAGAGACCGCCGTGATTGTGTATATGAATATGAATACTCTACTAACTGACATAATTCTGGAAGTCCGATTGTTAAGATAGTTGGACCACTCTGGATACTTACAACTATTCGAGTACTCTAATCTTATCTTAATATATATAAATTTCGTGTCACAATGTTTGTCCTCAATGGACTCCTAAACCACTTAACCGATTATAATAAAATTCGCACACCATGTGCAGTTCGATCCAACTTGAGAGATAGGATAGTTTAAATCTCAAATTATAGTCCGATTCGCGATAACCGACATCCACGCGGGCGGAGCCGCGGGCGACAGCTAGTTACGAATATAAAATTGGAATTTTGGTATTTGGATTATTTTGAGTACTTTTGTTAGCAACATTTTAATGATGCTGACTGTACATAAAGACGACCGACTATCCGTCACACTTCGCATAGCAGTGTGACGGATAGCATTTTTTTTTCCTTACTGTCACACCTGTCTGACAGTGTTGAAGACAACCGATTACCGTCACACTACTCACAGCCTCACCTTCGGCCTAGCACAACGACCCACAGACGGCGTGCGGTTTAGTCGGTTCGAGTCCGACAAAACCTCCGGCTCCGGAGGGGGGTATCCGTGGGGATTTCCCGCATGTAAAAAAAAACCGTCACACTACGCATAGCAGTGTGACGGTAGTATTTTTTCCTAACCGTCACACTAGTGTGACACAACGGTGTGACAGTTATTCGGTGGTCAAAAATATCATAAAATCGCTTTGAAAGACTACTTTTATTTGAATAATAATAAAGCGAACTCCTTTGAATACCTATTACCTAATCTGTGACCTAATAAACTTTTGTCCACAAAAGTTGATTGAAAAACATCTGATAGTTCGTTGCAACTACGACTCGCTCAGACACTGCGCAAAACCTAACATCTAGCACATTGAACTTTGACAAAAACCCTTTCTACCAAACAAGGCGTTTTGAACAATGAACCTCTCGCCAGTCAACACATGACAAACATTAGAATTAGGTTAGGCAAATGGCGCATCGACAGTTCGCGTGCTGACTGCTGACATATCGCCAATTATCGATAAAATCGCCACCATGCTGCATAAACTAGCAATTACTGAAAATTGCGTGGACAGTGTCGTATTGGTAAAGGCTTTTATAGTCAAAACCAAATATACACTTGATGATAACTGAATATCGTAGGCCTTAGACTACAGTATATGGTCAAAAACGTAGGCCTACGTTATGCCTGTGGCTTTGACCATACTGTAGTCTATAAGCGCTTGCAATATGTAGGTACCTATAGTTTGACCGTTTAGGAATGTGCACGGCGAGACGTGTGAGAGGGGGATGAAACGTTAGATATTTTAGTCAGTCCGTCGCCAATGCTCACGGCACGGGCGGCGGTATCTCGTGTCATTTGTACCGGACTATCCGGGTTAAACGCACATGAGATTACAATTCAAAAATAGGTCATACGATATCTCATAATGTGAAGAACTTCGTTGTTGCCCACGGTTTCGCTCGTGTTGAATATTAATTACATTCCTGCAACCCATGGAAACTTATTCTTAGGATATAAAGTAGCATGTTTATGTTATTTCCGACTAATCTATGCCTGTACCAAATAGCAGACATCCGTCCACCCCTCAGTGCTGGATTTGAGTCACGAACATCCAAACATGCAAACTTTCAGATGTATAATAATAGTGTTCCATTCCATTCATTTAATTTATATTTTATTAAACGTGAATTTACAATAATTATTTCCCTTCGTCTAAATATGGACGAATCTATATTTTGTCTCTTATCTGAATGAACAATAAGAAACAACTAGTAAAATATCGCTTGAAACACATTTAGGTTGTGAAATTTCTGTATAATTTATTTAATTATGTATCTTATTATTTAATAGGTACATGTATACGATGGACGTGTAGTGCGAAAAATGAATAGATAGGGAATTTTTATAATATCCGGCCTTCAAACTGTCAAATGATATCGCAAGATTTATCTGAGATTACAGTTCTCATCGATGCATGCTCTTTCTTTTTTGTTTACCTCGACCTCCGCCACCCCGCACGCACCATAGGGACGGTGCTGCACAGCTCTCGTGGTCAGACTATACAAGAGGAGGTTCAGTCCTACTTGGAGGTGAAGCATCTATTGTCGACCGTCCATCTGCTGATTGACGAAATAGTTACTCGTTGTTAAGTTTTCGCTCGGAAAACCACATTATCACCCTAGTCCTATAATTATTTATCAAACAAGCTCATGGCCCAGTTACACTACTCACGTTATCGACTAGAAGCAAACGTATGTACGGATGCAGGTGAAGGATGTTGTAATTTCAATCAGATAACACCCCTATATGTCACTGAGCCCGTCCCCAATACGTTACGCCATAGATCCTCCAACCAAGGCTCTCGGCAAGGCTATCGAGGAAGGTGTAAAATGTAAATCAACATGATTAAAAACTGATAATATTCACTGGGTACTTAGTAATATTTTGTTGGTACATTTTGCATAAGCTTTCTTGCCCCACTACGCCAACGTAAAAAAGGAGGGTTAGAGCGTCTTCACATTCATCCGATATCCGATAGCCGACACCTTTTCTTGAAAGCACAGACTAGATAGGGATGCTAGGAATGAAAAAAGGAAAGTGCCAGCAATTTTCGACCTTATTGACATGACATGGTATCGAGATTTTTTTTTCTTGAATCCGTGATCAGCGTCCTCAATTAACGCGAAAAGACACGTAACTAAGTCGCTACTTTAGTTTCTTTGTGATCCGATATCGGGCCAAAACAGTGGTGTTGGCTCCGATAACTGATATCGGGCCGGACAATGTGAAAGGGAGATACCTACATATGTCATGTACCTGACAACCTCCGATATCGGATATCAGATATCGGACGATGTGAAATCGCTCTTATGTATTAAATGTGCATTGTACAGTAGCCAGCCAATGCTTTGGGTCGTTGCGGTCTTCTATAAGAAGAATGAAAGTCCGTTTTGATTATATGCTTCGATACAAGTATGCAACGCACAGTCAACGACATAAATTCGAATTCCTTAAGTTACTTTTGTTGTTGACTGACTACAGTACCTAATTACCAACATCTTTGGAGCTCAAGCCAACCACATGGCTCTCACGTGCTGATTCGGAGCATATGAAGCGTTCCACTATCCAGTTCGTGGTCAGACATCAGTCGCTCCGGTCAAGCAAGAACTTAAAAGTAACAGTGCGGAGCTTGGGCTCGAATCGGCCTTGGCGCTCGGGCGATGATGATGTTCATTTATCGGCCATAGGTACTGTATCCATAATGCAATTTTAATTACCAAACGTCAATAGATAGGTACAAAATGTTAGTTTGGCAAAAAAACAATTCACCGATAATTTCAACCATTCAACGGCGAGTTAAATCGATCACCGCTCGTTAAAAACCTACTTACCTATGAATAATAAAATTATGACTCACTCATGTTCACGGCAACTCGGGATGTTATATAGATGGAACTGATGGAAGTCATGTTCGGCTTTAGTCATGTTCTACCCTTGGTCATGAATTTGTCAAGTTCACTTGGTCATATTCTGATTTTGTCATGTTCTGCTTTCGTCATGTTCTGCTTTCGTCATGTTCTGCTTTCGTCATGTTCTGCTTTTCATATTGCGATTATGTCATGTTCTTCCATTTCTGTCGGAGTCGATGCCGCGCTGCTATACAGTATAGGTACCTAATAAGGAACCGGCAACGCATTGGTGCATTGTTAGTAAAATGGTTTTAATACTTATCACTAATGAAAATCACTTATTAAAATATAGCAATTATTGACTAAACATGAATGATTTGACTAAACATGATCATGATTATTTAAATCAAATAGTTATACTTAATAACATGACCAAATTTAAACATGACTAAAACATAATAATGACTTTCGCAAACTGTAATTATGGCTATACAAGAACAAATCAGAATATGACAAAGGATAGAACATAACTAAAGCCGAACATGACTTCCATCCAACAACCCGGAAACTCATTCACTCTTCTCACATTAGTATTATCACAAAACTACTTACTGTGAGCATTATATTTCGATATAACCAAGGGTTGAACACCGACGCACCTAGCCCACTTGTTGACAATCAAACCAAGGTCAAAACACAACCTACACACGCGCGTTCCCACACAAATAATTAATAAATTATGGCATACTTATACCTACGCCGGATTCACGTCCTTACCATCAATAAAGAAAACAGCATTAGATATTATAAATCCCACACATTTTAATAAAATATCTGCACGAAGTCCACAACATTTAAACTTTGAGCAATAGCTATCTTCACAACAGAGTTATACGTTACAATAACAAAAATATTTCTTACCTTACTCTTAACACTTAAACAGTACACCGCTTTGTTTCCAACAACAAACTTTCACGCACATTAAAACGAAGTAAATAAAACTACACTTCCTTAATCTAAAGTAACTAATTATTTGCTAAAACCAACTGTTTTCCTTTTTCATTTTGTCCCTGTGTCGTCCCTTCATTTCTAGAGTTTGGAATATCTCCGAGAGCTGATCGAGGTTCTGCGATGGGCTTCGCGGCAGCTCTTGTAACTTCCATAAACATTTATCACCGTCTGGGCTGTGAACGACATTATACGTTTGTTTTTCCCTCAAACACAATAACTTTCCTGTCTCCGGCATCGAAGACAACTTCGCCACTTGCAACGCAGCTTTTTTGAACCTCGTCTTTGGTGAAAGTTTTGGCGGCTCCTCAAATTTTGTCACATTCTTGGACGTCGTCGTCTTTTCTGCAATGAACGTATCTTGCTTTATCACTTTCGCAGCATTCACATACACCGGTTCCAGTACATCATACGTATTTTCTCTAATCAACTGCTGGGGCTTCCTTGCTTCTATCGTATCCACTGAATTCTTTCTTGTATAGCCATGTATTCGCAGCGGTGTTAACGGTTTTAGTACATCGTGTAACTTGACAGAGTGCTCGAGGGCTGACGACTGGTTTTTGTTAAAATCAAATACGATAACTTTTGTTTTGGACCTCTCCAGTTTCTGTCCGATCGCGGGGAGAGGATGGAATGGAGACAGTGATGACTTGATAGGTATGTCATTGTCGAGCATTCTCGACTGTGCGGTTTTGTTTTTTCTTGTTTTGAATTTGTGTGGCGCGTAGATAGTGGTTAATGCGCGCGTTTTGTGAGGATCGAGCGGCGCGAGTGCTCCGGGCAGCATGGGGCGTGCGGTGGCTCGCTCGGCCGCGCGCCGACAGCGCGCCCCGGCCTTGGGTGGCACCTCCGCGCCTATCGAACCACCCCCGCGTGACCGTCGTCCACGTAACGATACAAATATGCACAAACGCACTGCGTGACCTTTATCCTACCTATCACGCAATTGAGTAACATAAGAAAAAACAACACAGGAGATAATCATAAAACAAACACAAAAAATTATTGACATGTTTTGAGTGACTGCAATTGTTTTGATTTAATTTATTTTTCAGGTGAGCATTTGAATTAAAATTTCCAGTCTCTAACACTTTTTGCATGGTTGAAACCTTTTTGTTAATTATACAAACTAGTACTTACGGGCACGCACTTTCACGTGTTCAAAAATAAAACTAAAATATCGCCAATATACATTCTAAATTGAACTATGTACGCAAAAACGTTTAATTAAATTAGCTATAAATCTATTTCTTGCAAGGGAAAGTTAACTACATTAACCTTACGCCTGCTACGATCGAAATAAGACTGAACATGAAACAGTTCATAGACCATTATTAAGTAATATTAATTCTGTTTCAATAAAAGATTGTACGATTGTAAAGTTCTTTCTATCGATAACACGTACCTACCTAAAATGAATTAACTTCCGGTGGATTAGAATGAAAGCGGTTATTATTCTGTTCAGCCCCTCTAGACAAGTGGCAATTCGCTAGCCGGCGTTTGGTGGAATGTCAAATACGTCAAATCCTATACATTCGTCATTCTATTCCATCAAACGTCTACTAGCCAATTGCCACTTGTCTAGATGGGCTGACATTTCTAGTTAAAATGGGTGGTGTTGGACTTGATAGAAAGTGTTAGCGGGTTCGAATCCCTACTGGATGTGGTATCTCACTACTAAGACAAGCACTTTAGCAAAGAGGGTCTATAACATGTGAGTAAACTTAAAAGTAATCTTTTCCAAATCTTTGCCTACTGCTTGTAATATTGAAATAACGGACTACATCTACATGAATATGAATATAATACGGTACATACATCAAAATAACATTTTTTACAATTTTTGTCTGTCTGTCTGTCTGTCTGTTTGTTCCGGCTAATCTCTGAAATGGCTAAACCGATTTTGACGGGACTTTTATTGGCAGGTAGCTGATGTAATAAGGAGTAACTTTGGCTACTTTTATTTTGAAAAATAGCGTTGACTCTACACTAAGCGGTAACCGATATCCACTGGGCGGAGCCGCGGGCAACCCCTATAAGAAATAATATTTGACGATAAAATATGACGTGGCGGTAGTCCTGCTCAGTGCAAATGTTTGTATGCGTGAAAATGTCTATTTGGTTTAGTCTCAGTGTTGAAGAGCTTGTTAAGCCGTCTCGGTATCGGTCGTTACGGGTAGTTGGATCCCACAGAAGTCTAAGTATAGAACTTCGCTATCGCCAATTGGTTGTTTAGGTCAAATGGCAGTCGCTTCAGGAAATATATCGAAGTTCAGCTGCATCACACCTGGATTGGAAAGCCGAACCGACCTTAACCGGGAAAAGGTTCGGAAAAGATGATTTAGACGACAAACTACCTTTCAAATGAACTTCTTAAATTAAAATGTACATACTTACTTAAATTCAATGTAGAGTTATTTATTTGAATAAAAATTTTAAGCATTTATCATGATAATATTCAATGTAGTCGATTGAGTTTGTTGAAACTTCTTGATGGAACTTCATTTTATTACTACCTTTATATAGTGTGTGTGTTTTTTCATATATATAAAGGTACTAAATATTCAAATCGATTTAATTTTTTCACTTATAACCGTCTTTGAGAAGACGCGACGGGTTGGTAAGATGCTCTACCGGATTGGTTAGGCCGAAGTCTGGTAGTTTAGTGGTCAAAGCACTGCCCCTGTAAGACAAAGATCGCGGGCTCAAACTCCGCCTAGACCGATTTAATTTTTTCTATTTCAATCGATTTAATTACTTAGCTTCTGTGATAATCTGACTGGGGCTTACTTAACAAATTGAGGCACTTATCTATAGACTTGAAAAGAGTAATCGTGAGTCATTTAGTTTTACGAATCACGCCAAATAATGTATTCAAGTGTAAATTTTGACCTTTACAGGAGTCAAATTGTGGCCCGTATGATTCATATATACAGGTGAGAAAGTCATACCTTTTGAGACCTATTTTTTCTATGTCATACATCTTATTACCCGACTGCTTTCGCGCGTATCTTGTATGTATTATTACAAACATACATACAAGATACGCGCGAAAAATATAAACCTTCTTGGCAGTTTCTTTATAACTGCATAATTTTCTGAACCACCGTACGGATTTCAATGATTCATGTCTCAAATGAAAGGTATTTATTGCCCAAGTGTTCTAACAAAAGCTAAATGTTGTTTTTTTTGGAACCAAAATGTATGTTGTAGTAAAAAGAATTTCACCCAAATTTATCGAGTGGGGTATCAAAATGAAGCAAATAAGAAGATGATTCCAAAAATAAATATGTTATAAATAAAAATTATTGAAAATAAAAAACCCGACTGATGCTGAAAAGATCAAAACAAGCTTTATAACAGGCGGTACTTATTTGCAAATCTCAATCCCGATGAAAATTTATGGGTACGGCCTGCTATAAAGCTTGTTTCAATCTTTTCATCATCAGTCGGGTTTTTTATTTTTCTTGCAATTTTGAAGACAGATTTTGTTCACAATTCCAAGGCGTTGCTGACTAGCCCTCCTAGACAAGAGGCCGGCGGCGTATTGTGGAAATAAAATATGAATCTATGGGACTGGAAGTAGAAGATGGGAAAAGTGGACCCCAGACTCCGATGTCGCCTGGGTATTTAATTATAAGTACCCAGTGGAAGACCACTTTATGTAACCATAGGAAATGTACGTAATATCGTAAGTATTGTTTAGTAAGTACCTAAGTAACTTATAAGAAATAAATAAAAATAGTATAAAATCCCCCCCCCCCCCCCTCCCCGAGAAGAGAAGAGAAGGATAAATGCGAGAAATGGTATGGTATACTAGGGGACGGAATGAAAGCGAGACTACCCTTTTTCTAGATGTTAATTGTTAATGTATGCACCCCGAGAGGGTGAAAAATGATATTTAGACTAGGGAACATTTGTGAGAGCATAGGGCTTGGACGTGGGTCGAAGGCGCTAGTATAAAAATTAAAAAAAAAAGACTCCGATGTAAATGCGTCGAATGCGACAGTGATTAACGCTAGGATGAAGAATGGGTCGCTTACGGTATTACATAACAACACGAGCAGGGCTTAGATGTCACCCGTATACGGTGCAGAATGTTCCTTCAAGAACCAAGCGTTTCGGTGACTTTACTTCGTCGCACCATTAAGACCTGGAACTCCTTGCCAGCTCACGTGTTTCTCTCTTCTTACAGTCCCGGGTCCTTTAAGCGGGGCGTAAAAAAACATCTGATGAGGCCGTCAAGCTGAGTGCCCCCTTTGTTAACATGGTACGTGTATGTAATGGTGACTCTCATTCCTGAGACTTTGCGTTCAGCTTACCATTTTTTTATTTATTTACTCTTTACCATCAGGCGAGGTAAAGTCAAATTGACGTGACCTACACAATAAAAAGCTAAGTATGTAATAATAATCGAGGCAAGTTTTTTTTCCACCGGCCCCATACAATAAAACCCATATTTTTTACTTCAACATCTTGACGAATAGCTGAAACATAAACTATTTTATTTAAATGTACATATTTCACGTGATAACTTTTATATTGTCACACACGCCACGGAGGACGGTGTAATGACCATCATTACCGCAATCGATCCACGGTTGGCCTTCGACGGACAGTCGAATAGCTGTTGTACTGTCCCATAGTGGTTGCATGGCTTCTGAAGGATTTACATACATTTTACGTTGATTAAATGGTATTGATTGCGCATGTTTTGAATATTTCGTTATTGTTAGGTGTTGGAGTAACCGCAGCTATTATCTGAGGAACGTTTTTTCAATCAGTTGAGGTCTGCAATTTTTACCAACTCACTTTATTGGTATAGATAGACTTCCAGTCAAAAACTAAATGAAAATAGGTCATTAAATGTGTTCATTTACTCTACAGGATTTTATTTCATTCAAGGCTGTAACCGCATAATAGTAAAATCCAAGTCAAAATTCAGCCAAATCCACAGTTGACGCCGACCCCAGACTCTGAGGTGGAAACTTTGAATGCGACTGGAATAAACGCTAAAGGCGCCCACTCACTATCAGTTTACCGGACGACGGCCGGACGATATACATCTACCAGTTAATCGCGATAACCCACACACTCACAGAATCGTAAACGATTTTGGACTGACGACTAATACGATCCGATAGTGTGTGGCCGCCGAACGATTCCGGTCAGTCCTAGGCCGGACAGTCCTAAGCCGTCAGGTCGAACGCACGGCGGGAAACTGTCGACTCACAACTGCTAGTGTGTGGTTGCAAAACTGACAACAGGGATATGCTGGCAGCTGGCAGGCCAAAATCGTTTTAGTGTGTGTGGACGCTTTCGGCTTAGGACTGCAGGCCGCCGGACAGATCTGAAACTGCAGGTGGGCTGCGGGCGGACTGTTAGTGAGTGAGCGCCTTTAGATGGAGAAGATGTAAAGTCTAAAATTAAATGACATTTTTTGGAGTGTTTGGGGTCCAGTCTGGGGACCCTGTGGTCCGCCCACCCGAAGAGGGCCAGATCGAGAAAGATGGCCCGGGGTCAGCCACCCAGGGTGCAACGGATATGCTCTAGCTACCTAACCTTCGGCCTTGCACGTTAAAAAATAAAATAAAGTAGTCCAGTCTAACAGTTATGCGGCTGAACTTTGATATTTACGTGAAGCGACTGCCATGTAACTTTCAACTGACGTGGCAGACATGCACACGGCCCGTGATACCTTGGCCTATGGACGTGTACAACACCAGGGGAGTCACACTCGTGCTGCCGACCCTGTAAGCGCAGAGAGTTTCTGTGCCGTCAGTGTTGAAGACAAAGCAGGAACAGCCTTTGGTCTTCCCACTGACAGCACAAAACCTGTCCCGTGAGTTCTGGCTACCCTACTCACCACTGGGAACAGAACACGACGTTATTATGGCCGCGGTATTCTGTCGGGCGGAGGCACTTCCCCAGTCGGACTGCTTAATTGGACGAGAACACCGTCGTGTCCCACCTCCTTTTATAATTTTTTTGGTGATATCATAGTTCTGTAGTTAGACCAATCGGACTATTAAGAGCACCAACTACCCGTAACGACTCACTGCCATGCATGCAACTGGGACCAACGGCTTAACGTGCTCTCTAAGACACTGAAACACACACGCCATTGCAAATAGACATATTCATGCATACAATTATTTGCGCTGGGCTGGAATCAACCCGCGCCCCCTGCGTAGCAGTCGCTTTCACTACAGCTACCCCACAGAGGCTGTCGTTGAACCGGCAAGCATATTGAAAACAATTACTAAAGTCATTATAATCGTAAGAATTTCCCAGTAATTTCCAAAATTGAGACTTTGAAACTCAAGGCTCGTTTATAACTTTTGATTAGCTTCTGTCCGCGGCTTCGCTTGCGTAGAATTTATTCCCTTTCGGGTAATTCATTGGAAAATATTTTCGGGATTTAAAGTAGCCATGTGTTATTCCAGATCATAATCCCTGTAAGAAAATTCCAGCCAAAACTGTTCAGCCGTTAGAGCGTAAATGCATTAGGATTGGATTGTTGTATTTTACGAGAGCGAGTCTGAACTCCCTACCCCGAGAACTTACATTGGAAAATCTCGAAGCCTGCGCCAGAACCTTGTTCATTGTTTAACTGAATTGACTTGGGCCCTGAAGCCCCGATAGTGCTCGTAGGGCCCTGTAAAACCTGAAACACAAAGGCAGAAAGTATCTATGACTAATGCAATAACCATTAAAGTGCATTAAGGTATGATCATGTTATTACCTTGCATGAAACCTTGAACTGACCTTTCAGGAACCGAAACAGGTGTTCCGTTCGTATAGTACTCGATAATGCATACTATGATGAGAATATTAATGACTAGTTGCCCATTCTGACTTTGCTTGAGGAATATTCGGTTAAAATATGTTTAAGGTGCTTGGGAAATATAACCTGATTTTGCGCCATTTGCCAAAAAAAAACGCGGATATCAAAGAACTTACTCAAACAAAAACTTAATTATTCTTTCTGCTTACTTACTTTAACTTCACAATTTTTGAAAATATGAAGAGATTATCTATTATCCGTTCAGTAAGTTTTACGTAAAAGAGCCAGAATATACAATACATTTTTTCATGCTCATGAACTTCCCCATAAACTTAGTAAGAATTGGGTTTCTCGACCAACCAACAAACCAACAAAAAAAAAAGACCGGTTGCACTCTGGGAGTGCGGGCAGAAGTGAAAACATTTTCTTTTTTTCTTTCTTCGTGTATATAACATAGAAAAAGATAAAAAAGAACATACCATACCATACCTATAATATAGCGCTAATCATAGAACCTATTACTTATTTTCTGCTAATTTTCTGTCAGAAGAAATTAATAAATTATAAAAAGAAAAAATAATCACAAAAAATAATAAATTACAAAAAGAAAAAAATATCATAATAAGTAATAAATTACAAAAAGAAAAATAATCACCAAAAGTAATAAATTATAATAAGAAAAAACAATCACAAAAAATCCCTGAAGGCCAGGTGGTTTGAACCCGATACTATCTGAAACTATAAGGACTTACAGTCGACGTGCTTACCGTTTAAGCTACGACGATATCCATTGTAAGTTGCAAAATACATAGTCTGTACCTAATCTTGTATGACGTCAGTCGTCGGTTACGGTTCAAAGGTCAACTAATCCTGACGCTTCCTTAACATTTTACACCCATCCAACGCCGCTAAAGAAGTTTTCACTTCAAAAATCAATCAACAAAAAAAAAGTTGGAGTTTTCAACTTCAACTTATTAATAAACTGATGAAATGAATTTAGGTGTTAAAGTTGAAAGTCGCGTGATTGAAGTATAATGGGAATATCCATATTTTCTGCGTATTATGAAAATGATTGCAAATTATGAATGACTGAGTAATTTTCTGCCTTGAATACTGAATTATGTACGGCCAACATCAAGGGCATACTATAATGATAACAAATGATTATTTCAAAGTGTACTATCACTGCTACTAACTCTTTATGTTATCTTTATAGATAAATCTGCAGACAAATAGCTCTCAATCGGTATGGAGATTCTAATCTAATGGTGACAGTCTGATTGACGTTTACGGGACTTTACAGTTAAGGCCGAGTTGTATTGGTTGTTAACATTTTTGAACACATTTATCATCAAGTTATATAGTAAATTGTGCTAAATAAAAATCATATTCATAAAGTAGACTGAACCTTTTAAGGACTTGTAAAGACAGAAACATGATTCATAATATTTGCCTCGATAGTAGCATCAAACATCTAAAATGCTTCAAATCACTATTTCAAACTCATTTTACACTTAAAATCCTTAATCAAAAAATGACAACTTTTTGTATTAAAAAATAGAGTATAAAAATATATAGGGACTGGTAAAGGTACATTTTATCACGCAGATTTTTTTTTTTTGAAAAACTTGAATAATGATTATAAATACTCTAAATCGTTGCATTCAAGCTGTCGCGGTCATCTCTCTCTCTCTCGCGGATTTTATATTATCGGGGCGAAGAGTACGGATGTCGTGCTACAACTCTGCCTTAATATGACATTTGCCGGTAAATTAAAACCTATTGTATTTTGTGCATGCGGTTTTTGCTGATTTATTTCCCCGTAAATGACTGCAAGAACGCTCGCTATCACAGTAAATAGAATATAATTCTTTCGCTATGTAACAAGTTACATTACTGCATCAAAGGTTTTTATACATAAATGGTCATGATACGACGACGTCGCGTTGTGTAATGAATGAAGTCACATTGTGCTACGACGTCAAGTCCTTCTACGCCGACGCGTAGTGCTACGGCTACGACGTCGCGTCCTACTACAAATTCACATCTCGCTACGACGTTATGTAGTGCTACGACATCTCTCCATGCTACGGCGTTACATGAGCGTGATGATGTTGCGATATGATGTCTTTTAAGTTAGATCTCTGCCCAACTAAGACGCCATAGCGGCGTCACCAGCTACGTATCCAAGCAGTTACTTTTTAAATGAATGGTACCTAATTCCCTTGGCTTGGATACGTAGCCGGCGACGTCGCTATGGCGTCCTAGTGAGGCAGAGATCTAACTTAAAATACATCATATCACAACGTAGTGTAGTAGGATGCGACGTCGTAGCACGACGCGATGTCGTAGCACAATGCGAGGCCCTTCGACATCGTAACCTGATATGCCGATATTACAATGCGATGTTATGTAGTGTTATCTGTAAGACAATACCTATATAATAAGTTGGTACTTCTACTACTACTATAGCAAGGTTTTTTACGCTTATTGGCCTCAACCGATACATTTCATTTCTTCATGATTTGCCGTGTTCAAAAATTATCGGCTTTGTCAAAAGTGAAATTCTAATCATTAGGTATTGTAGCCTTTCCGAACATGAACCGATATGAAATTATTAGTACATACTGATACGCTACAGTGCATCAGATGCGGCGAATTTGGGTCAAGTCCACTGATGGTAAATGTTCGTGTTGGAGGAAGGCTATGAGGAGGCAATCATCAAATATGTATCCAAGTACACATACATGTCGCGCCCAGCGTTTATACGCGGGCAATATGGACGCTTATTATTTGTATTTTATTGTTTATTGATTTGCCATGGGTTATTTTTCATTGGCTTCTCTGGGCAAGTACCTAGTAGTACCCAATGACTTTACCAAATTCGAAAAGACTCTACCAAAATTATTTTCCTTGTTGGTACATAGACAGCGAATGCTTAAGCACTGCTGCTTTCTATTCCCAGGTTGGGTAATATATTACTGAGAGTTCCTTTAAGAAACTTTTTCTCTCATCTTAAAAACCGCATCTATATAACTTTTCATCTTATTACGTGGGACTAGAAACAGAAAAATGCGGGTACTGTCACACGTCTGCGTACATTTAAGGGATATACTTAGCTTTAAAAGTCGTAAATGTGTGCATGTCATGTATCATTACATTAACCATAGGTAATAGTAAAATCATTTGAAGAAAGAGATTTCGCGTGACGTACTTTTAAAGATAGCCACTTTCGTTTCATTAATTCACACACAGGCAGATTTAGCGGAACACAAAAAAAAAACGAGAGTATAAGTTAGCTTTATTTTTAAACGAATAATAATCAAACATGAAACAACAGTTAAATTAACATGTCTATTGACATTAATTTGCAACACCATACTTATACCCTGTCCATTAAATTATTGTAAAAATTAAAAAAAAAATGCATAAAATTTTTTATCAATAAAATCGATCGATTAAAGTTTTTTTTTAATCGATCGATTTTATTGATTTCAATTTTTATGCAATCACTACTTCAATCTGTCACATAAATTAATATATAGGTATCATTATTTTATGTGTAATTATAATTATTATTTATTAATATACAGGTATCATTATTTTATGTGTAATTAAAATTATTATTTATTATCTATCTACTCATAATAATGAAGCAATAGATATTGCGTGTCTGTACTTATTTCGTAAATTTATTAGAATAGAATAGAATTATTTTTATTTCCAATTTCTGAATCCATAAAATGTATTAGTTACTTATTATAATCTTAATCTACAATATTTTTCACGTAGCATGGGTACGGTGACGTTTGGGATTTGAAGTTACTAGAGATGTAGTCAAGATAAAATCGCATGAAATAAAATCGATTATATATCTTATCGAGATCATTTATTAATGAAGAAGAAATCGATTCTATTAACTAATAATTTTGAAGAAAAAAAGTAAAACAAAATTGATAACCTGTTTAATTATTTATTAAAAATCAAACATGTTCATCATCTTCATCATCATCATCATCATCATCATCGTCATCTGACTCGTCGACGTGAATAATTATTTGAGAATCAATTATGCAGTCTATTCTAATGTCTCGCTCCCAGTCATGTAAGATTAGATTTTTGGTTTTCTCCACTACTTTCTTCCAGTCATCGCCAGTGACATTTTTGCATCCCTCTTTCAATAACCCCATCAGTTTTGTGGCTGTAAAAGGCGGAGCTGTATTTTTTCGTGCAGCGTATCCTGAAACAAGATAAAAAGAACGGTAACGAAAACAACAAAGCACAACGATAGTCAATAACAAAAACAAGTAACAAAAACATCACGCAAGCTCAAAACAAAGAAAACAGACCGCATACAAGGCAGACGCACTCGTACTGAGTTGATATAACAAGATGGCTGCCAGCTCATGCTTAAGCAGTGTTGCTATATTATAATAAAGCTCCACAAAGACAAAAATGCTTTGTTTAAGGTTTATTATTACATAATTATATTTTATAATCGTATTTTAGTTAAAAATACAACTAACGATTTATGATACTTTATTCGACAATTTATCGATTATAACGATTTTACTATGTCAATCTCTAACGCAACCTGTTCCGATTCACGCATCAAGAATTGTGTATTTGGAATGTTTATATTTAAAGTTTAAATAATTACGGAGAAATAAAAATAGTTTTAAGTTAAAAATGTAAAATAAAACAGTTTTCTTTTTATCTTCGTATTAAGTGTTGTTTCCTGTATTCCGCGTTAGGTAAATTGTTTCGAAATGAATCATGCATGAAATGGAATTAGTCAAATGTCACCGTACCCATGCTACGTGAAAAATATTGTAGTGTTAGTATCTTGGTAATAGTCAATGAGGTACAGAAGATGATACACAGGGGCCTGTAGTCGCAGCTAATGGCTCAGTGGTAGGGAGTCCCACCGTTCAGCCAGAGTGCTCAGTGCTTATTATACACGATTGTGGGCTAGAACGCACATACGCTTATCTCCAAAACAAATATTGATGTTATGAAATTGATCTTTGTTTTTTCACGTCGTTGACCACAGTTATGTACCTACCGTGTCACAAGAGGTTCAAAATCTAACAAAACCGATATGCAATATATCCACGGAGACAGAATATGATTAAGTAGCGGAGATGCCACTGTCAAATTTCTCTTAAGAAAAACTCGTGACCAAATGCTGGTGGGAAGGGAGACGCGGGGGGCATGACGTCATACCTTTTCCCCCGTCTCCATCTAGTGCATCATAGCGAAACCGAACAGAAACAGTGTCTAGTAATGTTTGTTGTAGTTTGACTACTCGCCACTAAGCGCTACACAGAATTCAGTTCTAGATTAATCTATAATAAGGCATATATAATATAATCTATAATATTTAAAAATAAGGCCATCTTTTCTATTATAGCAAAATCATTTAGCCCCCCTAAATAATTAGGCCTTATAACGTGTGTTTAATAAAATTCCTCAAGAGTTGGTTGACATGCCACTAAATAAGTTTAAAATCGAAGTAAAAAAGACTTTAATGAAAAAAGGATATTACAAAGTAAACGAATACCTTAATGATAAAAAGGCATGGTCATCCTAATCTTTTTGCTTGCTCGCACAATATAAACTTATGAAAAAAAAACAAATTGTTTTAAAAAAAGAAACTATAATATTGTTCACTGAGTTTCTTGCTGGTCTCTTCTCAGTAGAACCAACTTACCGAACCAGCGAAAGAATCATTTTCAAATGATTTATTTACTTAATTTAATATTATATTAGTAATTTCTTGACATGATTGTAAAATTTTGACGTTCATATGTGCTCTTTTTGTGCCTAAACTGAATAAACGAAATTGATTCTTTGATTCTTTGACAGATGGCCCAATTTTTTTATTTTAATTTTCAATTTCAGCTAAATATACCATTTAATAAATAAAATACCATTTTTAAAATTGCTAATGAACTCGGGCGAGACTATTGTGGTGAAATTTTCATAAAATGGATTAAGTTATTATTACAACTATTATACATGTAAGACAAGGTTACTTATTTCTTCTCTACCCTAGATGGTTCTGTAAAGGCATTTTTTTTTAAATAAAACATAAATATAGTGGACTTGCTGATGAAATTTTATACCCTTAAAATGTTTGAATTGTTTATCTGTACACTTTGTGCATCCTTGTACTGCACACTTAATTCTTAAACCAGGTTACTATTTTAGCTATTTTTAATGTTGGACCGAACGCAAGGACATTTCACTAGGACTAGATGATGGTGAAATGGAGCTATGCGCGTACAAACATAATAGTAGATTGTTCAACAAGGGACTAAAACAAACCATAATGACACGAGATGTTTTAGCTAATAGTTCAAGTGTCATTATGGTTGTTTAGTCCCACGTTAAAACTGAACGCAAAGTTTAAGATAGTACATAATTATGTACATATTATACTCACCATCTCATCTAACGTATTAATGTAAGCGACGTTTTATACAAAATTATAATATTTAAAAAAAATTTAGATATAGGCAAATATCTTTTTCAACCTAAATATATTAATTTATCATATCGATAACGGGGTAAAGCCTCCGTGGCGTGGCGGTAGTGAACGCGGTCGCTACGCAGGAGGCGCGGGATCGATCCCCGCTCAGTGCAAATATTTGTATGCATGGATATGGGTATTTGCTTTGGTCTGGGTGTTTCTATGTATAATATGTAGGCATTTACAAAAAAAAAATCTAAGTATGTTTATCCGTATTCTAGATTCCATAATACAAGGTAGTAAAGCTATGCTTACCATGGATCTAGATAGCATTGTGTGAAATGTCGTGGAATATTTATTTATTTTTATTTATTTATAATAACAAAGTTTCTAAGTTGCACAATTAATTGATGTAAGTAATTGGTGATTACAACGCAAGCTTATTACGAATAATCTATTCAAAATTCAAATTGCAAAGAAATTTGTCCCGCGGTTTTTTTTGTTGTTAAGTGACGTACGGCTTATATGCTTGCATATATAGCCAACAGATGCAAACTTGAAAAATAATTTAAAACTAATTGGAAATGGATAATAAAATGAACTTATCCTTAATACTTACATAATAATTAATTAAATTAATATCATTAATCGTGATTCACGAAATTAAATGGGATTTTTTTATTTTTTCATATGTCATTTTGAGGTTATTTCTATACACAATCACTAAAAAGGTGATAATCCTCCCATTCACAAACACCGCGATTGGCTGTTATAAATACTTTAGTCCCTAGAGATTAATAATGAACTTTAGTCCCGATATGAAGGGACTAAAGTAACATTTTAAGAGCATGAGAAGTGAAAAAACATTCTAAACATCGGAATTGAGAACCTCTTCCTTGTTCAGAAGTCAGTTAAAAACCACCAGTAAGATAATTAAAAAAAAAAATTCATGTTCTGTAGTCGATTTGAATTGTGACATTTTCAAGTTATGTAAAACACAGTCGATCGACTAACTCCATCCTTAAAATTGCGTTCAGTCTGACATGACGTTGTCAATGACATATGATGTATTGGCGCCTAATTTTTGTTTGGAGTTTTAGGCATTGACGCTAGAACAAAGTTAAATCGACCACTGTGTGTGAGCTGTCTAAAATTCATAATATAGTCGACGAACTATAAGAGCGTTTTCACACTCATCCGATATCCGATATCCGATTCCGACATCCGATATCGGAGGAAGTCAAATGTATGAGATATGTTTCTATCTTTTACATTGTCCGGCCCGATGTCGGTTATCGGAGCCAACACCACTGTGTTGCCCCGATATCGGATCACAAAAATACTAAGACACACACTGCAAGCAATTTTCGACATTCATGACATTTTCTTAGTTAAGTGTCTTTTCGCGTTAATTGATGACGCTGATACGAATATAATAAAAAACTCGATACCATGACATGTCCATTAAGTCGAAAATTGCGTGCACTATTTGCTCTTCTTTTTATCCCTAGCACAGACTAGTTAGGGATCTAACTATTCTGTGCTTTCGAGCAAATGGACGTATCGGGCCGATTTTATCGGATATTGTGAAAACAGCACAAGGTGTCGGCTTTAGGATGTCGGCTATCGGCGTCTAACACCGGTATCGGATATTGGATATCGGATGAGTGTGAAAACGCTCTAAAGTTTAATTAAAAAAACTTAAGTAGGTAGGTATGGTGTTGCTTAATTTAATTAATTTCAAAACATGTTATTTTAACTGTTGTTTCATGTTTGTAAATTATTTGTTTAAAAATAAAGATGACTATTTTATACTCTCCTTTTTTGTGTTCCGCTAATTCTTGCGGTGTGTGTACTATCCTTATTTTAACCTTTAGGTGGTTGGGACAGACTGAATCGGAGGCGGAGGATCGGTAGCAATGGCGCACATTGGTAGAGGCCTATGATGACCACCAGCGGACTGCCATAGACTAATGAATTATTGTTTGATAAATTTAACCTTAACTGCATTTTTGATAATAAAATACCATAAAATATCCATATCCATATCCATACTTAATATTATAAATGCGAAAGTAACTCTGTCTGTCTGTCTGTATGTTACGCTTTCAAGCCTAAACCACTGAACCGATCTTAATGAAATTTGTTACAGAGGTATATTAGAGCTTGAGAACGGACATAGGCTTACTTTTATCACGAGAAAGGGGGTTTAAGGCGGGGAAATAGGGGATTAAAGTTTTTATGAAAGTTTGTCATTTCTGAAGATATCTTAACGAAATTTGGTACAGAGGTAGATTAGAGCTTGGGAACGGACATAGGCTACCTTTTATCACGAAAAGGGGGGTAGAAGGGGGGGAGAACTAGGGCCTTGGGATGAAAGTGTCATTTTTGAAGATTTCCTGATCAAATTTGGTACAAAGATAGTTTAGAGCTTGGGAACGGATATAGGTTACCTTTTATCACTTTAAAGGGGGATAGACGGGGGAGGGGGGAAGGGGAATAGGGCTATGGGATTAAAGTTTTTCATTTTTCAATGGCACAAAAAGGGGGTGAATATGGCATAAATAGTAAGAATTTCTGTTAAGGTGTCCTCATGAAATTTGGTACTAAGGTGAATTAGAGCTTCGGAACGGACATAGTCGAGTAGCGAACCAAATATAGAAGCGAGTGGTGAGGCGAGTAGAGATTGTTATAGGGACGAGTGGATAGGCGTGTAATGATCGAAAGTCGAGTAGATTCGACTACAGGGGCGAGTAGATATGCGACTAGAGAGCCAGTGGAGAGGAGAGGCGAGTATAGAATCAAATAGAATGCAGTAAAGGGTTGAGTAGAGGTGCGAGTAGGTAGGCGAGTGGGGAGAGTCAAGTAGAGAGGCGAAAAAGAATCGAATGGATGGGCAAGTAGAGAGGCCAATGGAAAGGCGTGTATTGAGAAGAGTACAAAGTCGAGTAGAGAGGGGAACAGAGAAGCGATAGAGAGTCAAGTGTAAATTCAAGTATAGAGGCGAGCAGATAGTCGAGGCCCTCTTTCTTGAGACTTTACCTTCAGCTTACCATCAGGCGAGGTAAAGTCAA
This sequence comes from Eilema caniola, assembly GCA_949126895.1. Classification (NCBI taxonomy): domain Eukaryota; kingdom Metazoa; phylum Arthropoda; class Insecta; order Lepidoptera; family Erebidae; genus Eilema; species Eilema caniola. The sequence continues at coordinate 4,161,730 of OX421466.1, forward strand.
ATTGACGTGTCCTATTTATAAAAAGAGAGTCGAATATAGAGGTGAGTAGAAAGTCGAGAACAGAGGTGAGTACATAGTTGAGGACAAAGTTGAGTGGAGAGGTGAATTTAATGCTCAATAGCGTCGGATAACAATAAGCAATAACCGAAATCCACGCGGGCGGAGCCGCAGGCAACAGCTAGTTAATCTATAATATAAAAATGAATCGCTGAAAGTGTTGCTAAGCGCAAACCTTGGGAACAGCAGAACCGATTTCGCTAATTGTTTTTTTTCTAATATTCCTTGCAGTACGAGGGTGGTTCTTACGCAGAAAAAAAATACTTTTAGATACTACCATTCAAATGATTCTTAAATATTACATCATAAAGTTCAAGTGTTAGTGGAGAGAGTGAAGCATAATAGCTTATAGTTGCTACAAGGTTAAAGTATGCCACGGGAAAAGCCGAGGCGGGTCAGCTAGTAACCAATAAAATAATGTTTCTCCTTCTTTAATTTACCATTTGTTCTTCGATGACGTCACCGTTTTGTTTATTGTTAATGACAACAGTTGCCATCCGATGATGTTATCACAGGCGATCCAATAAATTATTATATTAATGATTTAATTACTCACATTCATGTGGTAGTGTTAGCACGCGAAGGTCAAAGGTCACTTATCCAGGGGCGCTACCATTGACAAACATTCAGAAACTTCGAGCTTGTGCAAAACGCGAAAGACGTAGTATTTACGTACAGTCAGCGTCGAAATTAGATGTTGATCGCACAGTTTACAATAATAAAATTGGTGATTGAGGTCAAGCGAGGGCTATACTAAAAATATATTTAAGCAAAATTTAAAGGCATTTAATTAAAATGGACTCTATAATTATATGAATGAACTGTCTAGTTACATAGCATTTTTATTATTAAGGAATATAAATTTGGTGGAAATATAAATATCGGAAATATTAATTGAGGAGATTTTCATTTACAGATCTGAAAACAATCATCTATATTGACACTGTCTAATTATACCATGCAGAACGTTACATCGGATTCCGTTCTGGCTTTAGTTCGAAAGCTGATTCACATACTGTCTTGGGGCCAATTACGAAATCAATACGTTTCATGATAGGCACTTATGCCCGAAACAACGGTCCGCAACATCGGATATTAATTTCACAGTAGAATTACCAGCCAAATGTTGAGTTTAGTGTCAGACCTCAATACGAGGTCAAGGTTAAAGAGTCAAGTTCTATGACCAGAACAAATTTCCTTATTTTTAAGGTACCGTTCGACGGTGACGGAGTGTCGCTAGCGGAACCCAATTACTCAACACTTTGATACATGTAATCTGGCAGCGGGCTGTATTTCATAAATGGCGATAGTCTGATAGCTGAAATCTTAGACCAGCAATGAAATGGTTTGAAAAAAAAAAATATATGCAATGCCAGCGCTCATTCTCCGAAATCTTTTTATATAGATATACCTATTCCTGTATCTATGTCAGTGCCAACTAGCTTCACTGCCGTTCAATTAGCTGCCTAGGCTGGTAACTAAACAGCCGTAATGTTTATTACAACATTTAATAAACTGGCTGGCTAATGCTTAGGCCATTCGTAAGATGGGGCAACACCCCACAATAAGATAGAAAATCACACACATACATATATACTCACGCCTGTAAATCGAGGGGGTAAATAGAGGTGTATTCACCGAAAATTAGTGATAGGTTTATGAAGATTTTTTTTATAACCATACAAAAGTAAGTTTTCTTAGGTGTTTGATTAAATGGCTAGGCAAGTAATTAAACGTCATCGATTCAAGCCATTTGCCTAGCCGTTTAATCATGTGGCTTAACATTATTCAAACCGCTAATTGAACGGCGCCGTTTAATTACCAGCCTAGGCAGTTCATTGAACGGCTGATAGAATAGAATAGAATAATTTATTTGCTCATAAACATGGTTACATTACGGTCTTAAATATATTATAAACACAGCATGTTTAGCCTCAGACTGTGGCGATATCTACATCATTTAGATTTAGATTGAAAAAGTGAATGCTCACGCGGGATATGAACTCGCAACCTGTTCCTTACAGGAAGAATGTTCTGACCACTGAGCTACTGAGCTCACGTCTTGGGAATTCAAATCGGTTTGAATAGTTAGCATAAAAAAATATTTTTTTTTTTTTTTTTTTTTTAAATCATTAAATCATTTTCATTAAATCTACATTATTGTTTGCAGGTTTGTTGATAGTCAAGCTTCACTTTTACTATTAATTTTGGAAAGAGGAGGTACAGGGCATCACATCATAACAACTCACTACCTTTTAGTGCCCTTAGTAAGTAACAAAATTCACAAAGTTATGGTAAAATGACTCATGATTAAACTTACGTATTCATTAGTCACTTTTGTGGCAATTATCCGGAATTTGTAATAAAATATTACTCTCAACTTTGTCGGATACTGTTTTACTTTTCGCGCGTTTTGTAATTTGTCATTTACCTCACCGTACAAAATCCTGTGGTTTCGAGTTCCGAGTATATATAGCACCGGAGACCGCTTACCAACGAGCACGCCATTACCATGTGCTTGTTCCCTTAGTAGAATAAGCGGTGAATAGGGTAGCCAGAGCTCACTGGAGAGTTTTTGTGCTATCAGTGGGAAGACTAAAGGCTATTCCTGCTTTATCTTCTACACTGACGACACAGAAAGTCTCTGTGTTAACAGGGTCGGCAGCACGAGTGTGACTCCTATGTGTAAAAAAGCCAAATACCTATACTTACACAAACCGGCAGAATTAGCGGAACACAAAAAAGGAGAGTATAAAATAGTTAGCTTTATTTTATAACAAATAATAATTAAAAATGAAACAACAGTTAAATTAACATGTTTTGACATTAATTTTCAACACCATACTTACTTAAAGTTTAACCATTATATCCCCAAGCGGTGACCGGTCACCGGGGCCTATTTTCGCGCCATTCCGTCAAACCCCAAGCGGTGACCGGTCACCGGGCCTCCCCACGCGGCTTTAGACTCAATTTCGATATACTTACGTTCTACTTTTGTATGAAGAAGTTTGATTACATGCGTTCCCTATAACATTTCCTTGACATTTGAAGCATAATTTTATTATAACTGTGGTTCTTTTTTTTTTTTCGCGGCTTTTACGGTCATTGACAGTTGATGCTATTTTTAGAGTGTGTCAGGTTTATAGGGCGTGTGTTTGGATTGAAATACTCGGGATTTATTCACGTAAGTAATGGTTTCTTATTAGAAATATGATATATGATATATAATGATTCTATTTAGGTAATAACTAATATATAAAACCCCAGAAAGTTGCCGATTTCCGAGTTATTTTTACGAATTTTGTCCGAGTTATTTTTACGATGTTTGTCAGTGAATACAGTGAAAAGTATAGACTTTTTATCTCTGTAAATTCATTAGAACTCGTTTTGAGAACTATTATAATGTAATAATTATATATTTCACTCAGCTAGTCAAATTTGGTGGGAAACCGTTATAAATTGGCAGTTCAGTTAACCACGCCATTTTAGTATTTATTTCTACGTAGATAAGGTCTAAATTTCTGTGAAGTATTTGTTACAGATGTTTTGAACAAGGAGGTCACGATATGTTTATGTTATGTTATTATAAACATCTTGAGATCTTTTATCAAATTGTTTACGTTATTAGATAGCATAGGTCCTTGTTCTTTGAAATTCATTTGGATTTGCATTCATTCCTTGAAATTTAGATAACAACGTGGTTTCCAAACTTTGGACTGTTAGAATAAATAATTTGTTTGCATTATTATTCATTTTTTATGGCTTGATCATAAAAAAAGAATCAATAAATCTATTGCCGTTTACAGAATCATAAAGTATGGTTTCGTTGTAAAGTAAAACCTTTTTTTCTACAAGATAGTAAGACAACGTCACGATGACGTCACCCGCTCCGCCCGCCCGTGTTTTTTTGAGTTTTTTTTTTTTTTGCCGCACTTGACAGGTTAATAATAAAAAAAAACTTAACTAAACAAAATGCATTTTTCTTATATTTTTCACAGCATGCCCAGACGGATGGAAAACTTAATCAGGGCACGAGGGGAAACACTTGTTATTAAACATTCATTTAAATAATTTTAAACTGTCATAAAATCTTAAAATTTCAACTGTTTCTCTGTCACTACGAAAACTAAGGAAAATTTTTTGTTTAGTTGAGTTTTTTATTAATTTTTTTTTAAGTTTTTTGGCTTGGTTACAAGCCCTTTAAGCCATTTTTTTATTAAGCTTTAAGTATGGTGTTGCAAAAAAATTTCAAAACATGTTAATTTAACTGTTGTTTCATGTTTAATTATTGTTTGTTTTAAAAAAAGCTAACTATTTTATACTCAAGGAGAGTTTTTGTGTTCCGCTTATTCTGCCGGTGTGTGTAGTTGTTGGCTAACACAGACATATTTTTCTCCCTATTCATAAATGTAGGTACGTAGGTATCTACTGCAGTACTATTCTTTATCAAATATTCAAATCGAGTCGAGTCTCACTCGAGCGAGAGAGCTCACTTCGGTATTTTCTGAGGGATTCGCTGTCAGTTCACCTTTACCCAATCACTTTTGTTCATTTCATGTTGATATCACTAAATCATCATCATCTTTACATCCCGGTCGCATCCGTGGCCAACTTCGTGGTCCGAGGTATCCTTTTTCTAGTCTACGCAGCTGAACTTCAATATTTATACATCTATACATATAAATAAAATTGGAGTGTCTCTTTGTAATATTGAAATAACCGTTTTTTACTACATGCATATGAATATAATACGGTAGGTACATAGGTACATCAAAATAACATTTTTTACAATTTTTGTCTGTCTGTCTGTCTGTTTGTTCCGGCTAATCTTTGAAATGGCTGGGCTGATTTGAATGGGACTTTTATTGGCAAGTAGCTGATGTAATAAAGAGTAACTTAGGCTACTTTTATTTTAGATAAATAGCGTTGAATCAACACTAAGCGATAAACGACATCCACGCGGGCAACAGCTAGTTTTTCATAAAGCAACTGGCATCTGAACTCCACAACCCACTGACGATATTGAAGTTCTGTATTTAGGTAGACTTGTTAAGGCTCGAGCTACCCGTACCTACTGCCACAGATGTTCTTCAACCGAGATCAGCGGTTTAAAGTGCTCCTCCGAGGCACGAAGGGGTTTCTCAAGATCTTAACTGCTGGTTACCCATTATAAGACAGACTTGGCTCATGTCGCTTAACCTTGCAACATGAGAACCTACTCAGTTACCACTTAGCCTCAAGCCTAACATCACTGAATATATTTAATTAATTACATTCATTGTACACACTGCGTCTCATAGCTTCAACTAAGGATTCTAGCTAAAATCTAATCAGAATCAAATCAAGACACTCCTTAATAAAACAAAATCGTCTCTATCGTCATAAGTACATACTACTTATATATTTAGCAGTCACTATCAGGACGAAGGTATACAAGAATTCAGTCTGTGTTCAATCGTTGAGCACGTAACATCGTTATAAATCTGTACCGCGCTTTCTCATTCGCGCCAAAAATTACGTCATTCAAACGTCATATTGCTGAAAATCGATAACACGTGCTGAGTCTCCCTTTCGAAATCAGACAATTTACCTTATCACACTGAGAATAGGGGTTATTATAGCTTGTGAGTTTGTTTGCTTGTTGAAAATCGATAGCACGTGCTTACTCATACTTTCGATAGACTTTGTCTCAAACTGTATAGGGCTTATTATCGCTTGTGATTTTATTTATTCTGACACTAGTGACAACATAACAGGTTCTGTCTAGAAACGCGTGGCCGACATTCAATGTCACGAATCCGTGAGATAGTGTGTGTAGTTATTTAACATTATGAATTAATATTAAAGTGTCAAGATAATTTTTACAATTTACTAATTGTAATTGTATTTATTTTCAGAGTACTTTACGGTATTAATATTTTTTTAAGGTGAGTTGTATTATTTATTTAAATAATATGTAGGTCTGGAGATGAGAATTGACGAGACTGTGACTGATAATTGACTAACAGAATATAACACTAAACCTCAACGTCAGCGCTAAAAAATTCTACTCAATTGTTTACATTTAAATGAATTAACTCTAAAGCGTCGCGCGTCGGTAGCTTAGTGGTTAAGAAGTCAGCCTTACGATCGAGAGGTCACGGGTTCGATTCCTCGCCGTTGCACTACTGACGTGAACCCACTCAATAATTATTTTTTCATTACTCATACTCTGAAAGTAAAAAAAAACTAATACTATTTTCACATTTTGAATGTACCAACCATGTACCAACTTTCTATACAGACAATCAATTACAGCGCGATGGAAAATTGAAATAAAATAAAGTTAAGCATTGATTAAAGAATATATATTTTTTAAATGTCTTTTACTAACTTTAACTAATTGTTCTAATTTTACCATTATAAACTTTAAATAAAAATATCTCACCAAAGTTGTTGATATAATATATGTAAAATGAAATTTACTCATTTTTTTTGTAGCTAACTCATGTTGATATTTTTACTTTCCTTGTATACGTAATGAAAAGCACAGTGTTTTCCTCGGATTAAAGACTTATTTAGTCCCTCGAACCGAAATTAAATAAGTTACTTTCACCCCTAGGGTAACAATGTACTATTAAGGTGATTTTCCACCAGAGTGACGAGACGAGGCGAGGCGAGGAGAGAATTGAAATTTGTATGGCAAATTTTCAATCCTCTCCCAGCGTATCTTTGGTGGAAACAGTGTGGATTGACGAGAATATGCGAGGCGTGAAATGAAATATTTGTTTGTGCAAAAATGAGCCGTATTGGTTCCAATATAGAGTATAAATCACCTTCAAGGTGATTTTCCACCAGAGTGGCTAGGCGAGGCGAGGCGAGGAGAGAATTGAAATTTGTATAACAACAATCCTCTCGCGATGGCATTTTTTAGTGGAAAGGGGTCAGTGCGATTTCAATTCTCTTCTCGCCTCGTCTCGTCTCGCCCCTCTGGTGGAAAATCACCTTTATACACTGTACTAATATTACGGAATATTAGTTATTGTTTGAATATTTTTACGGTTTTAACTGCTCTATAACAGTAACTATTTGTCAGTCATCGATCAGTCCAAAAGATACTGCATTACAAAACCGCAGCAAACTGATCCTACTGGATCACATATTAAACTTCTTCACTCGCCGTATCAAATCAAAAGTTGGGTACTGTACGTTTCTGTGGCGACGGCGTGGCGGTAGTAGAGGCGGCTGCTACGCGGGTCGCGCGGGTCTGATTTCCGCTCATTAGTCCGTTCGTTCGATTCGATCGAAATATAGGCCGTGCTACAGTCTCTCCAGCGGTGCCGGATAGATCACCGGTATATCGAAGTGTTGAAGTGTTTATACCAGAACGCCACTATGTCGGTCCGAGTACAGGAACAGAGCACGAAACCAATTCAACTGAAAAGGGGCGTTAGACAGGGAGACGTGATCTCTCCGAAACTGTTTACGGCTGCCTTGGAAGACGTCTTCAAGCTACTGAACTGGAAAGGACGTGGCATCAACATAAACGGCGAGTATATCACTCACCTTCGGTTTGCCGACGATATTGTCATTATGGCAGAATCGCTGGAAGACTTGAACACCATGCTCGAAGACCTCAACAGAGTATCCCAACAGGTGGGCCTTAAGATGAACATGGACAAGACAAAGGTTATGTCAAATGTCCATGTTGCGCCTCTACCGGTTCTTGTTGGGGACTCAGTCTTAGAAGCTGTTGACGAGTACGTCTACTTGGGTCAACTGATCCAGGTAGGCAATTCCAGCTTCGAAGACGAGGTAAATCGACGAATCCGACTCGGCTGGGCAGCGTTCGGGAAGCTACGAGATGTCTTCTCGTCCGACATACCTCAGTGCCTGAAGACGAAGGTCTTTAACCAATGTGTGTTACCAGTGATAACTTACGGATCTGAAACGTGGTCCCTCACTATGGGTCTCTTAAACAAACTCAAAGTCGCTCAACGAGCTATGGAAAGGGCTATGCTCGGTATTTCCCTACGTGATGATATCCGTAGGAGAACAAGAGTAACCGACGTAGCCCAGCGGATTAGCTCGTTGAAGTGGCAGTGGGCGGGACACATAGCGCGCAGAACAGATGGCCGATGGAGCAAAAGAGTTCTGGAATGGCGACCGCGTACGGGCAAACGTAGTGTAGGACGCCCAACGGCCCGGTGGAAGGACGACCTCATCAAGGTCGCCGGGAAGCGCTGGATGCGGGCTGCGTTAGATCGGTCATTCTGGAAGTCTATGGGAGAGGCCTATGTTCAGCAGTGGACTGCGTATGGCTGATATGATGATGATGATGAGTCCGTTCGTGCCTCGGAGAACACGTTGGAGTATACGACTGCCATAGATGTTCCTGTGGCAACCGGGACCGACGGCTTAACTTGCTCTCTAGAGGCACGACCAGACCAATGCAAATACCCATAGTAATCATGCATACAAAAAAATTAAGCGGGGATCTAACCCTCGCGCCTCCTGCGAAGCGTCCGCGATCACTACCACCACGCCACAGAGGCTGACGAAAAAGAAGAAGATTAATAATAATAAAAAGTTTTTATTAGAAATTTATCACACATGGCTGCAGAAGTCCGTGGACAGCTTAGGATCTGTTAAAACTATGAGCTCCTCGTATATGACGTTACCTCAAATGTGGAACCACAGTGGAACGAAAAAGTTCCTGAGACTGTGTGGGAACGGGGCTCAGAAACGGGAAGCGATAACCAAAACTGGCAAATTATTGCTGATCAAGTAGTTATCTTTAATCGATACTGAATTGATTATTCCGTAAAGCCACTCCGGTAGTAAATATAAATATCATTGGATAGTTATTGTATTAGGAATAGGATAGTTATTGAAAAACACAAAAACGTTTGAAAGGAAATTAAAAAGAACGATTTTCAGATGAAAAACAATATCCAGTAATAAGTATACCTAACATTCACAGCTCAATAAAGAATAATATGTTTAAAACTATTATATTTGCATAAAATAACGTAATAATAATAATTGGCATTTAAATGCAATTGTATTTAAATGCAACGACGGAGGTCGCAGAACAGCTCCCTCCCCCATAAGCGTGGACCTGAGGGTTACGAGTGGAGCCGCCTGCCACCCTAGCAGAAGCAGGCCGAGATGGTGGCGTAATACGCGTCTCCCATTACCCGGGGGCTCGTTGGTGACTTCTTGGGGATTTTGCGCACGCAGAATCACAAACGTAGCATGAGTTGCGAATCGCAAAATATAGAATAGAATAGTATACCTAAACTTATTGTTGAAGCCTCCACAAAGTCTTGGTCCCGAAACCAACCTCACCAGCAAGTCGGTGGTACATTTACCGATCGATGGACAGCTTAGATGATAGCTTACCTCTTGAGGCTGAGAAGTCAGACGACTCCAAACTATACAACAACACGTCTTTCTCAATAGAGTTTGGCACACATATTTCCATTTGCGTTACTCATGCTCAGGTTCTCTTGACCTTGCCTTAATGTTCTCAAGAGATCTCTCAGTCGGGAACGATTTGAATTAAGGATATAAATATTGTAAATTGACGTCTGAAAAAATGCCGCAGTGCACTTTATTGCGCCGTTTCTTCTCCACCAGCGCCTTGGAAGCGTTGGTAAACTTAGGTTAAGTAGAATTTATTGACGCCAATAAGAAACAATAATGTAGTTCTAGATTGAATAAAAGTCTTTGACTTGACTTGACGAAATTGTAATTGCCGCGTTTAAATGGGTAAAAATATCTGGACATGCCACATCCACCAGCCCGCGGTAGGCGTAGGACGAGAAGACCTATAAAGCGCTAAAAATCGCCTCCTATGGAATGACATGCGTGCCAATGATTTCTATGAACACTAAATACTGTGCGAAGTGGAGAAGGAAACCCAAAAAAGCTTACTCCGAGCTCCGAGGTGAAACCGTTAGATGCAACCGGACCAGCTAATTACTAACTATGTAGTTACTAAAATATAAAAGAGTTATACTTGTAGCGACGGCGTGTCGCTAGCTCTCGATAAAATGACTTTCTCTATCTAAAGATACCATTGATAATTGTGATAGAAGGTACGTAGCAATAAACCTAAGGTCATACACCTTTAAACTTTGGCCTATGAACCCTGAACTTGAACTCGCAATACCGCGGAAGCGTGATTCAACTAGATATATGTCTAACTAGCTGTTGCCCGTGGCTCCGCCCGCGTGGATGTCGGTTATCGCTTAGTGTTGAGTCAACACAATTTTCCAAAAATAAAAGTAGCCTAAGTTACTCTTTATTACATCAGCTACCTGCAAAAAAAAAAACCGTCAAAATCGGTACAGCCATTTTAGAGATTAGCCGGAATAAACAGACAGACAGACAAAAATGGTAAAAAATATTATTTTGGTATGTACTAACGACTGCCGTCCAGTCAGAGTCGTACTTTTTTATTTTCAACATAAAACACTACAATTTATTCCTTACTAGCTGACCCGGCGAACTTCGTACCGCCAATATTTCTCCGCCCGCGTGGCGTCAGATCCCGTTCCCGCTACACCCTCTACTATATTAAACATGTATTATATATATAAACGTTCCTATTGAATCACTCTATTTATTTAAAAAGCTGCATCAAAATCCGTTGCGTAGTTTTAAAGATTTAAGCATACAAAGGGATATAGGGACAGAGAAAGCGACTTTGTTTTAAAATACTACTAGCTGACCCGGCGAACTTCGTACCGCCAATATTTTTCCGCCCGCGTGGCGCCAGATCCCGTTCCCGCTGCACCCTCTACTATATTTAACATATATTATACATATAAACCTTCCTCTTGAATCACTCTATCTATTAAAAAAAACCGCATCAAAATCCGTTGCGTAGTTTTAAAAATTTAAGCATACAAAGGGATATAGGGACAGAGAAAGCGACTTTGTTTAATACTATGTAGTGATTGACCACAGAATTGACGTCATTATACTTAAGCTAAGTTGATTTCTGGTTTCTCAACCCCGAAAGGAGGGCCTGCGTCGGAACCTCGTCCGAAGTGTCCATTCATCTGCGTAAATTGAGGATTGAATTACAGTTTTAAAATCATCCTCCGTTTAAAATCAATAAATGTTGTTGGATGGTTGGATAAATCTATGACTTTAGAAAGAAGAAATATTACTTTTGACTATACTTTTTTTTTACGTCACAACTAACAAAGTTTCCAATATAACAGTGCCCCAAACCTTAGGCCCCAACGTTCTTGCGGTCATTCGCAAGCGCGTTGTGGGCCATTCTTCATCCACTTTACTTTCGACCAAAAATAAAAAATATCGGACCAGTGAATTCTGAAAAAATAATTCCAGATAGTATAATGGACTTCGTGATCGGAGGACTAGCCGGCGCAGGCGCAACAATATTCACAAACCCGATGGACGTTGTCAAGACACGGCTACAATTGCAAGGAGAACTACGAAAGCGACATGAAACGACGACCAGATACAGGGGGATCTTCCATGCGCTTTATATAATCGCAAGAACTGATGGACCATTAGCGCTACAGAAAGGGTTAGCCCCAGCAATGGTGCTGGGATTCACTATGAATTCTGTGAGGTAAGGAAAATTAACAAGTTGAGAGATCCTTGAAGAGACCCTTACTAGCACAGTCTGCCCATTCTATTAGCATGTCCTTGGAAAGCCATTTAGGGTCAATCCCCAGATTGATTGATTGTCCCCAGCTTCTTAGTTTAATCAAGCTGCGTGTTCCTGCCAGGCTTCCGCGCTATGAGATTACACCACTTGTACCGTCACTAAGCAGGACTGTTCTAGGTGCCAATTCCCCATGCTCGAGAATGTGTAAGGTCATTAACAGCAATAGCGATCGAATTGATCTTCACTTTGACTCTGTGGCAAAAATTAAATCGGTCCTCTTGGGCGTACTCGATTTGGACTGAACTGTTTTAGTAGTTTATTGTTCAATTCAACTATTTGAAGAACTTGGTTTTTTGACTTTTAATTACTACTTTTACTGAAGATAATAATATGGTGTAGTGTGGTGATAGCTTACTGTTTGTAGATTTTATAATATTATACATGCGGTGTTTACCTTTAATTAATTGTAACATTATTACTTGTTGTTTTTTTTTAATGTTTTTGTTGTAAGTCTTAATGTTAACAATAGCTGGTAGACCTAAATAAATAAATAAATCCCCACTAGCAGATTATTAGCCGGCAGTGGCTTTTTGTGACAAAATATAACAAAACATTTTGAACGTTAGCTACCGAGAAAAAGATCATAGCCATTTGAAGGCGAATAAGAGATCGTGTGGCACCGGGAGACATCGCTCTGTCACACGAGTCCTCGCATTTCTAGCACAAAAGTCTGGCAACCTCCGGCTTCTGCCGGCCGCTGGTCTTTCAGTGGGGATTGACCCTGAAGGTATTCAGGGGGACTGCGTGTCCGTATCATGATGGTTCGAACCACATTCTTCACTAGACTTGAGTGTATTGGTGGCACGAACCCTACTGGCATCTGATCAGGTAAGGTATCCAATATTCTTGGTATTGATACTATATTGTAGTCGGTAAGGAATAAATTAACAGGGTGGACGGAAGTCTTTAATTTTCTGGAATAAGCATCATTCTTTTTCATTTTACGTGGAACATTGCAAACATTACTTCATTAGATCAATATCTTACACATTGTTTCCAGGTTAGGAATGTACCGCACAGCTGATGTGCAGGGTTGGACAAAAAACCAAAACGGCGATATCTGTATCCAAAAAGCGCTCTTTTGGTCAAGCATAAGCGGTGTTATGAGCGGCATCACAGGCAACCCTGCTTCAGTAGTCAAGACGAGAATACAGTCTGCAGCTCATCCAAGTATAGCGGTAGGAAGGCAGCATAAATATAATGGTAAGTTCCATCACCCGCCCGTTCTTAGAATAAGTCTTATTCCACATAAGGGGATATAAGCATACTCTATACTCACTGACATGACGGAAAATCCTGGTATCGTATGCTCTGGACATATGGGACCTGGAGGACCTAAAGGTGAACAGCCTAAGACTATGCGAAGAAATAGGTTTGAAAGGATGTTGTGGAAAAAACTTATGATCAACCTTCTTAAAAGCATTTTAACACATCAGTACTTAAAAGTCCTCGTGGCCCCACTGGTGGAGATGGGGAGTGGGGCCACGAGTCCAAAGGCCAAATAAATGAGGCATTTCTTTAATTCTGATTTAAGTCATTTCTATTTCAGGAATGTGTGACGGTGTTATAAAAATATATAAGTCTGAGGGTATCAAAGGTTTCTTTTCGGGAGTATCAGCTACATGCACAAGACTGGCCATCGGAAGTGCTGCACAACTTACCACATTTTCCAAGTAATGAGAGTCATCAATGTCAGTCTTTTACCGGCTGAATTTCAGCCGACGAGAATTTCAGCTACCCATGACGAATCCAGATGGCTTAATTGATCAAATTCATCCTCACCATCCCAGCGGTTATTCAAGTACTTCCAAAGCTTGGAATCTGGAGCCCAAGGTCCGCTCTCCTACGCTTACTCCTCCTGATATGGCTTCTTTTGGCTATTATAGTACCTACTAACTGTCGTCTGATCCTACAGCCCCGAAAGGAATGCCTACGCTAGAGTTTCGTTCGTTACCAGCGTGTGTGCCGACGCCGACTCACAGGTAAGGTTAGCTTGGGCCCCGAAGATCATTATACAATGGGGTGGGGCCCCATAGACGCATTAACTGCATTTACTTTTCTACTTTTCAATTCTTCTAATAAATAATTTATTATTATAATATAAGTCATTTATAAATAAAAACTAAACAAACATTATTCAACATTTTTGTTAATAAATTAGTCAAATAACCCACTCCTGACCATTCTCGACGCTAAAGTGTCCATCACACTCGCCGCATTTGCAATTGCAGTGTTTGGATTGCAATGGCCAGTCTTTGCAACAACAACGCTCAGGAGCGGGAGTCACGAGTTACTGTATGAGCCTGTTTCTTATTTCCTTAACGAGGTTTTTGGCCTCCTTACTACAGCTTTCCAACGTTTCCACCGCTATCGGTACAAAAGTGGCACAGTGGCTTGAAACCGGCATATTTTACGGTCAAAATATAGGAACCGTCACTGGTACAAATCTAGTCTTGGATGTTGAAGTTTTTCGATTAAAATAGTATCTGATGGATCCCCTTTTAGATACTATTTAATGGTGTTTAATGGAAGTTCAAATAAGTTTTTTGGTAAGAACTGACGATTATTTCTACTTCAGATCAAAGGAAATGCTGCTCTCGTATGGCGTTTGTTGCGACTCTTCGCCTTTTAGATTGGCGTTCACCGCAAGTGCTATGAGCGGCATTGTGGTAGCCCTTATCATTTGCCCGTTCGACGTCACCACAGTACGCCTGTACAACCAGGGTTGGTACCTTATATAATACATAATTTGTTTTCAGATTCAAAGAGTGTCTTCGAGCCCAAGGTTATTTGGAAGAATCACCAGTAGTACTGTCGTTTCTCGGGAGCATCGTATGTAGTGTGATTGTGATCATAGTCGAGACTCCATTGGATTTAGTTAACACTCAGCTTCATAACCAGGGTAACGTTAGCTTGAAGATATCAATTTGGTGATTTGGGGGTCCTTTTGAATAACCTAATATTCTTGGAAATCAGACTAACATTATGTACACACAACGTATTTCATTTTGAGGCACCTTTCTTGGTTCTTGTTATCATAATCATAGATCACATCACACGGTCTTCCAACATCCCTGATAGCGTAATCATTGCTATACAAATCTCTAACGATATCAAGCCAGCATTTGTTTGGTCTACCCTAGAAATGCCCCCTTTTAAGTACGGAAATCCTCGGATACTAGGCGTGGGTGGTTATTTCGGACTCAAAATGACAAATACCGCACCGCGCCGTACCGGGTCTTCACACACACCGGAACTTACAAATATCCCTTATTGTTATTTCAACTAATTCCGCTTAACCTGAAGAATCAGGCTAGGAGATCCTGGTGGACTAAGACAACAACCAACATTTAGCCCTATTCATTTTTATACCTTCTTTTTCAGGTTCAGCAAAACTGGGTAAAGTTCTGTACACGGGAATACTAGACTGCTTAACCAAAATTTACAAAACTGAAGGTCTATACGGATTGTATAAGGGAATCGGACCACTTTATCTAAGAATAGCTCCTCATACGACACTCTCCCTTGTGATTTGGGAAATGCTAAATAATCTACTGTTGAGTAATAAAAATAGTTAAAAAAATATTAATTTCTTTTATTTAAGACACTGAATTCAAGATTAACTTCACATTCCGGTAAGTGAAATGATTAATTTTTCTAGATAGCTCCAATTATTAAGGCGCCCACTCACTAACAGTTTACCGGACGACGGCCGGACGATATAAATCTGACAGTTAATCGCAATAACCCAAACACAGTTTCGTTAACGATTTTGGACTGACGACTAATACGATAGTGTGTGGCCGCCGAACGATTCCGGACAGTTCTAGGCCGGACAGTTTAGGCCGTCAGGGCGAACGAGCACATACATCAGGCAGTCGGCCGGCGGCTCGTGTCAGCATTTTTACGTAATAACCTCAGAATAACACAATGAATTAATTTTATTCTTTTGTCTGAAGTAACATTATGATGAGATGTACCTACATCACTAGTTTTTACTAAGATTTTATTCATTTTATGTACATAATCGTCTACCTATATTTCTTATGCACAAAGTCCATAAGGTTCAAAATAGCTAACACCTATTTCTCACAATGATTAGCACGTACTTATATAAGAATAACGTTGTGCAAGCGATTTTGAACCTTATTCACATCACAACACATCTAGATTTTTTCTTATATTCTTGATCAGCGGCATTTATTTATACGAAAAAACATGTATTTAAGAAAATGTCAATAAGGTCGAAAATCGCTTGCACTGTTTCGTAGTCTCTATGTAACTGATATCAGACCATTAACGGCAGGATCGTACGACGTAAAACTGAAGACTCACAACCGCTAGTGTGTGGTCGCAAAAGTAACAGGGAATTGCCGGCAGGCCAAAATCGCTTTAGTGTGTGGGCGCTATCGGCTTAGGACTGCAGGCCGCCGGACAGATCAGAAACTGCAGGCGGACTGTTGATGAGTGGGCGCCTTTAGGCTTGGCTCAAACGGGCCACCGACCACAGCCACCGGCGGCGGTCTTATGCTGCCGTTTCATCTGTATGATTTTGTAACAATGTCAGAAGTGAGCGACAGCCACCGGCGTTCGGAAGCCACCACTTTTTATAACCCGTTCTCTTTGGACAAACGCGACAGTGGCGTAGCGACCACAAGTTGCAGTGGTGGTCACCGACCACATGTGTGCGCTGCGTTATAACAAAATATATGTAAACTCGTGTGAACTGCTTGTCGTCGGCTACCGGTGGCCCGTTTGCTTCACCTTAAGTATACGCTGATGAAGTCGCCGGCGACAGCTAGTCGAAAGATCCTAACTACTTATTGTTTGTTAGGCTTTCACTAACACATATTCGAGTGACTAGTCATGTAGACGTGGCAGTAAAGTAACTATCAAATGCAATCTAAGAGCACATAAATAGATAAACGGCATTTTTAACTGAAATATACAAAATCAATGGTCAATAGACTGACCGCTCGGACGAAGTATAGAAAGATAAAGAGCATCAGTCGAGAGCGAGGGAGATACCGCCGTGAGCGTTGGCGACGGACTGACCAAATCTGACGGTCGATTGGTCGATACTACCCCCGTCTCGCCGTGCATATACCTACTCAAGACGCGATACAGTAGTTACGGGTTAGAAGGTGAAAGACAATTGGAGTGACGATCTGAAATTAATGGGATGCGAATATCAGAGGATCAGATGCTATGGCGCGGCGCACATTGGGAGTGGCCTATGTCCAGCAGTAGACTGCAAAAGGCTTAGTGATTGTTGAATGGTCTCTTATGGATTATACAAAGAGATTGGATCTAAAGACTATCCCAAACTACCTACTCTGTCTTCTAACAATTAAAATAGTGAATTAATCCAAAATTCGTTTTATTTAAAAAATAATATAATAAACTCATCAGTACCTTGCACTGGGAGGCGAAAAATGAATCTCCCATTGAAGGTCTAAAGAGCTACCTTCAGACGAGGTATCACTTTCATCACAAGAACAACTACTCAGATCTTCCATTTCCTCATCACTGGAACAGTTGCAGTCAGGTTTATTCGGATCATACGGTAGAAGACCAACAGCCTGTTTGTACGCTTTCAGGCATGTTTTCTCACATATTTTAGGATCATAAGGATCCGTCCAAACTTTACGAACAGCCTCCTTGATCAAACGTTGTCGCTTCCTCTGCCTCTTTAGAATTCTATTGTCGTTGTTTTCGCTCTCCACCTTATATTTTAGAGGACTGCACTGAGCTATATTGTCATCACTGTTCTCTGGTGAGACCTGCATCTCTATGTGATAAGCTCCGTTCATCTTGCAAACAATAAGGGTGGGTTTGTCTTCTACGCGTTTCTTTACCTTTCTAGCAAGTTTTACTTTTTGTACCGGCGTTGTGGACGTCTTGGCTTTATTCAACTGTTTCAACAGCCGCTTGGAAATAGCACCAGGCTTCCATCCTTGTGCCACCTATAATCACAAAAGTCTTAAAGTATGCTTCCTGCAGATTGTAAAAAAAATTAAAAAAAGAAATAATAAAAAATAAACTTGCTTACTTGGATCAAGAACTTAACAAAATTGGGCCTCGTTTTATCAGGATCTCTACAAATTAATATAACATGCTGTAGGTATGTAGTGGACCTACTATAACGTGTGTACTTAACCGTTTTCTATGAAAGAAAGGGGGATAGAACTATATAGGGTTTATAGCTCCATCCCGCTCCCACTGAACCGTAAGCCCAAAACACGATCGTTTAAGCACGATCTAATAGTCACGCTGTCATCTCGCTATTTAATACAAACATTCAAGTTAGTTATAATTATGTACAAACAATAGTAGTATAACTGTGTGTTAACTACATATAACTCGTGAAATATCACAATCTCAAAATAAAGTAGCACATTAGTTAGGTATTTCAAGAAACATTAGTGGCCGCAAAATAGAAACAAAACAATAAGTCGATGGTCACTCTTTTTTAAAAGCTGACGAAGCGAAATTCTTCACAACTAAATCCTCATTAGAATTCTAGGACATAGATGTAACATGTAAGGTGAAAAAATCGAATATAAATAAAAGCTGCATTACATCAGAGTAACACCACAAATACTAATAAGACGTCAATAATTTATTATCTTAAAATTTACAAAACTTTACATAATTTGACTTATCACATAGCGAACATTGCACTTAACACTTTTCATCTGTTTGATGCGACTGTCTTTGGCGATAACTACCTATCGCCTGTAGCAGAGTGTGTACCACACCTTAGACGAATACATTACGATATTTGGGCTCTGCTGCCCTGGATGCAGGTTTGTAAGGATCCTTCTCCACATGACCACGTTTCTTAGCAAGCGCCACCCGCTTTTTATATAGCTCTTTCTTCATCATTTCTGCATTGATGAATGAACGGAAACACGGCACGTGGAAAGAGCTCAGACTGATACCTTGGGAATTCAGGTCCGCCACTCTCTGCTTAGGTCTCTTATTGTTATATTTGTTCAATCTGAAGTAAATCTTATTTCCATCTCCGTCCATGGCTATAACTCCTTTACTTGAAGGTACTGGATGTTTGCATTTTATTTTGTCCGAATCATACAAATTAGTACGATATTTAACTCTAGTAGTTTTCTTGCGTTTTGATCGAGGAATAGCTGAAGGCGATGGTAACGTTACATCTTCTCCTTGGGCTATTAATGTGTTTAATGTATCTAAAAGCAGTTTCCTATCATGGCCATGTCCTAAAATCCCCAATTTAGACAATTCTTTAGGACTAGCATCTCCAAAACAACTCCAAGTAGTCTCTGATTTCTTTTTAGAAATTGTTTGCTTCTTCCCCCCTACACCGCCTGCTGCTACTCCTCCTCTGTTCTTGGAATCTGCCGGACGGTGCTTTTTAGGTATTGGTGTAGCTTTTCCTCTTGAGTAGTATTTCCATTTACCGCAGGGATCAACATATCCATCAATTCCAACCACTAGCCAACGGCCATCCATAGCTTGGAATTTACCTATTTCAGCGTCAACATGTTCTCCATCAGGACCAATAAAATTATTAGGAGCAAATTTTCCGTCTGGCCCTATGTAGCCGTCTACATTTATCTCTATCCATTTCTTATCAGGTCCCCAAAATCCACCTAAATCACTGCATTGCTCCTTTCCATCAGGACCCTTAAAGAACCTAGGTACTGGATTTCCGTACCTGTCTAATAACTTCACTCTGTAATCCAAATACGTATACTGACTTGAATTATCTGCGGTGGTTATTTTCTTGGTCTTATAAGCAGGATCGAAAGTCGCAGTAGGTGGTGTGAATTCTATTAGCCACTCATCAGAATCGGTGTCAGAAAATGTAAGTTTAGAGTCTTCAGAACAAGAACAAGAATGATCTAAGTCAGTTTTGTCAGGCCCTGGATCAGCCGGATAGCAGGGGCAATTAGGATCTTCAGCATTAGGTAAAATACCAAGCGCTTGCTGGTAAGTCTTTAGACAAATTTCTTGACACATATCCCTGAAAGCACTTTGAATAAATTCACGTTGCATTCTCTCCAGCCGTCTTTGAGCCCGTTCTTTCTTGATGCGCCGTTGCCGATTCTCTTCCTCTGTCCTACCTACCGTATATGTTAATGCAGGTTTATCTTCAAATGGAACTTGATTAATAGCCCTCGGTTTAGCATATGCTTTCATTGTTTCCATAGTGACAGTATATTCACCATCCTTCTTATGCACTACAAGTAATGGTCGCTTCAAAGGTCTCTTTCCTTTGCCTGCATCTTTCCTTCTCTTCTTTTTACTGAAAACTTCACCCGGGTTCTTTGCCATTCGAAGCATCCTTAGTACATGCTTATTCACGGCACCGGGTTTCCAACTTGGACGGAACTAAGAAAAAAAAAGAAAAGAAAAATAAAAAGAAAGGAAACATTTTTGATAGGGTATTTTATTTGGTTGCATACCTTCATCCCTGGTATATCTTCAGCAGTCCATAGCCAACCCATACTCTTAGGTACTGCGCCTAAGGTACCAGTACAAGGTTGAGCACAGTAATCATGGCCAATATGAGGTGCTGAGAAACAATAAATAAGTCGTCAAATGAAAAACATTAATAAGGTAATAAGTTCATAAATAAGTAAATCAGTATTCTTTGTCAATATAAATTAAAAAATAAATGTTTAAAAAAATATTAATAAATACATACGTATACCTGTGTAACCGTAGTTAAACTTAAATTTGTCTTCCTTCTTTTTCTTCTTGCTCTTTTTTGTTTCTTTATCGGATTCAATGCTCTTATCAGCTAAACTTTTTGCCTTAGCATTTTTTTTGGTATCACTAGTTATACTGGGTTTTATTTTTGGTTTATCAGTTAAATTGTGATATATTGGACAAGGAAATGGCGATCCAAATTGAGGTTCCTCGACAGCATCCTCGCCTTTAATTTCGTAACCTCCACAAATTTTACAATATCTTGTCTGTTTGGTGAAGCCAAACTTGCATTCGCATTCACAAAAACAAGGGTCATCCCCGATAGTCATTTTTGCTATCATTCCTCCAAAGACCGTCTCTGCCTTTTCTGTTACTTCGATTTTTGGTGTCTTACTACAACAGTCTTGTTTTAAGCTGGTCAAGTCTAATAATATTCTATCATCGGGTGGGGGCGGCAGTTTTCTAAATTGTTTATGTTTGCAATCTACATTTTTACATTTGTTAATTTCAATTGCGTCTTTTGCAATATCTTCTGGCAAATCTACTGAAATGATGCTCACGGTTTTTGCGGGACAGTTATCATTGCATACTTCAATTCGAAATCGTTTTAGTGTACTAGATTTTTCAGTTGCTTCCAAATTTTCTGACATTTTTGGTGAGGCTTGAACTGAGCTTCGAGGTGTACTTTTAGGGGTGCTTTTCGATGTCGGTGAATCGCTTTTAGCGTCTTGTACCGTAAAATAATTGACACAGTAAATCTGATTTCCGAAGGAATTTGTTGGGTCACCAAAGATATAATTTAAAATATTTAAATGATCTAAGTTCATTGACGAACATGATTTACATTTCATTAAATCGATTTGTTTATTCTTCTCAATGTCAGTGTCGCTTTTCACTAGACTAATTATGCTACTGTTCATTTTTGTAATCTTTTGTGAATCTTCTTTTCTTTGTGATATATTATTGTTATCAGAAACTATCGCTTTCTTAACAGTTGCTTCTTTTTTTATTACCTCTAAGCGTTTAGTTTTTTTGTGGTTAGATTTCTTTATATTTTTCTTTCCTCCGCCATACAAAGTTTTAATAATGCCAGTCTCTTCCGCCAAATTAAATGGCCTAACGTGGACAGGGTTTAAAAGCGTGGATGAATTCGAATTTAAACCAGTTAACAAGAAAGGCTCGGGTATCTCTTCAGGTAGCTCTGTTTTGGGTAAATAACTCATCTTTATATTCAGTTTTATTGTAGCCATGCGCCTGGAGGTAACTTCATCAAAAACATTGTACTCCCCTGTCAAGGAAACTGACTGAGCCTCACTTCCATTACCAATCTGCTCTAAGTACTCAATAAACTTAGCACTCCAAGGAATATTTGTCGAAGCTATTTTATATTTTGGAAATATTTTACTCCACAGAGACAGTTCCATCGGGTACAGTTTCATATTTGCCGTCAGGTTCTCTACATCATTTGTGAACAAAACCGATTTACCTGATAGTTCCTTATGTTCATGCTTACATAAAGCATCCCTAGCATTCTTCCTCACCTTGGTTTTACGTTTAGGTTTTTTTGCAGTCAAAATTTTTTCCAAGTCTTTTGGATCTTTTAGAATAACAGAGAAAACATCAGCGAATTGACTTTTTATTAAATAGTCTTTACACTTTACGTAGCTCCGTAACTCGGGCACTGTTATCTCGACCAAAAACATTGAACCCGAATCAGACATTTTTTCACATTACGCTTACGTTACAATACAATTCATAAATATTTTACAAATTACAAACTAATACTTTAAATAGCCATAATACACTAAATTTATCAAAAAAATACTAAAAATTTATCATTTAGCCGAAAACGATGTGACAGGTTAAATTGAAATTTGTTTTATAAATTGATCAAAAACAGCATGGCCTATTTGTATTTGACAACTGCAGTATATTGTCTAGGGATCACAGAGGTTTTACTAATATTCTGAAGGTTTTATAAATGTTTGTTTACTAGCTTATACCCGCGGCTTCGCCCACGTGGAATTCTGTTCCAGTTCTTGCGAAGGCTTAACCTTTTTTTAATTTTTTTCTCTGCGTAAGAACCATCCCCGTACTGCAAGGAATATTCTAAAATTGAATTAGTTAAATCGGTCCAGCCTTTCATGCGTGATGGCGTGACCAAGGGAAATAGGGATTTTATATATAAAGATACGTTAGGTCCTGCCTTATGGGTCGACCCTCGTAATCTCTTGATAGAGAGCGTGAAAATGTTCAACGCTCTCATAATGAGCTTTGTTTTTTAGCAAAAAGAATACAGAATGCCTTAAACTTACTACCGATTTGTGTTTATAATCATCAAATCATCACTCTTCATAATTTTATTTTTCATACTTTTTTATTCATACATTTTCATTACTATCATCGGAACTCATGACAGTTAGTGATTATATTTTTTTTATTAATACTGTTACTACCAAGAACCAGTTTAAATCCTTTCTTTTTTCAGGTCTTTTTTCTTTATAACATTCTATTATCATATTATTTTATTTATTAATGTTGTTACTACGAACATACTTCAACTCATAACGTCGTTGTTTAGAATTACTTACTTTATAACAGATAATTATCATATTGCGTTCTATCAATTCCTTGTGTTCGTCTGTCCGTCTGTTACACGTGTTTCTCAATAACGGCTAGACCGATTTAAAAAAATCTTTTTGCATAAATTCTGTCTACTTTTCTAACAAAAATTAGTTTCTGGCGCTTCGCTGGCCGTTGTTGTGGTCACAGTTCTAACCTAACCTAACCTACTTGTCAGGTAGCATATTGTTTCTGGTAGCAATTATGATTAATTAAAAAAAATATAAAGACAAATATTAGAATACAACATTTATGAATATTATAGTTATTTATTCGAATGATTATGAGTTTCGATCATTAGTACCTATAAACAAATCTTTAGTTTTTTAATATTTAGTTTTATTTTTATTTATGAATAATGATTCAGGTGAAACTTTGAAAGTCAATAACCGACCCGATTTAATTTAAAAAAGAATTGAAATTTGAACATGTACCTAGCTTTTATAAATCTCAGTTTCCTGTAAATGTTAATTAAATCGATTCATAAGTTTTCGCGTAGGTATGGCAGACAAAAGCACTCTATCTACTCGTAGGTACCTATCTATACTATAGATGCTATTGATGCAAATTTTGTTTGTTACAAAGGTCTTCCAAGCTAATGGATTCTCTGCACATGAGATACGGAGAGCTCTTCACCCAAAGAAAGGTTCGCAGACAAACCAGGATGAGGAAAAACCTGCTCCGATAGGGAAGGCTTTCTTGCCATACATTCGTGGCATTACAGATCGTATCGGAAGACTGCTAGAAGCTTATAACATCAAGCCGATCTTCAAGCCCACGACGCAGCTACGGAATTTTCAACGTTCGGTCAAGGACCCACGTGATCCACTATCGTCAGCTGGAGTTTAAATAAATTAATGTAGTAGTAGTAGTTAAAGTAGCAGTAGTTAAAATAAATTATTTAGCTGAACTTATTCAAATAAGCATAGTTAAAAGAGTGAAAACAGTTGCGTCGTTCCTTATTTTATCGTTCTTATTTATTTTTAATCATCCACCCAACCATTAATAGTAAAGGATTTGACTATTAAAAATTATGATGTCATTATAAGTCTTCAGGTTTTCACTGATTATCATTTATTCTGATTGGTCGAGAGCTGTGGCACCGACGTACTCGATCCTGATTGGTCGTTTGCACTGTGATACCGAGTGGCTCTCGTTCTAAAGCGCAGGGGCATACCCATTCTTATTGAATGGCTTGTGTTGAATGACAATCTCAATCAAGGCTATGAAAAAGCTATGAGAATGCTATGAGAATAAAATTTCACAACAGGTAGGTATAGGCATCCGATCATAGTTACTGGTTTACATATTTTGCATATTCAAGTACCTACCTATATAAAGCGCCTACATTATCATTTTATTCTGCTGGTCAGCAGCAAAAATATGTCTGAAGGTAGAAATCTTTTTTTTTATGCCACTTACATGCACACGGCCCACCTAAAGGATAGTGGTTACCGTAGCCGTACCTATGGACGTATGCAACACCAACGGCGCTACAGCCATTCTTGACTAGCGCTACCGACCTATATTTTCAACCTAGATATAACTTAGTATTAGGTATGTTATCAATGGTGTAATCTATGTTTTTTATCATGGCGGTTAGCTGAGAAGTTGATATATCAAAGGAAAATATTGGAAGGGCATGCAAAAACTTAAAAGTTCAATAATTTATTAACTTATTATAAATAATGCAACTGTAGCTCTACAATGGCGCTCTAAATTCTAGGTGGCACACTTGATAACGCTTTTGGAGAATACATTTTTATCGGTGTATTAGATGCTCTATTGGTCTTCAATGGAGGCTTCAATTCCTGTATATCATCGTACATTTCAAATTCATTCATAATTTCGCAATATTTTGCTAGCTTTTGACGCTCCAATTCAGATTTCCTTGATGTTCTATGTACTCGTGGTTTCCTCCTCCTAGGGTAGTCAACCATAACGCTCATCACAACAGCATTATTTCCTTTGCCCGCTTTCTTTTTCATTGCAGATACTATTTCTTTCTTGCCACCCTGCGCTTTTCCAGCTGGCGGGGCTGCATTAGGGGGAGGCGATTTAGTTTTACCATCGCCTTTTCCTTGAACAGGCGATGCTGCTGGTACCTTAGCCTTTGCACCACCAACCGTAGACGCAGTAACAACTGACTTTGGGCTTGGTTTTCTTCTTGAATAATACACCCACTTGAGGTCTTTGTCTATATAACCATCTATGCCTAGTTTCAATACTTGACCACTACTGTCCGTGATAAATCCCTCTTCCGCCGAATAAAACATTCCATCAGGTCCAGTAAAATTCATAGGTATCCAGCGCTCGTCAGGCCCTATGTATCCGTCTTTATTGATTTCTAACCATACCTTACCCGGGCCCCAGAAACCACCTAAATCACTGCATTCTGTCTTACCCTCGTGTGATTTAAAGTACCTCGGTACAGGGTTACCACTTTTATCTAAAAGTTTAACTTTATAATCTAAATATGTGTACTGTGTTTCATTATCCGCCAAAACTGGGGGATGCTTGGCTTTTGCATCATATCTTGCTGCTGGAGGGGAAAATTCTATGACCCACTCGTCATCATCAGTATCACTGCTCGATATCGATCCGACATCAGAACAGGAACAAGAATCTATGATCTCGCTCTCAGTCTCAGGAACAGTGGAGCAAGGACAATCTGGATAGTTAGGGTTTGGCAGAGGAAGAATTCCTATAGCTTGATTATATGCCTTCACACAAATCTCTTGGCACTTATCCCTGAATGTAGACTGTAATAATCTACTTTTTCTTCTTGTTTCCCTACGCGCTCTCCTCTCGCGTTGTTTATGTATCTTCTGTTTCTCTGCCTCAGTTTTTCCTATGGTGTACGTTAGAGGCGGACGCTCTTCATATGGATGTTGATATAAAAGTCGTTCCTTTGAATATTTTTTAAACACCTCCATCTCCACTGTATATTCTCCGTCTCGTTTCGTCACTGTCAATGTTGGTTTCAGCTCTACTTTCTTTTTACGTTGCATCATAGCCCGCTTTTTTTTAGCAATTGTATCTGTTCCCTCCCTCATAGCTCGATATCTTCTCACTAAGATTTTGTTAGCTGCCCCTGGTCGCCATTTCGGACGAGGCTGAAAATTAAAATAAATGAGCTTTACATTTTTTAGATAACCATTTTTTTCAAGCGATATCTAATGAAAGAAATAAAACAAAAATTAATTATCATATTTTTATTTCATACAAAATATTAAAAAAATACCTTTAGTAATACTTCTACACTAGTAGAAAGAATCATAAAGATAAAAATAAAATAAAAAGGATTTTTGCCGTAAAAAGCTATAGGTACCTGTTCTATACTGAAAATGGCAGAAAAAATGTTGCGGCATCATTCATACTATTATATTGCTGTAATTACAGTTTTATTGTTACAAAATCTAAAAACTAGTAAGCGAGACTAATTTTAATTTTTAATTTAGACGGTGGAATAGCCATTGCCCGCTAGGTAAATTTTTGTAACAAAAGTATTGGCACCACTCAAATAAAAATTATTTATTTATTTAGTGTATAAAATTAAAACTTACTGAACTAGGTAATTCCGTAAAATTCCGTTCCATATAAGAACCACTCCGAGCGAAGTTACCGTGTATAGAAGAGGTTGAATTCCGTACCAATCACATTTTTTCAGCTGAAGATAACTTTTCATCCGAATCAAAGGTTTTTTTTTGTTTTTTTCAACGCCCGTCTTTGCACCGAGTCGAAGGGGTCAAGCTGGTATATAGGCGGTCCGGCGAACAGGTTCACATGGGGCTGAACCTGTTCCTTATAAAGAAGGAGTCGTTGCCCCGCAGTGAAGTACTGCTTCGCCCTGTTAAGCACTCCCAGTTTCTTTGATGCCAGCTTGGCCTTGTCTTCTAAATGACTACGGTACTGGACATCACTTAAGATGTCGACACCCAGGATCCCGATACTCGAGGAGATGGTAAGCGGTGGGCCCAGAAACTGCGGCGCTACAATAAATGGGGTTTTCTTAGCGGTGAATACACATTCATGTGTCTTAGTAGGGTTGAATTGGACTAGGTTTAGTCTACCACAATCGGATACTCCCAAGAGAGTAGTTTCGATTTCGGACACAAGTTGTTTGCGACTCTCTTCCACCTCGGACTGAGGGATGTTTACACGTCCCGTGTAATATGCATCTTGTTCTCATAACAATGAATGGAGTCGTCCGACAGCATGTCATTGACATGCAGCAGAAACAGGGTCTGAGACAACACGGAACCTTGTGGGAAATCAGTGTTTATGTCTATGCGGTCCGAGCGGCTGCCGTCCACGATGGCTTGGATGCTTCTGTTGGACAAAAAGCTGGCAATCCAATCACACAATCCCTCAGGGTGTCCATAGGATGGTAGCTTCACGAGAAGACCTCTGTGCCAGACCCGATCAAAGGTCTTCGCTGTATCAAGTCAGACAGTGTCTAACCTCGAGTCTCGATGGCTTGCGCCCACTGGTTTGTGAGATACACAAGAAGGTCACCCGATGAGCGACGGTGGCGGAAGCCTTACTGTCGGTCGCTCAGTAGATCGTTACCTTCAAGGTATCCCAGGAGCTGTGTATTAATAACACGCTCCATAACCTTCGACAAAAAGGAGATGATAACGATAGGCCTGTAATTGGACGGGTCTGTCCTATCACCTTTCTTAGGTACAGGATGCACGTTTGTGGTCTTTCACGAAGCCGGAACTCGTCCCGCGGAGAATGAAAGTGCGAAAAGTCGTGTAACAGGTCACAACTCTGGAGCACAGTGCTTAATCACCATCGCCGGTATGCCATCAGGCCCACTCGACTTTCGAACATCTAGGGACTTTAGTTCCCGCCAAATCATCCGCTGGGTGATTTTTACTTCATGCATTGAAGTTCCACACCAGGGTAAAATAGGTGCGTCGGCTTTCCCATCGTTCATTGTCGAGACTGACGCAAAGATATTACCTAAATGATTGGCCTTCTTCTTTGCGCCATGGGCCAGATTATCGTCGGGTTTTTGCAGCGGTGGAAGGCAAGATTTACAGAAGTTCCCCTCGGCAGCTTTGGCAAGCGACCAAAATGCGCGGCTACCAGATGGAATACCAATACCAATTCTGCCGATGAACTCAAACTTAGCCCCGGCCGTTGCCCTCTTACGTTGCAGCATTCAGCTTTCGCTGCACCTCAGTGATATTCGGATCCTTGTTGGCAAGAGCCGTGGTCCAAGCCTTATAGGCAGATTGCTTTTTGATTACTAAACTAAAGCCAAACTAAATAAAACCGTTTAAAAGGGTGAAACTCATAATGACTATGGTTAGGATGTCGCAATTAATCACCCTTTTTTGCGCCATAATCATGCACACATTTACAAATAGATAAAACCACAAATAGCTGGTTTAAAAATGTTAAATCGTTCTTATCATTTTGATGCGTATCTCAAAGCAATCTCGAAATTCACATTCACTCACCCTCGACCCTCTGACTTTTATTGTATTGTAAGTATTTAATGTGTTTGGCGTCAGCTTTTTATTCTATCCTATGTCATGTCACTGTTAATTCCTGTTGCACACAATACCTACATCAAACTGTATTATTTTCATTTTTTTTTTACATTTAACTGTTTTACTGAAATGAGCTAAAGAATTTCACCTTTCAACATTGTTGAGATACGCCTCTGTAGGTACATTATTTATCATCGGTTTCATTTTGATTCCCAGTGTTCACTGCTCGAAAGACTAAATACTTTAATTTAATTTTTCAAGTAGAATACACACCTTCATACCAGGAATGTCTTCTGCTGTCCAATTCCATCCCATACTCTTGGGAACGGGGGGATATGGATATTTAGGTTCAGGTTTTTTTTCTACTGGTTCTTTTTCTGAAACATAATTGTGTACAATTTGATTACATAATAAAGTTATAGAACTAACGGTTTCTATTTAATGTCGAGCAGGTTATTATTCAAAATATACGTGAAACATCTGAATGACTATCTGGTTACTTAGAAATAAAAAAGTTTAATTAATGCAATACGCACGCTCTTCTGCAACATTCGCAGTGAACTTTCCAACTTTCTTAGCTGCCACAGAAGCCTTTTTTGTTTTTTCTGGTCCAGTGTCTTTCGTTTTCACTTCTTTATCTAAAGCCATTTTAGAAAACTGAGCAGACGCTTTCTCTGATGCTTTTGCACCTGTCCTAGAACTTTTGCCGCTTGCAGTTTCCTTTTTTGGTTCTATTGGTTCTTTTTTATCCTCATCTGGCCATGGATTTGGAGTTTTTATGTATTTTTTGTCATACAACTTGTGATATACAGGACATGGATGAGGCTTTCTGTAAGCTGGTAGATCTCTAACATCATCCCCCAGACATTGATAGCCCCCGCAAATGGGACAATAAGTGGTTTTACTTGAAAATTTAAAAGTACATACACAATCACAATAGCAGGGATCTTCTGTATCTCCCAGTTTCTTTGCGCAATCTTCTCTTCTATTTTTATTTACTATAGTATTTTCTATAAAATCTTTGATTTGTTCAGCTACATCACACGACTTTACGCAACAAGGATTTGTAATTTCATTAAAACTTATTTCGATGTTGCTATCTGCAGGACTGGGAGGAAATTGACCCTTAGGTGGACATTCTGGATCAACACACTTCGAATCATCATGTTTAGAAGCCCCACTTACATGTCCAGTACTCAAGGAACACATTGCTTTAGAGCATGCTGTGTTATCAGCTAATCTAACACTAGGACAAGTAGGTGGACAGTGTGGGAATTTAGATTTCTTAGATTCAGTGGGATCAGGTGACGCTGTACCAGAATCAGTAGGTTTAGCTGAAGTCGTAGACCCAGCTGTTGTTGTGCGTCCAGGTGAAGCAGTAGACCCTCGTGATCCGGTACGTGCAGGTGTTGGAGATGGTGAATCAGATTTTTTATCAAAATCGTATTCCACAGTAAAGTAATAAATATTATACACCTTTTTTTTATCGAGATAGGGGCAACCCTCGCCTCCGCATGTACTAGCATCACTTCCATTTTGCTCACAATCTTTACTACAGACAGAAGCACACGATTCTCTTTTCGTAAGTTCTTGTTGCATGGTTTCTAGACAGCCACATTGTGTAGACAATCCTTTCAATGTATTGTCATGGGAGAATGCCCCTTTGTGATGTAAGAATTCTGTTATTTTCTCAGCTAACGTACAGTCTTTACTACCACATGGTCCAATAAGATCATTAATGTTAAATTCTTCGTTGTCTTCGTCCACTAATTGTTCAATGTAAGATCTTATATCTCTTGCAATTCGGCAATCTGCGTTACCACATGGTCCTCTTATATTAGCAATATCAAAAGTAGCTCCACGAGAGCTTGCAGGTTTTTTTCCAGCATCCACACAGAGTGGGCAAGGAGGACCTTGGACTTCCTTCTTAAACCTCTCAGCAAATTCACCTTCAGGCCATTTCGTCTCCTTACAATAACACAATCTGTCTATATCTGTGGCTTTAATTCTAGGTCTTATTGTGGATTGTGGAGTTAGCATTCTCATATTATCATTACAAGAAACAATTATTTTTCTTACATAATCAATGATATGATCAATATCTGGACATGTTTCTGGAGCTTTATATATTGATTCGGGTGGCTTATCGGCATGACTCATACAACAATAGTCCCCTTCGTTAAAGAAGGTGAGATTAGCCCCAGGGTTAGCATTCTTAAAATCTGCGTAAACAATTTTATTGCCTTTTTGAGTGGGTTTATCAACAGTAAAATTATTTGGAATTTTAACGCTATTTTCTTCAAAATCTTGATCCGTCGTTTTTAAGGTGCACATATAAGAAGTCGTTTTGGAATTAATCCCCGTGTATAGATATTTCTTAATGGAAGGGTCCTCGGAAAGTGTCCTGAATGAAGTTGTTAGCTTGCTAGTTAAGAAAGATAGTTTTACTTGCATTCCTATTTTTGCCATCATTTTAGCTTTTCCTTCTTCAAAAATATTATAATCTTCTTGTAATACTACTGGTGCGGGTTCCTGATTAGCAGCTATTCGCTGGAGATATAAAACGAATATGGGATCCCATGGTATAGACACAGAGCCGATAAAACTTAAGTTATCCTCTTTACTCCACAGAGAAAGTTCTAAAGGAAACTTCGACATGCTTGCCAATAAAAACTCAGCGCTACTCCCAAATAGTACCGATTGTCCTGACTGTATTTTGGGTTCCTCTGGCGGAAGTTCCACTGCGCCTTTTTTTCCTTTTTTCGGTGGTTTTGGTTTGGCCTTTTTTTTACCAGGTGGATCAGGTGGCAGTGGTGGGGGTTCTGGCATGACTATGTGCATCGTTTTAGGATCTTTCAATTCTAAAGAGAATATTTCTCCAAAATCACTTTTTATGATCAGGTGTCGGCTCGGAACCAGACTATTAACTTTTTCCACCACTACTTCGAATAAGAATAATCCAGCCGTTACAGCCATTTTTGTTACCTGTTTTCTTTGTTTACTATAAGGATTGAAAATTAAATTCGGTGAAAAATTTACATATTTTATTTTTATTCTATTGATTTGGACACATTAATAATTTTGGCAGCTAGCACAAAAAAGTTAAAATAATATTGTTGACAACGGTTGTCAAGGCCAAAGCATAGATTTTTGATTGGACAATTGACAGTTGACTACGGAAGTTGATATAAAATCATTATAAAATCTATGAGGGTTGGTAAATACAAAATTATTGGCTCAGAAGCAAATAATTAGTCATTCCATCTGCTACCTACTTCTACGATATGATGTTCTCACTGAAACATGCGACCGCTGTAAAACAAAGTAACAAGAGATAGATTGCGATTAGCAACTACTGCAAATCAATGGACAAAGCTCGAACTTGTGCTACAACCGGCTAGTACAACCCACACTTCACCACGATCACAGTGCAGGCAAGTAAGATCTCTTTTTCTTTTGGCGATTAGTAACTGGTTGGAAAGCATTATATCTGAATTAATTTTAAGCCTAGGAAATGTTTTAAGAGAGTGAACTAAATAAAATTCTCAAAAAGTTATACTAAAAGCATGCTCCCCGAACGTACTTCAGTTGATTGTCTGCATAGCTGTCACCGTCTGTCTTCACGTCACTTTGACAACCAACCAAATCAAAAAGTATTACGAAATCGTTTTAAAAATAATTATGTTACTATAATAAGTTTTCCATAACATTAGTCACTCAGAAAAATCCACGATGGTGATCCAAATCTCTACAATAGACCATACTAGATGACTTTAACACACCTTCATTGAAACCATCATTATTTGAGTGAGTAACATGATAACTTTATCTGCTCGTGTTTTATTTTATTATTTACATTAAAAAAATAGCGTTGTCGAGTAGTGCGTGTATGAAATGTGCCGTGTCGTGTGGTTTCCTGGTTATGACACTGTTTCACGACTTTTTTAATTGTATTTTGAGTGCTCTTTAAAAAGTTTAACACTGATGCAATTTACAAGTGTTTTTTCTTTCAAAATGTACTAATCTATACAAGTGTTGAGGGTAAGTCTTCTTCAAATTATTTTTTTGATATTATATATAACTAAAACACTTAGTACTTGAGGGCAATATTTAAAAAAAATTGGGTACGGTAATAGTCTCTGTAAACATATATTTTCCTTAAGAAAACTAATACATAAATTTTTTTTTATTGGGTTTATTTTTTAATTACTATTAATACAAAACAATACAACATCTATAGTAATAGCAAAAAAAACACTAAGGTTCTATACACTATGTAGTCAAACATATAACTCAATGACATTTAAAAATTATTGACTGGTTTTCCTCTTGTCTATTGTTTCTGCCTACCCGGCAGGCAAATACTCTTGTAGATAATTAAAAAATGTTAAATTATTGTTTGTACTGTAATTGAAATACTTTTAAGTATCTATAATAACTGCTTTCAGTAAGTGGTTCAATTGTTGTTTGTTTTAATGTCTTACTCTCCAAATTATATTTCCTTTCAAAGTTCCATCCACTACTGAAATAATAAGTGTATTAAATTTTAAAGAAGTACTCAAAGACCTTGTATTCATATGTTTCTATTAAGTTTACTAAATATCTATAACACTTTGTTACTAATTGTGACCTTGTATGAAAAATAATAGCATGAGCTATGTTACTTTATTATGTAATCAATGTATGTGTTTATCCTTAGAATGTATGTAAAAATATAAAAAACAACATGTACTTGCATTTTTAGAGTAATAGTAGATTATGGTACAAGTGTGTAATGTTGGTGATTACTGCTGAGACAATATTGAGAGCCGAAGATGGTAATCAACAATGCACACGTGAATCATACGACGTTTTTCATTTCACTTGTGAATAAGTTAAATCATAAATAAATATTTACCCTTGCAGTTTTTAGATAGTAAACATTCCATAATGTTAAAGCTTCACATCAATTACATCATATATCGGACGTTGTACAGTATATGTGTCTTTATCGGGCGGTGTACTAGGTACATAAATCGTTTTCTTCATGACTAGTACATACTTGCAGACATTTTCAATTAATAAATAACTATAATTTCACCAGTAAAAACGAATTGTGAAACTTTTTGGTACTGGCGGACTGGCGGGAATAATAAAAAAAAACACTGGCATAGTGTACAAAATGATGAGTTTACTTGAAGTTTTAAACAGAGAGAAAACAAAAGTTATATTTGAGTAAAAGTTTTGTTCAAAAAACCACAGTTTGATAATATTTTGGTGAGATTAGAGCCATATTATGAGCAAGTGAAATGAAAATAATTAAAATTCCTATGCTTGATACATGCAAATTACACATTTACATGCAAATTACACATTAAGAAACAAAAAACTGATTTTATTGTGATTGATTTTGTGTTATCTATGTATTCTATTCTAACTTATATTTATATCCTAACTTATATATTTATAATGGCCCCAGACGGACTACACAGGGCAGGCGTAATGAAATTCGTTAAAAAATAGGGTTATTTCAATCCTTTTTACTCTTAGACAAAATAAAAAATTACGCTAATATTATGATTTTTGATTTATTTATATTCAACAAAAACAGCCTTTACAATATCTGGATATATAATTCAATGCTCTGCATTTTTAAAATTCTTTCAAAATCTAATGTGTTTAGTATTTTGGTGTACATCATGATCCAAAATTTCATAGATCATGGACTTCATTGTGGGCGGTGTTGCTGGTATTGGTGCAGGATTCTTCAGCAACCCGTTTGATGTGGTCAAGACCCGGATGCAGTTGCAAGGAGAACTGCGCGCTCGAGGACAGCATGCAGTTC
The DNA here is from genome assembly GCA_949126895.1 of Eilema caniola. Taxonomy (NCBI): domain Eukaryota; kingdom Metazoa; phylum Arthropoda; class Insecta; order Lepidoptera; family Erebidae; genus Eilema; species Eilema caniola. Next base: position 4,196,126 of record OX421466.1, read on the forward strand.
ACTATAAGAACATACCACATGCTATGTACACTATAGTTACACATGATGGTATTGCAGCATTGCAGAAGGGGCTTGTACCTGCGTTGTGGTTCCAGTTAGTTGTTAATGGGGTACGGTAAGTTGCATTGATTTTTTGACAAATTAAAAATTTTTGATACAATTTACAATTTACATAGAATTTACAATTTGATACAACTGATTAATGACAAAACTTAAAGTGGATGTAAACCGCAATCATTGCAAACGAGACTGCACCAAAACCTAACCTAAGATAGTATAAAAAAAACTAAATTGTATAAAGTGAGATTACATTTTTCATGAAAATACTAAATTGAATATTAAAGCCCATTAATATATCAAAATGCATTTCTCATTTTAGGTTAGGAATTTACCAGCAAGCGGACAATTTAGGTTTTCTTAGAGATGAGAAAAAAAATACGAAGTTTGTAAACAGTTTGTTTGTTGGATCATTATCTGGCATGTGTGCAGCTTTTTTTGGAAGTCCGTTAATGCTGGTGAAGACTCAGCTTATGTCTTACTCTTCGGAGAAGATAGCTGTGGGTACTCAGCATGCGCATCCAGGAATGATGTATGCCATTAAGAAGATATACAATAAAAATGGCCTCGGTGGCCTATGGAGGGGAGCCCATGGGATGATGCTCAGAAATTCGATTGGATCCTCAACACAAATCGCGTGTTTTGCTATGTAAGTTAAGTTTTCATTATCATCACCATAACAGCCTTTATTTTATATATCTTATCTTCTTATATCTTCTTTCATCTTATCTTAAATATATAAAAATTACGTAATATCGATTTTTCTTATTTTTTTTTTATTTTCGCGATAATCTCCGAAACTACTGAACGGATTTTGATAAAATTGTGTAACCATTTATAATATGATTCAACTTAAAAGATAGGATAGCAAACATCTCAATTTATAGCCGCAATGAGAATTCCACGCGAGCGGAGCCGCGGGCAACAGCGAATATATTAAGTATATATTCTTTTCGAATTAAAGAGAAAATATTGAATCGGTCAATTCAAAATAATAATATATTCTCTGTCTAATATACTTTAAAAAATACACCTATGTCATCTGTCTACCTCCGCACGTCAGGCTATTTTCTAACAATATTATTATAATGTATAATCGTAACACATTGCAGATGTAAAGAATGGTTCGACAACAACAATAAATTTCAGCAGATGAAATATTTGCCTGCGTTCATAGCCAGTAATATTGGCGCTATGGTGAAGACTGTGTGGCTGACGCCTATGGACGTCATCATGACCAGGCTGTATAATCAAGGTGAATCTCACTTTCATCTATCTATACATCTTTACATAAAATTGAAGTGTCCGTTTGTAATATTGAAAAAACGGTTTTTTATTACATGCATATGAACATAATAAGGTAGGTACATACACCAAAATAACATTTTTTTACAATTTTTGTGTGTCTGTCTGTCTGTTTGTTCGGCTAATCTCTGAAATGGTTGCACCGATTTTAACAGGACTTTTATTGGCAGGTATCAGATGTAATAAGGAGTAACTTAGGCTACTTTTATTTTAGAAAATTAGCGTTGATTCAACACTAAGCGATAACTGACATCCACACGGGCGGAGCCGAGGTCAACAGCTAGTAATCTATATAATTAAAATGGATGTTGCTAAGCGCATAATTTGAGGAGGACTCGACCGGTTTTCCTAGATCCGTTTGTTTTAAAAGTTCAATGGAAGGTTTAAAAAGATATTCCCTTAGGTACTGGCAACAAGATCAGAATTCCACGCAGGTGAAGCCACGGGCATCAACTAGTCTAAAAGAATTAATTTTCGGATATGAAAATAAATATACCTACTAATAACTACCCACACAAAACCGAGTAAGTAACTCGATGAATACGCCGCCACGGGACTCGCGGATCTTCCGTCAAAACATGCTATTTCATAACAATGACGTAACGCGATGGCAACGGAGCGATCCAACAGCCGCGTAGTGTTACCGTTATTAGTAATTAATTACATAATTATTATACATTGTATTAGCGTGATGACGCAGAAGTTCCGCGATGGCATTTCCGTCGAGTGTAGCGCGAACCTATAATTAAAGGATAATCTACATCATCTAATTTCGAGCAAGCGTTTAAGGCTTGAATTATATGAAAACTATAAGGCGCGGATGCGAATAAATTATAATTTATCGAACCATCTCCTCGCCTCTTCTATATCACAGAGTAAGTAATTGGTCTATATAATTTGAATGGCGCCCGCAACTTCTGCTATATCCATGCCGTATTGTTTCTGTATAATTCATCCCTAAATCATTTCTTTTTCGGATATGATCATTGGTTCTATATTTAATTTTATTACTAACTAGCTGTTGCCCGTGGCTCCGCCCGCGTGGATGCCGGTTATCGCGACCAAACATAGTCTATGTCCTTTCTCAAGGTGTAATCTACCACTATACCAAATTACATCAAAATCGGTGCAGTGGTTTAGGCGTGTAAACGTAACATACAGACAGACAGATAGATAGAGTTACTTTCGCATTTATAATATTAGTATGGATATGGATAAAAGGGAGCCATATCCGTTTCCACGTTTTTATCTATCTCTGTACCAAATTTCATCAGGATGTATGCGATATTGTAACGAATATGGGAAAGTCCCTAAACGTCTCGATTGACTCCGGAGCTATAAGGGATGTCTATAGAATTAATTCAAAGGACGAATCAAAGCCTATTATTGTGGATTTCTGCTCAGTAATATTAAAGGAAAGAGTGCTGAAGGGTGTCAAACAATTCAATTCTACCAAGAACAAAGGTAATAAATTGAATACCACTCACCTAAACCTAAAATGTCCAACTCGCCCAGTGTTTGTATCAGAAAATCTTACACATAGAATTCAAAAATTATTTTCTCAAGCTCGAAGCTTTCAAAAGGAACAAGGATACTCTTTCTGCTGGACAACAAACGGAATAATATACCTACGTAAAATGACAGGTGATCCACAAATTCGTATTACTAGTGAACAGGATCTTATCAAATTAAAAACCACCCAATGACTAAATATATTTAATGAATCACTGTTGATAATATTTAAGAATTATAATTCAATGCATGCTATTTATAAAATAAGATGTTTAAAATGTTTGATGTATAATAATATCCTTCCTATATTACAAAATTGTACACATCCACATAACTACACAATTTCAAAGTACACAACAATATCTCTTCATCTAACTTGTTACACGCACAATGACACTCACACTAATCACTCACGCCTCAATAAACCTACACACTATTGCACTAATACCACATATATCACAAATAACAAATACATCCAGATCCTTCAAAAACTCAGCAACCCGGTATATCATTGCTTATCCGTCTCAAATAAATCAAAACTTAATAAATTTCTGTACAGTAAGATCAGTAGTTATGGACGCACCTATATATATATACAACATTCAATAGTATAAGCAACATAAACTCAGATATTGACAGTGTGAGAGTGTCCACCTCGCTTACCTGTGACGTGGAAGGATGTGGTAGTCTTCTACCACTCAGTCCATCCAGACGCCTAGTCGTACTAACTCAAAATATTTGCAGCATAAATTGTAACATGGTAGGCTTCGAGGCCATGATGACAAGTTTAAAAATAGAATGCGACATACTCGTGCTGACTGAATGCAGGCTGGGTGAAACGACTATTGTTCCCATTTTGGATGGATATCTCTCATATTTCACTAGAAACAATCCTAAACAAAATGATGGAGTGGTGGTCTACATTAGGGACCATCACATTTTTTCAGTGCAGGAGCCACGTTCTGTAGACAGTAACACCTTAATTTTAAAGCGAAACACAGACACTGCGATTGTGGCTGTGTACCGTTCTCCGTCCTATACAAATGTGGATCCCTTTCTAGAGTTCTTAAATGAAACTCTCCATAGTCTTCGTGCTTTTAAAAATATTATAATCATAGGAGACATAAATATTAGAATTAACCCTTGCAAACTTAAACTCGATGGTGAACGGTATCTCTCAATGACTGCATCGCATGGACTGCTACCAGCTCATACCGAGGTTACAAGGGAGTCGAGTGGGACATGCCTTGACCACGTTTTACTCAAAACAAGGTATCCTACCACTACTCTCATCCCACGGGCTACTTTAACCGACCACTATCCGGTTCTAGTGTGCATTAAATACAAGCAACCGCACATCTCCTCGAAAATACATAATAAAGTTAACAATGAATTGTTAAACAGCGATATTTCAAATATCAACCTAGAACCAGTTTATCAGTCTCAAGACCCTAATTTTTCTTTAAATTACTTGGTTAACGGCATGCAAACAGCATTAACAAATAATACCACTTTAGTTATTGTACCCAGACGACAAAGAACTATCAAACCCTGGATTACGCCGGGTATCCTCCGGTGCATTAGGAATAGAGATGTACTCCACATGAAAAGTAAACTCTCACCTGATAATGAAACCTTAAAGACTACGTACACGCGATATAGAAACTTCTGTTCTAAAATATTAAAGAAAACTAAGACTAGTTATGAGAGACATCAAATAGAATCCGTCAAACATAACCCAACAAAGCTTTGGAAGGCTATTAAAACTATAACTCACACTTCTAAAGACCATAAGCAACCTGAAACACTCCTAAAATTAAAACTAACGCCTGAAGAATCCCTTAATGATGTTAATAGCTACTTCATAAATGTTGGTAAAAACTTGGCAGAGCAGTGCTCAAAATCTCAATACAATGCAAACCCTACTCTTGACTATGTTCGACCCAACTATACGCACCTAAACTCCCTTTTCATGGAGGATGTCACGGAGGATGAAGTTAGCAGCCTCATTGATGCCCTCAAAGTGGACTCTGCACCGGGTTTTGATAAGATATCAAACTCATTAAAGTCTAAGATCCCAAGCGGTGCGATCGCACCGCGAGTCTATTGTTTACCTATTGTGTCTATTATTTACTCACTTGACAGGTTAATAAAACAAAATAAATCGTTCTTGACGCCTCCTCTCACCTATATTTTTCAAACTTGCCTTAAATCAAGCATATTCCCTGACTCTTTAAAGATATCTGAGGTGCGGCCCATACACAAGTCTGGTGATGAAAACCGCATAGGTAACTATAGACCTATCTCTATTTTGCCGGCTTTTTCCAAAATATTGGAAAAAATTATCAATAGTAGGCTGGTTAAATTCCTAGAAAAAAACAGACTGCTCTCAAACAACCAATACGGTTTCCGCACTGGAAAGTCCACAGATGAGGCAGTACTAAAATTAACCAATGCTATTGGACAAGGTTTGGATGGTGGTAAGAAGTGCCTATCAATCTTTCTGGATCTCGCAAAGGCGTTTGATACGATTTCAGTTCGCATTCTTCTAATGAAACTGGAGAGACTTGGAGTTAGGGGTAAACAGCTGGACCTTTTTGAGAGTTACCTTTCCAATCGGTTCCAGAGTGTGCGCGTGGGAAACTACAACAGCACTAATCTTTCAGTGACCTATGGCGTGCCTCAGGGAAGCATCTTAGGACCTACCCTGTTTCTCGTTTACATCAATGATCTCACCTGTCTCCAGATACCTAAAGGCGAAATAATCTCTTACGCAGATGATACTGCTCTCCTCTTTACTGCCGACACCTGGGAAGAGACATTTAGTAGGGCTCAAAAGGGACTTGATCTGGTGAAGATGTGGCTCCGCGATAACTGTCTTACGCTTAACGTAGATAAAACAAAATATTTAACTTTTAGCTTACGTCAACCCCCAAGACATATAGACTCTTATAACCTGATTCCACATGATTGTGTCGCTAATGCTAATTGCACGTGTGCGATGCTTGAGCGTGTAAATAACATCAGGTATTTGGGTATCACTATACAGGGTGTAATCGTTAAGTGTGTCCAGGCGATTATTCCGTAACTATTACAGATATCAAAAAACTTTAAACTGATATCGAAAGTACGTTACCTAATGAGTAAAATGACATCAATAACTTTTTAAAAATCTAACGGGAGGTATCTAATATTTTGACATTAAGCACTCCCATACATTTAGTATGAGATTAGTAGAAAGGTTTTAGTTTCCTTATTTTAAGTGATCTAGTACCCATTTTACGTTAATCTTATTTTATGATTACGTATTATATGACAATGATGATTTTCAAGTAGATACCTACACGTGTAAATTAATTATCTTACCACTTCAAATTAGTAATAAACCGTGTTTCAATATCGCATTAAGTAATTTGAGCTAACTGAAAAGCAACACTATAAAAAAAAAAGATACTCTTTGGTGTTCGTTCTAAATTCAAAACTTTTATATCGGGTTGTTGTGCCCGCCAATTTATCGTTGTTTTTTTTCATTTGCGTTAATAATCGTGATTGTTTCATTTATTGATTGGAAAATGGATAATTCCAAAAGAGAAAAGAGAGATATGCTAAGAAATTACTGCAAATATGATTGTAACAAAAGAGTGGCCATTATAGCATACCTACAGAAGAGAGTACCCTGATAGAGAAGTCCCTTCTGGTGTACGTACCTAAAACCTTTCTACTAATCTCATACTAAATGTATGGGAGTGTTTAATGTCAAAATATTAGATACCTCTCGTTTGATTTTTAAAAAGTTATTGATGTCATTTTACTCATTAGGTAATGTACTTTCGATACCAGTTTAAAGTTTTTTGATATCTGTAATAGTTACGGAATAATCGCCTGGACACACTTAACGATTACACCCTGTAGATAACACCTTAAATTTTAAGGAACACATAAAGAATACATCGGCCCGTGTTCGTAAGCTCATATTTATATTCAAAAACCTAAGACATGCTGCAGACGCATCCTTGTTAAGGAACACATATCTATCCCTATGTCAATGTATAATTACATACTGTATATCGTCTTGGGGCGGAGCTTCGAAGGGTGCGCTGAAGGGTCTTGAAGTAGCCCAAAGAGCTGTTCTAAAAGTATACAGCTTTAAACCATTTCTTTTTCCCACTACCCTACTCTATCAGTCATGCCAGGTGCTAACAGTCCGTCAGCTTTTCCTTCGTGGCATACTCATGAAACAACATAGCGAACTGATATACGATAGGAATTTGCTTGATAGACGTAGAAAACATGCAGTCTCTCCCACCTATAGCCCAAAAACGTCATTTGTCTGGCGATTTTTTATATTCATTGGCCCCTATATCTATAATAAAATTAATAAGATCTTAAACATATATCCCTTAAATTCCACACAGTGTAAAAAACAGGTAAATATTTACCTCCAAAGCTTAACATACGAGCAGACTGAAGACCTTTTAAATATACCGAGCTGACACACATGCACACACTCGCTAACGCACACGCATACGCACTAACATAGACACACACACACACACACACACACGCGCACGCACACACACACACACACACACACACACACACACACACACACACACACACACACACACACACACACGCGCACACGCACACACACACACACACACACATTTAAATTAAATTAATGTAACAGTCTGTCATTTGAAGACTTGTCATCTTGCAAGTGGCGTTCAAAGGTATTATTGCTCGTGTACTATATAAATATACTGTTTTAATTAATGTCGCAATCCCCATCTATCTATCTAAAGCCGAGATACAGGTTTTCCACCTAGTTCGGCTGCAGATGCTCTCAATAATTATTGTGAATGTACCAACCATTGTATTTTGAACCACATGTACCTATAATATTGTATCTATAATTTAATGACCTTGTGAAATAAATAAAATAAAATAAAAAAATATCGTCAAAAATGTCAAACTTTCATCCCCTAGCCCTATTCCCCCCCCCCCCCCCTCTTCGATCCCTTTTTTCGCGATAAAAGATAGCCTATATCCATTTCCAAGTTCCAAGCTGTAATCCATCTCTATACCAATTTCATCAGGATATCTTCAAAATAACAAACTTGCATATAAACTTTCATCCTATAGCCATATTCCCCAATTTCTACCCCCTTTTTTGCTATAAAAGGTAGTCTATGTCCATTCCCAAGGTCTAAACTATCTCTGTACCAAATTTCATTAGGATATCTTCTTAAATGACAAACTTTTATATAAACCTTCATCTTATGGCCCTACTCCTTCCCTTCTACCCCCCTTTTCGCGATAAAAGGTAGCCTATGTCCGTTCTCACGCTCTAAGTCACCTCTGTACCAAGTTTCATTAGGATATCTACAAAAATGAAAAACTTTCATACAAACTTTCATCCCCTATTTCCCCCCCTTAAACCCCCTTTCTCGCGTTAAAAGGTAGCCTATGTCCGTTTTCAAGCTCTAATACACCTCTGTACCAAATTTCATCTAGATCGGTTCAGTGGTTTAGGCGTGAAAGCGTAACATACAGACAGACAGACAGACAGTTACTTTCGCATTTATAATATTAGTATGGATAAAATGCTAGTAAGAAACAGATGTCAGGGAATTCTTAGTTTAATTATTAATCATTTTATTTTCAGCCGTCGACGCTAACGGCCGAGGTTTACTTTACGAAGGAATTGTAGACTGTGCGAGAAAAATCACCAAGAAAGAAGGTTTACTCGCTTTTTACAAAGGCATGGGCCCCTCGTATCTGAGGCAAGCCCCGCACACAGTTCTATTGTTAGTCTTTTGGGATATGCTCAAGGATCTGCAACACAGTATTCAGAAAAAATCTTAAGTTGTAGTTTTAGTTTATAAGTAGCATAAGTCTTCTTTTTTTAATGAAATTTTAAACACACTAATGTTAACTATTCATATCGGTTTAGATTGGAAAAATTTAATGTTTTAGACGGAACTTGAACCAGCGACCAATCAGAATCAATTAGAATAGATCTTCATTGTCGTCTTGAGAAAATGCCTCGTTTTAAACAACTGTCTGATTTTTAGTAATGGGACATTTTATTATTTTTGAATTTACATTGTTTTAACTTATTAAATGACATGGTTAAACTTACTTATTTGTCCAACATACTTAATGTTTTTTTTTTTTCGAATAATAAAATGTAATATAATAGTTATAATTTTAAGTAGCTCATTGCATTCAGTACAAAAAATTTAGATTAGTTGATCACGAATTAATGAACGTAATTTTATGATTGGTTTTAGGTAGCAAGACCTAAAAGTGAGATTTTTGGCAACGTTACTGCATGTTTCTATTTATATGAAAGATAAATTTAGATCTGTGATCCCTGTAAGTATTGTATGTATTGTAGAGAAATTAATATTCATATCTAGACATTATTCATGTAATCTGAAACATTTATGTATGCTTTGTAGCTAATATTTACATTTGTTTTATAGATATTATAATGTGTTATGTAAAGTAGATTTATGGTATCTACAGAATATTTAATAGATAGTATATTTAAAAAGAGCAAAATTTCCATTATATACACCAGTACGCGCTAATTCTACAGGCATATTTTATATTACTTTCAAAGAACCCGTACAAAATCTTAAAACTACAGTTTCGTAAATAAATCTTGATCGTGTCTTTGCAAGAAATGTACTATCACACATTTGAAGAGAAGTAAAATATCATCCGGACTAAGCAACCGCATGGCGTTTCGTACACTTAAATGTACACTTTGTACGAATCAGTATACACCGCGGGTACCTCCGTACGTGTACAAGCCCAGACATACAGACCTTATAATAAAATTGTATGGCTTAACTAGTAGCGCATGATTTGTATTATTTATTTTTAAAGTAATATTCACTACGATCTGCCATTATATTTAAAGTTTGTCCGCAAAAACAATTAACCGTATTAAACTTGTTGCCGGAAACTGTACTTAGTAGATAACATTTACTTGATGCGTTATTTCAATAAATCTACTATTAGATAACAATACTGATATCATAACAACCTTGTTACGTGTGTGACGGTAGCGCCATGGCCTTGTTAGTATAATGATAATATAATAATCTTCGGCCGTCAGGAAACGGTGACGTAACCGGTTAGAGTTTTCTTAACGTAAATATTTGCAATATTACATACCGATTTTATTTAACTTGCAATGTTGTATATCTTAAGTACACTTCTTACGTATAGTATAATTTATGAAACAATAAAGAATAGGCCTCACCCAATGTTTCAACCCTGGCCAGATTCGTTGGTACAAGGTTTTATGCTGCGTATTTTTCCGTTAGTCGCCTTTTACGACACCCTTCGAATGAGACGGGGTGGTGATACTGGTATTATTCTTTCTCCGTCACCACACGGATTTATTTAACTTGCAATATTGTATAACCCAACTATATGAAATGCGTATCATAATTATAAAACAATATTAGTATAATGGAACTGCATACTTCTTGTTCTTGTACTTAAGCTGCGTATATTTGGTGGTAATCGACGGGATAGGTGAGGCAAGCCAATGAACCTATCAAATTATATTAAATTTTGATCAAATTATATTAAGTTTATCAGACTTTTTAATGTTTTTTTGGTTCATCCGTTCCAAAACTTTCTCACGTTTGTTCAAGATATGTACGGGCACTTATACCCAAGTTTATTTATTATGTTTTATTTATTTATAGTTTAATATGTTGTAGTACCTGAGCCTGTCCATCCCAACATAATAGAACAGTATTAAAGATGTACATTATGTAAGCATTTGATAATAGTATTTCTCTCAAGTAGCATTTACGTAGTTAGTAAATACCGATTATTAATACCTTTTACCCCCTAATTTTAAATATCTGTTAACCCCTAATTCATTCTCAAATATCAAACCTTCAAATCCCTTAATAGCTCATGCTAATCAAATCTTCTGCCATTTTAAATTTATTTGTGCTTTAACGCCTTTTACGCCCTTATTTTAATATCCATGATATCAATACATCAATATCTGCAAATAATCCATCTCATCTTTGCTATTGCCATTTTGACATCAATCTACTCGCAAATGCCTTTTACCCCATATTTTTTTAACACGTGTATTAAAATATATATATTAACTTATAGTATCTCGCGATTTTAAATAAAATTGCCCTCTAAAAATATCACAGCATCAATATCTCCAAATAACTTCACATATATTTTGAAATAAACTACGGTAAAAAAATATTAGTACCTATCGGGATAATAATTACTAGTCCGTGATATACAAGCGTTTTATTGTTATTTTTTGTGATGTTCGAACAACCAAATAGTTAATCGCGTCATAAATTATATTTTTTAAATGTTAGACTAGAAAGCGAGAACACTAAATTTTATTATAGTACACAATGGAAGTACATGTTCATTTTGCGCAGTACACGATATTATACACAGACAATAATATAAATTACTGTTTACGAAAAATAGAAAGAGCTTACCGACCGAAGAGTGTTACACGGCGTGATGTGACTTGTTACGAAGCGAACATTCGTGAGGTCGATGTAACGACATACATACTGCGAATGTTATATTGTGCCCTGTAATACCGGTCAGTACTTTATTTTAGGTATTAGTACAATCTTTACTATGTACGTAAACTTTTACCCATTGTTTATATAGGACACGTCAATTTGAAGTTACCTCGCTACACTTGACGGAAATGCCATAACGGATCTTCGACATACTAAGCAAACGACAGATCTGCCACTTAGTGTGCTCGTTGTTTAGTAATTTATAGTAATGAAATAAGTATTTATGCAATAAAATGTACGTATAATACATTCGTATAATAAACGTACGTACGTATAATAAAATGTAGTAAAATGTACGCAATATAATGACGTTCGAACGTGGAAGATCCGCGACGGCATTATCATCAAATGTTAATGCCATAAGGACAATAGTTTAACCTAAGTTATTGTCATACAATGTACAATACAGATTCTATCCGACTGTAAATATATTTACCAAAGAAATGTTACGAGTATAATTTTTGTTAAAAAATATTTTTATTATAATTAGGGATTTACGTTACAATGTTAGTGCCTTATAAGATATATACTGTAGTTGATAATTTATTGACATTAATAAAAAAAAAATAGTTTGAATGTTTAAAGGCGTTTACACTACCGTTTTAGGAGAGATTTTTAGAATCTAATGAACATGTTTATGTCTCGCCTAGAATGGTAAAAAAAGGTAGGGTAAAGTTCGCAAAATCATCCAAGTATGGTAAAATCAGAAAATATTAGGAAAAACATTCGTAATTTTAAACAATATGGTTATAAAAAAGTCTCCCGGTGAATATTAGCTGTTCCTATTACGCCATAGCAGATTATTAATAAAAAAATATTGTATTAATTATTTAATATCGTAAAAATGAAAGAAATATAATTATTATGTGTATGAACATGTGAAGGCGTGCATTATTGCCCTTATTCTCTGTAAGAATGTTCATTTTATTCATCCATCATACATGCTAGATATGTAAGTATATGTTAAACATTTCTGTTAATAAACTGTTTTGTTGAATATATAATTTTATTTAATCTCAACTACATAACTCCTTAGAAGAATTATTCTTTAATTCATTGGTTGCAAAAAAATTGTGAAGATAATACGAGTATAAGTATTTTCTTCATCTGCTGCTGAATATTGTGGGTTCGATCGCCACAGATATTTATGTAATTCACAGATGACGAATTTGTGGAAATCAATCAGCTTTAAGACGGCATAAAATCTTTTCAATCTTAACACTGTGTCATTGTTTGTATCTGAAAATGATTAAAAATCTAAGTTCTTGTCGTCTATCATCAAGAGATTTAAACTATGACATTATTCCTTTTATAAAATATTATTCAGTTAGATTGATTTATACAGGCATATTAATTAAATATAAAAATCGCTTACCTCTATATATACCTACCTACACTGGTCGGCGAGAGCGGATGTGTTGGACTTGAACCGTCGGTAACTACGCGCCGTTTTGACTCTCAAATGGGTGTAAGGTGGCCCAGGAAGCATTTCCCTCCCGTCCGCCCCATATTATTTAAATACCTATGAGTCTTAAAATCACGGATGTTACTGAAAAAAGACGCTCAAATCTCTTTTACACCAATAATGCTTGAATCCACAGTGAAAGTAGAAGAATGCCGCTCCTATTATGAAAAACCGGCAAGCAGACCCTGAACTCCAAGGTGAGAGATTTGGATTAACCTGGATTAACACTAAGATGATGATGATGGTGAATGTATTAGTCCATTACAATCTACTGGCATGGCCATAGTAGAGCTTTTGTAATGTACGCCCGGTCCTCCGCCCTTCGCATCTAGTCTATCCTAACTACATTTTTCACGTCAGTAATCCACATAGTTACATATTCCTCAGTTCTACAGTTTTCAACTTGATGTTATTAATTTTGCAGACAATGAATACACAAACAATGAACATACATAATTCACGATGGAAGTTATTCCGTCAAAATCTGATAGACATGAATATAGGCGGGATCTCTGCGATGTTTGCCACATTTTTCACGAACCCCATAGAAGTGGTCAAGACCAGGATGCAATTACAAGGCGAGCTGAAAGCAAGGGGGCAGCATTCTATCTTCTACAAGAATGTACCACATGCTCTGTACGTGATAGCTCGGAATGAAGGAATTGTAGCGTTGCAGAATGGATTGCCTGCCATGCTTGGTTTTCAGTATTGTTTGAACGTTTTCAGGTAAAATTTTATCTGTTTGAAGTTGATTTTTATAATTCAAATGCCAATTACTACGTCATTATATCTAGGTGTTTACTTACGAGATTGATGGTGATCTGACCGAAAAAAAAGCCTGCGCCATAACTTTTGCGGTCAATTAGCAAGTATACAGGCCTGCAGGTGAGGTTGGCTTAAGCACTGAAAATTTACAAACAATAATAGTAACGAAAATATGAAGTAGGAACATGTAATTAATCTACTCAGCATTTTATCTGCGTCTTAACTTTCCCTTCATGAGAAGTTTTATATTTATAGGTTAGGGTCCTACCGTATGGCCGAGCATCGAGGTTTTCTCGTAGACCAGAATGGGAACAACTGTCTATACAGGGGCGCTGCAGTGGCTGGTGTCGGTGGAGGTGTGGGGTCTGTAGTTGGTACTCCTTTCTACTTAGTGAAGACCAGGATGCAATCGCAAGGTGCGAAGGCAATAGCTGTGGGACATCAGCATGACCATACTGGATTAATGAATGCGTTGAAATATATTTACTCGAAAGAAGGATTTAAAGGTTAGTGGTAAAAACTCAATAAGGTTTTTATACTTATGGCTGGGTTATCTTTTGGGTTGGCGACAAAATGGGTACAACCAATCCCTAGCGAGGACCCTGGAGATTTTCTTCCAATAAGTCTAACCCAGGTACCGGCGGAAAAATTGTTAACTCCCAAAAAAACACTGGTGACCTTGTAGATTTCACCAACCGTTTGATTATTTCTATTCTAGGTTTATTTCGCGGTGTGCAGCCTCAAATCGCACGTGGGATGTCTGGCTCCGCCTCTCAGATACTAGGCTTCACATATGCAAAGGAGTGGCTTGTCAAACACGGGTGGTTTATGAACAGCCCCTTGCTGCTATCGTTCTTTGGTGCTAACTTAGGAGGCATACTCATGACCGTCTGTTTATCCCCGTTCGATGTAATAGCAACAAGACTATCTAATCAACGTAAGTATATATAAACTATTTTACCGACGGCTGGTCCTTATGAAGAAGTTCCCAACACAAAATGCCTCTAAATGTATTTGTGTATTTATACGCACTTCATTTATTTTATTCGTTCTTTGTTTTGGATACTTACATGACATTAAATAGACGCTTAGTCGGGAATCTACGCGGTGCTCCCTATGTAATGAAGACGGTAACGCCTCTTTCCCAAGGCAGGGGAGACTCTACCACCTACGGCCCATGCCGGCTGAGGCGGTAGCGGCCTTGTAGAGGCTCTTTATGTGTCTCTCTGACTATTACATTCACTGTGGGGAGCAGGCAAAGGCCGGCCGGTTCTATGAACGCAGGCGTGGGAGCGAAAGCTGCGGCTGCCTAACACTCCAGTAGAAGCAGGCCTGTGCGAGGTCCCCATCCCCACGGAGGTAAAATGGAGACACCTATCCATACCCAAGGAGACCATCTCAAAACCATAGATGGCCCTGGGTCAGCCGGTGTGCGAGGGAAATTCCTTATTGGGTAAACTTATATTCCGGTAATTGGGACCCAATATAGCATCCGTTTTTAGTCGGTTCGAGTCCGACATAACCATTCCCGCTGGCTGGCCGGGTGGTATCCGTGGGGATTTCCACACGAAAGAAAGACTAATTAGTAGTAGTAAGGAGCTTACAATTCAGAGGGGTTTTAGAATTTAGGAGCGCGATTCAGGTCATGATCTCCACTCTGAGTTATTTGTCGATTACGCTTGCACCTTAGGAGGTGTACCTACTTGCACCTGGGTAGGCCCTAGGGTACAGATGAGATACATTATTATCGGTTACTGTAGAATTACCTACTAGCAGAAACTTATTTCAATTAGTCCACAATAATATTCATTTCCAGCCCTCGACTCAGCACACAGAGGCAAACTCTATTCGGGTATGATAAACTGCTTTGTGAAGATGCTTATGCATGAAGGCATACACTCTTTTTATAAAGGTTTAGGAGCCAACTATTTGCGCCTTGGACCCCATACTGTACTAGCCTTAGTCTGCTGGGACCAACTCAAGCTTCTAGAAGATTATCTTGTACTTACTCGTACTTGGAGTTAAGGAAAAATTATTTTTCTTATTGTAGCAGAAAAATCGTAACATATTTATGGCCAAATAGTAATTATTTATATTTGATACTAATAAGGTTTTAGATCGTAATAAGAAGTGTACTGTATACCCAACAACTTATGACGGACACACCTAATTATTTTATTAATTTCCTTTTCGTGTGGAATCCTTCGGGTACCATATCTCTGAAGGCACAGTGAAGCGGCTATGTTGGAGTTGAATCGACTAAAACCACAGGCCAACTAATAACAAAGGCACAGTCATCACGCCGGACGGTTTTTGTCTGGAACTCACCAACCGGTAACAGTTATTCACCACCATTACTAGCGATCGTATTTTTTGTAGAAGAGCGAACCCTACTCCCCTTTCTAGGTTTAGGCGTTGCCGCTTCCGTTGCCCAGAGTATACCACGAGAAGCTTTATAGTCTAGCACCCCATATTGCAAAATATCTAACAGCTGACGTAATTATTTATAGAATTCGCACAAGGCTAGATAATATATTTATGCCGTTTAAAACTTTTAATATTTACCTAACTTATATTTTTATTGTGATGTTTTAATACGTAAAGTTTATTATATTGATGTAATATTAGTAGATTTTTAACTATAGCTACAGGAAGTTTTCTATCCTAGGGTTTTATGCGTAATCTTATTCATAAATTAAAATAGGGCAATTTAAACAAAAAATCTAGAAAAGACCTAATTTATTCCTAATAGTTTAATTGTAAATCGGGAACTTTGAATAAGATTAAACATTACGGAAACCCGAAGGAACTATAAGCTTGATGAAACTCGCTGGTCATTTAATGAAAAAAATACAAATATATAAAGGCATAGCAGTACCTTTGAAATAAAGTTTTTTTTTTATTATATGCATAGATTAAGAATGATAAAAGTGCATTATTGATGTATGAAAATTCAATAAAATCATTCATTAAAATAAAATCAATCATTGTTTACATACCTACGTAGATGCAACAATCTATTATATCTGTTTAAGGCCTGAGCCACACTTGATGGAAATGCTATCGCGGATCTTCCGTGTCCAAATGACATTTATTTATTCTATACAGGGTGTAATCGTTAAGTGTGTCCAGGCGATTATTTCGTAACTATTACAGATATCAAAAAACTTTAAAATGATATCGAAAGTACGTTACCTAATGAGTAAAATGACATCAATAACTTTTTTTAAATCTACCGAGAGGTATCTAACATTTTGACATTAAACACTCCCATACATTTAGTATGAGATTAGTAGAAAGGTTTTAGTTTTCTTATTTTAAGTGATCTAGTACCCATTTTACCTTAATCATATTTTATGATTACGTATAATATGACAATGATGATTTTCAAGAAGATACATGTGTAAATTAATTATCTTACCACTTCAAATTAGTAATAAACCGTGTTTCAATATCGCATTAAGTAATTTGAGCTAACTGAAAAGCAACACACTACAAAAAAAAAAGATACTCTTTGGTGTTCGTTCTAAATTCAAAACTTTTATCTTGTTTTTTATGTTGTTTTTTTTTTTAATTTGCGTTAATAATCGTGATTGTTTCATTTATTGATTGCAAAATGGCATATTCCAAAGATAAAGAAAACAGAGAGATAATGCTAAAAATTTACTATAAATATGATTGTAACAAAAGAGCGGTCATTATCGCCCACAGAAGAGAGTACCCAGATAGATAAGTCCCTTCTGGTGTACGTACCTAAAACCTTTCTACTAATCTCATACTAAATGTATGGGAGTGTTTAATGTCTAAATGTTAGATACCTCTCGTTTGATTTTTTAAAAGTTATTGATGTCATTTTACTCATTAGGTAACGTACTTTCGATATCAGTTTAAAGATTTTTGATATCTGTAATAGTTACGGAATAATCGCCTGGACACACTTAACGATTACACCCTGTATAAAACGCGGTTCGCGATGGATCTTCCGCGTATTGTACCCGCTATTATTCATCCATATGCAATTACAAGTTTTGGCGTTTCGACATGACGAAATATCCGGGTCCGCATTTCCGGCAAGTATAGTGTACGCCTAACAACTTACATTGGTTTGTTATGAAATGTGCGATATCTTCGATGTATGTACGCCCGCAAACCATGTATACCAGCAGTTTAGAACAAAAATGGTGTGCGGGTGAAATAATAAAAAAAAGACGGGTTGCACTCTGGGAGTGCCGGCAGAAGTGAAAACATTTTCTTTTTTTCTTTCTTCGTTATATACATAGAAAAAGATAAAATAGAACATACCATACCATACCTATAATATAGCGCTAATCATAGAACCTATCACTTATTTTCTGCTAATTTTCTGTCAGAAGAAATTAATAAATTATGAAAAGAAAAAATAAACACAAAAAGTAATAAATTACAGAAAGAAAAAATAATCATAAAAAGTAATAAATTACAAAAAGAAAAAATAATCACAAAAAGTTTCAGAAGGCCAGGTGGTTTGAACCCGATACTATCTGAAACTATAAGGACTTACAGTCGAAGTGCTTACCGTTTAAGCTACGACGATATCTATGGTAAATTGCAAAATAGATAGTCTTTACCTGATCTTGTATGACGTCAGTCGTCGGTTACGGTACAAAGGTCAACTAATCCTGACGCTTCCTTAACATTTTACACCCATCCAACGCCGCTAAAGAAGTTTTCACTTCAAAAATAAACTCGACTCAGCCCAATCCGGAAGAAAAGTGTCAGCCCGGCTAACATCGGTTTGCTTCGGTTTTGAATCATTCTTCGACGCCTAAAGATCTAGCGAAATAGAATGATGTCGTCAAAATCAGTTCAGTTCAGGTAGTTACAGTTAGATACGAGGTCACAGGCATACCCCTGAATTTGAATTCGCCGCAGTTGGGTAAATTTATTGACACTTGTAATTATTAATACTAATTAAAATAAGTACGCAAGTGTCGACGTGCGAAGAAATAATTGTCTGTAAGAAGATTCCATACATACATGTTTCGTCGCAGTGTTAAAAAAGAAATTGGTATGTTTTATTTTTAAATAGCGCTTGGATACAATTTAAACAATCTAGAGAGCCTAGTCCATTTCTTTTGAGGTTTGTTTCTTAATCTTTTATTTTTTGACTAGTATGTAGGTATTGTAGTAATTAAAGTATGTAGACTAGGAAAATATGTAGAGTAGGTTTTAGTAATTTGTATTTCTTTCTTTTTCTTTTTCTGGAGTGGTTAATGTTTTTTTTTTCTCACAGCAGTGGAAGAATGTTATAATAAACTGTTACTATGTCAAGTCGGATCGCTATTGCACGCTTCTAATATTATCCTATATAGATATATCAGGTACATCATAAATCTTACATGTATTTTACGTAATAACCTATATTTTAGCAAAAACATTTCAAGCTATAGGTACCTAGTAAGTATGAGTAGGTAGTTCCTATTTTTTTGGACAGACGAAAAAATAACAATTTTTTACTAAAATGTAAATTTAAAGAGTTTACTTCTTAAACACTAAAGTACGATATTTTCTACAAATTTCTACAAATTATTATTTATAACACTATCTTGAATATCGTTGAGGTATTTAGGTACTTGAATTTCTTTTTTATTAAATATAACTCAGTTGCACAGGCTATTTCAGGGTTAGATGTTTTCAAATCAAGACCTAAATTTTTAGTTCGTCCCAAATAAAAAAGTCGCTTCGATTAGAATAGTAAATTATGGTACAAGTGTGGTGATTACCGCTGAGGCAATATTGAGACCCGAACCGTCAGGCGAGCAACAATGCATACGTGTATCATACAACGTTTTTCATTTGTGAAAAATATAATGCTAAAATGGATATTTACCCTTGCAGTTTTCAGATAGTAAACATTCCATAACGTTAAGGACTTCACATTAATCACATCATATATCGGACGTTGTACAGTAAATGTGTATATATCGGGCGGTGCACTAGGTACCTACATAAATCGTTTTCTTCATAACTAGTACATACTTATAGACATTTTAATTAATATATAACTATAATTTCACCAGTAAAAACGCATTGCGAAACATTTTGGAACTAGCAGCAATAATGGAAAAAAAAACACAGGCCACATACTAAACAGAATGAGGTTTCTTATTTTATTTGTGAAAAAATGTAGAATTTTCTAAAAGTTATATTTGAGTAAAAATTTTGTTTATTATACACGTACAAGATCAAATTTTATATTAAAATACGAAGTATATTAATTTATTTGTTCTTTTTGTATCAATTTTTTTTTTTAAGAATAATGCAACTCAACCATTAAAATTAAAAAAAAGACATTATGCCACTCGTGATTTTATAACAAACAAAAAACGCCAGGTTTGATAATAGGTATCATTATGTGTCTAATTTCGGTGAGATCAGAGCCACGTTATGAGCAAGTAAAATGAAAAATATCAAATTTAGATACATTACAAAATAAGACTAATCTCTCAACTTTTTTTATTTACAGCCGTTGACGCCCAATACCGAGGCAAACTCTACAGCGGTATGACAGATTGCTTCATGAAAATGGTACGGCAAGAAGGTGTCCAGTCTTTATTTAAGGGACTCCAAGCCAACTACTTGCGACTTGGCCCCCACACTGTCATGCTCCTAGTCTGTTGGGACCAGCTCAAAAAAATAGAACATCACTTGTACTAGCAAGTACATGGATAAAAACCATTTTGACAGATTTTATAAGAATTTATTTTGTTGTATTTTATTATTTATACTGTTATTGACGTTTCGGTTGCTTTTGCTATCTGAGCAATGGTCAAAAATCAGTTAAGAATAGTTTAGTACTATAAGCGAATCTTATTATTTATTTATAATTTTAACATATAACAATAACTTAAAGGAAGTACAATTATGCTTTCAACAACTAGTAACCAAAATAGTTTAAGACGTATGTTAAATAAAATTTAAATGTAGTATTAAGCTTATAACTAAGCGTTCAAACTCATTTTGAGTTATAAACAAAGTTTTATATATTTTATATACACATATGTTGTTACTGTCATTTTATTGTATAATTTTAAATATTAAGAAAGTATTTATTTCTGCTATTTAAAATATTGACGAGTACAATAATTTTGTAAAACAAATCTTTTTTTTTTGTATATTTTAATAAAATAAGTTTAGTATCTAAATGTGCACACCGTCTTCGTACTGTAAGGATAGTGAAAGTGTGTCTACAGTCTTGCCTTGTCTACAAGAAAAGAAAGTGTGTCTATTGATTAAACTTCTGATTGAAAATAACTTATTATGTTCTCTGACGAGTTAATATTACTGTAAACTAAAATTACATAATAATAGTAATTTAACAGTTGCAGTTGCACTTGCAGTGTATAAAAATAAACTTAAATGAAAAAGTCATAATAATGAGGGATAATGCAATATTCTGCCGCCAGAGTGCAGTACTAGCATATACATTAAATAGTTTCTTGACAGGTCGTTCATAGCTCAAAACACCGCCATTTTTAAGTGACAAGACAAAGTTTTTTCATTCACTCTAATGCATGTGGCGCCCTCTGAGCCTACCTTTGCGTAATATCTCCTATTGAATACGCTCTAACATTAATTTCTCAACTTTTTTTAACTCGTAGCCTTGGACGATCAACACCGAGGCAAACACTACAACGGTATGATAGATTGCATCACGAAAATGTTACGGGAAGAAGGTGTCCGATCCTTTTATAAGGGAATCCAAGCCAATTATTTACGACTTGGCCCTCACAGTGTCCTGCTCTTAGTCGGTTGGGACCAACTCAAGATGTTAGAAGATTACCTTCTGAAATAAAAGTGGGGCACTGACAAACACACTGATATAAAACTATTTTGAAGGATTTTATCGCAATTTATTTTGTTGTATATATTATTTACTCTGTTATATTTTGTTTTTTAGCGGGTGTAGTCAAAAATCAGTTATTGTTTAATTTCAACACTTATGTTAAATGAATATTAAATTTAAGCTAACAGCTACTGATTCAAGCTCGTTTTAAGTTTTAATTTTTAATATTGAATTTTAAATTATTGGTGCTTAAAATATCGGAGAGTACAAAGCTTGCGAGACAAATCATAATATTTCTTGGATGTATATTTATAATTTTCAATAAGTTAAGTTAAGTAATCTAAATGTACAGTCTTCTTACTGTGAGGATATTAAAAGTATGTCTACAAGAACTGTCTTTTCTAGTCTTGTCAGCGAGAAAATAAGTGTGTCTTATTGATTAAATTTCAAAATGAATATGGCGTGCTTTGTGCCGGTATACTACTGTTATGTTACCGTTAATATAGTAACATAATATTGATACAATAATAAATCAAAATCAATTTAATATAATAATGGAACCAATCTCATGGATACATTAATTTAACTGACAAAATCGTGCTAATTAAGTATATATCATTGATTATAGTTTTAAGTGTTTTGTTGTTCATATTGTATAGTATGTTTTAAATATACTTTTGTTCCTACGTTTTGTTTCATTTTATATACACATATTTCCATTTTTTTTCATTTGGGTAAACAGAGAATACGTTTCCACTTTTCATATGTTTCCACTTTTCCATATGGGTAAATAGAGAATGCATGATTCCTCGTGGTACGATCCTAGTATACACTTGTAGAGGCACAGCAACTGTGTATGGCCGGGCACAGTGGTCCCTAGCTCGAAAAACTATCGTAAACATATCGAGAGAACGGAGCATTGGGATTGGCCACCTGCCCACTGTGAACCTGTGTGTACGAGTGTGCGAAGTCTGCCAATCGAAATTCAATCGATACGTTTACGATACGAATGCGATAGTTTTTCGTGCCAAGGGTACAGTACCCGGCCACACACGGTTTAACAAATTGATCGCACTGTATCTACACCGATATAATTGCGTAACTGCTTGAAAAAAATTAAAATACTTTATATATACCACTTAGGTGGCAGATAAGTACACGGCCCACCTGATGAAGAGTGATTACCGTGGCCTATGGACGTGTGCAAAACCAGAGTGTAGTATATATTTCAGGATCCTGTCAACCCCGACTGGAGAGCCTGCGCCTAAATCCACGTCAATAAATCAACTGGTGAGGTTGGCTCCCAAGATCTGGTGGGGTCCCATATGCTCCAGTGAGTAGTAAGGAATTCGGACGAAAAAAGAAAATGAAAGTAAAAAATAAGAACTTCACTATTTTATTATAACCCTACCACACTATAAATTATTCGGTCAGACCGATCGGAGTTACAATCCACTCTTATAATTATTTATTAAAAATAATAATCAAACAACAAACAAAAAATATCTTAAAATAAAACTGGGATATTTACTTATTTAGTAACAATCTGTATAACCGTTAAAATTAAAAGACGACAAACGAACCGAAGTTCATGAAAATGAGGTGAGTAGAAATCACAGGGTGAATATGATAGATATAAAAAAGGTTATTAAAAATAGTTTCACAAAATATCTAATACTTGCGCAGATATTTGGTGATTTAGCACATTAATACGTTGAAATAGTAACTTAAAGTAAATTAACTTCAAAATTTATCGGACCATTTTATTTTATTCACCCCTTGATTTCAACTCACCCTGTATTACCTGGTACATTTAAAATACATAGTACATTTAAACATACTTAATATCATAGATACAAGTACCATTTGTGCAATCTTACAATATTTTGTAAAACACGTTTTTTCAATTGGAATCTTATTGATAGCCTTACAGCTTATCACATATTTTAATAATACGCAATTATTGAATGACAACACAAAATACTCACATGTAAAAGCGAGATGCACAAAGCGAGAGATAGATGACGACACTAGTTAAAAATATTCTGTACTAGTGGCGCCTCTAGTGGTCATTGCAAAGCATTGGAAACTTTTATAGGACACCTTATTATTTATTTTTAATGCACTTAATATAATGCAGATCAAAAAACAAGGCATTTTTATTATAAACAGACCTAATAAGGAGCTTCATTTTATAATAATTATAGTCTAAATTCTATTTGGTACGCCCAAATAAGCTCTCTTAACGATTAATAGACCCAAAACCCTACATAAGGCGACGGTACACAGCGCTATACTACACAATTTGTACTTTTAATCCTCTGTATACACGCCGTGCTCGTACCATAGGTGCTAAATATACGTAGCTTGAGCGATTCTAAGATGTATAAAAAATAGAAGGCAATGTAGGCTAGGTATACAACAGTTCAGCCTACATAAGACGGAGCAATTTCAACCACACTATAATATGTTTCGTCTATTTTGAATCCTTATAACCTAATTGTATTGTGATTTAGAGGGTATTGTACCTCCTCTTTGTATCCGTGCCTGCACGAGATGTAATTATACAATATGTAACTCTAGGGCTCCACTGCTCCACACACGGACACGATACACAAATCGCATGTATTTTTGCACGACTTTTGTGCAATATTTGCACGAAATAGACTGCCTAAACTAAGCACCATTGTTCCACTAATAAAATTTATCATTACTTCTATAATTGTATAGTGCAAATACGTGTAGCGCCAGAAACCAGCCAAACAACCCTAATTATTATATTAATAATATTATTACAATAATGTTTCATTCAAATAATAAAAAAAACATGAATTATATAATCTAAAAAAAAGCTTGCCACTAATTTGATCTTAATAACATTACGGCTTTGCCTGTTTCACAGTGGTGGTTCGCAATCCGTTTGAATCCCTTAAATGCCTCCGAGTATGGATCCAAAAAAAGTTGTCCTCCTTTTAGATCTAAAGGCTAGTAATAAGCTAGTATCCTAGCATTACTCTTAACTACGAAGGATGCAAAGAAACTTTTGTAAGTGTCTTTGACTTAAATGGAATCTATTGAGCTAATTATGGATTCCGCATCCCGGCTTTATGAATTTCTAATCAAAATTATTTAGACAAGGCAAGTAGATTGAATTATATTCAATCTTTCGAATTCACCTTAACAAGATTAATTTTAAAATATTTAATGTTCGAGACTAGCAATTCTTGTGATACTATCTTATAGATCAAACCAATTATTATATATATGATAATATTAGTAAATATGCAGTAAATGAATATAGTTGTGATATTGTAGCAAAAGCCTTTGGCTTATAATATTCGAGATGTCATAAAAAATACAATTGTATTATTTTAGAACGATATACGAAAACATCGTATTTAATTTACAAGATTTCTTACTGAAATTCAATTTTGTTAAATAAAATTGATAACTTTTCTCATTTCTTGAACACATTATTTGCTTTGTTACTTTTAGTAAATTAATAAATTCAAATGACTTATTGGCCCAAAGCTAGATCATAACTGGTATGATAACCATTTAGTGACATCATAATGAAAAAACTATTCTAAATACAAAACATGTCATTATCAATGGAAGTCCGTTATGCAGTCACCTGTTCCAATTTTAATACATAGTCCCTCACACCTAGACGTAGTGACGTCATACAGACACATCTTCGGATATATTTGGCGATTGGAGTGGTCTCGACTGAAAGCCACGGCTACACAGTTGGGTCACCTGCGCAGGAGTCTTGCCGCGGGTCTCCGGGAAGTACATCCTGGGATAAAATAGGGTGGTAAGGAAATAAAAATATAGCAGCAGGTGATGAGATCAACAGAAACTGCTATCCATATAGCACGTGCTGGGCATTAACATTTTTTTTTAATTTTTGGTTATTTTCAGTGATCTGAAAAAAGTCTAAAGCTTAAATAATGCTATAACACATGAATATCATATTATTATGATAAATATGAATGAAAACGTAATAAACTATTAAAAAACCTTTTTAAAAACAATCTTTTTTTTTATTTTTTTTTTCTTTCATTGTCATCCGAACTGAACGTGCATACCAAATTTCAGCTCAATCGGTTGAGGGCAAGTGCCTTAAAATTGAGTTGTAAGATTCCACCCGAACAAACATACATTGCAAGTTAAATAAAAGCTTGTAAAAAAAAATGGTGATCTTTTGAGGGTTCATTGAAAATACTAGTTAAAAACAGGGTGAATAGAAATCACGAGGTGAATAGAAATAAAATAGTGAGAGAGATTCTGTAGTTATTTCCTTTTAAGTTTAATTATGGACTATTTCAATGTAGTAATTTGCATAATGATCATAGATCTAATTAGATACTTAAAACAATTTAAATAATCGCCATGGTTATTTTTATTTCTATTCGCCACTTGATTTCTATTCACCCTGTTGTACGGTACATACACGAATTTAAATAAGAGTATAAATAGTTAAAATAATAAATCAATTGACTTTTACTTTATACTTGTAAGCACAAATGACCACGCCTATTCTTCTCGTGTGAGTTGAAAAAGGCAACTAAGGGAACTATTTTACATCTCATATTATTATTAAATATACACAGCTTACCAAATATTTCAATCAGCTACCCGTACAAGCCGACCCAAAATATATTAAAAAAAAAACACTTACTTTTGGAAGACAAACAAAAGAGCAGTCACGCCAGAGAATACCAGGAACGAGTACGCGCCTATCGTGTCCCGCATCGATGGGAAAGACATCCCCACTAGGAAGTTACCTCCCCAGTTGGCGAGGGAACCCCACGCCATACCCGCGGGCCGCGGACCCACCTCGAACATCTCTGTGGGTTAGGAAATATTATTCGTGACTACTATTTATCTGATGAAAATCCGCAATTAGACTGGTAAGGCGGACCCCACACTCCAAGCTAAAAGCTTCGGATGCCACTGGGATTAACGCTAGGAGAAAAAAAAGATTATTTACTGATGAAAATTTCGGGCCCATAATATTAGGTCGTTACATATGAAATACAATAAACATAACATAACATTTCAAAAAACCGCGGTAGCCTAGTGGTATGGGTAATGGACTGCTGAGACGAGGTCTCGGGTTCGATCCCAGGTTTTCCATGGCACACACCAATGACTTTTCGATGCTTTTCGAAGTTATGTGTGTATTTATCGCAGGTTTATAAGTGCTCAGTTAATGGCAATAGGCTCGCCACCTATTACATTGGGACCTAAACATAAACCGGCGAAATGTGGGTGCTAGCAGCTCTGCCTACCCCTTCGGGGATAAAGGCGTGAGTTTATGTTATGTTATGTTACATATGAAATTGCCGAAATTTTCTTACAGATTCGTGAGTTCGTTATTCCTGTAATTTAATAGCCATTTTCATTAGCTAAACTTCGTTTGAAAGTTGATTTCAAGATTTTACAACTCTGTATTAAATTTTGTTTCTATTGGCCGCTTGATAAATTAAATTCGATCTTCAAAAACAGTACTTCCTAAATGCTATCCATTTTCTTTTTTTTTTTAAAGAATATTAGCAACCGAAATTATCGAAATTACTAATATTCCCTGTAACCCCTCCAACTAAGCTAAATTGCTTGTGCTAGGAGTGGGTTCACGTCGGTAGTGTAATGGCCAGGATTCGAACCCGGGACCTCTCGATCGTGAGGCCGACCCCTTAACCACTAAGCTATTACTTTTTTACAGCTGTCACTTTTCAAAAATCTAATAAATGTTGTTGCTAGATTAATATTGTCTCATTTCATAAAATTTGGATTTGTAATTCCTAAAAAAAAAATGCAAAACAGTTAATACTACAAATTTGGTTTCCTCCAATTTCTTCAATGAAACGGCAATTTCATTTGTAACGAACTATTATCAGTGGTATTTTGATATTACGAATGAGTTGCACAAGTCAGATGGCAGTCGCTTTATGGTAAATATCGGAGTTGAGCCGTGCCGTAGCTAGAGTGGAAAAGCGCAACCCGGACTTATCATACAGAGCTAACACTATTGAAAATACTTAAGCTGTCAAAATGTAGGAGTTATATAAAGCACTGCGTGCCGTGCATTTCAAAATATTGTACATAAAATTCCCGGCAGAGTAGAATTTGGGCCACCTCTTCTCTTCCCATGTGGTGTCGTACAAGGCGACTAAGGGATAGGGCTGATTAACTTTAACATCAGACAGATATGTACAGCCCAGACTCAGCCTCAGATACATGTCTCGAGTCAACAATAGTGCCCGGAATACGGCAATAGGCTCACCCCCTATTACGTGGGACCGAATACAGATTGGTGAAATGTGGGTGTTAATTCACCTCTGCCTCACCCTCCGGGGATAAAGGCGTGATTATATGTATGTATGTATGTAATGAAATGTATGAAATTAATCTTTTTGAATTTTTTCGTCACTCCATTCATATTTCAAAGTTCTCTATAAACAAAATATTAGTAACCAAAATTACTAAAATTCCTCCTAACCCATACAGTTGGAGTGGGTTCACGTCTACCGACCTGAACGGTCTGGATTCGAACCCGGGACCTCTCGATCGTAGGGTCGATTCCTTGACCACCATGCTAAGGTACTGACAATGCTACGTTAATTGTATTACAACTTACCGGACGCAATAAAGTAGGGTATAGGCCCCAGGCCGAACCCGTAGACTAGAACATACAACAGCACGGCTACCATACACACGTACGGCATCCAAGACACTGCATTCTGTGAACAGACATACATATTGTTAGGCTGATTTCAAGCTGTGGGATATAATGTATTATAAATTATATGTAATGTAATATACATTATGTGTTATGTTATATACATTATGTGTAACTAGCTTTTCGCCCGCGCGTATGTCGGTAATCGCTATTATAATTTATGTCTTCAGCTGTTAATTTACATCGAACCCTGAGTGAAGAAGTTCCTCAAATACCCCGGCAGACATTAGCCGCTTTGACGGTAAGAGCAGGGAGCCTTGCTATCTCACCATGACAGTATTTCCTAGTACTCTAGAGATTCTACAAATTCTTAATCAGCAGATACTGGCTTTAAAATAATTTTGACTTGATACCGAGGCACTTAGTGGGAGCCCATACACCCTACCCTAGTAAATATCTAGGTCTTTAGACAGTATCATCAAGGCCTTACCATAAATATCATGCAGACCCCCAAAGCCGCCAATAGCAGTACCGCTGCAGCCACAGACCCTAGCAGCAGGGGCCTCCTGCCAAATTTCGGCATTAGCTTCAACATCAATATCGCGGTACACACGTTGATGAAACCAGAACCGATGGTCGCGTACTGCGCGTTTTGTACAGTAAGGCCCGCCTGTCTGAAGATCGTTTGCGAGTAGTAGAACACCTGTGGAGAGAAAATGATATATTGAGAAGGAATACGATTCGTTAGTGTTTTTGAGTACAACGCCATCTAGTAGAGTTTTGATGTAAGTTACTGTCAATATCAACAATGAAAGTATCTCAAAGATTTGCAAGATGGCGCTATAGTTTTTTAAATTAATCTTGACTGTATACCATCGACCGGCGTGATTGTGTATATGAATATGAATACTCTACTAACTGACATAATTCTGGAAGTCCGATTGTTAAGATAGTTGGACCACTCTGGATACTTACAACTGTACTACTGTACCTATATTTGCATGCCTTGAGGCGGAATTTGGCTGTTCAAAAATTAAATATTTCCTGTAAACACCTTAATGTACCCATTTTCGCAAATAAATGATTATGATTATGAACTAATTGAGTACTGTAATAACCAATATAAAATTGGTATTTTGCTATTTGGATTATTTTGAGTACTTTTGTTAGCGACATTTTAATGATGCTGACTGTACAAACCACATATGAATGGTTCT
This sequence comes from Eilema caniola, assembly GCA_949126895.1. Taxonomy (NCBI): domain Eukaryota; kingdom Metazoa; phylum Arthropoda; class Insecta; order Lepidoptera; family Erebidae; genus Eilema; species Eilema caniola. The sequence goes on from OX421466.1 coordinate 4,225,566, forward strand.
ATGTATAATGAAATGCCACTATTTATTCTTCAAGATATATACTGCAAAAAAAAATATTGCAGAAATGCTGTGTGAACGGCGCGGCGCCTAAAAGTATATAAAGTCGAATTTTTAATTCGACGAAGTAAATTGACAGCAGCTAACGTCACTTTATGAAACAATGATGCCATATTCAATGTAATAGTGTTGCATTCAGTTCTCGTTCACTTATGGCGCAGCAGCGCCACCCTCAATTGTAATGACTTTATTGACGGAATAAGAGTAAGCAAAGAACCATTTTATTAGGATTGTCATAATCATTCACTTTGTCACAACACTAGCTTTATTTCATCGAAAACTGACAACCCAGTAAACTGCAGTTTACTTCGTCTAATTTAAAATTCTATTATACAACACACACACACACACACACAGTAAAGTTCGAACCGGCAACTTTTATACACATATTCAACCACTCACCGCATTAATCCCGCTGGTTTGCTGGCCGGCTTGCATGCTGCACACGAGTAGCAGTGGAAGCCGCAGCCTCTTGTCCGTGAGCACCTTCATCATGGACCAGTTGCTGTCACCGGACATGGCGGCCGCTTCATTGCACCGGGACTCTTCACGCAATAGTTCTATGTCCTCGGTGAGGACGCTCGTAGAGACGCCTCGAAGGCGACTTAGTTCTAGGAAGAAACAGATGACACATGTGAAAAAGTATTCGCAAAGTTTTTTTTTTATCAGCTCTTAAACTAGCAGCACCTACAATAGAAGAGCATAATAATGTGTGTTCTAGAATATTATTTTTCTTTTATTTTGTCACTAAATAACCAAGTCCTTTAGGAGTCAAATCTATTACAAATAGGTACTTTACACGGAATCCTCCCGAACCCTCCCTGCCCCCCGCCACGGGCCATCCGTTGCCAGGGGTGAGGGATAGATACCTGCGGTATTAACTACTGACCGGAAGGAAACCATTCACCACAGATAATTAAAATTTATTCATTAAAGGCAACTAGGATCAATTTGTTATTCACATTTTGTCTTATACCAATACCTAATCAATAAACATTATAAAAACAAATATAATAGACATAGTAAAACATAATAGAACTAATTTAAAAGAATATTCATAAAAAAATCACCTTTTAAAGCTCTTTCTTCGTTTCTCTTAACTACATATAAGTACTTAGGGCTCTCAGGCAGTAAAAATAACACTGGCAATGTAATAATGACTAGCAACGCATAGGCGGATAGGAGGACGGGCCAGTTCTCTGGACGACCTGCAGAAAAATAACCACAATTAAATATTATACTGTCATCATTGAAGGAAACAATAGTGCATGGAAAGTGATTTCTCTGTCTACCCTTCTGAAAATGTCAATGCACGTCATTGCTTGAACCCACTCCTATAAACCGAGTGGGTCTTAATCTACTATATTAAATAAAAATGGATGTTGCTAAGGGCAAAACTCGAAAACCCTCAACCAATTTTTTTTCCTCGTATGTTCCACGGAAGCCAACATTGATTAATTATCCATCGAATGAAATAGACGGAGACTAGAAGACGTTATGACTAAAAATCGAATGAAATAGACGGAGACTAGAAGACGTTATGACTAAAAATCCACAATTTTTACACATAAAAACTCGAATTCACAACAATTTCGGAAAATAAAATAGCACAAAGATGTACCACTCTTCGTTTTCCCGCCAAAACTCAGCCTATTCTTCAATTCATATACCATAGACAACATGGTTTTTTTTAATCGAAGCAACAACCGCATTGTTTTCTCAGCCAACTTAATATTTGTTATTTGTCTCACCTAATAAAAAATCTAATCCCATGACCTGTCCGACAAGCACACCGACGTTGACCCCCATGGGACATACCACTCCCATGGCGCCTGTTAACTTCGATGGTGCTAGCTCCGCCAAGTACATGGGGACTATGCTGGTGGTTAAACCTGTGGATATGGAACACGGAATTATTTGAATATCGAACATTTAACAATAATTATTGCCTTGGTACCATCGAATAGTTGTACCACGATTGACAATAAATAGTCATTGCGATGGTACCATTGACGTAATGGTACCACATAAAATTGCCACAGTACCATCAATGGTTCTGTGTAATGGTACCACGGTAAACGAACGCTCAGAAGGCCAATTCTCCTATTAAAAAGAGATGTTAAAAAACCTGTATCCATCTGTCAAAATCAAATTAACTGTTAAAAACGGGTTTTCGTAAAACGATTTTTATTTTTAAATATAATGAACTCTTGATCATTTTTAACATTAGATCGGGGCAAAATGACTTAATAATTTTTTATTACGATTATTAAATTAGCCCTATTTTTATTGAAAACGTGATCGCTTTTGACATTTTTTTTTATTTCGAGACTAATTTTGAACATCTTTTTAGCAGGGAAATTGGTCTTCAGGTGTCAGGGTTTGCGATACAGTGGTAACGCGTTCTAACCTCGGTCAACACCATGTGAATCCAGTTACAGTTATAAGCTAGAGTAGGTTTATCCCGTACGAATGGGGGGAACATTAAAAATTGATACTTAAGATTATACTATATGAAAGGTTTTAGATCTTAAGCATATAGCAATGCATCATTTATTTCTGTTACTGTCTGAACAGACCTCCTCTGTTTTCCTAATTCTCTGTCTCCTCATATTCCTCTCGACTCCCTGCTGGTGGCAAGGCACGAGTGACACATGACATCTATAATGTTGCAAGCCTAAATAAACTACGAGAACACCATACCTTGTAGGCCGTATACTAGCAATAACCATAGAGAAACTTACCACTAGACAAACCGACTAGTAATCTTCCTAAGATAAGCATCTCCACAGAGTTAGCTCGTTCGCATAGCAGAAACAATACGCCGCCGGCTATAGACAGTACGTTTGTGACTACAGTAGCCATTTTTCTGGAAAATTACACTATTAATACATCCATTACCTCTTTTTCATCTGAGCTTTTCACCGGAGGTTGTATACTAAAGCACTAGAGTTCGGGGTTCATTATTTTACTCCTTCAAACTCACTGGTAAGCTAGTATGTATACCAGCAGACTAAGCATAATATCTTCGCTTCTCTTCGACCATTGAAGTCGATAAGTCGACGTCATGACGTTTTAGTCACGCGAGTCCTTTTTTCAATTATTTAATTTGAGATATATCGATTTTGTCGACGTCAACCATGCTGAGGCTGTTGTTCATTCACGGACGAGGATCTGCTGCTGGCTTTTGTATCAGGGTTGGGAGATCAGACGGTCTGGTAGCTTAGTGGTCAAAGCATTGACCCTGTAAGGCAAAGCTCGCGGGTTCAAACCCCGCCTAGATCGATTCAATATTTTTCCTATATTAATCGAGATCAAACGATAGTTGCTCGCAACAGCCAAGACCAGTCAAATCATTAGAGTAGAAGAGCGGACTCCAGGCTCCTAAGTATAAGCTTTGGACGCTACTGTTATGTTGATAAATGCTGATTAACATCCTATAACTCTTCTGTACATGTATGTCACGTTACTTCTCCTAAAAAGCTGAACCGATTTGAGTGGAATTTAAAAATACAATTAGACCCAGTGGAGCTGCTGTCGGTGTGTGCACTGTTTTTCTAGGCAGGACGATGTCTACCGGGTCTGCTAGTACATATAGATTGTTTAATACACACACCGGCAGAATTAGCGGAATACAAAAAAGAAGAGTACCCAGTGTTCTTACCTTCCCAAGCTGTTGGCTAGGACGGCGCCAAGAATGGACCCTGTGCATCCTCCTACTATAAATATGGACACCACAGAAGCCCACAGCACGTTCAGCCATTGCTTGTCGAGTGTCAGGTCGTACCGGGTCACGAAGCTCTCGTTGCAGAATTGTTTTATTACCTAGAAGGAATTTAAAGTTCACTGATAATGATTCTCATGGTTATTCGACGATATTTTATTTCATAATTCAAGTGGGGTTATAGGCATATTTCAAAAAGGATTTAATAACTACTGAATTATACAAAACGTGCTACGCATTAAGCCACTATCAAGTTATAGAATATATTTTAAACGCGCACAATGTTATCGCAATTCCCATTCAAAATGTCACTTTCTCATGACGATGACTGATGACCGCTGCCTCAGTAAAGTTGTGGGCCTTTACTAGAAGCTCCCTTTCCTACACTTGTCCGCGTTGTCCAATACGATATGTCTAAAAATCCACCATTTTTGTACATAAAAACTCGAATTCACAGCAATTATGTTAAATAATATACTACCGCGATGCGTCCAAGCCCATACAAAACGTTTCATCCTGAAAAGCTTTGCGATTGAAAATTGAATGAAATATGATAGGTATATTATTTTTACTTTAATATTTTGTTAGTTATTTCATGAAATCTTTTAAAACACTAGCGATCGGTAGCTTGGCATCCCTGTCAATGAGCTCACTGCCATGGATGCCCAAGTCCGTGTGAAGTGGGTGAAGGAAATACCGGAAAGCCGACCCTGAGCTTCAAGGTGAGAGCCTCAGATGCAGTTGGGACACAATACTGTTATGATAATGATCGGTGACTTGGAATAAATAACGCTACTTCTAAGAGCACCGACGATAGTAGTTCTTCGTAATTAAAATCAGGAGCTGCTTCTTAGGTGGAGCCAGTCCATTAATGCCGGAAAAACGTTTCAGAATTTTCTCCAAATATGTAATTAGGTTTGTAGAATATACTGCTTCCGGGCTGTTTGGCCGTGGTCGTTTCCCCCGTCCGACCGCGCCTATAAATGCGGCAGTGATCCAAGATTCAACATTAGTCGCAGAGAAGTCGCAGACGAGGAGAGGTCTACGCACTCGTCGCTTCCCGGACCTGCGCCACTGAAGATGTCGATCGCAGTGATCGACGAAACGTCTGGAACGCAAGTTTCATATCGAGCACGGCCAAACAGCCCGTAAGCCGGAAGCAGTATATTTCACATGCAACGCCGGCCGTGAAAGCTTAATTTATGTAAATAGGTTTCCAGTAAAGAACGCATCATCATGGTTATAAGTACTCACGTCAGCAGGTGTATTGACGACTCCTATGTTATATCCGACGGGGAGCGATGATCCGAACGTTGTTATGATGCCTGCTAGGACCAAGTAGAAGGACCATCCCCCCTTATAGTCGTGCGATTTGGTAAGCTGTTGGTGCTCGCTGGTTATCTGTGAACGAATAATATTGATTGTTAATACTCTGAAAAGCATAGATTGCTATTGTTGCCAGGGTAATACTGCAAATTGTGGCGATAAAACATTTACCCCGCGTCAACTAGTGATGGTCGTTATAATAAGAAGCTGATAAAATCACCTATTATAAAAAAATAATCATTGCTACTATTATTTATTCAATCAGGTAAACGTTAAAATATTTGATCTATTATTTAATTTAACCATAATGTAGCGTCGGATCGTATTTGTAGGTACCTAAGTAGTGAGTGTGAGTGAGCGGCGACGAGCTTCGAGAACTTTATAGTACTTTAGTTCGTGCGAAATTACTCTCCATCTAAAAGGTTTTAAGATTTATTTTGCCGTAAATGTCTCGATTATTTTCTATTGAATATTTTGAATTGAAATAACGATTATGCCAAATTATGCTTTATTTTAAGTGGGTAAGAGCTACATTCTGACGTACTCTTTTACGTTCTAATAAGTAACTTAACGTCGCTGTTGATATTTTTGAAGAGTGAAATAATTATTGTTTTGATATTTAATCAGTGCGGATCAGTTATGATCTATGGAGCCTTCAAAGTTTATGTTGTGTGAGCGCGAGCGATAGGTATTTATGGTTTATTGTTGTGATTATTATTACTCGTACATTATATTATTATATATTATTCGCGTGTGTATAAATAAATATAAAGTTAGTTTTAGTGTAGGATAGGATATTTTAATTGTTAATATTTATAATAGGTTAGTTTGATTGAACAGTGTAAATAAATAGTGTAAGTGTAAATAAATAAATAGGTAGGTACTTAATAATGCCTCGATAGGCACAAATCTGGAACCATTTTTCTGTGGTTGAAGCCAACTAGCTTAATAAGCCGGTAAATTAACTACCTTTTTATTTCATACTAGCTGAACCGCCCCGGCTTCGCCCGTGGCAGACTTCGAAAGCCTATGGAAATCTGCCGGATTTGTTGACATTAATGATCACTGCTCCGCTCCCTTGAGTAGTAGCGTGATGATATTTAGCCTATAACCTTTGTCGATAAATGGACTATACAACACAAAAAGAATTTTTCAAATCGAACCAGTAGTTCCTGAGATTAGCGCGTTCAAACGAACAAACAAACTCTTCAGCTTTATAATATCAGTATAGATGGGGTTTAAGAGCTAAAGAGATCAAACATATTTTTGTTAGGGCATTCTTGTTAGTTCGGTAGGTACCTATCAAAGGCATCCAAATTCACTTAACTTTATAGTTTATCATCTAGGTATATGTTATCGTGAAAATAATTATATTATATTACAAAGTAACGTATCACGATATTCTGATATATTTTTTATTAGAACGTAAAAAAATAACGTTATTTTTTTTTCACGGAACGATATAACGTGATACTAATAAGTAGCCGTTCCGAACACTACTAGCGTCAACTAGCGACCGCAAGCTGAGGGCCAATTCTCGTAATAAAATCTGTTAAAAATTCAATCTTGATCTTATCTCAATCTCCCAAATATCAAAAACAATCAAAATGTCAATATGCGATTTTCAAAATTGTGTTACGAGCATACCGCTTTTGACATTTCGGAGATCGAGACTGAAATTTGAACAGATTTTTTTACGAGAATTGGCCTTCAGGACTACTTCTATACTACTACAGAACTACTGATAGTGAGTGAAGAGTGATGTTCACGAGCTTTTGGTTTATATGGTTAACACAATTTTCAAGATCGAGCCAATTTATGATGGTTTTTGACATTTGGGAGATTAGAGATTAGATCGAGACTGAATTTTGAACGGCTTTTTTTACGAGAATCCGTCCTCAGTAAAAGAAAGCATACTATTTTGCAAGATTCGGTTTGGTATTACTTTCTATTCCTTTGTTAACAATCTTTCTAGCTTCTAGCTTCTAACGTTTATTGCGTACTAGCTGTTGCCCGCGGCTCCGCCCGAGTTGATGTCGATTATCGCTTTCCCGCTTTTCTGTTGAAATTTTTCCTGAATTTTCTTTACTATAAACCTCACGGAGCCAGAGACCTTTCCAACGAATGCAAAACCGTGGAAATCGGTTCGTGCGTTCTGGAGTTACAGCGTCAGGAAGGAAAACCCGACTTATTTTTATATAGTAGATTACCGTATAAGAGAAAACAACAAAATCGACTTTCAATTTTGTTTCGGAATTACTCATTTTGCCGCCATTCCGCTGGTCTGCACTGACCCTAATTACGTACAGTGAATCGTATGAAACTATTCTCAAGGCAAGAATTTTATACTTAATTTACTAAAAGTAGCTTATTAGAAAAAAAGAAACGGCAAGGCCATTTAATTTACGCTTACGTTTTATGTTAGATTAACAAAATAATTATGTAAATTGTATGCATATTTGTGTTTTTTTTTTTAGTTTTTGTTTACGTCTATTTACTTTATTTTTAGATAGATATATAGAGAATTTATTGAAGTAGGTTACCTACTTAGTTGAATAGTTAAAAGGATTTCCTGTTATGAAACATTTTTAGAACAACTTTTATGATTGGTTACGCGATTTAATTATCGCAGCGAACAAACTGTACTAGCTTAGATACGACCTATTTAACTAAGATCTCAGATCATCATCTTAGTGTAGTTTTCGATTGCAATCCTTGTCCTCTTGCTCCAGGTCCCCTATCTCGAGAGGAGGTCCCTCAATCCCAACCCATACATGTACCTATTTCATATCGGACAATACGTATTTTCATTTAAAATCTCAGCCATTTATAATATTATTACTTGGTTGATTTACGTATTCTCAAGGTCATTTATTTCATTGTGTAGCAGTAAAATCTTGCTGCATAAAACATTATGCATATACTTGAGATACCTTTGTTTTGATCTGTTGTCAACTTGAGGCTGGTTAAAAATAAGCTGGTAAAAAATTATTTGTATATAACGCATGGTTTTTATAATATCAAACTTTATCTTTTTTTTTGTAATTGTTTTTCATATGTCAACAACATGCATCGGCAGGTACATAAAAACCTACCTATATATAGGTAATACAGGTATAAAAGAATTATATAAATGAAAAAAAAAACACATCTATGTATATTAAATACTTTAAAAAAGGGGCTATATTGTTGCAATATTAACTTGAAACAACACCTGAAATTGCAAACGTTATACATAATTTTATACAAATTTTCGTTTTACATTATGGTAGATTTTTTTTAAATGCTTTCAATAATCATTAGTCAAAACAAAAATATATCAATAACTAAATAAAAAAAATACAACTGTGCAATAGTTAAATCTAGAAAAACTCACTCTACATAATAAATAACAAAAAATAACTTACAAACAATTTTAATAACGCCTTCATCTTGCCTACACACTACACTTAAGTCTATTTTCAACACTTAATACTGCACAACGCCAGTAATGCAGCAGCCATGTCCACGCAGGAGGGCAGTATATTGCACAAAGCGAATATTGGCCAATACGAGTCACACAGCCAACTGTCCAATATGAAATAAGAAAGTGCTACCGACGCGGAGCCGTGCGCTGCAATCGCTGTTATTGCTAGTTAAGGAAGATTTAAACTTATTTTTCTTTGGTAATTGCACAAAAAAGTTTACAATATTGTAAGTAAAAAGTGATTTGTAAAATATTATACGATATTCATATGACAAATAAAAATAAAATTGGGCAGGTTTCACATGAAAAAATATAATTTTAAAACTTTATTACTCGCGCCAAAAATTCCATGCTTGCTACACTATCTATAAATTTCTCCCGGTATTTATTATGGTTTCTAGTCTGACAACACTAAATGCGGAAGCTATATATTATGTTTTAATTACTTTTTATTACGGCAAAACATATTACGTATAGGTAGGCAAGTTATATGTTTTTAAATTATAACCTTAATTTAAATTTTGTTAAGTATTTCATCCTTATGTAACAGTTTACAGAAATATGTATTATTTATGAATCTGCTTGACCTCTTCTAACTATCTCGATATGTAAGTATAACGTATATGCAACATCATCATCATTTACTATCATTTTATTCCTGGTTGCAAAACTATTCTCGAAAATATTTTATTTGATTTGCAACCTTTGACTCCAGGGTCCGCTTCCTTCTTCCTCTCCTTTTGATTTGGCTTACACGGCTTTAAGGACTGCCGTCTGACCACCCGAGAAAAAACCTACGCTAGAGCATCGTCCGTCATTCAGTCCACTTGTACCGACTTGCAATTCAGGCATTTAGGTTGGCTTGAAAACATTTCTTTCTTTTCTTTATTTACAATATATTAGGTTTTTAAAAATATAAATGTTATGTTTAAATGAGTGTATAAAATTCAATATTTTGAATAAAGGTATAATAACATATTTACTTATTACATTACATGATCAGAACTGTTAAGACGCGTATAAACAGTCATTTCGATTAAATATCGTGATCAATATTATATTGACAGGACCCCGATAAGTATTTAAATGTCTTATCTAAACACACCTTAATGAATTCAGAAAAGGGTTATTTCATATTTCGAATTTAAGTGTAACTCGCATCACGTAATCGTTTTTTGGATAATTAGCTAATTAGACTCAAAGTTCTCAAAAAGGTAAATAAAAGATGGTAGGTAAGTATCTGTTATATTCTTGTTTGAAACGCATTGTGAATATCTACGTGGTTTGCATATAATAATAGGGGTTAAAGTATGAAATTGCCGTTTCATTGTAATAGGTACTTCGAATTGACATAGAACCTTCATGGTTTGAGATTTTTGAGTTTAACTTTTTTCCACATGGTACCTATGTAGTTCTTCATTTAAAAATGTGCAACATTCGATTATCGACTTTCAGTTGTTTTTTTTATTCAGCTTAGACAAGAAAGATGGATACTTCGAAAATTCGAGTGATTTTTGAATACGAGTTCCGACGCGGAACTAACGCGGCAGAAACAGCTCGCAATATTAATGTTGCGTTTGGAGAGGGGACTGCTAATGAACGCACCGTGCGATTTTGGTTTAAACGCTTTCGTGATGGAAACTTTGATTTGAAGAACGAACCACGAGGAAGGCCGTCCACACAGGTGAATAACAATGAATTGAAAGACATGGTGGAAGCCGATCCGAGCCAAACTACCCAGGAATTAGCTGCATGGTTTAACGTTACCTTACCAACAATATTGACTCATTTGCGTCAAATCAATAAAATAAAAAAATGTGAAAAATGGGTACCTCATGATTTGACTGATCTGCAGAAAGAAATGCGTGTTGAAACTTGTGTTGCCTTGTTGAATCGATACAGAAATGAAGGAATATTGGATCGAATTGTGACATGTGATGAAAAGTGGATTCTTTACGATAACCGTAAGCGAAAAATGCAATGGCTGACCCCAGGTGAAACGCCACAACAGTGTCCTAAAGCAAAGCTTACCAATAAAAAGGTAATGGTAACTGTTTGGTGGTCTCAGCATGGTGTTATTCACTATAGCTTTCTACGATCTGGTCAAGCAATAACGGCAGATGTCTACTGTGCCGAACTCCGAACAATGATAGCAAAACTAGCAGTGAAACAGCACCGATTCATGAATCGATCTTCACCATTATTGCTCCATGATAACGCGAGACCTCATACAGCACGAGAAACCGTTTTAACTCTACAGGAACTGCAATTAGAAACTATCCGTCACCCTCCGTATTCGCCAGACCTTGCTCCAACAGACTACCATTTTTTTCGTGATTTGGACAATTTTCTATGTGATAAAAAGTTTTCTTCTCAGGAGGCAGTACAAAATGCTTTCACACAGTTTGTCGAATCTAGATCACCAGAGTTCTATCGCAAAGGCATAAATGACCTTCCTACTAGATGGCAGCAATGTATAGATAATAATGGTAATTATTTTGATTAAATAAATACGTTAAATTAAAAAAAAAACTAATTTCAATTTGTCAGTACAAATCGGCAATTTCATACTTTAACCCCTAATATTTGTTAAGAACCTAATGAAATCTTTGGCATAGATCAACGTTCACTGTACCGTAGCATTTATTTATGACCGCCTTGCGTCTAAATGTGCCCTTACACACTATCAGTTGAGTTTGACATTAACCATTTATTGCCATCATTTCTTTTTATTACCTTATTTTATTGCCACCTGTATGTAGTCATAGTGAGTAGCAGAACAATAACATTGATTTTTTCAAAAGATATTTATAATGATATTCATAATTTAATCATTGATGTACCTATAACTATTTTTATAATCTTCAGAGGACAAATATATTTTAAACATTCATACATATAGTCGCGCCTGTAAATCCCCGGAGGGGTAGGCAGAGGTGTATTAACACCCATATTTCGTCAACTATTATTTTCGATCCCACGGAAAAGGGGGGCGAGCCTATTGCCGGCAAGCGGAAATTTTTAATCATGGGAAGTATGTTTTTAGTTAATTAATAGATAGTTAATATATTTCATGTTATGATGAATTTATTATTTAACGAAATATGCCACCGCAACCACTTATCCTCTCCCCCCCCCCCCCTCTCCGGAGCTGGAGAGGAAGGTTGACCCAGGGTCCCTCTCGGTCTGGCCAACTCGGGATCTTTGACCCTAGTAATTACGGGATTCCATCTTTTGTCATAATAGTTTTTGTCCTAATTTAAATTGCCATAACAAATTAGGCATAATTTTCTTTGTCATAATAATAGTCTGCCATAATTGGTTTTTAGCATACTGTGTTATTAGGCATAAATATTGTATATCCTAATGTTTTTATTCATAACATTGATACGCATAAAGTTGTAAAGCATATTGTTTATTTGTCTAATACTTATTTGGTATAATGATAAACGCCTGCTAACATGGTGCTAGCAAGCTGGCAAGGATCTGGATGCAATCTGGACTTTAGGGCACCCCGACTCGGATAGGTTAGGTTAGAAGGCTAATGCGGGAGCGGAGCGTAGCGAAGCTCCCGCATTAGGCCTTCGTGGTTATTTTTTTATAAACCACATAGAGGTAGGAGCCCCGCGCAGCGGGGCTCCGTCGACCAATTAGATCAAAAGAACATTAGGTTAAATGAACTTTGATGCGCCTACAAGTTTGACAAGAGCAATGTATAAAATAGTGTAATATTGTTAATAAAAATTTTGTAGTGATTTGTTCGGAATAGTTATGGTTATGCGTGGTTATGCTTAAGTAAACTTATGCTTTGGTATATTATGCTTATTAAATATTATGCTTATAGTAAATAGGAGTAAAAAAATTATGCTTAAAAAGTTATGGCAAACGAGTATTATGCGTAAATAATGTTATGACAAGTAACATTATGCAATGTTAAATTATGACATAAAATTTTAGGAATAAAAATAGAGAACCGTAATTACTAACGTTTGTTTGTTCATCAGTATTAAGATCTTATACTGGACACGTGATCCTTCAGATACTTCATAGTAATGCAAGGAAAAATACCTCAACCTTAAACAACTTCCAACATTTCATCTCGTTTTACTTTACAAAAATAGTTAGGGTACCACAAAAAAAGTAGATCCTAATACACGTGGATGAAGTCGCGAGCACTGATAGTCCAAAATAATTTATTAAATTACTCTTATGGTACGTACACACGGCCAGGGAGATAAGAACGAAAGAAACATTTATTAAGCACACATACAGATAAACAAGAATAACGGGTAATATTCATCATAGTGTGCGTAGCTTAACAGGTCACATTTATATGTGAGAGTATTTGTAAGGGCGTATACCTATCTCCTTGGCCCAAAGTACAAAAGCAGACATATTATATTAGGTAAGCAGACATACAAATAAGCACACAGATTAGCAAAGGATACAGATAAGACAGACGGAAGGTGAAAACATTGTTAGTCCAGACAGGAAAGTGATGAACTCGACTAGAATGAGCGCTATAGATGTACCGAACCCGGCTACCAACCTGCGAACACGCACATGCAATGATGTTTTAGTTAGACACACTATGGATTAAAAAAGCAGACGAGGTTAAGATTATGGGTGTATGGGGCTTCGCCATGATCATCGAGGTTCTTACAACCCCACCTACAAGCCTGGCAACTACATCTGCAATCTCATTGCTAGGATGACGGACACTGACCTGTAATAGTACTGTAAGGTGATCGGTACCCATATATTGTGTCTAATTGAAAATCGCCATATTGGCGCTGATAGTTGCGGCACGCAGTAGTGAGTGTACTTGGAACTAATACTGATGATGGATAACAATTGTCTTGGTATCGATAATTTAATAAAAACTATGGTTAACAATATGGCCACGTTAGACATTTTTTATGTAAACGCATAAATAAAAACAACGAACAACGTCCATTTGCAAACCAATTAGTTCTCAGTACACTTACAGTGGCGCTCCAAATCGACACAAAAAGTAAGCTGTTATTTTCTACGGAATAGCTAATCCAGCTAGTTATAGAGGTCAGTGATGACAGATATATATTGTTTGGTACTGTAAGTAGTACAATAAAATTAGGTGAATTAAGGGGCAAACATAGAAAAAAAGACGGGTTGCACTCCGGGAGTGCCGGCAGAAGTGAAAACTTTTTCTTTCTTTCTTTCTTCGTTATATACAGAGAAAAAGATAAAAAGAACACACCATACCATACCTATAATATAGCGCCAATCATAGAACATATCACAAATTTTCTGACAGAAGAAATTAATGAATTACAAAAAGAAAAAATAAAGTAATAAATTACCAAAAGAAAAATAATCACAAAAAGTGTCAGAGGCCCAGGTTCGAACCCGGTACTAAAACCATAAGGACTTACAGTCGAAGCGCTTACCGCTAAGCTACGAAGCTTCTTAATGTAGCTATCAAAATAAACAATTTGTAGCTAATGTTGTATGACGTCAGTCGTCGGTTATGGTTCAAAGCTCAAGTGATCCTGAAGCGAGTTTAACACTTTTTACCCATCCAACGCCGCTAAAGAAGTTTTCACATCAAAAATTCCTATAATAAAATTTTTCTGTCGGAAATCGTTGGGGGAAGTTAGTGATAGACAACAGTCTACATTTGGGTTTGCGTGGCATTCGATTCGTTGCGTTAATCGCCATCTTGAATTTAGGGCAAATTTTTGTTTACCGAATAAGTCATATATTTTGAATTTAAACGAAAAATAGAAATTAAAAAGTTTTTTAGAATTTTGACCAACAAAAGGTGGGGGAATATTTGTTTGGTTTTTTGACAAAGGAAAAATTTATAGTAGCAATTTTTTTTCAGAATTCGTTGGAGGACGTCACTCACTGGCATTCTACTTTTGTTTTCGCGCGGTATTCAGTTCTTTGCGTTTACCGCCATCTTGGCCTTAAAGATTTTTCTTTTAGTTATTTTTATTAATTTTATGCGAATAATGGCAATACCAAAGTTCTTCATAAAGTTGTTTATAGAATTAAATTTCCTACATTTTCGTATTCATAATTTTTCAATAGGAATGAAATTTTTCGATTCATTTCCCAAAAGGTGGTGAAGTTTTGTTTGATATTTTTGGCATGGCAAAAAATCTTAGTAGCTATTTTCTTTAGCAATTCCTTAAAGGTGGTCACTGGCAGTCTAAATTTCTTTTTGCGTAGTAATCTGTCTGTTACGTTCTCCATCTTGAATTTAAGAGTGAATTTTATTTTACTGAATAAGTCGTAATTTATCATTTTTACACGATGGTTAACAAGTTGTTTGAAATTGAAAAACTCTGATCCACAAGAGCCTATACAGAATGGATAAATATACAGAATATACGGTTATTAAATACAATAGGCAACAAAGGCAACTCTCACAAAACATATTTGCTAATAGATTCCAAGAAAACGCAACGTTTCATGTAGCAGTCTTCTTAGGACGAGGCCGCATTTTATAGCAGTGATTACCTAGTTGATTTGCATTTTGACTTTGCAAACGATTTTCAACTTTAATTTTGACGTATTTCAAGCGGGCGGGACTGTGAGCTAGATTACTAAGTATATTTATTCTTTGGTAATATTATATTTCCTATTGATGCGTCTATTAAACCTGGCCCGTAAGACCGGTCTGAAAGTTAGTTGTAATTTGTAATGACCATTGGAAAACTACGTACCTATACAAATTAATTATCAAGCATGTTTTACCGGTAGACACTTGAAATTTTCCACCTTCAACCGAATAGTTTATACCTGGCATTGGGTGCGACACCTCTATGGTTTTACTACTTATTTATGTCAGCAGCAACCGTAAATGATAAAGTGGGCTCCATTAACCAGAAGAAAACAATCTACATTAATATTCTACTACTTTATGAGTAAATACTTGTAAAAAATTTAATGAAATATCCAGATATTTCATCACATTTTCTTACTTATGAACAAAGATTTGTACTTTGTCACTATGATACATTCTATTTAATTTATTCTAATACCTATTGAACTACATGTATGTGTTTGTAGGTAAGTATCTACGCATATTAATGATTTGCCTGCTATATTCTGATACATAACAGTCTTAATTAAGGCCTAACTATCTAACTTTCTATTAGAGTTGCCTTTAGAAAAAGAATGTCTGTGTGGTTTAGTGTAGTAAAGCATTCGAATGGAATGTCGATTTAATTACCGTTCAGGGCAAATATTTGTAAGCATAAATGTCTTTTTGTATTGGTCCTGCTTACATTTAGGGTTAAACTCAGAGTAAGCAACTTACTTTTTTTGTATGTTCCGATGGTTTTACGCTATAACGTGCAAACTATTCGTCGCAATATTAAAAAACATTTCTGTCGCAAAACAAATTCTCTACAATTCTTGTTTTTGTTTCTACTGTCTATTCGCATCTTTTTTGCTGGTCGATAATCAACATGAAAATTGGCCCGCTGCTTGCCGCTTAAGTACGCAGTTAAGCACGTATGCTCATCAGTCAGGGCAAAAAGAACAAGAAGTGACATGCTCGGAGTTTATAAATTTTTTTACACACACCGATTTAGCTTTCTATAAGTAGTATTTTCTACAATGCGTCCTTAAAAAATGTGAGAATACGATTATCACGGTTACCGGTCACGTGTGGAACAATGGGGTCGCCGCCGATCGCAAGAAATGCTGCAAGTATACTCAAGTAAGGTAGGTACGTTTAGTAACGTATTTACTCATTGTGTATTGATAACATACTCTTGCTTACATAGAATTTAATCAGTGATGGATAGAATGCACCGGTGAAATGTGTAAAAGAAAACCTATAAAATAATCTTATCTAGCTGCGTTGGGGCGCGCGGTGTCATATTCTGCGGACAATAGTCTATCTATACTATTTGGCAACAGATTTACAATATTTGGCGATAGGGTTACCGCATCGATTAAGATAGGAAAAAGTGAATCGCTCAGGCGGGACTCAATCCCGCGATTTTTCCCTTACAGGGGGAACGCTCTGAGTACTGAGCCACCGAGCTACGCCTGAAGCAATCCAAATTCTCCTATACAACCGTCTTGAGGCGACGACGGTGGGAGCCATCTACCGACACTCATACGAACTATCGGAAACAATGAATGATGTTGCAATCATTTTTAAACATTGTTTTTTGATGACTCCGCCCAAAGAATTGAATGAAATTTTAAAGCGATTATTACGCTAACTTTTCAAATCGATTACGATGGGAAAAAGTGAATCACTCAGGCGGGACTCGAACCCGCGATCTTTCCCTTACAGGGGGAATGCTCCGACCACTGAGCCATCGAGCTACCACATTTGGCGACAGATTTGCCATATTTGGCAACAGATTTACCAAATTTAGCGGCAGATTTACCACATTTGGCGATAGATTTGCCATATTCGGCAACAGATTTACCAAATTTGGCGACAGATGTACCATATTTGACGACAGATTTACCATATTTAGCGGCAGATTTACCACATTTGGCGACAGATCTATCACATTTGGCGACAGATTTGCCACATTTGGTGATTGATTAACTATACCTAGTGGCAGAGTTAGGTACCATTTTGAGTACCAAGACTTGACGACAGTAAATATAATTCCTTTTTATTCATTTACTTATGAATTTGTAGGCAAAGCTTTATAATATACATTTGTGTTTGTAACCTATAATAATAAAAAAAACCTGTTATTTTTTGCCACTCCAGTTAATAAATTGATGAATTAAATTAATGTCGTGGTTAAGATATAATCTATTACTCTTTCGAAAAAGAAGAACCGAAGTAAACAGTCCTTAATAATAATTGCAATTTAATCACCTGTTAATAACTTTTAACTCTAAGCCGTGGAAAGTTTACACGCTGCTATTGGTTTGACCCATATTTGTCAATCTCTTGAAGTAATGGAATCTTTGCGTCATTTTCACCGCCTCCGTGCTTGAGAGGCGCGACGAAGTGAAAATATTTGTAGGAACACACATCTATAATAGTTGATAATACAGTATTTTTTTGATTGTGGCCTAATATTTTGAATTTTAAATGTTTCTAATACTTTTATATTGAACAGTGAAAAATCTGCCGAAGGATGGATGGACAACGATGATTACCTTTGCCTAGAAAAACATCACAAAAAAAATCTGTGCGGGATGAGAGTGAAAAATAAGGAAATAAATTACCTAAAATCAATGCCAACCATAAGTTATGAATTAAAACAAATGCCGGCACAAATCTTTGATGAGACACTTAGGCCCATATTCTAAAATGTTACTCAGCTGAATCGTGATTTATCTAAGGAAAAATTGTATAGACAATCTGCCAGGTAACCTGTCAAATTTGTCAATTTGTCAATATCTATTATATCTATTATACCAGCTAAATCGAGATTCAACTGAGTGGCATTCTAGAATACGGCCTTAATTTAAAAACAAGATAATACTATAATTAATTTAAAAATAAAAATTGTGGCACAGCACAGTGGTCCATCCATAGGTCATAGGGCTGAAATGTCGATGGTTGAATTATGACGTCATTTATCACTACAGGGTAGACAAATAACCCTTCTACCCCCAGATATAAAAAAATTTACAATAACATGAAAGGATCATTTCATTTTGTGCAACCGAAGTTATAACATTCGAATAGTGCTAATTAGCGTTGTCTTTGTCGGCAAAATTTCTATTGTTTTAAAGTGTTGTTTTCTCGGAAATTGATTGTTTGTGATAATTTTGTGCCATGGATATTCAAATAGAAGGTATGTCCGACATTTTTAATCCTATTGTGTTTACTTTAACCGTGTCGTTATCTGTAATCAGCACCATCAAGAAAGACTTCCGATTTCTTTGAGTTTTACCGCTTTGCCATATTTAATTAGACTTTTACTTAGGAAGGAACGAATCCCCAAAGATGAAACATATATCAAAATAATCTCTTGTTTGTCTAGTTTTAGAATCTGTAACATCTAGGTGCGCCAAAGTGCGCCGAGGATTGCTTATAGGTCATGACAAAGACAAAGTCGTATATAGGTAAATTTGATACCTTATAATTTTCATTTCTTTTATTCTGTAGGATCCATCATCAAGTGTTCTTTTCCTCGAATGCTTGTCCTAGACACGTGGTTGAATGCGACAAGTAAAGAAAATGAGGCAGATAGATCTCGTGAAGTGTTTGGAATGCTAGCAAATTCTTTACCGGATACTGAAAATATCAAGACCGATTACTTAAGAGATTTAATTTGTAATCTCTGTAAACGGTTTGCTGCATATTGCAAGAAACTGGGGAGGTCAAAAGCTAAGCTGATTGCCAAATACGGTGACTGGTTAAATGAGATCGAAGTCTGCATTCTTGCGAGCTCTGACGGAGAACTACATGAAAACGACGACGAGACAAGCGAATATCTTCAATCTACAAGCAGGACGCAGCACAGGAAGGAGTTTGGAGAATGCAGCAAGAGAAGCAAACGTCGCAGGTTGGCAATTTTATCTCAAATAGACGATTCTGCTATAAATACTTTACTTATTGATTCCAATCAATCAGCTGAGTTTCTTAAAATTCAACTCTGATGAAATCGTTTCATTTATTACTGAAGCTAAACTAACTAAACATCAATATATTTTATTAAAAAACTTGATTAATTCTAAAATACCAAATGCTTTTCCATGTTATCAAAGAGTGTTGGAAGCCAAAAAACGTTGCTACCCAACTGATATTCGCGTAACGGAATCATCTGCTGAGATAAATTTGCAATCGTTGTTAGATCATACATCAAGTCGAATTGTTTAATCTCAAAAGCCTGTTTTAGATAGTCTTCCCGTATCTGAAAGCGAATTTGTTTAAATTGGTAAATGGGGTTTCGATGGCAGCACAGGCCATAGTGAATACAAGCAGAAATTTTCAGATTCAGCAAACGATGACTCGAGTTTATTTGTAACTTCTTATTTTTATTATTATCTGGTAAATTTTATTATTTATATGTAAATTAAGCTATTTTCAGAAATAATTTATAAATAAAACTTATTTTATTGTTACCTATTATTTATTAGTGTGGATGGATCCTTTTTTTGAGAATATACATCTACCTTTTTAAAAATATATCAATTGTTTTACTTGTTATTATCATTAAAACCTTGAAACAATCATTTCTTAGATAAAAAAGTTAATATTTCATTTTTAATCCGACATACAACCTCTATGACCGCCTTTCTTAGGAACATGGACCACTGTGCACAGGTCATAAGAGGGAATAGGGGTGTAGAAAAAAAGATTTCAAGAAGAAAAAAAAAACATAAAAACGCTGGTTATTAACCTACTTTTGTAAAACAAACTGCCAAGAAGTGTATCCTAATCAAATGTTATCTACTCATACATAAGTCATATGGCATTTAATTCCTTTCTAAAGTTTCTGTGTCGTGTATTAAAAATATTAAATCATGCCTACTTTTATCACTACCACAATACCTTATTTATTACTACTACAATACCTTATTGATGAGTTATTTTAATAAAATACCTAGTCTCTGTAAAATATAATCATAACGAATCTTCTTCTTCTTCCTTTTTCAAAATGGCCTCTGCAGCAAATCGCCGCAACTCCGCCAATATCAAGTTTTCAATCGATTATCACGTAAATGTATTATACAGTTATTTATGGCGAGACGCCAATGTCAAGTGTACCAGAGCCACGTTAGCCACGCCAGTAAATTTGTTTCCGTGTGTCCGCCCCCCACGAGATTCAGATGGACGATCAGGACGTGTGGTTGGATTTTAGGGGGCATCATAACGAATCAGAACATAATTCATTTTCGCGCCTTTACAGGTGACAGGTGACAGCTAAACAAACAAAGTGCGATGACGGTGAGTTAACAAAACGCAAGAGACCTTATATTTTTTACATATGGTCCAAACACACAATATTATAAGAAATAGATACAGCCGGTCTTATAGAGTTATAGTACACATAATGTGCCTGTGCCATAAAAAAGTAGTACTTAATGAAAATACTTAGGTAATGACAACATAGTTTTCCGGCTTACGTCCACAATCGAAAGACACACGCTCTAATAAACAATGAAAATTTACATACACCAGGTATTTAACAATACGTAGTTTGAACTTCTATAAAAATTTACAGCGACGGATATTCTTATCTAAGTTTGGTATAGTGAATCATACCAAATAACTAAATTTGGTATGATATTAGAGTTTACAGATTATAACCGTCCTCATTTATTGTTTGTTTTAATTATAAACCATGCCACACTAAATATGAGATGCAAAATATGTTTGTACTTTGCACTTGATGCTGTTAACTTTTGTACATTGTATGTAGATTGTAGTTTTTAATTATTCTTGCATACCTACCTACAATAAATAATTATTTAAGTGACAACTTTATGTAAATACTCGGTGCCATAAGCATACAATCATAAAGTGAAGTAAATACGAAATATGCCTTAAGTATTTCATTTTTGGTATCTATCACACGAAGAAATAAATCAAATATGTAATAAAAAAAGCACTCACACAAAGTATATTCATGCAAAACCGAATAAATGTACAAAAAGTTGATATATCGATAACACACTTATCGGAAGTAAACAAAATATGTAGTAGGAACATTTAATAATCTATGCACAGCTTAATTTTTTTTTGTGTATTTTTTAATATTATTCAAAAACATGACACCACATCCTAATTGATAAAAAAAATGTTTTTGAAGCCAACCTTTTTTTCGTTCGGCTCTCGAATCATTATTTTTATCGTGCACAACACAGTTGTATTTTAGTTAAAGACACAATCACAACACCACTTCCACACTGGCACGACAAATTATAAATGAGCCAAGTAAATCTTGCGATGTTTTGATAATACCACATTTTAAAGGTCCGTGTATACTAGAGCGTTTGCGTGAATTGCAAGGTTCTGTTCGGGCTTACAGGACTACATCTATCACGTAAATGGAAAATTATAAGTTACAAAGTGAGTTTGCGGATTTGTTTGTTACGTAAGCAATAACTAAATTCAACTACTATTATTATTGCATTTCGACGGAGCACGACCGGAAATAGACAACACAGGCCACTTTTTACCTGACTGCCGCGAAGGGTTACGTTTTTCGCGCGTATCTTGTATGTATGTATGTTTTTAATACCTTTATTACCTCATATCTTCTGAACTAGAGTACGGATTTCAATGATTCATTTCTCAAATGGAAGGTATTTTTGCCCAAGTGTTCTTAGGTACATAAAATATGAACAAAAGCTATAAGTTGGTGTTTTGGCGCCAAAATGTATGGTGTCCAAAAAATTCAGTTAAATTTAACATGTTTAATTTTTTGGACACCGCCTGCTTGATACTGTTACGAGCGTGGGGGTCGGTTTAAATAGAAAATGCGAGGACAACCGTTGAAGACAGATTTTATTCAGCTGGACTTAACTTACAGCAAAGCGCGTACAAATTCGATAACTCTTCCTTACACAATACACAGTCACTTGTATAATCGCACTGTATCGCTTCGCACACTTTATCGCAATGATCGCTTCGAATTCTAGTCGTAGACTAACTTGAGCAGCGGCTGTTAGCTCGCCTTTTATATAAGGCGCGGCCGAGTAGCGAAAGATCGAGAAAAGACAGGTACGTTCTGAAAAAGACAGGAACTTTCTGGGAGGTTCTATTAGGTCTTGTGTCTCTTTCTATTCGTTCCATTCCTTCTAGAACAGTGGACGTCAAGGCATGCTGTCTCTTTCTAGCCTGACGTCTCGTTCTATTCATTCCATTCCTTCTAGAACAGTGACGTCAAGGCATGCTGTCTCTTTCTATAGTGCTGTCTCGCTCACTCCTATGGAAATTTGGCCATATATTGAAGTGGCCAAGCGCCGGGCGTAGCACTACCCCCTTCTTAGACATGCTCGTCCCGAGCATTATTAGATCCGTAGTATCTCGCCAGTCGGTCAACATGTACAACCTTCAAGGGGCTTCGCTGGTTGCGTTGTATCCGGTATGTAACGTCATTGATCCTGGTGACAACTTTATACGGCCCTTCCCAGGTTGGAGACAACTTCGGAGATTTGCCTTTGCGACGCATCGGATTGTGTAGCCATACCAACGAGCCTTCGTCGAACCCGGCTTGATGAGAGTTGCGGTCGTATCGGGTTTTCATTCTGTCGCTTGCCTGGAGCCCAGATTCACGGACGTGGGTGTGAACGTCATTTAGTCTATCGCGCAATGCACTAGCATATTCCGTGATTTCTTGCGGTGAATCTGGAGGACGTCCAGTCAGTAGATCAGCCGGTAGTCTCAGTTCTCTGCCAAAGTTTGCACACGCAGGCGTCACCGTTGTGTTTTCATGTATCGCTGTTCTATAAGACAACAAGAACAAAGGAATATGACTATCCCAGTCCTTCTGGTGGCTCTCAACAACCTTAGCCAAATGCCTTTCCAAGGTTTGGTTAAATCTTTCAACCATTCCGTCAGACTGCGGATGATATGGGGTGGTCCTGGTTTTATGAATACCCATTATCCTACAGGTTTCTTGAAATACCTGTGATTCAAAATTCCTTCCCTGGTCACTGTGTATTTCCAGAGGAACTCCATATCGGCAAAACACTTCCGTGACTAGTCTTTCCGCGACTGTAGTTGCTTCCTGGTTAGGTATGGCAAAAGCCTCCGGCCATTTAGTAAAGTAGTCCATTACTACTAGGATGTATTTGTTTCCAGACTCCGATGCAGGAAATGGCCCTGCAACATCTAATGCAATCCTTTCCCAAGGCGCTCCAACATTGTATAGCTTCAATGCTCCCCTGCTCCTTGTATGCGGCTCTTTTACCGATGCGCAGCATGTACATTTCCTACACCAATCTTCAACATCCTCACGGCAATGGATCCAATAGAATCGTTGACGAATCTTCATCAACGTCTTCTTCACACCAAGATGGCCGCCTGAAGTTCCGTCATGAAATGATCTCAAAACCTTATTAATTTTAGTCTTTGGGACAACCAACTGCAGATGTGAGTCTTTCCCGTTTGCAGACTCCCATTTTCTACACAGGACTCCATTGTGAATCACGAGGCTTTCCCATTGTGCCCAGTAGCTCTTCGTAGCTGCACTCATTTGGGAGACATCACTCCATTTCGGCTTAGGTGTTCCTGCCCTTATCCATTCGAGAATAGGCTTGATGTCTCGATCCTCTTGCTGTGCTTGCTGCATGGCTTCGCTACTCCACTCATTGCTGACAGTATCAGTCCTTATTATTCTAATCGCTACACTGTCTTTAGCTTCTTGCCTGACACAATGGTTACGTTCCACCGGACAAGGTCTTCGAGAGAGCGCATCTACATTTCCATGCGCTTTCCCACTCCGATGCTCTCGTATTCCTGGCTTTTCAATCTGTCGCGCCGCTTGTTCTTGGCCATTACCATATTGAGTCCGTTTCGGGCAGCTAGGCCGAATATGTCCTTGTTCTTTGCAGCAATAACACCTGGGGGCGAATTTCCGACGGTACACACGTTGCTCATTTGTTGAGATCTCACGCAATCTATGTGGTCGAGGGTCATGTCGTACAGCTTCCACTTCAAGGGCGTGAGCAACAGCATCTTTAAGGGTTGCATGGTGACCCAGGCGGACGGCAGCTCTCACCTCCAAGTCTCTAATCCCGTCAATAAAAGCTTGCACCAAAATGCTGTCAAGAAATGACGAAGAAGCTCTTTGGTAAGCTTTTCTCACGAGCTTTTCTATTTCCAAAGCCCACTGCTGCAGAGACTCATTAAGACGCTGGTTTCTGTCCTTCAATTGGGCACGGTAGACATGTTCTAAGTGACTATCACCGTAACGTGATTCCAATGCTTCAAGAAGGCGGTCGTAAGTCACTTCACCTCCAAGCGCCTCTAAAACACTGAGTGCTTGGTCCCGTAACCCCAATGTTAATGCTGTTTTGGCTTGCTCCTTATCCCAACCGTTCGCCTTTGCCACAGACTCGAACTGCAGTTTGTATGCAGTCCACGAGGAGGTCCCATCAAATGGCGGTACTTTGAACTTTCCGACAGCCTGTGCAGATGAAATGGTTACAGAGCCAGCTGTTCCGCAAGCTATTTTCGTCTCCAATTTTTTTACGTTTTGAGCCACAGACTGTAGCCGTTCCTCATAACTCTCAAATTTCTCGTCGATGCTTCCTAATTTTTCGTCGTGGCTTTCTAATTTAACGTCGTGGCAGTCGAGCTTGTCTTGCACTGAATGAATTTCTCTTTGCCATTCTGCTTTAGACTCTTTCAAGAAGGCAAATAGATCTTCTTGTTGTTCCCGGAGCTGAACCTTTAGTTGTAAGGCCTGCTCCTCGTGTTGACGGGCCTGGTTCTCCTGTTGTTGCTGGAGCTGTGTCTTCAATTGCAGAGTCTGCTCTTCCTGGCGACGGGCCTGCTCCTCCTGTTGACGCTGGAGCTGTGCCTTCAATTGTAGAGTCTGCTCTTCCTGGCGACGGGCCTGCTCTTCTTGGCGACGGGCCTGCTCTTCTTGGCGACGGGCCTGCTCTTCTTGGTGACGGGCCTGCTCTGCCTGGTGACGGGCTTGCTCCTTCAATAAGGTCATAATCGCGCTCAGGTTAATTTCCGATGATGATCTTGAAGCACCCGACGACGTACTCGGAGTACCCGCAGCCTCTTCCGCGGCCTGGCTTCGGGTTTTAACTCCCTCCCTGTCGTCTCTCGGCGTTATCGGCATTTTCTATCCCACTTCTGACACCAGTTGTTACGAGCGTGGGGGTCGGTTTAAATAGAAAATGCGAGGACAACCGTTGAAGACAGATTTTATTCAGCTGGACTTAACTTACAGCAAAGCGCGTACAAATTCGATAACTCTTCCTTACACAATACACAGTCACTTGTATAATCGCACTGTATCGCTTCGCACACTTTATCGCAATGATCGCTTCGAATTCTAGTCGTAGACTAACTTGAGCAGCGGCTGTTAGCTCGCCTTTTATATAAGGCGCGGCCGAGTAGCGAAAGATCGAGAAAAGACAGGTACGTTCTGAAAAAGACAGGAACTTTCTGGGAGGTTCTATTAGGTCTTGTGTCTCTTTCTATTCGTTCCATTCCTTCTAGAACAGTGACGTCAAGGCATGCTGTCTCTTTCTAGCCTGACGTCTCGTTCTATTCATTCCATTCCTTCTAGAACAGTGACGTCAAGGCATGCTGTCTCTTTCTATAGTGCTGTCTCGCTCACTCCTATGGAAATTTGGCCATATATTGAAGTGGCCAAGCGCCGGGCGTAGCAATACTATACTTGATAAATGTAAGTTATTTTTTTTTTAGTATTTTATTTTATTTATCAGGGGAATAGGTTTTTATAGATTACAGAAACGGGAGTGAAAGCCGACGTAAGCCCGAATGTAACACTTTATTCCCATCATCATCCGAATGCTTATCCCACTTACATACATAGCTTGCACTTTTTAGGACCCGAATTCGTTTTTTATATATTTAAATGATTATTTACATCATTATGTAAATATTAAAAAATAAAACAGTGCCAAACAGACAACATTTGGTTTTTTTTAAAAAGTTTTAAAATAGTAGGCTCTTCAGCTTTTCAAACAACCGCCATGTTGGTGCGCTTGTCGTGACGTCAATCAACTACATGATGTCGTGAATAGTTGAAAAAGTGTTTTGCATTGTATAATATTCATATTTTGTGTTTTACTTTAATTTAATAATGCAACTGGACAATTATCCACAACAAATAGACACCAGACGACATAAACTGATATTTTTTATTATGGGATATGACGTCAAAGTACACTCCGAGTCGGAACGCCATTGGTCGGAACTGTGTACCAATAGCGTTACGTTTTAAGTCATTTGAATTTCCCTCTCAACTAACGCACTTTTCGGTAATTATTATTTAATCAAATCCTAATTAAATAAAAAAATATTAATATGTACGTAAATCTAGAAGAAAAGACCACATGTAAAAAAATGGGAGGTTTTTGAATCACATGCATATTCCCTATTCTGACAGGAATGCCGATATCAAAATTTCGTCCGTTAATTAGTAGGCGTAGGAGATGACGTGGAAGAACTTGGTGTGGCCTATACACCCAAAGCTTAACGTTTTTATTAAAAGCTTAAATGATTGAATAGATAACTAGACTAGTGGCACTTTACAGTATTGTTAAAATTATTAATTACATTAGTAAAGTGATAAACAATATAATAGAAGCTTTGTTCCAGATGTGGGTGAACTTTAGTGTTGGTGACTCAATGTTTGTAAACGACCTCAAGTCTTAGATGTGACTGTGTCTTAGTGGTTAACACGACACAAAGACTATTTATTCCAAATGAATCATTACACAGAAATTGTGTTGTGTTGTGACAAAATGTAGTTTATTCTAATACGCCATGACATACGTCTTGTTCTGTCTGCGGAAATGGAACGAGAGAGGTTTGACGGAAATGGACCGGGAAACCAGCAAGCACCAGTCTCCATGAGCGCATGCCTGGTGACGACATTTCGGGCTTGACGTCGCCCTAGCAAAAGCAGAATCAGGGTGGCGTGCGGCGGTGCGATATATTTCCGGCTACGCCTATTAATAGGGAATGTTTGATGATTTTTCCGTTAACAACAAATCTGGTCAAAACTGGTTCCCAACAATATAACTGAATGAAAGTCAAAACACGCATAAAAAACAGTATACGGTAAAACATTCAGTACGTGGTGGAACCAAATATATATCTGGTGAATAGGAATGTACCTAGTGTGTACCTAGTACACTTTTACATACCACTCGAAGATATAGTTAAATTACGTTAGAAAAAGATTATAATGAGAGCAACTCGATATTCAGATAAAAATCTGATCGTTTTAGTTTACGCAAGCCTTAATGTTGTTAACCTTGAACTAGCCAAACTGTAATTAAATACGTAATAGATTACAAAGACAGATATTTAACTATGCAGTAGAATCTTAAGGAAAAAGTGCAACAACAAACAAAATTACCTGGCGTTCTTGATTGGCCAACAGCACGCTAAAGAGCCAGCAGTAAATATCGAATTTGTATTTCTTCTATTTTTCAAGACAATGGCAGCATTAGATTAATCCAGCACAAAATTAGGTGACATCGACAGCGACCTCAGTCGCTTCGTTTAGTTCAAACACACAATTGTGCACGTGTTAGGGCCTTGGGGCACAGCGAGCACGATAGGAGGTGGTCCATCGTGTGCAACACTATCCGGTAAACGAATAACAAATTAAGTGCCTATTCAAGATCAGAGTTGACCTCGGAAATAATACACCAACCAAACTGGTGAAGTTTTGCACATAGAGCATACCTAGCTAGTTTATAAGGTGAATTGTGTATGACTTACTGTCCTATGGCCCTGGGATGGGGCAGAGGCCACAGTAGTGAGTACAGAAGTGTATATAGGGATATTGTCTGTTTACTTCGAAGGGGTTAGTGGCACCCAAACAAGACCCTATGTTTCCAAGTCAACCTCGCCTGCAGGTACAGCCACTGATTTTCAGACGAGGTTCAGACGCAGACCACACGTCAGTAACTCTTAAAAGCCGTAGAAGGCAAACTAATAGAAGTAAATGAACCACGGGCTACATGACCACAGCCTCAGATTCTACCGAGACAACACTATGATGATGACTTCGACGGGAGAAAAGCATGAGAAACCGGACAGTAAAAACATGAAAAACATATACAAACAAAAAATTACATTCCGATATTACAAAACATTCCATAAAATCGATCACAAAAGTAAAAACAAAACAACTTACACTACTGGAAGCTGATGAACCCATATATTTATCTGGGTGGCACTTAAAAATCGAAATCTGGCTAACAAAATAAAACCAGATCGGTAGAATTTGATCTGATATATTAACACTCCACGTGCGGGGTCGCCTGACCGCTTGCTCGCTGCACCGGCGCACTACAACAGTACCAGTAGCCACACCAACATAACACCTCGTATTTTGTAAACATTCTACATCTCTGATGGCATTTTCAACCGGTTCACAGCGGATATTGACTTAGGTCAGGGCCATTATGGATGCCACCTGTACCAACGTTTTTGTATGGTAAGTTTCGTCAAGAGTTCCATGGGCAATATATCTGCTGATCAGTGGACGACGCTTTGGCGCAGGTTTTCGTCTCAGAGTTGGGAGGTCAGATGGTAATTGGTCCAGAAAAGTCTCCAAAGTGCAAATTGCACGGACGGACTAAACACAACTGGGCAATGTCTTCTTCTTCAACTTAGCGTTGCATTCGAGTTTTCACCTCGGAGTTTAAGGTCCGCTCTTGCCAGACTAACAGCGGATTTGGAGAATCTTTGATGTTTTCCGCGGGTAATTTCTATGATAATGATCTCATACAAGAATAAACGAGCTACAAAAGTTTTTCTACATATTCATTTTACATTTTATATAGGCTATAATTCTGTCAATAAGAGTATTTTATGACCAGGAGTAAAACTCCATTATACAAGAAGCTTAACTAAATATTCTTAAGACTTAACGTTATCAAGCAAACCAAATAAATATAAGTAAGCGACTATTGTTTGAGATAAACAATTATGTACCTTATAAGATTACTACTGCAAGATTATGAGCATAAAACTACTAACATTTCTATCATTATTGACTCCTGACAAATAAATTCTATTCTACTTCCCACTAAAATTATAAATGTGAAAGTTTGTGTAGATATTTGAATGTTTGTTGTTCAATAACGTTCTAACCGCTGAACTGATCTGATCAAGATTACAGTCATCATATACAGACACAATTGGCAAATAGCCTTTTTTTCTTAATCCCAAATTTTCTTTGAAACTTGTTTAACTTCGAGTCACGAAAAGTAGATACAGGTTACCTTATCGTGGTTACGTGCAACGTGCGTGGTAACGTGCAACTTAAGAATGTGACTTATCAGTTGTTAGTGTTTCAAACACCTTCTGAGTGTTTTGGAATTACTAAATCTAGGTACTAAATATTCATAATCTAAGTATCAGAGTCGATAGATTGGCAATATTTATTATCATCCGCATTAGCCCCGGTCGTATACCAGATGCGTTGTCATACAGTTATTTCCTTCAATCTATACAAATGAAAAGGTGGGTTATATTGTTATCTTCGCTATCTAAAATATTTGGTCACTGAGTGAGAATGTACAAAACGTAAGTATGTATAAGCAAGCCATTCGAAAAAATCAATTTTAACACAGGTTTATTTATTCGTCTGCGTTTGTAATGCACGCAAGATCTATGAAATAACATGGACTCAAAAAAATATACAAAACTTTCGAAGAACGATTAGCCAAGACTTCAGAACAAGGCCTGTCATTTTGGCTATGGCAAAAAGAACTATGCAAACTATCAACCCTATAAGCGCACAACGACAGTCGCAGACTATACTCCACACACGCATGCCACAATGGACGGCTAAACGGAAACACAATGGCAGTGTAAACATACATACTCCATTTAACCGGTTTCGACCGAATCGACATACTCTGCAGACAAAGCTTCCCACCTGGTAACGATTCGCGAGAA
This sequence comes from Eilema caniola, assembly GCA_949126895.1. NCBI lineage: Eukaryota > Metazoa > Arthropoda > Insecta > Lepidoptera > Erebidae > Eilema > Eilema caniola. Next base: position 4,255,710 of record OX421466.1, read on the forward strand.
CGTGTGACTCAATATTAAACAATTAATAAGTGTAAAGAAGGAAAATGTTTACAACTACGATCATTAGTTGGTCTGAGAGCAATTGGCAAGGAAGTCCTCTCGTAAAAGCATCAACGAGATGTTTTTTGAACTGCCTAAAATCGATAAGTGTTGATTTCTAAATGATGAATACTGTCCTTCGATCGCCTAGAGACTGTTTCTGCTAGAGGACTTTCTTCCTAATTGCCCTCAGGCATCAAAGGGCACGTAAAAGAAAGCCGGCGGAACTAGTCCACAAACTAGAAGTCGCGCAGCGAACTAATCAGCTAGCTATCCTCGGACTTACTTTGGAGGATGAAATTGATAATGTGGACCTAACTAAAATTTTCGATACAGCTCGCACATGAAGCAAGCTGAAGTGACATTGGGCTGGCCATAGATGTCGAAGGAACAATAGCTGCTAGGCTAGAGTAGAAGAATTCTAGAGCGGAGACCGAAGAAGCGCCCATTAGCCTGACTGACGACTTAAATAAGTCACCGGAATAGATTACATCTCCAAAGCAGAACTGGGTGAGGCCTGTAGACAGCAGATTGCAATAGACTAAATTGATTTAGTGTGACAAACATCGACCACAGGAGGACCTGGTACTTTAGTCAAACTTTTTTTGTACCACTTAGGTGGCAGAGAAACGCACGGTCCACCTGATGGGGAAAGTGGTTACCGTGGCCTATGGACGTATGCAACACCAGAGGCGTCACATTTGCGCTACCGACCGTACAGAAACCTTCTAATACCATTCTTAAAGAACCCAATATTGTAGTCGCTTGGAAAAACCACAGCAGGGAGTTCATTCCACAGCTTGAGCATGCGTGGGGTAAAGTTCCTTTCTTACCGCACGGTTTGCACCATTTTTGGTCGCAATGAGTGAGGATAAACCTCAAAAAATAGAATCTGGGTGTGGCAAACTGAGACAATTACGCGTAATTCTCCGAATTCTTTTATTATCATCTCATGACGGTGTGACCTCTGGCCTTTCACAAAGACGTCATTGTTGTGCACAATAATCAAAGCTTCTAAATAAAAGATATTGCTAAACCGTGTACTTATACTTTGTACACTGTTTCCTTGTTTCAATTCTTATCTAATACATAAAAATCAATGTTTGTTTGTTCGTATTTTATGCCCCTTGGTATATCCGATTGCGAATTGCTACTTTTTTATTCAAAATGAACCTTTTGTCTCAACAACGACTCTCTGTGGTTAGTAGATTATATTTAGAATGGAACAAGAGAACTATTGTACCTATTATGTATCAAAGGAGTCTGATAGATCTGCGTCTTAAAGAATCGGTATGACCTGCTAACCCTGCCTATGTCGTTGGGTTGAACAACTGGGGCATTGTACACTCGTTTTGGCATGTGTCATGAGTATGCTCGGTTCGGCACATCGAATATACGTGTCATTTTAGGCCTAAGTACCTTACATGGGTCCAGGGCACATTATTCGGCATCGGCAGGAAAAAGATCTGTGGTCCCTACAACCGAAGAAGACCAGCTCGAAAGAGATAGCCCTGTGTCGGCTGGGGTGCGAGAGATATGTCTCAGCCAACCTCACCTCCGATAACCTACGATCCACAGACGACTGCGTTTTAGTTAGTTCAAGTCCGACATAACTACTCCGGTGTAGGGATTTTGCGCACGATGAAAAAAGGCCAGAGCCAGAGAGATAGCCAGAGCTCACTGGAGTTTTTGTGCTGTCAGTGGGAAGACCAAAGGCTATTCCTGCTTTGTCTTTTACGCTGACAGCACAGAAACTCTCTGTTTACAGAGGCGGCCTCGCCTGGTGTTGTACACGTCCATAGGCCACGGTACCCTCTCTCCGTGCGTCAGGTGGGCCGCGTGCTTGTCTGCAACCTCAGTGGTATAAAAAAAGGCATCATCCCTAAGGCGTTGATTTATGCCAACGCGTAGTTCCTGTCATTGCCGACGGATGCTGATTTTCTTTTGCCGATGCCGATAATGTGACCTGGCCCTTAGTCACGAATTTAAAAAATATAACTTCTGTGTGATCGCAAGAAAGCGTTCAGTCGCTCATGCATATACGTTTATAAATGCGGGTGTGGCGACGCGACGGCGGTATTCGAGAAGTGTGCGATTAGACAGTCAATAAATATCGTGATCCCTTCTCAAAATTATAACTGACAGAATCGCGCGGATCGAATCTGTAATGCCTTGATCACACGCACCCATTGAAGTGGTGGGACAGTGTCGGCAGAGTGCGATGTACATGCAAAATATTTGGCGCTATGTACACACGTACGGAGTATGGGCCGACTCTACTAGGTGCGTGTGACAAAGGCCTAATCAGTGATATTGTCGGTAATTTTCGCGAATATTCATAGCTGCTGAAAAGTAGCCAAACCTTGAGCTAAGTGTAAATAATAAAATAGTACTGAGAGAATCCATTTAAAGTAATTTTATTTCAACTTCTAATCACTCCCATACACATAAAAAATATAAATATAGTAATATGTAACTACAATATGATAACTGAAGCTAGTAATTATACAATTGCTCTCAGTTTCATTAGTAGCTAGGTTATCTGTGTGGCATGGCAGCGAAACATTGGAATTGTGTGTCAGAGGTCATGGGTTCGATTCTGGCGAATTGCAAATACATATATGTTTGCATGGAGAAAAACGATAAGTATGATTATCTGCATTCTAGAACCCATATTACTAGCTATGGTTAGTTTGGGAATAGATGAAGCTGTGTGAGAAGGCTTAGGAGATTTACTTATAGTCGTTAGCCCCTTATTATATATGGTCAAAAGTGTTTTGTGTGAGTTTTCCGTTAGTCGTTAGTTGTAGTAGTTTTCAATCACTAGAAACATAGTTTAAAATCATGCTTATTGATGACAAAAGGATCACTAGCAATCACTTAAAATTGGCTAAAAATATTTAAAAGGAATGATGATAAAACAATATGAACAATTGATGCCAGGTTTGCTTAAATTCTAATACAAGTGTTCAATCAATAAAGTCTTATCAACAATAGGGACAAATTAAAAAAGAAGCTGTACTAAAGGTAGGTACTGAAAAAATCACATCAAAATGGTTTATCTTGATGTGAATTTTTTCACAAACATAAAAGTAATAAAATACTACCTGAACTAGTAGTTCAATTTAAATTAAAAAAAAATATTTTAAAAAAATCAGTTTTCAGTTGCATCTTATTTTCAAGCAAAGTTTTGAAACAAAAAATAAAAAATACTTTTTAGTTAAGTATCCAACCCAATGTATATAGAAATATTGTTGTTGATTGGTCTCCATGGTGCTTACAGTCACTCATGAAGAATAAAACAGGCAACAATTAAAAGTAAATGCATTGAAAATCATTGTGCTATTGGTTGCTATAGTAATATACACAGGTGTTCCTTTCATTTACGATGCACACCGCCTGTGTACACATATTATTATAAATTTATTTTGCAATGGTGGCAAATAAATGCTATCTATACTGAAAACCTCATAAAGTATATTACTCAAACCTATCCTTGCAGTTAAAATACAACTTTGGCTTAGACCCAAAAACACATGCTATGAGTTTCCGTCATAAAAGAATCGAAAATTATGACAAAAAACAATAACAAAGGCTATTCTATTGTTTGTACTACCTAATACAATCACCAACATATTTATTATTTGTAAAATCGATAAATATTATCTTACCGGTTGTGATAAATATGGAAAAGATCCTTGTGGAACTGGCTCGGTAAACAATGATGTAGACTCTGCTGGGTCTCCCATAGCAGAGTTATAACTACGCATAGATGACTAGTTAGAGTTAAAAATCTAGCTGGTATTAAAGTATCAGCTCCTCTCATACCGATTTTTGTTAATTTTTAGATATTAGTTAAGCACAAAACACTGTGGACACGAACTTCAAAAATTATGCAAAAGGCGTATGGCAGATACGTTATACGTTCAGAAATCAGCTGTCAGCTAACCATTATTACTTTCTCTATAATGACCATCTCTTTCTTAGGTATATTAGAGCAATACTGAGTTAACAGAAAACTGGAAACTAAAACGTATAGGACCACGGAACAGAAAAGGACCAATAGGACAGTGAGAATAGAATTGAGAAGTTACTAAACTTTTCGTGCCTCGTTTGAACTGCTTAAACTCACATTCTAGTCTGTGTATAGTAATAAGCATCAGTAAAATGAGTATGCAAATGATAGTAATACATGAATCCAATACATATTGGTAACCTTGCAAATATCGATAAACACATAATACTTTAGGTCACCAACTTTTATTGCGTTTCGATAAATACCTACCTACCTATCTAATAACTTTACCAAGGTCTTCGTCATACTTATAGTCATAGTGGTGAATAATTAAAAAACATAAATGATAAGTTTATTTTATTATTGTTATTTGCATTGTTTGATTTGTTCTTAAAATTGTTTTTAACGCAATCAATTTATTATTTTAAATTTTTACTTTTATATTCCAGTATTTACATAAATGTACCTACCAGTGGTAGGTTTTTTTTACTTACAGGACCCGAACCTCTTTTATATCGTTTGTTTTCCATTATACAACGAAGATCGGTAGAACTGCACGTGGTTCCACTACTCACTAAACAACTTTATTAAAGATTAAATCACAATCACAACTACTATCACAATGGTAAAAGGAGGCAATTTGCAACATACACACAGACATAACAGTTATAACGGGAACCAGCGGAAAAATATTGCACGCTGCCGTATTATATTGAGGAACTTAGGCTAAAGTTGCAAATAACTTTAACCTAATTTCGATGTTCGTTTGGAAGATACTGTAAAAATGTTTTGTGCAAGAAAATAAAAAGTAAATTTCATGAACCAACAATTCGTACTTGTAGCTCAATATTGGCAGTTGTCTATTACAATTTTTACATTATATCAAATGTCTAATATTTTTCATGCTAAAGCTAATGATAAGTATGCGTATCAATCAGTATTTATGAGTAGTATTAGCGATATTGACGTTTTTGAAGGCGGAGGATCGGTAAAAATGGCGCACATTGTAAGAGGCCTAAGGAGGCTTATAGCAGTGGACTACAATTAACTGCACTAGACTAATTGATTGATTGATTGACTTTTCTGGTAAGGGATAAGGAAACTGCTGACCGTATCTACCTACTTCACAAGAACGCAACGGGCGTTTTCTATGGTAAACCTGCAAAAACTTCAATAAATGTTTTAGATGTATAAATTAGTAAACATTGCAATAGGTACAGGCATGTTCAATTCCACCTCCAATATATAATTTGTGTGCAATTATATTTCTGCATATTAAATATATTCTTATTTTGGTCTGAAGGGGATGTTTAGAGGTTTGGCCGTCGAGACAGCTCTATGTAATGTGCTTATATTTATATTTATTACGTGGATATCGGTTATCTCTTAGTGTTGAGCCGCCACTATTGAGCATTAAATTCGCCTCTCTACTCAACTTTGTCCTCGACTATTTACTCGCCTCTATTCTTGACTTTCTATTCACCTCTATTTTCGACTTTCTACTCGCCTCTATACTTGAATTTATACTCGACTCTCTACAGACTTCTCTTCTCCTCTCTCTACTCGACTCTGTACTCTCCTCTATACTCGCCTTTCCATTGGCCTCAGTACTCGCATCTGTACTCGCTCATCCACTAGATTCTCTTTACGCCTCTCTACGTAACTCTCCCCACTCACCTATCTACTCACCTCTCAACTCAAATTTCTACTCGAATCTCTACTCAACTCTCTATTCGATCTCTACTCGCCTTTACATTCGTTACTCTACTCGATTGACTATTCGCCTCTACTCGACTGTCTACTGCACTCTATTTGATCCTATACTCACCTCTCCACTGGCTTCTCTAGTCACATATCTACTCGCCCCTGTAGTCGACTCTACTTGACCTCTACATGCCTATCCACTCGCCCCTATAACGATCTCTACTCGCCTCTTCACTCGCTTCTATATTTAGCTCGTTACTCGACTATGTCCGCTCCGAAGCTCTAATCCATCTTTGTTCCAATTTTCATGAGTATATCTTTCAAAAAAAACTTCTTACAATTTATCCTCTATTCATTCCCTTTTTTGCGCGATAAAAAATGCCCTAACCCTACCCCCCTCCGTCTACCCCCCTTTGTCACGATAAAATGTAGCCTATGTCCGTTCCCTAGCTCATATTCATCTCGGTACCAAATTTCTTCGGGACATCTTCAAAAATCACACACTTTCATCCCTTATTCCCCTTAAACCCCCCTTTTTTGCGATTAAAGATTGCCTTTGTTCGTTTCCAAGCTTTAATCTACCTCTGTACCAATTTTGATCAGAATATCTTCAAAAATGACAAACTTTTTATATAAACTTTCGTCCCGTGGCCCTACAACCCCCCATCTACCCCCCTTTTTCGCGACAAAAGGTAGCCTATATTCGTTCCCAAGTCAATATCATCCCTGTACCAAACATCATCAGGATATCTTCAAAATGGACAAACTTTCATCCCAATCCCCCCCCTAAACCCCCTTTCTCGCGACAAAAGGTAGCCTATGTTCGTTTCCAAGCTTTAATCTATCTCTGTGAAAAAATCATCAGGATATCTTCAAAAATACCACACTTTCATATAAACTTTCATCCCATGGCCCTAGGGGGTAGAAGGGGGGTTTATTCACAAGCTCTATTCCACCTCTGTACCAAATTTAATTAGGATATCTACAAAAATGACAAACTTTCATACAAGCTTTCATCCCCTATTTCCCCCCTTAAACCGCCTTTGTCGCGATAAAAGGGAGCCTATGTCTGTTCTCAAGCTTTAATATTTCTCTGTACCAAATTTCATCAAAATCGGTTCAGTGGTTTAGGCGTAAAAGCGTAACATACAGACAGACAGACAGATAGACAGACAGAGTTACTATCGCATTTATAATATTAGTATGGATGGATAATAAAATAATCGTGGTATCGCATCGTAGTATTAGACAGTGATGTGACGTCTAAACGAAGCTTTACGTACCGATTGTTATCTAAAACTACCTTCTCTCATTTATAAACCCATAAATATAAACATAGAAATATATATATTGACAGCCTACGTGGCGTAACAGTAGTGAAAGCGGCGCTACGCAGGAGGTGCAGGGTCCATCCCCGCTCAATGCTAATATTTGTATGCTTTTTTTTTACGTGCGGGTAATCCCCACGGATCTCCACCCCTTCGGAGCCGGAGGGGGAGGTTATGTCGGACTCGAACCGACTAAACCGCACACCGTCTCTGGGTCGTAGTGCTAGGCCGAAGGTGAGGTTGTCATGCGACATATCCCTCGCACCCCGGCTGACCCAGGGCCATCCCTCTCGGTCTGGCCCTCCTCGGGAGGGTGGGACCACGCGGTCCCCGACTCAGCCCTGGTGTGGGGAGCCGCGCATCGCCCTACGATGCGCGCCGCCGCCGAATATTTGTATGCAATGAATATGGTGGATATGGGTATTTACATTGGTCCTGGTCGTACCTCGTAGAGCACATTAAGCCGTCGGTCCTGGTTGCCATGCGAACGGGTAGTTGGAGCCCTCAAAAATCCATAAACTGATTTACCTGCAATTCTTCGATATCACCTTTGTGTTGTGGAGGTCAGGTGGCAGTCGCTTCAAGGAAAACATCGAAGTGGCAGTCGCTTCAAGGAAAACATCGAAGTTCAGCCAAATCCGCAGTTGGACTGGTAAAGCGGACGCCAGACCCCTAGTTGAAAACTTCAGATGTGATTATGATGAAGATGATGTATTTTAAACTAGCTTTGTCCCGCGGCTCCCCCCGCGTGGATGTCGGTTATCGCTATAATATCGGTTATCGTTATAAATTGTAGCCTATTTGTTATTCTGATTTATAAGCTATAGGTATTAAGTTTTATTTCACATTCGGTAATTTTTACGTTTACTTATCCATCCATCCATATTTACAAACTTCCGCGTTTATAATATTAGTAGGATATAGAAATATTATTAATAACAATAACTGGAACTCATTTTATATAATAGAAAATATTCATAGAAGAAGAAGCAGCTTCACTTTTTGTTGATTCATCTAATGGATTTTTTTTTCAGTTTGCGTTTCAGAACGCACTCCATAGACTGCTGGGCCGGGCGGTATGTTGATGCTTCGTTCTGTCAGTGTCATTTTACAATAAAATAAATAAAGTGCTAAAGCGTTATTTATTTCGTATTTTAGCTGTTATTTTCAGTTCTATATTTTAATATATCATAAATGAAGTTATTAAAACCCAGTTGGGTCAACCATGATGGTAATAGACTATTGATATCGCTATTCGAGTCAGTGTAACTTCTCGTGTAGTTTGTTAAAAGTTGTGTTTCTTTTTCAGATAAACCGATATTCTCCGTTGATATTCACCCAACGGGGAAGCGGTTTGCTACCGGAGGTCAGGGTGGTGACTCCGGTAGAGTCGTCGTATGGAACTTAAACCCAGTTCTATTCGAAGCTGTGGAAGTAGATCCTAATATTCCCAAAATGCTATGTCAAATGGACAATCATTTAGGTTAGTAAAATGCTTTGCAAAACACATCAGTTGAAGTTTTTATCAATGAGTACACAAAGTCCAACACATACTCATGCATTTTAATATGCATTTTAAACAAAGTAAGAGTGTTTTAGTAGACTGGTGTGTTTAATAACCTAGTATAATTATAGCTAACTCATTAATTCTAAGGGTCATACAAATCAAACACGGATATGTCTTGATAAAATAATTGTAGAATTTAAATTTAGTTAATTGTATCTTTTTATTGAAGGAACTAATTTGTGGTAGTCTATTAATTTCTACACCTAAAGGGTAAAAATGGAAACTGATTAATATGGTTGGCTGTCTGTCTCCAGGCTGTATCTCATAAACCATGATAGCTAGACAGTTGAAATATGATGTAATAAAAGTTCACTGATGATGTATTTCTGATTTCGCTATAACAACAAATACTAATAACAAAATGGTATGTGCTCTTCATGGGCAAGACAGGCTCGCACTTGGGTAGTTTTTTTATTGTTAATGTTTTTTGCCCTATAAGAAATTATTACTATGTAGTTCTGATTCAAAGTTTGAAGTTCGAAAACTCAAATACTTCAGTGAATAATTCTTCTTTGAATAATTCATAAATGTTATTACTTCTTTTAATGCTTTTCAGCTTGTGTTAATTGTGTACGATGGAGTAATGGCGGAAAATACCTAGCTTCCGGGGGCGATGACAGACTTGTAATGGTTTGGGGACTCAGTGTTGCACCAGGCACACCAGGAAAACATAAGGCTGAAACTTGGAGATGTCTTGCTACACTGAGAGGGCATGCAGGTTACTTTTATTCCGATAAATTGTACTACTTATCTCACATCTATGCTGAGAGTCAATACTGAGCTGTTTCTCCAGGCGCAGGCACTCCACCAGAAGCACGCCTGTGCAATTGCACAATGCGCCATCTCCACCATCTGAGTACCAGAGCTGGCCCATTTGAAACCTGATTTTAATTGGTTCAATTCCAACAATACCACCCCTGGTAGCGGAGGTGGTGTCTGAGGTCATTTATGCAAGAAAAAAAGGGGTTAGAATAACTATTTTTTATTTTGATGTTATGTACAACCAGATTCGTAGGTCTAACCTGTGTGAAGAATCTAGGTTTAAAACTCACTATTTTTCAATGACCATCATCACCATGACCATCTCAGAGTCTGGAGTCTGCTCTTTTAAATTATCTTCCATTTGAACAATTTCTGTATGACAGGTGATGTTTTGGACTTGGCATGGTCACCACTAGACAAGTGGCTAGCCAGTTGCAGTGTTGACAACTCCATTATCATATGGAACGCAGAGAAATTTCCAGAAATGGTGTGCGTGCTCAATGGACACACTGGGCTTGTGAAGGGAGTTGCATGGGACCCCGTACGTATGACTTATATTTGTACAAAATATCTTGGCTGAAGAGAAAAAAAGGATAAATATTTTTTTTTATTAAAAGTGAAAAAAAAAATCTTACTAATGATAAAAAGATCAAAACAAGTTTGATACTAAGCGGTACCAATCATAAACCAAAAGAAAATTATTGCTATTAAACATGTTTCAAGCTTTTCAATATCGGGCTTTTTATTTTTGTATTCTCCTTCTGATTCTGTTCATTATGATATTTAAAAAAAAATAACGGATCTAAAATGCTACTTATATGCGCGCGTAAGCCACGCCGCACATGCACACACTCGCACTCGTTCACGACACTGCGCTAAGGTCGCATTGAAATTAGCGGAGACGTGTGTGCGCACGCTCATGTACGTACCTGCTTGCCAATGTGAGTGTGGTCATATGCGGCGGGCATAATACATTACCCGCGCTGGCGTAGTCGGGTAAAAACTACTGTTCTTAAATCAAATTATTAAATGTCATTAAAATCACATTTTCAGGTTGGTAAATATTTAGCATCGCAGTCTGATGACAAATCCTTGAGGGTGTGGAAGACAGCAGACTGGGCACCAGAAATTGTCATTACAGAACCATTTGATGAATGTGGAGGTAAAAGAATTATTGTTTTGTATATTTAAATTTAAATTGACCATTAGCACAGGGTACCAATAGAAACAAAAAATTTTTGTACAACTGAAAACCAACTACTAGTCTCATTTTAAGATTAAATTTTTTTTAACGCTTATTCCGCCATTTAGAATCATATAAATTATTTAAGAACTTTATTAAACAGAATTTTGTTGTGTTCCCGGCGGTGAGTAGGGTAGCCAGAGCTCACTAGAGAGTTTTAGTGGGAAGACCAAAGGCATGTCTTACTTTGTCTTCTACACTGACGGCACAGAAACCTTCTGTGTTAACAGGGTCGGCAGCACCAGTGTGACTCCCCTGGTGTTGCAACAGTCCATAGGCCACGGTAACCACTTTCCACCAGGTGTGCCGTGTGCTGTCTGCCACTTCAGTGCTATAAAAAAGTAATATAAGTATAGTAGTAGACATATGAAAATCGTTCTTAATGTAATAATAATAAATTAATGTAATAATAATAAATAAAGTTTTCCTAATAGTGTTGTTTTAGGACGCCGCCATCTAGCGGCAATATACATTTTGTCTTTAACTTTTACAAGTAATGCAGAATCTTGACTTAACGACTTGGCCCTAAAAATCTAGAAAACTAGGTCTTTTATTTTAATTTAGGTGGTGACCGCTTACCATAACCGTACATGGCGTACTTCCAGGTACCACCCACGTACTCCGCCTATCGTGGTCGCCGGACGGCCAGTATGTATTGTCAGCCCACGCGATGAATGGAGGCGGGCCCACTGCCCAAGTCGTGGAAAGGGATGGGTGGCGCTGCGACAAGGATTTCGTTGGACATAGGAAGGCTGTTACTTGCGCTGTGAGTACTTGTACCATGTATCTTTGAAGGTGTAGGCAGAGTTATGTTAATAACTTGATAAATTTGAGTGATGTTTCAAAGTCCGCCGGTTTTTTTATTTTTTTTATATACCCAGTGTCACTCTCACAGTAAATACGAATCTAACGACACCTCTTCAGCTAAAATCCATCGAGCCGTTCAGGCTGCAGAGCGTGCAAACAATTATACATACATCCATTAATACTCTCGAAAAACATAACCCTCCTGGCGCAGTCAGGTAAAAAAAGGTTAGAGTAAACATCTAGCAGTCTCTTAAAGCTGCTAAAGATGCTATGTGAATGTGTGACAGTGGCAACAGTATGCTTAAGGTACTTGTGGACAAGAATTTTTTGTGCCACATATTAAGTCATGTATACAGGATGAATGAATCTTATATGAAATAAAAGTGCTAACATAGATTTAAGTGTAAAAAATGTTACTAACAAAAATGGATTTAATTATCTGAATAAATGAATTATTATTTATAAAGCGTCATTTAGTCGGGGCGAGTTTCTCGCCTAGAAGATGCGATTCTCGGTAGGAGAGAAAAAGTTGCCCGGACATTTCACAATGCACAATTACTTACACCGCCTCCTCTCTGTACCTGCTATGTATAAATTCCCAATGTGTAAACTAATAACACGTGCATATTTAACATGTGTAGCGGTTCAACAACAACATATTCGTGAAAGAAGGCAAGAAGTGTTGTTGCGCAGCGGTGGGCTCCCGCGACCGCGCGCTCAGTATCTGGCTCACTTCGCTCAAGCGACCGCTCGTGGTTGTGCACGATTTGTTCAGCGATAGTGTGCTTGACCTGTCTTGGAGCTCCGATGGTACGTATGTTTGTAACTTTTTCCATTACATTTGTAACCTTCTCAATTTTATTTAAAAGTTTTTCATTTTGCTTGTAACTTTCTCCATTGTGTTTGTCACTTTTTCATTTTGTTTGTAACTTTCTCCATTTTTTTGTAACCGTTTCATTTTTTTTTGTGACGCGCTCTACTTTGATTGCAACTTTCTCAATTTTGTTTGTAACTTATTCATTTTGTTTGTGACTCTCTCCATTTTGTTTGTAACTATCTCCATTTTGTTTTTAACCCTCTTATTTTTTTGCGCGTAACTACATTTTACTTGTTTCTTTTTTACAGTTACAGATAAAACGGTGACATTTTATTTGTAACTATAATTATGGAAATAGTTCTATCTGATTTTACTAAATGATTATATATATATAAATATTTAATGTAACCTCTGACTTCGTAAGCGTTATTATCTACATCTAAGTGCATGCACAGTTCAAAGTCGAACACACAGACAGTAATGCAATTTCATGACGTCACAGGTTTGAATCTCTTGGCGTGCAGTTCGGACGGCACCGTCGCGTGCATACAGTTCACTAACAAGGAGATTGGCACACCGCTCACTATGGACGAAAAGGTCTTGATTCAAACTTATTTTGTACCTAAATTTTACTTTTCTAGAAATATCTCCACCTATGCATGAGTGTGCCTTGTTGTATTTTTGGTCACTATTATACATACATACATAACCTTACGCCTGTAAATCCCCGAGGGGGAAGGCAGAGGTGTATTGACACCCACGTTTCGCAATAGCACAGTATAATATCTATTGTACACCAAGAACAAAACAAGTGTTTTAGAAACGTCGGGCTAAATGTGAATAATATCAAATAAATAAAGCGATAGAATCCGTTAAAGTAGATTTATTTCAATGTGTGATATTATGTAGTACATTGTGATATGTATGGATAATTTTGCAGATGTATCCTTATTCGATGGATAAGTCGATCTAATTCCTAATCGTAAACTTCTCTTTGTAGAATGCATTTTACGAGAAGATCTATGGTAAGTGTCTGGCGAATGAGTCAGGAGGTGACCTATCGTCCAATCTTCTGGTGGAATGTCCAGAGATTCTTCTGGCCAGAGAGAAGCAGGAGGCCAAGAAGGAGGCCGCTAAAGAAGAAATGACGCCAAAGAGTGACAAATCACAGGTGAATATGATAATATTTCTTAATAGACTTGCTTCAATTCATATGGAACTAGCTTATGCCAGCGGCTTCGCCCGCATGGATGTCGGTTATCGCGACCAAATATAGCTTATGTCCTTTCTCAAAGTCTAATCTACTCCTATATCAAATCACCTCAAAAACGGGTCAGTGGTTTAGGCGTGAAAGACGGACAAACAGACACACACACACTTTCACATTTATAATATTAGTATTGATAGCGTTGATTAGACTGGTGACAAGCCCTTCCGTGTGGCAATTCATATGTAACTAGCCTTTGCCCGCGGCTTCGCCCGCGTGGATGTCGGTTATCGCGACCAAGTATAGCTTATGTCCTTTCTCAAAGTCTAATCTATCCTTATACCAAATCACCTCAAAAACGGGTCAGTGGTTTAGGCGTGAAAGACGGACAAACAGACACACACACACTTTCACATTTATAATATTGGTATTGATAGCGTTGATTAGACTGGTGACAAGCCCTTCAGTGTGCACAATTTCACCCATTTCCCCTATATATCGACTGGAATACATGTTCTTATGGCAACTGGGACCGACGGCTTAACGTGCTCTTCGGGGCACGACCAGACCAATGCAAATACCCATATTCATGCAAACAAATATTTGCACTGAGTGGTGATCGAACTCGCGCCTTCTGCGTAACGGCTGCGTTCACTACCGCCACCTCACAGAGGCTTTCTATTCATTGGGCACAGAAATATGAAACTCCCGGCTCGAATGGCTTTGTTCGCTCAGGGAACTACCCGTTTTCGGTTATTTCGATCTAATACCCTGAAAAATTCACCCTAGAGTGAAATCTGGGAAACGTATGTCTGAGAATTTACCTTAGGCTGGGTGAATAATTGGAATGTTTATCTATACTCACTTCCTATTTATCACCTCGATAATGTACACTTGACTAGAGATTTCTAATACACTTGATATAGAGCGCACAAACAATATAATTGTTGAGATAGTAACCTCTTTTGATAATTTATACGTATTGTCATTGTGTTAAATTAAAAGCGTCGGTAGCTTATTGGTTAAGGAGTCGACCTTACGATCGAGAGGTCCCGGGTTCGAATCCTGGCCATTACACTACCGACGTGAACCCACTCCTAGCACAAGCAATTTAGCTTAGTTGGAGGGGTTAGAGGGAATATTAGTAATTTCGATAATTTCGGTTGCTAATATTCTTTTATAAAAAATTAATAAATAAATGCATGTCAAAGTCTTGTTGCAATGTCAAAATGTATAAATGTTATGAATGATGATTGCTTTTGTCCTAGGCACCAACCATCAGCACTACGTAAATTGTTAATAGGATTAACTGTACAAAGATTTGGTCAATTTTGGGTTGAATGTGTAATGATATGTTGTGAAAAAAATCTGTTTTAAGATTCAATTATAATAAAATCTCTTTGTTATGTTTGTTTTGTTGGCTCTCACGGCTGGTGCCGTTTATGTGGGTTCAAAATATAACGACAGCAATCAATTTGTGTTATAAAAATCATGAAGATATTATAAATTGATACGCTGACTGTACGTAGGGTGACAAATCACAATACGAATCAAAAGTAAATTCAATTTTTTAACCTAGCATAGGGTTAAATTTTTGGACATATTTTTCCCAAAATTCACCCTAGGGTGAATTCTTCAAGGTAACATCAATCGGAATAACCGCCCTTTTTTCGTGTGAAAACCTCTTGGAATTAACACATATTGACAATACATTTGTACTTTTTACGATGTTTTTAATGGTCTATAGCTTTAGCTTTGATTTTGACAAGTCTTAACCTTTAAGAGTTGAACCATCAATGTAAACCTTTAGGACCTGTACCATCAATGTAAACCTTTGAAAATGCCTGAAGGCGAAACCGGTCAGGTTTTAATAAATTATCGTAGAAAAGTACAATTGTATTGTCAATATGTGTAATAACAAGTTCCACCAAATGACATCAATCATCACTCATCAGTATAAATAGTCTTGGAATTTACCTTAACTGGCTTCTCGCGTGAGTCTATTGTCAGGAAAGGTGCGCCCTAGAATAAAAATCCATACTTCCATATACTTGAAACAGTAAATTAATTACGTTTTTATGTATCCTCAGCAAAAGATTCTGCTGAGCCCCTCAGCGGGGTCCAGTGGCGCGTCATCGACACCCCTGCGGCCAATGGACAGACAGATAGAGACACGGACTTCAGATGGAAAGAGACGTATAACACCAGTATTCATTCCGCTCACGCATGCTGATGCCAAGTAAGTTTTTGAATGAAAAGAAAAAGTTAACACCTAAAAAGGGATTCCGTGGCCTAAAGTGAACTTTTCACCTTCACTTGCTAACGAGTAAATTGAAAAAAGTCGTGTCCTTTAAAAAGTGTTTTTATAGAGAATTTATTATCGTAGGCTGTCATAAAATAATCTTTATAAACTCTCATTCTGAAATGCCAATATTAAAAAATTAAAAACAGAACGTTAATACGCACGTCTTTACGCACAGAATATCATAATAAATTTAAAAATTACATTAAAGTACAGGTGTTCTATGGCAACTGTATTTTAATTCATATAACTTTTTTCCATTACGAAACAGATTCTGATGGACACAAGGAAGTTTCAATGCATTTTTTCTACATAATCTGTGGATGCAGCGTAACGCACATTTGGTCTTAAAACACTCGTGTGATACTAAAAAACATTCACCTGCGGCTCGTTTTTTTTTTAAACTCACACTCGTATTTTAAGGACCCTTACTATGCAACAGTTTCATGAACCACTATTCGATGATATAATCCAAGGATAATAGCATTTTCATAAAACAATAGTACTATAACTCTCGCTATGAAAACGACGTTTTATTGCTCACATAGAAAGTGACATAAAAAAGCAGCCATACAACGTCTTTTCATGCATGTAATTTGGTCTATGATATTGTATAGTAATTAAAATGTTCCTGTGTCGTTCCAGTGAATCCCTGGGCTCTCAGCCAGGCGGAACAGAAAACTGCTTCAGCACATCCTCGCAGAGCAAGTCGCGGATCCGCGTAGAAGTGCGAGACGACATCGTCATACACCCCAACGTTAGCAACCATGCCATCTCTACGCAACACAATGCGTCTAAAACCAGTGATAAGTGAGTATACAGAGCAAACACAGAGAGGAGGTGCTAGACGACATAGTCATATACCCCAACGTCAGCAACCACGCCATCTCTACGTAACACAATGCCTCTAAGACCAGTGATAGGTGAGTATATTGAGCCAACACAGACGAGATGCGAGATGATATCGTCATACACCCCAAGGTCAGCAACCACGCTATCTTTACTCACCACAATGCGTCTAACACCAGCGATAAGTGAGTATATAGAAAAAACACAGAGAGGAGGTGCGCGACGACATCGTCATATACCCCAACGTCAGCAACCACGCTATCTCTATACTACACAATGCGTCTAAGACCAGCGATGAGTAAGTCGTTTGTAGGGGTTATATCTTATTCAGAAACCCATGATATTAGGTGTGTAGCTTGCTTGTACAAGTGTACATTTACACTACACGTGTTTAGTCAGTAGAGCAAGCATTAAGAGGAGGTGGTATAAGTAACTGTACCAATTTTCGGCCCTACGCTGACGTCATGGCAGTATGCGTGGCCTTTTAATTCATGAACTATCGATGTTCTTGACCGTAAAATGTTACGCCTTTTTTCATAACGAAATCTCATTGAAACGCCTCTCTACTTTTGCACTGTGGTTTGGACACACAATATCTATGTGACTATATTCCAGTGGGCTAGACCAGCGTCTACGGGTCCGTGGCGCAGGAGCCCTGCCGGGGCCCCGCGCGGATGAACTGAGTGTGGCGCGAGCGGGGCCCCCCGCGGCGGGTGGCGGTGCTCCGCAAGGTCTGCCTGTCGCCCCGGGAGTCACACTACCAGCACCTGCTTTGGGTACTGCGGGGCCCGTTGTTAGAGCCGCTGGACACTATCGACTGCAGGTAACTGATTTGAATTACTTTTTGGTGATTTTTGATCTAGCTTACAGTTTTGTTACAGCAAAATTGGTTATATTGTTTTTTTTTTCTAATCTATAAATCCTCGTTTTCACAAGCGTTTAATACAATACATGTATTTGTCAATTTGCAATATGTCACAGATATCAGTATGAAAGCATAGATGTTTTAAACTTTTATATGTCCCAGCCAAATTTTAATCAGCCGTTCAATTAACTGCCTAGGCTGTTAACTAAATGACGCCATTTAATGAACGGCCTGAATGATATTCAGGCGTATCGTTTATTACAACATTTAATAACCGGGCTGGCTAAAGTTTAGGCCATTCGTAAGATGGGGCACCACCCCTGTGATAAGACAGAAAGTGACATACATACAAACATAAAGTCACACCTGTAAATCCCGGAGGGGGTAAGTGTGTTCACAAAAAAATTGTGATAGGTTTTTTTTGGTTCATTGAGGAAATTCGCGGTTATTTTATCATAACCATGCAGAAATAAGTCTGATTAAGCAAGTTGGCTGCGATATCTACAAGTTATACAATTTGTTGACTGTACATACAGTGGGAACAAAAAAGTCTATGAAATAATCTCAATAAATGTATGTAACAAGTAATGGTGTTTTGACAAGTCTTCTACAAGTTTTGTATCAAACAAGTTTAAAACTTTCTTGTTTCTCGGTGTAAATGAGAGGTAATCGTTGTTTCCCTACTCAAAGGGAAAAGTTACGTCTGTGTAAGTGCTCTTAAATCACTTATTGTGCTCTGTAGTTTATGTTAGATTCATTCGCTAGACTATTTCCCTAGTTCATGATTACAAATTGGTACTCGCAATTAAATATAATTTTGGCCTCTTATCAAAAAATATTTATTTCAATTGATTAAATATTAAAATTGTGGTTTTTCGACACTTTTTTCCAGGTAGTGAACAAGGCATGCAACACACAGTACGGTACATTATCTCGACTGCAACTATTGCCCAATAATTCCGCCTCGAGTGATCCAGTATGGGAGACATACTTGGGTGAGTGCAAAATAAAACATTAATTAAATCTAAATAATTTAAATATTCCTGTTCAAATAAAAATATTCATGGTATGACAAAAGTTTGTCGCACAAAATTGACATAGACTCGTCTTCGTAATATATCGTAAAACTGTTTACAGTTTGTTTGAACTGGTGGACATCAAATCATTGAATCGGTAATGTCGATTAGGACCAAGAATCTCCAGACGGGCTGTCTGCTTGTCTGGCATCTAAGCCATCTAAGTTGTATAAAAAGCTCAAGTTTGGCGGTGGGACATAATACCCCACTAAAACCGCCGAGGTGTGAGATTGCCTAACCCATATCCCCCGCAATCCCGGCTGACCTAGTACCAGTGCCCCGAGCACGAATAACATTCGAATTCGTAACGTCAACGTATCTAAAGAATGGAGCATTACGATTGGTTCACAGTAGGCAGCCGGCCAATCGCATTGCTCCGATCCGTGGGTACGTTTACGTTACGAATTTGAATATTATTCGTGTTCGGGGCACTGGTCCTGTCTTGGTTGTTGACTTTTTCCGAAGTAAACTTATCTGGTTGACTACTGCGAACTTGAGTCAATCAGATTTTTTGTTATTATCATAATTGTATGTGCTTGGGGGCAGGTTCGCCAGTGACGTGTATTGCGTGCGACGCGCGTTGGGCGTGCGTTTCTTGTGCGGACGGCACGCTGCACGTGTGGCAGCTGGCCAGGGCGCACGCCGCCAGGGCACTGCCGCCCATCGGTGAGTACTGGGGGGCAGGGTGGATGTAACATTGTGGGTACTGGGGAGGGGCAGTAGGGTACAGACTGTCTGTACCCTGCTGTTCCCGTAACATTATAAAAAAATAAACTAGCTAAGGCTACACCTACTCAGATGACGTCAGGACTGAGATGAAACTCAAGGTTGACGGCCGCCTCCTCTCTGTGTTTGCCTAATATACGAGTATGTTATTATCACATTGTTTTTTTAATATCATCTAGATAATTTTAATCTTATAGGGAGGGAGGGTTTACAAGGTTTCGTTACTGAACTATTAATTTCGCAAAACAAAAAAATAATGTATATGAAAATTACGTGTTATATATTTTAAAAAATTATGCTATAACAATACTTCCAGCCGATTTTTCTATCGATACTGCCCAAACTCATTCGTTTCGAAATGATTATAAAATACAACTTGTACTCATCATGTAACAATCTACATTGGATAGTACCAACTGTCACCTAGTAAAAACTATTCTTTTGTAGAATCCCATCACTCTACTCGCTCTTTATATTCCAGCGCTAATGTCTCAAGCTGCCAAACTGACGTTATCTGGCGAGACCCTGGCCGTGGTGACGACATCAGCCGAGCTGGCAATGTGGGACCTCGCGAACGCGTCCTGTGTTATACGACCACTGTGCTTCAGATCGTTATTATCACATGGAGGTGAGTACATGATAAATAAAACTTATAGAAGAAACGTTGATTCATAATAATAGTGATTATGTTGCGCATCTCTCCAAACAAAACTATGAAAATTGTGTATTCAAAATTTTCAGAGATAGTTTACTATTTTACAGCCTCCGCTACACAGGAGGCGCGGGTTCGATTCGCGCTCAATACAAATATTTATATGCATGAATATAAGTTTTTGCATTTGTCTGGTCGTGCCTCGGAGAGCACGTTAAGTCGTCGGTCCCGGTTGCCATACGAACATCAGTGGCAATCGTTATGGGTAGTTGAAGCCCTCAAAAATCTAACAACTGGTCTAGCTGCAATGTTCGATATCGCCTTTGGGTTGTGGAGGTCAGATGGCAGTCGCTTCACGGAAAATATCGAAGTTTAGCCAAATCCGCAGTTAGACTGGTAAGCGGACCCCAGACTCCAAGCTGAAGGCTTTGGATGCGACTGCGATTAACGCTTGGAAGAAGACGAAGCTTACTATTTGTTTGGGGTAAATTCAGACTTAGATAAGATAAGATATTCTTTATTGTACACCATAAAAGTATTATAAGATAACAATTTTTATAGGTATATAATGGGCAATGGGCGGCCTAATCGCTAACAGCTATCAGAAATCGTGTATGTGTGTCACCAAGGAACTTGAAATGTTCTTTGAGATAATGGGAAGTCCAGCGATTAAACAGTACGCTATATAATAAAGAAAGTACATGAGTATTCCGACGAAGGCGAATTGGGATCCACTTGAGTTCGTTACGGCATTTGGAGACGTAATATAAATCATGCCAAATATAAATCGAATACAAAAATTCTGAAGAGCTCAAGCTTGTCAAGTTGCTCCCAGTGAGATCTAGATAGTCAAGAAGTGGGCATCACGACATTGACGATATTGCACACTTCATAAGGTTTATAGTGTGTTACAAAATTATCCACCACCGCCATACGTGTCAGCCACGTCTCTTCCGTATAAACCGCGCCTGATAGATGGTTTTAAATAATGATTCAGAACTTATCAATGATTAAATTATGAAACTTACTTTTGCCGACGTTTCGGATGCGTTGCAGCACCCGTGGTCACGACTTGACTGGCCTGCGAGCGTCGAGAGGCATGCGGGGAACATTTTTTGTGCGCCTACCCTTTATAACTTTTATAATAAAATAGCTTTTGCCCGCGGTTCCGCCCGCGGTTAACTCGAGCAAACATAGCCTTATGTCCTTTTTCAAAGTCTAATCTACTCCTATACCAAATTTTATCCAAATCGGTTCAGTGGTTTAGGCGTGAAAGACGGACAATCAAATTAAGGCTGGTGACACACCACACTAAATGTGAATAGTGGTTTGCTTCGCATTGATATAACCAACTCACTCTAACGTACTGTCGTGAGCGCAATTGTTAAAAGTTTTCGTTGATATCGTTATTAACGAAAAAAGGTAATTTTTAGTGTTATGTATTTCAAGTTGCCTCATTAGTAAAGTCATTATAATTTATCTATATATGAAAAAAAGATTAATTACTCCAGGTAAACTATTTATGTTATTTTTTACATGAATAGATTAAATATTAAACATAATTCAATTAGATGAGAATGACTACGGTAATGAGGAGGTTTCTAGACTAAACAATTATAGTACCTACTTAATCTTTAACCAATATTTCACGCAAACAGTATGTAAGATGTATTTTAATACTTAGTACTTGTGTTCGCGACGGTACCTGCGCAACCTTGAGTATGTAGCTAACTTCATAGGCGCAAAGTTGTGTGGCGCGTATTGTAGCTATATATTAGATCCAAATGCCAGAATCGGTTGTATGCCAAGGTTGCTTGCTTTAGATCTCAGTGAGCTCCATGCATTCATTGAAACATATTATCTAGCTGAACTTAAAATATATTGTAAAGGAAGTATGTCTGTTTAGTTCATTTAATTCAGTAATATTTATGCTTCCAGTGACGGTCACCAATTGTTCCCTACTCGAGGACGGTAACCCCATGATTTCATTGAGCAACAGCAAGAGCTATATCTACAGTAAACAGCTGTGTGCATGGTAAGTTGTTTATAATATTGCAAAGGATATCAATGATAATATCTCCGATTCTATTTAATCAATAGTAATTAAACATACATCAATAAATATTCACGCCTGTAAATGCCGAAGGGGAAAATAGAGGTGTATGAGCATCCATATTTCGCCAATTTTTGGACTCACGTATCGAGGGCGAACATACTGCAGATTTTTAAATCGATGTTTTTTTTAGCTAGAAAAATATTTTCTAATTAAAAACTGCAAGTTTTTGTGTTCATTAGGAATGAGACACGAACTCTCAACAGAAAAAGTAGTTTTAAGTTCAGATTAGTTAATTCAACGTAAACCAAGT
Organism: Eilema caniola; assembly: GCA_949126895.1. Taxonomy (NCBI): domain Eukaryota; kingdom Metazoa; phylum Arthropoda; class Insecta; order Lepidoptera; family Erebidae; genus Eilema; species Eilema caniola. The sequence continues at coordinate 4,278,035 of OX421466.1, forward strand.
TTTTTTTTTAATATATTCAATATGCAGACACAACTGATTTACATTCAAAATATTGAACAAACATATAATCACGCCTCTATCGCCTCACGGCATCTTTAAAGGCTTACATTGACAGTTATCATCATTCTTCTTAAAAAGTAACATATTTAACCATATTTGGGTAGTTTTAGAATTATGTATACCAGTACAAAAAAAATCCCCAGAATTTCGGGAAACGATATTTAGATTGTCCTGAAGATTTTTTAAATTTAGAATGATCCGCATCAAAGATAGAAAAACGTTCAATCTACCCAAGGCACGCACAAATTATGGTCAACATTCTAGCCTGTATCGCATTTGCTTTTTGTACAATGAAGTCTGTCAGGAGGTGGACATATTCAGCCCATCAGTCCCTAGGTCCAGGAGACTTCTGCTGGATTTAGCTGACTCTTGGGTTGGTGGCTGCGGGGCTGAACTATGTCCACTTATGGGCTAATATTGTTAGTATTTATTTTGTAAGTCCAGAGCACATCTATGTGTATGCATGCTGTGCTCACCTCTAGAAGGAGACACTCGCCCCAACTTATCAATGTGTATGTGTTGCTAAAGTGTAAATTTTCAGAGTGTATCCAGTTTAGTGAGCCAAATATAAAAAAAAGAAGATTGATGCATTTAAATACACGTGTGTCCCCTGTGCGCTCGCAGGGTGGTGTGGGCCGATGCGAGTGACCCCGTGTGGCGCTCGGGGGGCGGCGTGGGCGGCGTGGGGCGCGCGGCCCACCGCCACAAGCTGCCGCGCGCGCGGCCGCAGGGACTCAACACCAGGTGACGACTATATCTACAACTTTATATGATATTATCTAAAGTTTACACGAATATCACCCATTGAAATAAAATCACTTTTCTCAAACATGCTTGGAAATGTGAACATTATTTTGACAACCTTCTTCGAGATAAATCGAAATTGCTGTACATGCCAGCAGCGGCCGGCAAAAGTTCTATGAAAATCCATATCTGTCGTATTTTAGCGGCCAAATAAATTACTATGTAAACTCATAGCTGTCGTGCAATTTAAAAATGGAACCAACTTTTACTCCGAACCATGGCAACCAAGGAGGTAACTTGTCCGTTATTTAAATATAGAACTGGCTTGCAAATAGAATGCTGTTTATTAAGAGAAAAAAAAACCAATGAACATTTCGCCGCGTGAAAAATTACTGTTGTGCGTTGTTCGCCATTGATTTTGAAAAGTAGGTAACTAAAAAATTCTGCCTAGATACTACTTAGTTTTAATTTCCGCGCATTGTTTGAGAAAAGCACTAAACAAGCCTTGGCCACATCTGAGCGTTGCCGGACTCCGTAATGCGTGCCTCGGCTGCACCTCGGCCCGCATACTTCACGATCGTCACACACACATTTTAGAGGATTCTATTGTGATTTATTTGTTATTATTACCCGACTACCAAGAAGGGTTATGTTTTTCGCGCTCTTCTCATCTTGTATTGTTTGTAATATTCTTTATTACCTCATATCTTCTGAAGTACTGTACGGATTTCAATGATTGATGTCTCAAATGAAAGGTATGTATTGCCAAAGTGTTCTTAGATATATAAAATATGAACGAAAGCTATATGTTGGGTTTTGACGTCATATTGAATGTGGTAAAAAAAAATGTCGAGTGGGTTATCAAAATAAAGGCAATTAGAAGACGATTACAAAAATATAAATGTCAAGACTAAAAAGTATCAAATAAAATAAATTATTAAAAACAAAAATCCCGACTGATGCTAAAAACATCGAAACAAGTTTTATATCAGGTGCCTACCCATTTGCATATCTCAAACCAGATTCGCAGATAAATGGGTACCTCTTGCTATAAAGCTTGTTTCGATTTTTTTAGCGTCAGGCGGGATTCTTGTTTTTAATTTAAAAAAAAATTTTACTTTTAGAACCACAGACATGGCTAAAAAATGGCGATAGGATCCGTAAGAAATGGTTTTATTTCAATATACTTTTATACTTACGGACGAATTATAGTAGTAGTTAAACAAAATAGTGATTGTCCAACGTTGTCATCACCGACGTTGGGCAATAACCTCGAAACTGGAATGGGATTAAGTGGGCCATGTCTACTGGGTGTGCCTTGATCGAAGAGGATTAATAAAATGCTGTTTAACTACTACTATAATTCAAACAATTGCAATGTCTTGTTTCAATAGGAATTAGGAAAAAGTAGACTACAACATACAACAATAATTAAAGGTTTGAATTGATAATCATTTTTAATTTTCACATTTTTGTTTTAAAATTTCCCTTTGACCCCTCCAACTAAGCTTTATTGCTTATGTTAGCTTAGCTTCGAACTCAGGACGATTCGATCGATTATAAGGGCCACTAAACTGCCAATTCTATTTTGAAATTTGTTTGTCGTTGACTGTATCTACTTGCATATCACCTCTGCCCTTCTAAACAAGTGGCAACTCGTTGTCCGGCGTTTGGTATTGACGAATGTATGAGATATGACGTTTTGGACAGTCATTAGAATCAACCCCACAAAATAACTCCCGCGCCAAAACGTGGAACTAAAAATTACATCGCCACCATACTGTTTGTTGATTGGTTGTGGCCATGAAAGAGTTGCCAGCACATTTTTTACGTTGTTTTAATGGGAATAATACTTACCGGCATTAATCTAAGATCCCAATCACGTCGCAACATGCATAGTTCGTTTTTTTTTTGGTGTCTTTTGAGTATAACATGAAGTGGTACACTGTTGTGGTATATTTTTTCATCATTAAATTCTCATAAAAAAATTTCATCAGTAAAGAGGAGTTGCAGTCGCTATTTTAAGTGCCACATACGTAATCAGAGTCTGTATCACTTTCACTCTCTGTTGATATGTTTTTGCATCGATTAATTCATCTTTTTTAAAGCGGTCATCTTCTAGATGTTTCCCATGATCACATTTTCATGTTGGAAGTGCGCGAATATAACTTCTCAAGTTCTGTGGTTTAAGTACTATTATATTCATATCTGAGCAATAAAAGATATGGTAAAATAAAAAGATGATACTGGCAACATTACATGTTGCAACAGTCGCGCCGCGGCTATGGAACTTATTTCATGCGTAGAGTACGCATGAAATAAGTTCCATAGCCGCGACGCATGTCATGAACGTCAAATGTTATACATTTGTCATTCTATTATACCAAACTCCGGCCAACGAATTGCCACTTGTCTAATGGGGGTGATATTGAAGTAGACCTAGTAGAATCTACTGTATACATGTGATATGCTACAGTATAATAACCTAGCCATCGCTGTTAATATTACAGTACGTACTCAGCCGGTGCGGCCCGCAGCTGGCTAGAGGCGCAAGTAGCGAGCTGTCTACACTTGCGTTTGGCGCGAGACTACCGACATTGGCTCGCCTCGCTGTTCGAACACCTCGTCAACCACGGTAATGTATATACTTTACTAACAGTACAGTAGTTTACAATTAAATGCCTTTTTTTCATGCAAGAATCCACCCCCATCTATTGTCGAACTCGGATTAACTAAAGAGCTCACTGAAGTGTTTTTGTGCTGTCAGTGGGAAGAACAAAGACTATTCCTGCTTTGTCTTCTACACTGACGGCACAGAAACTCTATGTTTACAGGGTCGCCGGACGAGTGCGACTCCCCTGGTGTTGCCCACGTCCATAGGCCACAGTAACAATTTTCCATCAGGTGGGCCGTGTGCTTGTCTGCAACCTCAGTGGTATAAAAAACTAAACTTAACCACACGACGCTCCGTTTGGGTTTCAAATGCCGAGGTATAAGGTGGCTCCATGAAGCTATAATTAAATACCTTAACAATATTCAGTCGTGTCACTCGCAATATCACAAAGAAAATTCAGATCCAGAAAACTAGTTTTTTACGCATATAATTCCGGGCAAACTGTTGACCGAACCGGACCACTGCTATATTATAATTGAAATATTTTTAATAGGGTTGTGTCCTATTTTTTTTTTAGTATCGTAAACTATACATTTTACAATAATATAATGAACTGTTGAAGTGAAATATTCTTATGACAAATAGTTTAAAGTAGTAGTTTAAAGATATTTGATTTTGAAAATTCGATTTCTCGCGGTCTTCCGATACACTCCATTCAAAATCAAAGCACACTGTGACGTCATAGCGTACCGCCGCGGAGTGCAAAGGTATGGAGTGTCAGAGAATATCGCATTTATCTCAGTCCACATTGCGTTTACACATGTACAATGCATAATAAGATTGATCTTAAATTTAATAAGGCATCTAAAGTTATAAATTTTGCCTTATTTCGATTGTATATATTGTGACCTATTTTAGGAATTAAAAATAATGAAAAGTTATAGTTTCAGTTTTCACATTTTATTTTACTATGCATATATGTTGAGAAAAACTACGATATAAAGCAGTATTTATGATGATCTCTTGACTCAGGACACTACCCGATTATCGCAATTACTGATAATGGCTATTGTTTTGTTCTTCAGGCACGGAAGACCAGCTACGAACGATACTAGACGACATGCTCGGCCCCAGCCATTGCACGTCAACACCTAAGAAATGGCAGTCTTCTATATTGGTGAGTATGAAGCATACGTTGAAACTACTCCTCAATGGCCACTGACCCCAGGGACTGCATCACCTATTTGGATAACTGTTGGAGAATGCCTATGGCTTCAAGTCGTACCTTTTTACTAATATTATAAATGGAAAGTGTGTGTGTGTCTGTTTGTCCGTCTTTCACGCCTAAACCACTGAACCGATTTTGATGAAATTTCGAATAGGGGTAGATTAGACCTTGGGATAGGGCATAGGCTATGTTTGGTCGCGATAACCGACATCCACGCGGGCGGAGCCGCAGGCAAAAGCTAGTATATGCATAAAGTAGATAGATAATTCTTGGTTTTACGCCAATAGATTTACAACAGGGACAAGTAGGTAGTATGTAGCGTGTGTACATTTTAATGTACAATGGACGGCCTTATAGCGGGAAAAGATTCTTTCAGGCAGTCTTGAAATTTAAAATCAATTAGTATACTATCTATTCAAAGTGATTTCATATAAGTCTTTAGGCTTTCACGGCCGGCGTTATATGTAGAATATACTACTGCCGGGCTGCTTGGCCGTGGTCTATATGAAACTTGCGTTCCAGACGTTTTGTCGATCACTGCGGTCGATATCTTCAGTGGCGCAGATCCGGGCGGCGACGAGTGCGTAGACCTCTCCTCGTTGGAGATTTGTTTGACCGCGGCGAAACGGCCCGGAAGCAGTATGTTCTACAAAATGATTTCTATTGGAAAAAGTAAATAATCAGACAGATGGCTCCCACTATCATTCCAAGACAAATTTGTATTCTCAAGACGTGGCTTAGTAGCTTAGTGGTTAGAAAATTCTCCCTGTAAGGGAAAGGTCGCGGGTTTGAGTCCCGGCTAAGCTTTCACTTTTTCCAATGTAAATCTAAATGAAAGATAAAAAAGAAGATAAATAAACAATTAGAAAAAAACATTAACAAAAAGTAATATAGCCTTATTATTTAACTTGTAAAAAGGTTTAATACTTACTCTATCATCATTATTTCTATATTTAATTCTAGCTTTCACCGCGGCTCCGCCCGCGTGCATGTCGGTTATCGTTATAAATTGTAGCCTATGTGTTATTCTGATGTATAAGCTATATTATTGTAAAGTTTCATTAAAATCCATTCAGTAGTTTTTACGTGAAAGAGTAACAATCATCCATTCATCCATCCATACTTACAAATTTCGCGTTTATGATATTTTTAGGATTAGTAATATAGATGTTTTTTTGTTTTTATATATTTTTAAGTTAATTCTCTCATTAAAAGCCTTATACGTATCCACTTATATTTCAGGGTATCAAAAAGCACGAACTCCTAGAAGAGATGCTATCGCTCTTAGTGAGACAACTCCGCTGGCAGAGAATGTACGCGGAGTACTCCGACCAGCTCTCAGAACTCAAGTCTAACGCACTACTCCTCAATGGCCACTGACTGCTAGAGTAGAGAGTGAGAAGGAGAGAGACTCTTGTAAGAGATTGTGTTGAGTTCTTAGACCATATACTGTATAGACACAGCCTTACAAACAAAAATCAACGCGAAAAACGGCGTGAAAAACGCGTTATGTGTAATTTAATGCCATTAGTGTTCTATAACCTGTCAATGTGTGTATGTTAAGGGATGTGTATGTATATGTCAACTTTACCGAAGTTATAGTCATTTTTTACGCCGCCTCGTTGAAATTACACTTGCTGCGTCTAGGTATAAAGTTTGTATATAGTCCAAGGTTTTGTTAATAACGGAATCCTGTAAAGATCTCAATCAGTTTGATTTGTGAATGAATGTGAAATTGATGAAATTTTTAATGAAATTTTGAAGCAGTTAATATGGTAACTGTTCCTATCGTCCCAAGGCGGTTGTATACACAGAAATATATAAGGATAGAACGGCCATACACAGGGTTCACCTGCATGTCGCGCGTGGCGACTTTTTCACTGTAAATGAATACTCACGAGAGATAAAAAATACCTTTATTTTCCAAATTTAGCTCTCCATTTTTATTCTACAGTTGGAAATAGCACAATATAGCATATAAACGGTATTTTTAACAATGTTATTACAAGCTAGTCTTAACAGTACCGAGTAAGCGTACGAAAGTTCCTGCTTCATGGGGCAGGAATTGAAAAGTTGCCACACATGTCCTACTCACATGGCCGTTCTATATTAATATATTTCTTTGGTTGTATAAGAGAATTTAGCGGTTAAGCTACTGACCTGTAATAGTACTCGCTGGACTGGTGATCGGTACCCATATATTGTGTCCAATTGCAAATCGCCATATTGGCGCTGATAGTTGCGGCACGCAGTAGTGAGTGTACTTGGAACTAATACTAATGATGGACAACAATTGTCTTGGTATCGATAATTTAATATGAACGATGGGTCTTATGTATCAAATTGGCAATATCGCCAATGGGAAACGCATAAATAAAAACAACGAACAACATCCATTTACAAACTAATTAGTTCACTCACGGTGGCCCTTCGAATCTACATAAAAGGTAAGGCGCGGTTTATACAGAAGACACGTGGCGGGAACGCATGGCGTGGCGGACAATTTAAGTAACACAATATGAACCTTATGAAGTGTGCAATAACGTCGTTTTTGTCTTAGAGGACAATTGCGTCCGCGCGTTCAGGCGGCGTTCCGCCACTAAAGTGACGCACCATCGCATCAAGTGTCGTCAAGTCATGGACGTTATTATACACTACATAAGGTTTATATTGCGTTGCATAAATTGTCTGCTACCGCCAAAGGACATCTGCCACGTCTCTTCTGCATAAAAAAAAAAACTTTAAAAAAAACCGCGCCAAAGCTGTCATTTTCTATGGACTAGCCAGTCCAGCTAGTTATTAAGGTCAGTGCGTTAAGCTCAGTTGGTCAGAGGTCCTTGTAAGGGACTAGTCGCGTGTTCTTGGACGTAAACTTTTTCTAATCTAAATTGATAAGAATATAATTTTTGTGATAAAATTCGAAAAAATGTATTACACGAGGATATGAGTTGAAAAATTAGGATGGTGTGCAAAGAAGACGGTAGTGATAACAGTTGTGCTGTGCTTTATTTCATACAACTGAGGTGGCAGGCAAGAACACGGCCCACCTGATAGATAGCGGTTACCGTGGCCTATGGACGTGTGCAACACTAGGGGAGTCACACTCGCGCTGCCGACCCTGTAAACACAGAGAGTTTCTGTGCCGTCAGTGTAGAAGATAAAGCAGGAATAGCCTTTGGTCTTCCCACTGACAGCACAAAAGTTCTCCAGTACAGCATTATAGCTCACAGGTGTAAGCTACAAGCACTTGTTATTTTTCACGAAGATTTATTATGTATGACTGCAAGGACGTGTGAAGTGGAGGTGGGCAACCCTGCAGTGGAACCCTGGGCTCCAAGGTGAAAGGCCTCTGGTGTAATCAGAATATAAAGATGTGATGACTTATGACACGCCGGTGATATTGCAATACCGCATAATAGGACTGTTGATTATATTTTTACCACCACGAAAAGGACTTTACAATAATATAATAAACTGCTACAGTGAAATATTCTTAGACAAATAATTAAAAAAAACATTTGATTTTGAAACTTAAATTCTCGAGCCGCCCAAAAATGCTGCATACAAAATCGTTACAAGCAGATGATGTCACACGCGTGAAATTTAATAACATCTAAAAAGTGGTTTGTTTATAAACTTAATCTAATTTCGGAACCAAAAATTATAGTTTCAGTTTAGATATTTTTGTTTATATTGGATAGATGTAGGAAGTGGGAAACACGTGAGCTGGCAAGGAATTCCAGGTCTTAATGGTGCGACAAAGGAAAGAGGCACCGAACCGCTTGGTTCTTGAAGGAATGTTCTGCACCGTATAGGGGTGACATCTAAGTCCTGCACGTGTCGTCCTGTATAGGAAGGGAGAGGGTGGGACTAATTGGAATAGCTCTTCGGAACATTCACCATGGTAGAGACGATAAAATACTGCCAAGGAAGCAACATCTCTACGCATCTGCAGAGGCTCGAGGGTACTCGTGACTTCAGGATTTCCGATAATGCGGACCGCACGTGCACGACAATATCTTGTTTCAGAAAAAAAAACTAAGATATTAAGCTGTATTTATATGTCAACATTTTGACAAAAGGCCCAACTTCAACTTGACTGATACATACATACAAGATTCTATCAGTACTTGATGGAATCCTCTAGTACTGCAATAATACAGCATACTCGCAGACTCCTTCTTCTTTTTCTTCTTCATTCTAGCGTTAAGCCCAGTCGCACCCGAAGCCTTTCAACTTGGAGTCTGGGGTCCGCTTTTACTAGTCTCACTGCGGATTTGGTTAAGGGCCGGCGCTCACTGCCGGCACGGCACGAGATGGCATGGCAAAGGATTTTATTACTAATCAAGTTATGTTGAATCTTATTTCAATTAGATTAGAGTTCATGTTACTTTATTTCGATACCACAATGCCGCGACGTGCCGCGGATTGCTGCGGCATGACGCGACGCGCCCCGTCATGCCACGGGATGCTGCGGCATGACGAGTCATGCCGTTTCATTCCACGAGTTGCCGCGGCACGCCATTGCATCCCGCGAGACGTATGGGTCACTTTGTGTCGAGGAATTATGATTGCTAAGCAGGTTGAAATAAGGTTGTAACTTGTGCAGCGGTCATTTCGGTTACTGGGGCGCCGTTCGTTCGGTGCGTGGGGGCAAGGGAGAGATGCACTGGCACAAGCGCGTTTTTTTGACTCTCACACTGATTGAGCGTGACAAGATATTAGCACGTGCGTACGCGATATTGTAATATTACTTTCTCGTAAAATACGGAAAAATGGATGAAGAGAAACTGATTAATCTGGTTCCCAGTCAACCATAATGACACAACCAACTTCGAATGCGCGTGGATTAAAACTGATTGACGCCAGAGTGACTGGGCTTTCAGCAGAACGCCACGGCATGCCACGGGATACCACGGGATGCCACGGCATGCTACGGAACGCCGCGGGATTACGCAGCACAATCTGCCATGCCATGCCGTGCCATGCCGGCAGTGAGCGCCGGCCTTAAAACTTCGATATTTTCCGTGAAGCGACTGCCATATGACCTCCACCACCGAAACGCGATATCGAAGCATTGCAGTTAGACCAGTTATTGGAATTTTGAGGGCTCCAACTACTCGTAACGACTGCCATAGATGTTTTATGATACAGCCGACAGCTTAACGTGCTCTCCGAAGCACGACCAGACCAATGCAAATACCCATATTCATTCATAGAAATATTTGCACTGACCGGGGATCATACACGCGCCTTCTGCGTAGCGGTCGGAGGCTGTCTCTGGCAAAGACTGTATATTTCAAAAAGAAGATCTGATAAAGCCTAGGTTCAGTACAGTACAGTTGCACAATTGGGTATTTTACTTACTAGTCAAATTAGTTACTTTTTACTAAACGTCAAAACGGTAAGTTATAAGGAACGTGTATCAATTGTGACGACATAATATTTTACTGTCAAATTAGTTACTATTTGTATAGGTTAGGTGGATGAATAAAAATAAATAAAAACGATAAAATAAGAAACGACGTAACTTTTTATCATTCTTAATTTAAAAAGCTCCGTTAAATAATTTATTTTAATTACAGTAAAATACCCAATTAAATGTCTGGTCTATGGACGGCCAGAGGCTCAGAATATAGTGCTCAAAAGTAGATAAACGCATAGGTTTGACTTAGTGTAGTGTCAGCATATATTCAATACGTAACCACAGACGACCAGGACCATAATCCTGATGCCTTGATCACACGAACCGAGTGTAGTGGCGGGATAGTGCTGTCGGCCAAGTGCGAGGTACGTGCAAAATACTCGACGCTATGCTCACACGCACTGAACATGAACGCCGAGTGCATCGCAATTGTTTAAAATAGAAGACAGCAATGACTTTTATTCGGAACGGTTTGTCACTCAGAATAGCCTGATGGTTAACTATAACATGATAAAAGTCAATCATTCTAGCGAGAAAAACGCTCGCATCACTTAAATTTTTGGTGAGCCCTTATAAGCCTAAAGTAAAAACCATAAAATTCCATATATAGCTGCTTCTGGTCTGAAGTGGACATTTTGCTGATTATTATGTAGGTATCAAGCAATAAATATACTTATTAAGAACTCCGCCTTATCAAAAAATATATTTAGGTATAGTTATGTAGTTGGCAATCGTAAGGTATGCGCCAATCCACAGATAATATAATATAATTCTTATACAGTTGCACAATCAGGAACAAAAAATGATTACAATCGTTATTTCGAAAAGCAGGCAGGCACCTTTTGTTTGCAAGAGTTGTTACTAGATGGCGACATTGTTTCGGCGAACTTTTTTATTTTTACTATTAAAAAATAATTCTTATCAAAAATAAAACACACTAAACACATTATTGAATATGACTGAATAAAACTATAAATATTCTAATCTATATTGATTCTGCCACATTCCGCAGTAATTATAAAAACCACCATGCCGCTAGATGGCGGTTTCCTAAAATAGCACTATTATCACGAAATCTTTATTTATAACATCACCAACGAGTTTTATATGCTTATATTATCATGTGTTTAAGTTCTGAAATAATATACGTGATTCTAAATAGGGAAATACGCGTTTTAACTTTTTTTTATTTCTTGAAATGAATCTACTAGTGCCATCTATTAACTTTGAATATTACTAAAGATATTTTCTTAATACTACTATAGAGCGACGGTAACTGCTGCACCGCGTTTGGGTATATGCGCGGCTAAACGGGAGACCAATCGACCGTCAGATTTGGTCAGTCCGCCGCCAACGCCCACAGCGGTATCTCGCTCGGTCTAATAGTGGTCAAAATAAATTCAAATATAGAATAGATAGCGAACTCCACGCTATACGCCTCTTAGGTAAGCGTTAGTAAATACAATTATCTCAACTATATTTTAAACTAAAATATTATATTCATTTCGTCATTGTCGAAATTTGAAGTGGTGTGGCGAGATTTAGGGTGAATTGTCCCCGATTATCGTGTTCATATCAATCTTATGAAATATAAGACAACTGTAAATGTCTGTAAGGTAATAGTATTATTAATTGTAACATTAGATATAGATGATGCCGGTGGCTCCGCCCGCGTGGTATAGTTTTCCCGTTTCCCACGGGAACCAGTTCCCGGGATATTGTATGTTAATCCAGGAAATTGTCTGTGTACCAATTTTCAGCCTAATCTGCAATTCAACAGTTTCATCAAACAAGGTCGCATGTGGACATTACACATTCGTCATTGTTCTATTAAACCGTTGAATTAGTATCAAATAAAGTAGAAATAATGGAATCAGTCCAGGCGGGGTTTGAACCCGCGATCGTCGGCGAGGTCTGGTAGCTTAGTGGCCAATGCCCTTGTAAGGCAAAGATCGCGGGTTAAATCCCCGCCTAGACCAATCCGATGTTTTCTCCTTAATTCGATTTAAATATTTAGCAAAAATTATACAATCGTTGAATTAGTAGTCCGAAATGAATAATCTGTCGAATAATATTCATAATTACTGAAATAATTTAATTATTAAAAATACCTAAGTTTTATAAACTATTTTGTAAAAATGTGTTACTCTCATCTTGATACTGATTTTGTGTTGTCTAACATGATTTTAAACGATATGTTTTGTAATACCAATGTATAATTTTATATCCTACTATGTATATAAACGTGTATCCAAATATATAATAATTAAATATATTGCAAAATATATTAAAGTGCTATTGATATTAAACACCTTAACACTAAGCCCTTATGTATAATCAACACAGGAAATACGGTTGCACCTTTACATACAACTTTATATGAAATAGTGCAACCGTATCTCCTCTCTCTTGTCGACTGTAAACTTGGCGGAAAGTCCGCGATGATAATTCAATGCGTATGGGGATGCCGCCTGCGCTTTTATCCCTACAGAGGGCGCCTCGTAATGGCCAATGTGAGCTGTCATCTACGTGATTTCATTGTTTGTCTCTTCAAATCTGACAGCTATGAGTTTGTTATTGACACAGAACATATGGTTATTGTTGTTTGGTCTTGGAACTACAATTTAGTTTTGCGTCGGCATCCCCATTGGCACCATTTTACTATATAACCGGCTATAGTTTCTGGTAGTCAGTTGACAAATCAGCATAATGTTCGAGTTACTGTTGTAAGGAGAATTATACCTGTATTCGGAGAAACTTTCTAGTTGGTTACTCCAAGCTGTAGTCACGTGAATTCCTACTATCGCCTCGATCGGCGTAATTCAGTCGAAAGTGTAAAGTATAATGTAATATAAAAGGACGTGTATGAATTGTCCTTAAAAGGTTTACATATGGCCCAAAACTATCAACATATAATATTATGAATTTAATAATCAAATGAAATCATATGTAAAAATATTCCAAATAATTATTAATTGACGTTGAGAGATATACATTATTATATTTCAGAAATAAAAAGACAAGGACTTGTATATAAATAATATCTGCAGCTATTTTCTACCTTCAATCAAATAATTTCTACCATTTACCGTCACACTTTCTACTATTTACCATCACTTATTGTACACTATTGTAAGGGTACTGTGCGCCCTAATAACAATTTCACAAAGACTAGCGCCCCATATCCAGATATCGTAAGTTACAGGCAAATCTCTTGTATGTGTATCTCACAACGTCACTGTATATTGTAACTGAGTAATGTATATCTAATGATGATAACTGCATAGAAAGACTGTTTTGTAGTGTTAGAAATAAAACATGAATTTCTAATAATATGTTTTATGTTTTATGTTTTATTGATTACCTTTTACTCTTACCATTTACTTCATCTGGAGTGGAAAGGATACTGTACTAAGGATTCGAGTCGGCTATTGCAAATTCGATATTAAATCACGTTAACACTACTTCAAATATTTCTTTGAAATTCTGAAATAAATTTACCTGTTTTCGATAATCATGCAGACTTTCTCCTTAGAATGAATTCGGGCATTGAAAAATAACAGTCCATTTTATATCACAATAATTTATTTTTTACAAATGAGTTATTGATCACAACAGCTTTCAAAGGTAATGGATCCTCGAGTTAAGTCGAACGAAATACGGTTACAATGAAATGATTTCATAATGAACGAAAACAACAGTATACATTAATGTAAAATGAAAATATTTTCAGTACGGAGGATGAATTAACTAGACACTCGATGAAAGCTCATCTAAGCACATTTACAAAGAAAATTAAGTCGCAAGTATTTGAGCTCATGACAATCGTAAACAATTTACCTATCTAAGCAACATACCGTAAACGGTCACACGCGGTGATAAACTTTGAATATCGTAAGAACAACACACCGACATCGCTCACTCACTATACGACAAATTGGTCCCAACACTCGAACACATCGGCGATAAACTCTTCGGGCGACCTCGCTAACCGTTCGAACACTTAGAGACTACAATATAAACGCGATCGACACATTAACAATTTAATTATCTAAGGGGAGCGGGCGGCCCCCTCGGCTATGTACACGGCCCGCCCGCCCCGGCATTATGCGCTTTGTACCTGTGGCGTCACGTGACGTCACGCCCGCCCGCCCCTAGCACAGCACGGCGCGCTCGGGCGCCGGCCCCCAGTCGCACGGCTCCAGGTGCTCCAGGTGCGCGTGCGCCAGCGTGGCGGGCTTCTCGTAGTCGGGCTGGAACTTCTTGCACAGCGCCAGCACCGACGGCGCGTGGTGCGACTTGCGCGACACCTGGTGAACAACGAGATAGCTCGTAAGTAGCAGTAGTCAGAGAGTTGAAAAAGGAAGAAGAGTGTGCATGTGTGTCTATCTGAAACTTTCTACACTTCACACTCACATTTTCTACCATTCGCCACTACATTTTCTACCATTCGTCCTCATATCTCTATGTGAATATTAAACTTGCATAATTATGTTTGATTGTATTGAACTTTTAGTAATACGTATGGAGCATTATCTGTACGTTGAGGCTGGTATCCGATCACTTTGTATAATCAAAGTATTGCTTGTCTCCTTTTTATTCATAACTTTACAATACAGGCATATTTCAAGCAAAAGATGAAAACAGAAACATTATTAAGCATCAATATACAACGATTTAAATTAAAATCCAGCGCAAACAACTTTACTTCTTTACTTTAATTTTCAAAGTCAGGCACATGCAAAATAACATGAATGTTTTCTTCAGAACAACTTATGGCATCAGAGCGAATGCTAACGTGAATTAATAAAGATTAAAATTCTTAAAAAAAATATTAAGAAAAACTCTACAGGATGACCTTTGTACAAAAATCAATATTTGTTGGTAGCTTATGCGCAGCTGTACCGTTCATCCATTTATGATACGAGTTTGCTAATTAATCGCTTACATGTATGCATTGCTAGATATTCCTAACTCGATTCATGCTTCATAGCAACAAGAATTTTTTTACTTTTAAATTCTCGCGTCCCATGGTATAAAATAATGTTAACAGAAATTAACGCGATCTTAATTACACCGGCCGTGGTGAGCCATTCAGCCTGTGACCACGGCTGGTGTAACCTGGTCGAAACGTCAGGAAAATCAAAGGTATGTAAGTACCTATAACATGATCGCGTTAATTCCCGTTAACATTCATGAAAGCTTCTATTCATTACCTAAACAAAAAACACATGCAACTCGCACTCATACATTTCAAACCTCTAAAAACTAAAGCGGCGTTCACACAATAAGCAACTCAACTAATCACACATCGACAACATTCAGATTCGTCAGAGCTACGGTAGCTAACCGTGTGGGTAGTGCGTGGTACTGTCGGGGGGTAGGCAGAGGTGTTCAGTGGCCGCGCCTCACCTTGGGCGTGGAGGGCGCGTCGGGGAAGGGCGGCGAGGCGTCGCGCGCGTGCGCGTGCTTCAGTGGTTTGTCTCGCTCGTCTCTCTCGTCTCGCTCGTCGCTCGAGGGGGCGGCGGGTGGCGCAGGCGTTCGCCCCGCACATGATTCTGGAACTGTAAAAAGAGATACGTATAAAATCAATCGACGACTTAAAAAAAATGGCTGAGACAGACTGGATGCGGAAGGCGGAGCATCGGCAAAATGGCGTAAATTTGGAGAAGTCTTTGTCCAGAAGTGGATTGCAATCCACTAGTGGACATAGGCCTCTCCTAATGCTTGCAGGTTTTGGCCTACAGTTTCCACGCTAGCCAGACGGGATAGTACAATTTTATTTCAGGTTTTCTTTCCCTCGCAGTGATATCATCTGCGTATGTTACCGTTAGTCGCCTCTTACGACACTCTTCGGATGAGATGGGGTGGTGTGACTTGTATTCTTTCTCCGTCACCACACGGATTACATTTCACATACGTATACACATACACAATTTTGTTAGTTAAAATTTTGCAGCAACAGCCACGATGCGTGGGTACTGAATGTCTTGCCTCTGTCAGGCAGTTAAGGAAGACCTAAGAAGTGTTATAAAAAAATGACATGCATCTGTTGGGGTTATCTATAATATCGTACGAAGTGGAAAGTCTGGCGTGGCTAACGTGGCTCTGGTACACTCGACGTTGGCGTGTCGCCATTAATCATTTTATAATACATTTGAACTACCCTGATACTATAATACAAAGATTATAAAATTGAAATCAAAACTCTTATGACAAACATTACGCACAGGCCAAAAAAAAGTTTTATTACGATACAGGTCTTGTATGGACACCTACATTAAATACCTGTTTAATCATAACGATACATATACAACCTCCATTTGGACTGAACCTCTACTTTAAAAAAAGAATCCACCGATTCGAAAGAAAAAAATAAACACGCATGCGCAGTCTATGTTTACGCCTTGGCGCCAACACTTTACATTTAAATTAAACAAAGTTTGGCTTTGTTTGTAAAATAAATTAGTTTATGTATTATAGTATGAGAGTAGATAAAGTAGTGTATGACACTGAACATAACTTGGTCTTATATCACTCGTGTGATACTAGACGCCTACGGCTCGTTTTTTTAAAACACACTCGTGTTATAAGAACCCTTATTATGCAACAGTATCATAAACTACTATTACTTGACATTGGTGAATTACGGCGATTTGCTGCAGAGGCCAAGTAAAAATCAAAATGCGGACTCAAAGGGGAGAGCCTCGGATGCACTAGCGATTCAGTAGTAGATACAGGTAATGATGACAATATAATAAATCGTGATAAAAATAAAATTAATTAACTCACCTTTTTCATCATCATGTGATCCATTAGTCGCGCTGCATCCATTAACGCCATTGTGACCGTTAACTCCATTCACCCCATTAACTCCATTAACTCCGTTTACGCCATTAACTCCGTTAACGCCATTAACTCCATTGCTAGCGTTGACTCCGTTGACGCTGACGCCGTTTAAGCTGACGTCATCATCATCATCATCATCGTGCGCGAGCTCGCTGACGTCGAAGCCGACACCCACGATGGCGCGCGGCAGGTCCGCCTCGTCTTTTAACCAGGGGTGCTCCAGGCACTCTTCCACTGTAAGACGACCCCTGGAAAGTATCACAACATTTTATTTTAATAGATTTCCAAGACGAAAGATGTTCACAAAACGAATATTTAGTTTTGCCAATCCAACGGAAAACGGAGCGCACCGTGCGGTATGAAAGAAACTTCAACCCACGCACGCTCGAGTTGTGGAATGAACTCCCTGCTGTAGTTTTCAGAAGTTACCACAATATGGAGCCCTTCAAGAAGGGTATTACGAGGTTTCTTCAGGGTCGACAGCGCGAGTGTAACGCCCCTGGTGTTGCATACCTCCATAGGCCTAGGGTTACCATTTAGGATTCTGAAAAGTCCTGACAAAAAGCCTGACATTTTGATAAAAGTCTGGACACTTAGTTGCAATGGCGTGGTATTGCTCGGGACGTAATATATATCTTGGACCTAATGTGCTCTAAAGGCGCATTACACAATTCTTGGGTGTCTATTGAGGATAGCAAGGAGTGCTACTGCGGTGGACGAGCTGTAATTCACCAAACATAGATTATTACACAACAATCCATGCGCGACTTCATTTATGATAGTACATAGTATGTATATAGTTTTATTACTCATATACCTCATATTCCATCTAATAAAAAGAAATCCGGACAAATTAAGTAGCCGGACAAATGTCTAAAAGTCCGGACATGTCCGGATTAATCCGGACGGATGGTAACCCTACATAGGCCACAGTAACCACTTTCGGTGGACCGTGTGCTTGTCTGCCCACCTAAGTGGTATAAAAAAGTACCTAATCGTTATAAGAAAACGAAATAACACTCACTTCGGATCAACAACAAGTGTTTCTCTTATAAACTGTATGGCTTGATGCGACACCCCTCTGAACAGGCGCTTGGGGAAGGTAAGCTGGCACTGCGCGATATTGAGGTACGTCTCCTGTTTGGTGTCGCCCGCGAACGGGGAATACCCACTGACAAGTACGTAAGCCAGCACGCCGACCGACCAGATGTCCGCTGCCAGGGATAAGGGCTCGTATGACAGGATTTCAGGCGCTGTGGACAAAAAAAAAGATATTCTTTTAATATTTTGTTGTATTTTTTAGCGAATCCAAAAAGGACAAGATTGTCAATTAGATTATTATGTTTATAAGCAGGTACAAATGTGATTCTTTTTTGGATTGATGTTGAAAAGTCATTTGTTCCCATAAAATTTAATATACTTTGGCCCAGTAGTTTTCATTTTATGAACATTCTTGTGTATTTTTATTGAATTAAATTGTATAGTTTTTGTATTAGTTTTATATAGTTTTATATGAGCAATATTCGTGTTATTAACCGACTGAAAATCCTACCCTGAAAGCAAAACCTGAGTTTCGTTCTTAAAATACTTGGTAGCAGGCTTAACCTGGTCAAAACGGTAATTTCTAAAGACACTTGTATGAAATATAGAAGTATGACGTGACTTTGTCAAATAAATTACAATTAATGGTTAAATGGACGATTAAAAATAAATTAAAGCAATAAAAAAGAGCAGTCGTAATTTTTATCGCTATTTTACTATTCTTTATATCATAAGCTCAGTTAAGTAATTTATTTCAACTATAACAAAGTATCCAGTTCTATTTTTACGATCACCGGTACTAAAGCACTTCCTATGGTCGTCATTTCATCTCAAACTACTTAAACGGTCCGTTTGGAACGTTGCTGGAAATCATATTGAATAATGAAATCACTTGTACTTTTCCACACTTTATTTTATTTTTAACCTGACCGGTTTCACCTCACGGCATTATCAAAGGTTTACTAAATTGCTGGAAATCGTCTAGACATGATAAGCTTTCCTAATTCGCATGTTGAGTATCTAGCATGCCAAGGAATAATAATAAATATTCTACACCAGCGTTTTCTAAAGTGTTATTTCCAAGCCCAGTTATTTTAATCATGTCATCATCGTGACACCAACGGCATAATCGACATTAGCTTTATTGATTGGAGAACCATCTTATCTTTTATTACATATTTTATAACTCCATAAATTTTGTATAGATTATCCATCCGATATGACAAAGTGCCTGCTTGATGGATATAAGCTCCCTTCCTATTAGTTGGACCGACATCATAGTTAGCGAAATGTGAGTGCTAATACGCCTCTGCTTATCCTTTCGGTGATTTAAAGGCTTGAGTTTTAGAGAGCTTTAAAAAGATAGTGCACAAAAATTGAGAATGCTAAATTTGTCCTCTGAAGATTACAAAAAGAAAAATCACAAGTAGGTCAATTTATTGTTTTCTTTTTGTTAATTTGTAAGTGTTCAGTAACTTCTTAGGCGCGACTGTACACCGCCAGTGTTAAACCAATTTTTATGAGAAAAAAAGCATTTTAATATCTCTTAGTCATTAATATTAATGCCATTTCCCCCATAAAATAAAAAGAATAAAAGTTTTCCTAGTTGAAAGCTAGCTTTTACGAACGCCAAACGAAAGAAAGCTTGCCGTTGAATGTCAAGAAATCATGTCGTGAGGTAGTTTGACGAGACTTCCAATTTTATGACCAGTTTCGACCAGTCAATTGAGGAAAGCTAAAACGTTGACAAGCCTTTATAAAACACCTGGTGCTTACCAGGGATAACCTACTTTACGAGGTGGGAAATGATTGATGCCATCCAACTCATAAATAAAAAATGGATGTTGATAAGCGCAATATTCGAGAACGGCTCGAGGAATTCGGCATTTTTTTTTTTTTTTTGTTACTTATATTATTTTAAAGTTCATGGGGATTTTTTTAAAAACAGAACAGGAACAGAATTCCAGGACCGTACTAAAAATCTGACACGGGCAAAGCAGCGGGCATCAGCTAGTCACGTGAATAGTTTCAGTTATTATTTAATTATAATTGGGTATTTGAATGACTAGTCAAATAAGTTACTTTTTACTAAACGTCAAAACGGTAAGTTAGAAGAGAAGTTTCCTAAAAGGAAAATTGTATGAAAAAAACATTAGTAACGTCATAATTTTTAATAGTCAAATAATTTACTAATAATGGTTGGGTGGATGATTAAAAATAAATAAAAACGATATAATAAGAACCGACGAACATGTTTTCACTCTTTTTGCTATTCCTAATTTAATATGTTCAGCTAAATAATTCAAATACTGTAGGAGAAGTACTATAATATACTATCTAATGCGGTAAAATACGAGGGTTAACCTCCTAAGCATGTCATCAAAAAATGCCGGCAACTGGCCTCTCCCTGAAGTTGAAAAATAGTTCGCGGATTGAGTATGTTTTTCTACCTTTGCCTAGAGATATAGACTCAGAAAATAAGTTTGCGATACGATTTGTCCAATATAAGCTTCAGCAACCGTTACTGGTCACAATACCGATATGTTTCACTGACGTCATTGCTCATATCAATATACACAATCGAACTCACCAACATAATCCGTCGTGCCCAATATTTCGCGGACATGCGCCCCTGGGTGTATCGCACGGCTGATGCCGAAATCGCATATCAACAGCTCTTCACTCCCCCCAGTGAGGAGGAGGTTCTGTGGTTTGAGGTCTAGATGTGCCACGCGCCTGGCGTGTAAGTGAGCTAGGCCTTCGAGCACGTGACGAAGGGCCCGTCTTGCTGAACCTTCCGATAGTCTGTCTTCTTCGTCCAAAAGACGCTGTAGTTCTCCCCCCGCGCATAGTTCTAAGACGATTGCCACTTCTGAACGGGTCTCATAGACCTGGAAAAGATAATGTATAGAATTAGGTGGTGTTGTAGTCTGTGCATCGAAGATTAGTCACTATATCGGGCGATTCTGTCAGGCTCTATCTGATTTCTCTATTCGACTATAACCACAATCCGTCACGGACTCACGGATCTACAGATGCTGGAGTATAAGGTGGCCAATAGAGTATTTCCTTCACGCCCCAACTGACCCAGGGCCATTTTGGTATCTAAATGGTCCTCACGAGTGTGGGAACCACGGTGTCCCCATCTTGTTCCTGGAATAGGGAGACACGCATTACCCCACCTCGATCTGATTCGGCTAGGGTGACAGGCGTCTCCACTAGTCACTCCCGTGCTACCTAACCAGTGCCCGACACGTCAGTGCGTCCGTCACGAGTCCATACAACATCCGATGTTACCATTGCTAGCATGACATTGCTGCCGCCATAATGTCGCAGGTTTTATCCCTAATTATGAACTATTCTGCTCTTCTTGAAAAATGTTTTCGAATTTAACCTATTTGTCCAGCAGATACTGGTTTTTTAATTTGGATTGCGCAGGCAATGGCTCTGCCTTGATTATTGGAATTACGGTCAATGAACATCTTAATCTAGTAATATAATAGATACATACCTCGTGCAGACTGACGACCCTCGAGGAGTCAGCGCAGAGCGCGAGTACGGCTACCTCGTGCAGGATCTCGCGAGTCGTGTCGGCCGCGCGCCGCCGCTTGCGTATGAATTTGGCTGCGTACTCCTCACCCGACACCAGGTGCCGGATTTTGCGGACTGACGCGAATTTACCCCTGGAATAAGAAAAAATGGATACGTTTAATTTGATAAAATATAAATATCACTACATAGTATATAACAAAGTCGCTTTCTCTGTCCCTATATCCCTTTGTAACTTTAAATCTTTAAAACTACGCAACGGATTTTGATGCAGTTTTTTTAATGTATAATACATGTTTAATATAGTAGAGGGTGCAGCGGGAACGGGATCTGACGCCACGCGGGCGGAGAAATACTGGCGGTACGAAGTTCGCCGGGTCAGCTAGTAAATATATAATTTAGAACGCTAAGTTAAACCGTCGGTCTAGGTTGCCAAAAGTAAGACCAGTCTAACTACAGAACTTCGATATCGCCAATTACATATAGAAGTCAAATGGCAGTCGCTCCACGGAAAATATCGAAGTTATGTCGCATCAAAGTAAGACGGGGAAGCCGACCCGATGTTGGGAAAATGCTTGAAGAATGATTCTTACGGCAATGATGAGAGATTTTGATCAAATGCTTAAATAGCTTTTACCGTTTATGATATATGTACTGCAAAAGTTGTCATACGTATGGAATGATTTTAAAACTGTCTTAAGCCAAATCCGCAGGTAGACTGGTAAAAAGCGGACCCCAGACTCCAAGTTGAAAAGCTTCGGATGCGACTGGTATTAACGCTAGGATGAGGAAGAAGATTCAAATCTCGTTCGTTACGTAGATTTAAAGATACCTGGTCATCTGCAAACAACAATTTCACAGTACACTGGAGAATGTTCTGATACTTCTGCCGTAACATCAATCGGAATACCTTCCAAGTTGTCCTACCGAGACCAAATAATTGAACCGAGAAACTTCTGGATATTTATGTAACGTGCTTTACTGGTAATGTCCATTTTGTTATATAACTTCTCTGAGACAAAACATTAGAGACAACGACGTGAAAGCAGTAATACAAAGCCAGTCCTAACTCTTAAGTACAGTCAGCATCGGATTGTTCTTGACTAGTAAAATACTCAAAATTATCTTAATACCTACTTAAATATAACAGATTGTTCTGAAATGTACACACACTTTTAGTTCGTGCTAATATAATTTAAATCAATGAAACAGTTTGGAATTAACATCATTATTTCATTTTATTCTATAATACTGAGGTGGCAGACAAGAACACGGCCCACCTGATGGAAAGTGGTTACGGTGGCCTATGGACGTGTGCAACACCAGGGAGTCACACTCGTGCTGCCGACCCTGTAAACACAGAGAATTTCTGTGCTGTCAGTGTAGAAGACAAAGCGGGAATAGCCTTTGGTCTTCCCACTGACAGCACAACAACTCTCCAGTGACCTCTGTTAAGCGGAAGGTGGACGATCAGACGAAATGGCACATTTACAAGAGGCCTAGGTCCAGTAGTGGACTGCAGTGGGCTAATTGATTGATTGATTAACATCATTAGTAGGTATTAGCATCATTTTGAGTACCTACTTTGTTAGAAAAGATCGATTTGATGCGCGGACTGTACAAGACTGCTTTGGCTGTTTAGACTAAATCATGGGTGCAGGCAAATGTTGTATTACCGTCATTGTAATCTGGCGATTTCATTACCCTGTCGCCATTGAAGACAAACTGTGGCTCGTAAACACGTCAGAGTGCGCCATTAGTCGGCATTAGCGGGAATTATTGCAGTTCTAGTGATGGAAGTGGCGTGCACGCATGTCACAATGCTGAAGGTGATCCTTCACGAGTGATCTATTGGGTAGTTATAGATTATGTGCTCTGGGAATAACTGTGGGTTATTTGGACGAGGAAGTTGAAAGTAC
This sequence comes from Eilema caniola, assembly GCA_949126895.1. NCBI lineage: Eukaryota > Metazoa > Arthropoda > Insecta > Lepidoptera > Erebidae > Eilema > Eilema caniola. The sequence continues at coordinate 4,301,464 of OX421466.1, forward strand.
GCAACGTAAGAACGCAAGGGGTTACGTTGAAAATTCTAGATAGAGCTCAATGTGCGTTAAATATTTGATAAATAAATAACGTTGTTAATATTAATATGGGAATAAGGTAATAATTGTCAAAGGTTACTAAAAAATATTATTAATGAAGATTTTGTGGTGATCTATAAATTGAAATGTTCGCAATAAATGAGTTTGAGTTTGAAATATGTTAAGATACTTTTCATTTGGTATGAAACTTAAATTACATTTAATTGATTAAAATTCAAACAAGCTATGATGTAAGGTTTGTAACGATACTGTAACCGTCCATATAAAAGTGACGGCTCATACATACACAAACCCTGAAACAATACAATACTTTTTTAATCAGTCGTGTAATAAATATGTTAACTAGGTGATTTGCAGGTTACCTGAAACGATCAGTTACAGTGCGAAATTTTAGTTTAAAAAGCTATTTTTTTAAAAGCGCTCTTTACCTAGCTAGTCTGTAGATTAGCGGATGGTACATCATTAAAGTGCAGAAGACGGTGAACGATATACCTCTGTTCTACTTACGCACACTGCTCCCAGAGTGAAGCAGCGTCGACGGAGCCCCACATCGCGGGGTTCCTATTTTCTTATAGAGACATTATAGACATTATACATTATCTTCGAGACCCCCGCCTCCCCTTCTAACCTAATCTATCCGAGTCGTAGCGCGCGGTGTCCACGAGCTCGCTCCTATGTTTTATACACTTTACCGTATGCCTGGTCGTTAAACTGCCGATTATCTAGGTAGTTTGCGGATTTCCTAGTTAATGTAAGAACTCAAACAATTTTTCGCACTTTAACTTACGCAGCCAAGTAAACTGCAGAATTAATTTACACTCTAAGGCGTAAAACACACACAAGCGACGTAAGGCAGCAGGCGTGGGACAGGCGTGGCGCAGGCGTGCGCCGCTTCAAAACGATTCCATACAAAATGTATGCAGGCGACGTTTTTGAATTATACTGAAGCGACGCGGCGCGCGTCTGTGCCGCGTCTGCGCCGCGTCGCTTCAGTACATACGCACATTAACGGTAACAGATACATTCAGCCGAATTTTCATTAAGATCAATGCTGCAGTGGCCAGTCTATACAAGAGCAACAATCGTATATAGTTTCAGAAATACTGTTTCTTCAATGTTAAATATTCACAAACAATTAACAAGCCAACATTAGAACGACTTACTAATATTTACAAGCAGAACTCGAACCGACTTCCTGGAATAAAACATTTCTGCTCGTTACGCGCGAGGCGGTTGTGTTATATTATGTCATTACGCGCGGGCGCAGAAATTAGAGTGGTTTGAAATAATGCTTGTGTGAATAATTTGCAGAGGGTGTAAACAGCTCGCCGCCTAATCCCAGGCATATAAATCTGTGCGCTTTGGTTACGTATCAAAATCCGAAATGGAAAGTTGGAAATGAATATATCGTAATAGTGTCACTACGTAATAGTGTGTCTGCCTAAAGTTAACCAACGTTGTAGCGATACGATTTTATTTTTCTCTAATCAATGGCTTAGATCAATAAAATCAATTAAAAATATATATTTCGATAGGTCCTTCTAAACAGTCCAATAACTGAACAGCCCATCTAGACAAGTGGCAATTCGTTGGCCGGCGTTTGATGGAATAGAACGACGAATGTATTAGATTTCACGATGATTATGACATGCGTTAACGACTGTCAGGTACGTCAAATCCCATACATTCGTCATTCTATTCCATCAAACGCAAGGCAATGAATTGCCACTTGTCTAGAGGGGCTGGTATACTTCGATATTGCCAAAGGCTTGTGGAGGTCAGATGACAGTCGCTTCATAAAAAAATCGAAGTGCCGCCGCGACGCCATTTGAATGGAAAAAGAGAACCTGAAATGAAAACTTCGGATTCGATCGGAAATAACTAGGCCGACCTATTAAATAAATACAGTACTTGCACTGTATTATTAAATTTATAAATTTCAGGACTTTGCTACGTAGCCTTGTGCTTTCATTGCAAATACGTGCGCGGCAATTAGTACAGGGTAGCATGCGCCGGCGCATACAATGTCGCTGCGACTGTATCTTGCTTTATTTCAATTGGTTATTTGCTTTTTTAAGATGAACAGAACAATAGAGTATTATATTATTAATTCTATTAACCGTTTTTAAATCGTTAATATTCTTTTAAAGAAAAATAAAAAACAATAAGATGAAATTGTTCAATAACTGAAAATGTTCAATTTAGATGAACGTTTATAATAAAGTACATCCTTCTGTATGTATGTTATTATGCACCTATTTATTGAAAAAATCTAAAACATAATAGATATTTGAACCACACTTGATTCCACAATAGTTACCTGGCGTGTGAAAGGCACCAAAAAAAACATTAATTTTTACGTTTAGTGAGTGCAAAGGATTTACATTTTTAAATAAACATTATTGTTGTACAGTTTTGGTTTATATGGTTTAATCAAATGCTCATAAAAATTCTACATAATCTGACTCACGAGTAGAACTATCAAGATTTCATACATTCTAAAAAAAGTATTTCAAAATTCAACTGACATCATCAAAAACATGACCGAGCTTGAAGCTCGTTATAAAATATGCAAATAGATTGCAGTTTGCGTAATCAATACAGCAAAAAATTATAGCAGTGCTACCATGAGATATAAATAAGTGCTCGTATTTTCAGACTGAAAGAGATGAAGCTATATAGGGTGTTAAGCTCCATTTCTTCGTCCTTCTGAACCGTGTCGTGCTGTGTGGCGCTTTTAGGTAGACCCGCAGAACACAAATTCAAAAATGGAAAACAAAAATTATATTCCTACTCAAAAAGTAGATTTGTCGCCACAAACTAGCTTATTTTAATCAGCCGTTCAACTAACTACCTAGCTGTTAACTAAACGGCGCCATTCAATGAACGGCCTGAAGATATTCAGCCGTAACGTTTATTACAACATCTAATAATCTGGCTGGCTAATACTTAGTCCTTAGGCCATGCGTAAGATGGGGCACTACCGCGAAATAGGACAGAAAATTACATACATACTTATCTCACACCTGTAAATCTCCGAGAGGTTTATTGAGAAAGTTACGCAATCCGAATTGGCTAGGTTGGGTTAGAAGTTTGCAGAAATTATTCATTTTCTAGCTGCTTGATTAAATAGCTAGGCAAGTAATTAAACGTCGTCGACCCAAGCTATTTGTCTCGCCGTTTTTCAAATGGCTGGACACCATTCAGGCCGCTAATTGAACGGCGACGTTCAGTAAAGAGCCTAGGCGGTTAATTAAACGGCTGATTTGTTGCTGCTGATGCTGATTAATTGGCTGCGACAGATCTACCACCAAATGTTAGTGCTCAAAATGATAGAATTACCATCAAATATATTTTCTTGCCAAATATATCAATTATTTTCCGACTAATATGACACTACCCATTTTGATGACAAACCCAATTATTGAAATAAAAACACTTTTTAACTGAATCATTCTATCGCAATTAATTTGGTATTCCTTACATTTAATCCGACGCGACGTTTCGGCTACTTTCCAGCATTCATGGAATCGTGATAGAATTAGTTAAAAAGTGCTTTTAAATTCAATGACTGATATTCGCGTAAGCATCCGACAGTATCATGTTAACCCTATTATTTTTGCGACAGCTTAAATCATACCAATATTAAAATACAATTGTTCTAGCACAGAACGGTACTATAGAATATTTTTTCGCTAAAAGCACTAACAATAAGAATTCCCACGTAAGTCGTCCAATGCCGTTACGTCGTTACGTGGCCACATAGAATTTTACGCTCATTAACTCGAATATTTTTTGTGTGTGGATCTTGAGTTACGGTTTCATAGCCCGGGCGAATTCCAAATTACCCGATTTAAAAGTCTAATTCGAAATCACAATTGTTCTAAATTAAGGAGCTTTTAAAATCTTTTTTACAGAGACAATTCTTTTTTGTTAGGTAAGTACACTGACCCATTTAAAATGTCTTTTCTTTCGTATAAAACAATTAACACCATTAAATTTATTTCAGTGAAAAACTACAGCTCCTAAATTACAATATTATAATCAGCTTAAAGTTAAATTTTGTGAATTGTCAAATTGGCATTGCTTGCCACACCGAAATATATAAATTGCATTGAGACTATCAAACTGATTTGTGGCAGAATTAGGTACTTTGTTTAAAAATAATGCTGAACTTACTAAATTAAGAATGGTAAAAGAGTGATTGCGTCGGTTCTTATTTTATCGTTTTTATTTATTTTTAATCATCCACCCAACCTATATAGTAAATGATTTCATTTTTAAATAATATAACGTCACAAATACATATTTCATACAATTTCTTTAAAACTTACCGTTTTGATGTTAAGTAAAACGGAACTAATTTGACAAGACAGGTAAATATCCAATTCAATTCAGCCCAAAAAGCAGGCAATTTCTCTTTTGTATAGGTACATAATAGTTTTTATTTTAAATAACTAGATTGTTAGAGAATTCAACTTCCAAACTATTTCAAGGACTAAACTTTAGGGTGTGAATGAACTAGAAATATCTCGTACAGTTACGTAAAACAATTGAGGTTTTGAGGCCAATGTCGACACGTGGAGGCCACGGCAAGCGCTTTGGGGTAGACTCGAGGTCGAACGAGGTCACCAGAGGGCACCGGAGGGCACACGAGGGCGCCGTGAGTGCGGAAACACCCCCGTGGCCGTGTGACCTCTGCCGGGGTCACGGCGAGGGTCGGGGAACGAAACTATATTTAGAATTATGTAATACGTTATAGTTGTAATAGCGTTCATAAATGATTTATGCTTTAGTTTATTAATAGTAGGGTGATTGTAGATTAACTTGAGGATTAATTTATTGTGAGAAATGTAAATAAAGTGTGTTTTGTTTCGGAGGGTTAGATAGAGGAGTATCAGCACTCATATTCTGTGAATAATTTTCTGTTTCATGTAAAAGAGAGCTTTTTATCTACAGTCACGGGTCGTCTTATTATCATGATTTTCATCCAGCGGGCTCCTTTCTATCATTGAAAGGACGTCTCCCCAACACCGAAAAGAAAGTCTCCTCCAGAAATCCATTAATTAAAGGGCTATGAACCTATTGGTCCCCTAAAATTCGTACATTGCACCCATTTGTTCCCTCCAATATTTGAGGCTGTCACTCATTCCGTAGAGATATGCTTGGGCCCCGAATATTTTGACCGGGCCCCATACCATCTTCGACAAGCCAATTATCCACTTCACTTTCAAATCTTGCACCAGATACAAGCTCCATTGATCTAATCTCACAAAGCAACCGGTGTAAAAGACAAAATCTATATATAACCGCTATTTATTACCGGCGTAGGGCTATAATTGGTTCAGTAGTTCGCGAGATTGCATCTCACACATAAACTAACTCGCTTTTCTCGTATACAAGGAAAATGAAAGTCTAGAAAGGCCGTGAACAATCGATACACCCCGCACACTGCCCTGCTGGCCTACTTAAACTTCGTCGGTCGTGAAAATGCGGGGATGGTGCTCGATATTTGCTTGGCAACGCGTCGACTGTGAAATTGGGTTAATTCAGAATGTTTACATGGAATTTGGATGTTATATGGGATGTGTTTATTTTAGCAGAAGGCCTGATGGTTAATTGTTAACCGGGTTAGCACTTTGCGAGGTTAAGTCATACTAGCCCGGTTAGTCTTGGGATGGGTGACTATTCTTAATATATTGAGTGGATCCCGATTGCTGCTGCCGGCTGTTGATGGACGGTATTATTTAACGGTTTTATGCATACAAAAATCACATACGATTTTTAAATAATATTCATACTAATATTAGAAATGGGAAAGGGTGTCTGTGTGTCTGTTTGTTTAACTTTCAAGGCTAAATCACTGAACCGATTTTGATGAAATTTGGTATAGGGGTAGATTAGACCTTGAGAAAAGACATAGGCTATGTTTGGTCGCGATAACCGACATCCACGCGGTCGGAGCCGCGAGCAAAAGTAAGTACTTAATATTTGGTGTCATAGATTTTACTAGGTTGCTCTGGGTGGACGAGACAGGTGCAGGCTTTTATTCCTCTCGAGATTGTGGAGTCGAGTGGCAGTTCCTCTTATAATAACCACGATGAACTAATCTAAGATGGAAAGGAGTAGAAAACCTAGTAATAAAGGAGCAACCGGACCTAAGGCTGGAATGGTTATCATGATTTGTTTACATCTCTCGAAACTATTGGCCCACAGACAATATACATGTCATATTCAATTTGTGTGTAATGTACGTAAACACGAGTAGTTAAACAGACGAGGCTATTGACACGGTGTCAGCGTGTCAAGTCCCATGTTGACCTGCGTCCGCGCAAACACATGCGCGTGAGCTTACTAACTACTACTGTTATTGCGCAGTATAACGTTCCTGAGGAGCACCTCATGAAGCAGTAACAGTACTTTTTCTTCTGCTCATTCATTTGAAAGTAATGATCAACTTATTTTTTGGAATATTGTGTTCATTTAAGCTAGTAAACAAATAAAAGGTATTGGAGATAGTTTGTAGCCAAATTTCTTCAGTACTTTCGGACCCACGTTAACTGGACGAGTGTATTGCCGCTGTATGTAAGCATATTATAGCACCTGAAGAAATGCTCGTTTTATTGTAATAGACTTCTTTTTTACAACGTGGGTCTGAGGGTATTTTACAACGTTACTATATGTATCTCTTTCTAATGAGAAACAACTCAGACATGCATCAACTGTGGATGCGAAAAATACCGACGAAGTACCTCCTCCGCCCTACAGAATACCGCGGCAATAATAATCTCGTGTTGTGTTCCCGGCGGTGAGTCGGGTAACCAGAGCTCTCTGGAGAATTTTTGCGATGTCGTGGAAGAAAAGCTATTCCTGCTTTGTCTTCTACGGTGACGGCACAGAAGCTTTGTGTTTACAGGGTCGGCAGCACGAGTGTGACTCCCCTGGTGTTGCACATGTCCATAGGCCACGGTGACCACTTTTTGTCCGTGAGCTTATATACCACCTCAGTGGTATAAAAAAAAACCTTTTCCTATAACCGGAGGCGAGCGATATATACCTAGCATACCTTTACTCACTTAGTTAATTACCTGGTTAAAAGTAATTGAACAGATTAAAATCACCGGAATTGAACGACTACTTATTTTAGTTTGACGTCTCCAGTTAACTAATTAAACACCGGATGTCAGCAGAAGTAATAATTACTTGTAGATAAATCGTTTCTTCGTAAATTCCACATTTATTTCACGCAACTTTGTATGACGGATGTCACCGGTACAATCCCACAATCATAAGTACCTAATTCAAGTGGCTCTGTAGTTACTGGGATGCTAGGAATAACTTCAAAAACTTTTTATCCGAAGACAACATTCATTTCAGTGATTACATCGTGACTAAAGAAGTATGGTGGTCGTAACATCGACGAAATTCGCCGAAAAGGACACACCTGTCGACGGCAGCTGTTGGTTGTCGGCGAAATATTTACCAAAAGCCGAGACGAGCATGGGTTTTTTAGAGCTAATTTAAAACGAGATTATAGCGGGAAAGAAAATACAATTAATGCAGTATTTAACTTGTTATTTAACAATGTATGAAATGAGTTTAATTCATTTACAAAATGCTCGTGAACCTGATTGCAACTTAAGCATTTAAAAAATGGTTCTGAGCATAATTCTTGATTCTATACTGTTAGTTGTAATACTTGTCTCAGTAACTGGGTTACGACGTATCTGAACAATATTATTGAATACTTTTTTAACCCGTCTCTCTTTCGATTCCCCTAAATTTCGGCAAATTGTATCTGTGATTCAACATTATTACTGAGCGGCCTATAGCCATCTGCTATATGTACACGTTTCTATGAAAAATTCACTGAAAGAATAACCCTGTAACTCTTAAGAAACTCATGAATATAACCTCACCTATAAGGAAACGAGCTCAAAATGCCACGGAACTTTTAGACACTCTTTCAACTCCAAGCAGTTATTGATTACGATACCCCAGCGCAACTTCAATCATGTTTACAAAGTACTTAAAATAACTACCTGTCACCGCTCCTATACACTATCAACCCGATGAGTCCAACCATGATTGAGGGCGATCGAATTTTAGATCCGAAGATTACTAGCTTGATGCAACCGTGTCTCTTAATCTATAAATAAAATTAGGTATCATTAAATATGTCATAATCCTTCACGCTGCAATCTGGACATGTTAAATTTGTTATTTATCGATAACTATTATGTTGATAAAGCTGAGTGCAACCAATATTAATGAGAGCCCGTCAACGCTTATGAATATGCGAGTCGCTGGTGCAGCACCGATAAAAAGCTAATTTTTTCATATAGAATCCATTTGCCGTCGCCGCGATTTGTGGACTGACGGCATAAATCACAATCATGTTAATACGAATCCAGTCGTGTAATTCTTTAAGCTTACAGCTTCGAGCATAGCTCTGTGATAGCCGTGATTAGAAATTGTCATTGGTTGATATTTAGCGACGCCACCCATTCCGACCAATGACAATCTCTAGAGCAATCATGCTTAGAGCATCGCGCAGCAGTGATAGCACTCGGCGTTCACTTTCCGCCCAGGTCCCGTAATAAATGGCGGGTGCAGCTCCGTGCGTCGATTTGTTCCGACTCACTTTCTGCCACGGAGCACAATTTCTGCATAATAAAGCGATTTGTGGGCGTGTCGGTTGCTTGAGCAACACGTCATTAGTCGCACGCATTTCTCACAGTGCGTGGCGCAACGGGCCCGACGGCAACTCCCGTCGTTGCGCAACTCCGATCGATGACCGACTAAAAGCGAAAAGGCGTCCTTGACAGTGAATCCGTTGCGCGTGCGCTGGTACTCTAGCCGGTAATTATTCATAAGCGCTTGCGCAACTGACGCCATCGAGATGCGAGCCCGATACCTGCGCGCCGATGGCTATCGACATGCCCGATCGATGGTGCTGAGCATAATGGGATACTTCAGCCACCATCCATCATCTTGAGCATTTCTTAATCGCGCCTTATAGATAATGCGTTAAATCGTACACTGGCGAGCAATTGAATCGTGAGTACGTGACTCAGCCGATGCGAATGTTGTAAAAGTTTTAGATTATGTTTACTTCTATAAATAAAACTACATGGACAGGTGCCCTTGTACTGCCGGCGTCTAGCTGCTTGCTGCTTTACTAAAAAGGTTCGATCTATAAGCGTTTACCATTAAGAGGACGCCTTAATAGTAAATAAGATATTTGCAATCATTTGTGCGTCCCAATCGATAGTAACTTCGACACTCGAGTGCGTGTGTTGCTAGATTAGGACAGGCATATTTTAACGGTAACAATATCATTTTACAAAATCTATAGTCATAATACTCAAACATATCCTAAAATTATGTCCTGTACCATTTTAAATTAATAACTACAATATTCGAATGTTTTTATCGAGAAACTATCTATATCGGAAAACTTAATATTATAAATTGATATCCCAGAATAAATTAAATACATATACAGGTATCTGACAACCTTTTAATGGACGAAACGACGCAGGCGGCGGCGGTATAATCGGTTACGAGCCTGATTTGGTCGTGATTAGTGGTCGCAGACATGCAACTGCGTCCCAAAGAGGGTCTCTGTCGTATCAATATGGAAAATGACAAAACGTGACGACCTTGCCATCTGTTAATTACTATAAAAGATGGACGGCACCAAAACGATATATAACTAACTTTTAAACTCTCGTGTTCCATGATATATAATTTAGAAAACGGGAATTAACGCGATCATGGTATAGGTACTTACATATCCTTTGATTGCCTGACGTTTCGACCAGGTTACACCAGCCGTGGTCACAGGCTGACTGACGTAAGCAGCTTTTAGTCGGATAGACACCGGACAGTTTGCTTACGTAATAGGGACACTGTGAGTGTGGTATGTGACGGTACATGGCGAAAAGAAGATATTGAAAATGTGCGGGTAGATGAAGAACCTACTACCTCACGTATTCGAAGACGGCGGGCGTCCACCGCTGAGCCAGTCAGCCTGTAACCACGGCCAGTGTAACCTGGTCGAAACGTCAGGCAATCAAAGGTATGTAAGTACCTATACCATGATTGTGGTAATTCCCGTTTTCTAAATTAGATATATAACTATCTTGGACCAATCGCAAGACAAACAAGGCCCTGACGCGCGGATTGTTTTGTGATAATCTATGATTGGTAAATTAGAGCTCGTCCACTGTCGTAGGTACTATCCTCAAAATACACCCAAAAAGCACATTTTGATCACATTTTAGGTCCAATATATATGTATACAAACATACAGTCACGCCATTTTTCCCAGTGGGATAAGCAGAGACAACGTGTTTCCATCTGCTACGACCCTAGCATACAACTTTACTAGGCAAGTAAATAAATTAAACGTCATCGATTCAAGCCATTTGCCTGACCGTTCAATCAACTGGCTGAACATCATTCAGGCCGGTAATTGGACGGCGCCGTTTAGTAAAAAGCCTAGGCAGTTAATTGAATGGCTGATTAAGCAAGTTGGCTGCAACATATATATTATGTTATATCATACTAGCTGTTGCCCGCGGCTCCGCCCGCGTAGATGTCGGTTATCGCGACCAAACATAGCCTATGTCCTTTCTCAATGTCTAAGCTACCACTATACCAAATTTCATCAAAATCGGTTCAGTGGTTTAGGCGTGAAAACGTAACATACATACAGACAGACAGGCAGAGTTACTTTCGCATTTATAATATTAGTATGGATGTAACACTCGCTGACCCGGCGAACTTCGTACCGTCAATATTTTTGCGCCCGCGTAGCGTCAGATCCCGTTCCTGCTGCACCCTCTACTATATTAAACATGTATTATACATATGAAACTTCCTCTTGAATCACTCTATCTATTAAAAAAAACCGCATCAAAATCCGTTGCGTAGTTTTAAAGATTTAAGCATACAAAGGGATATAGGGACAGAGAAAGCGACTTTGTTTTATACTATGTAGTGATTGTATCGTGGCCATCTTGGTGTTGGGATGGAGCAAATACTGCTGAATAGTACTTGTGAGCGACGGAAGTCGTAAAAATTTACAACTGTTGTCACCGGTCCTTGATTAGATTTATAGAAAGCTTTACTGCCCCTTTTGTTGGTGCATGCAAATGGCTACAGCGACGGGGTCAACACACCAGTCATCGGGACTCGTTCGGACACAATGCAAGGGACGAGGGGTGCATTGGAGTGTGCTAACCAATTAAGTTTCAAATTAGAAATATGTACAATGGCATTGTGTACAAATCGTAATGATTTACACTCTCAGTAGGGAAAGTTAATTACTTTAAAGATCGCATCATCTATTTTGTGAAGGAACTCCATATTACTTTTAGGTTTTAGGTTAATTCTTATTTAGTTGAATATAAAACAACAATACTGAATATTTTCTCCTAAGGGATAAAATGTATGTTACATTATTGTCTTGATTGTAGGAAACTATTATATATAATTAATTAATGACGTCAATAAGAAACAATTATGTTGTTCTAGATTGAATAAAAATCTTTGATCGATTAAGATAGGAAAAAGTGAATGCCCAGGTGGGACTCGAACCCACGATCTTTCCCTTACAGGGGGAATGCTCTGACCACTGAGACACCGGGCCCGGTGGCTCAGTGGTCAGAGTATTCCCTTTTCACTCCTATCTTAATCGATTTGAAAAGTTAGCATAGTAAATACATTCAAAAATCTTTGACTTTGATAAATATTCCACAACATTTGACAAAACGCTATCTAGATCCATGGCAAGCATAGCTTAACTAGCTTGTGTTATGGAATCTAGAATGCGGATAAACATCCTTGGATACTTTTTTACAAGTACATAATTATACATAGAAACACCCAGACCAATGCAAATATACATATTCATGCATACAAATATTAGCACTGAGCGGGGATCGAACCCGCGCCTCCTACGTAGCGGCCGCGTTCACTACCGTCACGCCATATACCAATACCATATAACAATTGCACCGAAAACAGCACACCCATATTGCAATTTTGAACGTCTGAATGGACATTTATTCTGCTGTTATTAGCTCATGGATTTAGAACAGTAGCAGTTAGCCTACACTACGATCCCATCTAATTTATGCAACTGAGATGGATGGATCTGCTAACAATAAGCTGAATGCCTCGTTCTTATCGATCTACGATGACACCGGTCTCGCAAAACTGACACTAACAGCTGAAGATATTGCTGAACAACTAAGATACATTACCAATATGTTGTTATTAACTTTCATATGAAGTATTGATACTTGTATTTGTATTAAGATGAACAAAATCATTGTAATTACTGGAAATTAGAAATAATAGCCGTGACTTTAAGTTTTAAAAGCTCGTATTCTAGATTGGTTCAGCTCTCAATCTGTCCTCAGATAAAAAGAGATTCAGGACTGAGTGTTGTTCTAGACCACGGAGCTTAGAGCCAGATTGTATATGCAAATTTCTTATTTTTCTTCCGATTTAATTTGTCGCTAAATTAATAAGGTTTCTTATCAAAATAGTTAATTAAAGTTAGTTAAACAAATACATTTCCCTATTTATATTGCCTCACAACTCTGTCTGTAAATAAAGAAGCAATAATGTTTACGTTCGTAAGTCTTCGTAACATCAATACATAATTAAAAATATTTGATTTGATGACAAACTAAGTACACAAGAAATCATTAACGTGGACCTTTTGAACGGCCGTCATTAAATAAACGTAAAGCATATAATTGTATTTATGACCAATATTTGAGCTGTGTATGTAATCAAAACAAACCCACACGAACATATTTTGATCTCACCAAACGGTGTAATATAAACAGACAGTATTTTGATTATTATAATTACCTGTGAATGTTAATAACTATCAATGTTTTATATAGATGACGTTATAATGGCCGCCATAAAAGATAAAAATTTACATGTTGTTTGATTTTTATGTAGACAGCGATAGTTTAATTCAATATTACTTATAATAAAAGGTTTAAATACGATGATATTTTAAAATGGCATATTAGTTAACAATTATATATTAGGTTCAGTAAGTATTTATTATTTTCGTTTGGGGCTACGAAACTAGAGGGAGTATGCACGTGCGAGAAATATTGGATACACTTCCGGCAACTGAAAACCCAAGACGGTTAATCTAAGGGGATTTTTCCACTATAAAAAAGGGTTCAACAATGATTCTCCTTTATTTTACTGTAGGTAGGTATGATTTAGAATTATAAACGACTGACGATTCAGTTCTGATAACTATGCATTATGGTACCATTCATGATTAGTTCCAGATAATTCGAACTCTTCAACGGTCAACAGCACAGATAAAACATTTTGTTCTTTAAAAGCTGGTTTTGATCACATCATGTTCGGTCACTTGCTTCTTAACGATCCCTCATTTTAACAGCCACATATTACGTTGGATAGAGTTCAGGTATAAATGTTTTTGGAGCGACGTGCGCGGTGCCCGGCGCCGCACGGGGGCGGAACCACAAATGGAGACATACCGCACACGCTAGCTTATTGTGATATAATTGTACTGGTTAATAATCTAGAATTATTTATTGCAAGAGCAAGGTATTTATTAACTCATAAACGTTAATGGTTACCGCAGTACAAGTTGTGATGCTAATCTGGGCGTGAATATATTCAATGTAACATCACAACAGTTGCACGCTAAAATGGGTTTTATGGAGCCCCACAAAGATCACTTGAGCTCAAGTCCGTCTCTCCTTTAGGGGTTTAGATGACATTCATCCAAAATAAAGGAGACCTCTGCCGTACCCTTCTAACCTAATCTATCATATTATGTCGGACCGCAAGCAGTGTCTATTTCTACCCGCAAAGTTTCAGCAAAAACTTAGTTGTGACTTGGTGCATTTGTGATTTGGATTTTATGAAATTTGAATGTTTTACTACCATAGTTACTTTTAGACGAATCTTTTGAGACTAAATCTGTGTAAGGTACTTCTCATCTGAAAGCGGACTCCGAGCTCTAAAGTTCAAGCTTAAGATGGAACTGGGATTGAATGGCGCTCCGATGAAGAAGAACAGTGAAAACAAAAATAGATTTATTTGCGACTAGGCAGCTGCAATTAATACTCAAGCTTAACTTCAAATGTTTTAAATTAGCATCTGTTAGCGCTCTTGTGACAGCTGTTCCGCTAAATCAGAAATACTCGTGTCGTTCATAATTTTGAAAAGTAACTGCAGTTTCAAGCACATTCCTTTGTACCCTCACGTTTAGTTTTCTATATTTTAAATGTACAGTCAATGTCAAATACTTGGTGAGTTAATGGTAGTAGATACTACCATGAAACATTCCCAATATTTCTTGGTGCACTGGCAAAACCCGGCAACATTTCTTAATTTGACTTCACCTTGCCTGATGGATGTAGTAATACCTACAGCAAAGATATTTTGTGTGTGGAGGTGCACTACATTCATTAGTATAATTCTTTGAATTATGATAGCAATCATGCACATTAGTTCACTTATAAACTTTATAGAGAGCAGTATCAATTATAATTATTTGAACTTTCGATACCATTAATAAGTAATTGGATCAATTACGTGGTATAGACATAAAGCAATTTATATTACCTACATAAATATTGATTAAGCTTCTAATTAGTGTCGAAATATATAACTAATACAATATTACTTTATAGTATATCTATACTCGTAGTAACTACATTTATTCAATCTATCAATCTGTTTTGATGTAGCACCATACGATCTTTGTGTCCCAACTTAACCACATCTGCAAGTCGGTTAATTAATATACCTGCTGGATAAAAGACGGAGCTTTTCCTTACGAGGTTTGAGGGAGGAGCGAGGGTGGAGCTATGAGTGCAAACGTAATTTGCGTTCGAATGAAGTAGAAGAAGAAAACAGTTGACAAATCAAAACGCTGCTCTCATCGACTGTTCTGTTAACTACAGAACATATAAAATAATGTCCCTTACAATATTTCCAAACAGAACACACACAAGCGCGTGCGCAGCCTGTGCTTGAAACGAAATGCAAATCGTATACAGCGTCGGCAATGCAAATTATATTAATTAAAATTCTTAATGAACAGGGTTGGTGCGTTTGTACGAACTGTTTGACGGTAGATGTAAGTATTATAAACATTTGAATTTGAGTTTTGGTTCTATCCGTGGGAAGACCTAAGGCTTATCCTGCTTTATCTTGTACTCTGACGGCACAGACGTTCTCTGTTTCAGCAGTGTCAGCAGTGCGAGTGTGACGCCCCTGGTGTTGCACACGTCCATAGGCCACGGTAAACACTTTCCATCAGGTGGACCGAGTGCTTGTCTATCACTCAAGTGGTACAAAAAAAGGAGAAAAAAAAAGACGGGTTGCACTCCGGGAGTGCCGGCAGAAGTGAAAACTTTTTCTTTCTTTCTTTCTTCGTTATATACAGAGAAAAAGATAAAAAGAACACACCATGCCATACCATACCTATAATAAAGCGCCAATCATAGAACCTATCACTAATTTTCTTTCAGAAGAAATGAATGAATTACAAAAAGAAAAAATAATCACTAAAAGCAATAAATTACAAATAGAAAAAATAACCACAAAAAGTAATAAATTAGAAAAAAAAACAAAACGTATTATATTATAAAAAGAAAAAATAATCACAAAAAATTTCAGAAGCCTAGTTCCGAACCCGGTACTATCTGAAACCATAATGGACTTACAGTCGAAGCGCTAACCGCTCAGCCGAGAAGCTTCTTGACGCACCTAACAAAATGAACAATCTGTAGCTGTTGTAATGTTGTATGATGTCAGTCGTCGGTTACGGTTCAAAGGTCAACTAATCCTGACGCGCGTTTAACATTTTTAACCCATCCAACGCCGCTAAAGAAGTTTTCACTTCAAAAACAAGTTTAATCCGATGACATATGATTCGTATGGTGACGGAGAAAGAATACAAGTATCACCACCCTATCTAATCCGAAGGGTGTCGTAAGAAGGGACTACATTGATATCAATGGGCGACTAATGAAAAAATACGCAAACGATACCACTGCGAGAGAAGGAAAACTCGAAATACAACCCTGTACCAACCCTGTGCCTATTGCCCTCCTGCCTGCCTGCCTGCCTAAAGCCTCCCAACATTGTATGAAGCCTATGTCCAGCTGCTAATTGATTGATGGATCTGATGATCGACAGTTTAAGATTGATGGGTCTTGTCACCAAAATCGTGTTCTGGCAGTGAAAACTTTTAATTGGCCATCTTCTATTTTAACTATCTTTGTATCACTAATTGTTAGCTGTAAGTTTTCCTAAAATGTATTCAATAAATAAATAAAAAATAAATTAAAAAAATAAGTAGCACAACTAATAGTGGAGCTAGTAGAGAAACATTACACTGTAGTGGCGAAACTCTGGCAAGAACTAAATATTATGAGAGCATTTTGTTACAATGTATGTTATGACAGACGAGGCACATAGTCAGCCCTAACAAAACAAGTTAGGGGTATGCGCTGTGTGCGGGTGGAGGCAAGGGGGCCTACAATCGGTGCGAGCACCTGCTGTGTGCGCGTGCGCCGCTGACGCTAAAATATGGAAATTGAGAGTTTACTGCAACGGTTTTAAATTTAGCGGATATATTTTTGTGAGAGTCCAGGTGCAGGGTATTGTATTTTATAAATATGAAGGTAACAAATAAGTATACGGTCTATCTGATGGTACAGCGGTTAAAATGAGGATAAAATACAAGAGTTTATTAATTCAATGCAAGGTAATCCTACCAATACTGTAAATATGAAAGTGTTTGGATTTATGGATGTTTATCATTAAATCACACTCTAACAGCTGAACGGATATTGCTGAATTTTTACACAGAGATAGATTACAGATTACAGCCTGGAAAAACGGCATCAAAACTCCAAACGTTTCTATCTAAATTCTTCTGTTGTATTTTAAGTGAAAACTTCCCCGGTCAAGCAGTTCTGTTCGTTCTGGTACATGTATGCTCTACCCGTTATACACAACAATGAGACATTTTAAATTGTCAGTTTATATTATGTTGTGGTATATTCGATCACAAAGCCAGAACATATTTATATCTAAACAACCCGACAACTGTTAAATGATTCATAAAGCAATTAGATTTTTCTATACGGGTATAGAGCTGCCGACTAGCAATCATATCGCCCACACATACATTGTATGAGTAGAAACAATTGCGGAAATGAGCCGCTGTTTGCCACCGATGGGTACTTCAGCTCATCAATAACGCTAACCATGGATTATTCAGACTATATTAATAATTCCCGCAAGTTGCGGGGGTCTAAATGAGATGCCTTAAGAAGAGCTACCAATGGGTTGCTTGCTGTGCACGCATTATTTTTTTGACGTACTATGACGATTGGAATTCTTTACCATTTGTTTCCTTCTTTTAACAATTCCGGGTCCTTTAAGCAAGGAACGTAAAAGGGTTCGAGGTGGCCGTCAAGCTGAAGGCCACCATTGTAGAATTATTGGTCTCTATATTGGTGACCCTCATTCCAGAGATTTCATCTTTTATACTGATCATATTGTAACTTTCCTCACAGTACTCCTAGCACGAATAATTATCGTAATCGTATTGTAAACGTATTGAGAAAACGGAGCACTGCGATTGGTCGCCTGCCTACTGTGAACCTGTGTGTATGTGAAGCTGGCCAATCACAATCCTCCGTTCTTAAAATACGTTTACTATACGATTACGATAGTTTTTCGTACTTGAAGAGAGAAGTATTTGAAGAATTGGATTAAAGAAAAAAAAACGGGTTGCACTCCGGGAGTGACGGCAGAAGTGAAAACTTTTTCTTTCTTTCTTTCTTTGTTATTTACAGAGAAAAAGATAAAAGGAACATACCATACTGTACCATACCTATAATATAGCGTCAATCGAAGAACCTATCACTAATTTCATGTCAGAAAAAATTAATGTATTACAAAAAGAAAAAATAATCACAAAAAGGAATAAATTAAAAAAGAAAAAAATAATCACAAAAAGTGTCAGAAGCCCAGGTTCGAACCCGGTACTATCTGAAACCGTAAGGACTTACAGTCGAAGCGCTTACCGATAAGCTACGAAGCTTCTTAACGTACCCAACAAAATAAACAATCTGTAGATAATGATGTATGACGTCAGTCGTCGGTTACGGTTCAAAGGTCAAGTGATCCTGACGCGAGTTTAACACTTTTTACCCATCCAATGCCGCTAAAGAAATTTTTCACTTCAAATATTACTTCTTACACGTGTTTTTTTTTCTATGACGAATATTAACATGATTTCTCAATAACAATGAACAGGTCTGCGGTTGTATGGTTTTGACCTAATTAGTATTAAAGGAACTACAAGAGGAAAACACGGCTGACATTGTTAACAAATAAACATAACAAACTGATGATATCTATGTACCTTTGTTTTTGTTTTTAATTAATTCGGTAAGTACGCTCTTGGTTTGTACTAAATTTTATCTTTCTTTAACAGTAAATGAACAATGAGGTTATTGGAGCTGACTTAGGCCTCTCCGAATGCTAACACAATTATCAACAAGCTATATCAAAAATCGGAAGGCAAAGGATAGAGAGCAATGGCGTACATTGGGAGAGGCTTATGGCTATGACCAGCAGTGGCCTGTGGTAGGCTAACAACCTTGCTATTATACACTTGTTGTATAATAAATGATGTACCTATATAAAATGTATGTTAGTATTATGTTCGAACACAATGACTAAGCGACGAACGTTGTGTACGAAGAAATATTTCTAGTTTTTGTTACAATACTAGTGCATAAAACTATTGTAAATTTTATATTGAAATAAAAAAATAAAAAAACTGATTCATCGATATGTCGGAAGTCATATACAAAGAAGCTGTACAAATATCTGTCTTCTGATTACCTACATTTAATAACATTGTTCAGCAAGTAAATGTATGTAGGTACTTTTAAACAAATTTGATCAATATCGTGAGCTACACCTCAAAACTTGTCGCAAGTAACGCAGGACCTATATATACGCTCTCAAGGCGAATAGTGGCGATCAAACTAGTGATCCACGACTAATATAGTCATTAGCGACTGTCAAGTCTCAATAAGTCATTACCGACGTGCACTAAAACGGCCTGAGAGCGACAATTGCGTGGGCGCAACCACGGAAGCGTTAATACCAATTATTTATAGCGACGTCCACGCATCGCCGCCCCGCGCTTTGTTACCACCGCTGCTTTACGACCAAATAATTGAACAGTTTGAAGTTCACGATTTAAAAAAAACTCGGTCAAGTGCGAGTTGGGACTCGCGCACATAGGGTCCCTTACTAAGTTGAATTGACGGACGAACTCATGCTACAAACCTTAATATCTTTTTATTGCGTTGACCTCACAGCTGTAAGAGGTTGCAGACTTGAGTATTTGGTATAAATTTCAACTTGATCCGTTCACACATTAGCGATAAAAGGACAGACAGACAGAGGGGCAGACAGACAAACGGACAACGAAATGATCCTATAAGGGTTCCGTTATTTCCTTCTGAGCTACGGAACTCTAAAAATATCAAATGGGTTTCGATGTCAAGTGCGATCAGTAAATAAAAACTGTCTGAGGTCTTTCACCGTGTGTTTTTTATGAGGTGTTATAATTGTGGGAACTGATATTTTTATTGTCAGCGAGCAAATGCATTTTTATGGATGTTTGATTGGATGAGTAACCACACGTGGAGAAGTGGAGATGAGTCGAATCGACGAATGCATGTTATGATTGGGAATAACTTGCGAGAATTGCTAACGGTTATGTCATTTATCCATTGTTTTTTTGGGCAAACCAGTTTTGTGAAGAATTGATAGATTTTAATAATTGGTTTCGTTATTATCCAGGTATTGATGATTTATAGTCATAGAAACATATATTGTCATTTTGCTTAAGGAAAGAACCAGAAGATTATGTAATGGGAGATGAAAAACCTCGTTAAGTGTGTCTAGAAGAAAAAAGCAACTTTATTTTCGTGCGGGATTCTCACGCCCGGGGTACTACTACTACAAGACGTAATATACTGAAACCCCTGAACAAAAAGATGAATCTTATAGATATTACAGATTGACTCACCAAATAAAGGTTAAATCGAAATCCAGTTTTTTTTGTATGTTTTGGTTCCTAATAAATGAAATATACCTAATAAATAAATCAATCACTTAGCCGATTGGAGTCCACTCACGTTGACACTATTATCCGACTTGTATTGGCTTAGTCTACCTCACTTTTTAGTTTCTCCAAAAACCAATACTTCATTTCTGTATGCCACCTACTCAAGTCTGCCGTAATTACTCAAGACTCAACAAAAAATGTACATTATCTTGAACAACATTAAGCCAGGCTTACCCGTAACACTTCCTAGTAGAGATATACTGACTATCAAAATATTTGCATCTCAATAACCGGTTCTCACAGTCCTGGGTATAATTGACCGCAGTATTGTCACCGACTATTAAGATTTCTGAGTTATGATAAGATGTGGTGGTATTGAACAGTTGTGATGGAGTACTTTACTTCGATTCTTTGTCTATTTGCAGTCGATAAAGGAGATACGGGTGCACCTTTACATACAACTTTATATGAAAACGTGTGACCGTATCATCTGTATAAGAATAAGTGGTCCTTCGAGCCGGATATAGCCGGTACTGGACTAAATTGTGAATTCTAAGCGGATCTCATATCAACTTCGGTTAAGTTCATTGTGTTTTAGTACTACAGTAGTTCGGGGTAAAATGGGGACCCTGTGGGAGCCCTATTCGAAGAACCATGTCGAAACCGGAGTGGCGCTGGGTGAGCCAGGGTGCGACTCGATGTTTTCGTGGGGGGCAACTGTTGATCCTGGAATACAGGAATTACAGCCGTGGAAATATCCGTATTTTGGTTAGTAACAAAAAAGAGTCTGACTTTTTCAATTTGTTATGTATAAGTTATAGAGATACATTAGGAGTTATAAGACACATTAGGAGTTAGTTGTAGGTGTATTCAATTACAGAGGTATGCAAACCGGTCTAGATCTAAATTTATTGATTGTCGCTAGCTATTAAATGATAATCGCTTCCGATTAATTGTATGTGTGAAATATGATATATGAATATTTAATGATCTAGCTATTAGTTAATCTAGCTAATCTAATAATTCTATTGAGTAATTGGTATGGTATGTTATGATTTTGTTTAGAGTATACTGATTTGAAGAACTTTTATAGCGCGATTTAGGATTAGTGATTGTCTGCCATAGATAAGTGGCAATACGTTGGCTGCTGTAACATAGAAGAATGAATGTATGAGATTGAAACGTATGTTGACGTATATGACAGTCGTCAACGTATGTCAATCCCATACATCGATTAATGTTTTTTTATTCGACAAATGTATTGTCATTTGTTTAAAGGGGCATGTTCGCTAACTGTCGCTAAAATAACATGTCGGTACAGTAATATTAGTATTAAAAAATACATCAAAACATGGACCAAATTAAATAATTTCCAGTTCATCATTTGAGTTAACACAGGCACCCAGTTTTCCATCTACACACACACACACCGATCCCTTCCCTACACAAATTCTTACATCTAATTGAATGTCATTAATCTAATCTCACAAGATGATTGCCACAGTGCCATCATTCCATCAATATAATCAACCAAACCCGTCAGTCTTGCCTGACGACTTGACCGTGTGTTCAAAGCTTAAGCGTAGGAGCACACGGGCCACACGCGTCAGCCACAAACACCGCCACAAGAAGCTTGAAGCGGCCAAAAGAGTGGCTGGAAGCGCGCAACAGCTACTTGTGGTCGGGGGTTGACAGTTGCAGTCGGAAGCCGCTACTTTTGTAATCCGTGTGCGCAGTGTCGTAATAGACTCTGATTTTGAAGGTTTTTCAGCGTATAAATCAGTGATTTGTAGTTTCATTTAAGATCTAGGAATTGGGGGTCAGATGGTAGCCTCCTCAACCGTATTAAAACGGAATACAAACCCCCAAGGAAACAAATCCTTTATGAATTTCGAATATGCTGTCTGTATCTTACTTTTGTATCAAGGACCTCTTGTGAATGGTATACTCACTCGTGAGGTGGGGAATCGCGTGAGTGGCGTGTGGAAGTGTTTTGTGTCGGCGTGCGGTGCGGGTCACAAGAAGCGAGTAGCGATGATTTGTAGCGAGTGGCAGCCACCGGTGTCAACCGTGTGAAATCTATGAAAACTACAGGCCCATTCTATCTCTTCCTGTAGGTGTCGTAGATGGCGCTGCCCATCCGACAGTAAACATACATCCCATGACTAGGTGCCCACTTGGCGGCAATAGGCTCAATCTACATGAGACAAGTGTTAAGACACCTCTGCCTACTCCTTTGGGAATTTACACTTTACAGGCGAGAGTATACGTATGTACATAATATGCCAGTGGCAGCGTTTTGTGGTTGTGGCTAGTGACCCGTGTGCGGCAGCCCTAAATGAATCGAACTGGTGTACTCTAACAAAGAGATGCGTCGTGAGCTGCGGCCGCTAAACTTTCTCCCGATAACCTTTGTAGGGTAGAACGATCGAGTACCAAGTATTGACCTCACGAGTACGTTTTCTACTTTATTCTACTCCGAATGCGTCGCGATCTGATATTGAAGGGTGTTTGTTTATGCTAGGGCTGTGCCTTACAAGTCTAAGTTTATTTAAAATATTTTTTGAATGATTTACGCACCTGTATATACTTCTGAGAAAGTAAAACTGTTTTTTATACAGTTTCTTAGCTTTTAAGTGTTACTTACAGTAGCTATGTACATAAAAAGTCTTGGAAATCGAATTTAATTAAGTTGAAACAGTCGTATCAATTCAAAATAAAACCCACTGATTTCAATCATCAACTGCATTAGCTCTTGAGCCTAAAAACTTTACTAAGTGTGAGAGACAATACATAACAACTTAATACCTACCTACAAAATTTAGAACCACCAGACACGGGACTCTTCGGAGCTTCGAATGTGACTGGGACGAACGCTAGCTAATGATGTACAGTCAACAAAGGAAATATGGTTGCACCTTTTCATAAAACTTTTTATGAAAAACTGCCGTCTTCAAATTTATAACGAAGTATTTAGTTAATAGTATTTCTGGTATACTGAATTTCTATTGCTGTGCTGTTATATTATTCTTTTATTCTTCAATATTAATTTTAGTAAATGTCTAAAGTAAACGTTTTGTTTAGAACTTGTTCACGTCTCGTTAATGAATGTAATCGAGAGTTAGAGAGAGAGATTAGTGAACCAACTAAAAGTGAATCATGATTTCATTCATTCATTCACTGATATTAGTATTAAATTAATAAATATTCTATGACATTGCACACAATAATATCTAGACTCAACGTAAGCATAGATTAATAAGTTTGTATTTTGGATTCTAGAATGCGGATATACACAACCACCCAGACCAGTGCAAATAGACATAATATGCATACAAATTTTTGCACTAACCGGGAATGGAACTCGCTACCGACGTGGTAGTCGAACGCTTCAAACACTACGCCACTGAGGTAGTCAGATTAGTTAGTTAGTTCATTCACTAGAGGAATATTAGTAATTTCGGATCTATTATTCTTTTTTATATGATTGAGAGAACGAGAATTAACGCGATCATGGTATAGGTACTTACATACCTTTGATTGCCTGACGTTTCGACCAGGTTACAGGTAGGTCTTTTTTATATTTAAAAAAAAACTATATTTTCAATGCTTTGATAAGTTTCACTTGTGTATGTTAATAAAACTTGTAACTTTCTAAATTGAGGTATCGATTTAAAAAGTCGTATGTGATAGCCGGGTATAAAAATACTTGCATTTTTAGGTCAGTGGGTGTACCTATGGTGACCCCATAAAGACTTTTGGGGTTAACTAACTTCACATGTTAGCCGGTGCACCTGTTCATCAGGTTCTTTCTTTTATTTCTTCTCAAGGTTGAAAGGTCTGACGTAAATTCAAAAGTCGTATTTACCAAATGTAACAAAAGGCGTAACTGTTTCGTATTACCAGCGGTCTTTAAGTCAGTTTGCTTTTAAGACGTTTTATTAGTAAATGAATGAGCAATAATTTCATTCATTCATTCATTGATATAAATTGTAGATTAGTTAGTTTACATAATCAATTATGTTCCTTCCTTATCAACATGTTTATTAGCTATACTTAAGATTATTTATGTTCATAGAATATACCTATTCTAATGTGCAACATAGGACACGTTGCAGGCAATCCTTCGCCTTACACATCCAGACTATCTTGGCAATCTTTTATAACCGACTTCTAAACAGGAGGAGGTTATTAATTTGAGTATTCTTTTTT
Source organism: Eilema caniola (assembly GCA_949126895.1). Taxonomy (NCBI): domain Eukaryota; kingdom Metazoa; phylum Arthropoda; class Insecta; order Lepidoptera; family Erebidae; genus Eilema; species Eilema caniola. The sequence goes on from OX421466.1 coordinate 4,325,921, forward strand.
ATGTAATGAGAAGGACAGGGCCAGGGGCCGTTTCCTGAATTGCGTCCAAAACTCCCTGTGGGACTTTTCATTTGTGGACTAACCCTACTGTAACCCAAGTTTTGGTACTATAAGCACAGAATCAATAATAATTCTACGTACGTGGTCATTCATTATATATGCTAACAGGCAGCCAAAACTTTTTTCTGTAATTTTAAACAAAATCTTATCCATACTAATATTATAAATGAGAAAGTGTGTGTGTGTCTGTTTGTCCGACTTTGGCTAAACCACTGAACCGATTTTGATGAAATTTAGTATAGAGGTAAATTAGACCTTGTGAAAGGACATATGTATGGTTTATCGCGATAACCGACAGAAACGCGGGCGGAGCCGCGGGCAAAAGCTAAAATGAAGCAAGGGTGACTGGGCACCCCGGTAGACTCCGGTCGACCTAGACATACGAAGGTCAATCAGTTCGAAGGCATTCTAAAGAACGGACAAGTCTAGAGTACCTGCAATCGGCAAGCATGCAAAAGAAGCGAAAGATGTATGCTAGGATCGTAGCAAGTGGAATACTGTGGTCTCTGCCCATCCCACCGGGATAAAGGCGTGATTGTATGTACCTACGTGTAAAACTAAACATCCAATAACCACAACCCTAATAACTATACAACAAATCCTACACGGTTTGCCTAAGTTCCGCAATCGAACACGACACGACTATCGCCCGATATAGACGCATTGATAGGATCAACTGGATACTCGCTGATCTAGCCGAGTATCGAATATCGGTGCGACAATCGGAAATAGCGCAAGGTCGTACTCCATTGTATGCGCACGCGCACCATTGTTGTGTCAACACAGTTGGCTGTTATTGTTTTTTGCACGGTATTGATAGTTAATTAGCTAAATTATTTAGATTTGAATTTGGAACAGACATATGGGTCATTGTCAATTAGAGACGGTCGCTTTGTTATTGTCTTAGACTATATACAAACACTATAGACGCAGCAATTGTCATTACAATGCGGCGTAAAAAATTGTTACTAGTTCGATATAAGTTGACATATACATACATACCATGACAGTTCAAAGAACAATATTGTCATAAGCTTACTCATAGAAAACGCGTTTTTCATGCCGTTTGTCTTGAATTTTGTTAAAAAGGCTGTGTCTATGTCGCAGCCAAGTAGCTTAATCAGCCGGTCAATTAACCGCCTAGGCTCTCTACTGAACGGCGCCGTTCAATTAGCTTACTGAATGGTGTTCAGCCATTTGATTAAACGGGTAGGTAAATAGCTTGGATCGATGACGTTTAATTACTTTACTTGCCTATTTAATTATTTAACTAATCAAACAGTTAGAAACATGACTTAATTCTGCATGGTTAAAAAAAATCGGATCGCGTAACTTTCTCAATAAACCTATCACTAATTTTCTGTGAATACACATCGGCCTACCCCCTCGGGGATTTAAGGGCGTGAGTGTATGTATGTATGTAATTTTCTGTCTTATTTCAGGGTGGTGCCCCATCTTACGAATGGCCTAAGCATAAGACAGCCAAGTTACTAAATGTTGTAATAAACGGTACGACTGAATATCGTTCAGGCCGTTCATTGAATGGCGTCGTTTAGTTAATAGCCTAGGCAGTTAATTAAACGGCTGATTAAGCTTTGCTGCGACATCTATACAGTAAATGTTCTAAGGCTATTGTTAAGTTAATTAAGTGATAAGATAATAGCAATGTGGGTCACACATTTTATTTGTAATGAATGACAGACATATGTATAGTTTTTTATATTTAGGATACGTCTATATGGCTTCACCTCGACTGGCAAAGGTGGTCACACCAACTTTCAGACTCATTGGTGGTATCTAGCTTAACTTCTGTGTGTGCGTGCGTTTGCGTTCTTCCAAGTCAAGTTTATTTTTCTTGCTCCCAGCGTTATTCCCAGTTGCATTCGAACTTGAAGTCTGGGGTCCGCTTTTACCAGCCTTACTGCGGATTTGGCTGAATTTCGACATTTTCCGTGAAGCGACTATCATCTGACCTTCACAACCCAAAGGCAATATCAAAGCATTGCAGTTAGACCAGTTATTGGATTTCTGAGGGCTATAACTACCCATAACTACTGCTATAGATGTTTGTATGACAACTGGAAGCTGTCGCTTACTGTGCTATCCGAGGCATGATCAGACCAATGCAAATACCCATATTAATCATTTAAATATTTGCATTGAGCAACTGAGTCTTCTGTAAGTACGTATTTTCTATGCCATATTCATAGTGTTATATCCAACACCGTCTCAATCACAGTATGAGTAGATCATAACCCCAGGCGGTTTGTACATAACAAATGATTTCCATTCGGCTACTGTGCAACACCGACATTATTAAAACTGACAAATGCTGGCTATCCACTATCCGCCAAGGTTAGCCGCTCATTACTTCATTAAAACTTCGTTAAATCATTTATGACAGGTCATGATTGATGCTAGGACTTTAATTGGTGAACGTTACATATGTTCAGGGGCATTATTTTGAGTGATATAGAGTTCAAACGCAGTCGTAGCTACCACTTTAGCCCAACATCGTAAAGACGTGGTTACGAGACGAAATGACAATTTCTTTTTACGTAACCGGTGAGAAAATTTGGTGGAAAACAATAAAGTTACGAAGACTGACCTGCACATCCTCGTTTTTGACTTGGTTACGAGGCAAGATGACCATTTCTTCTTAGGTAACTGGTTACAAAACACGGCTACGATGGCGGCCTAAAGGTCGTAAGCTGAGAAGATGGTGGATTACAATTGGTTAACATAGAAGAGAGAAGTGTCGTTAAACTAAACCAGCTTAAATGTGTAGGCTTTTACAAATTTGCGTAGTTACGAAACAGTTTGTCAATCAGAATAAGGGGCCATATATGTGAAGTACTTGTTGATATCATTATTTATTGCCATCGATTAGAGAATATAGGGTGTTTTGATGAGTGTTTATTCGTGATTATAAAACGTAAGTTGCATTTGTTTAATTACGTTTAGAAGTGTTCGTTATATGACTTCGAACATGTTTCGTGTTTTGGGGGGATAGGTTTGTTTAAATTCAAATATATTTATGAATTTAGGTTACTTATGAAGTCATAATTAATGATACTGTATTTACACTTACAGCTAGTTTCGTAACGTAAATACGTTATATGGAAAATAATCACGATTTGGAAGTAAAATAAGCATCAGTACAGTACCTATCCTTCATCTAAATTTAAGTTTATCAGCCACATGTAGGGAGTAACTCTAGCGTTGATTATGGGGAACTCTTTGATGGGCTGTTTGCATGTCGTCCATTTCCCTCAGTAGGTTTGTACGACGGGCAAATACGGGATGGCCCTTGCAATATATTTCACCGAGAAACACTTGTAATTTCGGTATAGCGTTCATCAAACGGTATAACACCTTATTACCACATATAATATTATAATATCATTCTTATACAGATGCACAATCAGAACCAAAAAATGTTTACACTCGTAACTTCGAAAAGCAGGCAGGCAGTTTTTTAGTTCAGGAGTTATAACTAGATGGCGACATTGCCTTGGCAAACATTTTATAATTATTAGAATTAAAATTAAATTATTAAAAATGAAACATACACTAAACACATTATTGAGTCTGACTGAATAAAACTATAAAAATTCTTATCTATATTGGTTCTACCTGTTACTGCAGTAATTGTAAAACATACAGAAATTATGTACCTACCATGCCGCTAAATAGCACAAAAACAAATAAATAAATAAATAGCACTATTGTCACGAAATCTTTATTTATTACATTACCAACGAGTTTTATATGCTTACATGCTTACTATATCACGTGTTTAAGTTCTGAGTTAATTAACGTGATTCTAAGTTAGCAAATAAGTGTTTTAACTTTTATTTCTTTAAATGAGTCTACTAGTGCCATCTATTCATTTTTGAGTATTACTAAAGACATTTTCTTAGTATCGGTACCCCCATGCCAATATTTTACTCACCGCAGTGAATGATATTCAAAGTTCAAAATCTAAATCACGATGATACTCATATTTACCCCCCCCCCCCCCCCCCCCAATCACGACATCGCAATCATTCAATAGCTTGCATAAAAGTCATCCTGTATATTTAACCGATCCGTAATAAGGTGTAATAAATCATCTGTGAGGTTGATGCGCCGGGATGGCGGGCTGCGATGCCGCCGGAAGTGAATATTGGTCAGGACATATATTTTGGACCTAAAATGTGCTCAAATTCTGCAGTAAACGTCTCGTGGGTGTCCTTTGAGAAAAGCACGGTTTGCTATGGCGGTGGCAGAGCTTAAATTTCCCAAACTTAAAGGAAGGAATTCGTCCTCACACACTGCGACCGGAAATGGTGCGCACCGTGCGTTTTGAAAGGAACTTCATCCCACGCACGCTCAGGTTGTGGAATGAACTTCCTGCCGTGGTTTTCCCAAGCGACTACAATATGGGGTTCTTCAAGAAGGGTATTAGAAGGTATCTACAGGGTCGGTAGTACGATTTTGACGCCCCTGGTGTTGCAAACGTCCATTGGCCACAGTAAATACTTCCCATCAGGTGGGCCGTGTGCTTGCCTGCCACCTAAGTGGCATAAAAAAAAAGCAAATGTTTTGAAAAAATCAGCGCGCGCCAGGGCGTTGTTTCTCTCGCGATTTAAGTCCAAGATACGTGTCATGAGGTATAATTATGATAACGATGCGCCCGCGCATCTCCCCGTGCAGAGTTAGCTGTTAGCGTGCCATTCGCAATAAGACGATTGACGGTTATGCACGTTAAAGAGACCAGATTGAGCTGTAACTTTTAAATTCATTGACGGTTGTACAAACAACAGCCAAGCTGAAAGTTATTACACACTTATGAATCAGACACTTTCCTGTCTTTGTTATTGCGAAGAATCGGTCATTATATTCAATTTATCCCGGAGCGATCTGACAGCAGCTGTCTTGACATGTAGCTTACTGTTAATATTGAAATTGTATTGATATCAAGCCTATTATAGCTGTTGAAGTAACGGGCATTTGGAGCGATTGCATTTTGCAGTCAAAGCATAATCCAAGCGAGCCATCTTTGGGATTAAGCGATTGCTGTGTCGAATGATAATATGACAGGTTTGCGTACATATCAGCAGCAACGGTGAACCTTCATATCCGCATTGCAGACAAGGAACACTCATTAGCTGTGGCCAGGCTTGGTAACTGTACGCGCACAATAGCTTTGATCATGACACTCAGTATTCCGCCCACGGAGCGCCGCTCAACATCAAAGGCATAGTAAATAACATGCTTATCTCAACGCCTAACAACGTTATGGCACAAACAATCAATGGTCTTCCTAAACGGACGTCTATTAGCGGTCTATCCCGTGACCTACCTCAATATGGGTCATTGCCAGAGCGCCGTAGAATTTTACGATAATCGCTTGCGAAACTACCATTGGCAAAATTTCAAGACGCCATAGTGGCGTCTGTAGTATGTCTGACAGCTTTGGTGGATATCAGCGGCAGTGAATCATCAGCTCCATATAGTAACTTCGCATCCATTGTGATGACTCCCGCCGAGATTTTTTTTATACGATTATATTCTTAATATATCTAGCAGAGAGTCGAAATTCAGTTTCGTATGGCGCAAATCCGGTGTGTCTGAGCGCGTGTGATTTTAATTTTAGAACAACGGAAACCATCTAAGCGTTCACGTCTCGAGACGTCGTTCGACGCGTTTTATTTTTTAATAGGCATGAATGGGATACCGTCGGTCAACGTTCAGCCGCAGGCCGCGTTCCCTTCAGCCGTGGACACTCAATAATATCGAATGGATTTATAGCTCATTAAGCCGTGCACACGTCTGTGCTCGCGGCACATTCCAGCAGTCCCCGCTGACGGGGCTGTCGGGCCACGATTTGTTAAATAAACACAATTTCGGTTCGTCGAACCGATCCAGAATAAACACGGCGTGCTTTCAGTTCTAATATGGAAAGTGAAAGCCGCGTGCCGGCTTGTCGCGGGTGGTGACAAATTCCTAGCCACGTGCGCCGTGTTACCGGTGTAACATGAGCGGAAGGAATGTGCCCCTTAGGATTGGAAGCCATTCAAACTATTCGTGTTAACATTACAAGGTTCCTGCTATCGATCATTTGTACTGGCTGAATCTGTTTCTTGGCATGGCAACTGTGCTGGTATAAGGATAGACGTTTTTAACGCATAATAAGTAAATAGATATGTATAATAGAGCTATTTAGATCCAAACTAAATATGTATTGGCATATAAGTGCAATATGTTATACATAGAAACACCCAGGGTAATGCAAATATATGTACTTAATCATGCGTACAAGACGATATAGCGAACTATAAGTGATTGCAAGGAGCAATTTAATTGTCCTAATTTATTTCAACATCTTTTTGTGCGACCGTACGACGTGATTGGCTAAATACACGAGGGTTTGGCGAGGGAAAGACACACCAAAGCATTTGCACACGCAGCAAATTACCATGAAGAATTCTTCTTGACAAAAGATATCAAGAATCTTTGCGAAGTAAATGTAGGGTACCCTCCTTATTGCCACACTAACAATATTTAAAGACCTCTCGATTTTCTATTCCATGAATTCTAATCTCGAAATCTAATATTCATGCATATATTCAACCCGGCGACTAATGAATTTCAGTTTTACTTACGAAATCTTGTAAGAGCACTTTACTGGGCGAATGATTTTATTGGTCCCGTCGAGGTAACATTTTATTGGTTCCGTCTTAGTTACGGTTTTATGCAAATGCATTTGTCGTGTTCACAGGTCCATATGTTTCCAGCTAACGTGTCACGTTAGCTGGAAACATATATAATTAAACATAATTTAGCGAGTTCCCATGTTGATTAGCATGTTAATTTTACTTGATAATGGTATCTCTATCCTAAGGCTTACTTCCGTACTATAAACAAACAGGGTCGGCAGCACAACTGTAATGCCCCTGGTGTTGCACACGTCCATAGGCCACGGTAATCATTTTCCATCAGGTACGCCGCGTGCCTGTCTGCCATCTAAGTGGTATAAAAATATATGTGGTTCTTTAAATGTACCTCTGCCTTATCTATTTATCAGAGAATAATTCTTAGTTCATTTCGTAAATATCCGGGCATTGCGTTCTCACTTTTTCCTTTCAATACACATCAATATACATGGAGGAGAAGGGTGTTTAGACAGCAGGTGGAAGTTCAGCGATCAGACAGCAGTGACTCCTGTCAACAAAACGAAATGGATAGGAAGAATTCGAGAGTGATTCCCCGGGCTCCCCGGGCAAGATTTTGATGCATCCGGAATTGGCACTAGGAGGATGATTATATAGAGAGGAGAAAATTCACTTTGGTATCGATCTATTAGTATATCGCATTTGGACACAGGCCTCTCCCAATGTTGAGAGGCTCTGGCCGACTGTTTTCACGCTGGCCAGACAGGTTGGTGCAGGGTTATATTACGAGTTTTCTTCTCTCGCAGCGATATCGTCTGCGAATATTTCCGTCAGTCGCCTCTTACGATATTCTTCGGATGAGATGGGGTGGTGATACTTGTATTCTATCTCCGTCACCACTATGGCAATGGCAACAGAATGGCAAGAGCTATATCTTAGCCAGTATTGTTACCAAGACCTCATAATTGACAACGGCGTATGCGTGATGGGCAATAAAGAAGCAACATTCGTTCGAAAGCAGTTATACTGATTTTTATTACCATATCCCATACAATACAGATGTAGCAACATCTGTTTTTATGAATATTGGAATGTAGGTGGCAAAAATATTAATTCAAATGAATTCAGTGACATTATTTATGCTTTTGCAATAGCCTTTACTGTAGAGAAAGATATTTTTATTTCTGAATATGGAGTTTTGATCATAAATATCTGAAATGCTTATGACAATGATAGAGGTGTTCAAAAACTTGCTTTGTGATAGCAGTTGGGATCAAAAAATATAATGTTTCTTGTAGAATATACTACTTCCAGGCTGTTTGGCTGTGGTCCATATGAAACTTGCGTTCCAGACGTTTCGTCGATCACTGCGGTCGACATCTTCAGTGGCGCAGGAGGAATTAAAGTTTCATATGAACCATGGCCAAACAGCCCGGAGCAGTATATTCTACATGCAACGCCGGCCGTGAAAGTGACACTTTTAGGATATTATAGCCCTGAATTCGATGATTCGATCGCAACCGGTGGGTTTGCATAAAAGGGTTTGCTTAACAGTATAGGAAGCTCGTGAATATGGAAGGATAGAAGCAGAGGACTCTGTCGGAGGATGCGGTGGCTCGAGGCGAGGTGATGGTGTCCTTGGACACCTCCAACGCGTTCAACACCTTGCCCTGGAGTTGCATTAGGCAGGCGCTCAGACAGACAACCTAATCTTCGGCCTAGCACAACGACTCACAGAGGCGTGCGGTTTAGTCGGTTCCAATCCGACATAACCTCCCCCTCCGGCTCCGGAAGGGGAGGAGGGGGTTTCCGTGGGGATTTCCCGTAAGTAAAAAAAAGATAGAAGCAAGTAGCGAGGTTGTTTTTTCTGTCTACCCCAGATAGAAATAGGGATGATATGTATGAATAAGGTGCGAAATAGTAAACTAAAAACATAGAACAAATAAGTACAAAATCGAACCACATCAAACATTACCGTTACGAACTGCTTACAATATTAATGAACAGTATTTAAATTGCATTTCCAATTAAATCGAATTCAGAGTGGCGCTCAATTGAACACGTGTTGCGCCCGCGCATCAATTCTTTGTGTATGCGCCACGTTGTTGATTGCGCTAGCAATGACATTCCTACGTCCGTGTGGCCTTCAGAGATCAACACGGTACATTTATCTTTATGTTTAAGGTTCGAAACCAGACAAAGCTGAACTGTTTTGATCATTAATTTTAATAAATGCACTTGTAGTGTAATGCATCTAAAACTACGAAAGCACTTACATACCATATAGAAGATTGATATGTAAGGTCCGTATTTTATAATAGTACTCAGTACTGAATCTCGATTTATCTGAGGACAGATTGCATAGACAGATTGATAGATTTGACAGATTGGCTATACAATCTGTCCAGTAATATATTTTCTTTCTTTCGGATTCAGAACTGACTACCATTCTAGAGTATGGGCCTAACATTCAAACATGAAGCGCTTGATGACTCACCTGAAACAAAAAATAAAACAATATTAGCAAGACAATAACTATGCGCAGAAGTTGCAAAATTGGAGTTGTTTTACACGAACAAAAACGATCTTATAAATCAAAAAGTTTCGTGGGAAGCGGCCGTATTTTTGAGGTTATTTATGATACGGATCGGCCATGTTACTTGTAATTGGAATACTGTTTGTATTGGTAGATGTTTATAATGCTGAGACTGACAGACTTAAAAATTCAATATTATGCTTATAAATGTAATTGCCATGCATCTAATACAAGTAAAGGTAAATAAATTATGTACTTAAAAGCCTGAATTGTAACCTCAATTTTGATGAGTAATGTTACCCACTATCCTAGCTCACGAATGGAAGGCGCTGGCACATGTGATACAATGTTCAACATTAATACATGTGTCAATGTTACATCGTTGTGAAATACGTTAACATAGCTTTTCATAAACATGTATTATAACTATAACCCTGTCACATTTTTTCCTGTAACTATGTATTGTCAATAAATGAATTTGAATTTGAAAGGTAGGACCACTTTTGTCTAGCATTGACGCTGATACACTATTATCTATCTATACGCAAACGTCAGTTTCATATCTAAATACAAGGTTCTCAAATGAAGGCAAATATGAATGAAATGATACGAATAAAATTAAATAAAGTCATTTTCACTTCCAACTATTTCTAAGATTACACTCCAAGCTTTCAATTCACCTATCATCATTTCAATTCGAACACATAGATGTGTTAATAAAAATAGTCTCAGTGAATGCAGTCGTGTCGCAATGTGTTTGAACTGCGCGTGGGCCGGTGCAACGGTCAATCCACTGCACCCACGCATCTCCAAATAGGTGGACATAGGTAACTTGGTAATCTCACCGACGTTATGGCGAAATAATGTTGAATTGATCATCAGGACGCAGTTAATGATAATGAAACGACGGTAATACATAGAAGTAATGAGAATAAAGGAATTAAATACAAATCAAACTGTCAGTGAAATGTTAACAAAAATAAATAACTTTATAATCACCGAAAGATGAACAGCCGCGCACGATGAATGAAATAAATTGGATTTCGAATTAAAGACGCTTAACAGTAATGAGAAATGAACATCTTGAGAATAATTGCTTAATGAATACGACAACGACGAAATGGCGCCTGAGGTTATGATGAAAGGACTATATGAACATAAATGGTGAGCATTTGCAGACTTTCCTCGTTTAAAGTAAACAATTACGCAAACATTTCAAGAGGGCACATTTCATCATCCAATCAGGTGATGAAAGCTGTTTACATAAATTCAATTTAACAAGATGTAATGATGGCTCCATAATTGAATTTGACTGTCAACGAAGAAGGTCGACAGCGAATACTGATAATTTATTCGATACTAAATAAATTACTAAGAAATTATAATATTTGCAAATTGAGAAGCATATTTAACTTAAATTGAAATAAACGCCGACGGGTCAAAAAGGTCGAAGTTTCTCAATAGGAAATACTTGATGATAGATTGTATTCAATGTTTCGTGTTTGTAAACATTTTTCGAATTGACTACTAATGAATTGAAGGCTATGAGATTTTATCTGCTTTATCTAAACATCATGCCTTTATCTGGATTAGCCTCGAAGGGACGACAACGATTGCATACGTATTGTACAAGCCTGACCTAAATTCTACAGCATCTACAGGTATTCAAACTCATTAAATACAGGTGTTACCGTAAATAACTGAGTTAATATTCCTTCGTGTAATAACTGTTGGATAAAATAATTACGGTTTATTGAAATGAAATCAAATTTTCTTACAAAATATGATCGTTTTTATGAAGCTACAAATGAAACGTCGGCTTTTTCTCTCGCGGCTTCATTGATAGTTGTACCTTCATTATCATAAAAGTTCTCTTCATATAAAGTAAGCGTTCCTTGTCCTTATCTAAGGCAGTAGTCACCATCTTATTTTTTTTATTTTTTCCATGAATTGATAGTTTTATTAGTCTATCTGAGGGTGGGTTGAACGCTAACCGCAAATCAATGCAAATGTCTTGCAACCGCGGAGAACATAACAAAATATTTTCTTTAAAAGGATTCATTGGAATGTATGAATACAATAACAGTTTTAATTCATAGTTCATAAAGTTGGAAACTTTCTGCTGTTATTGGGTACGATGGTAAGAAGACATTAAAGCAGGATAATGCCAAATTTCTTACTATTACGACTGTCTGGAGTATAAATGTGTCTGGGAAAGATTACAGCTTAAATAAAACTACGGGAGATATTATTCACATAACGATTTCATAAGAAATATGTGAATGATCTCATATATGTATTTTATGATAGTATGGTGCAAGTTCAGACCGTTTATAAAAGAAAGAATTGAATTTTTTATTTTTTATAAAGATAATAAAATCCTTGCCGAAGGCACACGCTGCAGGATTCCACATAAGAATAATATTTGGTTTGGATTAAACAGGGTAATAAATATATGTTAAACTTAAAACCCTTTTTTTATTACAACGCGTTTTTCCTAGTTAAAATTAGTTTTACTAAATGCCTATGTTTTAACCAGAAATATCTGGTCAAAACTTGTATTATCATATTATTCAAATTCACACAATGAACTTACCTGCACAGTCCTAACCTTACCCAAAATTCAAATGACTCGCTTTGGAAAAACGCGTTTTGTCTAGTAAGAATTAGTTTTAACTGATATTACACTTTGAACATAAGTAATTATATTTTTAACAAACGCATTAGTAAAACTAGTTCTAACTGGGAAAAACGTAGTTCTAACTAAAAAAAATTTGAACTGTAACATATGAAATATACCTATATGTTACAGGTCATAAAGTTGCAATAGAATCAAGTGTGGATTCATCCCAAGACCACACGAACAGTATAGACCCGGCAGTCGCAATTTATTCACGACTGTTACACCACAGCGACTCGACTGCGTTTGATCATATTGATCTCGATGATGCGCGGGCGCCGGTCAACCAATAAACGCAATATGCTACGCGTTAACTAGTTTAATTGGTAGGCGATGTCCATGAGTTGAGCAAATGATCATGTGCGTACTTTATTGTCATGGCTTTGTTGTTGACTGCGAACGCCAACTCCCACGCAATGTTACGATGGTTGTTCTTAAATTATGGTGAAATTGGCCTTGGCCCAATGAAACAAATAAATATTGCGTTTTCTCAAGTTCATGGTTATTGAATTTTATAGGAGAAACGATGACGGACGTTATGTAACAGTGGCTAATTGAGGCTTTACTTATGTTATGAAAAAAAAATCTTGTGTCTTCCCCTTCTACTGGGAGTATTAGTACCCAGATTCCGCAGCAATATTAGAACATCAATATGCATATGACAAAAACTCAGTTCTCTCCCGATCATCAGAGCCCGCAGCGAAGGCGAATCTGACGCGTTAGATTTACATCTTCCATAAGCGCAGTTCTGAGGGTGCCAGGTGCAGTGGTCACCCTAGCAGAAGCAGGCCAAGCGGCAGCATGTTGCGCGCCTCCGCTTTCCATCGTAAGCCAGGTACATCTTAAAAAAAAGAGATGGCTATGAGTGCGGAAGAAATGCCATTTTGGTCACCTAACTTCCATCTTACGGCATCTGCAGACCCAAAACAGCGTGGAATTTTAATCGGCGTGAGTCCGATATAACTGGGGGATCCTTTTAGATTTTCGGAAGAAAAAAAGCTGGTGTCTTCAAAGTCATTTAGAACAACGTGGTTGTTTCTTATCGACGTCATTAATAATTCTACTTAACCTAAGTTTATCACCACTTCCATGGCGCTGGTGGAGAAAAAACGGCGCAACAAACTCCACTGACATTTTATAAGACGTCAACTTACAATATTTATATCCTTAAGGCTAAATGTGGACGAATCTACATTTCTCTCGTGTCTGAACGAACTATCTTATCTGGGTCTTGAAATGTTCGTGGAAGTCTGGGGAAGGTTTAAACGATGAGGAGATATTGCAACTTTTTTTTTGTTGATTCTGAGGCAGTACGAAGTTTGCCGGGTCAGCGTGTCAGTTATATTAGTTGTTCTTACATAATTCACAAAGATACCTAATTTATCATGTTTTATCATTGGTAAATACCTATTAGAGTAACGTTCATAGTCCATTGCGTAGGCAAATTAGTGTAGGAGACTTAACATTTCACAAGATATTCAATTCGATTTAGTTTTAATTATACATAATGTCAAGGACGCGGTAACACTTCGCGCCGGTCGAAAGACATAAAAGCAAAAATAATTCTACATCAAATATCAACCTACAGTGTATTACTGCTACCTAAACAGTATTCGTATTTAATGTAATATTATAAATGGGAAAGTGTGTGTGTGTGTGTGTCTGTTTGTTCATCTTTCACGCCTAAACTACTGTACCGATTTTGATGAAATCTGGTATAGGGGTAGATTAGACCTTGAGAAAGGACATAGGCAATTTTTGGTCGCGATAACCGACAACCACACGGGCGTAGCCGCGGGCAAAAACTAGTTATATAATAAAATTGTTAAGTGGTCGTATCTGTATATTGGAGACATTTAAAAAAAAGCTACATTAATGATTCTGGACTTGATTTTTTTTGTTAAAAAGGTTTTAGTCCGTATTTTAGAACGACAATCAGCCATGAATCTAGATTTATCTGAGGACAGATTGTCACAATCCTTCCTCAGATAAATTGAGATACATTAGTGAGGTTCATTCTAGAATACAGCCGTTAGTTATTTATTTATTTAAAAAGGTGCAGAAACTGACACCAGGCTCTTAAGACTAAGATTCAACAATCCACACCATACTATATAAATCTGACGTCCACTTACATCTATACACAACACTTAGCTGACTTCAGTGCCAGTCAACACACTAACCATCACTAAGATACAAATAAATTAAAATCAGTTACAACAAACGAAGAGTTTAATATTTAAAATCTTGCATTAGTTTGATCGCAATCGGTTGAGTGTAACCGAAGATATGGTCAATAAACAGGGAAAAAATATACATAGCGAAGCTAAGAGCGAAGCCAAGGGTGCAGATTAGTCTGTTAAAAACCATCAGCATATACGGTTGATATCACCACTTACTATTCAAGATATTAAGACAGACATATCTGGCATACATATTTGGAATTTTAAAGATATCTTAAGTGATTTGAAGACGGTCACATCTTAACGTAACACGATATTATATTCTTCAGATTACTCAATAGGTACTGACTTATTGAAGTGAAAACTTCTTTAGCGGCGTTGGATGGGTAAAAATTGTTAAACGCGCGCGTCAGGATCGCTTGACCTTTGGACCGTAACCGACGACTGACGTCATACAATATTAGCTATAGACTGTCCATTTTGCAATATAAGATAAATAGCTCCGCAGCATAGCGGTAAACGCTTTGACTGTAAGTCCTTATGGTTTCAGATATTACCGGGTTCAAAGCTGGCCTTCTAACACTTTTTGTGATTATTTTTTCTTTTCGTAATTTATTACTTTTTGTGATTATTTTATTTTTTTGTAATTTATTAATTGCTTCTAATAGAAAATTAGCAGAAAATTTGTGATAGGGTCTGTGATAGGGTCTATGATTGGCGCTGTATTATAGGTATGGTATGGTATGTTTTGTTTATCTTTTTCTATGTATATAACGAAGAAAGAAAGAAAGAAAAAGTTTTCACTTCTGTCGGCACTCCCAGAGTGCAACCCGTCTTTTTTATTTTTTACTTACTTATGATAACTAAGTGTTAAGAGCTCCACTAATGATGACGATGAACCTAAACACTAAGCACATTAGGTATACTAACATACAGTGTTACGTAATGTATTATACAATTATAACCTTTTGTTTATTTAAAACATACTACTTTTTTAATACTAATTAGGTGGCAGACAAGCACACGGCCCACCCGATGGAAAGTGGTTACCGTGGCCTATAGACGTGTGCAACACCAGGAGCGTCACACTCGTGCTGCCGACCCTGTAAACAAGTTTCTGTGCCGTCAGTATAGAGAAGACAAAGCAGGAATAATCTTTGGTCTTTTCACCGACAGCAGAATAACTCTCCAGTGAGCTCTGGCTACCCTATTCAGCGCCGGTTTTTTAGTTTGATATTATCTTTTTACCGGATTAATTAGCTTTTATCTATGATTGATGAATTGAGCTCCCCAGCTGCCTTTACACGAGCACTCGGTGCTAACCTCAACGGCACCTAAAAAACGGACACTCCGCAAATAGAGCCAAAGTTATGACGTAATTGGGGTCAAGTTATGCCAGAAACTCTGTGTTTACAGGGTCAGCAGCACGAGTGTGACTCCCCTGGTGTTGCATATTATGTCCATAGGCCACGGTAACCACTTTCCATCAGGTGGATCGTGTATACCACCTCAGTGGTATAAAAAAGCAATTATACACACAAGCAATAGCTTCCATTCAACACAGTCTCATAGTTGACTTTTTATGTACCCTTACTTACTTACTTACTTACTTCCAGCGGGGGATGCCGTAGACCGGACGGGTGATCTGCCCTTTTATGGTTCATGTACCCTTACAGATGCTTGAAAATATTTCTTACTCGCTTTTGCCCGCGGCTCCACCCGCGTGGATATCGGTTATCGCGACCAAATATATATAGCCTATGTCCTTTCTTAAAGTCTAATCGACCCCTATACCAAATGTCATCAAGATCGGTTCAGTGGTTTAGGCGTGAAAGCGTAACGTACAGACAGACAGACAGAGTTACTTTCGCATTTGTAATATTAGTATAATTGGACTAGTGAACTCATTGTTCCAGGTCTTTTTTGTTCGCTGCGAGTTGTGAGGCCTTAAGAGAAGAATGGTGCTCAATACAAATAAACGCGTATTGTATAACCGCCCGCCCTCGCCTCCTCTGCTATTGATGACGTAGCTTTTCAAGTTTCATAACTTTTTGTATCTTTTCTTTTGTTCAAGGTTTTAGTGCCCACTGGCAGTACACATCGTTAGGTAATCGTAGTGTGATTCTAAAACTCACCGCATACGACAACTGCCGACGCACGCCCACGGCTCGGAATGGAGGACCGCGTGATGCCCCCTCCCGAGGAGGGCCAGACCAAGTAGGATGGCCATGGGTCAGCCGGGGCCGAGGTATATGTCGATGACCACCTCACCTTCGACCTAGCACAACGACCCACAGACGGCGTGCGGTTTAGTCGGTTCGAGTCCGACATAACCTCCCCCTCCGGCTCCGGAGGGGGGAGGGGGTCATCCGAGGGGACTTCCCGCAAGTAAAATAACAAAAAAACTGTGGACGCGTGTCGAACAAGTAACGGGTGTGCTGTATCTGCTGCAAGCGTCTGCAGTGATCGTATGTGGTCGGCTTAGGAATTATACCTTAAGTCACCATTTATATATAACTGGCTAC
Organism: Eilema caniola; assembly: GCA_949126895.1. NCBI lineage: Eukaryota > Metazoa > Arthropoda > Insecta > Lepidoptera > Erebidae > Eilema > Eilema caniola. Next base: position 4,342,564 of record OX421466.1, read on the forward strand.
TGCACGCTGCTCTGCCCTCGTGGATTAGTGATCTCGTTCCCGTCACCTTCCTACAAACCTCCTAATAATACTAAACACAATGAAAAAGTGCAGTCACTTGAAATTTATGCGCGTGCATACATTTCGGCGATCCATTGTCATATGTTAGATAGACTAGATAGATTGAAATTGAAATTATTTATTTCATTATTTATTGTACAATAATAATATCTAGACAGTTTCTCAGTCTATCGTGCGTAATAATATGTAGTAAGTGCATAAGAATCTTAGGTATGTATACTGATTATATACATATTTACATATTATGTGTTTCTAGGTCTGATTAATAAGTATTTAAGTATATTACATAGTATGCGCCTGAAGTAGGTAATCCTGTGTTTCAGGCGTCAAGGGCAATTTATTAATAATTCTAAAATGCTCAACATGATAATACTGTTAAGTACAACAATCAATACAATGCTAAATTGGGTCACTACTGCTAACTAAAATAACTAAAATAATAATAATACAGTGTTAGATATAAGATAATAATAATATATATTATCTTATATCTAACACTATTCACTTTAGAACAGATATTAAGTCCTCTGTATCATCGTACGACATGCTTTGGAGGGTATTATTTACAACTCGCTTACAACAACCAATACTCAGAGGATGAATGCTTGTTATAGCGTTTATCCTATTGTATAGTAGAGGTCCCAAAAACAAATAAAATTTACCTGTGTACTCATGTTTTATTGCAATTCTTTCAGTGCATACAGTATCTTACCGTCTTCTGTTAGAAACTTTAGTGCTATAGGGATAATTGTTAAGCGCACCTGAAAATTTGTTGCTTAATAATGGCCGTTACAGACACAGGTAACCTAAACTTGATCTAGGTACTCTTCCAATACAGGTAACTCGACGTATCACTGAATAAAAAAATCTTGTAAGTATCAGATCATTATTTGCTAAAACTATTATTAAGTGGCTTAAGATAGGAAAAAGTGAATGCCCAGGTGGGACTCGAACCCACGATCTTTCCCTTACAGGGGGAATGCTCTGACCATACTGAATAGCTTAAGGTGTGGCCCGGTGGCTCAGTGGTCAGAGCATTCCCCCTGTAAGGGAAAGATCGTGGGTTCGCGTCTCACCTGAGCATTCACTTTTTCCTATCTTAATCGATTTGAAAAGTTAGCATAGTAAATGCTTCAAAATTTCATTCAATTATTCTTAAGTGCTTTGTCCATAGAATACAGTAAAACTTCTTCATCTTCGGGATAAATTTCCGAAGGATACAGTGCATCTGAGCTATCAAAACTATCTGTGATGTCTTTGTGATAAGAGTCTTAACCAGAATTACTATAAGTGCTTCATAGGCAATCGACATTCCTTGACTATAGATTTAGGAGTGCGCTTTCTTGAGCTTGATAATAAAAATGCCTGAGTATCTACGAGAATTAGAGATAATAAAAAGATGTTCAAAATTCAGTTTAGATCTAATCTCAATTTTGCAAATGTCATAAACAATTACGATGTTATTAAGAAATTATAAAACGGTCTTACGTGAATACTGTTTTTGACATTTCGGAGATTGAGGCTAGATTGAGACAGATGTTATACGTGAATTGGTCCACTGTAATGTATTGAATCAAGGAATCGTTTAATTCCTATTACACATATGTTTTTATTATTTTCATAGTGAAACCACTGCGGTACCACAGACACTGTAACCAATGCCATTTAACTTTAGACTTTACTTGGTACAGTTAAAGTCTAAAATTAAATGACATTCTTGTAGAGTTACTGAAAAATGTTTTAAACTCTTTCTCTTTTTATTTTGGACTTTAAATCACAGCAATAAAGTCGAAATTTTTATGACATTTAAAGCAATGTCGGCGGTATCACAGTGGTTTTGTTATGTCATAATATTAGCAGAATCGGGGGCCTGATCTAACCGCAATACCTACTTCGATATCTTCAATGGATTGTGGAAGTCTGATAGAAGTCGTTTCACGGAAAATGCCGAAGTTCACCCACGATGCTACATAGAAAAATTACCTCCCAAACAGAATCTTCCATAGCCAGTATAGAGGTCTTTGAATCATCTAGTCTACACTAGTCAGCCGGTCAAGACGAAATCTATGCAGGTGGGGTATGCGAGACATGGGCTTGACCGCCTGTGGCTGCGGATCCCCGTGCCGTGTCCTACCTCCTACACCAGGGACGATCTAAATAAAGCCACTGAGAGCGAGGTCGCAATGGCAGAATTCTACTCTCGAATAATTTAACGTAGTGTTGAAGTGAATCATTGACACGAAAGAAGAAGACTGAAAAAAGCGGACTCCGCATTTCGAGATGCTTCATGTAAGGATAATGATGAATGATGCATGGAATAAATTGAATCAAGGAATCGTTTATACAATGTAATTGTAGCAAGAATTTTATTATTGAGTCGTTGCCGTCCATTTTATATTTTTATATAAACTGACATTGTTATGTCGCACTAAACATTTCTATATTCGGTATGCATATTTCTGTGCCGATATGGAAATTTAATTGCAGTTCGCAAGCGCCGGTTCGACTCGCCTGCCAATTAAATGTATTGATAGCAATAACGCCTTATATGGCGACAGTGTCATGAAACATCACACGTGACACCGTTTAAAGCGCGAACGTTAGGGATTGAGACACGACAATCACTATTAAACGATGTGGTGATTTATTGCGTGTATAGAGTGATTTAACTATAGATATACAATATATATATATATCATACTAATATTATAAACGCTAAAATTTGTAAGTATGGATGGGTGAATGTTTGTTACATTTTCACCTAAAAACAGCTGAATGGATTTTGAATAAAACTTTACAATAATATAGCTTATACATCAGAATAACACATAGGCTACAATTTATGACGATAACCGAAATCCACGCGGGCGAAGCCGCGGGCAAAAGCTGGTAATAGATAAAGAAGGACCGGCCTTAAAACAAGTGGTATTATTAATAAATAAGTAAGTAGTACTATTATTTATTCTGCGGTTCAGTCGATAAAGGAAATACGGTGGTACATTTTCATATAAAGTTATAGGTAAAAATGCCATCCTATCTCCATTGTCCACTGTATGTACCTAATAGACAACACAAGATTATAGTAATGAAACATTTTGAACAGTGGTCCAATTTTAAACTCGAAAATTTGCGAATCTTTGTTTCTGCTGTGACTACGATTGAACGGTTTAGGTTCAGAATGTCCCTTACCCAAAATGACCCTCGGTTTCAAATAGTCCCTTCCCGGAATGTCACTTTCCCGAAACGTCCGTTTTCCAGAATGTCCCTTGCCCGAAACGTCCCTTTTTCAGAATGTCACTTTTCCGAAACGTCTCTGAAACCAAGGGAAATTTTGGGAAAGGCACATTCTGAACCTGAACGGATTGAATTGCATAAATCGACACGTCAGATTTTCAAATAAAGTAATCTCTAATAAACTCTATCAATATTTTTGGTCCCAAAGGTTTAGGTGAAATTTCAATTCTCCATTTTTTTTCACTCCACGTTCAAAAATAGATGAATAAGACAACAAAACTTCACGAAGACTAGTTTTTGCTATAATGCACTTTATTGTTTTTGCAATTATACATATTCGACTCAAAGTTTGTCAGCCAGAAATCATGAAATTCAACAATCAAAAATGCATAATCTATATGTTCTCATATCTACACATATTCATAGCATCTACCATCCGTTTGTAATTAAAATCACCGTCATCGATTAACCTAACAAGTCCCTTTGTCAAGAAAATCGGTCAATTTCATTCGAAACGTGTAGGTGCAACTGTTATAAATAATTTTATGGACATTTTCTAGGTAACTATGACATTTTAATGTCATATCTGTGTGTATGTATGACAGTTTAATGAGGTTATGACTTCGTTATCCGGAATGAAAGTATCGTATTAATTACATTTCTTTACTCTTGAACTGTAATTTCCGTATTAAGGTATAATTTATTGTTAGTACTGGGTACGTGTATAAATGTGAACATAAAATAAATGCCTTTATTCGTTTTTTTTTCTTACATTTCAAATACTATGTAGAGTACTTTTCTAAGAAGACAGGAACACATCAAGGCTTAAAAATTGTTTGATATAACTATAAAAGCAATAGCAACACAATCTCAAATAACACAATCTCAAAATTTCAGCTATCTATTGTAGTTTATGACAGACAGACTCCGGCTGACAATAGTTTTACATCAGAGTCTAGAAGGAGTAATAGGGGGTAAGTTCGGGACACCGGCGTTCTCTCACCCAAAAGGGGTTACTTCGAAATTCGAATGGTACCCGAAGTAAGTTGACTGGTTAAAGTAATAACCACCTGGTTAGTTTGACCCAAGGTGGTCACAAATAACATCGCTCTGTACCGACTGGTGAATGGAGCGGCCATTCATCGCGGAGACCGACTCTTAAAGACGCCCATTCACTCGTCGGTCATTGAGTCGACCTACGCGCGTGTGTGACTCTCGTGACCTGGCCATAGTGCCATCTAAAAATACCAATGGAGCGTGGGCCAAGATAAAGTTCATGTGTTTCATCATTAATGCTTTTCTGAGCTTCATTGAATACTGACATTCATATGTTTCAATGATTCAGTTGAATGATCTGTAGTTATGTACAACAAGAGCGTGAAGTGCATAGCTTAGCGGTTATCAGGGTTACTACGTATAAAACAATTTGGTTTAATTGCATCCAAATCCATGTACGATTTATGCACTCCCTGATGGTGATGGTGAAAATTGATCTCACCCATAAAACGGTGTGGTGTGTTCGTACCTACGCTTCAAATGAATTTCCCCCTTTAATTCCTTGAATCGGTTTTGATGTCTTCGACACCTACACTGTCTAGAGTGTCTTCTAGACATGCGTGTTTTAAAGAAGAAATCATCACCACTTAAAGTCAGATGACAGAGATTAAATGGAAGCTTTTAATCGATAAAAGAAATACTTTAGAAATCACACACAATCTATAATACAATGCGTATTTGCTAATATATATTTACACTTACTTTTGTAATGTAAGGTACTTACTTTAAATAATTATGTAGGTACTGCCTTTAAAGTATCGTTTCACTAATACCCTCTAATCAAGTGAATGGATCGTGAAAATTAACAATCTTATTTTCACAAGTATTATATTAATTGGGTTACAGGCTGGTACAGACAATTGATTTCTCAAAAAACAATTTTCGGGAGCTCTCATTACGCGCTTCACCTTCCATAATCCTCTTAACTCAATACATTTCACAGTGAATTACGTTCAAAATCGTATATAATTATAACGTTACGTATAATAGAAAATGCTGGTAGGTATAATTGCATCGGTTTACGGCGACTCGTACGCAGGGCTGTCACTTACTTGAAATGCAGTAACAAGTGACCGAAAATTTGTTGGGTCCAGAGGAAGAACGTTTCAAACAATCGAACGGCTGTCGATTCAGACGAGCTAAGTTCGTTGGCCGGTTTATTAAAGAATAAAATGATAAACGTATGGAATTTAAACGAGAAATTCTTGTATATTTATATATACACATACACATTCATATATATTTATACATACATATATAATTGGAATCTCGGAAACGGCTCCAACGATTTTCATGAAATTTAGTATACAGAGGGTTTCGGGGGCGATAAATCGATCGAGCTAGGATTCATATTTAGAAAATGTCATTTTGTTTAAAAAAGTAATAAAAAGAAATATGACTCTTCCTTACATCTATTGGCGATATGAGCAACTAACTGCTTTAACGACACAATAAAACTAAAGCTTCTAACAGATGACATTGTTACAAAATAAAAATACCGAGCGAAGCTCAGTCATTCAGGGACTTATTATGTTATATTCAAAATGTGTGAGTGTAACTGCAAGTGGCAACCTTGATTCTCGTTTCGTGATCGACACTACTATCATTGTTAAGTTGGTTTCCGCCTTTGGTTTTCTCATGACCTCACTTGCTCTAGTTTAGTGAAAAATTATTCAATGGTGTCGTATCGGTTCGAGTTTCATTCACTTCTTTTATAACTCTGCGGCAAGATTTTCATATTTTTAGTATTAGAATGGTTTTTGTTTCTTAAGTTTAGGTGTATAAGTATTTAAGAACCCTAAATTTACATTTATCTGAGGATATATTGAACAGATTATACGATGTTTCCTCAGATAAAACGTGATTCAGAACTGAAGAATACGGGCCTAGAACTATGGTCACTAGACACTGCCTCTTATTTTATAGCAATTCCTCTGTGCACTTCCACACACACCTAAACCTCTGCTTATCCTTTTGGGGATTTAAAGGTGTGAGTATATGTATGTTTGTATTTAACCACTATTAAAGCTGGAATGTAAAAATTTAAATTTCTATACTCAGAATTGCGTGTTTCTTAACAGTCATGAGACAAAACTCAAGACTTAATACGAATTTACAACCAAAAACAATGGTTGTCATTGAATCTACCGAAAATATTTACACATTGCCGTTTTTTCAAAATTGCGGAGTCATTGGTGCCGAGACAACCTTGCTTCCGATCGAGGGTCAGTCCTGCTTGATTAAGATTAATAATCATAATTTAGTTACACATATTTGAAAGTGCAAAGAGGGATACAGGGCCACGAAAAAAATGTAAAAAATCTATACTAATAAAACAACGAGCAAAGATTTGTTCGTTTGTAATCGATTAACTCTGAAACTAATGAGCCGATTTTAATAATTCTTTCACCATTAGAAAGCTATTTCATTCAAAAATAACGAAAGTTAGTTTTTATACCAATTTGTCAAAGGAATCAGGAGTTACACGGATGGAACCGCGGGGCTAATGCTAGTTCTAAATAAAATTAAATACATCCGTCAATAATTTCATTAAAAAAGACCGCGTATATGAAATAGTGGAGACTACAAAAGATCGCAATATTTTGCACTACAATGATGGCTGAATACTGGCAAAGGTGTGAATCGATTAAAACGTCAATAAATCAAAGTTATTCATTTATATCGATAACTAAACTCTTACCATAACGTGCTGAAGCTTTTGTACTCCGAACAAGAAACAGGGATGGAGCTATATACCTCATATAGTTCCATTTCACTTTTTTGCACGAAGCACGGACGCTTCAACACGCATAGAAAGCTCTCTTACACGAAACACGATATAAGCCCATTATCTTTGATTAAGTATAATAACTTTTCTCATTGTTTAAGAGTTAATGAGTTAAGCCATACAAGAGTAAGGTGGTACTACACACACCCACATTTCCATTGGGCAAACCCATCACCACGCTGACCTGCATACCGCTTTTATGATTAATGAAATATTTTATGTCATGAATCTACAATTTCCATTTAAATAAACGAATGAACAGACACGTATACGCCATAAACCATAATTTGTTGCGATAAATTCAGATGCGCAAACGCAGACGATTGGACTTGAGGTCATTTGCCTGTACTGAACAAAAACGCTTGGAGAAATATCTAACGGAAAGCGGTAAAGTAATTGATGGTATTACAGATAGAATTAAATATCTGATTGTTAAAGAGATGTGAATTACTGAAATATAGTCACATTCTCGATATTTCTCTACGTGATCGCGTCAGAAATGATGACATCCGTAGGAGAACAAAAGTAACCGACGTAGCCCAGCGGATTAGCTCGTTGAAGTGGCAGTGGGCGGGACACATAGCGCGCAGAACAGATGGCCGATGGAGCAAAAAGTTCTGGAATGGCGACCGCGTACGGGCAAACGTGGTGTAGGACGCCCAACCGCCAGGTGGAAGGACGACCTCATCAAGATCGCCGGGAACCGCTGGATGCGGGCTGCTTTAGATCGGTCGTTCTGGAAGCCTAAAGGAGAGGCTTATGTTCAGCAGTGGACTGTGTGTGGATGATATGATGATGATAATGATGAGTCACAGGCATAAATCTTGTCCCTAAGTCGAGAGCGAAATGATGCCTATGATTGGAGGATTTGAGATCTTCCGCAGCATCATATACTATTCTCGAAAGACAATCAAAAACCGCGTACTACGCTAAGCACATTTTGTGACGTAACTGAGGTCTAAATTTAGAGTGTGTGTGTGTGTGTGTGTGTGTGTGTGTGTGTGTCTGTTTGTCAGTCTTTCACGCCAAAACCACTGAACCGATATTGATAAAATTTGGTATAGGGGTAGATTTGACCTTGAGAAATGACATAGGCTACGTTTAGTCGCGATAACCGACATCCACGCAGGCGGAGATGCGGGTAAAAGCTAGTGTTCCATAATAAGAACTTATTTTCACATGACCGTGACGGCAGCAACCATGCTCAACACAATAACTAAATACTTTGTTTCTTGCACCTTAAATAAGTGGGCCATTGATTTTGTGACGATATGGCCTCTACGGCCCACTAGATTATATGGGCATATGGATAAGTGCGCGGTATTTTAACTAAGCATTTTTACTATCAATCATATAAGTAGCTTATCGCTATCTATTTTTGGTATTACCATTACGAATATTAGAGTCTTAATGTCAATTAAATAAGTTTAAGGAATACCCACTACTTCGATTTTTTGAATTGTGCCCAACGCACCGGCCTTGAGCACCAATAATATTCGAAATCGTAACTAAAACGTATTCAGAGAACAAAGCAATGCGATTGGCCGCCTGCCTACTGTCACCCAATCGCAATGCTCCATTTTTTGGATACGTTTGCGTTCCGAATTCGAATGTTATTCGTTCTCGGGGCACTGAACGTATAAACGATCGTAGAAAGAAAGAAAGAACCATTTATTGGTGGTATGTGGTCGATATAACAACAGCTAGTACAGGTTAAAACGTACCTATTACTGGCATAATACCTGGTACTGGATTACCTACTCCTCATTCGTGTATTAGAATCCGGGTCATATTACATACATACATTACATACATACATATAATCACGCCTTTATCCCCAGAGGGTTCGGCAGAGGTGAATTAACTCCCACATTTCACCAATCTGTATTCGGTCCCACGTAATAGGGGGTGAGCCTATTGCCGTAATCCGGGTACTATTGTTGACTCGAGCCATGCATCTGAGGCTGAGTCTGGGCTGTTAATATCTGTCTGATGTTGAAGATAACCAGCCCTATCTCTTAGTCGCCTTGTACGACACCACATGGGAAGAGAAGTGGTAGCCGAAATTCTACTCTGCCGGGAACCAGCGGCAGTATTTACTCATATCACGGTTATTGCAACTTCTGGTAGTTTACAAATAAAATTCTCATATACCATATGTACAAGTTAAATACCAATATTTCTCTTTTCTTAGACTCGATTTAAAATATTAAAGTAGCGGGTTCATTCAAAGAAAAATATTTACACGGCCGAAGGTTGCTGTCAGTGACCGGCGTTGGGTCAATTCGGCGTGCTATGCCTACCGTTAGGCCTAATTCCCACGCCAGCAGACAATAACTACGCAAATAGGTCCAAGTGCGTCTTGTTCGCAGTGCGAACCGTGACAAATGAAATGTATGTATTATTACTCATACATTCATACAAACAACTCATAGCTCGTATTTGTGGAATTTATTTGAATAAACAAGTTTCATACAACAGCGACTTCACATCGCTGTGTGTGTTCTACTGTCGATACAATGGTTTGTGCTCAGATGAATTGTTCGACATGATGCCCACTGCAAGACTCTATCATCGCATCGCTCGCCATAGGCAGAGAGTTCATCCTCAAACATTGCGACCGGAAACGAAGCGCAGTGTGCGGTATGATAGGAACTCCATCCCACGCACGTTCAAGCTGTGGAATGAACTCCCTGCTCCGGCTTTCCCAAGCGACTACAATATGGGGTTCTTCAAGAAGGAATTCTTCGAAGGTTTTTAGCATGATTGTAGTGCCCCTGGTGTTGCATACGTCCATAGGCCATGGTAGCTACTTTCCACCAGGTGGGTCGTGTGCTTTTCTGCCACCTAAGTGCCCCTAGCGTTAATCCCAGTCGCATTCGAAGCTTTCAACTTGGAGTCTGGGGTCCGTTTCACCAGTCTAACTGTGGATTTGACGGAACTTCGACATTATAGTGATAGAGTCAAATGGCGGTCTGTTGTCACTGTCTACCCCGAAGGGAAAAAGGCGTGAGTATATGTATGTAAATTGTTATATACTTACAAATAGTTATATACCCGAAACGGTTGTGAAGAAAAATCAGCGCTTGGCATAGAATTGTTCCTCACAGAGCACCAGCAATAAACTAAAAGACCAGTTTTTGGCAAATACAGCTACATTGAATTATGTAAGTCCAAAATCTAAATGTATGTATCATTTACAATTTAAATTTCGCTAAATCTGCAACTGACTATAATATACAGATGAAATATTAGTGCTGCCAGGTAGAAAAAAGTTAAAATTAACATAATGTTTGCAATAACAAAGGTTTGCATAACACAATATTATGTAGGTAAACTTTAATTTCATTAATATACATACCTGCTGAATATTATTAGGTACATATTAAAATTTATATTTTACATACAATTTTATGTTTTTAGGTTACAATTTGTTATTCAAATTATATTTACTGAATAAATAAAGGGTAATTATTTTATTTATTTAGAATAATACTTCATTGTATGTTCTCAAATACTTTTTGAGTTTTGTGGCTAACTTATATAGGTAATTATTAATAACAATAATATGTTATTATAAGTGGTGATATATCTGACAAGACATCATAACTGTTGTCTATAGGGCTGTCTAAATCTGTTATCCAAGCACCGATCTATGTCTCTTAGTCTCTTCGGCCCTCCGTACGCCATGAGGGAGCATAGGTCTAAACTGTAAAAGCATATTTAGACGAGGCATATCTTCAACAGGACCAAGAGTGCGTTTCACCGAGAAAATACGCCAATAAATTAAAACTAAACCATGTAGAAACCCAATCCAGTTTAAAGACTGTCCACTGTACGTTACGACGTTGTAAGGTCAATCAATTTAAATACTCCATCGGCTCACGTCGCGACTAAGTTTAAAACTCGTTGTCAAGTAGAAAATTAATGTGCCAGTTGTTATTAGAGCAAAATTTTATCAAGAGTAAGCACCAACCCTGCAGAATCTGACAGATGAAAGTAGCAGAAACTATAATTGCACTGATACTGAGTAAATAGTAAATTTATCAGATATTTACGTGTTCAAATTACTTCAAGTAGTGTTTGGTGTTAGCTGCTACGTTTGATACAATATGTTAACTTACCAACAAGTATATTGTGACATGGTAATTTGATGTAATGACCACAGTATCAATACATACTCGGATATACCTACCACAATGTCGATGTGCTACTCTTCGGATATTCAACGCTTAAAGTCCTAAAGAGCTTGAGCAACTGCATGGTAATAACGGCGTCGCAAGTCCAATGGTAACGTGTCTGCTGTGCTAGAAATACCAGGTTCGATTCCTTTGTTGGGCAAAGAGTAATTTGGATTTACTGTTACGAAAATCTCAGCAGTCGCATGGAGTCTCAAAAAAGTTACAGCTTGACAAAACTATGCTCGTCCGTTATTACAAAGGATTGAAATGTTGATGCATTTAGAGTGTCCCTCTGCTTATTTTTTTCTTAAACTTATAGATATGTGTATAAGTATAAATAAAACGCACGATAGAAGAAGAATAGAAAGCATAATTTGCAATAATTTGCTAATTTATTCCATATTATTCTATGTTGGTATATACTCATATGTTTATTGAATAACATAGGAATGTCATGGTACGTCGTTTTCAAGGAAAATTGATTTATGTAGAACAGTTAATCAGTAACATGGTGTGTACCATGATTGGGTTACGCACACACTTAATATACGAGGGTGACAGGGAACTTTTTTTTACAACTGAGGTGGCAAACAAGCACACGGCCCACCTAATGGTAAATGGTTACAGTGACCTAAGGACGTGTGCAACACCAGGGTAGTCACACTCGTGCTGCCGACCCTGTAAACACAGAGAGTTTCTGTGCCGTCAGTGTAGAAGACAAAGCAGGGATAGCCTTTAGTCGTCCCACTGACAGCAGGAAACCTCTCATTTTCAGACGTGTGATGGCACAGATAATTAAAAATCCTACTTATGGTAGGTACAGGTCAAATGAGTGAACCACAGCTAGGGTTTATCTACTTTACTTTATTCACATTATAGCTGTAGGAAAAGTCTCATGAAAGCGGGTCACCATTACAGACATCAGGAATGGTACACTGGTAGTCCTCAGCTTGACCACCGAGATGCTTTTTCATGACCCGCTTAAGGGACCTGAGACTGTAGCTGTACGACCTTTGCAAAATACACGTTCAGTCCCTAAGATCCACGATCCACCGCTGGTGCAAACAGCACTCTGGGCTTCACTGTGATTCAGGTTGAACTAGTGGCTAGTGGAGTCCATGACAAATCATGGAAAAGAAAAATAGGAGAGTGCCCTAGGCTCCAAAGTGGTAAGCTTTAGATGCAACCAGGCTTGACTCCCGTGTGAAAAAGGGGACATTTCTTTACCAGTTCAATTATTCCAATCGTGGCTCTGCCTCCTACAGAAAACATTCCAATAAAATGTTTCATAAAACAACTTTCTTCGAAGAAGTGGTATCAACAGTACGGTATCTATTACCTGCACTTGAATAAACAATTTTCTTTTCTATACTACTGGAGCGACAGTATCTCAACAAAAAGGAAATCCAAGAAACAGATCGTATCAGTTTCTATGGTTGTCTAGACAGTATTTTTAAAAGCAATAGGTTTCTAATTAGTCCAATGGCTGGTACATTAATATTGCATGAGTCGCAAGCGCCGGTGCGCAAAGGCCAGAGATTCCCGTCCGACGCCATTGCGTGGTCTCTATGATAAGATAACGCGGGTGACAAATAGATGTTTGGAATTGCGCGGATTTGATAAGCGTGGTAAATGATAGAGTGATTAAATGGAGGCCCTTAGTGAGGTGTAACAAGATGTGGTGATTCATTGAGTGTTTTTTTTTGAAATTTTAAGTTTTCCTTATAGATTTGGATCGGACTTGACAGATGACGAAAACGGGACTTGAATGGCTGTAAAAATTTCGGTATTTTGCTCCAGCGTTGCCCCAATACATTATATTTGGAGAATTCCGAATATTCAGGCCCTATTCAGATATATATTTCAGTTAGAGTTTAGCAAGCCGGTACGGTTGTCCTCTTGGGAATAGGAGGTCAAACAGCAGGCACTTTCCTAATAGCCAAAACACGCCAACAATAAAATGGAAAACCTTGGATGCAACCTGGATAATCGCTGAGAATATGATGAATAAAGAAACATCGAAATATCAACTGCCAGTTCCTTGAACGCGGAAACAATAGATCTAGACTTCTTAGGAAACAACGCCTATAAAGCAAAGAATTTTCTAATCTCGCGTTTGGATTCACTTACTTTCGTAACCGATTACACGTGTAAGAAGTTTACACACAATTACACAGGGCTTGTGAAACTGTTTTGCCTATCCCTATTTCATGGAATCCATTCGATTCATTTCTCAGGTATTTCTATCCTTACAAACTTGACTTCACCGAATAAGAAATCACAATGACACGCCTCATATGTTACCAATTCTTACCTCAGGGGAATTCCTCCCTCCCTATCTCAGGGAGGTACAATATTAACTAAAATCCAGGTTAAATAAAATCAGCAAAAAAAGCTCGCCTTTATACATCAAGATGTTTTTATGTTTGTTTTTGTATTTGTTTTTGGGTACAATAAAGAAATAAGACGAAGAAGGTTTTGGATGACAATTTTTCATCAAGAATCTTAAGTAATTCCAAGAGATGGAAAAGTTTGTCTTTCGAAACGGGTTCCGCCTTTCAGAAACAACTTATTATTAGTTGTTTTAATACCCCACCCCCTAATTTTAGCCCTCCCCCCCCCCCCTAATTTATTAAATTATTATAGTCCTTTGATTAAGTTAACCTGCTTCATCGCATATCTCATCATACATTAGTGCATACAGACTATTGGTCGGAATTCTACGCAGTAATGCACAAATCAATAGACCAATTGTTAAATTATACTATCGAACAAATAACACCGAATTCGTTTTACATCACTACCAAACGCTTTTCAATTTCTCTGCAACCTCATTACAGATTACATTGCGTATTTCATTAGTTGTTCTTGTTAGTAAAACTATTAAAACCTAACAGAAGGAGCAATGCCATCAAGTCATGCATTTATCACCGTACCTTGATGTTGTTTATGGGTATATTGTTTGGAGTTTAATTTACGAGTTGTTCGGACAAGTGTGATTGAAATATTCATTGCGCGTGTGTTCCAGAATAATACAAAAGGAAATATCCATTAGTTAAGCGTGGTTTGGGTTCAATACTTGACCGTCGCACAATATGCAGTGCTTTTAGCTAACCATTCAATTGAAAATAGCTTCGTTCAAGCAAGTGGTACCTACAATAACTTTAACGAACCTATTGCAACTTTTCTAATAATCAAACTATTCTTTTCTATAAATCTTCGTAGCCTGTAATCTCATTGAGGATGGAGATGCCGGAGCTACAAACTTGGTTTAGGAAGGATTTTTGATAATTTCACTCTTTAGGAAGTAATAAAACATGAAATATTTTCGTACAAAACATGAACAGGAAATAGGACGCTAATAATAAAAATCGCTATCAAAATGTTATTTTTGAAAAGTTTGATATATGCGAAAAATGTCAACACAGTGGTTATAATTTTTCAAAAGTTAATCTTCCAGACAATGATTACCGTCGGCGTTTCAATCTCCCTCTTGAAGTTAAACCATTTCAAACGATTCCATATTTTTTTGCGTCTGAATGTTGGCAACGGTCGTGAACCCCGAGGTTCAGTCGTTCAACACGCGGTCAACGAACTCCGCAGCGGAAACGATTTCAGAACGTAAGAAAAAAAAATAGTTGCGATGAAATTTCATACCCACAGTGATTCGAATGTCTATTGAGCATGTAAGTGGTAGAACGGTGCTTTTAAGACATGTGTTGTTTGGTTTGATGGCATGCGAATGTGTTTTTTTTATATTTGTTGCACATGGATAGATTGGTGGTTGATGACAACTTCGAATTGACAGTCACTTTTTAATTAGAGAGATATTTTAGCTAAGTTTTGTGAGCTACATTAGCAATAGTCTAATCGTTATGGGATAACACCAAGCCTCGCCTCAGTTGTTTTACCGTAAAAAGTTATGAGATCCATTTACTACCAAGTTGGTTATTATTTTATTCAGTCGCTTTAAGGGACCTTCTGTCTTAAGTTGTTACACGTAATTATTTAACCTAACAATAGTTATAGTGACCATATCAATATGAAAAATCTTTAAGGTTTTAAATAAACATATTGACACGGCAATCGCATGAAAACAAGATATCTCACAAGTAACACATATATAAATTAGATTGTTCAGTGTGGTTGCAAAGTCAATATAAGTATTTAAAACGTATAAAAATTAATTTACAAGTAAATATTTCCAGAAGCCTTAGCTTTTATGTATTTGTATATAATCTCTCTTTAGACATTTCAATCTATTTTCATTTCCTTTACCGTCATTTTCAAGCAAATCACGTTTCTAATGCTTTCGAGTTTAAACCTTTTTTCAATAAGTAGATAAATCATCTATTTTTTGAGAGATCGACCTCGGTCCCCGGCTTGCCTGCCGACAAGCCTTACATACTTGGATCATCACTACTTTGTTACGTGCTCCAGCCACCCTAGCATACCCTTTCCAATTTAAAAAAGCAACAAAGTATCAGTTAAACAAAAAATGAGGTTGGCAGTTGTTTCTAGTACAACAGCGAACTAGAAATAGTATCCAGTAAATCAAGAACAGTGAGATCTAATTTAAAATTGATAATAATATTTGCAACAAAAAGTAAGTCTTAGGAACTCGATTCGTTTGTAGAAAACTTGCCTAGACTGTGATCGATGTTTTTTAAATTATGTGACTAGCAGTTTATCCCGGCTTCACACGCACGCATAGCAATAATAATCCAAATAACAGAAGTTTGTAGAGGCCTTAGAAGCCACCACCAGCAATCACTTCCTGCAAATTCTTAAATTTCATTTGAATTATTTTTTTAAAGTAATTAATACAACTATTCAGTTGCCTGTAAAGGACTGGTCTTAAATCTCATTTTTATAACTGGGAATTTATTAAGTAGTAACTTTTGTCCGAGGCTCCGCCCGCGTGGAATATTGCGACCAAATATAGCCTATGTCCTTTCCCAAGGTCTAATCTACCCTATACCAAATTTCATCAAAATCGGTTCATTGGTTTAGGCGTGAAAGACGGACAAACAAACAGACACACACATACACTTACCCATTTATAATGTTAGTATGGATTTTACAACTGTTTATATTTAAGTTAAGCACATATCTTATAGAAATTAGAACAAGCTGAAGGAAATTTCTTATAGAAATAAGCAGTACCTATGTACTAATTTTTCAACTTCCAATGTTTATTCTGTATGTTTTGTGTGTGCAATTGTTCATGAATATTAAATAAATAATTTAAAAAAAAATACAGATAGAAAAACACGGTGTCTTAAAGATTTCGGGCGACATAGGTACTCTGTGGTCGAATTACAGTTTTATTTTTCAAATTTTTGTTGTCATAAGTGCGTCCACTACATACGAATCTGTATATAATTTGTCCACATAATTTACAATTCGTTCCGCGATCACGCGCCGATGGTACATTTACAAAAGCCTCTGAAGATTTTTAGCCTTTTTTTTTTTTTAACGTGTGGAAACCCCCACGGGCTTCACCCCATCGGTGCCGACGATGCATGGGGTGGGCGTGTCGGAATCGGACCGACTAAAACCACACGGTGTCCTTCCCCAGTGTCCATTGCCGGGCACCCCGGGTAAGCCCTCGAAAGGATAACCCCAGGGTTGCCGGCGGACATTGGCCGCCACCGCGGCCTCGCCTGGTGGGTTCGGGTTATGTCCCGCGTCGGTGAGTATATAAATATCAGTCCAAGATTTTTAGCCTTGACATAACGAGAAAGATAATATTTGATTTCCGAATTCTTACATACAAAACATTAATACATATAATTACGCCTTCATTCCCGGAGGGTTAAGCAGAGGTGGATTAACATCCACAGTTCACCAGTCATTGTATTCGGTCGGCCGGGCACTATTGTTGACTGAAGCAATGCATCTGAGGCTGAATCTGAGCTGCTCCTCTAGACAAGTGGCAATTCGTTGTACGGCGTTCGGTAGAATAGAATGACGAGTGTATGGGATTTGACGTTTATGACACGCGTTAACGACTGTCAAATACGTCAAATCCCGTACATTCGTCATTCTATTCCATCAAACGCCGACTAACGAATTGGCACTTGTCTAGAGGGGCTGTATTCTCTCTGATGTCAAACAGCATTGTACGATACCGTATGGGAAGTGATTGAGTGGCCCAAATTGTATTCTGTCGGGAGCCACGCGGTTTTTAATTCTTCGAGATCTTAATAAAAAGTAATAAGGCGTTTGGATTGTGAATGCAGGAAGTAAAATTTGACACGGCTTTAAAACTTCAACATTGATATTAATAAAAAAAGCAATGCACTTCGACCTCTGTCTTGTATTCACCAATAGCCAATAAAGATATAAAATAAATACTTCCTACTTCGTCCGATTGAAAACAATAATATGTTATACTGATTGTAATAACTTGTATATTGTTATGTAGACAACATAATAACAAGAAATATTAATGTTATAATTTATACATTAATAAATAAATATAAATTATGTTATCAGTTAATTAATGTTATATGATAACGGTAGCTCAGGACACATATCTTGGACCTAAATCAGGAGGGATACGAGTCACTGGCGCGCGCGGGCTCTTTCATAATCTATGCTTGGTATCTTTAGGCTCGTCCACAAACGTAGAACTCCGCACTATCCTCAAAAGACACCCAATAAACGTGTACCGTGGTTTAGAGCACATTTTGAGCACATTTTAGGTCCTAAATATTTATGTTTTCCGTGAGGGTGAGACGTATCACGCTCCAAACTCCACGCACAAAGCCGCTGCGCCGCTAGCCGCAAGTTCATTGCCGCTGCGCGCGCGCATGCGATGTCGCGATAAACCCAATTTGGATGCGCTGTGACGAAAACCGTACGTGCTCGCGCATAACAATTCTATTTGACGTATTAGAAAAAAGTTGTGTGTATCTTCATTGTTGTCTCAGTGTCGCTAAGTAGCTAGAACAAAACTCTTGTTGACTGACAAGTGGAAGAGCGGTAAATGTAATTGTTATTTTTTAAATGTTGTGTCATAATAGTTCCTTACGATTTGTCACGATGTTTGATGTAAAAAAAACATGAATTGCAACAATACTATTGCATTTTCTACCGTTAGGTCATACGCGACTTGCGACATTCGGTTTGTTTAGTTCATGAGCTCTCTCGCAAGCCTGACGTAGCTTATTAAGCGGCAGATTTTGAAAGTAGCTTTGAGCAGGCAACAAATCATTTTGCAGATATTGATACATGCACTCATGTATGGCCAAATTGGGTAGGTCGTAGGCTAGGCTAGGATTATTGACAGGAAACTCGTGAAGTTTGTGAATATAGAAGCAACTGGCAGGCCATTGCTGCCTACCCCGTAGAGAAATTTTCGGGAGCGAATGCGAAAACATACACTTGAAGATGGACTTACAACAATATTTAACGCCATGCGCGTCAGCGTACTATGAAATAATACGTTACGTCTATGTTATTCTTTTAGTCTGAGTTATAGAGATAGAGTATAGATTACTAGCTTTTGCCCGCGGCTCCCTCCGCGTGGATGTTAGTTATCGTGACCAAACATAGCCTATGTCCTATCTCAACGTCTAATCTACCCCTATAATAAATTTCATCAAAATCAGTACAGTGGTTTAGCCGGGAAAGACGGACAAACAGACACACACACACACTTCCCAATTTATAATATTAGTATGGATGTGTTAGGACAGTAAGACAGAAATCGTGACGTCAATAACATATTAGCATTGATTGTTGTCAACAATGTGCAACAAACACTTCTGCATTTAATTAAAATGTCCTGTCACATTAAGAACAACAGGAAAATACCGTTTATAGCAACATGTATAGGGAAATCCGATGTTCACAAGAATTCTTGGGCATGCAAAGCAACCGTTTAGCATAGATATAATTTGCATAACCAATACGTACAATTATAATCACTAATCCAATGAAATAATGATAATGGAAGCCAAAATTGACTTCGAAGTAATTTCGAAAAATGTGATTTTCCTGTTGTTAAAAAAGATTATTCAGCTGAACTTATTAAATTAAGAATGGTAAAAGAGTGATACCAGTCTCGTCGATTTTTACCAGTAATAGTAAATGATTTGACTGTCAAATATTATGACGTCACAAATAAATTTTTCATACAGTTTTGATTATAACAAACCGTTTTGACGTTTAGTAAAATGTAACTAAACGTCAAAAGTAAAATGTATGTTGTCAGTCAAATACTCGATACTATATATAAACTAGATAATGCCGGTCCCGGTCCCGAATGTATGTTATTCCAGATAATAAAGTTATTTGTGTACCAATTTGCAACTAGAACCGTTCAGCTGTTAAAGCGCGTTTGAATAACAAACATGCAAACATACAAACACTTTCACATTCAGTAGAAAGTGAGAAGGATAGTTGGATAGCATAGGATGAAATCTAATGAAACTGGAGTAACACAGCCTTTTACTCTGAATAATATGAAAAGTACAATTGTAGGTGCAGTCGATCAAAGCGCTCAAGATCACTATTCTTCCTATACACTTAATAAAACATAAGTACCTAATACGAAGAATTAGCAACCCAAATTTTTATCTAACTAAGCAATCGAATCGAACAAAAAAATAAGAAAAAAGAAAATCCAACAAAGCAAACAATCGCTGTAAATCGAGTAAGATAGGAAAAAGTGAATCGCTCAGGTCTTATCTCTTACTTTTGTAATCTTAATCGATTTGAAAAGTTAGCATAGTAAATGCTTCAAAATTTCATTCAATCGCTGTAAAAACTAAACCACTAATGAAACAAGGTTTTGTAGCACATAGTTGATGCTTAAAGCTACACTTTTTGTAAATGCTCTCATTGTTACCTAACACCTTCAGTTACGACTTGGAACACCAATCTTGGAACTAAATTGCGAGACAAGAAGCGAGGTCCTGGCACGCGCGGATTGTTGTGTAATAAATATATGCTTAGTGAATTTAAGGTCGTCCACGGTCGTGGCTCCCCGTGCTATTTTTTTTTATGATATAGGCGGCAAACGAGCAAACGGGTCGCGACATCTGAAACACCAGAAGGGTTCTAGGTGCGTTGCCGGCCTTTAAGGTGGGAGTACGCTCTCTTCTTGATGGTTAGAAGGTCGTACCGGTCCGTAAATACCGCAGGCGACAGTTCATTCCACAGTTTAGCTGTACGAGGCATAAGTTTCTGGAGAAACGCACAGTTGAGGACTGCCAACCATCTAAGTGGTGAGGATGAAAATGTTTAGAGTTAAAAAAAAGTTAAAAAGTTGTTAAGTGCTATACAAAGATACCCAAGGAACGCGTATAGAGCACATTTTAGGTCTAAGATAATGCTTTCCGTGAGGTTGAGATGTATCACGCTCCAAACTCCATGCACAAAGCCGCTGTTGCGCCTTTTGCACATTTTAAGACCAAGATATATGTCTCGGCTTATAATTTGAATCTTAATCCGATCTCCATATTACTTTTTATCGATAATAATAGTTTCCATTGCGTCTATAAACGGTATACAGTCTTTGCAATAGATACTGTATTTTATTTAAGTACATCTCATCGTTGTTGTCGAGTACTCATATTGTTTAGTTTTTACAAGTAGTTGCGCAGTTGCAGCTAAGAGCAACTTTCTAAAAAAGCCGTAACTTAGTTTAAACGAAGTAAAAATACAGTTGTAAATTAGATTGTTGGGGTAACTGACTGGCGGAGGTTTAATTATAATACCGTTGTAATAACCGGGTGTTGTTGTTTGCAGTAAAAACTTGTAGTATATTGTTTATTATATACTGTAGAATTGTTGAAACTTTTGTTATTTATAGCCGTTAAATTATCGTAGGTACAATGGGTTAGTCAGGTACCTACGTATACAATTTGAAACTGAAATTGTATGAAGTGGAGCCATTTTTTTTTTTTTTTTTTTTTATACATAGGACACGTCAATTTGACTTTACCTCGCCTGATGGTAAGCTGAAGGTAAAGTCTCAAGAAAGAGGGTCACCATTATATACACGTGCCATGTTAACAATGGTGGCACTCAGCTTGACGGCCTCATCAGATGCTTTTTCACGCCCCGCTTAAAGGACCCGGGACTGTAGGAAGAGGGAAACACGTGAGCTGGCAAGGAATTCCAGGTCTTAATGGTGCGACAAAGGAAAGAGTCACCGAACCGCTTGGTTCTTGAAGGAATGTTCTGCACCGTATAGGGGTGACATCTAAGTCCTGCACGTGTCGTCCTGTATAGGAAGGGGGAGGGTGGGACTAATTGGAATAGCTCTTCAGAACATTCACCATGGTAGAGACGGTAAAAAACTGCCAAAGAAGCAACATCTCTACGCATCTGCAGAGACTCGAGGGTACTCGTGACCTCAGGATTTCCGATAATGCGGATCGCACGTCGCTGCAACCTGTCGAGAGCATCTAATAAGTACTTTGCGGATCCATCCCAGAGATGTGAGCAGTACTCCACGCAGGAACGAATTTGTGTCTTGTAAAGAAGACACCGTTGCTCCGGCGTGAAAAACCGTCTCACTCTGTTCAGGACTCCGAGTTTACGCGAGGCTGCTTTGATGATACTCTCGATGTAGTTTTTGTTGTTCAGTTTGCAGCGAACATCCATACCTAGGATATTGAGGTTGTCCTGCAGTGGCAGTGGCGTGCTCTGAAGAGTGGGAAGGGGAAGGAAAGAAGATACCTTTGCTGTAAACGCACATGCCTGCGTCTTCTTGGCATTGAACTCGACCAAGTTCTCAGAGCCCCATTGGGAAATGTGATTCAGGATCCGGTCAAGCTCAGTGACAAGAAGCTGCCTTTTTTCCGCGATATGCGTCTGCTTATCCGCAGGACGTCCATGATAACTCTCGTGTAGGGTGCTATCATCCGCATAGCAATGAATGCTGCCGGTCGACAGCATGTCATTGATATGCAGAAGAAAGAGAGTTGGCGATAGGACAGATCCCTGCGGTACGCCGGCATTTACCTGCAAGAACTCCGAGGCTCGTCCATCACAAAGGACGCGAATACGGCGCTCCTGCAAGAAGCCGGCAACCCAGTCGCACAGTCTAGGAGGCAGACCAAAGGCTGGTAACTTGGAAAGAAGCGACTTGTGCCAAACTCTATCGAAAGCTTTGGCGATGTCAAGGCTAATTGCCAATGACTCGCCGTGCTTGTCCATAGCCTCACCCCAAATATGGTTAACATACGCCAGAAGATCACCCGCTGACCGTTTCGGCCTGAAGCCATATTGCCGGTCATTAATTAGGGAGTGATCTTCTAGGTGACGCATGAGCTGTTTGTTAATAATGTGCTCGAACACCTTGCACAGCACTGAGGTGACGGCTATGGGTCGATAGTTGTTTGGGTCTGAGCGATCCCCCTTCTTGGGGATCGGCTGTACATTCGCCTCTTTCCAAGCCGAAGGCACTGTACCAGAGCTGTAGGACAGCCGGTACAGCCGCGCAAGCATTGGAGACAACTCCGCTGCACATTTTTGCAGAACCACCGCTGGAATACCGTCCGGACCACTGGCTTTCCGGACATCGAGTGACTGCAACACCGCTCGGATATCGCGTTGCCTGATACGAATATCAGGCATTGCATGGTCACTGACGGGCAGTGTCGGCGGCTCCATACCACAATCATCGACTCGGGAGTTGGCCGCAAAGAGATTAACCAGCAAATTTGCTTTCTCTTGCGGCTCATGGGCCAGGGATCCATCGGGATTGCGCAGCGGGGGCAGCGAAGGCTGGCAGAAGTTGGCTTGCACGGCTTTGGCCAGTCGCCAGTAGCCACGGCTGCCCGTGGGATGCTCTACTAGCTCCTGACCAAGCCGCGCTATGCGCTGGGCATCCGCTCTGACATAAGCCCTCTTGCAGGCCTTTGTGGCTCTGTTGTACGCCGCCTTGAAGTGGCCCACGTTGGGATCGCACGTAGCGCGCGCCCTGATCCAAGCGCGGTACGCAGACTGTTTATGATTAACAGCCTCCGCGCACTCGCGCCCGAACCAGGGGCGCGCCCTGCGGACACCGGCGACATCAGTGTAGGGGATATAATATTCCATGCCCAGACTGATCTCACCGGCGACAGCAGTTGCGGCCTCAGATGGGTTCTTACCTCCAAAGCAGCGTTCAACCCACGGGATGGACGCAAAATAATCACGCAGTCCATCCCAGTCCGCTGACGAGTAGTGCCAGAGACGCCGCTTCCCCTGCACGGGACGTGGGGGCGCTAAAATGGGCACCTCGGAACGGACCAGACAATGGTCGGATTCACCTAAAGCGGCGCTCACCGAAACACTGTACTGGTCCGGGCGACTCGTCAGCAGAAGGTCTAGCAGAGAGGGCTCATGGTCCGACCTTCTTGGTATCCTAGTGACCTCGTGTACCAATTGGGTCAGGCCATGCGCCAGAGCAAATGCATGGGCGGCTCTTCCCGCGTGGGTTGTTTTGGCGGAGCCCAACCAGATCTCGTGGTGGGCGTTAAAATCCCCCAAAAACACCAGTTCAGCGTTCGGAAACCGCTCTTGCGCATCATCTGCCGCCTGACTAAGGTATTCAAAGAGTCGAGTTGTCTCGGCATCTCCTGTATGGGAGCGGTAGAGGCACACATAGATCTGACTCGTAGAGCCATGGTCTATGTGTACCCAAAGGGTGGAAAAGGATGGGTCCTCTAGGCAGCGCAAACGGCGACAACAAACATCCGCCCTAACAAACACGCACACCCCGGCTTTTGCGCGGAAATTCTCCTCAAGGACATAGCCGGGGTAGAGTAAGTAGGTCGTGTCATCAGGGCGGCGTATTTGTGTCTCCGTAAGAAACAGCATTGCTGGTTTCGCCGTCTCCAGGTGTTGGTGGACGGCGTTGAGGTTTGTATGGAGCCCACAGATGTTCGTGGACTCCACCTCAAATAGCGAGCTCGAGGGAGAGTTTCTTGCCGCTGTGTAGACCAATCTACTGTTATTATGCGCTGCCATGAGGATGAAGAGGAGGGAAGGCGTGAAAAAGAGGCGATTGTTGTCGTAGCACAGCGTGACAAAGCGTGGGATATTGGTTTTATCTATGAATGTGAGGTATGGCGAGAGCCGACGCGCCGAACGGAAGGGCCCCCGTACCCCCCCGAGTATGGTCGCCGGGCTCCCTCGTCCGGTCACCAACCGGCACGACGAGCCATATCGGGATTATGCGCGACCTGGTGGGGCAGCCTCCCAGGGTGGTTAGTCCCGGTTGGGCCCCTGTACTATGCCGCGGGCGGCCAGCGGCACCACCGTTTCTACAGGTCTCCCTGTTCGGCGCGTCGCCCCGCGCCACCCCCCACTAGACTACGCCAAGACCCACCGGTCCCACTCGTGCTGCGACCTCAATCCCCCCTGCCCGGCTATGCACTTGCTGACCCCTGAACGCAATCCAACCGAGATTGGATTACTATGGAGGATTTTTCGCAAAAGTGCACGGTGGTACTAACCCGGTCGAAATTTGTGACAAATTTGTGCCATCAAATTTCTACCACCTTGTAATAACTGTGAATAAATGCTACTCTTACTTTCTTTTTCCTCTTGTGTGTAATAGATGTTTTTTATTTTTATTGACTGAGGTAAAATCATCTATATTTCAGTCTCCTAATTAGACTTAGGAGCTCAAAAGATTATGAATCTTAAGTTGTCCACGGGGTTCTGCAGCCTACTGTACATACATAAAGTAAAATAATGCTGTAAAGACCGAAACAAGGTTTATAGCAGGCGGTACCCATTAATTTTCGTTGGGTATGAGATTTTCAAATGGGTGCCGCGCCGCCTGGTTTACAGCTTGTGTCGATCTTTTCAGTATCAGTGGGGTTTTTAATTTTTAATAATTTATTTTGTTTTATGTTATTAAGTTCATGTGATGTTGATGACATTATATATATATATACTAGCTGTCGCCCGCGGCTCCGCCCGCGTGGATGTCGGTTATCGCGAATCGGATTATAATTTGAGATTTAAACTATCCTATCTCTCAAGTTGGATCGAACTGCACATGGTGTGCGAATTTTATTATAATCGGTTAAGTGGTTTAGGAGTCCATAGAGGACAAACATTGTGACACGAGATTTATATATATTAAGATATATATTATCGTCATATAATCGTCCTCTAATTTCCTTCATTTTGATTCCCCACTTGAATAATTTAAGTGACCACATACATTTTGGCGCCATTGAACCAACATACAGCATAAGAACACTTGGGTAAAAAACACCTTCCATTTGAGAGATGAATCATTGAAATCCGTAAGATGGTTCAGAAGATATGAGATAATAAAGAATATTACAAGCATACATACATACGTACATACAAGATACGCGCGAAAAACAAAACCCTTCTTGGTAGTCGGCTATATATCGATACATGCAATATATCGATTTGCATCGTTACACACTACAAACAAGCCATTAAATGTATGATTCATAAAGTCGTAAGTATGTTACCGTTAACTTCAAAATTATAACTCGACAACGAAACACCTGACATAGTTACAAGGTCATGCAAATGCAAGTTAATTTGTGTGGTACATTAAAATCAAACCGAAATAGGTCGAACGGGTCTCATTTTTTTTTTTTGAAAAGACCCGTTAATACGTCATAACACGTTAAGTAGTACTAAAATTAATTAAAACTCATCATCATCCCACGTAGTCATATTTTATAAGACAATTATTTAGGCCACAAAGTCAAAGAAAAGCCGACAAACATATGAATGAATATGAAAAATGTTAATGAGCCAAATTCATAATATATCACCGTTAGAACTTCAAGGGATAAATAATGGTATTCGAATTTTAAATTATTAATGAATTGGAATTTTGTCATTTAGAGAGCGAGGGGCGATGAAAAATAATTGTAATTTTAAAATGTGTCGTTTTAAAATGTAGGTTACTGTCACCCACTCTAATTAATCATAACAGCGATAATATGATACGGTTTTAACGGTTTTTCTTTGGTATAGTTGTCAATTTCACGTAGAAAGGAATATCGTGAAGAAAACCTCTACTGCATTGATTAAATTTAGTTAACTTCTTCAGTTTGATTGTTTTGTATTTATCTATTCTTGGTGAATTGGAGCTCGTCCACCGACGAAGAAACGTATATGTACGCGTATAGAGGACATTCTGAGGACATTTTGCCCGACTGCCACGAAGGGTTAAGTTTTTCGCGCGTATCTTATATGTATGATTGTAATATTCTTTATTACCACATACCTTCTGATCCACCGTGCGGATTTCAATGATTATGTCTCAAATGAAACGTATTTATTGCGGTTTTTATGCCGACACGCGACGGTATTAGTTGGGTTCTTGACGCCAAAATGTATGTGGTAAAAAAAAAACACTCAAATTTATCAAGTCGGGTATCAAAATGAGGCAATTAAGAGACGATTACAAAAATATATGTAACTATCATGACTAAAAAGTATAAAATAAAATAAATTATTAAAAACAAAAATCCCGACTGATGCTAAAAAGATCGAAACAAGCTTCTTAGCAGGCGGTAGGTACCCATTTGCAAATCTGAAACCAAGTGAAAATTAATGGGTACCGCCTGCTATTAAGCTTGTTTCGATCATTTTAGCATCAGTCGGGTTTTTTGTTTTTAATAATTGTTCCAAGATTATGTCCTGAGGTAGCTTACGTACTCGTGGTACATAAAATAAGTCTAGTACGATTGGTAATACCAGTTCAATAAACAGCTTCAATTGCTTTTGCTTTTATCAATGTGAGGTGTCAAGTACTAATGTAAATAATCATTCAATAAAAATATGGATATCATTACACTCCCCACTGCGTTTTCAATCGAGACATATTTATCATTCTAGTTTGTTAAAATCGATACAGGAAATTTGTCATGTTAACATTTTTTTTTTCTTTTATTATTATTTACTGTGGTGACAGTTTCTTTTATTATGTAGGAGGAAAAGTACTTTTATTACTTTTTACTAGTACTTATATTTCTCATGATAACAAATTAATTTTAGATATTATATATATTGACGCGTGTTAGCGTCCAAAGTGGTCAGCTGAGGTGTATTATTACTTATTACGTAAATATTACTTAATTATTTTCGGGTTCGCTAGATAAAAGGGGGCGAGGCTATTGTCGTTTAGACTGTCTATTTGTTTACGGTGGAATACGTTACCCACGGGATGAAATAGGGTTTGACTAGTTAGAAAAAGCGCGTTATTTTAAATAATTGTACAATAATTTAAATTTGTAGCACTCGTTCTATATTAGAATATAGATGTGCAAGCAATAAGTAATATTTCTCTATACTTATCCTTATACGCATTTGTCCTCTACAATTTCAACTGCATACATACCTGTAACAAAAACAAATATATTATTATTTTATTACAAAATTCAAACTTGGCGTAATCGTGAACCCAGATTATTCAAACCAAGGGGGCAATTCTCTTAATAAAAAGATGTTACAAATTCAACATCAATCTAAGCTTAATCTTCCAAGCGTCAAAAACGATCACAATGTCAATGAAAAATTGTATCACGAGAATACCTCTTTAACATTGGAAAATTGAAGTTAGACCGGGACTGAATTTTAAACATCTTTTTATAGCGTAATTGGCGTTTAGAGACAAAAATTCAAAACATGAATGACAAGAGATATATATATATATATAGTGCTCATATTATACGAGAGTTATGTTCGCCGAGAGAAAGTTTGATAAATAAAGTGATTTCGGCTAGAAATCGATTTACAAGCGTATAATAAATAATAAGGCACCGGCGCGGTTAAGCCAATGCTATAAATAAAGTGGCGATAAGGTGTTAAATTATAACGATAAAAACGTGTCCAGGCCTTCAAATTGAACAGTAGATTATCTCGAGAAAAAACTGTATTGAGACTGTCGTTTTTTATTTTGTAGAATAATATGCCTGCCCCTCTAGACAAGTGGCAATTCAAAGACCGGCGTTTGATGGAATAGAATGACGAATGTATGGGATTTGACGTTAATGACAGTCGTTAACGCATGTCAAATACGTCAAATCCCATACATTCGTCACTCTATTCCATCAAATGCCGGTCAACGAATTGCCACTTATCTAGAGGTGCTGCACTATTTGAAAAAAGAATAACCGACTTTGATGCGCACAACACTACCACATAAATATATGTATAACCGTCCAGTAAACGCCGATGAAACATATTTTGTAATCGGGAATTTTCGTTGCTATCAAAGAAAAAAGAAGAAGAAAGCTAAATTCTAAATTTGAATATATCCTCATAGGACTGTCACATATTTACGAGTATTCTATGACACTAGTATAAAGTAGAGCAAAGCAGGGAGTCCAACGCAATACAAAATGATGAATGAAGTTTAAAAGACTGCATTCGTCAATAAATTTCTCATCGATTTTATGAACCGAAATATTGAATTAATGAAAAACATATTCCTGCAGTTCCTTTTTTAAACAGAGAATGCTTTTTTAAATGAGTAATTAAAGAAAAAAAGGAACGACCAGCAGTTATAAAACATTGGCTTAAAAAGTTAAAACTATTCTAAACTGCTTGTGTTAGTAATATTTTCATATAGGTGGTCTATTAATTTATCATCTATTTCGACTTAAAATCTTGGACCTATCTCTTTCACTTTTAACAGAAAAATAATAATAATGAAATAAAAAAATGTTCCATATTTTCACGTGAAAGAAAAACATCAGTTTACAAACAATATTGGATAAAAATACATCACTTTTTTATGAGTCATACACCCGATACATTCCACACAAAGGAAAGAGATGCACAAAAGAAATCATTTCATAAAATAAAACCGCACTTTCGTACCCCTACCATTGTGTTAATTACTGCGGGTAGACGCACAAAAAACCCACTCGACTTTTAAATTACACGCAACGGAAAACAATAAATAAAACAAATAAGACAATGGGTCCCTAAGGCCCTATGTTAACCGTAGGACTGTTACCAATCGTATTATAACAAAAAGATTCCCACCTACGTGGTCCCTACAAAAACAGGGAGGAGGTTCTGGCGGCGTATGCGCATAATATGTCAGGAGAATAGAGTTTGAGGAATGCGCGGCGAGCGATTTCATAAGATCAATGAAATTGTTAGATATTTTTGTAACTTGGACCACCTGTACCATGATCTTAATAATCTTAATTTGATGTTATATGTGTCAAAACTTAGACCTAATTGTCTGCAAGAAGAGTCCTTACTTGAAAAATATCTAGAAATTAATAAAATAGTTTTTGTACATAAAAATATATGCGCTCCGATCAAATTCGAAGGGTTTACTTGTAGAGCTCCTATCCTCATCATCGGATCAGCTCAGTGATTTAAAATTGTATTTTCATTCTGAAATTTCAACAAAAAAATTGAATTTAATACCACCTTTAGCACTATGTAAAATAAGACTTCCAAAATTCGTTTGCCTACGTAGTTTATCACAGGTATTTAAAATAC
The DNA here is from genome assembly GCA_949126895.1 of Eilema caniola. NCBI lineage: Eukaryota > Metazoa > Arthropoda > Insecta > Lepidoptera > Erebidae > Eilema > Eilema caniola. Next base: position 4,372,357 of record OX421466.1, read on the forward strand.
GACTTTGACCATGAAAAATTTATAAAAAAATTCCTGTTCAGGGTTTTGTTTAAAATTTTATGTGGCGGTATAGTTCTCATAGACTATTATCTCATCACTTGGACCACTCACAACGGTTCTGTCTCAATCCCCTGATACAGAAAGTGACATTCAACTTCACATTCATCATGCGGGGACTTGTGTATGATAATATTTCGCCTTTTTCTCTCTCAGTTCAGGAATTAAAGAGACAGGAGAACAAAGCGACCGCTTATCTCAATGATGGATCCTGACGTCCTGTTGTTACTTACGTTATCTGTATTTAAAAAAAAAAGGACGCGGGGAATTTGTTTCCAGAGACAAATTATGTGTGGGTTATGGTACGTGGCATTAACCTCCATGTGTGTTATCCTTCTTGTGATTGCTTTTTTTTTATTTGGGATAACGTCTCCTATAACTTTTAGGTACGTTATTCAATACCGTTGTGGGCACACTCAACCCGATTATGGCTAGTAAAATATGTTCTGGGTGATTGTGCATATGTTTAAAAATATCCTCTATCCGAATTCATTATTAAAATATCATCTTGAAAATGTTGTTATTTTTTTAATTAAGTTATTTTTTAAATTATTAGCTGAATATTATTATAGAAGCTAAACGGCACTGCCTCTGTGGTATCATATGGCAACCATAGAAAAAAACAATATTAATGCCATACAAAAAAAAAGTGTTGAATTTTAGATACATTTTTGTCTGTAGACTGGTGTCATTGGCGTCTCAGCCGGGATGCGAGGGATATGTCGCATGACAACCTCACCTTCGGCCTAGCACTACGACCCAGAGACGGCGTGCGGTTTAGTCGGTTCGAGTCCGACATAACCTCCCCCTCCGGCTCCGGAGGGGTGGGTATCCGTGGGGATATCTCGCACGTAAAAAAAAGGGTGTCATTGGCGTTAGATATTTTGTATGTATAGTATAGGTGTAGTTATATCATGTTTGAAAGATTTAATTTCAATTTATTGTTTTTGTGAGCTTGTCCAACTGCGCCTTAATCGTACTTATATTATAAACGCGAAAGTTTGTAAGTATGCGTGGATGGATGTATGGATGTTTATTACTCTTTCACGTAAAAACTACTGAATAGATTTTAATGAAACTTTACAATAATACATCATTATATCAGCATATAAATTAAGTCAGCACCTCTGCCCACCCCTTCGGGGATATAGGCGTGAGATTATGTTATGTTAAATCAGAAATAACACACATAGGCTACAATTTATAACGGTAACAGATATCCACGCGGGCGGAGCCTCGGGCAAAGGGTAGTGACAGGTATGATAACAGTGCTTATAGGGCTCTTTGACTTTATTCATAAGATTGTGAACTACACTATAAGAAAAATATGATACCACATGTGTGTATTACTTCTTAGCGCCAACATTACGAGTTAAAACAGTATTAAAATGACACGCGTGCAATTAAACATGCGCAGACGCAGCGGGAATCGGTTCTCATTGTTGGGACATTATGCGTTACACGCAGCGCGTGAGCAACGTAATTTGGTGTATGAAATAGTATTTCTTGGATCATTTCGAAGAAAGCAATTGCTTCGGCAGTACAGTAGTACCAACTGCTGTGCAGGTACCGCGTTCAGTTCTGGACTGTGTTATAAGATATGAATTTATTGGTGATGGGTAACTATAACTCGTACCACTAAAGAATCATCAGTAACATACGTGCTTCACGTAATCACGTTACCGGTGTACTTAAGGGTAATTTGTAGGGAACTAACTTTTGCCCGTGGTTCTGCCCGCGTGGATGTGGTATATTGCAACCAAACATAGCATATGTCCTTTCTCAATGTCTAATCTACCCTTCGGTAAAATTGATTCATTGGTATAGGCGTCATTCACGCCTATACCAATGCACATACAGACAGACAAAGTTACTTTCGCATTTTTTTATACAACTGAAGTGGCATACAATATTAGTATGGATCATGATGATGGTGAAACATAATGTACCTACACACTGTCTCGAGAGAATTATTTCCTAACACAACAAATTCAACACAAAATTAATAACAATCATAAAACAGTCAGTAGTTAATTGACAAGGGCTGTCAAAACATTGCTGAAAATTTAATGAATTTAATTTATTCCAGGCGCCTTTCTCCTTGTGTATGTAGTCGTTTAATTAATTAATAAAAAATGCAGGTGCAGAAAACCCAACATTGTAATAATACTCCTGTAGGCGATATTTGTATTTAAATGGCTATTACTTTAAAACTTGAAAGTATTTAACATTGATTGATTTATAATGGCTTGCGTTTTTATAAACAAGCAGCCTACCTACCATGTTCTGTCTGAGTGAAGAAATAAAAACATTCTCAGTATACACTTCGCCACAGAAAGCTACTTTAAAAAAATATTTTTTATTTAAATTTTTTGACATAACACAGTATGTCAACAAATTGTCAAATAGATATGCACTCGTCTAGTAAAAGTACAAAATTGGTGATGTTAGCTATCAACATTCCAACGTTACATAACGGAAAATAGAAATCTCAACAATAACAAAAAACGTGGTATATGAGAACATCTTAAAACACGACAAAAACTAAGTGATACGATACGTCATAGGACAGTAAGTATGTTTTGAACACCACAGCGGAGGCGCTTGTAATTGGTGAGTGAAATTCGTAAATTTGAAGCTAGCGTGAGCTAAGGCACTACATCTTTAATGTTGATATTTATTTTATGCACTGTACGACGACGGACGGTAATAATTTACGAAGAAAAGTTGAAGGACCACTGTTACATGGTAATAATATTGTAGTATAGAAGTTATCTTTAGCATTTTACTAAAGTCTTAAAAAGGTAATATCCATTCTTTCAACATTGTTGAAATTTACCTGATATCAATTATTGGCTGAATTTCCGCATTATTTAGTGTGACAGTGAGTTATCACCTTGTATTTTTTGTTTACTTAGCAGTGTCTGTCGCTCTACGATGTATGTTTAACGTCCTTGAAAGATTTTGAAAAAAAAATACTGACAAAATAGATTATACAATTAATTATTGCACTTTAGACTCGCTTAGCTAAGCTGTTAAATGAATAAACAAAATAACCGACAAGTTCTACAAGTTACAACGCTATGGTTATTCACAGAACAATAATCAAAATAATAAACAGTTTTTACAAAAAAAGTTTGGTCCAACGAGCCAGTCTTGACAGGAATGTCGTCGAAGTGAATGTTCTCATATGGGAATAAGTACCGGTAATCGTGTCTTAATTAAGACATCTACAAATATAGTTGTAAAAACGACGCTTTTTCAAAAGTTAATACAAGAAAATAACATATTGATTTATGACAACGATATAATTGTTATTAACGATGTTGAAATATGATAATAGGCGGTAAAAATGTGCGTAGTGACAACCCTAGACGGAGGAAACATATTTTATTACTTGACTTTAAGTATACTGTACTTAATAAATTCTTTGAAGGCAAATTCATAAAAGATTTTAATAGCTGTAATGTGAATTCCATAACAGTCTATTCATTAATGGCAAATACTATGTGTAAGTCTACAAACATGATACGTTTGCACCTTTTCATAATATAAAGTTGTATGTGAATATGCTACCGTATCTCTTTGTATGACGGTACATTATCGTAGCAAAAAAAACCCTGGACCCTTAAGTATTTGATTTTTTCACGATAAAATAACAGTAAATATCATTAAAAAACTTGTAGTAAGGAAACGTCGCAATGTAGTAGGGTATGTTTACTTTTCGCATAGCTCTGACCACGTGATAAAGGCATTGTGTAGCCTATGACAATAAATATTACACGTGTTATGTATCTTACACACTATGTATACTGTATAGTGTGTACAGTACACTATTATTACAAAACGTAAACCAACAAAAGAACTATATTGAAACTACCGTTTTACATCTGCCATGTATAGTACACACGGTTGCGGAAGTCCGTGGATAGCTTAAGATTTATAACCCTTTGAGCATCTAAGTCTAATATAATTGAATGACATTACTTCTGTTAAAAAAACTTAAGAGTAGCTATTTTTCGAATGTCCCGAAGTTTTGGCTGTAGGTTTCATGGTTTAACATAAAAATTCCGATCGGAACAACTACTTCAGTTTAGTTGGATAGAGTGGAAACGAGAATATGTGATATAAGTCACAAATGATGCAGTATGAAATATATTAGTTACATGTTAAAAATATTTTCCATAAATGTTTTGAACAAAACGTACCATAATGTTTCACACCAAATACCAAAAGTGCTGGCAATAATCATCCCACGGTCTTACATAACAGGACTTCGGAGCCCCTCGGCCAATTCCGTGATTTTCCGCCGCTCTTGCGCAAATCAATCAACGGAGTATGACAATGACCAATTTGGCCGGCGCAAACGCACGACTCGCCGTTTTGGGGGGTAACGGCATTTTCTGAATTTTCTCACAGTCAGTTTATGAAGAACAATGAACGTGTAATGTCTGTTTCGAATTTGAAGGCACAAGGTCGGTCCACACACGCCAATTTGTCGCGTTTTTGTCAACTAAAACTAAAAGTTTATTGTTTAATTAAACAATTCTGGGTATGATGAAGCATTTTATAATTTATTATGGTAACTTACAAAAGCAATCTAAACTGCTGAACTCTCACTAACATTATAATTAGAGCTATCGGGATATTTGTTAACATGGTGCTTACGACAGCGCCCAAATATCGGAAACTCGAACTAATACTCGCCTTTTAATACATTTCATAACGCTTTTAGGCCATTAAAATCAAATATATATATACAACGAAAGATAACCTCATTCAAAATAGATCAAACTTGACCTCTTCTTTGTGCCGGTACAAAGCAGAAGTTCTATTTAAACTCCACTTAAGATTGTAAGTATAAGCACAGGTATAAAAAGCATTAAGTAATTAAGGAACCATTTGGAAATGTACACTTTTAGAAATGCATTAACTTTCGGCTCAGTACACCTAGCACGAAATACTATCGTAATTGTATTGTAAACGTATTGAGAGAATGGAGCACTGCGATTGGCCGCCTGCCTACTGTGAACCTGTGTGTGTTTGAAGCCGGCCAATCGCGATGCTTCATTCTCTCAATACGTATAAAATAGTTTTTCGTGCTAGGGGTACAGATAGATGGCCACTGCGCGATGAGGCCATGCTAATGTCAAACTTATTTTTGAAGTGAAAACTTCTTTAGCGGCGTTGGATGGGTAAAAAGTGTTAAACTCGCGTCAAGATTACTTGACCTTTGAACCGTAACCGACGACTGACGTCATACAACATTACAACAGCTACAGATTGTTTATTTCGTTTCGTTTTTTCTTTTTGTAATTTATTTCTTTTTGTAATTATTTTTTCTTTTTGTAATTTACTACTTTTTGTAATTGTTTTTTCTTCAATATTCATTAATTTCTTCTGACAGAAAATTAGTGATAGGTTCTATGATTGGCGCTATATTATAGGTATGATATGGTGTATTCTTTTTATCTTTTCTCTGTATATAACGAAGAAAGAAAGAAAGAAAAAGTTTTCACTTCTGCCGGCACTCCCGGAGTGCAACTCGTCTTTTTTTCTTGTACTCTCTGAAGCACAGACTGCTCGTCAATTTCGCTCGCTACATCTGCTTAACGGTAGGCTTGGATGAAGTTCAAAAAATAACGGAAGGATTTTATCTATAAGTAATGCAAACCAAGAACAGGGCTTGCGCAGTGACAGGTTACCGATTTGTTTCCTGAAGGTTGTTTTTCCTGCAACCGATACCAACCAGTGGCTATCGGAAAAAGTTGGCTAAAGTAAATATTCGTCACTGGTGTTGGTTTGAGAGGCAAACAACGCGATTTATGAACGCAGAGCAATGTCCTTTCAAGAGTTTGTTCTCAAACGAAAAGATTATAATGAATGTGTTTGTACTTAATGCAATTAATTTATTGATTTACACAAAACTGTACAAATTGAAAGGTACGTATTGTATTTCTATTTGTTCAGGTTACGACTCGTTAATTGAATATTGATGAATGTGACCTTTTCTTCACAAATAAAGTTATCTGAGTATTAGGCAATGTATTTATAATTAAGTATTTTTTTGTTTGTTTGGAAACGTGTGCAGCAGGTAAATGGATCCAGGCAACTCAGACGTCGGAGATCGTTCAACTACCTCCGTCTGCCCCAATAATCCCACGGAAGTAAGCCGGGGTTGCGACTCAACGCCCCACCTTTCCGGGGAGCAAAATGGGGACAGCATGGTTCCGGGTTAGCCGTGGTGGCATATGCCTTAGGCAATCACGCATCCGGGCATTTGAGGACTCAAGAAGGCGTGTGGTTGCCTTGGACCACACTCGCCTGGTAGGTAGGTATCCGGGGAAATTTTCTCATGAAAAAAAAGATAGAAAAGTACTCTAACGAAAAACAGACTATTTGGAAAACTTCTTTATTCATGAAGGTGGTGAAGATTCTTTCAGCGTTCACACACTCCTAGTCTACAGTTACAATATAATGTTTACGCCATTAGAATATGTTATTCAGCGAACACAAAACATATTTACGTAAGGCCCTCAGCCTCGATCCTCCCAACCTAAGGACCCCTTCGCAGACACAAAGGCATGTGCACGCAGAATTCATAGCCATACACGGAGACACAATAGGGAGAGCCCTCGAGAGGTGTGAAGCTGCCAATGCTTGTGTAGAGCCTGCAGACACAAACGTCATGGAGTTGAAAGCGGGAAATTTTAAGTTTCAATTAGAGATGTTTGAATTCCTTCCTTATTTTCAAAGAGCTTGTGAGGAAATGTGGAATGACTCGGGAATTTTGTTGGTAGGCATTTGTTGTATTACGTCAGACTTTGAGCGTGAATAACCTATACTACTAGGTAGCTATAAATATTACCTACCAACTATTTATTTAAGACTTGAGAAAGGCTTGAGAACATAACTGTTTTATTATTCGATATTAGCGGCGTTGGATGGGTAAAAAGTGTTAAACTCAAGTCAGGATCACGTGTTAAACTCGCGTCAGGATCACGTGTTAAACTCGCGTCAGGATCACGTGACCTTTGACCCGTAACCGATGACTTTGTAGGACGACATGACGTCATACAACATTCCTAGCTACAGAGTGTTTATTTTGCTAGGTACGCTAAGAAGCTTCGTGGCTTAGCGGTTGTGATATTTTTTCTTTTAGCGTAGATGTAGACAGTGCACTGAGTTATATTCGCAAGTTAATAAAGAATAATTATCCAAGGTCGATTAGGGCGCCTTTTCATTGAACACAGCGTCTCGACATTACCGTAGCTAAAACAAATTCAAAAGGTAGTTACACCTATAGACATTTAATGACTTTGGTTGTGTAAACATAACGCTCAGTTTCGACCGGATAACCTACTTGCTACATACATACACTTTATGTTACAGATTAAAATGTGGTCCTTATGAAACTCACTGTACCATGGGAAACAAATATACCGTAGGAACACACACTTAAGAAAAAAAAAAGACGGGTTGCACTCCGGGAGTGCCGGCAGAAGTGAAAACTTTTTCTTTCTTTCTTTCTTCGTCATATACAGAGAAAAAGATAAAAAGAACATACAATACCATACCATACTTATAATATGGCGCCAATCATAGAACCTATCACTGATTTTCTGTCAGAAGAAATTAATAAATTACAAACAGAAAAAATAATCACAAAACGTGTCAGAAGCCCAGGTTCGAACCCGGTACTATCAAATGGTTAGGCAGGGAGGGGAACTTGGGTAGTGAAGTTGAGTGTTGATGTACATTAACAAAAGGGGCCCCTTCTAAACCTACACTTGGGTCGCAAGTCCCAGGCACTGTCCCGAGTTCCCAACTCAGCAACGCGGTGGACCCGGCACCCGCACGGAGAATCCATGGATTGCTAAGAATATCAGTCTTTTATGCCATAGCACAAAATACTAAAGGCTTTGTGCCTATATCGTGCAGAGGGTAGATAGGAAAGGCCCCCTTTGAAAAGCAACGGAAATAAAGTACTATACTCCATTTGTTAAGGAACTTAACTAAACATGACCAATCCTGAAGTGTCCTTTTAATGTGCTTTACTTAAAAACTCAGTTTATTAATAGTTTTCTGTTTAGAAACATTAAATGAAAACTAAAAACTAATATTGAACTACTAGTTACTCAGTTAGTTAGCCTTCTTTATTTGTTTAATACGTGTTTTTAAGATAACATCAAAAAACCCGACTGATGCTAAAATGATCGAAACAAGCTTTATAGCAGGCGTTACTTGCCCATTAATTTTCATCTAGTTTGAGGTTTGCAAATAGGTACAGCTAAGCTTGTTTGGATCTTTTTAACATCAGTCGGGTTTTTTATTGTTAATAAATTCTTCATCAAATATATTTTTGCTATCGTCTTCTAATTGCCTTCATTTGATACTTCACTTGATAAATTTGACACTTGTTTTTTTTACCACATACATTTTGGCGACAAAAATCTAACATATACCTTTTGTTCATATTTGATGTACCCAAGAACACTTAAGCAATAAAAACTTTCATTTAAGACATGAATTACTGAAATCCGTGTGGTGGATCAGAAGATATGAGGTAATAAAGAATATTGCAAACATACAAGATACGCGCGAAAAACATAACCCTTCTTGGCAGTCGGGTAAAAGTCACCACAAGATTGTTTACCTTTAGATAAGTACTCACCAATGGATACGTCATACGTGCTAAGAAAAGGTTGGTTGTACAATCTACAAATACTCTTTACACACACACCAAAAAAATCTAGTAACGTATAATACTACCTTACCTTCAGACGAAGCATATTTTTTTATATTTTTAATCACTCAGGACATAAAAAAGAACTTAATTATGATTGATTTTGAAAATGCAATCTCCAACGGCCATGAGACAACCAACCCAATTAACATATGTGATTGACATGCAACATGTCACTGATGCATGTAATTTCTTGATATCTAATAAAAAGTAATTGCATGTTAGTTAAATGATATCATATTACTTTTAAATTATTATGTACTACTGTACCTCTAGCACGAACAACTATTGTAATCATATCGTAAACGTATCCAGAGAACGGAGCATTGCTATTGGCCGGCTGCCTACCATGAACCTGTGTGCATGTGAAGCCGGCCAATGGCAATGCTCCATTCTTTCAATACGTTTACGATAGTTGTTCGTGCTAGGGGTACGGAGCATTGCGATTTGTCGGCTTCACATACACAAAGGTTTACAGTAGGCAGGCGGCCAATCACAATGCTCTAAATACGTTTACCATAAAATTACTCTAGTTTTTCGTGCTAGGGGACAGTTGCTGTAGATAGGGTTACCATCCGTCCGGATTAATCCGGCCATGTCCGGACTTTTAGATACTTGTCCGGACTTTGTCCGGCTACTTAATTTGTCCGGATTTATTTTTATTAGATTCAATATGAGGAATATGAACTACATACTATGTTACATTAAATAAGTCTTTAATCTTTATTAACATGGTATTTATCTAAAAACAAAATGTAAAATCTTCTTTAACAATCAACTTAGATATCAAACAATAAATCTCTTATTTCATGCAAACAATCAACTAGTTCAAACTAAAAATACTCATAGGTACTTTCTTTAAAAAAATCTAACTAAACGTAAATTTTTGGTAAGTACCTATATTAATGTTTATACTTTTCAACACTAGTACATACTTTACTGAGCAACTCGGGTTCATTAAAAGTTTTCTTGTAGAATTCGCGCACGGATTGTTTTGTAATAATCTATGTTTGATCCACCACAGTAGCACTCCTTGCTATCCTCAATAGACACCCAAGAATTGTGTAATGCGCCTTTAGAGCACATTAGGTCCAAGATATATATTATGTCCTGAGCAATACCATGCTATTGCAACCAAGTGTCCGGACTTTAATCGAAATGTCAGGCTTTTTGTCAGGACTTTTCAGAATCCTAAATGGTAACCCTAGCTGTAGATCATTTGACTATGCAAAAACTTGAAGTCATACAGGTAAGTAAAGTAACTTTAGCCTCTCAAGTTCGCGCGCGAGTCTGTTGACGTTTATCGGATGCTTTCTGCAGATTTCCTTTAATACTACTGATACTTACAAAGTCTGTTGAATTAGAAAAGTCAAAAAGATTACGGAATCATTTCAGTCTTGTAATGGCATTGGCTGTTCCCGGCAAATTCAAAAGCTATATAGAGTATTAAGATATCTATAGTAACAACAGAACTCCTAAAGATTTACAGCCTCGTGATGTGTTCCCGGGCGGCGGTGAGTAGGGTAGCCAGAGCTCACTGAAGAGTTTTTGTGCTGTCAGTGGGTAGACCAAAGGCTTGTCCTGCTTTGTCTTTAACACTGACCGAAATTTTCTGTGCTTACAAGGTCTGCACTACGACTGTGACTGCCCTGGTTTTACACATGTCCATAGGTCACGGTAACCACTTTCCATCAGTTGGCCGTGTGCATATCTGCCACCTAAATGGTATAAAAAAGGAAAAATGTATAAACATTTCTGAATTTTAACTCACGTGATAGACACATCTTAAGCAGCAATAATGATGAATAATTGAAGAGATTTCTCTGTATAGTTTACATAAAACATAGATAACACAAACAAATCAACAAACTTTTGCTGCGCGTGGGCGCCGTCAATTGTACGCGCCGCTTCAGAATGACGTTGCATACGCAACGAGCTGTCAGAACTGTCAAAAGTGACGTATAAATGTTACAGTGACAGTTGGAAAATTGCAATCTCCGTTCGCGACAGATGGATAAATAGAAGAGAGGGGAATGGGTCGACCGCGCCCATTAGCCGAGAAATTTTATAGCTTTTATTGTAATGCTAATGGAATATCGAGATACAAATGACAACATGGAATTTTTGCGTTACTATTTCTATATAGTTTGACGTTAAAACTTTGATTTAACTTTGAATTAGTTACTTAATAGTAACGCTTTTATGCATACTTATATTATTAATGCAAAAGTAATTCTGTCTGTCTGTATGTTACGCTTTCACGCCTAAACCGATTTTGATGAAACTTTGTACAGGGGTATATCAGACCTTGATAATGAAGCATAGGCTATGTTAAGTCGCGTAACCGACATCCGCGCAGGCGGAGCCACGGGCAAAAGCTAGTATCGTCTAAAAATATTTGTCAATTAATCATACTCGAATGTTTTTATCATATTACTCAGCGGCAATTCTTCTAATTTATTTGATGTTTTGCCCTTTTAGACAAGTGGCAATTCATTGGCCGGCGTTTGGTAGAATAGAATGACAAATGTATGGGATTTGACGTTTATGACATGCGTTCACGACTGTCAAATACGTCAAATCCCATACATTCGTCATTATATTCTACCAAACGCTGACCAACGAATTGCCACTTGTCTAAAGGGGCAGATTATTTTATTTTTATTTTCATTGGGTAGCAGCTGGTGTTAAGATGTATGGGATGACAATAGAAGGTGATAAATGTAGTGAGGGAGGACCGTGAACCGTAATAATATTTATTTCGAACTTTCGTAAAAGTACACTCGCTAGTAAATCTATAGTCTATTGTTCAATCGACAGCATTACAATAATCGGAACAATAAATTTACGATACATAATTGCCTTCGCTACAATACCCCAAATATGTATTTATAATTTTAGACAAATACGGTTGAAATTATGATTTAAATATTTAATAACCCTTCCCAATTTGTATATGGAAATAAAGTTATTATTAATATGTAAACAAGCAATCAATACACTAATAAAGTATTCTATAATCGATTCATTGGCTCTTGTTTGTACGCAGTCATCAACAAATCGAGGTATTTATTCAATAAATACTTTAAAATGTTGAATTATATGAACGGAATGCGAATAAATTAATCGATATCAATTATTATTGTTAAGATAAAAACACAGAGAGTAAACACATAACGGATAAATGATTCTCGATTTATACCTAAATCGATTTTTTGGAGGAGATTGTATTCGATTTTAGTTAGGGTTACCGAACATGTAGAATTATTCTTAACTCCTTTATTTTCTGTTGTTATTCTTTAAGCCTTACTTTCATTAGATGAAATCGTGGGGGCTAACAAATCAAGGCAATATGTGGTAGGAGCCGATTGTTATTTTTCATAATGCCGTCATGTAATGCTCAATTTATTCGCATGTTTTTAAAATAATCTAGATATTGGATATATTTCGAATATAAAACAACTACAAGCTCCCGCCATCCACCATGATAACAATCTATTTTTTGTAGAGGGAATAGGACACGACGTTTTCCCGTCCAATTGCGCAGTCCGACTGAGGAAGTACCTCCGCCCTACAGAATACCGCGACTATAATAACATCGTGTTAAGTTCCCGGCGGTGAGTAGGGTAACCAGTGCTCACTGGAGAATTTTTGTGCTGTCAGTGGGAAGATCAAAGGCTGTCCTTGCTTTTTTCTTCTACACAGACGGCACAAAAACTCTCTGCGTTTACAGGGTCGGCAGCATGAGTGTGACTCCCCTGGTGTTTTACACGTCTATAGGCCACGGTAACCACTTACCTGAGTGGGCCTTGTCTGCCAACTCAGTTGTATAAAAAAAAGCTAGGGTCGTCGTTATCAGAGGTGCCGCTCCCATATTTCTACAAAAGAGAACCTAGGATGTAAAATTGAAAACCGCTTCCGGCAGTCTCACCAAGCATGCGAACCCAATAAACTACTAACTGCCACATGAGGCCGGATGACTAGTCATTCTAAAATTTCTATTGTAGGTCTTGTAAACCTACAACAGGCACCAGCTATAAATTGCGTTCTATTTACTCTAACATCAGACCTTTGTGTCGCTTTTGTGCATTTTGCAATAAAAATCGAGAACTGACAACCCTAATTTTAATCAAGGAGTAGTGATAGAATGTCTCATAACGAGGTTACTGGATTGAACGTACAAACTAGTCCGTAAGCTAATAAAAATATTCGTTCGACACCGATGTGAGTTTACGTGGTTGTAAATTCTATTTTAACTATACCCAGTCCGCTCAATATGCTCGCAATGGTCCGTTTATCTGCGTAGAGAAAGGATTTTATGGTCTTCAACGTTTATACGTAAAGAACTGATATTATAATTTCTGCTTAAGGTTGTTTACTGTTCGGTAGATTGTAGGGACTGATAAAATTTTATTTGGTAGGTATTTTTGTTGGGCGATTGTCAGTAGCAATACAGGGTTAAATGTTCCAGGTAGATGGAAATTGGTTACGATTTTGTATAAGTCTGATCAATACCTTATATCGATGAGGTGAATGGTTTGAAGAACACCAGACTACAAAGGTTCTCAAAAGAGGGGTGGTACAGTCGCTGTCAAAAGTTGCTGAACAGTGAGACATTTCCTATCGAGCTTTACATACGATCAAATATGTAAATTAGTGTAGAAGTACTTTCTTAGTCTTCAGAGGACATTTTTTATATAATTCATCTTTTCATTATTTCTGAAAGGTTTTAAAATGATTGGTAACTTGGAATATATTAAGCTACTTCTGATGACATCTGTATCTAGTAACTACCTATTTACTTTTTAACTTTTAATACATTATGGGGTGCTTTGTACCGCTGGCGGCAAGATGGGTAAAACTTCTTCATGATTCCGCTTGTAGGTACTTCCACTTATGGGTACCATGGATTAAATATCTATACCGTTCCAATCATTCCACGTTATCATCTTGAGTTGGTTCTCTTCTCTGTGGTTATTTGGTTCATTATTGCTTTTTAATCATTTTTCACTTGAAAAAGTTTTATTCTTTTGTATTCAATTACCACTGCCGGTTGAATGACGACATTTGGTGAACGGAAATCAATAAAGTTTAGACATAACGTATTGATCTTTAATGTTAAGTTCAACAGCAATAAACGATATAAATAAACGGAATTTATTGTACGAATGTACTTTTTATTACGTCCTTGACATTACAACATAACGAGTCGGTAATAAAGCAATTAATTTAATGCATTAAATATCCAACAATATGACATAATGTCAATTAAATTTAACGAATAGAATGCTCCTACGCATTTAATTATTGTATGTATTGTATCACAATAAAAATCTTTTATTCATTCTGTTTCACAAAGATACAAAGATACGTTTTGAACCGACTTCTAATAAGGAGGAGATTCTTAATTTGAATGTTTTTTTTTTATGTTTGTACGAGCATAGTTATGTGAAGACGGATTTTAAGTAGTTCGTGGCTATGAAGGGGGGGGGGGGGGATGAATAGATTTCAAAATGAGAAGGTTGTCATTGACTTGGTAAAAAAAAAACGGGTTGCACGCCGGGAGTGCCGGCAGAAGTGAAAACTTTTTCTTTCTTTCTTTCTTCGTTATATACAGAGAAAAAGATAAAAAGAACATACCATACCATACCTATAATATAACGATAATCATAGAACCTATCACTAATTTTCTGCTAATTTTCTGTCAGAAGAAATTAATAAATTACAAAAAGAAAAAATAATCACAAAATGTAATAAATTACAAAAAGAAAAAATAATCACAAAATGTAATCAATTACAAAAAGAAAAAGTAATCACAAAAAGTGTCAGAAGCCTAGGTTCGAACCCGGTACTACCTGAAACCATAAGGACTTACAGCCGAAGCGCTTACCGTTAAGCTACGAAGCTTCTTAGAGTACCTAGCAAAATAAACACACTGTAGCTAATGTTGTATGACGTCAGTCGTCGGTTACGGTTCAAAGGTTAAGTGATCCTGACGCAAGTTTAACACTTTTTACCCATTCAACGCCGCTAAAGAAGTTTTCACTTCAAATAGTTATAGTATTCATGTGTTCATTTAGGATTTAGAATAAGATTTGTTTGATTATTCAAAATATGATAAAGTCGACATCTCAACTAACAATCACTTCCTCGTTTTTTGAAGTCAGTTAAAAAAGCTTACGACCTGTCATTCAGCGTACCCTCTTAGCATCCCTCATACATAGGGCTGCTAATCACGAGCAACGTGAATCTTTGTTGTTTAAAGGTACTTTCCCAAATGGGACGCTACAAATTCAAACAGGATTCCCTGTTATGCCATGCCCTAGCTCGTCCCAAATTAATTATAAAACATTAATTATTAACATTAATTAGAAAGTATAAATCGAACAACCAAGAAACATAACAATTAAATGTATACATCATTTTAAGGAATAATAACTTTGCCTATAAATTTCAATTGGAATCAGCACACTCAGAATACTTTGTAGGGTAGTTTTATTGCACGAGAAATAGCAATTCAGGCATGATAGATTTGATATGATATCTCCACAATATTAACATTTTCGAGCTGTTTTCTTGAATTACTTTCTTTTGGTAGGTACCGAATAACACAAGGCGAACAGTAACTTAATAGAATTTTTATACAAAGCAAATTAATATTGACAGATTTCTCCGCGAATATTGGCATAAACAATAAAACATAACTGTTATAAATTTACATAACAACCCATAACGCATTAGGAGCTAGCCCATCGAAAGGCACGACCATTTACCTAAATTTTTTGATATATTGCGTCATAACTATTAGTTGTAACGAACACTTTTTAACTGATAGATTACTGTTATGTAACGTTAATATCCCTGTTACACCTAACTGAAGCTTAATAACATCTAGTGATGTAATATTCTGTGAAAAAGGGCATGACAGAACACCTCTCAATGGTTCACGAAAGATTTAATGATAAATAAAGGGTTGAAGGGCAGATATAATGGTGACTTCTTTGTGTGTGTGCGTGCGTGCGTGCGTGCGTGCGTGTGTTTGTGTACGTTTGCCCGTCTTTCACGGCTAAACCACTGAACTGATTTTGATGAAATTTGGTATAGGGGTAGATTAGACCTTGAGAAAAGACATAGGCTATGTTTGTTCTGGATAACCGACATCCATACGGGTGGAGCCGCGGGCAAAAGCTAGATTTTTTTCACAATCAAAAGGGAAACGGAAACGGGGATAGAATTCCACGCGAAGACGCGGGCATCAGCTAGTACAAGCATAAAAATGGTTTTATATGCTCAACAATTACTGAAAAATTACCGTTTTTGTAAGCGTCCACATAGCACTATCTCTGATTACATAGTTTGTGTGCCACTATAATGGTTCGTCGGAACACGAATACTCTATTTGACGTGAAAACAATCACGACCGGAGCCGTTAACTGAGAGAATTGTACCTAACTGAATAACTGACTTCATTATTTTATTTTCTTTTCTTCGACCCCTGACATAAAATATTCTCATATTTGAAATTCAAATCAATCTTTTGTCGTTTAATTTGTGTAACGGTCATTGGTAGCACGTCATATAAAGGGTAACTCATAAATTCTCAATCTTATCGGGCGAACACTTATGTAGGTGAGACGAACGGAAAGCCAATTTGCATCAGATTAACCGTTGACTTATGGCCAAAATTACGGTGTTACCAACCTCCAGTAATAACATACACGCGACCGGATTTATTTACGGGGACAATGTGGAAAAAATATATGTTTATCGTAACGGTATTCTTGATGGAAATGATAAAATATGGTCGGATTTTACGGGTTTGTTATGACACCCATTCATTTTCAAGGTAATTGTTGGAAAAATTTGTGTAGACCACACAATCGGTGATTTTTATTGACGTAGGAGGGCAAGAAGGCGGTATGTTTAATTTAGACTGTTTAAGATGCAGTTTTCAAGTGGTAAATATAGCAACTATCTATATTTAGTCGATCTATACTTAGTATGACCCCGCATGAGTGGGAAAGTAGTAACACTCGCAGTACGAATATATCAGATATATACTCTTAATGTACCATGAACCTAAATAAGTATAGCATAAACAATCATATTATGTATCGATTGCCTGCATGCTCTCAGGAGGTCCCATACGGTTTAAAGAATTACCCTTGGGCGATTGATACAATTGTATTGCTTTTGGTGGTTAACAAGCAGACAAGCCCACCTGATGGAAAGTGGTTAATGACTATAACATCACCAGCGACGTCACACTCGTGCTGCCGACAGTGCCAACCCTGTACCTTCTAATGCCCTTCTAGAATAATATTCGTTGACTTCATTGAACAGTACTATGAAAAATAAGATTAATAGATACGTACTATTATTAACGGCCAGATGGAAGGACGACCTCATCAAGGTCGCCGGGAAGCGCTGGATGCGGGCTGCTTTAGATCGGTCATGCTGGAAGTCTATGGGAGAGGCCTATGTTCAGCAGTGGACTGTGTATGGCTGATATGATGATGATGATGACTATTATTGATAGACAGCATTATTCGTCGCTCGAAAGCACGCTACAAGTATTTACATGGTACATTGATACCATGACTATCCGATGTCTTGGTTGCCATGCCAGAACAAAAAAATCTTTTACCAATAGACCCTAACATGTATTCCGAGGAAAATTGTACAAATTTTTTAAATTGTATAGTTAGCCCATCATCATATTATGGTGTAAGTTTCCAATGTCAGTGCCCCGAGCACGAAAAAACAATTGAATTCGTAACGTAAACGTTAGCAGAGAACGGAGCATTGTGATTGGTTCACAGTACGCAGGCAGCCAATCGCAATGCTTCGTTCTCACGATACGCTTACGTTACGAATACGAATTGTTTTTGAAGTGAAAACTTCTTTAGCGGCGTTGGATAGGTGTAAAATGTTAAGGAAGCGTCAGGATTAGTTGACCTTTGAACCGTAACCGACGACTGACGTCACACAAGATTAGGTACAGACTATGTATTTTACAAGTTACGATAGATAGCGTCGTAGCTTAAACGGTAAGCACGTCGACTGTAAGTCCTTATGGTTTCAGATAGTATCGGGTTCAAACCACCTGGCCTACAGGGATTTTTTGTGATTGTTTTTTCTTATTAATTACTTTTGGTGATTATTTTCTTTTTGTAATTTATTACTTTTTATGATATTTTTTTTCTTTTTGTAATTTATTATTTTTTGTGATATTTTTTTCTTTTTATAATTTATTAATTTCTTCTCACAGAAAATTAGCAGAAAATAAGTGATAGGCTCTATGATTAGCACTATATTATAGGTATGGTATGGTATGTTCTTTTTATCTTTTTCTATGTATATAACGAAGAAATAAAAAAAGAAAATGTTTTCACTTCTGCCGGCACTCCCAGAGTGCCGGCAGAAGTCGGCACCACCGACCTTCTAGCTATCCTACTGACTTAACTGTTTAATTATCACTGAAAGTAGCCCGTGAAGTATGTGAAGACAGAAGTCGAAGGCGTGCTTACCCCGGGGGCAAAAGTTGTGAAAATATAAATGCAAGCTCTAAAATTAGCAAATTTTAAACCTTACGTTATGAAAGTTTGAACACAATCATTTAACAAAAAGGTGTTATTTAGAAACTACATCAGTCGTGACTATGTTTAATAACCATTCATTAACCGGCATCGCAAACTGCAAAACACGTAAACTGGATTGCCTTTCTTTTCAGACAATGGGTGCGCGGGCGCAAGTGGGTCAGTGGCGAAAATGGGGACAAATTATGACGCGAGTGATCGAGGAGCGGCAGACTGCCCGTCGCTGGCTTTCACTGTGATTGGTTACCAATTATTATCCGTTCAGTTCCTCGATTCTGATAAAGTCAGACCACTGTCATAACACGGATACGGCTAAAAAAGAATAAATTTTCGACTCTAAAGCAATGCCATTAGAGTCTAAAATGAAATTACTTTTTGTATAGTGAATGAAATATTGTAATGAAACTTTTCATTTAATTTGGGATTTTAATCCTATGAAAATAAAGTCTAAAATTTAATGCTATTTTTTGAAGTGTCTGTTTTATGACAGTGGTTTTGCTTTAGCAAAATTGAGGGCTTGGTCTGACAGTTCGCTGGATATATGGTCATGGCGTTCAAAAGACATTGTAATTAGCGTTGACCCCGAAGAGGTATCAATTTAAATGTTATTTCAAAAATATATGACCATATTATTGCTTCGAAATTTATCTGCTTTAATTATTGGGAGGTTTTTTTTTAAATCTACGTATTTATTACAACTAAATTATGTTGTCGGAGGTTTTCTTGAATATCACTTACTGAAATAAAATTTACACACTTTTAACGGAGTTTATTGCGATTTATTTGGTAAGTGGTCGGGTTAAGTGTTATTAATACCAAATAAATGGCAATAAAATACGTTAAATTTCGATATTTTTCAATAAATTATGTCGTTTTGTTTTGTGAGGTTATAGCGGAGACAAACAGAAATCGGAAAATCAACTTCATTCTACCATTTATCCTGGATGTTTAAGTACAAAGCTTGTGCAATGGTGCTATTTTCCTGAATTTGATTCTCTTGTGGTGGAAATGGACTTGCGATCGGTGGATACTTGTTTCGATTCCTACACAACGAACAAATGTTTGTTTTGTTAAGACGTCATCGGTGTTATGGGTCACCACTTAAGACTTTATCTATACTCAATACATTTATTGCGTTCCGTAATGTGGTACAGATGTCATATTAATTTTAATTTAATAAGTTACAATTATGGATCCTGTCGGGCACAGCACAATGTTTGGAGAAAGTTAGCATTTTCTCTAGTACACAGTTTTGTTTCTTTAATTTAATTTTGGATATTATTATTTATCTATATGCTTTATATTTATTAATTGTAATAATCTTAATTTTGTTCCGATTACGAAGCGATAAAGCTACTGATCGCCGAATTAAGCTCTGCCGCATGTTTTCCTCTCGGCAGATGAGACGGAAGTTGCAACCGTAAAAGGTGGAGTTTACACCAAAAAGGTGAAAAGGTGTAAGCGGATCTCGGACTCCAGGTGAAAGCATTAATTAAAACCGGGAACAAAATTAAATTGTTGATTCATGATGACTATTACCAAGGAACTAATTTCAAAGAGATTAATTACTGATACGTTTTAAGATGAAGGTCACATTTCCTTTAAAAAAGGGCGTAATTATAAAATTATAAGGCTCATCTTGAATGGTTATACAATGGGTGCATCAGTCTAGGCGTGATGTTCGACCATTAGAAGCTATTGTTCAGTTGTCGGCATTAGGGCCCATTGTTTCATGCGCAAGCGCACCTCCAACTACATAGAAAGAGACAAGTGTTCGAGGATCGGGTCAAGGATGATTCAAATCGGATATCATTGTTATTTAGAATAATAATGCAACATAATAATAACAATTATAGATAAAGTCAATAGATCTTCTACGCCCTAGTCTTAATTCCAGTCGCATCCTAAGCTTTCAAGTCCGCTTTTTTCAACCTGACTACGGTTTTGACTGATCTTCGATATTTTCCGTCAATCAATAGGTCGTCAATAAGATCTATCTACGAGTATCTTTCTATATATACATACATACATACATATAATCACGCCTTTATCCCCGGAGGGTTAGGCAGAGGTGAAATAACACCCACATTACACCAATCTGTATTCAGTCCCACGTAATAGGGGGTGAGCCTATTGCCGTATTCCGGGCACTATTGTTGACTTTAGTCATGCATCTGAGGCTGAGTCTGGGCTGTACATATCTGTCTGATGTTGAAGTTAATCAGCCCTATCCCTTAGTCTTTGTACGACACCTCATGGGTAGAGAAGGAGGGGCCAAAATTCTACTCTGCCGGGAACCACGCGGCTATATGTATAAATGAATCCCTATTTCCCTTGGTAACGCCATTACGCGTGAACGGCTGCGCCGATTTCCCAATGCTTTTTTTAAAGTGATGACCGATTTTTAGATGAAGATGGTGCTTAAGAACAGAACCCAAGCGAGCGAAGCCGCGGGCATCAGTTAGTATCTATATAAAAATGGGTCCTTGTTTCCCATGGCCACGTCCAAAAGTTTAGAACAACTTTAGCGATTTAAAAATTTAGAAAACTGCGTAGTACATTGGAACATGATAACATTTAACGTTCATTTCAGTATTTTACTCACGGATACGGAGCGAATAAGTCCAGGCTGCGAGAAAATTGAGAAAAAAGAAATGTCCCTGACCTCATGCAGAGTCTCTAATTGCAAGTATTTTCCGCAATTTCTTGCAGGAGTCGTTTGTTACGTGCATAATTATAGAGTAATTGCAGTCAATGGAAACAGTCCTCTGCAAGAAATTAAGTAAAATTCTTGCCAGGGGATACTTTGCACTAAGCATGAAGCTTGATTAAAAGAAAATTTAGTGGAAGTTACCAAGAGAAAATAATAGTAGCATGTCTAATATAAAACCAATCAGCACCGAAGAAAACAATAGATACCTACACCTACACGTGATTGACTAATATTTCACCATCTTTTCTAACTAGTTTAACTAATGATTTGTAATTGTGACTACAAATATTCTACATTATTTTCAAAACCAAGGTCGACATTGACATAAAGCAAAAAATATTAAGATACATTCCGAAAAGGCATATATTACCATGTAACGTGTTTTCTTATTTTAATTTATTAAAAGAAAACACATAAAACGTGAACATGCTTTGATGCTTAGTGCAAAGTGTCCCCCACTTTGCATTAAGCATCAAGCTTGATTAAAAGAAAATTTAGTGGAAGTTACCAAGAGAAAATAATAGTAGCATGTCTAACATAAAACCAATCAGCACCGAAGAAAACAATAGATACCTACACCTACACGTGATTGACTAATATTTCACCATCTTTTCTAACTAGTTTAACTAATGATTTGTAATTGTGACTACAAATATTCTACATTATTTTCAAAACCAAGGTCGACATTGACATAAAGCAAAAAATATTAAGATACATTCCGAAAAGGCATATATTACCATGTAACGTGTTTTCTTATTATAAATTTATTAAAAGAAAACACATAAAACGTGAACATGCTTTGATTCATAACAATCATAACACTTGTACTATAACGTTTGCTGTGATCAAACCCATTCAGTTTTTACATTTCTGGGTAATGGAGCGCTTCGAGTGATAGAATAATTCATTCTGTATTATTATGTCAAGGTGGAATCGAATTGAAAGACCATTACACAGCGGGGGCCATTCTGAACCAACATACCAGTGTAAAATAGATAATTTATTGATAGTACCTCCCCTGTCCGGCGCTCGTCGGGCGTATGTCGTGTGTGGCACAATAAAGTCCCTTACCTGTAAAAAATAAAGAAGTGTTTTACGATCAATTACTCAAGGACAAATTGTCGCACTAGATGTTAAGAAATGTAGTCTGGTTATGGTACAGACTTTTATTTGTACTGTTCGTTAACATATGGGGTTGAATAAACATGTTTTAGAGAATAATATGCAGAGTATAAACATGAGGTACGTTTGAACAGCCGGGTATATGCCGTCGGTGTAAAGGGCTCGTCTTTTAATCATGTGAAGTTTCGGTCCACATGACAGGGAAGTATGACGGACAATTCTTTTTTACTAGGTACAGATTTAGGAAGCAAATACATCGGTTGGCAATTAGCTTTTCAACGCTTATAGCACCCAAAATTGCACTCGTAGGTTATTTTAGATGAAAAGGAGGAGATGGTAAAAGATGAGGACGAGATAAATGAACAGATTTAAGATTTCCAGCACTTCCACAAAAATTTTTAATGTTGTATTTTTTTGTAAACAATTTCACATTAACTATTTTCTTTTTGTCATTATTACATCAATTGAATTAGGTACCTGCATACTTTTAATCACCATAATATACCCGATAAGAGAACATGTTAAACATTGGCCTACAAACCTCACATGATTAATAGACGACCCCTAAGGACCACACAGGGGAGAGACCAAAACGATACCTATACGTAAAAAGGCGACGTGTTGCAGGATGTAACGAACTTCAAGAGAATATACGTGTGGTCCTGTAGAACTTAGTGCTGGCAACACTGCTCTGTTTAGATAAAAACCAACAAAGTGTGACCACGACTGCACGCATGCGTCGTAAACAGACGTCGGCAACCGCCAGCCATATGGCGGAAGCGGTATGCATTCTTAAATAGAGATACACCGGGGCCCATTTAAAAATCGATGATAAGGCTAATGAACGACATTTCCCGGACCTTGTTAATATGTATAGTAACATAGTTTTCACATTTATTATTATGTTATACGAGTTAAACTTGTAAATGTTAAGTTTGGTGAAAGTCAAATTACTTCCTCTCGCGATTGAGTTGAAATTTTACATGTTGGTTAATGATGACAGAAGAAGAAGATAGTAAGCATGGCCTGAACCTATATTTAGGATTAACCACTCATTAAATTACCGCGTGGTTCCCGGCAGAGTAGAATTTGGGCCATCCCTTCTCTTCCCATGTGGTGTCATACAAGGAGACTAAGGGATAGGGCTGATTAACTTTAACATCAGACAGATATGTACAGCCCAGACTTAGCGTCAGATGCATGGCTCGAGTCAACAATAGTGCCCGGAATACGGCAATAGGCTCACCCCCTATTACGTGGCACCGAATACAGATTGGTGAAATGTAGGTGGTAATTCACCTCTGCCTAACCCTCCGGGGATAAAGCCGTGATTATATGTATGTATGTATTTATGTATGTGTGTAAATTAAAACTAAAGATAAGGAAATTCTTTTTCGACAAAGCTTGCAAAACTAAATTTTGTACAGGGCCGCATTTTAAAAGCTTATTTTTTACAAATGATTTCGATTATTAATATATTATTATCCAAATAATCAGTTAAGGTATTTATTTTTCTTAAGTTTCACACGCCAAAAACAAACGCCAATAAAACGAATAAAAAAAGCTAGCATCTTGTATGGTGGACTTTACCTTAAACTGAACGGAAATTAGCAGAATAACGATTGAAAAAATCTTACAACACCAATGCGTTCATTGCATATGGAGTTAGAATGAAAGGAACACAGAACAAGGTTATTCTAAACGTAGTCTATTTCGCTTTCAGACCTAACATGCCCAATAATCTCACAATAGATCAACGAAATAAAAGTTCAAGGTACAGGGCATTGTCAAAATAGATTTGCAGAAATTACGTCCGCGTTCCGGCAACGTACCGAATCGTTGCGAAGAAACATAAGACAGTAATCAGAGACCCATTAAACGCCCATGCTGAAATTAGATACCACACAATGGGAATAATTACATGGCGCTAAACACGCGGAAAGCCTTCGGAACTGGCAAGATTACATACACCAAAACGTTGAATAGTCCTGCCATTTGCGGTGGGCTGCCAGGGCTGTATTTGTGCGCATGTTATTTTCAGCAGCAACTACTTACAAAAGCAATAATGGTAGTCTAGGATAGGTATATGTTTAGATGTCATATTTTTGAGTTGATTATAGTAATTAGCAGTTTTTTATTCGAATTTTGTACTGACAGCACGAGACATTGTACAAATAGTACAACGTCTCGTCCTGTCAGCACAAAACTGAAGGATGTTCGATAATCGAGACTTAATTTCATTCGTTCTTTGTGTGTGCTTGTAAAAACATAGTTCAGCATTCAGTGATTTTTGGAATTGATTTTATATTCCGATATTAATCTTAATTTCATCCACAAATCAAAGGGTACTTAATCATTAAAAATTATCACATCACATTAACAGAAAATCGAATCGAATTTCAGCCAAATTCTTATTTAGACTGATAAAGCCGTCCGCAGACTCCGAGGTAAAAGCTTCGGATGCTACTGTGATTAACGCAGCAAATACACTTCACAAACATCAAATATAATTATTCTAATGTTTCGACACTATTACGAGAAGATTGAATCTCCAAAATCCGGCCCTGGAATCACGACCGTAATCACTAAAGACAATCAGTCAACGCTGGTCTTTTGCTAGGTTTGTTGAGTTTTCAAATTAGTATTATCTACCCAAATATTACCAGTATTACCGCTGAATCAACCAACCAAACATGGTTTTTATATGAGCGCCACGAAGCGTTACTAATGGGATTTGCGAAGGGATTGCTCATGAGCTTCGCAAGGTCAACGTTTAACGTCAAACTTGAGATTTTTTGCGTCTTTTATAATGTTTGTTACCTGATGGATGAATTTATGATAAGGGTAACCCGCACGCACATGCTGAATTGTTTAATACTACTAACAAAAAAAAAATAAGCAGTTTCTTGAAAATAACAGGTTAATTGAGTATGTTTGTAATATATTTTTTTAAGAGGCCCAAGAAAATATGAACGGAGGGCGTGAGGACAGAGCAAAGAAGGGAGTGACTTAGGAAATGACATCTGATAAAAATGTATGGATGAAATTGGCATGAGCTGTATAACCAAATAAATGTGACAAGGTAGAAGGTAGGTAGATGAATAAATTATAATGTTAACAAAGATGATTTAGCTTTGTTTTATCACTTTACAAAATACAGGTTATTATAGTGTACTGTAAACTAATTTTAAATCGTCTCAAAGTTACTCAAGTATCCTCAGTTTATGATAAGTATCTTAGGTCAGTGCCCCGAGAACGAAAAATATTCGAAATCGGAACGTAAACGTATCAAAATAACGGAGCACTTTGATTGGTTCACAGTAGGCAGGTGGCCAATCACAATGCTTCATTCTCTCAATACGTTTATTTTTTCGGATATTTATTCGTGCTCGGCGCACAGATTTCTGAGCGAAAAATAATTCCGATCAAGTTCAATTAAACCCAACTAACGACAAATTCGACTTTGGTTGGAAATAAACTGGACCAACATAGCTGGCGTGAACCGAAACGCAATTAACCTCATATCGGCTTAACAGTCGCCATGAACTCGAATCATCATTGAAATTCAATTTGCAAGTCACTAATAATAGGTGTTAATGATTTTAAAAACAACCTATAATAACGTGAAGATTTTATATGTTTTAGTAGATTCACAGATTGCAGTATAATTCTTGATTAAAAAACCAGTACCAAGGTCATCGAATACATTAAGACGAATGAGTCTAAAATGTATTAATTACATCTTAACGTGAATTTTAAACAGTGTTAAAATTACATAATAGTATGTTACTTCGCAAGGCATCATTTACATTGACGATAAAATACAAGATACAAATTAAGCCAAGGAGTTTTTTTTACGTGCGGGGAATCCCCACGGATACCCCTCCCCCCCTCCGGACCCGGGGGGGGGGGGGGGGGGGTAATGTCGGACTCGAACCGACTAAACCGCACGCCGTCTGTGGGTCGATGTGCTAGGCCGAAGGTGAGTTTGTCTCGCGACATATCCCTCGCACCCCGGCTGACCCAGGGCCATTCCTCTCAGCCTGGCCCTCCTCGGGAGGGGGGGATCACGCGATCCCCGACTCGCCCCCGGAATCTGCGCATCGTCCTTCGATGCGCGCCACCGCCGTGGCCTGCTTCTGCTAAGGTGACAAGCGGCTCCATCCGTCACCCTCAGGCCCGCGCTCATGGGGGGCGGAGGTTGGTCTGCGTCCTCCGACGCCCGAGCCGCCTTCGAACAGCCGTGGAGTAAAGTAGGGCCACTCCATCTCTTACTTGGGTGTCAGGGATAGGAAGGGCTGTTCTCCATCCCAGCCTATGACAAGGTGACCAACAGGCTCGCCCCATACTACGTGGGACCGAAAATCAGTAGACAAAAAGTGGGTGATAATACTTCTCTGCCTAACCCTTCGGGGATTTACAGGCGTGAGTTAAGTATGATTAAATACATTGTAAGAACCAGTGTAATTAATTTGCACTTATCATAACCGCAAAAGTATTACTTTAATAAAAAGTAATTTTGTTTATTATTCAAGATGGCGTACTCGTACGTATAATCGTAAACCCGCCTGGTTTTGTAATAAATGTAATAATTATTATCAAAGCTAATGTTTAAGATGTATGGCTATAATATCATAGGTATTCCGTGTATAGTGTGACTCTTGGGTGTAGAGTGACCATAAGAAACGAAATAGTAGGAGATAAAAAAAAATGAGGTAGGTTTGTCCTAGGAGTTGAGTGGACAATTCATGTAAACCTGTCACATAGCTGCGATTTAAGGCAGCGTAACGGTATAAAATGTATAACGGCGTTGAGACAACAATTTTATGGTACCTAGTATTAATTACATATTTTATATGTAAGAACTCAATTCTTCTTCATCCTAGCGTTAATCCCAGTCGCATCCGAAGCTTCTCAACTTGGAGTCTGGGGTCAGCTTTTTACCAGTCTAACTGCGATATTTTCCGTGAAGCGACTGCCATCTGACCTCCCAAAGGCGATATCGAAGCATTGCAGCTAGACCAGTTGTTGGATTTTTGAGGGCTCTAACTACCCGTAACGACTGCCATTGATGTAAGAACTCAATTGTACGTAACAAAAAGGATTCGTACGTTCATTGCTCGATCCTACTCGACCTAAACGAGTGATTGGGATCCCTAGACCTAGTGCTAGCATAAATGAAGATTCGTATACATTTAAGCTGAGTGAAAATAACCATTAAATTACTAGTGAAATCGGGACGAGTAGTGGATTATTCAGATAAACATGGTCACCACTTTTCATACATATCTAAATGCATGTTGTTTGAATAAGTAATAACTCGCATGATTTATAATATTATGTTCTCATATTTAAGTGCCCGTTGGTATTTTTATTGATACCTTTACAAGTGTTATCTATCAGAGTAATGTATGCCATAATAGAAATGAATATCACTCTATACTTGTCCAACTTCTTACTTTTTTTATAGAATTACCATTGAGATAGAATAAAAGGAAGTCTATGCTTGTTTATACCATCTGAATTCTTGCATTTTTTCTACTGATTCTGGTAATGTTTTAATTATTTGATAATATGCAGTTATTATGAGATATTTATATTAATTTAGTAACCTTCGACGGTCTGCTGGTTCGCTAATAGATAACAGTGATGATAAAAAGATAAATGTATGATGCGAGGTATAAGCGAATGATCTAATTTAGTTTTTATAAATATTATCCCAAAGTACACGGCCTGGCATGGACGACCTAATATAACGTGAAACACCATAGACGAAGCTCATATAAAGAGACCATGAGACTCAAACACCGCCTGTTTCCCATAGCATCACACAAATCACAATAAAAGTTATACATAAATAAGAGCACAGATCCGTATCGCAAAATCTAAAAGGGAGCGGCGAACGAAGGCCGCGGACCAGTCACGTTTAGAAAGACTTAGATATATCATACCAGGTTGGGGACCAGCACCCAAGGTTGGCGTTGGTCGTGACATGCACCAAAGGCCAAAGGTTGGGCGAAAACTGAATGCGAACTAACAGCCAGACCAGACGTGTGTCGTACACAAAGACAGAATTGTAGAAACGATATCGTGCAATCGGATTTAGAAACTGTTTAGATTGTTGCGAAAGGTGGAACTATTAGATTAATCGCAGTAGAATAGATATTTACCAACAAAGGATATATAAACTATAGATCTAAAGTTTCTGCATATTAATTGCCTTATACAGAGTCGTAGTTGACGAGTGTATGTTTGCGTGATGAACGTGGTTGCATATCATTGCGGTAAACGTTTGCTATGTCGTCGATATGTCGTCACCAAGTACATTAACCAGCCGTTCAATTAACTGCCTAGGCAGTTAACTAAACGGCGCCAATCAATTTACGGCCTGAATGGTGTTCAGCCATTTAATTAAACGGCTAGGCAAATAGCTTTGTTTAAGAACTTGCCTAGCCATTTAATTAAACAGTTAGAAAAATGACTTATTTATGTATGGTTAAAAAAAAATAACCACGAAGGCTTAATGCTTAACCTAACCCAACCAACTTATTTTCTATGAATACCTCTGTCTACCCCCTCGGGGATTTACAGGTGTAAGTATATATATGTATGTATATAATTTTCTATTTTATTTCGAGCTAGTGCCCCATCTTACGATTGGCCTGAGCATTAGCCAGCCAGGTTATTAAATGATGTAATTAACAAAATGGCTGAATATCATTCAGCAGTTAATTGAATCTAGGCAGTTAATGAGACGGCTGATTAAGCTAGTTGGCGGCGACAGATATATGATAATTGGTGTACTTAAGACTATAAAACGTGCATACTTAGCAAGGTTTGGTGGTGGATGTTCTCATAACGTGTCCTGCAGTACTACTTCCTCATCTAGCGTGAAGATTATCGATATTTAAGCAACAGTAAGCTGTAGATATTTGGTATTCATGCGAATGCCTGATGCAGATAGCAACACGCGAATAATGCAAAGCTCGCACTGCGAAATCTCGCCACGCTTTTTGTGGTGGTTCACAATTCGCGTATTGAATGTTAAATTATATGACCGGTGAATTTAGGGTTGCCTTCACAATTCCTATTCCTCCTATAGCGGCTTTTATCGGTAAATTCCGCTTAACGACAAAATAACTTTAAAAGTAATACCAAAAAACTAATCATGCGAAAAATAAAGTATTTTCGCGTACTTTATTGTGCTCATAAAATATAGAGTACAATTAACGAAAATAAAGTACAATACTTTAATATAAAGAACGGTTGGCAAACCTAGGTGAATTTGTGAATTCTGGTCGATATTTCTAGAATTTTGCTTCTCTATAGTGCACAAAACATTCGCACGAATAAAAATCGCACTACGGAATTGCGGCTTCTGCGGAAAAACACAGATTTGGTTGCGGTGTTTATTTTAGCGCAAATAATTTGCATATGTCGCAGAATTCAGCGAAAATAATCAGCACAGAAAGATTACACATTGCGTGGCCTTACACCTCTGGTGAGGCAAGCATACAAGAACACACGTAGCATGCTACTTGGATACAAAAGTAATTATTAATCGATTAAAAATAAATCGTGCACACCAAAATTACATTAGCAATATTAACCTTCTAATATAAACTCTTGCGTACATATGACTATCAGAAATATATAAGTAGACCAGTTAAGCTTATCATAATTCGCCCTATAAGTAGCTTTTTCCTAATCCCAGGCCTTGAATTCTTCAATCTAATTTCCGAGGTCATTCAACACTCAGGAATTGTCGCCATATTTTTTTACAACCTATAATCATAACGTAAATGAACTCTTCACGTGCTCGGTCAAGCATCTAGCTGGACAAAAAGCACCTAGACTACTGCGAAACGAATCGATTGGAATCGCTCGAGTCAACCAGCGCCTTTGTTTCGATTTATCGATTACGTAACATATCGAACGATTCTATAAACAAGGATCTCTTTATTCAAAATATGATCTTTTAAAACATTTTCTCCAAAGTCCTTTGTCGAACCTCTGACTTTGAAATCGAATGACTATGTTATATTAGTTAGCTAAAAAAAATCGATTTGCACGCAAGAAATACAGT
Source organism: Eilema caniola (assembly GCA_949126895.1). NCBI lineage: Eukaryota > Metazoa > Arthropoda > Insecta > Lepidoptera > Erebidae > Eilema > Eilema caniola. The sequence continues at coordinate 4,402,680 of OX421466.1, forward strand.
CAAAATTATGTATATAATATTATGGTAGCATGACGAATGTGTCTCTCTTGACTTTTTTCAAGAACCGGCAGCAATTCCCTTTCTTCAAATTTTAATTATTATTGATGAATGTTGGCCCAAGGGCAAGATTCCGAATGACACCTTGACCCTGGACCCAACAATTACTATGAACTATGGGAGAAGCTGTCCTTAATGATCGCTGATGAACAAACTCGGATATAGTTAGGTAACTCGGATGACATAGTATATCGTAAACGAAACCGCTCATCAGAGAAACTATACACCACTATAGCAACAGAAATATTACCAATCATAAAAGTCTACCATATCAATTTATATTACAATACGCATTACGAAAAGCAACTAATTTATCAACATTTCGTCATAAAAAGAACCAAAGAACAACTGAAAAATGATTTTGTAAATAAAAAGAGACAAATTGGAAGTATAAACTATTCTGACAAATTAAAATATTCATACGTGACAATGTCGTTGATTCGAAATGACGTTGTTGCGGAGCGACGTCACAGAATAAGTTATAGTCTGCCTTCAAATTAAACGCGTGAAGAAGCGCTGCAGCGCGTTGTAGCGCCTCTACTAATTTTTCATACAATTTGTAGAAGCGCTACTCAGCGCCACAAAAGCGTATCATACGTTTATGGCGATAAGTGACGCTTCTAAAAATTGTATTTCACAGCTACGACGCTCATCAGCAAGTGCCGGAAATGGGGAGCGGAGGGAGGTATGTCACAAACAGCGAAAATAAATTTGAACGTGGAACATGCGCGGGCGCATAATAAATTTTAACGATAGAGCATTGTTATATTTTGGCACTCAATTTTGGTGGTTGTTACGTTTGTAGAGTATTACCATTGAGGAAATATTAACTCAATGGTTATTACAGTATGTTCAGAGAGTTCTATCTATGAGTATGCGCATCCTGTAAGTATAGACTGTAAAGAAAAGAGTTATTTGTGATGCTTTGAAGTTTTATTATCTGGTTCTAACATAAGACTGTCAAAACTTGGCATAGTAATGCTCGGCAGCCGCGGTTCTCTAGTATGTAAATATTTTTGAACTTACAAAGAAAAGCCGACAGTTCGTTGTTATGCAAAGTCCTCGCGTCCGAGCTGCCAATATCCATAGATAAAGTGACCTTTGCGTGTGAGCCCTAAATCTTTTTATTATCTTAATATCTTACATGAAGTCGACCGAAGCAACAAACAAGCTAAACAAACAAGCTTCCTCAGAAGCTCACAAGCGATGGCCACCACGTCGCATTAATTCTGCTTTATCTATGCATTCTAGCCATTATTTTTTCGCATCGTGTCTGCGTATTTTGTGGTAGATAACATAATCGGGTGGCACGAGACAGGTGGTTTAATTAAATTTATCGTGCGGCCCGTGCCGGCCGATGTTATCAAAGTAAATGAGAGCAATACAATGCGCCGGCGCATGCGGTAGGTACCGCCGATGAAACCGCCTCACGCACTATTGTAAATTACAAAACGGGACTACGGAGCGAGTTTGTAACTTTGTGAACCACGTATTGAATAATGGGTTTTAATTTTATTATGGTGGTTGGGTAGTAAAAACGGACTACCTGTTATTATCGGTTACGAAAACTTGCAATTGGTAAGAATACAGATGTCAATTGTGTGTACTTCCTGAAGGGTAAAGGAAAATTGGGAAAATTTAAAGTAAGGAGCTTAACGCGGCAGGGATTAACAAAAAGTTCGTAGCACATACATTCTTTCTCCGTTGAGGTGACTCGTACTAGAAAAAATATGATTTCACCATCAATCCATCATCTATGAACAGATGAAAAGCACAGTTTTATGAAAATTACTCTGTCGATGTGAAAATTCTAGTAATTTAAGATGATTGGATCAATTGGATGCTACGGCGCATTATTAAGAAAAGCATAATTATGTTACGCTATTAAGATTGAAAGAACCAAGCAGTCCATATGCGTATTAGCGGCTTACTGCTCCTCATTTACGTACTTCACACCTCAATTCCTTACATTCCCGTGCATTAACACGTCTCCATTCACGCACGCATCTCACACTTAGACGCATCGTTTCTAATTAACGCATGCGGATTCGCCGCTTTTGTATTTCGAACGTGCAAGCGCATACAATCTGGAGCGTGCGAACGCCACCAGTAACCGCATATGGTGAGCACTGATGAGCACTTGAGGCACACCACTAATTGTCATGCTGTAGGATTGTATACAATGCGAATAATATAATGTGACTTATTGGCACTTATTGGCTGTTACCGTCAGGATCGTGTTGTCGAAACAGTTGAGGTAGTGAGTGGAAGAAATGTGAATACAAAAATCAAAAAAAGACGGGTTTCACTCCGGGAGCGCCGGCAGACGTGAAAACTTTTTATTTCTTTCTTTCTTCGTTATAAACATGGAAAAAGATAAAAAGAACATACCATACTATACCATACCATACCTATAATATAGCGCCAATCATAGAACCTATCACTAATTTTTTGCTAATTTTCTGTCAGAAGAAATTAATAAATTACAAAAAGAAAAAATAATCACAAAAGTAATAGATTACAAAAAGAAAAAATATTACAAAAAGTGGCAGAAGCCCTGGTTCAAAGCCGGTACTACCTGAAACCATAAGGACTTACAGTCGAAGCGCTTAGCTACGAAGCTTCTTAGCGTTCCCAGCAAAATAAACACTCTGTAGCTAGGAATGTTGTATGACGTCATGTCGTCCTACAAAGTCGTCGGTTACGGGTCAAAGGTCAAGTGATCCTGACGAGTGACTTTAACAATTTTTATCCATCCAACGCCGCTAAAGAAGTTTTATCTTCTCAATATTTGTAAAGTGTATATACTCGTATATAGCATATATCATGACCAAAAGTTGCAAAAGAAACGAGGCCTTGGCGAGGATTGGTTTTATATCATCTATGATTGATGGATTTGCGCTAATCCGCCACCAAAAGTATTCGCCTGCTATCCTCAAGGGCACCTAAAACGCGTAAAAACAGTGCGTTTTATCACTTGAATGGGATCAAGAATATGCCGGTAAATACGTCACAGTATAAATCTAATATATAAAATTCACGTGTCACAGTTTTCGTTGCCAAACTCCTCCGAAACGGCTCGACCGATTCTCATGAAATTTTGTGGGCATATCGGGTAGGTCTGAGAATCGGCCAACATCTATTTTTCATACCCCGATTCGCGATAACCGACATCCACGCGGGCGGAGCCGCGGGCGACAGCTAGTATAGTATATATTTTTTCTGTGACTACGTTAAGACGTATTACGTATCGTCGCGTCATGTATTAGGTTTCATTGATGGGTTTCGATCTGACAATGACAGGTTACAAAGAGAAAAAGATACAATGATGAATGAATTTCGAGTACGGTGTGACACTGACGGACGATAGCGTCATCCGCTACTTGAAAATATGCTAAAGACTACTGATAATTTTGTTAAATATTTTGCAAATCCTGTAATTTTAACCTAACAATTTACTTGGATATCAAGAGTAGGGTGGGAAATGGGAGGAACGAGTTAGTTAAAGCGTAACGCAATTTTTAGATCATTATTAAATCAGTAACAATTTTGTGTTAAACTATTATAGTTATTTATTAATTAAAATGTCTACAAGTACAAGTTCTGAAGACAATGATTTATGTTGTAAAACGTCCGATATATAGAAAGTTTACTACCGGAAAACTGCAAGGGTAAATATCTATTTTAGTATTACCTATTTTATTCACAAGAGTGTTGAAAAACGTCGTATAATACACGTGTGTATTGTTGATTACCGTTCTTGGCCTCCTTAAGACCCTCACCTAACAGCTCGGGTCTTAATGGCGCCTCCGCGGTATCACCAACTTGTCCCATATTGTACTGTTACAGCATTAGAGCAGGCCTTTCAGAACTGAAACTCAATTTAAACGTTGCCACATAAAATATCTCTTGCGCTTTTGTTATCTGCCATCGCTTGTAATTTTTTATCTGTAATGACAATCATCTTGTCATTATCGATGGCTATATTTCACAACGCAAAATGACAACGCGATAATGTCGAAAAATGAGCATCTAGTTCAGACTGGTTTTTACTAAGGTTTTCGCAGTTTTGCAATCTCAATGATTCAAGCATTTCTTAAAGTACCAGAAGAAATATACTAGAACTACTAAAAACCAACTGATGCATCCTTTTAAAATTACAGTATCTGCTGAAATGATTTAGTGCCATGTGTACTTTTTTTCCAGCTTCTGATTTATAAGTGAGTACCGTCTAATATCACACTTGTTTGGTCTTTTTAGACTAGACCATTGTTTATGGGTGTGATACAAAGCTGTGGCCAAAGAATTAGGGTGTATTTGTCACCAAAATATTAATCTGCTACCTAAATATTTTAGTAACAGTTTTGCTAAATTACGTGTCACCCTCTGTGTATTCGTGTAGTAGTATTTTCGTGTGTTATCACATATTTGGTGGAGATTTACCATTTTGAGTACCAAAATTTGGTGGCAATTCTACCATTTTGAGCACTAAAAATATATTTCACATTGTTTATTATATTCAGTTTAATACGTGGCCTAATCACGACCCAACGCTTGTTGGAAACACATACACACGATGAACACAACAAAGCGAACACAAACATGTGTGCATTGTCTCCGGTCTTGTTTCTTCACAATCCGCCTCGCCGTACCACTGACCCGGCTGGCAGGCTGTAACTTACATATTACTGTTTTTACGTTCACAATTTATAGAAGCATCATCGTGAATACGCAGCTATTATTGTTATCTTTAAGTATGTTTACGACCTTCAATCAATTTCATGCTTGCATGCTTGTTACATCGATTTTGTCTCATGATTGTTAACGAGGAATTGTTAATGTTGCGACTTTGACGTCGTCGATATAAATTATGGTTATATACTATTTATCTAAGTAAAGGCATTCAAAATGAGGATCAAAGAGTGTTATGGTGCAGATCTGTATCTTAACTCCTCCTTCGTCATCTGCACGCGAAAATGAAGAATATTTACAGCGGAATCAAGTCTCCGAGTATAAACCCAAATATTGGTAAAAATTAACCAATATATTATAAATATTGTCTCGTTGTATGTTGAGCAGACGCATCGCAAACTTCATACTTATTTTTGTACTGTGTTTCTCGAGTATACCTACTTTTAAAAATCTTAGGTCGTACCTACTTACTACTTTACACGCAATGCATAAATTGGACAGTTGTAAGACAACAGATCAGAATGAAATTGGGCACAAAAATAACGTTTGGAGAGAACGTTTTATACATAAAATTGATTCCTTTGTGTTGCAGGAATAAAATCAGCAACAGCTTGTTACCTTATAAAGTATTACAGAAAGGCTAGTAACTGCTGTACTTCAAACCTAGACGCGTTTCGTGCAACATTGTAAGCAAAATATTCTTGCAGATGCCGTGATATCAGATAAAACTTATTGCATTATACATGCGACATTGTTCTAGAACACGATATTTTCCTAAATACATGGGCATTCGCTTGCACTATTATTAACAACCGCTGGAGAGTATAATTCAGCTTAACAATAGATAATATCCAGCCTCATCAACACATCTTAAGGATCTGCTACATCTTGATGTAAAAACACGCATTACCCATAACCATTTACCCCGAACCGTAAATAAATCATCGCACACGAATTTTCCACGCATAAACATTCTTTGTATAGCAGAACAAAGCACACGGGAGGCATTAATGGACTTATAATAGCTAAGACCATGAGCGGAATGAAGGCACGAATGTTAAATGTTCTCATGGTTCGGGATAATGTCGCCAGTCATTAGCGAACAGGAAGCGACACGGCGAATTATCGCGACGAGGAACATTGGTTAATTGGAGAATCTACCGGGGAACTGCCACGACTTGCTTGTTTATGCATGGCCGCATGGGCATTTAAAACTTTGTGGATCTAGTTTAGTCAAAGGACAAATTTTTGGGTTCTTCCCCTTTCAACTGGTAATTTCTCTACCAGTTAATACGTTTCCGTTTTCAACCGGTAAGTAAAAACATTTCGCAATCAACCGGTAACTTAAAAAGTGGAACATTATTGTAAAGATGAAATGTATCAACACACGGATCATTATATTTCCGACTTTTACAATTTACTGCTAATGTATCAGTTTAATATACACATGTATATAGATTCTTCTTGAAATATCTCTCGAAGAAACGTAGTACAGATAAAATATTCCAAATTACACGTTTATTGTGTGAATGTTTTCATATTATTTAGTGTCGAATTTATTGTCTGATTAAGAGAATACTTAAAATTAGGGCTTGAGACCTAAATTACTAATATACGTAAAATATTTTAACCGCTCTAAAATTATTATCCTGTTCAGTTACCAAGATATCCAAAACCCGAGGATTACAGGCATCTACAATTGAGAGGAATAGCCACCTTGATACAGAGGGCTATCCCTCCTCAAACGTAAGGGCCAGGGTGGGGTTAACACAAAGAATCCAATAGGGTCAAAGTGTCCGCGCTAGCTCCAGAGCACGCACCCCAATAACATAAGATAAGATACCAAGATATCATAAAGGGTGTCTTGCTAAGTTGACGAGTAAAGTATGCCAAGAATGTGACACATTCAGGTCAATAGGACTACGACAACTAAAGCTTGTTAAGAGTGTTTGAAATATACGCATCCCTTTAAGAATTGGAATAATGGTTGGTGTGGTGAGTTGGGCTGAATACCTGCTGTCGTCATGAGGCCAGTGGCGACCTCGTACACTTACCGCCTTGCCCACTTGCATCGTACCTACTTACATAGCTTACATTCTATGTAGTTATGACGATAAACTTTTTACTGATGTTAATAAACAGTACTTTATTTAGGTACGTGGAATAGCGACATTCTAACATGCTTTTTTTTTTCAATTTGTTAGATCGACAGCAATCCCTACCTATTTATTTAAACGACTATACCTCTTGCCCATTGGGATGAGCAAAGACAACTTTTTTTCACCACTTACGATGCTTTAACGGTCCAAAGAAAACCCTACTATTCCATAGTAGCTACGCACGGGAAGACATTTAGTAGATCTCCTCATCAAGGAGGTAGGACACGACGGTATTTTCGGCCAATTGAGCAGTCCGACTGGGGAAGAACCTCCGCCCCACAGAATACTGCGGCCATAATAACCTCGTGTTGTGTTCCCGGCGGTGAGTAGGGTAGCCAGTGCTCACTGGTTTGTGCTGTCAGTGGGTAGACCAAAGGCTTGTCCTGCTTTATCTTCTACACTGATAGCACAGAAACTCTCTGTTCTAACAGGGTCGGCAGCGCGAGTGTGAGGCCCCTGGTGTTGAAGGCTGGCAGTGTGCTTGTCTGCCACCTAAATGATATAAAAATAAGATATATTCGAGAAACCTTTATAAAAACAATCTTTTTTTCTTGCATTGTCATCCGAACTGAACGTGCATACCAAATTTCAGCTCAATCGGTTGAGGGCAAGTGCCTTAAAATTGAGTTGTACGATTCCACCCGAACAAACATACATTGCAAGTTAAATAAAAGCTTGTAAAAACTAGTGATCAACTTCGGCGGAGACCATTTTTTAACAGTAGTTAACTCAAACTACTTGATATATGTGACTGCTAATTAATTTATATACAGTTCAATATTTACAGTATACATTCACTCATAGCTTTTACTTTCAAAGACCTCGGTATTTAACATAATGCAATTGGTTTCATTCAAAATATCTGCACACATTTAGATGACATTTGGGTGTTGTTGAATCGTGACTGCAAAATGACAAGTCGTGGCATTCTCAAAGTATTTTTCACCTTTGCGAAAGGAGTCGTGATCGGATCCGTAACAATCGTTTCAGCAGACGATCTAATCGAAACAGGTCGTTCATACGTTCGGCGCCGTTTACGCAATGGAGCTGAAGGGATTAACTTACTGTGCGAAAGGTCGCGTACAACAATACAGTACACGTGATTATTGATCACGTTTATACGCAACGCAATGTTCTAAGGACTATTGAATGAGTATCTAGTTAATTCCTGTTAAAGCACTTCATCATACTCGGCTTTATCAGCATGACTTCTAACTTTGTACTTATTCTAAACAAGCTGTTTAGACTTTAGAATAGTATAGAACTAAAACTATAAGACCCTTTTAAGGGTGAGACAGAAATTTTAGAGGGGTACGGGACTTGAGACTATATAGATGAAATTTAATAAATGATATTGATTTTTTTACTAAACTGAATAGTTTACGCGGGAGACACTTCCAAAGTGGTAAAACGTGTAATCAACCCCCTCTCCTGTAACTTCTAAATAATAATTGATATGATGTACAATTACCATGTAAACTTCCACCGAAAATTGGTTTGAACAACATCTAGTAAGTTGTTTTTTTTTAAAACATCGATCAAAGTAACAACAACTACAAGAACTTTTATATTATGTTACTTGCTGCTACGGAACCATTCGTGGGCGAGTCCGACTCGCACTTGGCCGCTTTTTATTTAAGATACTTATCTGACAATAACAAAAAAAAGACGGGTTGCACTCTGGGAGTGCCGGCAGAAGTGAAAACATTTTCTTTTTTTCTTTCTTCGTTATATACATAGAAAAAGATAAAAAAGAACATACCATACCTATAATATAGCGCTAATCATAGAACCTATCACTTATTTTCTGCTAATTTTCTGTCAGAAGAAATTAATAACTTATGAAAAGAAAAAATAATCACAAAAAGTAATAAATAACAGAAAGAAAAAATAATCATAAAAAGTTATAAATTATAATAAGAAAAAACAATCACAAAAAATCCCTCAAGGCCAGGTGGTTTGAACCCGATACTATCTGAAACTATAAGGACTTACAGTCGAAGTGCTTACCGTTTAAGCTACGACGCTATCTATCGTAACTTGCAAAATAGATAGTCTGTACCTAATCTTGTATGACGTCAGTCGTCGGTTACGGTTCAAAGGTCAACTAATCCTGACGCTTCCTTAACATTTTACACCCATCCAACGCCGCTAAAGAAGTTTTCACTTCAAAAAATCGAGATTTTCTTTCAAAAAGTAAATAGATCCCACTAGCGATGTTCATTGACATCATGGCGGCTTATTTTTAGCTCGTCAGCCCGCTATCATCAATGTTTTTGCGCCCGTCGAGACGCTACGACATGCCTGTACCATAATTTTATAGTTCCGGAGAAACGGTTAAAGGAAGCGGCGCATACACACTTAAATGCCGCTAATTATTTGTTAAACGCACTCGATGGCGCCTTTATGAGATTTATGTGGCGCTAAAGGCTGTTTGTGGACGTACAATTACTTTGAGGGTGTATGGAGCATTGGAACCCCACTATTTCACTTGCGAGTACACCTCAGGCGTTCCTCTCGAGGGGGGGTTCAGAAAGTAATCCAGTAATTTAGGAGGAGAAAAAACCGGAAAGCGAAATCCGAGGAACGGGGATCAACGTTAAATGATGAATTGATGACTCTGTGATTAACAGGTATTATTATTATTTCACTGTGGGAACGCCGCCGGATAGCCGGACACATAAACAGTAATGAAAACCTAAATTACGGGTCACCAGGTACCCACCCGCGGCTTCTGCGGGCCATTCCATCCAGATTAATAGGACTGAAACTCCTGTTTCTGGCCATTGCCAAGTTAGCAGATGGAGCCTGAGTGGGCAGTTAACGCCTAATGCAACTGGTCAAGCAGACTAAAAAGATAAGCGATAGCGGTACTGTAGTGAGTTTTATGATACAGTTGGGCGTTACTATAATAAGTTTTATGTTTAATTCTATGTATATGCGTTTATAAAGTGCTGATGTAGGTATAAAATCGTCATTGAATTCGTAATTCAAAATTTTCGATTTGAGTGTAGATAAAATAAGATTATAATTCGGTTAGGTACTTGACTAAAGGTTATGACTAAACTGACTAACTAGTGGTTCGAATCGATTTAAATTGAAAAAATTAATCGGTCTAGGTGGGGTTTGAACCCGCGATCTTTGCCTTACAGGAGCAATGCTTTGACCACTAAGACCAGACCAGACCTCGCCCTAACCAATCCAAATTTCTCCATTTTATCCGTCTTTAAGGCGACGGTGGAACATCTACCAACATTCTTACAAACTATCGGAACCAATGAATGTGTTTTCAATCATTTTTATACATTGATTTTTGACTACTCCGCCCATACAATAAGACAATAAAATACTCTTTAAAACGAGTTTCTAAACAATAAAATATTAATAAACTAAGTTTTTAAATAAAACAGATCAAGATTGTTTCCGTTTAGCTACACGAATTGAGTATAGTTAATGTAATGTCAACTATGAATAAGCGGTTGTGAAACAATAGCTATATGTACTCACGTTGGCAGTATGCCACGGACTAACAACTCTAGATAATTCCCACGTATAATGTCTTAAAAAGGGATAAAAATGTGTATCGCCTTGTAAGGTAGTAGGCGGTACATATGAGGGTATTTCGCATGAGTCAGTGTTTGACAGCGAATCGATATGAAATGTTGTCCTGACCCTTTGTGGTGGGGTAGATAGTGTAGATACCTATCGGTTGTAGGTACTTATTAGTGTAACATGTCAAACTGAAATGTAATTTCAGACAATATCGCGAATGTGGCATAGCTAAAAGATATTTAGGCTGGATTTCATTCAGCGATGAATATCATCATCACATCAGTCGCACACAGCCCACTGTTGAACATAGGCCTCTCCTATAGACTTCCAGAACAACCAATCTAAAGCAGCCCGCATTCAGCGCTTCCCGGCGACCTTGATGAGGTCGTCCTTCCACCTGGCTGTCGGGTGAATTTAAACGCTTTAAATTTACTATAATAAAAAAAAAAATAATGTAGCACATTGATAATTACTGTTTGATTGTTAAGACAGAGGTCGCGGGTTCGATTCCCACTTTTCGTAAATAGGTATATTTGTATGTATGTTTTACCGCACTCTACAACATCATTAAGAGCCTAGATAGTGCAGTACGAGCTGGTTTTGGGGCTTATGAGTCTCCCGATGAGTTCAACTCAAACTAAAGTATTTTATTCATTTAGCTTATAGCTTATCATAAAGCATGTGGGTGTATATCATCACTAGAAGTAGTCGCATTAAGCCTGTTCGATATGCAATTATAGGGTAAAGTTATTACCCCAGTCTATTCAATGTAAGCTTTAAACATATAAGTGTTTACAAAGTCGGCTAAGTTCAACGGTGAGTTATAGTTTGCACTTGCATTAGTATAATTTAGACGTCACAGCCCTATTGAGCAAGCTTTACATACCGGTGTAATAAAGTGTCATTTAGAAGTAATAAAGTAGTATGAAGAAGTACTTAAACTGTCGTTATTAAGGGACAGAACAAACAATAATGTGGCTAATTGCATTTAAACGACCTATTCAGACATACCCACAGAACAACACGAGTCGCACGCTTGAATGAAATATACGCGGAATGATATACTCTGATTGTGATTGCTTTTTGTTTCAAAATGTCAAAATGCCTTTGTCGTATACTGATGCACTACAGTGGGCTCTTTTGAGCACCTCAGTCTAATTTAACAGATTGAAATACAGATGAGTAGCTTTTGACCACGGCTCCGCCCGCTTGGATGTCGGTTATCGCGACCAAACATAGCCTAAGTCCTTTCTCAAGGTCTAATCTATCCCTATACCAAATTTCATTCAAATCGGTTCAGTGGTTTAGCCGTGAAAGACGGCAAAACAGAGACATACACACTTTCTCATTTATAGTATGGATGTCTGTTAACAAAACTAAAAATCACCTTTTTATTTATACATTTAGAAGAAAAAGAATGAATTAATGATAATTTATTCGCATGAAATACGGTAACAGTGGTGTGGTAGGTAAACAGTTATTACAACAGATAGCTTAGCGTATTCCACAAAAATTCAATCATCAATCAAGAAATTGCCAAGAATGGTTATGTCTTTTAATAGTTAATATATCGAGAGATGTATATTACTAGATGGTATGTGGCGTTACTGCATAGGTACAATTTAAGTTACACATTGTTCATTGTCTGAAACCCACTGTACTTATACTAAAATTCCTTATATTTCTAAACCATTAATAGAACTGTTAAATTCTGTTTGTTTGTTCGAACAGATACAAAAATACAGGATGTTTTTTGTGTAAACTGTTTTTACAGGAAGCTTATTTAAAATAGAACCTATATCGTGATGACATGAACAAATATTCATAAAATATTAAGTAAGAGAGACGAAAATATAACAAACGAGTTACGTTACAAAGACTTAACCAATTTAGAATTAACTTCCCCAATATGCAATTTTAATACTACTAATACAAAATTTATGTACCATAATGGCAGTAATAGACGACCTATTGCCATGAACACAAAGCCATGCAATCAAAAGAAGCAAATAAATACGAATTTGTTACCAAATATGGCCGATTCTAAATCGAATGTTACCAAAAGGTCCGTCATGCGGAAAATTCTATAACCATAACAAATTAGCAATTTCAATTTCTTATATATTTAGTAACTACGAAATTGACAGCATGAAGAAACAAGCAAAAAGCTGCATCATTATAAACTTTTTATTACAGGAATTGAAGAACAAATTGCAAAATTCTATAAAAAGCCAGAATAAATCTGAATGTAATTCATCCGAGCGATAATTGCCGTTACATCAAAAGGTCCAAATTCAGTAATTTTTCTCCTTTCAGTAATATTTCAGTAACTTCTGAAGAAGCGACTAAAAAAAAGTAACTAATTTGACTGACTAGCAAAATTAGTTACTTTTACTAAACGAAGAAACGGTAATTTGTAAGGAAAATTATATGAAAAAATTATTAGTGAAGTCATGAATTCATGATATTTAATAGTCAAATCATTTACTATTAAAGGTTGGGTGACTGATTAAAAACAAATAAGAATCGACGCAACTGTTTCGACTCGTTTACTATTCTTAATTTAATAAGTGCAGTTAAATAATTTATTTTAACTACAGGAAAATACCCTGTCTCATCCATCTATCAGTAGGTGTCCCTACAGGTTTATGGCTTTCATGCACGAATACAGACTGTACACATTCCATATGTCGTTCTTTCTATATTAGCTGGATAATAAACGTCACCCGTAATTAATTTATGTATGTTCCATCATTATGTCCAAACAACAAATTATCTTCTTTACGTATATCCAAGGTTGCGACTTGCGAATCATCGCGTATCAGGTTATGGCACAAAACAATAGGCGTCGCCGTCCACCAGGCCCCCGATTATGCTAAAGCCAAACCACTGTCACACCACAGAATCCGCAAAAGAATGGTATTAAAATTTACTTTATTGCTATATCATTTAAATCCAAAATTACATAACAATTTTTTATTCACTCAACAAAAGTCATTTAATTTTGGACTTTAACATTAAAGTCTAAAATTAAATGGATTGTTTTGCAGTGTCCGTGCTATCACAGTGGTTTTGCTTGAGCAGAATTGAGGCCCTGCGCGCGCGCACCGCTGACTCAGCGACCTTGTCGCGCATGCGCGGCACTACGCTGCGCCGGCGCATCATTTCACGTCATTGTTATTTTATTCAATAAAAGCTCGTTAACCTGCCGCAATTCACATTAAGTAGCTGTTAATGCATCCTATTGTTACAGTGATGGGTAATTTATTGTTATAGCTTTGCTATGTTAATGACTGCGCAGGAGATTTATTCTACTTGTTGCACCTTTGGTTACGGAGGAAAATATAGGTAGTATTTTTTTATCGATTCAGGTAAATATTGAGCTTATGTTAGTGGTATTGGTAGAGGAGATTTGGTACCCTTGTGTGTTTGCGTTAGTAAAATATTTGATATGCGTAGGAGTAAACAGATCTCAGAATATATTGACATAAGCTTAAAATATTAAATAAATTAAAAAAAATATGTATATCCATATTGAGTCACTTTTTTGCGATCACTTTGCACCGCACTGGGTTCAGTACCGGCTGTTGCTATTGCATTTTGACCTGCTATAGAAAGCTAAGATCAGTATTCAAAAGGACTCAGTTAAATAAATTATTATTTAGTCTTCCGATAGATTTACTTTACTATTGATTTTCTGCAACATCATACCAAGCAAATAGGAAGCTTTATTAATGTTATATTATGCGCTTCACAGTTGGCACAGCTGCGCAGGCGCCGATGTCGATACAGCACGTCGAGCCGCGACGCCGCTACGTCATAATTCTCGCTTAAGGCCCATTTAGACGAGGAGAGTTTCTCGCACGTTCCGGTTCGAGAAATCTTACGCTACTATCACCAGTAATAATCGCCAGACCATTATCGTATCACAATGTTTACATAGAGTTAAACTCAAAATTCTCACCCACGGTTATATCATACGAGATTCGCAAGTAACCTTATCGCCTATCTTACTAATATTATAAATGTGAAAGTTTGTGAGTATGGATGAATAGATGTTTGTTACCCTTTCACGTAAAAAATAAGTGCACTAATCTGCGGCCGGATCTGACACTATCAATAAAAGCACTACGTATTTAAATTCTAATATTATTTTCAGAAGGTATATTGTTCAAGATAATCACTCAACTCTAACTCAACCTGTATGTATCGACTCTGGATAGTATGTAATTAAATGTCTCTCAACTATGTATGAGCACGGGTATGAAGTCACAAGCTGGTAACTTGCCAAGATGGAAATGAATTCCTTTATTCGCTTATAAATTATTTTTATGGCAAAGATTTTTGCATAAAAAGTATTTATTGAAGCTTTTAATGCGAAGCTTAGTCATATTAAAGTCTGAACGCAGATGCATATTTCTGCGCATTATTGTTTCTGCAGGAGCATATGGCTGCTGTTTTTATGTTGGTAACACCAGTAGTGATTACAGCGCTTCATTATTCTTTCACACCCGATTTTTGACTTTGACTTTGACTTTGACCGACACCACAAAAAGCTTGTTTATTTGTAATTGTAAGAAAACCATTTTTTTTTCGAAAATATACTTCAGACTAACATAGTTTAAAAAGAATTATGTCAACCTGATCATTTGGCCAATCAATCAATCATATTCTAGACTCATGGATTGATTGATGATTGATAGAGTAAGGCAATATTCCCCACAGGTAGATGGAGATATATTGTATCCTTAAATTTCGCGAATCAGTCAAATTTGTTCGATCCCACATACAAGGCAATAATTCAACAAACTTCTTGTAGGAAAACTCAATAACATTTCGCCTTATCCAAAAGAACTTATGCCACAGAACTATCTAGGCTGTTTTCAAACAGATTACACTAAGAAACTATTGAAACGAGAAAATTTCGGTCCCTCTGGTACAACTTTTCCACAAACTATTAAGTACTATGTGAGATTTGAGGGTAGAATACCCTCTAGTACTAGTCTAGACACAAGAAATACCAGTTTCAAGAGAGATACATCGTATACACATTTGGCTAAAAGCTCCTCTAAAAGCCTTTATACACGGCCCAGTTTCTCACTTGTCAACGTAACTAAAAGTGTTGCGACGAATCGTTTGTATTTCGAACCAGTAGTCCCTGTGATTAGAGCGTTCAACCAAACAAAGAAACTCTTCAGCGTTATAATATTAGTATAGGCGTAGGTATAAATAATTAATAAAGACTTGTTTGACTACCACATGCACGGAGACCGTTGAGTGTTTGAAGAAGTAAGCAAAACTTTACTTGCTATTCCTTTTTACAAAATCCTGGTTATTTTCTGCAGGATTGAGTGCAACAAGCTTCGTTTATCATCTGTAAAGTCGTATGTGTACTAGCCTAACCTATTCTACCCTAAGGCAACTATACTTTACTAATATAGGAAGTAAGAAATAAATGTGTGGATTGCTCCTGTCATTGTACACAAGTTTAGTGTACACATGACACGTGTGTACGGGACTTTAAAATATTACAAGTGCGTTCTCTCTCGCATTAATCCCCACATGCATTTCACCCTCCTTATTACTTACTACCCCTGCAGTCTGTCTGATGAGGTCTCTATTTTTACATGTTGAAAACTGAAGGGAGCTTTGATTTAAGATAAGAAATAATCGTAGTGGGAATTGTGCAGTTATTAAAGAAATAACCACCACCGCAATTATTCGAGCCATGTTTATAATTAAGTAATCAAAAATTTCATCCCCTATTGGGGAGAAATGAAATTAAAATAAGAATTTATGCCATAATTTTCTTGCTCCTGATTGAACATTTAGGGGAATGTTCAATCATTTGCAAGAAAAGTAACACCGTCGCATAACCGTATTTTTTTTTGTTTCATTATCTTCTCGGTATTATATATTGTTTTACTGGTTTCGTATTTGATGACTTTACATTGTTGCTTAAATGTTTGCTTGATCTGGATACCTACGAGCATCTGATATATTAATTTAAACTTTTTTTAAATATTTTTTTTCAGCAGCTTATTGCAGTCCATACCTGGACAATGCAGTGCAAACAAATAGGGTGAATGATGAATAAGCCCTCCTAATTAGCGTCACAACACCCGTTGCTCGCCTTCCGCAAAAGTTTATTTAACACTCTTAAACATGGCATCGTGCTAAAAATAAAGAAGTGTGCCGGATATGCATTAAAATGACGTAATTCCTTGCATTCCGACACAACCCGTTCGAACTCACCAGTTACATCACAGTCCTGCAGCAAAACTAAACCACAAAGCCTTTGAAAACCAATATTTTTTTTTAAAACAACGGTATATTAAACATATGTACACAGAGGTACAAAAGGTTAGGTATATAATGGCAGAGTTTTAAATGGAACATTTTGCGGTTGATGAGGCGCCAAATACTTCGGATTCACTGTAGTCAATGAGAATTTAAAAACCGGATTGACCAAAAATTTAACCTACATAAACATGTGATAAAAACGGATGTTGGTATATATAAGATTGATAATCTTCAACACCGTTTCGATCACCGTGAAATTTACACGTCTGAGTATTTTTCAATGGAAATGGTTTGTATGTATTGTATGGTTAGTTGGAAATAACATTTTGAAGACTCACAGGACATTACATTTTTATAGGTATATTTGCACTTAAACTTAAATGCTTTTGCTTACTTTATTGAAATGGTAGATTTTTGACAAAAAACGTTTTCTGATATTTCTGCTTTGATCTAATTTTGATGACAACTGCTGAGTTCTGATCAAAATAATACCTAATTATTACCAGTTCATACTTACCTATTTAAATCAGTATTTGACAATAACGATAACCCAGCCTGCTGCGCCGGGATTAAATAATTAAGTGATGAGAACGGATCAAGGATGATTAGCGACTTAACTTGCCTAAATCGTCGGCGATCGCGTCAAAGCTGTTAATCAACACACAAGCGTACAATGACTCACAAGTAATTAATGACTTCCTTGATCGTTAAAACGACCGTTTCAAACGTTTTAAGGTCTACCAACACCACGGTGTGTTTTGCGTTATGTAAATGTTGGAATTGGTGGTTTTTAGAATGTAAACACGTGTTTAGTAAGTTTTTTATACAGTTGAGTTTATTTTTTTATTAATGAAGCTTTTCGTTGGTATGTTGGCGAGATAAATACCTACATAAAATTAAAAGAATTCTTAAGAAGGTAATTAAATTTATAGGCTCTATGTTATGTGTGGTAGGGTACGTCTTATAAATACGTATTTAATTTTTTTTTTGTATTTCATTATACCTATAGCACAAAACGCACCACTGTTTGAAGAGGAACTAACATGATATCAGTACAATGCAGGACTTTTACAGACTTTGAGGCCCGTATTCTAGTATGCCACTCAGCTGAACCTCGATTTATCTAGGGAAAGATTATATACACATATTGACAAATTTGACAGGTTGTCTGGCAGATTGTACAATTTTGTACACACAATGTACATGTTGTATACAATTTTCCTCACATAAATCGAGATTCAGTTGAGTTACATTTTAGAATATGGGTCTTAATATTGTTTATGAATTATATAATTACTTCAGTCAATTAGTATGATACAAAAATATACGTTATTCTAAATGACGACCTACAAATATGCAATGTTGCAAGTGAAATGACTAAACTTTACCATCTCATCTCATTTCTCACAACCTACATTTTAAATATCTATCTTAATAAGTACCTAGTCTGTATTCACTACAATAGAAATGTTGATAACTAATCACAGTAATCACCAATCATTGACAACTTAACCCATCAATGACAATACATTCGTCACTGATCAATTCTTAGTAATCCAACAATTCATACCTAATTGGGACACAAAGAACATTGGAGACAGATATATGAACGTCTGTTATGCAGAGCAAAAAACGTTTAATACCTCTGAAATATTACAAGAACGTGACTTTAAGATTACCAGTTCATACTGAGCCAGCTGTTGCTGTCAACATTTTGGTGAAGAGTCATTTTGTTAAATGCTGTGTGGGTTGAGTTCGTAGTCGTGGTAAATTGTATCTATTATAAACAAGCTTCATAAGATTCATACCATTTTTTATATCGCTATTTGCTTTAGTAAAGACCAGAAGTTTCGATTCTAGATCTTGTAAACTTTAATTTTACATTTACTTTTGTCTTTGTCAAGTAAGCTAGAGTTTAAACAGTAGATATTTTTAAAGCAAAAGAATTTGTATTCTGAATTGGGTTTTGTATATTCTCTTAGCCAGACAATTGTATTAAGATCTTGTTCTGAATACCACCTACATTGCACAAACGAGAGATCAAGAATGTTGAATTACTAAATTATGCTAACCAACATCCACACTTTCAAAGTATCACATAATTTGAAAAGCCGAGGCGCCACTAAGGGCTTTGCGCAACATGATAGCGCTTTAACATAAAAAATATCTTTTAGAATAGGTTTGTTTAGTGAAATGAATTTTTATAGCCGTTTTTACCTCAGTATCTATGTCGCGACGGCAGTAAACTGCGCGGTGGTACAGTTAGGAATCTGATACTTAGAAGATGTGGCATTCTGAGCACCTACGCTTCTCCAATACAAAGACGGCGTACTTTTCTTACCAGAAAAAAACTTAATGGCATCAAATTACGTCGATAATAATCTATAATCTTCGTCGTTCTGTTAAACATGATAATAGGTTAGATTCGCAATAAAATGCTTAATTAAATTACCGAGCGATCGGCATTGTTCAAGTTACAGCTTCCGACAGGAGCCAAGTTATGCGGCCGCCCACACCGAATTAATCGACGATCACTTTGCATTAGACTTAACACCATTGTCGCTCGATTCAATTATAACTCACCCATAAATAAGCGTATGTCAGCGGTTTTAACTATATGCAAAATAATTGTGCAATTTGATTTATGTGCGTTGTCAGGAACGAGAACACACGTGGTTCAATGTTAACGACAGCTAGATCCAACGATAGCGATTAATCGTTTATGCGTCGTGTGGGTTGGGCTGAGGACGTATCCGATATTTTCTACACTATACGGTTAGCTTACAACTGTCGCGAGCTCATTATGGTCAAACGACAAAGACCGTTATGCATAAAATTAGTATTATAGAATGTTCAAAGTATTTAGATGACCGTTATTTCGGCTATTTGGGAAACAATGACATGTTGACCCTGAATGCGCTAGAGATCCTGTCTCAACCGAAACTGATAGAAGCGTTATTTATACTGTAACAGAAACTAATTTAGCGCATGGAACATTGCATACAGAATAAGTAACACGGTGGTACTGACACAATCGGCAAATGGAGAATGAAACTGACTGTTGGAATTATTAAGACATTGTTGAGATATTTGAGATGATGAAACTTTTATAAACATTTAAAGTTGAAAATAGGTATTCTATATGTTTTGTATGGCACACCAAGGTTTCTTGCCTTCACTTCCGAAAGGCTATTAAGCTTGGTCCTCCTTAAAGTAGTCAACTGAAGTTATTAAGCGTTTTGTGGTTATAGCGATTAATTCAAACTTCAAAAGAAAAGTTAACATCCATGATTGAACCGAGTCCGTTTCAACAGGAAGAACACAC
This sequence comes from Eilema caniola, assembly GCA_949126895.1. Lineage (NCBI taxonomy): Eukaryota > Metazoa > Arthropoda > Insecta > Lepidoptera > Erebidae > Eilema > Eilema caniola. The sequence goes on from OX421466.1 coordinate 4,422,768, forward strand.
TACCAACTGAGCTATTGCCTACTTATTGTACTATAGCGTAATATGAGACCGCTCCATAATGACGTGCTAAATATTGATCAAATGAAAAGCTGATAATACCAACAAAAGAATCAAACACAATCACTGAACCAATGAAGCATTCACTCCAGTAAACAAACGAAATATTCTAATAAGCGTTTGCGGCGGGGGTGCAATAACGCTAAGTAATGACTAAACAAATGGGTCCCACGGTGGGCGCCAATATGGCGACGCAGATTATCTGTACTGCAGCTGCACTCACCACTTTCCCTCTTTGTACTTATGTCTACATTTCACATCTCGATAAACAAAGGGTCCTTGTAGTTGCCGATTCCCTCGTATAACTAAAATGAAAAATGAATCGAGAACGTATTGCAGCTTTTGAAACTACAGAACTATCATAACTGTAGTTTGTTTAATATTACTAAAAAATAAAAGCGTGAATGCTTGCAAGTTTTGCAACACCAAAGGTGTGGCACGATCGCGTACTGAATAGCTTACCGTTTTTTTTTGTTAAGAATCTAGTAAAATATTTGTGTGGCGATAAAATAATGAAATCATTCGGTTTAATGTTCAGACTTAACAAAATTTGGTTTCGTAGCACCAATTTCTACTTAATAGGTATTTTTACATAGATTGCAGCAGATAGCAGCATTTTTTTTGTACCGAGTTTTGCAATACCTACCAATTTAGCATTCACAAAAAAGGTTCTACTATTTACCTACCTACGCTGCAATTAGTGTCTAATTTAGTGAGTCTAAAATGGCTATAGTTGGCTACAAGAGAATCAACAATAACGACCCTTTTATTTTGCAATATGGCAACCTTTTCTAATGCTGTATTGTCAAATAGGGCACGTGTCAAACCACCCATAGTAATCATTTACGCGTATGCAAGGTCTGCCAATGTCACTAATTGTGTGTAAATTATAGTGATTGGGGAACATTGTATCAGATTTTGCTGCTTTAATGAAAAGCGTTAAAATACATGCAAACTTTGAAATTAAGGACGGATCTGGAATGGTGAGCCTCTTATTTATACTTTTCGTATTTTCTTCCTTACCTACTCACATCCAGTTTAGGCCATATATGGCTTCAAAATCCATATATGAAAATTAGCTACATCTACCATAACCTATAAGATGTCATAAGATACCCTCTTCTGCCTCCGTAGACCAATGGCAATTTGTTGCCAGGGTATTGTAGAATAAATAACGAATGTAAAAAATATGACGTATAGGACAGTCGTCAACGTATGTCATAAATGTCAAATCCCGTACATTCGTCTTGAGGGACTGGCGTTCAAACTTTTAAGTACTGTTAGAGACGTTACTACATAGTAACAAAATACACACAAATAGAATACGAGTATCTGCGCGGGCGAACCAGTGGACCATCTCACGTCTAAACGGGAATCCATCTGGAAATGCAAGTGCCATTGTAACGCCTACGGTACCGTTATAATGAGTTGGCCCGGTTGGCCCACTTGCACTGACCGCCCGACTATCAATTGGTGTATAAACCTCCGTTTAGATAATAATACTCAAGTTTCAAGAGCATAAATTTTATTAAAAACGTTGGTTTATATTTTTTATGATGGTAGTATACTATTGGGTGTTAACGATAAATATATTGTGGTATCCAATTTTAAACACGAACAAAGAGGTAAGGTTGTGCGTGTAATAGTGGATAAATTCTTAACCCATCAGAAAACAAATCGCTCTAAAACTAATAACATGGTTAATAATAAATTAAGATGAAGAAAAATCTTATTATGATAAAGTTTGGATGGATGTTAGCTAATTTATCACGTCAAAATGGCGGAACGAATCTGGATGAAATTTGCCATTCATATATAGATTATATCCCAGAAAAGCACAGGCTTTTTATTCCGAAAATGGGTTTCATGTGTGCAGCAAGAATGGCCTCAGTATTCAGTACAGCTATAATTGTATAATAGTGTAATTAATGATATCATTTGATCCATCTATAAGAACAAGTTGAATACTTACCACCTTCTTCACTAAAGTTCAATAGCAGATACTATCAAAGAATTTATCGCGTACTATATGTAATTTCTTTTTAGTTTTTTTTTTTTTCATAAATATATACGACGTAAAGTTTTCTTAAAGAATATATTAAAATCGGATGATTTACCAACTGCCAGTTATTTTTCTTTAACATAAAAGGTAACACACGTGTTGTTAAAAAGAAAAAAGCCCTATTTGGCACATAAAAATAGTTCATTTGTATGTGGTGGCGCAGGCGCACCGTATGTTGTGCATTATTGATGGGCATCGACTGTATCTCAACTTAGTACACTAATGGGCCACGTGTCCCGATATCGAATATCGACGAAGGCTGCTTATTTTAAAGAAATAAATGCTTTAAAATAATATGTCTAAGAATAATTTCTGAACGGCAACATTTTTTTCATTCAAGTCCATTATTATGATAAAACTAACCTTCACAGTAACAGTGGTAAGTAACACTAATGAGTTTTTGTTTGCAGCAGCCATAAATATGACGTATCGGAGATACACGAGTCTTTAATGCCATGTAGACAATTTCATAGTAACGTAACGTAATGGACGGTACGATATTATTTAAAACAAAATATAAATAAGACCCTCATGGATGTTCCTGCAAGATGTTTAATTTCTTGCATTCGTGCAATTTCATACATTGATATGGCAGCATTGACGGCTGTCATAATTTACGAGTCAAATGCAATAAAAGCTGGCATTCAGACGCGTTCAAATATGGAACACAATAACATACAATTTGACAGTTAAGCGAAAAAGTATTATTTTAAAAACCGTCTGGAGTCCGGCGTCGATAAATCCTGTTCGACGTATACTTCAAGGGCGTAGGGCTATTTATAGCGCGTTCCGGGCGAAGGCCGCTTGTTTCTGCGCTGGCACGAAGGACGCCGCGTCCGGACGAACGCGAATGTTACGATCGGCGGACGAATTTTTAATGTTTTTTTCTCCGAACCGCCATACCAAAGAACGCCGCTTTTAAGATTAGATGTGCTTAGCAAACCCAAGCAGGTTTGAAACGGGGACCGCGTCGAATCTCGTGGAACATATGTTCAGAAATGTAATTTAAGAATCATTTTCAAATTAAAGGGATTTATGGTCTGAGTTTAAAGGCTTAATTGGAATCAAATGTATAGTTAATGATACAGAATTAGATGTAGAAACTGTATAAAATGATAGAGGTAGATGATTTAAAGGATCATCCAGTGCAAAGTCAGACAATGAAAAAATATCTTGAGAGAATGTGAAAATGAATGTTTCTAATCGTTTCAAAGATGACATCATCAGTTTATATAGATTTCTCTTTAGTTGTGAGCCATCTTAGTCTTGTTACATCTTAATCCTTCATCTATACAATATGCCAAAAAGGCATGATTGCGAAACGTTAGTGGAAAGTTCCATTGAATTTAAATACTGAATATTATACGGTTATTTATTGTTATTATAATGTCAAGTTATTGTCTATCGTTTGATATTATGACAATGGTGATGCAACAAGGAAAAAGGATCGTTTCAAACAAAGAAGCTTCGACGGATAGTGTACGGATTTGCACACAAATGCGTAATCATAGATGGCGTGACAAACTTTATTCCTATTCGCCATGGCGTTAATATCATTTTATTCGCCTGTAAAGCAAGTAACTTGATGTCTTGTTTCACCGAGATGTTAGAATTAAAGTCTGCCAATGTCCACATTGCATATTTCCTAGGGATAGATGCTCTCAAAGATTTATGAGAATAAAACTTATGGAAGAACATTTTATTACAAAAAAAAATTGAAATACCTAGTATGGGAGGCAGGGGATATATTGTAAGAGACATAAAACCTTAAACCATAAAAGTGCAAGAAATATAATTAGTTACTTAAGAAAACTATGGATTACACTTATATTTTTATTTGTATACAATGCAAGGTAGCAGAATCCAATGAATTGTTATTCTAATTAATGATGTGCATGAACTTCACTATTTCATGAGACGATTGTTAATGTACCTAAATGAGGTTGTGTAGAACAAATGTGATTTATTATGTATTAGTTATGGTTTTAGAAATAAAGGCTATTATAACTGAAAAAAAACTAGCAATTGAATTGTATGAAGAATTTAATATGAAACTTGACCCTTCAAAATGTCTTCATAGTTATTATTAACGACAGAACCATTAACTCCGTAAGATAATATCTGTCAACGAAATCGGGTTTCGTGTTCATTTGTTGATTGTTGAAATGACACATCCATTTCCGGTTTTTATTCGATATATCGTTTAAAACCACTATGTTTATTGGCTAGTGTTAGTTTTAAATTTCGATTCGTTTCAATCGATTATTTCCGGAGATAGAATAATGAATTCAAATTTATCAGGACAATCATTTTGTTAGTACCGCCCTTGATTTTTATGTTGATGATAATGGTTTTTATGTAACATCCAGTTCTAAAGGGTTAATTGTTTGTAACATAAAAACTGCTTTGTAACATCGTTAGTTGCGAAATCGATAAATAAACGAACTGACTCGTAATCGATAACTATTGTAAACATGTGTGGGGAATTCAATAATCGATTTCATGTTACCTAATGTAATATTTTTTGCTGCTTGCTTCACTAGGTGGTAAGAATATTTTTACATATATCATTTATATATGGTCTCGTTTTTCCATAGAAGTAAAATACAAGGAACCACATCATTAATAAATTTAAAAAATATATATTTTAATCTATGGGTGTCTATCTCTCTAGCCATCTGAAGTTTCATGTTTCTTTTAATACTACGATATATAAATTCCAAGTCTGGCTGTCATTAAGAGTTTTGGTCTAACCATCTGCTTAACTGACTGATCTTAGCAGCTGCAAGGACATACACGTTACATGTTCAAGTAAGGGAAACAAGTTTTATCGTAACAGCGAAGCTTGTTCACTATAATTTCAATCACAGTTAACTACAGGTAAACAAATTTATATTAATTATACGTATGTCCGACGAGGCTCTCATGTAGCATATTCATGTAGCTTAGACAGCACTCGTATGTACGCAATAATTTATGGCGTGTAGTGTAGATAACTCGGACGAATAAAGAATAGAAATAATAGTCGAGCCACATAGACGATTGGCGAAAACAAAGAAACAAGGTTCTTGGCAAAGATGAGTTGTAATCGAAAGGGTTTGAAATAATAAAAGGGATAAACCCAAAGAGAGTAAGTAACGCAAGGGTTACATAATGGTGTAAGTTCATGTAACAATCGAGACTGACGCTGTACAGGAGACCACTATATCACTTTCCATATAGCGAAAGTAATGATTTATACAAAGGATATGAGAGGCGTATGATTTTAATCGATGATGGTGAGCTTTATAATAATGACATTATTCAGTGTCATGGAGCGATAAGGTTTGATAGACATAATTATACCGATGTCCTAAGATTTATATCTCGAATGGATACCTTTTAGCTGAACTATGTGGCTTGCGTAACCTATACAAATAATTTAAAGGAGAATCTTTTCATGTACAAAAATTGAAGTGTCTCTTTGTAACGTAAAAATAACAGCTTTTTAATAAGTGCATGCGAATGAATGCAACATACTGATGACAAAACAATTTATTTAAAAATGTTGTCTATCTTTCTGTAAGTTTTTTGGGGTAATCTCCGAAGTGGCTTGGCCGATGTTCACCGAATTTTAGCTGATGTTATTAAGCTTTATAAAGGCTACATTTATTTTAGAAAAAGTATTAGAACTCTGAGCAACCGAAAACAGATCTATTTCCACGCAGACTAAAAGCTAGTAACTAATATAAACTGAATATAATAACAAAATTCTATATCTGGCAGTGAAATTCAACAGAAGTAATATTAAGCCATTTATATTAATTAAAAAGCAATTTGCACTAAATAGTCCAGGCAAAACAAGTCGGTTGATATTGAAAAACATTGCCCAGTGAAATAAATCTGTTACTCACTAATGTTGCCATACATGACAGAAACCAGTGTCAGTATGTACGTCGAGATTCAGTATTAAAATATATTGGACAGTGATAAACTTTAGTACTATGAACATGTTAATAATTACACTGTTATTGGATACGATTCGAAGATGTGTGATGAAAATAATATCGCAATACTTGGCACACGTTCTCAGAGAATTCTTGTCAAGATGGACAGTGTTTATTGTGAAAATATAGTTTACGTGTAAACCAATGTTTAAATAATTTAAAACTTTCAAGATTTTTGGATGTGATATAATGCACTATTGTTTATTTTTTATATCATTAAAGTTGCAGACAAGGACACGACCCAATTGGTTACCGAGGCTTATGAACGTGTGCAATACCAGGGCAGACACTCTATTGCTGCCGACCCTGTAAGCACAGAGAGTTTCTCTGCCGTCAATGTAGAAGACAAAGCCTTAATTAAAAGATCTTGAACAAGTCGGTGTATTGAGGAAAATTTCGTGCATATTGCATGCAATATGGTCCTAAAAATATTAGGTAAGGCGTTTACTCAAGATGTTTACAGCATACCTACACTCTTTTGAAAATTTACATATTGAAACACCCACATCAAAGATCCCACTTCAATTCGACATTATATGGAAATTGAATCCCCCATGAGGTAACAGTCGAATGTTTTACCGCAATGGCAAAAAGGTTGGTTTCTAATTTTATCATCATCACCTATCTGTCTATAAGGACATTTTTTCTAACATGACACATAGAACGTTTCAACAACGTGTGGCGTGAAGTATGTGTAGGTACATCTTGCCATGATCAAATCAAAAGACAAAGCAAAAAACACGCGAACACGAGCGTCTGTATGTTCGCAGTTCATATTATCTGGTGGTAATTTATCGTGGCGCCGCGTTGTAATACCGATGCGCAAGCGCACGGGGTTAGAAATCCACCTCACTCATTGTCTTGTCTTAGATGAATCTATTTAAAGGTATAAAAATGATTACCTATTTCTTTCATCTTATTTTTCATGTTCAGATGATTTTTATGGAAAAATATTGGACGTATAACTGGAAAATCTCAGAAAAGTTAATTTTTGTTGTAAAGTTGCTTTCTTTTTTAGATTGGCCGTACGGCCGTTACGTTACGTTACGTTATTAATTGTTTAATAGTCACTTAAGATTTATCGTCATATCCTGTATCTTTTGACGTGACAACGTCTTATAAATTGGTTTGCCGGGTGACACTTCAAGAAACTGCGTTACGCTCCGCTCACGTTATGCGCCCACAATGAGAGCGAGTGAGAGGCACGCGTCCCTTCCACTCGGGCATGGTTAGCCCGCCTAAGAGCGAGAGAGACAGACATTTTTAAATTGTTACTATTATTTCATCCTTCTTCCTACTATACGAATGAATATTCACATTAAAATTATTTTACCACTCAAAGTCGTTGTCACGTAAAACTTTCGCCCGTAAACCGACTTTACAGGCAACCAATTTTTGATAGTTTATTCTTTCGCACAACTTAATTGACTTTTTACTTGAGTAGGTATACATTTACCAACAATAATAACATCAAGTAAAATGGCTTCAATGTTCAGACTCGTGACTGAATAAATGACTGTTTACACTTTTTACAATCAGTATTTAAGTTTACAATCTTATGGGTACTTACATGTTATCTTCCTATTTATTACATTTCCTTAACAGATAATAATTGTCACTACAAGTCACGCTTCATACGTAACGAATACCTACCTACCTAAATCGGTATTATGACGTAATTATGTACCATTAAAGTAACTAGCAATATTCATCCGTGTGTTTCTTAGTCCCGGGACTAAGAAGAAAAAAAAACTACCAGATAGAATTTGCAATTCTAGCTAAGGTACGTCTATTTTATCTGTGGCAATAACTCGTCGGGACAGGTTTCCGTAGGCGGGTTGGGTTATAATAAAAAGCGGGGTGGTTACTGGTTACCGAACGGAGCGGGGTCGTCGCCCCGCGCGGCCTTCACTCCCCGCCCCGCGGCCGACCAGCAAGGACGTCGTCGCCCGGCGTTGCATAACCACTGCTCGCACGCAAGTCGTTGATACCGTTCAGAGATGCGCTTGCGCACCATGCCGTCAAATGGGCTGCGAGCACACCGGAATGAAAATAAAAGCAAAAAAACAATTTGTTATTCATATACATGTCGATTAATTTGACGTTTTTCATGATATGAATGCAGCTTAAGTATAATTGTAAGATTAAACGAACTTACCTGAAGTGAAGTTCTATCTTAATTATACGTAGCTCCTTGTCCGAAACGGTACTCCCAATCCCGCCAACTAATACTAAATATTACCTAAGTTCCTTGTTTAATCAATTTAATTTTAGTTTACGTGTTGGTTAACGATCGTTTATTTTACAGAATGAAGTTGAATAGGCGATTTTAAATTTGACTAGGTATACTATTTTATCGTTGTCCCTCGGATGAACCGAGCCTTCCACCTAGAGCCCAGAATCCGCTTGCCGGTTTTTACCTCCTCTCCAGACAGTTCTAAAATAGTAGTATTTTCACATTAGGTACTAATGGGAAACTCGTATGTATATTCATCAGCACCATACACCCCCAGTTGTATCCCAAGTTGCACTGGCCTTAAATACAATCATAATATTATTTACTTTTCACTATACCTAGTAATAAATGTTATGTAAATAAATACTTATAATACCTAGTCCTCTTCCTATCGGCTCTAAGCACGCGACCGATACTATTAATAACTTTATGTTAGGTAAGAACTACATCGTAGCCTTACGAGTTTCCTCGATATGCTACAAGTAAGGAAAATTCCTAGGCCAGTTTTCTAGATGATTTCACATTCCCAAGGACCTCATTGCTATTCAGAGAATATTTACATGCGTCCATAGATAGACTAATGGTTGGGGGCCAATTGAGCCTCAGACGTGAGTCTGTAATTGTAGGAACTGGCTGCGAGAAGCCCGGGGCAGGAATTATAATAGGTGGTGGAGATCTTTCGATAAAATTGTATACCGTTTATATATACTGATTAATTGTTGCCTGTTTAGTTCGATAATAAATGGTCAGGTCGCTAGAGGTAGTATACGTAAAACATATACTGATTAAATTAGTGGGGTTTGGAAAAAATGTAGGCACCTTAAAACTGGTGGTCTTGTATGAAAGGTTTACAGACCGTAAAGGAAGCTCAGAGTGTATGGGGGCCCCACCAAGAGTTTAACAATGATGAGGTAGTCCAACTGAGCAGACTGACTGGAGAAGTAAAATAAAATAAAATAAAAAAATAAAAAAAATAAAAAAGCCTTTTATTTCTTGCTTAAAATTAACAATGGATATAACAGTAAACTTATTTATCCTAAGCTTATTCTAGGGTTAATACACGTTACATTTATAATGAATTTGAGAACAATAAGGGTTAGTAGGTACCTAGTTGTTATATATTTTTTACACTATAGTAAAAGATTCTAATTTAAAGTTTACTTAAAGAAATACTTAATTTTGATTTTCCGCAAGAACCCCTCTGCAGGTAAAGGCCTCCTCCAAGGTGTGCCAATCGTCTCTACATTTTGCTATATGTAGCCAGTTTGGTCCAGTTATTTGTTTTATGTCGTCTTCCCATCTTGCTCTAGGCCGATCCTGTCTACGCGTGCCGTGAGGTCCGTTCCATTTTGTCGCTCTATATGTCCACCTCATGTCTTGAAGACGCGCCACGTGACCAGCCCATTTCCACTTTAGGGATTTAGCATAAGTGCATGCATCAGTTGTTTTCGTATATTTGCGTATATCGATGTGACGGATTTTTTGGATTTTTCGTATATTCAGCATACTACGTTCCAGACCTCTTTGGCATGTTATTATTTTTCTTTTAGCCTTGTTAGTAAATTTCCAAGTCTGACAAGCATAGGTCAAGCATGGTAGAAGACTTGAGTTGAATATTTTTGTTTTTATATTTATTGGTAGATTGCTTTTGAATATCTCTCTTAAACTCCAATACTTATTCCAGGTTAATTGTGCCCTGCGTTCAATTTCTAGCTCGTTATTTTTTATATCAAATCCAATTTGTTTGCCAAGGTATATATACTGCTCAGTGTATTCTAGAGGAATATTGTCGACTGTTATTGTTTTTCTGGTGCTATTTGTCATTAATTTCGTTTTTGTAAGGTTCATTTCTAGACCTACTTGTTTGCTGGCGTCATTAAGAGATAGTATCATTTCTTGTATCTCCTTGCTAGATTCAGATAGCAAAACCAAGTCGTCCGCAAAACGCAGGTGGCTTAAATAGGTTTTATTGATAGATATACCTTTTGTTTTCCATTCTAGCTGTTTTATAATCTGTTCCAGCACTGCTATGAATAGTTTCGGCGATAGTGGGTCACCCTGTCTAACACCCCTTTTTACTGGGAACCAAGGACCGGTCGTTTCTAGTTGAACCCTGCTTTTTGTGTTACTATAAATACTTTTGATTACAGTCAATAATTTGTTCTCTACTTTTTGCGTTTTCAAAGCTGTCCATATACTTTCGTGCGATATTGTATCGAAAGCTTTTTGGTAATCGATAAAGACGATGTAGAGTGGTCTTCTCATCTCTTGGTATTTCTCTATTATTATTTCTAGAGTGGAGAAGTACCTCCGCCCTACAGAATACCGCGGCCATAATAATCTCGTGCTGTGTTCCCGGCGGTGAGTAGGGTAGCTAGAGCTCACTAGAGAGTTTTTGTGCTGTCGGTCAGAAGACCAAAGGCTATTCCCGCATTGTCTTCTATACTGACGGCACAGAAGAAACTCTCCGTGTTTGCAGGGTCGGCAGCATGAGTGTGACTCCCCTGGTGTGTGTCCATAGGCCACCGGACCACCTGATGGAAAGTGGTTACAGTGGCCTATGGACGTGTGCAATATCATGGGAGTTACACTCGTGCTGCCGACCATATAAACACGAAGAGTTTCTATGCCGTCAGTGTAAAAGACAAAGCAGGAATAGCGTCTGGTCTTCCCACTGACAGCACAAAAACTCTCCAGTGATTGGCGCTTCTCTGATCATGATGTGGAAAGTGATCAGATAAGTAAGGACAGAAGTAAAGCGATGTCTTTGCATGCTTTGGAGGTGGTAGTAAGGTCTGAGTTGTAAGTAAGTAAAGCATGACCATCATATTCATCTTTGCCGAGGTTCAAAGTACACATAGCGTGTAAAAGACCTTTAATATCCTAGCACTTTAAATAATTCCTTGATCATTATGCCGTGGTTTAGTGCAATTACGGTTAAAAGTGGGAGACTTACTTGCATACATTAATAGAATAATTATGGAATAGTTGTTGCAAGGCTTCTATTGCGGATATAAAAGCTTACTTATAAAGGGTTATTGTTTAGTTTCTGACGAAGTTGAAAGGCCATCCTATTTCCGTGGGAACCATAAGTCCCCGGTTGGCGAGAATAGCAAAACATACGAGAAACACGACACTTTTGTATATCTATGCCTATATACTAAAGTGCCTGTGATAAACAAAAGTGATATAATGATCGATATCTCAATATCGCAAAACGATATCGAGCTTATCATAGAACATTATGTATTTCAGATAAAATAAGAAAAAAAGAGAAATTTGAAATTCACGTACCTAACGTTTACTTAATAAACATTGTACTTCCCTAATTCACATCTAATTCCGAATTCAAAATAATGATTTTCAATACAAAAAAAAGAAGTTTATAATTCTACAAACCAACATCGCCATACAAAGGTCGCACAAAACCGGTGATCCATCATACGGGATCCGCGACACAAAGGCGGGATCAGCAGCATTCGTAGAAACGTCCACATAACGCCTCTTACCTGGAACAAAGACAGACAGACTCAAGTTAGTTGCCGTATATGACAGTTTACGGTATCGTGGGGCCGGAGAGTCGGCGATACGAACAAGTGAAACGGTTTAGCTTGAAGTTTTACTGATTCGTAAGGGGGCACCCATCCATCCATGTACAAGAAACGGACATCAACCTTATAAGCACGTGTATCTTAAATTAATCATTTTTATCGTAATACAGTACATTACACAATTCATAATAAACTTATTATTGTCTGTTTGGTTGTATTCATTCATTCATCTTCGCGAAATTGTAGGCGCACAATGTGAATTAATGTGAACCATTATTTTACAATTTCATTATATCACTCGGTTCCCTATGTTTGCCTTCGTACAGTCATACACACACACGCGCGCAAAACTACTGAATAAGAAATAGGTAAGCAGTATAATTTTATTTAAAATCTGGTACACATACGATTTTATTATGATTTTTATATGATATAGGAGGCAAACGAGCAGACGGATCGCCTGATGGTAAGCGATCGCCGCCGCCCATGGACACCTGAAACACGAGAAGGATTCTAGGTACGTTGATGAACTGCCAAAATATTAAGTACGATACAAATTTATACAAGGCAGCAGGCGTGGACAAAAGTAAATATATAATATTATAAATTAAATAAATGACAAATGAGTAGGAGTATAAATTTTTGATATACAAACAATAAAAGCAACAGCGTATTTACATATCTAAATCTTTGTTTTCTTACGTTGGAAGCAAACTAGTGTTGAAAAGATATATCAATTCATGGGTAGGTACACATTACTAAGTCTGAATCGATTTGCCCGCGGGCCATTCGGTCGGAAATAAAAAGAGCATTTAGTCTAAAAGGCCCAAAGCGAATGTACCCTGCTGTTTTCGTGGCCACAGTATCAATCGCTACATTCACACCCGAAGCAGCTCGGGAACAAAGGATTGGTAAGGCTTACTCACCGTTTATATTCTAAATATCAGCGCGGTGTTGCAACTATTCGTTTACAATTTCCATGTAATTTTCTGACTCTGACAAATATTAAGTTGGCACAATATTGTGACACGCTCGAAGATTTCTTAACGTTTTGATAATGATCTTTAACATTTGCAATGTTTTATTTATGTATTACAAATATTCTTGGTATTGTAGTTGTGGTTAGTGAAACTGCCGGAGACCTTTCCCTCCTACCTTTAATAGTGGTAGATATGTCGCCGCCATCTAACTTAATCAGCCGTTCAATAAACTGCCTAGGCTGTTAACTAAACGGCGCCATTCAATGAAAGGCCTGAATGTTGTTCAGCCATTTCATTAAACGGCTAGGCAAGTAGCTTGGAACAATGACGTTTAATTACTTGCTTAGCCATTAAATCAAACAGTTATAAAAATGACTTATTTCTGTATGGTTATGTTATAATATAAAACATTACCACGACGGTTAATTCGTGATAGGTTCATTTAATTTTGAATTGAAACCTATCACGAATTTTCTGTGAATACAACTATACCTACCCCCTCGGGGATTTACAGGTGGAAGTATATGTATGTATGTAATTTTCTGTCTTATTTCGAGGTGGAGCCCCATCTTACGAATGGCTTAAGCATTAGCCAGCCAGATTATTAAATTTCATAATAAACGTTACGGCTGAATATCATTCAGGCCGTTCATTAAATGGCGCCGTTTAGTTAACAGCCTAGGCAGTTAAATGAACGGCTGATTAAGCTAGTAGGCGGCGACAGATTTTTAAAAGGTAAAATTGTTGGACATTGAAACATAAACAGTAAACTTTCTTGAAAAATATTTTGTGTGCGATAACTCTGTAAAGGTGCTACCAGACTAATTGATTAACTGCCGATCGAGGAGTTTATGTATAAAGAGACCTAGAACGATGAAGGTGTCAAGTGTCTAGAACTGCGCTCCAATATTCCCGAAGGCCTATCGACATCCCGTTTTTACCCGACTGCCTAGGGTTATTAATCCTGCGATATTTTAAATTATTATCTGAGCACCGATCCCGCTCCCGGTTGCATATTGGAACAAGTGGCCCCTCTTCTACTTCTTTCTATAATTTATTTTTTTATTGTCTTTTTTGGGACACGTTTCAACCTTGCCAGATAAAATTCTGAAAAAACGACACACTCGGAAATCGAACTTGGGACCTTGATGCTGCGCCACGAGCTAGCCTACCTCCGATATTATTCATAAAATAGAGAGCACTTAGTATAAACATAGTATTTACCGTCAGTGACCTGCGCTATATCGGCGCGATCTGAAGCGGAACGCGGCACAATGCGCTTGCGCACTATCGATTACGATAACGCCCCTGACGCATATCAAATGCGCCTGAGTTTATGAGGGCACCTCGGCTGCTCGAGATAAGAATGCGAGTACTTTAGCAAATATATATAGCGTGTTTACCCGTGTAAGGAAGCCCAGGAATTACAGCGAGTTGTATTTTTTACCTATGCTTATAAAAATGAAAGGTGAACCAGATGATGAATCATACTTATATGACATTATTTTTTGAAGTATTTAATAGGTTTGTTAACTTTTTCTTTTAAATTACAATTAAAAAGAAAAGGTCAATATTGTGGTTGGTACTTCATACCACGGCAATTTTTCTCTATAAGGCTCGTTCATCCAGATGCATGATTTAACGTTACCTTACCAACAATATTGACTCATTTGCGTCAAATCAATAAAATAAAAATATGCGAAAAATGGGTACCTCATGATTTGACTGATCTGCAGAAAGAAATGCGTGTTGAAACTTGTGTTGCCTTGTTGAATCGATACAGAAATGAAGGAATATTGGATCGAATTGTGACATGTGATGAAAAGTGGATTCTTTACGATAACCGTAAGCGAAAAATGCAATGGCTGACCCCAGGTGAAACGCCACAACAGTGTCCTAAAGCAAAGCTTACCAATAAAAAGGTAATGGTAACTGTTTGGTGGTCTCAGCATGGTGTTATTCACTATAGCTTTCTACGATCTGGTCAAGCAATAACGGCAGATGTCTACTGTGCCGAACTCCGAACAATGATAGCAAAACTAGCAGTGAAACAGCCCCGACTCATGAATCGATCTTCACCATTATTGCTCCATGATAACGCGAGACCTCATACAGCACGAGAAACCATTTTAACTCTACAGGAACTGCAATTAGAAACTATCCGTCACCCTCCGTATTCGCCAGACCTTGCTCCAACAGACTACCATTTTTTTCGTGATTTGGACAATTTTCTATGTGATAAAAAGTTTTCTTCTCAGGAGGCAGTACAAAATGCTTTCACACAGTTTGTCGAATCTAGATCACCAGAGTTCTATCGCAAAGGCATAAATGACCTTCCTACTAGATGGCAGCAATGTATAGATAATAATGGTAATTATTTTGATTAAATCAATACGTTAAATTAAAAAAAAAAAACGAATTTCAATTTGTCAGTAAAAATCGGCAATTTCATACTTTAACCCCTAATACTTTCACAATTATATCGACCTGTTCTACGTCTCACGTAATATGTTATTCCTGCACCCCTAATAGTGACTTTTAAGGACTCTAAGAATCGAATCCAGTATCGTAAGTAGACTAAAGTCACAATACATATACCGCGACATGAAAACTAGTAGGTAGGTATCGCTGAAAAAAAGGACTTACGGACTGAATTTAAACAGTAAAATATCGACATGTAGCGAACTTCGAAAATATATAGATCGACAAGTCATTGCTTCGACAGACAATTATTGGACAACACACACCTTTGAATTACCACTACTTCGACAGACGATTATTCGACGGACAATACTTAGACATGTCACATCTTCGAATGACCACTACTTCGACAGATTTTTTATCATTCTCCTTATAAAATCATTCTTTTTATAAAATAACCACGAACGCTAAAGCGGGATCTCTGCTCCGCTCCCGCCTTAGCCTTCTAACCTAACCTATCCGAGTTGGGGTACTCTGATTCGGGGTGTTAACAATAATGAAGTAATTTGAGGCATAAAACCCCAAGAAAAACAAAAACAGTTACGTTACAATTCAACAGAAAAAAGACTACAAAAAAAAAAAGTGTCGATGTAGTGGTCATTCGAAGATGTGTCTTGTCTAAGTATTATCTGGCGCATAATCGTCTGTCGAAGTAGTGGTAAAATCGAAGGTGTGTGTTGTCTAATAATTGTCTTTCGAAGCAATGACTTATCGATCTATGTGTTTTCGAAGTTCGCTACATGTCGAAGTATTGTACTGTCTAAATTCAGTCCGTAAGTGGAAAAAAAGCTGTGTGCAAAAAGAGAATTCTATTCGTAGTTAGATCAGGAATAGAATCTTCTCTTTTTGCTAGGTACCAGGTTTATATGAAGGCCACACACGGCACAAATGCACCAATGAAGCTATATAGTTGCATTGACCACGGTGACTGCAGTAGATTTATGGTGCGCGCGCGGCGTGTTCAGCTGGTGGTAACAGCGTTCCGACATGTGGATTTATTTTGTTTATGGGCAATAGGAGACGTATACTTACAACACCGAGCTGAAACTTACACGCGTCGAACGATCTAGTGTGTGTATGTCTTGAGATATAAGCGATCGTGGTTTAAATTATTTATTTGTATCATCATCATATCACCCACACATAGTCCACTGCTGAACATAGGCCTCTCATATAGAATTCCAGAACGACCGATCTAAAGCAGCCCGTCAGCAGGTCATCCTTCCACCAGGCCGTTGGGCGTCCTACAACTACGTTGGCCCGTACGCGGTCGCCATTCCAGAACTTACGCTACTTTCTTCGTGAGTGGTGATTCGACTGGTTATTTTATACATTAACTGAAATATCATATTTATAACTCAAGTGCTACCTTCACACGAAACACAACAGACGTACATTTACACGTGAAAGGACGCGACGTCCGTTTATTGATCTTGCATGGAAAAAGTATAGAAAAGATACGATGCAAAATATAAAGAAAGGTAGGTCGGAGTCTTATTTCAGTTGTGTTTGGCTTGCTACTAATCATTATTACCGTTTTCTTAGTAAGTAAATTGATCCCTCTCGCTTCAGACCCACCGTACCCCTGTCTTAATATTCAATCTTTAATTCTTTATTATAATTATCAAAGAAACTCCTCAAACTAAATAACATGATACGCCAAACAAATAAACAATAGACTATTATTACAATAATATTTACTACACAAATAGCACAACGAAAGTGCGATGACCGTCCGCTTATCACTTGCACCGGATCTATTTAGCCCGTGTAAATTCAAGCGTGGCTAGTAAATACTATATCCGTATGTGATAAAATCGTTAGATATAAGCGACAATTCGCGATATATCGCGACAATCAGCACACGTTTGTATGTAAATATTGAGAGCACGATCAACATACTTCGGGACACTAAATCGGGACCTAAAATGTGCTTTATGCGCAGCACACGTTTCTTGGGTGTTATTTGAAGATAGGACGGGGTGCTATGGCAGTGGACGAGCTCAAATTCAGCAAGCATCGACAGCCTCCGTGGCGTGGCGGTAGTGAATATATATGTATTTACAAAAAAAAACGTATCTAAGTATGTTTATCCGCATTCTAGATTCCATAACACAAGCTAGTTAAGCTATGCTTATCGTGGGTCTAGATAGCGTTGTGTGAAATGTTGTGGAATATTTAAGTCCAAAATATGAGTCTCGAGGTATATTCTGTTTCTTTCCAAGTTTGGTAAACACGTGCGAACTACGCGGTATCGTTGTTCATTCAACTGACTCATGAAAGGCTACCACAAATCTTAGTCATGTCGCACGATTTTAAGGTTAGTATTAGCTGATATATTATTAAAAATAGATTTTATATTACTCACTGGATATGTAGAATGTAATATTTCGATGTATGGGTGGATAAGGCTTACTTCACTAGAACCACGGCTCTCTATTAAGTAACAATGAACACATAGCTAAATTAGGGATTTCATCCACATTGGACTTACCGCGGTAGCCTAGTGGTATGGGTAATGGACTGCTGAGACGAGGTCTCGGGTTGAATAGTTTATTGGGCAAAAATTAAACATAAAAGCAAGGTCTAAATAAATATTCAAATTCAAATTCAAATTCAAATTCAAATTCTTTATTCGGTAACAAGATATAACAATAACATTGGCTTGTGATTGGAGCCTCCTTTTAAGCAAGAAATGCTTGTAGTAGGAACTCCGCACTTCCATATCATAAATTTTATTACATGGTAAACGTAAATCAAGACAATCCGTTTTTATGTTTTATTTTGTCTCACTTAGTGTGTGTGTGTGTGTGTGTGTGTGTGTGTGTGTGTGTGTGTGTGTGTGGTCGTGAGTGTGTGTGTGTGTGTATGCTTGTGTGTGTGTGTGTGTGTGTGTGTGTGTGTGTGTGTGTGTGTGTGTGTGTGTTTGTGTGTGAATGTGTGCGTGTGTGTGTGGAAAAGGTAATTTCGTAAGTGAGTAGGTATGCATCATGGAGAAGGAAATGATAGCGGAGATGTTACAAGGGAATCGAGTCGCGAGCCTTCCATATGTCAAAACGACTCAATTGGTCTGTGACGTCACCATCCAGTTCTAGTGAAACGTCCTTGCGTTCGGTTGTCATTTTTGGTCAAAAGTTCAAGGATAAAAATAGCTTTAACCTGGTTTAAGAATGAAGTGTACAGTACAAGGATGTACAAAGTGTAAAAATAAACAATTTCAACATTTTAAGGGTATAACATTTCATCAGTAAGTCCACTATATTTAAATTTTAATTTTTCCGGAAAAAATGTCTTTACAGAACCATCTAGCGTAGAGAAGAAATAAGTAACCTAGTCTGGCATGTATACTAGTTGTAATAATAAATCAATTCATTTTATGAAAATGATCACAATAATCTCGCCCGACTTCATTAGCAATTTCAAAAATGTTATATTATTAATTAAATGGAATATTTTGCTAAAATTGAAAATTAAAGAAAAAAAAATTGGGCCATCTGTCGGTATAAGGCCAAATCATTTAGCCCCCTAAATGATTTTGCTATAATCCAAAAGATGGCCTTATTTTTGAAAATTATTACCTTAAAATAGATTATTCTAGAATTCTGTGTAGCGCTTAGTGGCGAATAGTCAAACTATATAAAAAAAAATGACAAGGTCTGTGTCTGTTCGGTTTCGCTATGACGCACTAGATGGAGACGTGGATGAGGTATGACGTCATGCCCCCCGCGTCTCCCTTCCCACCCGCATTTGGTCACGCGTTTTTCTTAAGAGAAATTTGACTGTGGCATCTCCGCTACTTAATCATATTCTGTCCTCCGTGGTATGCATGAATTATTTTATGAGTGCCTCGGTGCCGTCATAGCTCATTGTTTTTAGGTATTCTATAAGAAGCTTTTTTCTTTCGTGTGTTTGTTTGTTGTGTATATGTATTATTTTGTTTAGTTTATTGTATAATTTAGCAGCACGAATAGTATATTGCTTATCAGCAAACTTAGTTTTTGTCACTGGTGTCTCCACGACAACATCCTTCCGCCTCTTTAGATTTGTGCCACTATGGCACGGAAGTGTTTTATGTATTTTTAAAATAGTATGGGTGATGTATAGTTTTCTAACAGAGAGTAGGTTACTGATTTGATAGAGATTTTCGGTAGGGAATCGAATTGGCTTGAAATACATTATTTTGATCAGCGATCTCTGTCCTCGTTCGACCTCGATAAACCTTGTTTTTATAGCGCCACCCCATACGGTTATACAATACACAAGGATGGATTGTGCAAGGGCAACATAGATTTCATTTAAGAGATTCCTAGAATGCCTTGATGTGTTATTTAAATTAGTTGGTACCACGTGTCTCAGGGTTTTGAATATATAGCCTAATTTTCTAATTCGCTTTGTTATATGTTCGAGATGTGGGAACCATGATAAGTTTTGGTCTATTATGACACCTAAGTATTTCGTCTCCAGGACTTTATTTATTTTAGGACAGGTACAGTTTACAAGTTTATCACAGGAATGAATTCTAAGACCAAGATCTTCCTTTGGTTGTGTACGTTCAGTGATGGTGAAACAAATATAGTTTGTTTTAGCTGTGTTTAAGGTCAGTAAGTTATCATTAAGCCAATGACTTATCTGAGCCAAACCTTTCTCAGCACTACACTTGACGTTTGACCAATTGTTACCATGAAACAGAACAGCAGTGTCATCGGCGTACGAAAATATTTTTGCGTTATTAACTTTTAAGTCACAGAGATCATTAATATATATTAGGAATAATGTAGGGCCTAAGACGCTTCCTTGCGGCACGCCATATGACACTACTACTTCCTCACTGGTATATTGTCCCATTCTGATCTTCTGCTTTCTGTTTGTTAGGTAATCCTTGAAGAAATCCAAAGGAATTCCTCTTATCCCGATTTTTTCTAATTTGGTCACTAGGGTTGGAACAGAGACAGTGTCAAACGCTTTTTTGAGATCTAAGAATGCTGTTATGCATTTCCTTCCCTTGTCAAGATGCTCAGTTACTAAAGCTGTGAGTTCTGTGACTGCATCCTCTGTGGATACTCCCTGTCTGAACCCAAATTGTGATTTTGATAGTAATTTGAAGTTATTAAGATAGTTAATGAGTCTTGTATTGGTTAATTTTTCTATGAGTTTTGATATCGCTGGTAAAACCGAGATAGGTCTATAGTTATTGACGTCGTCTCTGTCCCCCCCCTTGTGTATGGGAGTTATGATGGATTGCTTCAGTGGAGTTGGGAAAATACCATTTGCAAAGCAGAGGTTAACAAGATGTGTAAGAATAGGTACAACCTCCCTGCGAACATATTGTAAGTATCTGGTAGAGATATTATCACATCCTGGTGCACTGTCCACTTTCATACTCATTAGCGTTCTTTCTACTTCCTCGGGGTCGGTGTCCAAGAGCACGAGGGAATTGACTGGCGTTGGTAAAAGCTTGAGTCGATCATTAGGATTATGATTTGGTGTGAGTTGAATTTGTTCTGCTAGTTTTCTGCCTACACTCGCAAAGTAGTCGTTTACCGCATTCACAGATTCAACAGGGGTCGGTTTTATATTCAGCAATTCAGTACATGGATTTTTTATCTTTTTAGTGTATGTTATAGACTTAACATTTTCCCAGAGTAGCTTGGTGTTTGTGAGTGAGTTAGCAAGTAGTTCTCTTTCATATTTTCTTTTTAATTTTTTTAAAAGGTTGTTGCAGTAGTTTCTGTATCGGCTGTAAGTGATTTTTAATACTAGATTGTGAGGTTCATTACGAGATTTCTTTTGTAATTTGTTACGATTATTGATGCAGCGTAGCAATCCCTGAGTTACCCATGGTTTAATTATTCTTTTACTGTTAGGAATTGCTGTGGTTATAGTGCTATTTTTAATTGAGTCTGTTAATTTTGTAATGAGTTTGTCTATAACTATGTTTGGGTCCTTATATGACAGTATTTGTGGAAGGTTACTTTCTTGCAAGTAATTTAAAGCTTGTTCAAAATTTATTTTAGTGGTTGTTTTCTTAGTGGGTACATCGTTTTCTTTTATTTTTGAAAGCGTGAGTAATGTAGTGTAGTGGTCAGTAATAGAGGTATGTATTATAGCTACGGATGCAGAAGTCTTTTTCTTGTGTATCTTGATCATGAAATGGTCAAGGCAGTTTGGTTCTCTCGTAATCGATGTGTGCCCAGCCAATATCCCATACGCCGACAGCTTGCCTAGATAACTTATACGCTTTTTCCTATCCTGAGCCTTCTCTTCTTCCTTGGGTCTTATATTTATGTTAATATCCCCGGCTATAATTATGTTTTTCTGTGACAGTATTAAGTCTAGGTGTGCACAAAGCGAGTCTATAAAAATGTCAGTGTTATAGTAGGATGGGGAGCGGTAGATACATAAAATAATGTTGTCATATATTGTTAACTGTAGACAGGATGCCTCCGCCAGATATATTTCTTTGACGTTTGCTTGTATAGTTTTTTTTATATACACAACCACTCCGTCGTTTTGGTTTAATTCACGTGTTGTAGTATGTGAGTCGTAATTACTCAGTTGTGGTATGGCGTGATCAGCACTTAGTCTACACTCCGTTAATATTATGACGTCCACTTCGAAGTCAAAACCAGATAACAATGTATAAAATTCGTCGAAGTTGCAATATATACTTCTGATATTCTGTGATACAATGGATAAGTCATTATTCTTAACGTGAATATATTGAGAAAGATTTGAGGAATTGCATATAAATGAACTGGCGATCTCGAAATTGTCGATCTCATTTGATCTTTGTAATATATCATCCATTATCATTATGTTTAAATGGGACTATCATCACTCCAATACAGTAGGTAAGTATCTTTCTCAAAATCTGTGAAAATGCTAGGTGGAAACAAACTATGTGAAAGTATCTTTTTGTCATTGAATTTGGTTATTTGTGATGCGTGAGAATTAGGTTTACAATTTACTACGAATATGGTAATTACATACCATTGAGTATCATTATAATATATAATGGAGTGCAAAAATAAAGACGTTAGAATAACCTTATGGACCTCTAGTAAAATGCATGTATAGATGCTTGTTTCTATGTAAGTTATTGTAGTTGTTTGATAGATGTATAGTATAGTGTAAGTGAGGTATGATTGTGATAATGTATAAACATGATATTTTTGTATTGGTTTCATTTTAGCTTGTATGATGTATGTATGTGATTGGTGTGTGTAAGGGTGTGAGACAAGAGTACAGTATGCAAACAATTCTAGACAGTAACTTATTACTAGTTTCTTAACGCTAAAGTAACACAACATTCGAAGACACAAGATGTTTGAAACACATTGTTTGTGTTTCATTGCACAGTGTGCTGAGGGAAATGATTTAATAGGGATTAAATACAGATTAATTTGGTAAGTAGGATCAGAAGATAGTCATGTTTTCAACAAAAGTAGTTGAATTTGTTCTTCGTTTCTTATTGTTATTGTTGGGGCTTGATCATCCTTCCTAAGGTACACTTTGCCATAAGCCGTCCAGCAGTATTTGTATGTTCCAGCTTTCATTAGATCTCGGGCAAGGAAATACAGCCGAGATGCTTTAGCGGTTAGATGTTCAGAAAGAAAGACCGGTGTATCTTCCTGTGTTTTGGAACCAAGATGTTTATAGCACAGTTTGGATTTGTGTTTATTATTGAAGCTTTTTACCATTTTAAGAATTTCATTCTTTAGAATGGTGGAGCCCATTTCTACGACAATTGGAGTATTCTGTTTCTCGCTATTCTTCCCACGTACTCTATAGATATCCTTAATGTCGTGTTTAGTTATAGGGCAGTCAATATTCAGTGAGAGGCACGTAACCATATTGATTAGTTCCTGCTTAGACTCGCCATTGATTTTTGGTACATTTTTTATTACAAAATTAGCCTTACGGCTTCCTACCTCCATATCCTCTATTTTACCCTCCAATAACGTAATATATTTCTTATCTTCTCTGGTCTGGGCCTCCAGCCGAGATATTTTTGCCTCGAGATCGGTATTTTGAGACATTAGAAATGCAATCGAATTTTCTATGTTTAGGTTCGATTGTTGTATATCTCTAAGCATAGCCGAAACCTGTTGAATTTCGTTCCCCTGTTTTGTTAGGAGGAGAGTAATCATATCTTTCATTTCATTCCTAAATTCGTCAAATTGCTCACCAACAGATAATTCTTCTCGATTTCTCTTCAGCCTTTGGATTCCGTAATTAGGGGGAGTCATGTAGCGGGTATTTCCATCCGCGCCTAGATCTGATTCCGAAGAGGATTTATTCAACGAAGAAGCCATAATACCGGTTAACGTGGTTAAACGATAGTTAGGGTCTTATAAATTATTATTGGTTGACCTTATACAGGAAGGAAGTGGCTTCGGTATTATCTATGCAGTGGTGTTATGATGATTTGCCGACAGTGTCGCGTGCGCCACCCGGGGGCGGGACTCCAGTTGCGCCGAGTCGCCACTCGTTATCGGGTTAGGGGGCGTGGCTAGATGCAAGAGCAGTCAGTATTAGTCACAATGTTTTTACGTACTTTGTAGGGGTGGAGCTTTTGTTGCTAGTTGTCGGATGATGTACCAGGCGCACACGCAGAGAGAAGTATCAGGAACGTCACAAGTTAAGTTTATTTAACCTCTTCTAGGTTTATGCACTCCTATTTATAAGTTTGGATTTATTACACTTAAATAACAATTAAATTATGTGAAATAATATAACTAAGCTCTTGAGACACGTTAGCACCTTACGGCGGTCCGGAGGGAAGGTTCGATCCCAGGTTTTCCATGGCACACACCAATGACTTTTCGATGCTTTTCGAAGTTATGTGTGTATTTATCGCAGGTTTATAAGTGCCCAGTTAATGGCAATAGGCTCGCCACCTATTACATTGGGACCAAAACATAAACCGGCGAAATGTGGGTGCTAGCACCTCTGCCTACCCCTTCGGGGATAAAGGCGTGAGTTTATGTTATGTTATGTTATGGACTTACCTACCCGTTAGGGAATTTACATTGTATGATTGTGTTTGTCCACATAAATTTCTCTATGACAGCAATACACCTTTTCGAACAAGTGATAAGACAGATTCATAGTTGCAATTTTATTTTTAAGTGGAAGTTTTTTCCTGCCTTCTTTTCCTTCGGAGGTACTGCTCTAAGGAATTCCATGGTGGGGCAAAATGCCTTGCAGGACTCATAATTCTCCAGCTGAATACTGTCGAGGCTGTAGAATCTACTGTGAAAGCAAAGTAAAAGCCACTTAACAAGTAAATGTCCGCATACATCTTCCTGTCATGACCTAATATCCTGATAGAAAAATTATGCCACCGCGAAACCGGAGTTCCATGCCGTATTGTTTCCAAAAAAAAAACTTATCAAAACAGATAACTTGTCAAGTGAAATGAGAACCACATTTAGTATGACCCTAATTTCTGACAAGCGTCTTAAAAATTCAAGTAACGTTGTACGAAACGTTGTTTTTGAACGAAAAATAATATGTTACATCGACGCACTGGCCGATTCCGAGATTTTTGTAAACGGAACGTGAGATATCGCGTGTCAAATTATATACGTGATTAAATTTCGCGATTTCATATTTCGAATTGCTGCAGCGGCCGCCGAGTTTGTTTGCGCACGCGCATTGCGCAAACGCAACCGTTGAATCGCCACAAAGTGACAACCAACAATTTATCAAATACTGCAACTGTTTGTACGAGTACGATTACCGAATACGACCTTCATTTGCCTTTCCCACGAGAAAACGCATAATAAGTACTGATTAGTGATGTAGGAATAATTAATTTTAGTAAAACTATTGTTTTGTTACATACTCTGTAGTAATAATGTATGTAAAGAGATATAATAATGCCGAATCGGGTCAAGTATACCGGAAACTGTGCGCTGCCCGGTGCGCACGCGCAACTCGCTCCTATTCAATCTTATCGTAGAAGCAACACAATGGAAGCACGGTGTTACTGCTTGTAGATATATCATTGTTGTGCTCTATAGCTTGTGCGTGGAGTTTACACAATGAATACTACGAGTTTGTTGTGATAAAAGAAAATAAACTTACATATGTTGAGGCATCGCATTTAATGTTTTACCAAGCAAAATTATGTGAATTAGTGAACATTCCAGAATAAGATACTCTTCTCAAGGATTTCTAATATTTGCATTGCCAACTGTAAACTACTTGTACCCTATCTATTAGCTAGCACACAAGAAGGAGGCCACTTTGCAGATTAATTCAAATTGAAGTTTAAGCAAATTCATATCTATAACGTTTCGAAAATAAAGGCTAAGGTGATCCTGATTTTTTGGCAATAATCTGTGAGTTAGGTTTAGACTGTTTTCAAATTATAAAAAATAATTAAACCTGCATATCCAAAAAACATCCAACATTCACCTCCATTCCTTGGCAGTCTAGTAAGAATACTAAACAAACCGTTCAAGTTAAGAGAACGCATCGAGTTAGGCGAACGAAGACGATCAATTAGTCTTATAACTTAAGTTTAACTTCCTCATCTGGCTTTCTACCAGCCCTACCTACCCCACGTAACACTCGTCGTGATTAATAGTGAAGTAATAGCTCTATTGCGTTCCTTGAGACAAGAACTCCCGTCCCCTGCATACAACAGGCGTATTAATTGACATTTGAGAAAGTGGACTTAATTGGCAACATTAAGAAAATGTTAAGGTATTGGGGCGGATGATATTGACGTTTAACCTGTGTGCTGCAAAAGGTTAATATGAATATTAAACTGATAAATATCTTCATTCATAAGAATAAGTTGGAATGAACTTATATTTTCGGCTTTTAAATTGGAAGACAATGATAGACTTCGCGAGGCTCATGACCAAGGACGCCTAAGACCTTGCGAAATAGAAGACGAAAAGCCGAAAGATAGACCCTACTTTGCAGGCCAGGCCTCGCTCGCATGCAATAGAAAAACAGCACTGTTATGGTAATGATATTTGACGGACTTAGAGAGGTAAAGATGTATTTTTGGAATTGATAAAAAAAACCCATCAGGCATAATTACTAATTCATAAAACGACCACATCTAACATGCTTCTGATTAGTTCTGTTAGCTTTGTTGTGTACTGTTCCTATTCCAAGATTTTCTACAGGAAACATTGTCATTGTCAGTTTACAATTGAATTTTAATACAGATCTTCGGTAAACATCGCTATACTTTTTCATTTCCAAAGAGGTAATGGGACGGCATCAACGCCTGTGCTGTATATTAATAACCGAAATCACCATACTTCTTATTTGCGCTAGTGTACAGAATATTCCCAAGTAGACGGATCCTTATAATTATGTCTTAATCGAGTTAAGTTCATCATGTTGCTTCATAAAATTTAACGGTTCGCCGATCGACGTTAAGATATGGCTAACATTATATACGTATTGAGGTTGCACATCGAAGAATATGTTTTATGATGATAGAGTAAAATTCATACTAATATTATAAATGGAAAAGTGTATGTGTGTGTCTGTTTGTTCGACTTTCACGGCTAAACCACTGAACTGATTTAAATGAAATTTGGTATGGGGGTAGATTAGACCTTGAGAAAGGACATAGGCTATGTTTGGTTGAGATAGCCGACATCCTGGCGGGCGGAGCTGCTGGGCAAAAGCTAGTACATATAATATTTATAGAAGATTTTATTCCTTGGGAGTAAATTTTGTAACATTGCCCATAGTTTATAAAGTGAACCTAAAGAAAACTCGGTCCTATTCTGAAAAATATTCTGTAAATTGAAGCTGATATCTTACTTTTTAGTGCTGTGTACCTGATTATGCGAGGTTTGTCCCTTTTGGGAGATCTAGGTTATACAAAATATCACTGATGGGAGGAAATTAGTGATATTATATTCACACTATTCCGGTAACATTCCAGTCCAGCGAGCGAATCCAGTGTTGAAATGTTACTGGAATAATAAAAACCATCACTGGCATTTGCCCCTTCCAGTGAGTGATTCCTGTCCAGTAGATTGTTAAACTGCGTTTAAAACACTGGAATAATGTTAACACTACAATCCATTCCAGTATTGGAGTGGATTGATACGCTGGATTATTGGACTGGAATGCTACTATGAATGAATGAACTGTGCGTAAACTTGTTGCTGTCACAATTGCTTCCACCAAGATTTTCGGATACGTTTATTTTTCCTCACTAAGCGTCCTCACAAAGTACAACAAGAATATTTGAAAGAAAAACCTTTTTAAAAACAATCTTTTTTTTTTTTTTTTCTTGCTTTGTCATCCGAACTGAACGTGCATACCAAATTTCAGCTCAATCGGTTGAGGGCAAGTGCCTTAAAATTGAGTTGTAAGATTCCACCCGAACAAACATACATTGCAAGTTAAATAAAAGCTTGTAAAAATGGCTAACTTTTAAATGCTCACGTTCCATGATATATAAATAAGAAAAGATATCAAAGGTATGTAAGTACCTATACCATGATCGCGTTAATTCCTGTTCTCTTATTTATATACAAAAATGGCACTTTAAATTTTATGCCGAAAAGCTGCCACCCTGAAAATAGAAATCAGGACCTTACAATCACAGGAAACATAAGCGATAGCTTAGACCAACAGATCTCTGAACGCTGTTATCAATTAAATTATGATGTCTTATAAGAAAATAAGTCCAATTGTATACAGTTCGAATTTCGCCAAGAAACAATAGCGCAGACCAACAGAGGATCGCACGCATACATACAATTACCACTATCTATTCGCTCGGTGCTGAGTTGAGCCTTCCACATAATGAGGTCGCGCGCTAATAATATGCGCACACGCGATGCACTACTATATTGCGAACATTACAGCACGATTACAGCACACCCGTAATTATACATAACAATAATTACAAGTTCGTTGTCGATTGACGAACAGCCCCTCTAGACAAGTCGCAATTCGCTAACCGGCATTTGATGGAATAGAATGACGTATGTATGGGATTTGACATGCGTTAAAGACTGTCATATACATCAAATCCCAAATATTCGTCATTCTTTTTCATCAAACGCCAATAAGCGAATTGTCACTTGTCTAGAAGGGCTGACAGTACAACCACGCGTAAACACTGATATTTGATGGATAGCAATCTATATTCTTACATAATGAAAATCTTTATCGATATTGCTCTTCGTCAAACTAATGAATCTATTTTTAGTAATAAACGATTCACCTTTAGTCTTGTGGCTGGTTACCGAGGCAACGAGCACGGCAATTCAGCCCGGAGTCTGCACTTAGCCCCGAAGGGCTTAGTGGCGCCCCATATATTTATACAGGA
This sequence comes from Eilema caniola, assembly GCA_949126895.1. Lineage (NCBI taxonomy): Eukaryota > Metazoa > Arthropoda > Insecta > Lepidoptera > Erebidae > Eilema > Eilema caniola. The sequence continues at coordinate 4,451,448 of OX421466.1, forward strand.
AACGAGCAAGTAGTAGTTCCGGAGCTTAATGAAGCAGGTAATATCAGATTACGTATCATTTATTTGCACCGAATCCTGTAGAGCCTTCAACATTTTATTACTACGAATAGCTATATTAAGGCAATTGCAGTTCGTAAAAGATCTTTGGCGAGACTGGATCTCCTCACCGATTTGAAGACGATAATTTCGAAGTAGGCGATAAAATGTTCTTAAAAATAAACTGCACACTCTCGATCCAAAATTGAACTGAGTCATATGCCTTCTCACCAGACTTCCGATCGCAATTACAATAAATTTACAGGCAAGATCCTGCAATATCCCGCCGTCATGACGTCATATTCCTCTTGGAAGAGTTCATTGATCAAGTATTACGGACTTAGGGCTGCAAGCACTCGATGGTTGGAAGCAGCGCGACAAGAGGGCGCCACCGTCGTTCGTTCTACAAGATGTAAGATTTATGCGCTTGCGCACCGTGCGCTTAATATTCTACATCCGGCATCCACTTTCCAAACGAGCGTGTTTGAAAATTGCCGCATCTCCATCACAACAGGGCACAATGATCGTACAACGTTTTTGTTATTATATTTGCATTTCAATATCGTCATCCGATAAATTCTCAGAATGTCCTCTGTGTTTCAAGATAAATTATTAAGCACGGGATCCCGCTGTCCTGCCAACCGCACACAAGCCTTAAATCTCCATCAACACTTCGACTTTAACGACTCTAATAATAAAAGCTTTCTTGCTATTATTAAACAGACACCCTCGATTTGAAACTAAACGGATCCATTCATACAACTTTACGATCACAATGAGAAAAGTAAAATGACTATTCTTGTGTCCATGCAATAAGCATTACAAAGTACATTTTCCCAGAAATGCGTGTTAGAGACAAAACGTGCAGCATGAGCCTGTTAAATTGCAAATTTTATGGGTCTAACTAAGCCGCCCCTGATGCCTGCGGCCAGTTCAAAGGGTTACCCTCTGCCCTGACAGACTAGAATGCGATATCGGCCCAACAGCAGTTTAAAACAAGCCTTAGGATTGAATGCTTAGAGTTTAATTCAGAATTGAGGTCAGAATCGCCATTGTCAAAAGCATTACAAAGTGGTCGCATGTCACGCTGGCGCAAAAGAGCAAAGGTTCCGCACACTAAAAATGGGAATAAGCAGTACTTTCGTTTTGCAACGAACAATGGCAACCGTGGTTGGTTTTATGGGAGAAATCGTTCGCCAACTAGGAAGCGAGTAAATCGAACTGCACTAATTTGTTTTGCCTTTTGCAGTAAACTGAGAAAGCCAGTGTTTACGGGTAAAGGCACCATGTATGTAATACTTCTAGTGGTTTTCAATTTCACACGAGTTCGGAATCAACATGAATTATCTAAAAATGGATGTCGGTCGTAAATTGGACCTGTACAACGTATTTTTATAGAGTTCATTTCTAAAATCGACAGTCCCAACGCAGCTGGAGGCCATTTCTGTAATTATAGCTGTTAAAAATAAGTTGCTGTCTTCGATATTGATGAATTGGTGGATAAATCTTTATCTTTGAATCAACTCAACCGTGGAACATGAAATTATACATTGGTAAGCACTATGTCGACATCAACTTATCATAGAGTATTTCTTATATATGTAACCTTACTGGGGCTGTAATTATGTCTGACACTTGTAGTTGTTGCTTTAATAGTGTCTTAATGAAACATGTACTGATGCATCGGCAGGCGGAGACGCAAGTTGCTATTTGCTTCAGGTCTTACACCTCTTGTGAACTTCTCAGTCTCATTAAACCCGTAAGTTTCTTAGGCTTCTTTCTGACCTGCATTTTTATTTACATCACCAATTTGATATCCTGGACCCGTCAGTGACATACCTACATGTCTGTAGGTAGGTATGTTACTGACGGGTGAGAAAAGACATTTAACTACTCGTCTACTTATATGTTTATTGAGCGTGACAACGAAACTGGACTTTGATATATTATTAATTGTATAATCAAAATCTTATCATTAGGCACATAAAATAGGTATATACTTTATACGGTATGAATAAGTAAAGACGATAAAAAATGCGCGTGCGGATAACTAATTATAAATAAACATTAATACTCTTAATATGACTTTCAAAATACTCGTCATTTCATATGTTAATTTCATCATTAAGCCTGCTTCTATTCTAACCTAACAAGCAACTTCATGTGGCGAAAAACACCGAACAAGGACGAACTGAGCTCGTTATTGCGCGAACGCTGCGTCCGCGCTGATCAGTCAGATAGCGCACTGCAAGAAAAACAACTTATTTAGTATTGCTCGGGACATATATGTTGGACCTAAAATGTGCTCAATATTTGCTCTGCACTCGCGATTCTTGGGTATCTATTGAGGATAACACGGGGTGCTGAATTATCCTCAAAAGATGCCTCAAATACTGTACCTGTACCTCAAGTACTGTGGACGACCTCAAATTCACCAAGCGTAAATTATTACAAAACAATCTGCGCGCACCACGGCCTTTTTGTCTCGCGATTTAGGTCCAAGAAACGTGTCCCGAAGTATAGTACGCGTAGGCAGGTGCACGTAGCTAAAATTTAGTTTAATGAATGTATTTCAGACCAAAATCTAGCCACAGGACGTACTATCGCAAGATCTTACTAAGAACAGTGTTTGTGAGGGATAGGAATCTTTTAGCAATTTTATTTCAATGTAAAGAGATTGTGTCATATAATTTATTATTACACTGAGAAAAAAATGCTACGTATATAAGTAATGCGCTTGCTTGTGTAAGGATAAAAATCGACCACTATTACGTAATTAACCGCCATCATGCCGCGTAATGGAACTGCAGTACGTAGGCCGCATCATGACAACAGTCACGGTGCGGGCTACTTACAAGTAAGCGGTTCTCCAGGAACGTATCCATCATAGCTTGATGTCAACGTATGTCGCTTACTTACAAACCATTGTGGCATAGGCACATATGGATGTGGATGCATAACGGCATGATGCCGATTACTATCATACTAGTGCGGCTTACTTACTGTACAGTGGTAGGGCAGTACGGCAGGGTACCTCTTAGTTACAGAACGGTTCGGTATACGTATTGTAAATATGTGGATGCATTACGGCATGATGCCGATTACGTTTATACTGGTGCGGCTTACGTACTGTACAGGGGTAGGGCAGTACGGCAGGACACCGCTTACTTACAGACTGGTGCGGTATTCTTATTGTAAGAATGTGGATGCATAACGGCATGATGCCGATTACTAGCATACTAGTGCGGCTTACTTACTGTACAGTGGTAGGGCAGTATGGCAGGATACCTCTTACTTACAGACCGGTTCGGTATACGTATTGTAAATATGTGAATGCATTACGGCATGATGCCGATTACGTTCATACTGGTGCGGCTTACGTACTGTACAGGGGTAGGGCAGTACGGCAGGAGACCGCTTACTTACAGACTGGTGGGGTATTATTATTGTAAGTATGTGGATGCATAACGGCATGATGCCGATTACTATCATACTAGTGCGGCTTACTTACTGTACAGTGGTAGGGCAGTACGGCAGGATACCTCTTACTTACAGAGCGGTTCGGTATACGTATTGTAAATAAGTGGATGTATTACGGCATGATGCCGATTACGTTCATACTAGTGCGGCTTACTTACTGTACAGGGGTAGGTGCAGTAGGGCAGGGTACCTCTTACTTACAGATCTGTACGGTATACGTATTGTAAGTATGTGGATACATTACGGCATGATGCAGATTGCGTGCATACTGGTGCGGCGGCACACATACGTAGTGTCTGGTACCATAGATATCTGACCACTCTTTTCTTAAAAAGTTGAAATTTTATCAAAACTACCGATTCGGTTTTCACTGGTAGATAGACAAGGCACTAATCTATCCACCAACGAAAGATTTATTTTAAATCGGTAGGGTTGATAAAATTTCAACCTTGTAAGAAAAGAGTAGTCAGATATTTATGATGGTACCAGACCGTACTAGGTATGCCGCCGCACCAGTATGAACGAAATTAGCATCATGCCGTAATGCATCCACCCTTTTACCGTACCTATACCGTAGCAGTATGTAAATAAGCGTTATCCTACAAATGAATGGAACACATGCAGTTAATTAATCTCCTATGTAAAAGATATTTGATGGACACTTTCAGGTGTTAACGAATGCTGTAAGTATATCTTATCAACTACACCTGTATACAATTTTACGTTTAAATTTAAATATGCATACCAAATACATCAAATAACAGCAGATTAGATAACTATGTTACATAGCACCAGTATGAACGAAGTAATTAAGTAATTACATGGATATGTATGTAGGTGTTTTGTAAGGTCAATAATAACATTGAGGTCCATTTGAAGAAATTACTTTTTAAGAATGAAAACGGAAACGATTGAACATAATAATTATTTTACACAATATTATTTTAACACATCATTAATTATGGACTTAAAAATGTTATTATGTAGTAGGTATAAGAAATTAGAAAAAACATATTGAAATAATTGTGTTTTATTTTTATATCTTTATACACATTTTCTTACATACAATTATTCAAACAATACACTATATGGCCTATCATGCAAGATATTCTACGTGAATTTTTAATCGTTTACATCCCTTTATTAAATGGGTCAATGTACCTACTCATGAAATCGAACAAATTTTTGTATGGGACCTACGGTCCTACTAAATACAGGTAGTGTATTTGGAAGTACGTCATATTCTTAGAGAAAGCGAACGAATACGATAAACTTTTTGTAATGTAACAATTTTCCTACGCGAAAAAAATCTGCTGTTCCATAGAAAATGTTCATTACCTACTCGAAAAAAATGTATGAAACGGCTGATGTTTTTTTCGATTAGGAAAATAAAATTGTTAAGAATGAAAACGGAAACGATTGAACATAATAATTATTTTACACATAATATTATTTTGACACAATGGTATAAAATAAATTTTTTTACTTATGGACTTAAAAATATTATGTAGTAGGTATAAGAAATTAGAAAACACATAAAATTAGATTAGAAAACACAATAAGAAAACACAAGATTTACATTTAATTATATATATATATATATGCAATTTTGTAATACATCAAAACAGTGTGAAAGATTTTATTGACAAATATAAATATTTGTCAATAAAATCTTCCGGGTCTTTTGTAATACTAATTAAAGCCTGTAAACAATAGGGGTTGATGTAATCCCTACTTAAACGGCCAATAAATATAGTTTAACGGTTTTTGAAACAGGTTATGGACACCATTAATATTATGTATTATTAATTCCTATAAATCTGAATTAGGTAAACTGATTGTGATTAATTAGGTAGATACTTACATGTACAGTGACCAGTTCTGAAACGTTTTCCTGAATTTTTATTCTCCCTGCCAAATGCGGACAAAGCTCCTTATAATTTTCAGGCGTCAGCTTTGGCAATAGCTCCACTGTTATTCCGTTTTCTGTAATAAAGATTTTACGTCGAAATCATAGACATACAAGGTAGGTATATACCTAACTAGCAGCGACCCGGGTTTCACCGGCGTAAGTACCGATCCAAGAGTAACAAACATCCATCACTTACAAACTTTCGCGTTTATAATATTAGTAGGAAGGACTATGGTTGAAAATTACTTTAGACCTAAACTCAACTAAAAGTTGTCACGTAGGTAGGTACCTACCTAAATAGTTTTTGTCTAAGTTTTTTGTCACTGTTAGAACACGACGGCTTCCAAAGCTGCCTAAAGTGGATTGCACTCCTCACACTAACCAAACTGCCTGGCGTTTGTTTTAGGAAATAGGAATTAGGACAATCAATCAAGCTTTCCTATCTTAGTCGCTTCTAAGAGAATGGCATAGGTATTTAGATTACATTAAATTTTAATAATACTTTATTTAAGTACTTACCGATAAATCGAAGGGTGATATCCGATGGAATGTCCCACTTATTAAAAAGATCTTCAATACAGTCCATTGGTATTTGATTTGTACTAAAGTAGTCTAAAGTCAGTAAAACCCAAACTAGAAAAGCGAAGCGCGTCGGAACAAGAATTTAAGCGAATGCGAGCGAGCGCGCGCGCCAGTGTTGCCAACACTTGAAATTTTATCCCCCTAAGAGTAAACTCAAAAACCCCTAAAACTCCCTAACTCACAATTTGAAAAATGTAGGTTCTTATGTAATATTAAAACGTTTAATTTTTAATTATTATTTTTATTTCAAATAATTACAAGTGGTGTAAAAAACTTATTTATGGTTATTATTATAAGAATTACTTACTATTAATAACCATTTTTTTTGTAGATGTATTTAAAACTTTTTTTTAAATCTCTATATCTAACCCACAACGAAACAGTTCGCATTCTACGAGAGATGGGTAATCACTAGAGATGGGTAGCGGGTAATAAACCCATTCATTCCATTCGGGTTAAAACTGGGTGATTTGGGTTTTAACCCAATAATAACCCATAATCACCCATTTGACTGGGTGAAAATAGTTTTTTTGAATTAGAAGTGGGAATTAATGTTTACTATGTACTAGCTAGTCAAAAATGAATTGGTGAGCCTTAAATTAGGTATATTTATAGGAAAATATATCCGATTTAAGGATTATACAAAAAGTTAGTAGACAGTTTATCATCATTTGAATTGGGAATACGGTTCCAATCCCGACTACGTAGTTGGTTCAGGATTAGTGCAAGCCCCTGTTCATCTATGACTACACGCTACTACTACAGTATAACGAACTTTAATATAGTCTGTAAACGAAGCCATCTAGACCGAGCAATTCGGCAGTGCGGGGTAAGCGGAATAGTGACGGAGATGGCCGTACCGAGTAGCCATACATTTTACTCGGTACTAACAGGTAACACAGTACTAAGGATTCAGGGCTGTCTCAATTTTAATTACCTTTGTTATTAAAAAAAAATTAAACAAATAAATAAAAATAAAAAAAATGGTTAGGAATAAATTATCCATAAAGCGATCAAAGATGGCGGGCTCGATTTTTCTATACAATCGATTTTATCGAGTTCGAGTATCGTTTTCAGGGTTTTCGGGGTCGCTGATTGCTAATATATTATCCATTTAGCGATCAAAGATGGTGGTCTCGAAATTAGTAATAAAATCGATACGAGTATCATTTTCAGAGCTTTCGGGGCTACTGATTACCTACGAATATTATTATACATTTAGCAATCAAAGATGGAGCGTATTCTTATTGTAAATATGTGGATACATTACGGCATGATGCCGATTACGTACGTACGGGTGCAGCTTACTTACTGTACAGGGGTAAGGCAGTACGACTGAATACATTCTACTTACAGACCGGTGCGGTATACGTATTGTAAGTATGTGGATGCATAACGGCATGATGTCGATTACTGTCATACTAGTGCGGCTTACTTACTGTACAGTGGTAGGTGCAGTAGGGCAGGGTACCTCATAGTTACAGACCGGTTCGGTATACGTATTGTAAATATGTGGATGCCTTACGGCATGATGCCGATTACGTTCATACTGGTGCGGCTTACGTACTGTAGGGCAGTACGGCAGGACACCGCTTACTTACAGACTGGTGCGGTATTCTTATTGTAAGTATGTGGATGCATAACGGCATGATGCCGATTACTAGCATACTAGTGCGGCTTACTTACTGTACAGTGGTAGGGCAGTACGGCAGGATACCTCTTACTTACAGACCGGTTCGGTATACGTATTGTAAATATGTGAATACCTAAATTTAACATTGAATACCTAAATTTAACATTTTATTGGATGGATTAAAATGTTATACAAGATCCACCATTTCGATTTAATGTAAATCGGACCATCATGATGCTTTGCAAAAATCCCTGAAAATACCCCTAAAAATTTCAGACCCCTAAAAAATCCGATCCGTGAAACAGCACGTAGGTACTACTCATAATTGTGTTTGTGAATGTGAATAAGTTATCTGATAGGATACAAGTAAGTGAATGTGATGTGAGTGATACAATTGTGTAATGAAGAAATGGCCTTACTAATTGGATTACATACGTAGAATCATCATCGTGCCGGCAACGGTAAGCAAGCGTTCTACTGCCACTTACTTCTGTAAATATGATTCAGGTGTAGAACGTAAGAAGAGGCGTTATTAATGTGACGCCACACGTAGTAAGGGTACATCAACGTTAATAAGTATCCTATAGTGGAAGTACTTATAACGTAACGGCATACGTAAGTACGGGATAATCATGCTGGCTACATTTTTTCTTGTTGGTACTGCATTAACAACGATCCACAGTCTTTGTACGAGCTTTCCCGAAACACCATTATCAAGAATGGCGTGTCATACATCTGAATCAGTGTCTGACTTAATTATTAAGCGAAAGACATCATTCTTGCGTATGCAATACACTTAATAAGTAGCAAATTGCAGGCTCATTGGTACATAACCGACGCTTTTCTACTTGTAAGTAGCTTTTTTCTCTCAGTGTAGGATTAAGGCTTCTAGAAACATGTGAACTAGTCAGTAGTCTTATTAGTGCGAAAAGAATGATAAGATACTAAGATATATCAAAAACCTTATTAAAATGCCTTTAAAAACGAATAGCCTCTTTTTTTGGAGCGGTCAACAAGCGGTATCAATCACGGAGTTATTAATGGTTATTGTGCACCATGGTATCAATAGTTCTCTTTTTCAGTCGTCAATATTTCAGTAAAACACGTCCACGATGTAAACATACAAGTAATTCCAGATGTCGCCAGCTCTTTACACTTCTTTTTGCTGTTGGACTTCCTTTTTCAAATTGTATCACTTAAGCCTCCGTAGACAAGACGCACATCGTTAGTTGAATATGACAATACTAGCGACCCGCCCCGGCTTCGCACGGGTGCTATGGATGTTATTATACATATAAACCTTCCTCTTCAATCACTCTAACCGCATTAAAATCCGTTGCGTAGTTTAAAGATTTAAGCATGCAAAGGGATATAGGGACAGAGAAAGCGACTTTGTTTTATACTATGTAGTGATGATTTTTTACGTTGCGATGGCATAAACTTAATAATATGTCATACATTGATTCTTTGAATGGGCATGAACTGTCAGATTAATTTGTCAAGCAGTTTGCTTACAGCGCGTTACTTGAGATACTACAATATTATTTCAAAAACTAAAATGATCTTAACCCGGAGGTTCTGAGAGGTGTCCATTTAATATCTATTGTGTGATCCTTGTATAAGTGTATCCCTAGGTTGTGTTGTTGTATTTACTACTAAGGTGACAATAGATAATAGTGTTAAGGTGAAAAGTAAATGACTGAAGCATAACCGCTTGCACGAAAGTTGTACAACTTCTGTCTCTTCTCTACTGTGTTCTTCATTACACTGAGTACCCTATATACCTTGAAGAATAAACCCTTCTTCTTCATCCCAGCGCTTAGTGGTTAAGGAGCCGGCCTTACGATCGAGAAGTCCCGGGTTCGAATCCTGGCCATTACACTACCGACGTGAACCCACTCCTAGCACAAGCAATTTAGCTTAGTTGGAGGGGTTAGAGGGAATATTAGTAATTTCGATAACTTCGGTTGCTAATATTCTTTAAAAAAAAAAAAAAACCCAATTGCATTTGAAGCTTTACGGAGTCTGGGGCCCACTTTTCCCATTTTTCTATTACAGACGAACCCTGCCGCTAAGTATCTTCTCTAGAAATCATCATCATCTATTTGCCCTGGTCCTAATTATTTGTGGTCGCCGCAACATGTCATTTTTCTCCATAAATTCCTGTCAGGTGTCATTTTCTCAGTTACTCCCTTTTTTGCCATATCATCTTTCAAACAATCTATCCATCTTCTTGGGCTTACCTCCTCCTAAAGCTTCCTTAGTAACTTCTCTAAGAATACGAATATGAAAAAAGCTGGAAACGAAATGAATATCCCAAAAACGTTCCATCCCTAACGTAATTACGTACAATGAGGTCAGTCACATGTCGTCAAAAGTAGGCGATTGCCCCATTAATCCTCGTATCATCAAGCCGTATAGGTGTGAACGCCATATTAATCCGGTGACCCATTACCAGCAACTAGGCGGGACATTCCTACATTGTTGCATCACGTTACTTAATGTTCGTTAAACGATGACTAATCAATTGGAAGGTGTGGATTTTTTATTTTAAAACTACCTGACCCGGTGAACTTCGTACCGCCAATATTTTTCCGCCCGCGTGGCGTCAGATCCCGTTCCCGCTAAACCCTCTACTATATTAAACATTAAACGCTAAACCCTCTACTATATTAAACATGTATTATACATAAAAACTTCCTCTTGAATCACTCTTTCTATTTAAAAAACTGCATCAAAATCCGTTGTGTAGTTTTAAAGATTTAAGCATACAAAGAGATATAGGGACAGAAAAACCGACTTTGTTTTGTACTATGTAGTGATGAATAAATAGTAAATAAATATAATTATGTGTGGATTAATTTATGGTACGTGATAAGTGTGGCCTACCAAAGCCTTGCAGCACTATATGAAGCCGTGGAGCACATAGTAGAACACCTAAGTGTACCACGGGCACTTTTCCAACCCGTAGTTCACACAAAAAGTATTCCAAAGGTACTACTACTAAGGTACTTTACCCAAAGAACAAACTGTGGTATTCAACGTTGCCACCTAAAGGAGGAATGACGAACATCTTCATCCATGGGCATATAAATAATTGTTTTCTACAACGTACTGAGGATTATGAACCAAAAAAAAGACGGGTTGCACTCTGGGAGTGCAGACAGAAGTGAAAACTTTTTCTTTCTTTCTTTCTTCGTTATATACATAGAAAAAGATAAAAAACATACCATACCATACCATACCTATAATACAGCGCCAATCATAATCACTAATTTTCTACTAATTTTCTATCAGAAGAAATTAATAAATTACAAAAAGAAAAAATCACGAAAAGTGTCATTAGGCCAGGTTTGAACCCGGTACTATCTGAAACCATAAGGACTTACAGTCGATGCGTCTACCTCTATGCTGCGAAGCTATTTATAGTATATTGCAAAATGGACAGTCTATAGCTAATATTGTATGACGTCAGTCGTCGGTTACGGTCCAAAGGTCAAGCGATCCTGACGCGCGAGTTTAACAATTTTTACCCATCCAACGCCGCTAAAGAAGTTTTCACTTCAAAAATTACTGGGATTGACTGGATACAGAAGACTGAGAACCGGTTGTTATGGCGGATAGAGGCTTTTTTTTTACCTGCGGGAAATCCCCACGGATACTCACCCCTCCGGAGCCGGAGGGGGAGGTTATGTCGGACTCGAACCGACTAAACCGCACGCCGTCTCTGGGTCGTAGTGCTAGGCCGAAGGTGAGGTTGTCATGCGACATATCCCTCGCAAACCGATAAAGAGGCTAGGGTAATTGATGCATACACGTGTCCCTATTTGGATGCCGTTTTTACTTCACACCTAAACGAGATTGCATATTATTAACACTGGATTCCATCTTACCGTCTTTTTTGTATGCGGATACCTTCTCGGGCATCACCTCAACGGAGCTAACGATGTTGGGTATGTTGGTTGTGTGTCTAACAATATTATATTTTTTTGTTTCAACATCAAAAAGAGACAATGTGGTATTAAGTCTTTGTTGAATTGAATGAGGTTGAGAAAGTTTAAAAGTTAGCGTTACGCCCTTGACCTTAAGAAAACTTCAATATCGACTCGTCAGGTTTCCTTGAAAAGCATTATAAAATACGATACTCTGTAACAACTATAACATCGCGTACTATTACCAAGAAAGCCTTCACAAGAACACTGATGACCTCAATACTCCAAGGTTACCTTCTTACTACCTTAATACATTCCTGGGATAGGATAAAATCAAAAGATTCTTCTAAGCTAGGCCAGTGGGGGCAAAAACATCAAAAAAGCCGCGGCTACACACAATTAGAGACATCTTCTAAGAACTACCGCTTACCTTGAACAGTAGGAAAAAATATGTGTTACACGAGATCGAAAGGTTCCGTATCTTTCTTTTTTTTACTACTTAGTACATGGTACCTTATGGTAAGTAAAAATAACTATTTGGATAGATGACAGAGCGAGTGGGAAGATACGAGAAACAGAGCTGCTTGCTGCTTCGAAGATCAACGCTCCGACGTGATGTCCAAACTTAATGATACATAATTGTGCTTTAAATGTGATTTTCTTATTTACGAAAAAAAATTACATCGATTTGAATATTGCTTGAGTTGGTTGAATCGTATTTTTTATCTACTGGTGGAAGAAAAAAGCACACATCCTACGTTGTAGTACGGGGAAACCGAACCATATAACCGGTTAAGATACTAGATTTTACTAGTAGGTCATATTTTTTAAATAATTTGAGAACATCTATGCGAGTACAAGCTATTGAATTTATTAAACTTTGATCTTCCGATAGTATTATTTCATCTGTTACATTATTTCTGATAATATTCTAGCATTCAAAACCCTTAACAGCGAAATAATTTTACAAAACAATCCTGCCAGCAATAGCCCTTTTCTCGCGGAACCCTATCTGCGTCGTCAGTAGCTGAAGTCGGTCTCCTGACCCGGTCACAGCACGGATCCAGCACAGCATTCAAACACTCAGTACTTCTAAATAAGGGCTAACACCTAACTAAACGTAAGTGAGGACGGTTAATTGGTATAAGGTATTTTTAGTACCCTGTAGACACGCTTTTTACCTTTGAAGGGTTAGAAAAAGTGTTGACACCTGAATTCAACACAGAGTAAATTGAATCAAGACTTTTTTGTTGTTTAGTAGTATTTTTTATACCACTGAGGAGGCAGACAAGCACACGGCCCACCTGAAGGAAAGTGGTTACCGTGGCCTATGAACGTGTGCAACACCAGGGGAGTCACACTCGTGCTGTCGACCCTGTAGTTTCTGTGCCGTCCGTAGAAGACAAAGCAGGAATAGCCTTTGGTCTTCCCAATAACAATACAAAGACTCTTCAGTGAGCTCTAGCTACCCAACTCACCGCCGGGAACACAACACGAGGTTATTATGGCCGCGGTATTTTGTAGGGCGGAGGTACTTCCCCATTTGGACTGCTCAATTGGACGGATATACCGTCGTTTAATACAGTTGATTATATATAAATGGCGCACATTGGGAGAGGCCTATGTCCAGCAGTGGACTGTGGTGGTAGATTGATTGAATAAATAGCAGCATTCGACAGAATTATGTAGTGTTATACATAATTAGTGTAGTACCTAATGACGCTTGGTAACCTATTTCTGAAACGGAATTGTATGGGCGGAGTAGTCAAAAATCAATGTTTAAAAATGATTGAAAAATCATTGATTGGTTCTAATAGTTCGTAAGAATATCGGTAGATGTCTCCACTGTCGCCTCAAAGATAGATATAAAGGAGATATTTGATTTGGTTAGGGCGAGGTCTGGTAGCTTAGTGGCCAAATCATTGCCCCTGTAAGGCAAAGATCGCGGGTTCAAACCCTGCATAGAGCGATTAAATTTTTTCTATTTAAATCGATTTGAATACGAGTATTTAGCATGAAAATGCTTAAAAATTTAATTCCAATTGGCAAGGTAAAACGAACACGTATGTCACCAGTTATGATATGACTATAAAATGTGCGCGGGCGCACCCCTTGCGCGTGTCCGACATTGTCAGGCGTTCATAAAAACTGTGTACGAATTGTAAGGACCTTGCAAGTTTTTGACATTTCCTTATATCGCCTAGTATTTATTTATATATCTTTAATTTTATTTAGTCCTTACATTCTTTAGCACCTATCTCGTTTATATTTTTAAGTTGTTATAGTTTTTAAGGAGTGGAAATAACTGTGGCATTTATAATTTTAGTGCAAGACAGGGTCAAGTGAAAGAAAAAAGTAGGGTCAGATAATCCCCTACCATGAAAGACCTATAGACAGACAGATAGTTTTGCAGAGTTCTCTCGTGGTTTATCCAATCGTCAAACTAATATATCGGGTTCTTCAAGAGCGCGAATGTGACGCTCCTGGTGATGCACACGTCCATAGGCTACGGTAACCACTTTCAATCAGGTGGGCCGTGTGCAAAGCCATCTAAGTGGTTTAAAAAGAGAGGCTGGCAGGTAAAGAGAATGTGTGCTTTATTCATTAGAAGATATTTCTATCGTAGTGGGAATCACTAACATAGGAGCTAGATGTTTTTGAAGACGCGATATCTTAGAAGAGATAAAGTTTGACCCTTGAGCCATAGCGTAGCTATTTCGTTTACGTTTACCGGTTTACGCTTTGCATAGTCTTGTCGGCAATCCACAATAGATAGAGACAATTGGTAATGCAAGCGTCCATTAGCTTAGCATACCAAAGCAAAACCCTACAATTAATTTTCAGACCTAGCATTGTCAATAATTGGAATGTCAACATAATGAGAGTGCTAAACGGTGTTCTACAATACCAATTCACTATGTTACCTGCGCACGCGCTGCCATGCAGTGAACGTAAGGTCAACATGGACAGGCCGGGGCGTCGGGCGTCAAAACGACAGTTCATTTATAAGCATATCCCGCGGCATTCGCTCCACACTATTACATTGTCAGCTGTAATACGATTATGTCCAACTAATTGCCACCGATCTTAATCTGCCAACATTAACTACCCTCACGCCCATATATTGTTCAATTTGACATATCGCTACAGGCACTTGACTTTGACATTTAATATTTGCTTGAATATTGAATGTTATTGTTTCTTTGTTCGCGTTTTGGTGTAGAACCATCCTTGACCTGTCGGTAAAACGATTGCTATTATAACGATTAATTGGCGCCCACGCAGCTTTGCAAATATCGTCTGTATTAAGTGAGACTCGAATTTACACGAACAGGGATTTCATTATATCAATTTTATTGCTAATAACAGGTGTGGTGTGGTTCTTGACAGGGGGTAATCAAGCTTCAACTGAGCATCACTTCGTGAGCTATTATTAAACAACAAAATCTCATATCTTGGAAATTTCGTTAGGATAAACGTCAGTTGAATTAATTAACAGTTACAAAATGTTACACTGAAGTGTTATTTCCCGGAAATGGCACCTAAAGTCGCCAGGACCCTGAGTCGTATTTCAATAGTGTTACTTAAAGCTTGTTTACATTTTGCTGGCCTCTAGCCGCTGACATTACGGCAGGTCAGACGGGGGCGGGCGTCCGTATAGTTTGCTAGGCTTATGCGCACGCGCAGTTCCATCTTCGAAGTTGTCTTTCTCGAGTGTTTCATTCGGTTAATTTATCGTGGCGAGTTCTCTACGCGCGCCATTACGGCGCCATACGATTGTACACTCCGGCGCAATGTAAACAAATACGAGTGAACACATCAACGACTTCCTTTCTTTCCGCTTCGGCGAAGTTCACTTCTCCGAAACTAAACAAATGAATGTTAACCTAACTGGATATTATGGTTACTAGTTGCAACCGCATCCGAATATGTTTTGAGAACAATGAAACATAAGTTTATGTTAATGCGATGTTAAAAAGCTGTATTTTAAGCAGATAATACATTATCACTTATCACATTCGATACTGTAATAATTTCTAATAGATGTATCCTATATAATTCTTTTTATACTAACCGTAGCACATTTTGTTTTGAAAATTTAATAAGCTGTTGCTTTGTTATAATATAATGCTCAAAGTGATATCTTCTAATTAGTAATCTTGATAATTTCTATTATCTCTGTATTAAAAATTGCAGTACATATTTCGGACGTTTTTCAAATCGTATGTCAGTGTAAGTATACACCACTGCTCCAGGAATAAAATTTTGTATCTAATCTTTATATTTAAGTACAAGGGACTTTTTGAATGAAATTTTTAAGGCATTTTGCATGCTGAATATTCAAATCGATTAAGATAGGAAAAATATTAAAATGGTCTAGGCGGGGTTTGAACCCGCGATCTTTATCATACAGAGGCAAATTGTATGGGCGGAGTAATCAAAAATAAATGTTTAAAAATGATTTAAAAAATTTTCATTGGTTTCGATAGTTCGTGAGAATATCGGTAGACCCTCCACCGTCGCCTCAAAGACTAGGATATACGTGAGAAATTTGGATTAGTTCAGGCGAGGTCTGGTAGCTTCATGGTCAAAGCATTGCCGCTGTAAGGCAAAGATCGCGGGTTCAAGCCCCGCCTAGACCAATTCAATCTTTTTCCTATCTGAATCGATTAAAAGGGACTTCGTTAACACTTGACATATATAGCCAAAATACACACCTAAAATTTGTCAATATTCTACATAGCAACTAACAATCTAGTTGCAATAGTTGCTCAACTAATAGTCGCAGTATCCACAAGTTGTTTACAAAAGTAATTAAGCTGTCGGACCTGCACCGCCCACAGTGAAGACGCGGACGTTTCAATTAGTCGCTACTTATCCCAGCTCTCGAGTAAAAGTGTTGCAACTTGCAACCGTTTGCACAATCGGTGCGTTATCACGACTCTGTGATAAGCGCCGTCTCGCGTGAGAGCCGCGATTGCAACAGCAAATGTGGAGCGTGCGCTGACACGGCCGCTGTCAATTATTGAGAATATCAATTTCAGATGTGGTGTGACCTTGCCTATTGTTGTCGCTTTCGTTTTGGATAGATGTGAGAGGGATGTAGATATGTGAGAGAATTTGAATTTTGTGCTCGAGGTGAAACTTGTAGAGCGAACGCGGAATTACCGCAGAACACCTTTGAATGATCGAAGACCGGCGTCGACACTTGCTCATTACCATCATCAGAAGACAAAGAGGAGTGGACTGAGAAGAATTGGAAAGGAGAACATCACGTACTCTCACAATCCAATGCAGGATGCTGCAACTAAATGTTTATAATATGGGAAAGATCGAGATTATGAGCTTTGCCCATGACTGGGCAAGAATACATTTGTACATCTTCAACAGTTTTCATAAATATTACAAAGTTAATCATATCTAAGTATATAAATATTCCTGAACGGATGCTGAGTTATTTTCAAGCACTATCAACTTTCGTTACAGTGTCAAACACGCAAAAATTCAAATAATCGAGACATCGATAACCTCATAACATAACATATTGAATGACAGTTTTAAGGCATTTAGCATTTTTCCTATCTTAATGGACTCATATGACATGTTTAAGTGAATGTTTTGCGTATTGCAAAACCGACGGTAGGCGGTTAGTGCGGTGTCGCGAATCGTCGCTCTAGATGCGCTGAGACAATACGTTGCGCCAGCGCAAGGCACGACACAGGCTTGCGCAAGCAAGCGTTCACCGCTTAAAACAACGTGAAACTCTTGTATCTCGCGATTTACGGATCACGGAAACCTCTAACGTAATTTAAATAAGGCATCAAGTAAACTTGCCCACGATTCAATGTAATTTAGTGTATGAGAATAATTTAATAATAGCGTAAACATGGCATGGGGTCGTTAAGGATGTTGCTTTAGTAACTTTAGTTACATCATTGTATTATTACGTAGAATACTTGTTACATGGCTTTGTTCACTATTTACGTAGAGATTAGAATTGGCAGAATTATACAACAAACTAATAGCTGTTTGGTTTTCAAAGAATGTTTAAAAAAACAGTGTCAACCAAACTGGTTAACCAAAATACATTGTGGAATAGTGACACATCGGTTTGTCTACAGGATAGGGACAGTGTGTGATGTTACGTGGAAAAACCAATATGTCGAAAATTTGCAAGAAGGAGAACTTTCTATCTCGAAGGCTCAATGATGGAAAGCATACCTACAACACTAACCCAAACAACCTGTACCACGGATAGTAGCGGACTTCAGGCAGAAGATATCAATCTACCATGATCGCATTACTTCTCAGAACTGGTTCATGATGCTGTAAAAACGATGGCTTTGCCACAGTCTAACGAACTATTTAACAGAAGACTCTTTATACTGTGACTTTACCATATTTGATAGCGCAGTGCTCATTTACGTGTCTCAGCATGATCGTATCGAAGGACGATATTTATGTCGAAATAGCCGAATAGCCCTCGAGTCCCCTGTGGGTGGTAGAAATTTGATGACACAAATCTGTCACAAATTTCGACCGGGTTGGTACCACCGTGCACTATGCGAAAAACCCTCCATAGTAATCCAATCTCGGTTGGATTGCGTTCAGGGGTCAGCAAGTGCATAGCCGGGCAGGGGGGATTGTGGTCGCAGCACTAGCGGGACCGGTGGGTATTGGCGTAGTCTAGTGGGGGGTGGCGCGGGGCGACGCGCCGAACAGGGAGACCTGTAGAAACGGTGGTGCCGCTGGCCGCCCGCGGCATAGTACAGGGGCCCAACCGGGACTAACCACCCTGGGAGGCTGCCCCACCAGGTCGCGCATAATCCCGATATGGCTCGTCGTGCCGGTTGGTGACCGGAGGGAGCCCGGCGACCATACTCGGGGGGGTACGGGGGCCCTTCCGTTCGGCGTGTCGGCTCTCGCCGTTCCTCACATTCATAGACAAAACCAATCACCCGCGATTTGTCACGCGGTGCTGCGACGATAGTCCCCTTTTTTCACGCCTTCCCTTACCTCCTCCTTATGGCAGCGCAAAATAGAATACTGGGCTACACAGCGGCAAGACATTCTCCCACGGGCTCGCTATTTGAGGTGGAGTCCACGAACATCTGTGGGCTCCATACAAACCTCAACGCCGTCCACCAACACCTGGAGACGGCAAAACCAGCACTGCTATTTCTTACGGAGACACAAATACGCTGCCCTGACGACACGACCTACTTGCTCTACCCCGGCTATGTCCTCGAGGAGAATTTCCGTGCAAAAGCCGGGGTGTGCGTGTTTGTTAGGGCGGATGTTTGTTGTCGCCGTTTGCGCTGCCTAGAGGACCCATCCTTCTCCACCCTTTGGGTACACATAGACCATGGTTCTACGAGTCAGATCTATGTGTGCCTCTACCGCTCCCATACAGGAGATGCCGAGACAACTCGACTCTTCGAATACCTGAGTCAGGCGGCAGATGATGCGCAGGAGCGGTTTCCGAACGCTGAGCTGGTGTTTTTGGGGGATTTTAACGCCCACCATGAGATCTGGTTGGGTTCCTCTAAAACAACCCATGCGGGAAGAGCCGCCCATGCATTTGCTCTGGCGCATGGCCTGACCCAACTGGTACACGAATTTACTAGAATACCAAAAAGGTCGGACCATGAGCCCTCTCTGCTGGACCTTCTGCTGACGAGTCGCCCGGACCAGTACAGTGTTTCGGTGAGTGCCGCTTTAGGCGGATCCGACCATAGTCTGGTCCGTTCCAAGGTGCCCATTAAAGCGCCACCACGACCCGTACAGGGGAAACGGCGTCTCTGGCACTACTCGTCAGCAGACTGGGATGGATTGCGTGACTATTTTGCATCCATCCCGTGGGTTGAACGCTGCTTTGAAGGCAAGAACCCATCTGAGGGCGCAACTGCTGTCGCCGGTGAGATCAGTCTGGGCATGGAATATTATATCCCCTACACTGATGTCGCCGGTGCCCGCAGAGCCCGCCCCTGGTTCGGGCGCGAGTGCGCGGAGGCTGTTAATCATAAACAGTCCGCGTACCGCGCTTGGGTGAGGGCGCGCGCTACGTGCGATCCTGACGTGGGCCATTTCAAGGCGGCGTACAATAGAGCCACAAGGGTCTGCAAGAGGGCTTATGTCAGAGCGGATGCCCAGCGCATAGCGCGGCTTGGTCAGGAACTAGTAGCGCATCCCACGGGCAGCCGTGGCTACTGGCGACTGGCCAAAGCCGTGCAAGCCAACTTCTGCCAGCCTTCGCTGCCGCCGCTGCGCAACCCCGATGGATCCCTGGCCCATGAGTCGCAAGAGAAAGCAAATTTGCTGGCTAATCTCTTTGCGGCCAACTCCCGAATCGATGATTGTGGCATGCAGCCACCGACACTACCGATCAGTGACCATGCAATGCCTGATATTCGTATCAGGCAACGCGATGTCCGTGCAGTGCTGCAGTCACTCGATGTACGGAAAGCCAGTGGTCCGGACGGTATTCCGGCAGTGGTTCTACAAAAATGTGCAGCGGAGTTGTCTCCAATGCTTGCGCGGCTGTACCAGCTGTCCTACAGCTCGGGTACAGTGCCTTCGGCTTGGAAGGAGGCGAATGTACAGCCGATCCCCAAGAAAGGGGATCGCTCAGACCCGACTAACTATCGACCCATAGCCATCACCTCAGTGCTGTGCAAGGTGTTCGAGCACATAATTAACAAACAGCTCATGCGTCACCTTGAAGATCACTCCCTAATTAATGACCGGCAATATGGCTTCAGGCCGAAACGGTCAACGGGTGATCTTCTGGCGTATGTTACCCATCTTTGGGGTGAGGCTATGGACAAGCACGGCGAGTCACTGGCAATTGGTCTTGACATCGCCAAAGCTTTCGATAGAGTCTGGCACAAATCGCTTCTTTCCAAGCTACCAGCCTTCGGTCTGCCCCCTAGACTATGCAACTGGGTTGCTAGCTTCTTGCAGGATCGCCGTATTCGCGTCCTTTGTGATGGACGCGCCTCGGAGTTCTTGCAGGTAAATGCTGGTGTGCCGCAGGGGTCCGTCCTGTCCCCTACTCTCTTTCTTCTGCATATCAATGACATGCTGTCTACCGGCAGCATTCATTGCTATGCAGATGATAGCACTTTGCACGGGAGTTATCATGGACGTCCTGCGGATAAGCAGTCGGATATCGCAGATAAAAGGCAGCTTCTTGTCACTGAGCTTGACCGGATCCTGAACAACATTTCCCAATGGGGCTCTGAGAACCTGGTCGAGTTCAATGCCAAGAAGACACAGGCATGTGCGTTCACAGCAAAGGTATCTTCTTTCCTTCCCCTTCCCACTCTTCAGAGCACTCCACTGCCACTGCAGGACAACCTGACTATCCTCGGTATGGATGTTCGCTGCAAACTTAATAACAAAAACTACATCGAGAGTATCATCAAAACAGCCTCGCGTAAACTCGGAGTCTTGAACAGAGTGAGACGGTTTTTCACGCCGGAGCAGCGGTGTCTTCTATACAAGACCCAAATTCGGTCCTGCGTGGAATACTGCTCGCATCTCTGGGATGGCTCCGCAAAGTACTTATTAGATGCTCTCGACAGGTTGCAGCGACGTGCGGTCCGCATTATTGGGAATCCCGAGGTCACAAGCACCCTTGAGCCTTTGCAGATGCGTAGAGATGTTGCATCCTTGGCAGTATTTTACCGTCTCTACCATGGTGAATGTTCTGATGAGCTCTTCCAACTGGTCCCGCCCTCTCCTTTCCTACATAGGACAACACGAGCAGGGCTTAGATGTCACCCGTATACGGTGCAGAATATTCCCTCAAGAACCAAGCGGTTTGGTGACTCCTTTCTTTGTCGCACCATTAAGACCTGGAACTCCTTGCCAGCTCACGTGTTTCCTTCTTCCTACAGTCCCGGGTCCTTTAAGCGGGGCGTGAAAAAGCATCTGATGAGGCCGTCAAGCTGAGTGCCACCATTGTTAACATGGTACGTGTTTGTAATGGTGACCCTCTTTTCTGAGACTTTGCCTTCAGCTTACCATCAGGCGAGGTGAAGTCAAATTGACGTGTCCTATATAAAAAAAAAAAAAAAAAAAAAACTTGCGTACGCGCAGCGTTGGCGTGCTCCAAATTAATATTATATTGTGTTACAACTACGGCCGTTCAGATTTATCTGACGGCGTAATGGCACGCCGTATCGGACTGTGTATCGCCCGAATTTAGGTCACACCCAATTGCTTCTGTTATTCTTATCGCGTTTTCGCAAATCTGTGGGCGATTGGCTCACGCTAATCAAGTTATAGCACTTTTACTTAATGTTTGCTTGTGAAAATTTACTTAAGCTATTTGTGCAATGTGGTGTTGCATTGTACACTTGAGTAGAAAAGACGCAATAAATATTAAGAAACAACTACACATTCGGGTAAAAACCAATCAACTGCCAGCTTGTTTAGCTACCGATCAAGAAACGAGGCTCTGGCTGGCGTAGAACCTGTCGGGAACAGATGGCAGCGTAGGTTATCTTCTTGGAATTTAGAGGTCACTGAGGTCAGACAGCATTTGTTTCCATAATGCCCAAAAGCCAATTAAAAATGGATCCCGGTCTACTTGAATGCAATCGGAATCTTTCGCTAAGACAATACTGAGCAGAGTCATCTACTAGTTTTCTACTTCAATAGAATAAGAAGGTGGAACAGGATCACAACACTATTATGTCTCCGTCTCTTAGACAGGACTTGTCAGACTTGTGGTGACAGGCCGACACTAGCGTAAGGCAATGATACAATGGCCGGAATTAGATCAAGTCGCGATCGGCAATCTGAACAGCGTGGGAACGAGAGAGAAATATGCCTCAAGTCACTATTGTTGGGTTGTGGGTCGACCGTTTTTATGTTACATGGCAAATAAGATTACGGCCCAGCAGATTGTTAGCAGTTACCGTGGCCTAACATTTTTTTGTAATCTATATATGTTTTTTTATACCGCTTGGATGGCAGACAAGTACACGGGCTGTGTGCTTGTCTGCCAGAATGCAGAGATGTCTGCCTGATGGAAAGTGGTTACCGTGGCCTATGGACGTGTGCAACACCAGGAGCGTCACAATCGCGCTGCCGACCCGTTAGAACAGAGAGTCCCTGTGCCGTCAGTGTAGAAGATAAAGCAGGACAAGCTTTAGGTCTTCCCACTGACAGCACAAAAACTCTCCAGTGAGCTCTGGCCTACTCACCGTCGGGAACACAACACGAGGTTATATTCTGTAGAGCGGAGGAACTTCCCCGGTCGGACAGCTCAATTGGACGGAAATACCGTCGTGTCCTACCTCCTATTAAGCCACTGATCGACGGGCGAGTAAAGACCGCGGTTTTAAATACCGACGAGCCTGGCTCGCGGCTCGTTGGACCTGATCGATTAGCGAGCAAAACAGTCGCAAACATGGCTTGTTCCGAGTCTGAAGCCTTGTGTTATCTCGCCATAGGGTATTACGAAATTATGAAAAATAAAGAAAACGCCCTAAAGTGTGGGTTAGAAATTATATTGAAAAAAGGCAAGCTTTGTCACATATACATTTAATTCCAAAATGTTTTGCATGGCGAGCCGAGTAAAAAATATAGCATGACGACGAGCCGCGAGCCAGGCTCGGCGGTATTTAAAACCGCGGTTTTGCAATGATACACCGGCGATCTTTACCGACGAGCCATAAAACCGCGGTCTTTACTCGCCCGTCGATCAGTGGCTTTAGAAGTAAACCCCTTCAGCTAAGCTAAATCGCATGTGCTGCCAATGACTTCACGACGACAGTAGTACAAATCAACGGTTGAATTGCCTTAGCATGTTGCACCTTGTTAAACAAAAGAAGGAGCGAGTTAAGACTGTGAGGAAATTGAGACGAAGGTTTTTAAGGCACTCTTAAAACATTAAAAGACCGCATTACATTATTGCAAAAAACATTCTGTTAGCACGGGACGTCATAACATAACCCAGCAAATATAATGTGTTAGCACTTTAGCGGCTCTTGACTTGTTAGACGCCATAAAAAATAAACGACATTGTGTCTACATGCTTGCCAATTAGTATTGGCAAGCATGTAGACACAATGAAGAAAAAGAAAGCATGACTCTTAAACTTAACCTAGCAAATACTCTATGGTAGCCAGTTGGCGGTACTTGACTTTTGTTAAACGCAAAAAGACGCCTTTGTGTCTACATGGTTGTGCTAAAAACGTTATGAGAAAAAGTATGCAAACGAGTGTCAAGTGAGTCATCGAAAAAGTAATCTCGTTCCGGGGAATGTTGACTAATGTGTGGATATAACTTGTTATTATTATATTTACGGTTTTTACTTATTACTACTAAATCGATTAATCCATGTGGTGACGGAGAAAGAATACAAGTATCGCCACCCCACCTCATTCGAAGGGTGTCGTACGAGGCGACTAACGAAAGGATACGCAGATGATACCATTGTGAGAGAAGGAAAACTCGTAATTTAATTAACAATAATTTAATTTAATTAATAATTATTTAATTTAATTAATAATAATTTAATTTAATTAAATAGTAATTTCAGTTGCTAATATTATTAAAAAAATGGATTAGCACCGGCTAACCCAGGCCAATCTCGGGTTTATTTATTTTTTCTTTGCACAAAATTAGAATGTTTCAGGAGAGATATGTTTTAGGCAATCTTACAACCCGCTATCTGAAGACGGCGTGCAATTTTAATACATATAATTGAGTCCGACGGAAACGCCTTCACTGGGCTCTAAAGGGATTTTCAAAATGATGATTATAATGACACTAATAATGAAGCTACAACAGGTTTTAAACGATGGCCCGTATCTTTGAATGGTACAGTTCTGAATCTCGAATTCTCTGGGAATAGATTGTATAGACAATCTACCAATCTGTATTCTTTTAAAAACAAAAGACTGGAGTACTGTGAGAACAACCCCTTTGCAATCTGTCCTCAGATAAATCGAGATTATGGACTGTTTTTTTTTTTCTATTGCCCGTATAGTACATAAAATGAAACATTCGAAGTCCAAGGCACGCCAAGCCCGTGTAACAACCTCTAGATTTGAACTATTGTTCATAGCTGTGGAATCTTGTTATCATTAGTAGACAATGTGACGGTTACAACTGTGTAAACAGACAACAGAACGTCTGTTTTATGTGTAACTAACTATCGACTAGTGCATTCTTTGTAAACTCCACCGCGACTATTATAGACGATTATTAATAGTATAAAGCGCGAGGTTGATATATTCTAGTATCAAACACCCGAGAATTGGTCACAGATATATATCTTAGTATCAAATTAATCTATGTAAACGCAACAGAAAAAGTATTTGTACCTCCATTTTGGGGGAAACCATCGATTTCTACAGGTTAAGATCATCAGATCCTGACTCACTGGATATGGAACTACGCTTTAAGTATCCTCCTTCAAACAAACACACAAAAAACATTACGATTTAAGAATCTTCTCCTTTTTGAAGCCGGTTAAAAAAAGAGATAAAAGCATCAATTAACCATGGCCAAGTTTTTCATTTTTAAACTTATTTATCAGCAAAAGCGTTAAAAATATTTCAAAAACATTTTAATGAAAATATGGACGTAGAATTTAATATAGTCGGATTATAATTAAGCTCCTTTTCAACATCCGTCCCTCAACATACCATGCAAATATTTAATTTAACGAAAGTCGAGCGAGAAGAAAAAGGGATAATCACTTTATAAGCGGCAGTGGTGTCATGATTAATGAAACACCAATCGGATTTGCGATCAAAGGTTACGGATTATAACCTCACCCAGTAAATGACCGACACGTGAACCCATTTCTATACAAATAATTTAACTGAATATATTAATGAGATACTAGTAGCACTAATAAAGTGTGACCTGACCTCACAGTAATATTTTACAAATGGTATACAAATAAAAAATGCAAATGTATCTCAAAATTTATTCTATTGGGGGCATGTACCCCATTATATTGGAACTAAAAGGCAATTAATTACGACTAAGTGCTCCAGATTGTGCACAATAAACTGAATTTAATAGATAGATAACAAATTTGCAATATTCAAGCTTAACCTAGGTAGAAATATGGTCTAAAATTTGCAAGTTTCGAGTAATATATTATTTTTAAAGTAACGGTTGTTTGTGATTTGTGATCAGTACATTGTGACCGGACAGACAAGAGGCGAAGTGTAGGTACAGTAACCTCGGTGACTCACTGGCTCGCCGGGTGTGGAATCATAACGAGAAACCGTTGGAAAATTATCAAAATCGCATTCAACCGTGCGAATAGCTTGTTCGACACTGAGCTGTTTTCGCATTATAAATACATTATTAGGATATTCCATCCATTATTTGTTAACGATAACCACTTTCCATCAGATGGGCCGTGTGTTGTATGCCACCTAAATTGTATAAGAAGGCTCGACAAACACGGGGCCTACAGTGGGGTGCTAATGGAACAACGTTCATAAATAATGTGAAATTTACCTCTGTTTTAGATTGTTATAATCGACACAGTATTTTTTTGACAGGTGGACTAAAAAAACAATAAAATTAAAAAAATACACAGACTCATAAAGTTAATCACATACATTAAAGTTTCGAAGCTATAGGTATGTATTTTTCCTTGAGATTAAGTATTGCCATTTACGATGTATGATTATAATATCACATTTAAACTTGCCATTAATCTACATGCAAAAACATGTATAAAAGTACTCTAGAAACTAGGACGTGAAGCTTCCTGCTGCGAAAAAATGTGACCAGCCAGATATAACTCCACACAATAAGTCATATTAACTGTAATACTACAGTTAATGCTATGATTAGCAATAAAAAGCTAATAACGTAAAGCAATTAAGCAGTGATCTTGGCATGGAGTAACATACGATTGCCATCAATTGTAATCAATAATTATTGCAACGTTAGATTACACCGTAATTTCGTATGTTAGGGTCAGTAATAAAGGACGTGGAAATGTCCTAGCTTGAAATATAACAAGCTATAATATTTTGATTACATCAGGGTGCACAGTTATAATAGTCAATATCAAAATTTTATTATTGAAATTGACTTTTTACGGATTCTATAACGTGAACTTCAAATATAGCAGCGGATGTCAATAAAATAAATAAGCTTAATATATAGATAGAAATGCACATAAAATTAATAAATAGATTGGTAATTATAATTTTATTACTTGGCTATTTGGGGCCACATTTCAGTTATTTTGTCTAATAACCACCTAACTCGTAAGGTGCAACTGCTGTTAATTAGCCACAAAGTTTTATTTTTAGATATGAGTATAATTATATAGTTGCAGCACAATTGCGTGCTATCCCCTAAAGGTAAACATTACATGTCTTGAATCTGATAACTAGCTTCGCTTTAAAAGTTCTCAGTAAGAGCGTTATGGCTTTCATAACATTGGTGGTAATATTTTAGCATTTGGGTCAAGGTATTCATACTAGGTCCGTAGACATTCGTTATATTAAAGCTCACTGTTTGTCAAACTTTGAAGGAATTTGGAAGGATGGACCCCCGCCTCCCTGGACAAGTCGCAAATCGCTAGTAGAATAGAATAAGCAAAGTATGAGTATGACACCTTTTTTTCGATGCCATAAACGTAATAATATTATGTCAATTCCATTTCATGTTGTGTCAAATCCAACCAGAAGATATTTTGGTAGTATTTTTATTGGACAAGTTATTTATAGTTGTTTTCGTGTTTATTTTACCAGTTAGTACAAATGGCCATACAGATGGTTCTTGACCGTGTGATATTCGCACTACATATTACTTATTAATAGAAAGTGTAATGTGGTGCTGGTGCAAGAATTACCTGCAATGAATGAGTGGCTAGTGCGATTCGATTCACTTACGTTAGATATTATTGCGTATTACGTTATGGCAAATAATTTATTCTGATCGAATGCTCGAAATGGTTTCGGGTTCTAAGGCTGTTTTACCTTTACTAGAACTTCCCGAGTGCGATTTGTTTATTACTTGTACCCGTACAGTACCTGAAACAATATATAAGAAAAAGTGTTATTAGAAACAGAAACACAGAAACAGAAAATTTTAAACAATGCTAGTTACAGAAATTAGGTAACGTTATTCCTGTTTTACAAAGCACTACGCGAAGCTGGCATTTGCTGACTTTGCTGCTTAGGCTTTTCAATTCCTGTCGCCAGTGGAGCTGTCATTGTACTCCGTGAGCTGTCAGCAGTTCGAAACTGCAATCTCTCGATCACAATTACATATTAGGCTATTGCCGCTGTAAATTATAAAAACGACATTAAAATTGGCTTCCAAATGGGAATCATTACACGAACGACAAGCGTCGGTAGCTTAGTGGTTAAGGAGTCGGCCTTACGATCGAGAGGTCCCGGTTTCAAATCCTGGCCATTACACTACCGACGTGAACCCACTCCTAGCACAAGCAATTTAGCTTAGTTGGAGGGGTTAGAGGGAATATTAGTAATTTCAATAATTTCGGTTGCTAATATTCTTTAAAGAAAAAAAAACTTTGAGAAACGGTATCGTACCTTACCTTCCAGAGCACCACTTCCTTATTAAGCGTAGCTAGACTGTCCCGATCTTTATTGGAAGTTAAGAAAGATTTTATCTTAGGGCCAACTGAGAAATGGAACTAGTTATTGCTTGTGACAACCATAAAACGATATTTATGAGTGTTGGCCACTACGGAACGGGCATTAATACTAATTTGTATCTTTGTTGCAAACAGATTAGGTTATGTTGAATAACTTATTTGACACTTTATCCTGATAGCGTCTACAATATGGGATGTCAGGATGAATGTGAGTGACGTCGCTGATATGACACAAATACATAGGCCATGGTAACCACTTTCCATCAGGTAGGCTGTGTACTTTTTCGCTACCTAAGTGGTTTAACAAAACTACAACTTCAACTTCTTCAAAATGGCCTCTGCAGCCAATCGCCGCAATTATATCTTTTATAAACTTATTAATGGCGAGGCGCCAATTTCAAGTGTACCAGAGCCACGTAAGCCACGCCAGTAAATTTGTTTCCGTGTGTCCGCCCCCCACGAGATTCAGGTGTTAACAAAACAATAGATACAACGTACAGAGCATATAATCATAAAACACTCGGAAGCTAACTTATTGGACCTAAATGTCAGACCTACAAAATCATATGAATATCAATTCGAATCTCAAATGAAAACCTACTCAAATCTATTAAATTATGAAAAAAAACACGGGTTGCACTCCGGGAGTGCCGGCAGAAGTGAAAACTTCTTCTTCTTCTTCTTTCTTTCTTTCTTCGTTATATACGGAGAAGAAGATAAAAAGAACATACCATACCATAACTATAATATAGCACCAATCATGGAACCTATCACAAATTTTCTGCTAATTTTCTGTCAGAAGAAATTAATAAATTACAAACAGAAATAAATTACAAAAAGAAAAAATAACCACAAAAAGTAATAAATTACAAAAAGAAAAATAATCACAAAAAGTGTCAAAAGCCCAGGTTCGAACCCGGTACTATCTGGAACCATTAGAACTTATAGTCGAAGCGTTCACCGTTTAACTACGAAGCTTCTTGTCGTGTCTTGCAAAATAAACAGTCTGTTAATGTTGTATGACGTCAGTCGTCGGTTACGGTTCAAAGGTCAAGTGATCCTGACACGCGAGTTTAATAGTTTTTACCCATCCAACGCCGCTAAAGAAGTTTTCACTTCAAAAATTTGAATGGGCTCAAGCGGGGTTCAGGCTCGCGATCCTTCTCTTCAAGTGAGAATGCTTTGACCACTCACCTACCGAACCGTGCCTGAATAAATCCAAATTTTTCCTTTATATATCAGTTTTTGAGGCGACACGATTGGACTTCGCCTGGACCAATTCCAAATGTTTCTGTATTTGAATAGTCTTCAATGAAAATACTTTTACTATTCCACATTATTTATTAAAATCCTGACCGGTTTCGCCTTCCACCAAGTGCCATCAATCAACAGTATAAGCTATTTGAATAGTCTTTAAAATTTTATTCAACTAAATAAATAAATATTCCACAACATTTCGAACAACGCTATCTAGATCCACGGTAAACATAGCTTAACTAGCTTGTGTTATGGAATCTGGAATGCGGATAAACATACTTAGATACTTTTTTTTTTGTAAATACATACATATTATACATAGAAACACCTAGACCAATGCTAATATACATATTCATGCATACAAGTATTTGCACTGAGCGGGGATCGAACCCGCGCCTCCTGCGTAGCGGCCGCGTTCACTACCGCCACGCCACGGAGGCTGTCAATTGAAAACTTACTGTCGGATATCACTCTTACTTAGATTACTTACTTATTAAATTCTGTTCTAGTTAAGTAACGCTACAAAGCAAGGTTTATCCAATAGTTTGGCAACACTAGATGCGGGTCATTTGCAAAATATTTGGGTGTGCAAGCGTGATCTTGACACAGCTCGCTCGGTGATAGAAAGATGTCAGTAGGACGAACGAACGATACGTGAGGTTCATTTACATTTTACGGCAAGTTTTGCAAAATTCTGCAAATAGTGCACGCATACCGTTGTACTATTGGTTACCCAAAATACAATACTTTATTGTACATTAAATTTTTATATGCCTTGCCTTGTATAGGTTAAATAATAAAAATATATACAGGGGTGTATCGGGTCCTAAAAAGATCGTTGGTGCTAAACCAACCTAACATGCAAATTGCATCCGGCCGACCATATGAGCCTGCAGTTCCATTGCCTCTCGACCGCTGAAGAGGTCGAGCAGGTAGACAGTGCAGTGCGGTATTATACTGACGGGAGCAAGATTGACGGCAGGGTGGGTGCCGCCATTTCTATATGGAATGGCGACACCGAAACCAAAGCCGTCAAGCTTGCCCTGTCGCCGTACTGCACTGTCTACCAGGCGGAACTGTTGGCCATATGCAAGGCCACGGGGCTTGCAGTTAAGCACCGAGGAGCTTCTGCCATTCTAAGCGACTCTCGTTCGGCCCTCGAGACTGTTGTCAACAGCCATTCCCCGCATCCCCTGGCGATTGAAGCCAGGGCGAACCTGCGTGAAGCATTGACCCATGGCGGAGAAGTCTCTCTGTACTGGGTCAAGGCTCACGCAGGCCTAGCGGGGAATGAGAGGGCCGACGAGCTGGCGAAAGTCGCGGCGCTCCGATCCAAGGTCCGACCTGTTTACGACAGGGTGCCGGTCTCATTCGTCAAGCGCATGATCCGTAACGGGGCGCTTGACGAGTGGAACCGGCGCTATCAGTCGGGGACGGTAGCCAGCGGCACCAAGTTGTTCTTCCCTGATGTGTTCACCGCGTACAAGTTTGCCTTGAAAAGGCAGCTCACTTATGAGACCACGCAGGTCCTCACGGGGCACGGTGCGTTCGCCTCGTACTTGTACAGATTCAAGTGCAGGGCGAGCCCATCGTGCATCTGTAGTCCGACTGAGGACGAGACGGTCTCACACCTTCTATTTGACTGCCCTGCGAACGGGGTAGTTAGATATAAGCTGGAGATGGAAATGGGAAGGGAATTGAAGGCAGAAAGTTTATTAGAGATTTTTAAAAACAACGATTGTAGGGAAAAGTTTCTGGAGTACTGCACCCATATAGTTAAAAAGTGTATAGAGAGGAACAAGGACGGGTGACGTGTTGGACGCCGTATGATAAGCGCGCCGCGCTGCCAGCATACGGCGGTTCCAGCACGTCACCGGAAATCACGTCGTTCGGAGAAGGGTGCAGTACTCCAAAAAGAGTACAAACAATATTAAGACGAAGCTTATTTAATTGTGAAATTCTTGTATTATGATATTATGGTTTTATATTTATCTTAATTTTAATTGTATTTTAATTTTATTTTAATTTTATCTTATTTTCAATCAATGTAATTGTAATTGTAATTTTAATATTGAATGTTTTTAAATTTTGACCATAGACGTATTGTTTTTATTTTTAACCCATGTACCATTATTTTATTTTATTTTAATTAATTATACACCAATTGTAATTATTTTTAACCATTGTAATACTGTGATATAAATAAGCAAATTGTAAATAGTAATAGAAAGTAATCTTAACAAATTGTACTCAATTCATGTTGAACTTAAATAAATAATAGACAACCCCAAATAGGGGGACCGTTACAATTATTGAAATAACACACCAGAATAGTTAGCACAAGCCTTTATTTTGTAAGGGAGAAACTAGAATAGGTCCCAGCTCTCGCGGGCCACCCCACTGCGGGTGGACAGGTAGGCCCACTAGGCACACGACCTAACACAAAAAAAAAAAAAAAAAAAAAACATGCAAATTGCTGTAAACCAGCTGATTGCCGGACTGTACACAAGCTTTGCCTACAGCTTAGGGTAGTCAGAAAATTGCTGCTTCTTCAAAAGTCAATATAAGCCAAATATAGAGTAGAGAGGAGTAGGAAACTGGAGCACGGACTTCTAAGCTTTGGATGTAATCTGTATTCCTGGCGTCCTGGCTACAGCTAAACTCATATATTTTATGCAACTAAATAATTTCTTTCTGTCTTGTATTCTACTTCAATAGGAGCTATACAAAGTTAATGTTTTAAATACTATAATACCTAGGAAGCAATGCATTTCAACACGTATCCAGCTGCGGATTAAGTCGCCTTGGCATTTAAATTTAATACTGAATGTTGGAATTTAATAAACTTTTGAACTATTACTGATGTGCAATAGATACAATTTAAATCGCCAATATCCATTATTTAAGATTAAATTAGATCTGTTTCAAATTGGAATTACAACATAATAAACGAGTTTAGTCCACATTTAGTCTTAAGAAGTTATTTATTGGATATTGTCATCTTGGAAAATGCCGCAATGAAGTAGCTTCTAGCAAGCGGTGATAAGCTTAGATTATGTTGACGTCAGTAAAAGATCGATATTCTTAGCAATCCATGGATTCCATCGCGTTGCTGAGTTAGAAACTCAGGCCAGTGCTTGGAACTTGCGACCCAAGTGTAGGTTTAAAAGGGGCCCCTTTAGCTGGTGAACATAAAACCTCATCTTCACTACCCAAGTTCCCCTCCCTGCCTAACCTAATTTGATGCGAACCTACTAGTGCCGCTTTAGAAATTCGTCTTAGTTATGAGCTTATTGTAGCTCTCGATAGAACTAGATCTTTAAGTAGGTTATGGAGATTTTGCTGGGCTCTCGCTCCCAACTCACGACTTACCCTCTGGGGTATACAGTTTTCTTTAGTGTCACTCACTATTTTGAAAGTCAAATGAGCTATAGGTATTCTCTTAATATTATCGACCCGAAACTTGGGCACAGCCACAGATGCTGTATTTATATCTCTGGATGTATTTAGATCTTCGCTAGTGTAGGTGGATAGACAGAAGATAAGAGATGAAATGCGAGCGAATGCGACTGTCTGGAATGAGATAACTGGGTTTTGTACTCGCCTGATAATACTAATGAAATTTACACTACACCCTACCATTTTGGGTCATAATCAACTACCCACCATGTAAGTTATGATGACCGCTTAAAATCCCGTGGGCCGTGTTTTTGGTTAACTTTGTAAACAAACTCCTTATATGGATTCTATTTTTTTAAACAAAATACGTAAATAAAGAATTTAACAATAAATTTAAAGGTACCTTCCTAAATTAGATACCCTAGGGGATTTCTGCTCGAAAAAAGGTCTCCTCATCAATTTAAAGTATCCTGGATTTACTGTGCTGTCTACTTCCGGCACTACTGGAGTATGACGTGGATATATGTGTCGAAGAGAAACATTCTTACGGCACTACTAGAAGAGTCCTTTGGGTTGGTGAGGGGGGTCATTACTCTTTTTGCTATTTCCGACGACACTACTAGTAATACACACTTGTGCGGTAGAACAGGCGCAACACACAATTGAATTAAAGATTTGTAGGTACTTATGTGTATCGAATTTCAAGTCGATCAGTCAACAGGGAGTAAAGAAAAGTTTCGATTACTGTATTTGTTACAGGCAAAACAGAAAACAAGGTAGGTTAAAAAATATAACATTAACACTAGCTAAAATAACATTATTGTATTGAAAAGGTAGGTTCAACAACCCGTCCATTCAACCATATATATCCTCGGCATTCACACCCTTTGTCAGTTACCCACACATATTTTTAAAAGGCTTATTAAACAACGCACGAAAGTATCCTCAGTTCTAGTTCATTAAATACACACACCGGCAGAATTAGTGGAACACAAAATTATGGTCTGGGGAGGGATATGTTTAGGAGCTATCAAGGAGTTAGTGGCAATCGACGGCGGAAATCTGACTGCTGATCAGTATATCAGGGAGATTTTAGAGGAACATGTTGTGCTATTTACCCCATTTATTGGTTACGACTTCATTTTAATGCAGGATGCTCGGGCTCACAGTGCTTGCTCAGTACAGGCATACCTAAACCATGTTGGTGATGGAGTGGCCAGCACGGTCCCCGGATGTGAATCCGTGAACAAGTTTGGGACTTGCTAAAGAGGAGTGTCAAATCAAGAATGCCACCTTCTAACAATCTGGGCGAGCTGCGAAACACATAAGTGAAGAATGGCAGAGGTTGCCCCAAGAAATCACTGACAACATCATTCGCAGCATACCTTAATCAGGGCACGAGGGGGAAACACTCGTTATTAAACATGTTGTTGTTTCATGTTTCATTATTATCATGTTAAAAAATAAAGTTTACTACTTAATATTTTATACTCTCCTTTTTTAGTGTTCCGCTAATTATGTGTGTGTGTGTGTTAATCATATGGTATGATTAAAATTACTACGCCTGTTCTCTAGCCGTTCGTAGAATACTGCCACCCCATTTCTTCCTCTGGGCGTCGAAGAAGGCGACTAAGAGATAGGGCGAAATGTGGGTGTTAATACACCTGTACCTACCCCTTCGGGGATTTACAGTCGTAAGTACATGTATGTATGTATGTACACTACACGATAAAAACAAAACTATTGATCGGTCATGTCCTCCTATTGACGCCCACACAGTCGCCAGTGACATTGGCACGCCTAATTACAGCCGTATGCGCATATCGAACGCGAATACATCGGGCATCGGTCACCAGGCTCATTCATATGTCAATCCAACTAATAGCGTATAACCTGGTAAGGTTTAGATACCGTCCAGATCTTGGTTGATAAGATGACATGATGTCATTCAGTATTTGGCGGGGTTATAGCTGGCGCAAATTGGAACTAATGCGGCCTTGTTATTGTATTCTAATAGCGAGCAAAGTATTCTATTGTGTGTTGGGTTGGGTTGAGCACGCACCTTCACTGGTATGAGAGGCATTTGTTACTATCTTATTAGCGCTGATAATATTTTGCTCGAGATATGTCTATTACAAGACATATTAAAGCAGGTTAGGGCATTGTGCAACTTCTCCACAATTAAGTATTGCAAAAATGACTAGGTTCAGGAAATTTCTTCGGGCATTTTCTTAGGGTTTCTTAGGTTTTTTCATAGGGGTGTACTGCCTACGCTGGTAACTAAACGGAACCATTCAATTAAGGTCCTGAATGATGTTCAGCCAGTTGATTAAACGGTTAGGCAAATGGCTTGGATCGATAACGTTTATTTACTTGTATAACCATTTAATCATACAGCTAAGAAAATGACTTATATTTCTACCCAATTAAGTATACCTAATCTTACGAGGATGCCATTAAAAATAAAAGCGGCTAAGTGCGAGTCGGACTCGCCCATGAAGGGTTCCGTAGCAGCAAGTAGTTAAATTGCGGTTTACGATTTGACGTATTAAAAAAACTACTTACTAGATGACGTTCAAACCAATTTTAGTTGGAAGTTTGCATGGCAATGTACATCATATTTTTGTTTTGTTTTATCATTCTCTTATTTTAGAATTTACAGGGGGGAGGAGGGGAACCCTTTTACCACTTTGGAAGTGTCTCTCGCGCAAACTATTCAGTTCAGAAAAAAGGATATTAGTTAGAAGGGTTAGGGGGCAAGTCGTCCACTTCGAAACTGGGACCAGGACGAATCCTACCTTATCTAATTTGATTAATAGACAACTAGGCCCACCTTAATTTAAGTACTGGGACGATTGCACTACTGAATATTCTCTAGGGGTTTATTGGTCCCATTAAAGTGATACTACCTGTAGCAAAGGGTAATAAAACATAATTGAAAGTTAGTTGATATCATTTGTTTTATGTAGGTATTCATACTTATCATTACATTTTTTCCATTATAAAAAATGTCGTTCTTAACAAACAAATCAAATAAAAAAATCCCATTACGCTTGATAAGCCATTCTAGCACAATCTTAGTTAATTAATTTCTCAATACAATGTCCTAAACTAATTTCATTGTCGATCAGTTTTCGAATAATTTTTGTCAGTCGTTTTTGTGATTTAATGGATTCCGAGATTTTCACGTGACAACGTCTTATAAATTGGTTTGCCGGGTGACACTTCAAGAAACTGCGTTACGCTCCGCTCACGTTATGCGCTCACAATGAGAGCGAGTGAGAGGCACGCGTCCCTTCCACTCGGGCATGGTTAGCCCGCCTAAGAGCGAGAGAGACAGACATTTTTAAATTGTTACTATTATTTCATCCTTCTTCCTACTATACGAATGAATATTCACATTAAAATTATTTTACCACTCAAAGTCGTTGTCATGTAAAACTTTCGCCCGTATACCGACTTTACAGGCAACCAAATTTTTTTTTTTACATATATCCGTCATTTTTCAATTCACCAAAGTAATAACTAGAGTCTTTTTGTAGTGTTGTAATAAGAACTACTAAGTTCGGCTTGGGTTTTATCATTTTATTGAGACGTGCATTCCACGCCTCAACTGCATTATTTGTTTTATGTAACTTATTGTAAAAACACCATGTATTATTAAAAATTGTATCTTTTCTTAACCAAGTTTTTTCAAAATAGGTATTAAATGAATCAATTTGGGGGTCCTTTTCACTCTCTCCTAAATTGTATAACCACCCATCTTCCACAAAATGTTGAGGAAGATGGGCAAGCGCTATGCATCGTTTAACATGACTTCTTAAATATTTATTTGTTTTTATTTCTGACTTCTTGGCATTTCCCCACAATGCCCTTGCAAAATGGAACAAACACCCTTGTATTTTCACTGCTGGAAAAACGTCTGAGATCGCCTGCATTGCACCTGCCTCAAAATCTGTAGTAAAAGTATTCCCGCCGAGTCAAAAATGAACTAAGTATACTTTCATTAAGAAAACAGAGAACAAGTATCACAGAAGTAACATAATTATAAAATGGAATACTTTATACGTTATAAGTAATGATAGTATAAACACTGTTTTCCCTCAATTATTTCCTTAACAGTTGCAAAGTTTACATATTGTTTCTACTACAACCGTTTATCACACCTTTTGATTTATGGTTTTTATAGATTCGTCATATCTGTCTGTCCGTCCGTATGTCATAGCAAAGTTTTTCTGAAACTATAAGAACTTTACTGTTAAAAATTGGTAAGTATAGAAGTATGTAAGTATAAGTATATAAATATTCCGTGAATTGCATTAAGAGTTTAATAGAAAATTTGAAAAAAAAAAAATTATTTGATTTGTTTGTTAAGAACGACATTTTTTATAACGGAAAAAAATGTAATGATAAGTATGAATACCTACATAAAACAAATGATATCAACTAACTTTCAATTATGTTTTATTACCCTTTGCTACAGGTAGTATCACTTTAATGGGACCAATAAACCCCTAGAGAATATTCAGTAGTGCAATCGTCCCAGTACTTAAATTAAGATGGGCCCAGTTGTCTATTAATCAAATTAGATAAGGTAGGATTCGTCCTGGTCCCAGTTTCGAAGTGGACGACTTGCCCCCTAACCCAGTTAGAAACCTCAATATCATTCTTGAAGACCTATCCATAGATACCCCAATTTTTGAGTTTCAGTTCTAAGTATGAGGAACCCCCGAAATCTATTGTTTTTTTGAAGTGAAAACTTCTTTAGCGGCGTTGGATGGGTGTAAAATGTTAAGGAAGCGTCAGGATTAGTTGACCTTTGAACCGTAACCGACGACTGACGTCAGACAAGATTGGTACAGACTATCTATTTTGCAATTTACAATAGATAGCGTCGTAGCTTAAACGGTAAGCACTTCGACTGTAAGTCCTTATAGTTTCAGATAGTATCGGGTTCAAACCACCTGGCCTTCTGAAACTTTTTGTGATTGTTTTTTCTTATTATAATTTATTACTTTGGTGATTATTTTTTCTTTTTGTAATTTATTACTTTTTATGATTATTTTTTCTTTCTGTAATTTATTATTTTTTGTGATTATTTTTTCTTTTCATAATTTATTAATTTCTTCTGACAGAAAATTAGCAGAAAATAAGTGATAGGTTCTATGATTAGCGCTATATTATAGGTATGGTATGTTCTTTTTTATCTTTTTCTATGTATATAACGAAGAAAGAAAAAAGAAAATGTTTTCACTTCTGCCGGCACTCCCAGAGTGCAACCCGTCTTTTTTTTTCTATTTTTGTGTGAATATCTTTATGCGGTTCACAGAATACATCTACTTACCAAGTTTCAACAGTATAGTTCTTAGTTTCGGAAAAAAGTGGCTGTGACATACGGACGGACAGACAGACAGATATGACGAACCTATAAGGGTTCCGATTTTTGCCATTTGGCTACGGAGCCCTAACAAACACAATGTCTAGGTTCTTTCTTCGAAATTATGTTAAAAACAACGATTTTTGACATTTCATTTGATATTGACAGATCGAAACTGAATTTTGAATACATTTTTACTAGGAGACTTTGCCTCCTGGCCAGTGGTATTTATCGTCACCTTACTGAGCCATTAGGGCCAGTCATATTCCATTCATTGGGTCACGTATTTGAGTATTAATAAAGCAACGCGTTATTGCATTTCCGGTATGAGATATAACCGATTTGTATATTTTTAAATGGCAATATGAATAATGAGTGGGTAATATTCGAAATTCAAGTTGTATTTAGTGAACTATTTTTGGCAATATTGTCTATGTTTAGTTTTTCCATTTAATATTTATTGACACTCTTTTTGTAACATAGCTCATAGAATAAGCAACCTGATGGCTGATGGAAGGCGGAGGATCGGGAGCTATAGAGCTCCAGTGTACGGTGAGGGAATCAAGACTATTCAGTTTATTATTCCTTAGCGATATATTGAAGCTTGTTATTTTGTGTTTATCAGAAAAGCTGCTAAGGAACGGTCTTATATATTTGCCATGAGCATGGTTTAAGAGTTAATATGATATCTAAAAGAATATCAATCTCATAAATATGCACAGACATAAAAGGAGACTGGTATTTCATATACGAATACCATAAAGCGCCATCATTTAGGTCTGCTGAAGCCGTTTTTACTTTTTTAAAGATTATCCTCTACGATAATATTGAACAAGATTCATTTTATTACAGCAGAAGATTAACATCGGTAAAGGAAATTACAAGCCTTGAATAAAGAACCGACATTCATGTTGAACACGATCGAATTTATCTAACAACGCGAAAAATATCTTTATAAGAAATGCTAGGTGTTGCCCGCGGCCTGCGTGGAATTTTGCCCCCATTCCTACTGCACCTTTTGTAGACCCTTCCTCCTCATCTTTGCTCGTGACGTAATTTTTATTATATTACCGAGGCGGCAGACAACCCCACAGCCCACCTGATGGAAACTAGTTACTGTCGCTAATGGACGTGCGACTCCATGGAAGTCACAATCGTGCTTGCCGACTCTGTAAGCACAGAGATTTTCTGTGCCATCAGTGTAGAAGACAAAGCATGAATAGCCTTTGGTTTACCCACCAACAGCACAAAAACTCTCTAGTTTGTCCAATTTGAACCGTGTGCTGGTAATGCAATAAAGTTTAAAAAAAATAATTGGGATCTACTGGATTTATTAACATTTATGACTACTGTTCCGCTCCCAAGGATAGTAACGTGATGATAATAACCTCTGTCACTCACAAATAACGTGGCTCTCCATTGGTTCAAGATTTTTTCAAATCCGTTCAATAGTTTCGTAGCCTATTCAACACAAACAATCAAATGTTTGCTCTTTATTATATTGGTATATTATATAATTCTTTTGTATCTGAAAACCTTGAAGTGTAACAGACGAAGCAAATCGGCAGATGTTCTCGTAATCAGGTTTTATTGTGTGTATTAGATTCTTTAGGCGAGTCCAAACGATTACTACCGGTCGTTATTGTAACGTTTTAGATTGCCGACTGTCGGCAGCCACCTTGAGTAGGGGATCTTCGTTTTGCATAGATGTTGATAGATAGATAAATCTCGGAAATTTAGATTGCGTTCAGGGGTCAGCAAGTGCATAGCTGGGCAGGAGGGATTGTGGTCGCGGCACTAGTGGGACCGGTAGGTGTCACGCGGTGCTGCGACAACAATCCTCTTTTGATGAGGTCGTCAAACTGAGTGCCACTATTGTTAACATGGTACGTGTATGTCATTACTGACATACACCTACCATGCACATTACATGACCCCCTTTCCTGAAACATTGCCTTCAGCTTACCATCGGGCGAGGTGAAGTCAAATTGACGTGTACTAAATCTTATTAAATACTAAATCTAAAAAAGAAGAAAATAAATAGTTTTGTAAGGCCGTTCGATTTGTAAGTAGTTTTACGTGAAAAAGTCAAAAGTATGAATGCAGAGGGCCATAGGAGCAGAGGCAAGCCCTTGATAAGGTAGACGGATTGCTTAAAAGAGAATTTGGCTTAAAAGGGAGTGACTGAGGAAAGACATCTGATAGAATTGTAAGGAAGAAAATGACATGTTGAACTAACCCCAAATAATTAGGACAAGGGCAGGCAGATCGTAGCAGATAGATAGATGGATAGACAAGACGTGGTTTCATAAGGCCATTCAATTTGCAAGTAGTTTTACGTGAATTATTAAATAAAAACCCAATATTTTTGGGTTCGTCTCAATTCCCCCTTTTCTATATTCCTGCCGATTTTTTCTGTGTTTTAATAGCGTGGTAATACGCTATTTTAGAACGGCATCATTTTCGGGGGCAACCGAGAATGGGGGGAACAAGACTAAACCAATATTTTTCTCCCTTGAACCCGCGGTATGCCTACATTTGCGTTCAAGTGTATGAATGATCTTATAGTAGTAACTTTAGTTCAACTCCCGGGTCGGGCAGTAATACTGAGTATTAGAAAATGGTCATTAATTAACACAGCGCTCCAGGACCGCACTCTTAAACCACTTCGTGTCCTCCTACAGCACATTCAATCAATTAATAAAACGCCTATTAATCTAACTTTATAGATCCTCATCGGGGTGCGCCTGCGCTGACAAGAAGCGGCTTATTACAACGATTACAAGCATACCTCGCGGCACGTATCTTGGACCTAAATAACGAGATAAACGAGGCCCTTTTGTATCGAGCGGGAAATCCCCACGGATACCACCCCCACTGGAGCCGGAGGGGGAGGTTATGTCGGACTTGAACTGACCAAACAGCCCGCCGTCTGTGGGTCGCAGTGCAAAGCCGAAGGTGAGGTAGCTTTAGAGCATATCCCTCGCACCCCGGCTGACCCAGGGCCACCTCTCCTGATCTGGCCCTATGCAGGTGAGACAAAGGAGGCCCTGGCGCGCGCGGATTGTTTTGTAACAATCAATGTTTGGTAAATTTGTGCTCGTCCACGGCCGAAGCACCCCGTGCTATCCTCAGCTACCTAAAAAGCGTGAACTGTTCGTATAGAGCACATTTTAGGTTGAAGAAATATGTCCCGAGCGATAGATCTATCGCAATAAGTGCATATGCGCAAGACATTACAGCATCCACTTATTTAGGCGCCAGATAAATGATCACCAATGTACATAGTATGCCGAAATGATTTTATGGGGGTATTGTGTTCAGTAACCTAGTTTTAAGTGTAAAATAAGATATATTCGAAAAACCTTTTTAAAAACAATCTTTTCTTTTTTTTTTCTTGCATTGTCATCCGAACTGAACGTGCATACCAAATTTCAGCTCAATCGGTTGAGGGCAAGTGTTTTAAAATTGGGTTGTAACATTCCACCCGAACAAACATACATTGCAAGTTAAATAAAAGCTTGTAATAAAGGTTTTTAAAATAATGGTTGAGTTACTTAACGCTAAGGCCGTCACATTGTTCAAACAGCGTTTTATTTGTATGGTTCTAACGAGTAAATTATTAACAAAGTTTACCAGTACGTGAGCTACACACTCGTGCAATAATAACAGAAGCGAGTAAAAAAGAATAAGAAATCAAAAACCCGACTGCTGCAGAAAAGACGGAAATAAGTTGGATACGCGGTACCCATTCGCCAATCAAAAACCGAATAAAAATGAACGGGTTTCGCTGTAGAAATGTACTAATTTTTTATTTTTGAAAACATCAATCCTTACAAAGTGTTCCTAACACATCCCATTCCAAAATTTTAGAACGAAAAGCATGAAAACAAACATCCTACCCGGATTTATCAATCTTGCTTTTGCTGTCGTTCAAATTTCGTTTTGATAAAAATAATAATGATCATTAATTCATTATTATTTTTATCTATATAGCACTTTGTACAATACTAACAGTAATTCTATAACGATATTCACTTAGAAGTTTGTATTTACTATGCTCTCATTTAACATAACAATAATCCTGATTGTATTTGAAAAGGATACATCTTTTACACACAATAATGTGACATACATGCATACTATTGTCCGCTATTATAATTTATTCGTTATATTTCCTTATAGTCGTAAAAGAAAGACGTACTAAAACATTCTACAGATTTAAAGCTTATAAATTAGAAGTGATTTATATTTGAAATAAG
The DNA here is from genome assembly GCA_949126895.1 of Eilema caniola. NCBI lineage: Eukaryota > Metazoa > Arthropoda > Insecta > Lepidoptera > Erebidae > Eilema > Eilema caniola. The sequence goes on from OX421466.1 coordinate 4,493,942, forward strand.
GCTAAAACGTTTTCGCGGCCTGTTTTCCTATCAATAAATGAATTGCTATAATGGAGAGAACTTAAGTACCTTTACGCACTGTCGACTAGACTCGACTCGACCAGACTAGACTTTGTCTACGTTTTAATCGCCGAGAGACTAAGTTGTCGCCGACTGGTCGACAGTGTGTAATGACCCTTAGGGCAATAAATTGGTTTATCAGTTTATAGTTGATCCCCATTCGTCATTGGGGCAGGCACTTAGTGAATTGGGGCAGACGGGCGGCGTGCGCGTGCGCAGGCCACGAGACGAGCACGACACTACCTTTCACCTCGTGTTTGTGTAGAATAGCATGAGTACAGTCAGCATCAGATAGATTTTGATGAAAAATGTACTAAAAATGACCTTCCCCCTTTCTTTTTGACGGACTGTTCTGATTTTTGGTATGTAACTTTAGTTTGGTCAATAATACAAATTAAATCAATATAACAGTTTGATTTGCTCTTAATACCTTGGTATTAAGAGACTAGGTATACAATATCGTTCTTACGGTGACTGTACGAACGACAAGCATTTCGCAAAAATTTACTTTTATAAATGTAGCCTAGATTAACTGATTTGATAATCTATGATCACAATCAAATAAAGAATTAAGGTTGAGAAACCATCTCTAAGCGACTACAACATGGGGTTCTGCAAGGTAACAGAAGATTTTACAGGATCGGCAGTTCGAGTGTGACGTCCCTGATGTTTCACATGCCCATAGGCCACGGAAACCACGTAAGGTGGGTCGTTTGATTGTCTGTCACACTTTTTAACCATATTTGAATAAATGAGGCGTTTTAACTGGTTTACAGCTGAAATGCCTCATCAAGTTCAATATGGTTATTCCATTGAAACACCATTTTTAATAAGTTTCGACAGCAATATAGTGTTTAGTTACCTGGAGTAGGTACAGCTTCTAGTTTTCTATTTAACGAATCCAAAGAAGGCATACTTACTATAATTGATTTTCTAATAGTTCTAATGTCAAGACATCACTATAGGTCGCGTTCGTTATCATTTAATTAATTAACAACTACGCGCCTTACTTAGTACCACTAATTTATATGTGAGCCGAATCCAAACGCGCGTCATTACGATAAGTAATTGTTCAACGAAACCCATTTTAAGGCCGTTTCCATTTAGGATCAGTATTCAGTATACATTCTTCATTTATATCCCTTTATCTTAGTATAAAATCTTCATAATATTGTACCCTAATAGACCCTGGGTGAAGCAAAAAGAGCACGATTTAAACTGGAATGCAATATTCCAGAGTAAAGTAATATAACATCCATAATATGACTATAAGCTTTAGAGTATGAATATTGCCTACTGGAATTTAAATCCATTATAAAATAAGACGCAGATACATCAAGCGTCTTGTACAATCAAGATAAAAACGTTTTTAATGTTGAAAAAAAAGAAAGCATGCTCTGACAACACAGTTTACAAAAAAGGTACAGCGATTTTGTGCAGCTCGTGTGAAGAGTAATGTAGTGAATTGAAGCGCATGCTCTGATCAAAGGAGTGCGCGAGCGCAGCGATCACGAGTGCCATTGCTGTAATAGAATAATTAATGGGCGCCCGACCAAGGCACTGCGAGGGTCACTGACAGACCGCTCCCTTCCACACATGCGGTTGTGTGAGTGCAAGGGCAACAATACTTGCGCACTTAGGGTGTGCGCTTAGCCGAAATCATATATCCGTTCCACCATGGACATCTAAGAGTTAAGATCTATTTGTGTTCCTGTTTCTAAATCTGTAGTGCTGATAACTCTGCTCAACTGTTGGTATCTTTTTATTTTCGTGCGGATGCGGATGTCCGACTCGGAACCGGCTAAAATTGCAAGCCGACTTGAGTCTCAAATGCCGAGGTGTAAGACCATAGTCCCAATTTGTGCTGGCTATGACAATGCCAAATGCTGAATGACCCCATATCATCTTATTTCAAAGATCGAGATGCTCTCGCAATATAACGTACTGTGTTTTCTTTAACAGAGGCTTTTCCGTAAACATCATTAATTCTTCAAGCTGTTTCTGAAGCGCTGGTGTCGCGATGAAACTCGTATTCGAAAATAATGCGATATTTAAAATTTTCCATTTTGTGCAAAGAACGATATCAAAGCAAAAATTAAATAGCGCGAAAACAAATGAATTATCGCATTCGAAACCAAAATAGACAAGCTTAAAATTGAAATGAATTTGAATTTGGAATTCCTAATCAAACGCTGGACTTTTGAGATCAAAATGGACAGTTAGATAAAACGCCAATTTCATATGTAAAGACCTTAGACCTAGAAAAATATTAGGTAACTCCTCAAATATTGTATCTTAGCTGGGATCATTCCAGAAACATTATAATTCGTCGAGTTTCTAAACAGCGTGCCACTTACGAAAGTGGCTGAAGGCTCAGCTTTCGGCTATTATTAGCCATTCAATGGTAGTGAACAATGCCCTCGGTTAGGGGGTCGGACAGACATGCTCATGCAAATATCCGACACTTAAAATAATCACTGCTCGGCCACTACCATTGTCTTCGGTGAAAAGTTTTCGTGATGCAATTCTCGGCCAACGGAGCTTTTGAGACGGTTTTGAGTAGTTTGAACGCAACTTGGACTAAAAATAATAAACACATATTCACGCCTGTAAATCTCGAAGGGGCAGGCCGAGCTGTGTTAATGTTTACATTTCGCCAATACGTAATAGAAGGCGAACTAATTGCAGTCTGTCAAATGGAAAACAGCATTATCCCTTACTTGCCTTCCACGACATCCGCGCGGAGAGATAGGGTGGTCCTATTTTTAATGTAATAAAGCACCGTGACTTGCATAATGAACACTGAATTTATTTCAGGAAAATTCATCAACGTTTTAAATAATATGTGTAACTAGCTGTTGCCCGCGGCTCCGCCCGCGTGGATGTCGGTTTTCGCTTACTGTTGAGTCAACATAGTAGCTTTATGCATGCAAAGTCTCAGCCCAATCGGTTTAAAATTGACAAAGTTTCATACAAACTTTCATCCCCTATTTTATCCCCTTGGGGGTAGAACTAATCAAAATCCTATCTTAGCGGATAAGTAATCTTAGCCTACGTCATAACATCTACCTGCATGCCAAATTTCAGCCCGATCCGTCCAGTGGTTTGGGCTGTACCAACGTACAGCCCAAACCACTAGACGTCGGCTATCAACATAGATCACTATGTCAGTCAGTCAGTCACCTTTGAGTTATATTTATTTAAGATTTAATATTTCTGTTGGTACTTTAACTGATATTCAATTAAAAAGTGGTTGGGTATAGTGGTGCGAACTGGTAGGTATCAATCAATAATGAGAGCGAGAAGTTATGCAGGTACTATGATATAAATAGCTTGATTAGTGTTTATAACATTGGCTTGTTATAAATGGCAGAGATGTGGTGGAGAGAGCACGATAAATGACCGTTCAATTTTCAAAGTTGATCCCTGTCGGGGTGGTCGACTTGCCGTAATGCAATGCTACTCTGCTCGGGGCGCTCCCGACTTGAAATATCACGGAATCTTGCGGTAACCCAGATGAATATATGTATTTCTATATTGGAGCCAGATACTCAACCAGTCGAATGAATTACAAGTCGAATACAAAGATTTTATTTTCAGATTATCACCGCATTATTTTGGAAAATAAAATAACCTAATAACAAACCAAAACTGTAGAGGATTGCGGATTGCGGTATTTGTTTATGCTCTACTGATATATATATATGTATTATCAAGGGTATTCCGAACAAAAACAAATGCAAAATGCCGTCGACCTCGCGGATATGGCAAAAGATCATTATCATGGCCTACAACGTGACATCCGTTGTTTTCCGACGAAAACCTGGCAGCGAGGTGGTCACCCACGGTAAAGACGAGGCTCGTTAGCCGATTTTATTGCGCACCACGCCATACAAGGGGAGGTATGGACACTGCATAAACAACTTAATGGCAGGGCCCAAAATCGAGGGCAAATGAACGTTCTTGAAAGATTTTTGGGTATATTGATATTTTCTACTACAATTGCCACGATTACCTCATTGTTGACATGATGTAGGCAATGTTCAGAAATTTGCATTCGATTCAAGGTTTTCTTTCCAGAAAATGTAAACAGCAAGTTCACATTATTTATTAGTATAAAGACTTTATGCTCTTCAACTTTACAAGTAAATTCTTTCAATATTTCTTATGGTTAAATTAAATTTTATGTGCATTTGATCACAATTCAGTATGAGTAAGACGTGGCGTTCCTCGGAAGTAACATACAAACGTGTCGGAGATCCAAGTTTGAGATAGCGATCGGCGGAAGTTGCACTTACGGGAGCCAACTCTCGCTTCCATTGTGAGCAGTCGACGCGGTAACGGCGATTGCCCTCTGAACTACAATGCGACTGAATCGCAACACACGACACAATAGAAACGAAATAGTTAACGCACACTTACCAGGAACACATCAGGAAACGTTCCGCTCTGTATTTCCATCTGTGCGGTAAAAGGAGAGAGTTGCTCCGAACACTGTATAAAGTTACAAGTGTCCGTTTCAAATGTAAACGACGATCGCGGATGTGTAATATGAATATCGGTGAAAAACACCGTTGGCTAGGTACAGTCGTGCAGTCCGTGGCAAAGTGCGAAGCGGAGGGTTCCACTCGATCACCGCAAACCACGGCCGTTGTCGACGGTTAATAACTTTGAGGAAACACTGTAATCGCAGCGACCCAGTTGTGAGATCGCCCTGCGGTGGGACCGCTACGCCATCTCAATTTCGCGGCGGCTCTGGTCGTTTTTCAGCGATATGTGTCCGATGTTCGCGCGATATAGAGGTGTGGCCAGCATAATGATGAAAATGAGGGTCGGTACTCGGTTAAATCTCGGTTTAATACAAGACAATATTACATTCTAGATCTCTGTACAGTCTAATCGCACCTTGACATTTAAAATTCCTGTAACAAAAGTGAGCAGGTACTTGCGAGGCATTGTTTGCCTTCATGCAACGTACATATGCCAGGTAATAGCGAAGGGTTGTTCATGAATGCGACACAATGGCGAGCGGTTGTCGTAAAAGATGGCAGGAACTAAATGGGCCCGTCGCCATTTGACCGATTGGCCATAAACCAATGCAATGCTAGTTTTGTCCCGTTCTGAAGACTATTGAATGCGTTTCATATGATGTATGCTTCCATACGTTAGACTTTATTATCAACGGACGGCGCTATTTATTGGCAAAGCGATAAATATGAGTAGACAATGTATGTCTATAACTCATATTACAATACGATCGTGATTTGACCTCGAATATTAAACGCTTTTGATGGAAAGTTGTGAAGCAAATGGATCACTGTGGTTTTGATTCTACTAATTCGACCCTGGGCCTGCATCTTACGAATCCCACGTCAATATATGTTTCCAGTTTTCACCCATAACTTGAGGAATAGATGAAGAATATTGGCTAGTGCGTGCACCACAAAAATACCAGTGTTCTGATGGTACAGTTGCTATAGTACTTGTTTCTTCTATAGCTTTCCTTTATCTACACTATTATTATAGAGGAGAGATTTGTATTATAGTGTGTTTGTAATGAATAAACACAATAACTGCTGTGCCAATTTCAAAAATTCTTTCACCATTGGATAACTACATTCACCCTGAGTCATCATCATCATCATCATCATATCAGCCATACACAGTCCACTGCTGAACATAGGGCTCTCCCATAGACTTCCAGAACGACCGATCTAAAGCAGCCCGCATCCAGCGCTTCCCGGCGACCTAGATGAGGTCGTCCTTCCACCTGGCCGTTGGGCGCCCTACACTACGTTTGCCCGTACGCGGTCGCCATTCCAGAACTCTTTTGCTCCATCGGCCATCTGTTCTGGGCGCTATGTGTCCCGCCCCATATCCTCACCCTGAGTAACATAGGCTATATTGGATTTCCACAGGAACGTATTTTACCACCCGTGCGAAGTTGAGGCGAATCGCTATCAAGAATAACGAACATTCAAACGGTTTCTGACAATAGCCTTATATACCAAGGTGTGAACAGATTCAGGATATAAGCAAGATGGAGATACAAACACCAAAAATAAGTGGCAAAGGCATTAGATGCATGCTCGAACGATCACGATCGTGGCTCACGAATGTTCACACACGTGACGAAGTACTTAACACATGGAGTGGCAATACATTCAATAGAATATAATAAGATATATGTAGTAACACAATTAGTGGTGGTTTCCCTATGATCATAATATCAGTGCTGTTGACATTTTACGATTCTATTACTTGTTTATCACCGTGTGTAATATGTTGACATAATACGATGTACCTACCTATTGCAAGAATTCTTACGGCCTCGACTTCTATCTGTGTACTAGATTTAGATGACAGTCTGTGTATCGTGGCGGTAGTGAACGCGGCCGCTACGCAGGAAGCGCGGGTTCGATCCCCGCTCAGTGCAAATATTTGTATGCATGAATATGTATATTTGCATTGGTCTGGGTGTTCCTATGTATAATATGTATGTGATGTTCCCGGCAGAGTAGAATTTGGGCCACCTCTTCTCTTCCCGTGTGGTGTCGTACAAGGCGACTAAGGGATAGGGCTGATTAACTTCAACATCAGACAGATATTTACAGCCCAGACTCAGCCTCAGATGCATGGCTCGAGTCAACAACGGTGCCCGGAATACGGCAATAGGCTCACCCCCTATTACGTGGGACCGAATACAGATTGGTGAAATTTAGGTGTTAATTCACCTCTGCCTAACCCTCCGGGGATAAAGGCGTGATTATATGTATGTATGTATTTAAAAAAAAACGTATCCAAGTATGTTTATTCGCATTCTAGATTCCATAACACAAGCTCGTTAAGCTAAGCTTACCATGGATCTAGATAGCGTTGTGTGAAATGTTGTGGAATATTTATTTATTAGTAAGAATCGTGAAGTTTAGAATCAGTATTGAGGCTGTATATGGCAGCCAAAATTGGCCATCAAATTGTAGCAGCCAAAGCCGAACATATTCGCAGGGACGCAACTACAAATCAACTCAATCATATCTGAATTTAAGGCCTCGAAAAGAACGGCGACTTCATCAACGTGAAACACAAAGAAATAGCATAGTTCTGGAAGGTTTTAGTTGCAAGTCCATAGGATACGATGGTGACCTATCACCATACGATAATATTGAACAGTATTGGTGGTCACCATGGTAGGATAAAAAGTAATAAAAGAGATAGACCAACATGAAGGATATATTACTTTATTTTTTTAGTTTTTATTTAATTTATTTCGGTTATCCAACAGCGTATTACATAAAATACAATCCACTCAATTAAGCTTAAAATAAGGCCAACACAGGATTACACTATTTAACATTGAATAATGAACAGCATGGTAAATTAGATACACAAATACAAGGATACAAATAGAGACGTAAGATGCATAAGTTAAAAATAAAAAAAATCATATTCTACATCTAATATATTTTCTATTATCTCGCATTTTATAATTATAGAATTGCTAAGGAGGAGCGATGCAATTGTTTAATTTCATATTATAGGGCATTTTTAGATAAGTAGAACATACATATATATACATACATATAGTCACGCCTTTATCCCTGGAGGGTTAGGCATAAGGTGAATTAACTTAACACCCACATTTCACCAATCTGTATTCGGTCCCACGTAATAGGGGGTGAGCCTATTGCCGTATTCCGGGCACTATTGTTGACTCGAGCCATACACCTGAGGCTGAGTCTGGGCTGTACATAGCTGACTGATGTTAAAGTTATCCAGCCCTATCCCTTAGTCGCCTTGTACGACACCACATGGGAAGAGAAGGGGTGGCCCAAATTCTATTCTGCGCGGAACCACGCGGCTATCGTATATTAGTATTGCGTCTTAGAACAACACCCTCCATTATAATTTTAAACGTCAAGACACATTATTCACGTACAATAATAATATATGGTAACACAATTCACAGAGATTCCACGCGGAGATAAATACAACTAGGCAAACGGAAATGTATAATTATTCTAATTTAATTTGGTGGTTGCGCGTGCGACATCAAAATCGTGACGTCACGTGAGCAAGTCGGGTACGAAGAAAATGGTGTGATTCATTCGTCAAATCGTGTCCGTGAGGTGCGCGGGCGCATATTGATGCGAGCACGAACGCGCGCGTCCTCCGTGAATGTCTAACGAGCGGCCATGTTTTACTGACACTCTTAACGACTGTCACATACCTAATAGAAGCACGGTGACACTGCCACAACAACACGCTTACCTGGAAAAAGAAACGACATAATTAGTTCAATGTCACGTTGATACGTAATAAGACTAGTTGAATTAAATCAGTTCGGCGACCGTTTTATGATACTAGGTACTATAGCAAACTTAGTAGTTATGTAGTTCATTATCATCTCCACCGGGGTGTAGGTTATGCCAGTGACAATCTCATCTCCAGCAAGTGATGACCCAAGACAGCGTGCTGTTTTAGTCGGGTCGATTCTGACGTAATCACTCCCGCCGGCTCCTACATTATCATCTTGCGAAAGCTTAAGATTTGGAGCCTGGAGTCCGCTCTTCAAGTCCGATTAGGCTTGTATTGATATTATGGAAATGACTTCCACAGAAATATATTAGAATACAACTGCCATACGCAGTGTTCATCTTCATGTAGCGAGTCGCGACTTTTTCACTGTAAATCAATACTCACGAGATATAAGAAATACCTTTATTTTTCTAATTTAGCTCTCCATTTTTATTCTACAGTTGGTAATAGCACAATATGGGCAATATTCACAATGTTTTAATGTTTTTATTACAAGCTAGTCTTAACAGTACCGAGTACTTAAGCGTTCGAAAGTTCCAGGACAAGAATTGACCAAAAAGTTGCCACGCGTTACCGCTCACATGGCCGTTCTATCCTAATTACATTTCTGTGGTGACTTTCCTTTAAATGCTCCCTACCCTGTGAAGAAAGCCAGTGCAGCAGAGGTGTACTATTCTGCAGATGAGGTTGACTTAGAGTTCGAAATTTTTGAAGGGGTTCAATGCATCCAATTACTTGATAGAATAGCTTAGTAGCTTTTATAATGTCCCACTATCCCACGAATAATATCGATGATGAATAATCAATGAATTTTCTTAGATGTTAGTCTTCTAACTTCTTGTAAAGTGTCCTGGTGCAAGAAATAAGACATTAACAATCGCGTTAAAACAAAACAAAGAATATTACAAAACATCCGTAGGCCAACATTAGATGGCTATCAAAATGATAAATGTTTTCATACATTCATAAATACGGTAAGGTGTAAAAGATTGTTATTTATTGTTTTATATGATTGCGAACTCAATGCAATAGTTGCCATAGAATAAATGAATAAACGAGGCATACCCACATGTTTCAACCTCTACACTTTTATTTTTATTTCACTCAGAAAGAGTCACAGAGACACGTGGAAAGCCTCCGAGTAGCCCTCTACAGGGCAGCTCCCTCTACAGTGGCGGAGAGAGGTGCTGTCAGTTCCGTTGCGTACATTATCCGTTTGGTGATGGAGAAAGAATACAAGTATCACCACCTCATCTGATCCGAAGGGTGTCGTAAGAGACGACTAACGGAAAAATACGCAGACGATATCACTGTGAGAGAAGTAAAACTCGAAATAAATCCTTATACCAACCCTTCTGGCCAGCGTGGAAAAAGTTGGCTTAAACCTCCTAACATTGGGAGAGACTTATTGCTTGATTGCTTGATGTAGATAACATATCCTCGGGTGGAACGAAAACATAGCAAACTGGCAACACAAGCAGCCTTGCGCAAATGCATCAGTAGATACAAATTTAATTGAGATTCTATGACATTTACATGTGTTTCTATAATTGAATTGGATGTGAAACAAATTACTGGCGCGCCGAGTACAAAAAGCGACTAGTTTCGTAACAATTGGACGCGAAACAGCATAAACGGTTCAAGGTGCCATTTTAATCGACCATAGATAATATCGATTCTTAATAATCTGTTGCAATCACTTTGGTTTGTTTCTAAATGCGTATCACGTTTTCGTGATTAGATATAAGAATATGTCGAGACTAATTGAAAAGTTTTGTTTATTATGCGGCGTAATAAAATTACATGTTTATGCCTCTAGCTTCGGTCGCCTGAGGTGTTAATTATAAAAATTCCGTACCTAATAACGTTCTTTACTTAAATTCATGTCGTGAGTATATGTAAAATTTATTGTTTCATTTAATAACATAAAATGAGTATACAGTGTCATCTAGACCTAAATTAGAATACAGTAGGTTTTAAAATAAGGATAAAAATACGTATTACTTTTGTTTATTGGTGCTACTTCCTGTTATCCTATGGAACGTCCCACTAATCCCACTAATATGATTAATGTTTGTTATTCAGTCACGCTCTAACGGTCAAAACTACATGATATTTAGTTAGGAATAACAACACACAGGCTTTTTAGTCAGTTATTCCTTCATGGGCTGCGGGAACCATATCAAAAGTCCACGCGGGCGAAGCCTATTATCAGCTAGTACACAATATATGTGTCATCTAGACAAATATAAATAGAAATTATTCACGCCTAAAATATTTAACATCTAGCGAAAATTCTATTAATATTTTAAACGCGAAAGTTTGTAAATATGAAGGGATGGATGTTTCTTACTCTTTCACGTGAAACTACTGAATGAATTTTAATGAAACTTTACAATAATATAGCTTATACATCAGACTAACACATAGGCCTCAATTTATAACCATAACCTAGTACTATTAACTATTCTGTGCCATAACTGATATTATGATAACCGACATCCATGCGCGCGGAGTCTCGGGCAAAAGCTAGTCTAATCTAATTCTGACATAGCACTCGACTTTACAGTCACAGTACACACAAAATCAAAATTTCTATTTTATATTATTTTAATAACGTTTCATACTTATGTAATAGCCTTGAAATACACAATTATTACATAAGTATGAACACATTTTGCCTATTGTGCATAGATTAAGGTTTCAGGTCAGGTCTGATTAAATAAATAAATTTAATGTTATAAAGCCTGTATTGCTCAATTTGATATTCATTGGCACTGGATACTTTATGATGTTTTAAAATTAATATATAATAGTTCCACCTACTGTGTTATTAAATTAAGAAATATTGAGATGAATATTCCTTACTGGGAATAGGCCGATGTTTTGGCAGAAGTAGTATAAGTTTTTATTATATTTTTATCCAACTTCGTAAAAAGGAGTCGGTTCTCAAGCATGCCTTTGGGGAATATCTGATTGCCTGATCTTTGGAGCTCAAATCAACATCGTCTGCAAGGCTGGTGCAAGCTTTCGTTGCAGGGCTGAGAGCTCATTCGACAGTCGCTCGGATAAATACCAAAACAGACCAACAATGTAGGAGCAGGGAGCGGACTCCGGGTTCCAATATGCGAGGATTAGCGCTCGTATGAAGAGTTGTATATATTTAAAAAAAAGACGGGTTACACTCCGGGAGCGAAAGCTTTTTCTTTCTTTCTTTCTTTGTTATATACAGAGAAAAGGATAACAAGAACATGCCATACCTATGGTATAGCGCCAATCATAGAACCTATCACTAATTTTCTGTCGGAAGAAATTAATGAATTACAAAAAGAAAAAATCACAAAAAGTAATAAATTACAAAAAGAAAAAATAATCCCAAAGAGTGTCAGAAGCCCAGGTTCGTACCCGGTACTATCTACTACTTACAGTCTTACGCTTACCGCAAAGCTACGAAGCTTCTTAGCGTACCTAACAAAATAAACAATCTGTAGCTAATGTTTTATGACGTCAGTCGTCGGTTACGGTTCAAAGGTCAAGTGATCGTGACGCGAGTTTAACACCTTTTACCCATCCAACGCCGCTAAAGAAGTTTTCACTTCAAAAACAGAATAGCTATCAATTATTTTTTACTATAATTAAGTGAATTCCGTTACCATAAAACAATATAAATAATAATATATTTACATACGGGAATTCGTTTAATTTACCGTTTTGTTTACAGTAAATTATTTATTTTAATCACTTGTTATTTCGATCATAAGCATAACCTTCGTTTAACTTTGTAATTTATTTTTATAAACTTATTTTTGTATTTTTGTACACTCTTATATGGTGAAGGTATGCAGAAATTTATTAATAGTAATAGTGAGCCTTTTAGATAAGAATTGTAGAGCTCATTCTGCAAAAATGAACACCAACAACAACACGAAGCAACCTTTTTAATGTCGAATTCAATTTTGGAATAAATTATAGTTTTTTTTATTATTTACTAGCTGTTGCCCGCGGCTCCGCCCGCGTGGATCTCGGTTATCGGTTAGTGTTGATCCGACGCTATTGGGCATTAAATTCGCCTCTCTACTCAACTTTGTCCTCAACTATGTACTCACCTCTGTTCTCAACTTTCTACTCGCCTCTATATTCGACTCTCGACTCGACTTTCTGCTCGCCTCTATCCTTGAATTTATACTCGACTCTCCACTGACTTCTCTGTTCCCCTCTCTACTCAATCAAAGAATCAATCAATCAATCAAAGAATCAATTTCGTTTATTCAGTTTAGGCACATAAAGAGCACATATGAACGTCAAAATTTTACAATCATGTCAAGAAATTACCAATATTAAATTAAGTAAATAAATCATTTGAAAATGATGACTATAAATGCATCGATACGTACGATGATGATGATAAATGATGAAATCTATTTACTCGACTTTGTACTCTTCTCTATACTCGCCTTTCCATTGGCCTCTACTTGCCCATCCATTCGATTCTCTTTTCGCCTCTCTACTTGACTCTTCCCACTCGCCTATCTACTCGCACCCCACTCGCCTATCTACTCGCACCTCTACTCAACTCTCTATTCAATGGCGAGTAGAGGCCATTACATTCATCTTTCCACTCGCCTCCCTATTCGCCTCTCTACTCAACCCTTTACTACATTCTATTTGATTCTATACTCACCTCTCCACTGGCTATCTAGTCGCATATCTAATCGCCACTGTAGTCGACTCTACTCGACTTTTGATCTTTACACGCCTATCCACTCGTCCCTATAACAATCTCTACTCGCCTCTCCACTCGCTTCTATATTTGGTTCGCTACTCGACTATGTCCGTTCTGAAGCTCTAATTCACCTTTGTACCAAAGTTCATGAGGACATCTTAAAAGAAATTCTTACTATTTATGCCATATTCACCCCCTTTTCTGTGCCATTGAAAAATGATAAATTTTAATCCCATAGTCCTATTCCCCTTCCCCCCTCCCCCTTCTACCCCTTTTTGGGATAAAAGGTAGCCTATATCCGTTCCCAAGCTCTAAACTCCCTCTGTACCAAATTTTATCAGGAAATCTTCTAAAATGATAAACTTTTATCCCAAGGCCACCCCCCTTCTTCACCCTTTATGTGATAAAAGGTAGCCTATGTCCGTTCCCAAGCTCTAAACTATCTCTGTACCAAATTTCATCAGGAAATCTTCAAAAATGACAATCTTTCATCCCAAGGCCCTAGTCCCCCCCTTCTTCCCACCTTTTTGCGATAAAAGGTAGCCTATATCCGTTCCCAAGCTCTAAACTATCTCGGTACCAAATTTCATTAAGAAATCTTCAAAAATGACAAACTTTCATCCCAAGGCCCTAGTCCCCCCTCCTTCTACCCCCCTTTTCCCGATCAAAGGTAGCCTATGTCCGTTCCCAAGCTCTAATCTACATCTGTACCAAATTTCATTAAGATATCTTCAGAAATGACAAACTTTCATAAAAACTTTCATCCCCTATTTCCCCCCTTAAACGCCCTTTCTCGTGATAAAAGGTAGCCTATGTCCGTTCTCAAGCTCTAATATACAACTGTACCAAATTTCATCAAGATCGGTTCAGTGGTTTAGGCGTGAAAGCGTAACATACAGACAGACAGACAGACAGACAGACAGACAGAGTTACTTTCACATTTATAATATTAGTATGGATAATTCCATAATGTTGATTTTTGTTACCTATTTTGATACAAGTAGTTTATCCCGAAGTCTCCACTATCAAAGATGCAGGAGGCCTAAGGCCTTTATATTTATGCAGAGTGATGGTGTAATTCTTCTTGGACAGCCATACAAATAAGTGAGCCGTGCCTTGAGTCGCCGTCACGTCGAGAGTACAATGAGTGCCAATAAACCCATAAGCAGCTGGCGTCCTGACTGTTGACCTATGGTTGTCTCATTACTATCACCTAAACCTGATATTTTTAGTTTTTTAGATAATAGTGCCGACCAATTACTGTTGTTCATTTCACTAAACTATCCTTATTTGAAACTTGAAATTTCGTTCTTTTTGACATGAGACTTAGTTTCGACTTTATGTAGATGTCAATTTCTATATATAGTCCGCAAAGGAGATACGGTTGCACCTTTATATACAACTTTATATGCAAAATTGCAACCGTAACTCTTTTATCGATAGTACTGATGCTTTACGTTTTACGTCGATTTGAATAACTAAAAAGCATTTTAACTATTTCTAATTTAGTTTAGAGTCTTGTAATAACAGAATTAGCACCAATAGTGGCTAAAATTAGACCAAATTGAAAATTTAGGGCAAAGAATCGTTGAGGAGAAAATACTGACGTCCGCGGTTTTCCCGCGTGAAATAGTTATCCCGTTCCCGCATCCCATTAGGAAATTATTCCCGGAACAAAAAGTATCCTATGTTATTGTGTGTATTGTATGTTATTACAGACTGTTATCTATTCTTGTATCTAAATCCTGTCACATCCGTTTTGCACCTCTAGGCAAATGGCAATTCGCTGACCGCGGCGTTTGGTATATGACAATATTATGTCTGTCATTACGTATATGACAGTCGTTAACGCATGTCAAATGCGTCAAATCCCATACATTCCTTATATACATACGTAAGTTTGTTACATTAGCAAGCTGTAAAGAAGGCCCTCCAAAGAATGTCCTACGATGGAACAAAGAAATTAATGACTGTTGTTAAATAAATAGTATTAAGTTGTTTAATGAAGACATTATTTTAGTTAGTAGAAGTGAATCACTTTAGTATTGTATTATACTTAGTAAATCGTTGAACCTGTAATATTATTTGATATTAGAACCATTACTATTAAACTGCACTTGACGCCTGAAGCACAGGATTACCTAGTTCAGGCAGTAATATCAGTAAATACCTATTTAAGATCTCTAAAAGCCCAACATTTAAAGTATTACATGCCTAGATAGAATTCCTACTTAAGCAATAATAATGCACGATAAAGTTAAGAACCTAAGTTATTTACTGTACATTGATTAATGAAATAAATGATTTGATTTGATTTGATTCGTCATTCTATTCCATCAAACACCGACAAACGAACTGCCACTTGTCTAGAAGGGCAGATATTTAAGCGTGATTGAATAAAAAATATCCAAAAATCTTCGCATACTTTCACATTTATAATACATATAAGTAGGATAGAATAAACCAATTGCAAAAAGTAAGTTTAGTCTCAAATGCCACAGATCTCAGGTATGTTTGCTATCCACTTCGAAACACGCCAGGACTCCACACTTCAATACATAGTCATGAGGGCGTCTATGTTCCTCTATAAGACAATTTACACTCATAGCTGTCTAACAATACGTGTGAACTAAGGCCGGTATGCGGACTGCGAGTCCGCTCAATAGTCCGCTAACGAAGTTCACAAAAGTCAGAGATTTCCAATTGATGTGTGCAAAAAGGTTCGTAGATCGATGTGTCACAATGGCGGTCGATCCGACCCTTTGCGTGAGCTGAGTTATTTTTTTATTGTCTGTTTAAACACTTTGAATTAACTTATTGCCTGAAACTGTTTGGCAATTTGGAACTTTTAGTACGTTTGCGTGCCATTGTAAGGACTACGGAATATAAAAACAATTAATTACGTGACCTTGATCTAGTTTAATTTGAAAACTAATGTCATTAAACTCTAACTTTATGAACAATCACATCATACAAAACCGGGACCTGATTGGGTACAATTTTCAACGGAAACTAATACTTTAAGTAAATAATTTTTTTTTTATTACAATTAGGTGGCAGACAAGCACCTGACCCACCTGATGAAAAGTGGTTACTGTGGCTTATGGACGTGGGCAACACTAGGGGTGCCACAGTCGCGTCGCCGACCCTGTTAGAACAGAGAGTCCCTGTGCCGTCAGTGTAGAAGATAAAGCAGGACAAGCCTTAGGTCTTCACACTGTCAGCACAAAAACTCTCCAGATATCAGTGGATATGGCGATGCGAATTGATTTGTAACAAGTGATAGCTGTAAGGCACATCCTCTTGATTTGATGCCTAGGTATATGATGTTTTGTCAAAACACCTTTTTCAACTAAAATTACAAAAATTTTGTCAACTAAATCTGAACGTTCACCTATTGAATAATGATAGGACTTGTACTTTCCCACACTTTATTTTGTTTTTATTTTTAACCTGACCGGTTTCACCTCGCGGCATTATCAAAGGTTTACTAGATACATAATAATGGTTTTAAACAATTATATTTAAATATGGAAAAGTACAAGTGCTATCATTATTCAATATGTGTAGAAGATTCCACCAAGTGCCATCAATCTCCAGTATAAACAGTCTGAACGTTCACCGTTAAAACAAACCAACGCAACATTATAATGTGGCAGTTAACTCCTAATTACATTACACATGTATATCAATATATCATATCAACAATTATTATTCACTATAGAGGTTAATTAAAGTCAGTACTGAGTACCTAATGCAAGAAAACTCGACAAAACAACGTGTCGTCGGAGCGTGGTAACTTATGTTACATCAACGGTCGTGACAAGGATGTTGTAAGTGATTCTTACAACCTATGACGAAAACTGCCTTACCCAAATATAACAGATGTAGGATATACTCACGCTTTCCTCGCTAGGTATGAGCAGAGACTTTAGTCCGCTATTTGCTTTTGTATTTACACACTTTATGAGCATACCGTCCTGGCATTAAACCTTTTATAAGATGTCGTCCTAGGAGTAGTAACTAGTAACAAATTAGTGAAAGATGTAATGTCAAACACTGAAGGGCAAAGTTGGGGTAGAATTGTCTAATCGAAAACAAAACTCACTCACATGCACACGGCCCGATGGAAAGTAATTATATACCATGTCCTATGGATACAACAACAGGGGCGTTACACTGATGCTGCCGACCCTGAATAAACCGTTCTTGAAGAACCCTATATTATAGTCACTTGGGAAAACCACAGCGGGTTCATTCCGCAGGTTGAGCAATATGCATAAGAAAGCCTCAATTTTGTTTATACAAATGTCTGTTTGTCTACTACCAATAGACATCGTATGCAGGTTCCTGTACGTCGGCAGCACGAGTGTGACTCACCTGGTATTGCACACTTCCATTGGCCACGGTAACCACTTTCCATCAAGTGTGCCATGTGCTTGTCTGCCACCTCAGTTGTATAAATATTACGCCTTTTATAAGTATGATTCCGAACTCTGCATGATTTCATTCCTAGCTACGCAGCAGTATTCCTTAATGGGCCCCGCATATGCTCAAGAGTCAGTCTGAAGCGGTTGTCTATTTGGTTCGTTCCTTGCATGGAGCTGAATCCACGCATATGTTTATACACTCGTATCACATATTTCTTTGGTCAGTGGTCAGTCTACGTGTCCAAACCATCGTTATACCTTTGTTCACTATATCTTCTGTAGATAATGATAAATGTACGTGTAATTAATAAGTACGTAAATAAATTTTGGGGATTTGAATCAAACTTCTATTTTGACGTATCGATTGTATTCCACATCCGGATCCGGAAGACAATACGTATATTAATTTGAAATCATTGAGCTGATCTGACATCTCTAAATCTGGATGTGAATAGCAGAATTTCCTTTGCTACAACGCCCGTCATATTTGAGCGAATTTGTTTTGTATTTACTGGTCCTATACCTTTGTTTGTATCCTTTGTTTGGTGTGCAATAAAGAATATCTATGTATCTATCTATTACGTCTGATAACAAACGTGTTTGTTGTCATTATTAGCGTTCATCTTCTTCAGTTACATATTTTGCATATAAATCTTCGGTATAAAACAATCTAAATGACTGAGAACCATTTCAAAATCTGTAAAGTAGTCTAGAAGAGTGTGCGGAGAAATACTCGTATAATAGTACTCTTATAACTGGAATTATTTTATTTTATTTCTTCCTATACATATGTAATGATTACCATGATAAATATGAGACGAGCAAGGGGTAAAATAAGCAGTAATATTTTAATAGGATGACGTGACTCCGGTTTGTTGGGAGCGAACTCGTTGAGCGGATGATAATTTGCATAGTTAAGCACGTATGGACCCATTAGACGAGGTGTCGCCGGGTACGTTAACGGCTTCATGGAAGTTTGCGCGATGGGTGTACTGTCTAGTTATGAGAGGACAAGATTCTTATTAGGATGCTTCAATGCGATGGCTTCTTGAGGAATTTTTATGACTACGAGTACTTCGACCACGAGATGTAATGAGTCCGTTTGTTCTAAGAACCTTGTGGCTTGTGGCATTTTGTCGTGCTGGCTTCGGCGTTTGCTGAATCACAGATATGATAACATTACTATACATTTTATATTATGTTAAATGGATAGATATGATCCGCAATAATATTATGTAGGTTTTTTGGACAGAATAACAAATGACTCAACTTCAGTTATGTACAATATACTGCTATTTCAGAAGCAATTGAAAATGTTGAGCTCAATTTTGAAGCAAGCGACTGACGATTGAACACACTTGCATAGAAGAGGTTACTTCTATGCAAGTGTGTTCAATCGTTAGTCGCTTGCTTCAAAATTGAGCTCATATCTTCAACTCACGAGTAGGTACTCGTGAGTTGAAGATATTCATAGAGACTCAAGCAAGGAGGTTCACTCCTTAGAAGAACACATAAACTTCTTGTATTGCTTACGTCATGTAAAGGTTTCTGAACCCTTCCTATAATTTCAATGTGGAGTGGTTCGCAAAGAAGCTGCAGCAGAAGTCAATGATCCAAGTTTTCATAATAACGTTGTATGTTGTATTGAAGGTTCCCCGAGGCTGTGGGTGGTCGCGATAGCCGCACCGTGAGCACGCGCATCTCAGCGGGCGCATTGTCTAGCCTCACACTGATAAGATAATTACGGTACCCCAAGCCTACTTTATTGTTCCTGTTAGCATTTCACCTTCACTAGAAGAACAGTGCTGTATTGTGTAATGTGAACTTGCTACTGTTGATGAAAGGTACGATAGTAGAAAGATACACATACATACATACATAAACTCACGCCTTTATCCCCGAAGGGGTAGGCAGAGGTGCTAACACCCACATTTCGCCGGTTTATGTTTAGGTCCCAATGTAATAGGTGGCGAGCCTATTGCCATTAACTGGGCACTTATAAACCTGCGATAAATACACACATAACTTCGAAAAGCATCGAAAAGTCATTGGTGTGTGCCATGGAAAACCTGGGATCGAACCCGAGACCTCGTCTCAGCAGTCCATTACCCATACCACTATCCACGTATCAAAACAATCGATAAAACGCACATTAGCAAATATGTCCTAAAACTGAGAGGTATGTTTTGGTCCCACGTAATAAGGGCTTTGCGGTAGGACACTTGAATTTAATTGGCCGTATTTTTATTTTTAGATGAAAAACAGTCTTTATCCTTCCATGGTGATGGTCCATAGGCATACATACGCAATTAAACCTATACAGAAATTGATCATCAGATTTAGAATTATCTTGTAATTAAAAGAAAACCTATATTAGTCTAAGGGTTATTTCCCATTGTCATCCTTGCCACATTTCAATACATTAATACATTAGTGAAATGCCTTATAAAAACGCCTGTAAATCGGATTCTTCCGGACATACTATGTATTATCTAAAAGTAATGTTCACCTGGCAACCCTATACAGGAGACTTACGGTTTGTTGATATTCTGGTCGTGCATCAGTCGTCCGTCATTTCGCCAAGCTCTTCCTTGAAAGCGAAGTGGCCCACTTAATGTTGAGAACCCTCACCAGTCACCACCAGCGGATGCGACGTCTACGACATACTAACTGTCGATTTTCACTTTTATAATGCTTCTCAGATATAATGTTATTATCTATTAATAACAGGGACGTGGTCATAGATGGATGTGTTTACTGTATAATGTTATATGCCTTCCGAAACGAGTTTAATGTCTTCAGTTCTAATGTAAGTAAGTAACCCTACTAACTCGCCTTTGTGAACGTTTGCAATTGATTAAAAAGCGTCGGTAAATACCCAGTATACTTAAGTCACCCCGACTTAAGTATATTTATGTCAATCAAATCGAGGGAAATTTAAAGAAAGGCCATATGAAGAGTACCTACCTAAAACTGGCGAGCATGTATGAAATTATAAAAGTCTTCTTTTTCTTCTTAGCGTTATTCCCAGGTCTCAGGTCCGCTTTTACCAGTCTAGCTGCGGATTTGGCTGAACTTCGACATTTTCCGTGAAGCGACTGCCATCTGACCTTCACAACCCCAAGACCTTACTTCATAGGATCATTTCTATAGTAAGCTCTTCTTGAGACCTTCACAACCTGAAGGCGACATCGAAATATTGCAGTTAGACCACTTGTTGGATTTTTGAGGGCTCCAACTACCCATAACGACTACCATAGATGTTCATATGGCAACCGGGACCGACAGCTTACCGTGCTCTCATGCATACAAATATTTGCACTGAACAGGGTACGATCCCACGCCTCCTGCGTATCGGCCGCGTTCACTACCGCTACGCCACGGAGGCTGTCGAAAATATACAATATTATAAAAGTAACAGAAGCAAAAGAAAGCATACCGCCAGTTTTTTTTTTTTTAAGTGCGGGAAATCCCCACGGATAACCTCCCTCCCCCTTCGAAGCCAGAGGGGGAGGTTATGTCGGACTCGAACCGACTAAACCGCACGCCGTCTGTGGGTCGATGTGCTAGGCCGAAGGTGAGGTTGTCTCGCGACATATCCCTCACACCCCGGCTGACCCAGGGTCGTCACAATCTCCCACCTCGGCATTTCAAACGCCGGACACTCGGTGAGCGTGTGCAGCCCGAAGTCCACGCTCGCGTCGCAGTGATAGCACTCGGGCGTTGGCTCTATGCCCATCAGATGCAGGTACCGCCCGAAGATACCGTTTCCGGTAATGACCTGCGTCTGACGGTACGAGAGGCCACCGTGTGGCCCCTCTAGCCACTCCCCATGATGGGTCTTACCGCCGCAATCACGGCGTCCCCTAGCATACTTTTGTCCTTATTGGAAAAGAAACATGGCTGCTTCTTCTTCTTGTTCGTGGCTAACCTGTGACAGGGTTGTTCAGATCGCCCATATAGACCTCTGTCTTGACCTAACGACTGTTGACACTATATGTATCTTACAATCGCAAACGGCAAGGAAAAATCTCTCGAACAAACTGTGATGGACAAAAAATGTTATAGACATGGTAAAGTCATGACTTTTTTAACAAAAGAAAGGTAAAGGGTTATCTTTTATTGCAGGGAACGTAAAAAACCCCACAGGGAAATGACTAACCAAGGATTACTTTTGGATTTACCAACACAATTACTATTGACGCTTCAATTCTTCAGCAGATCGGTAGAAAAGGTCAACTATTTTATGTGTAGTAAGCACGAGCCTGTCATGAATAAGAAATGGTATCACATTTTTAGTGCGCTATAAACTTGAAACTACCTAGTTTGTTGTTATGTTTAGTTGAAATGTTTAGAACGTGTATAGCGTATCAATGAAACTTAAATTCCTTGGTAAACTATGAAAATGTACGAATGTTTATAACAGTAATACTAAATTAAATATTTTGAAGAAAGAACTGCCTGGAAGAAATTGCTGCCAGCGATAATGCCGCCTATTATATATTAAACTGTATATACCTATGCTGCCTACCTGCGCAACTGTAAATCTATTGGTGTACAATTAAGAATTATCTATCTATATATCTATTAGATACTAGCTCTTGGCTACGGCTCCGCCCGCGTGGATGTCGGTTATCGCGACCAAACATAGCCTATGCCCTTTCTCAAGGTCTAATCTACCCCTATACCAAATTTCATAAAAATCGGTTGAGCGTTTTAGGCGTGAAAGATTGCCAAACAGACACACATACACACTTTGCCATTTATAATATAGATTAGTATGGATTTTATTGCCACAGATACCTAATCCTCTCTCTACGTAACCTCCTTACTTAGGAAGAATGAGCCAGCTCGACCGAATTAGTAACATTTTATACCTGCTTAGTTTCGATTTTATACGTAGTATGATTTTTTATTCTGTGCTTTAATCAGCAGTAGTTTTTTAGTGTCGAAGACCTTATCTGACTTCTGTTTCTTCCTATGCTCTTATTTCTCGCCCTCCTTCCTGTCTATACGTATTAATTCGCAAGTGACACGCTAATAGGGACCTCATACCAAAACAGCAAGCACACAAAAGCAAGCCCTACAAAGATGTGAAGAAGCATTTACTGCGTAAATGAAGGACAATTTGCTGTGTACTTGCTGCTTTGTTGTGTAGCAATACTATGTATCATCAGATGGGTCGGTTGTTTGTTACCTTAATAGTACAAAATGAACCCAACCAACACGTAGCAAGTGCTCTTCGACCAATCAGTCAAACGAATTCCTTCTCTAGTCGTGTGTCGGTAACTAAATCGTTCCATTTCGGCGTGATCTAAAGGTCCCGTTACACAGTTTGCTTCTCTGATTGAGTTTCTTTACCGTTTTTCGATTATTTTGTTTCGGTGCATAATGTGAGGTTGTGCAACCGAATCGGCGTGTAATTGTGAGGGGGTCATTGTTTGTAACGGGACAAGCGGGTGCGACGCGTGGTGTGAGATGAATTCCAATAGCCGGGTGGTACATTGCCAGCACAGGTCGTTTACACTAACCCACGGACCGTGACGCGACGAAACTTTGCTGAAGTAATGTCTACCTAAAGAAAAAAGTAATTTAATTTTAGCAATTATTTAACACAAAACCTGCTGTAACTGGAGAAGAGCACCAGTCATTTTTTGGTGAATGCGTTTTAATCACTTCTTCACTACTATCCGAAGGTCCGTATTCTGAAATGGTACCCAGTTCTGAATCTCGATATACGGGAGCACAGATTGTATAGACAATCTGTCAATCTGTCTATACAATCTGCCACAGATAAATACCTACTTATCTACTACTAAAGGAAGAAATAGGCCAGCATTCAAGCGTAAGTTCATATAAAACTGGTATTCAGCCAGTAGAAATACAATTTCTGGTAGCTGCCACAAATTCTATCTCAAGCCATCCTACATAACAGTTACAAATTAACACCCAAAGCAGCCACGGCGATCTATTAGATAAATAAGCTGACGAGAAAGCTGGTGGACCTTAACCAACGCCTACTAGCACCTTAACTGGGTCACTGCCAATTTGCGAATTGAGCATTGTAATCGCATTACAACACCACTGCGACCGGTTGACGCGCCGAAATTGATGCCAAAACCCTGGCCAGGGGGGCTACCACCATCTCCAACAATATTATTATTATGCGAATATCTCCCGTTAAAATAAAATCTCTTCTCTTTTCAACGTATTTTATTGCGATTTATTTGGTCACTCCGCGACCATGGCTGCTGAAATAATACTAAACAAATCGCAATAGAATCTTTTTTTTTTTATTAAAAAAAAAGTCCGACTGGTAACTGAAAATATTGAAACAAGTTTCATAGCATTAATTTTCATTTGATTTATGATTTGCAAATGGATATTACTGTAATTCATACTTGTTATCTCTTGTAATCTCTTGTAATCTAATGTTGGTGTACAATAAAGAGTCTTCTATCTAGTCATGTATCTGTGCTGGATATATATATTTTTTTAATTTATCAAATCCATTATACAAGAATATCCTGACAGGACGACAACGGTCCGAGTTCGAATCACACTATGAAATCTAAAGCAAAAATTGAAATACGAATAGCTTTACGAGTCGGTAGTAGGCCTCAGATCAGCCATCAACACGACATTGTTATCTGAACTTGGACGTCGTGACCCTCACCCGTGACATGCGCGCCTTACCAAGAGATTAACACAATAGTGTACCTATACTACTGAAAGTCATTACGTTCGCGCCCTGAGTTCACCAGGTATTTATTTATTACTTACTGTATAGGTTCATTAATTTATTTGACACACATCTCTGAAGGAGGAATGTACAGAACTGCATGAGGTGGTTTTAGGTTCAATTACTAGATTGTTCCATATATGCAGTAAATGGATTAATTTCAAATGATCACATGTCAAATAATGGTATGCTCAAAAATTTAAAAAAAAAAATCCAAAATTTTCTTTCATGTAAACTGCGCACAAAAAGCAATAATACAAATCGATAAAGCCGTTTTCAAGCTTTGAGCTTAGCAAAAGAAAATTGAGATTCTGTTTATTCACAATGTAATCAGATGATGATTTAGCAGCTGACTTGAATACAACTCGAATTATACGCATAATTTCCGCACCTTACAACCCAATCTCAAAATGTAATAGATAAGATTTACAATGTTGCAAATTCAAAGCTGATCAATTCGCATTCAAAATAAATTCTCTAGGAGGAAGTTACAAAGTGGCCAATGCGAAAAGGCTCGATATCTGATGTCAATGGCCCAATCTGCGGGTAAAGTGTAAACAACTTCATCGCGGTGCATAAAAGATTATTACCCATGTACAAGAAAACCGTCGTTGTATCAGATACGAAGGCCTCGTTGGTAAGATAGTCTCGTTCGTAAGATGTGAGATTACATGGGATCGCACCATCATATGCGGCGTTATGTTTGAACGCTGTGAGCCGCGATGGGAACGCCAAACAACCTTAGAATAACCACTCATAAATACGTCTGTTGCACCGATATGAGGCGGGTTTCCGTTGAGATAAACTCACAGTAATGTCCGTAATTTCAGTCGCTATTGTGCGCTTTAATCTGCTTTCTATTAGACAAGTGATGCGGATTCGTGTTAATATATGAGGTTTTATTACAAAAAAGGTCTACTAGAAAACGTCAACGAAAATGTGATACGTCTGTCAGCATAATATTACATTGTATTTATACATTTTGTCGGTTTACGTTACATTGTCGTGATTTGCGAGTTCGTTTCGCTTAATTATATCGGACAGTGCGCATGCATATTTTAATTTAAACGACATTAAAATGGCCCGGAACTGAGTGCTCAAGGGCGCCCTGCAACAATATTTCACGCGGAATTCCAAAATATTCAGCTAACACCTTAAACGCCAAGAAATAAGAACCATAATCCAGTTCTGGCCAAAAACTGCGTTGAAACGCATAATGCGTGCGTTGAACTTAAAAGGTTGTGACAGGGGTATTACGGTAATTACCTTAATTTGTAAACACAAAAAACGACCGTCGACTCGTCGTATGTTAACTGAGCGAAAAATTAAATAACTGAGATGGCGGCGAGCGAGAGTCACCTAGCGTACATTAATTTGCTTAGAATGCGGATTCCGCACCAATTAACACATCGCGCGCGCGTTCGTGTGAACATTACCAATTTTCCGTAGAAATTTATAATTGACGTTTATTCGGAAACGTATTAATTCGAAGCAGATTTCCCGAGAGCGTATTTCTTAAATGGGAACACATTTTAGAGCGGTGTCGGGCGGTTAATGGCAGCAGGAGTGTTATCATCGCGAAAAAATCATTCGAATCGAGCACTGGCGGAACGCTCCAGGGCGTGCTCCTAACGGCGGGCTGTGCATATCGTTTGCATGAATCTTTCCTGTGACGAGCACCTTCGGAATGCGCCGGGAAACCGCGGAGCCGGTCGTTGACTGATTGCCCAAACAAAGCACCGCCCGCAGACGCCCGCATATGGCCACATCTATTGTACAAAAACAAAACAACGAATTATCGGTGATTCAGCGAGCGACTCCATTTGCGTAAGGTCACGGTTTAACACTCCGTCGGCCAAGGATGCCCACGATGCGTAAATCAAATCGTTTAAAGAGGAAATCGAGTCGCTTCGTCGACAGACCG
Source organism: Eilema caniola (assembly GCA_949126895.1). Lineage (NCBI taxonomy): Eukaryota > Metazoa > Arthropoda > Insecta > Lepidoptera > Erebidae > Eilema > Eilema caniola. The sequence goes on from OX421466.1 coordinate 4,520,137, forward strand.
AGCTAGCTTTAATTAACCGTCTCCTTAAACGGCCGACCTTCGACGGTGACAGTGGTAAGATTAATTTTGCAAACGGGCATTAAAATAAGACGTACTTTGATCACTTCTGAATTAAACAGCGAATGAAATCATCATTTTATATGCCGTGGAGAATAAACCGTGTTTGAATTGCGCACCATATTTTATTTTTATTGTTACATAAATCGTTTATGTTTACTTTCAAACAAATTATATGCGCATATCTTTTAATTTACTAAAGCAGCAATCAAGCTCGTGTCCTATGAACGTTTATAAGAATGTGTACAATGAAAGAATGCTCTGCACAACCGAGGCAAACTAGCTGGAATATTATTATTTCTCTTCCCAATGTAACAAATCAAAGTGGTACACTTCCTTGTTCGATATCTAATACCATAAAACTTGAAAAAAAAAACCGTTTTTTAAGCCTATTCTATGTAATACATATAAGATGGTTCAATAACCAAGTTTCTAGCAATGTCCTGTGATAAATTATTTATATAGATTATATACACGTCTAACATGGGCACCGTAAAAAGATCTAAATTTTTACTCAGGCAGGTACATTCCTAATGCTGGTAGTTGAGGTTTTTGTTTCCAATGGAGACTTGCTTGAGATCGATCTGGTTTGTATTGCTATTTGGATTTTATGTTAAAGTCTTCTCTTCTCTCCTTCTAGCCGTTGTCGGCCACTGCGACTGTTTCAACTCCGTTCCTGGCGTTCATGGGCTTTTATATGGCTCACGTAACCGATTTTGTGGCTAAAGGTGCGACTGCACATCGGACACATGAGCACACCATTAACAAAATTATAGCTGATTGCAGCTACTGGTCTAGCTTTCAGCTCATCCCGACGGAAGTCTAGCTCCTCACATCGCTGCATCGTCGGGATTCATAGCTGGAGGTCTTCTTTTTCAAAGACAGCCTCCACTCTGCGCGGTTTGCTGCCTGCTTCTCCCACTGCTATGGATCAATGTTGCAGTTATTCATGTGGCGCTTAAGCACATCCTTGTATCTGAGAAATTGTCCGCCATGCTTTCGCTTGCCCTCTTCTAAGAATCCCATAAATTAATAAACAAATACTCCACTTTTATTCAATTTGGCAAAGTGATAAATGGCAACCCTATACTAAACGGAGCCCATATTATATCTAGGTATAGTTTTAACTGTTTTGTTGATATTGTAACACTCATTATGAGTTTTTTTACGACGGTACGGGCTCCGAAGCTCTTAAAATAAGACTGTTAAACATTATAATTTCTGAAAGAATAACACTTCTACCCTCATTCCCACGATTGTACCTCGCAATTCGCAGTCATTAATAAAGCAAAAAGCAAACGAACAATAAAAATGCAAAGGGGTTTATGAACAGGTGATACCTATACATTTCTTTTAAATACTAAGTCACACATGACTAATGTTAACCTTTCCAACTAAGGCGGCTTTCCATGGTGAGTGATTCTGAAGATATTATCACGAACGGCAGACGACCCTGGACAGTCACGCACTGACGCATCGAGCATCTATTACTTACCGCAGGGCGTGGTCGGTTTCTTTCAAAGCCGCAGATTCAACGCACTGCTACGGACTTGTTTGCGCTTCAAGAGACTGCACTCTTTCCACGACACATCAGTGTGGATTAATCCGCGTCCATCCGCAGAATTACGTACCATGAAAAGTAGCCTTTAGGAGCGGATTCACTATAATACCTATATCACGAAAAACTAAAATAATCGTATCGTAAATATATTCAGAGAATGGAGCACTGCAATTGGCTGCCTGCCTATTAAGTACCTGTGTGTATGTGAATCCGGCCAATCGTAATGCTCCGTTTTCTCAATACGTTTACTATAAGATTCCGATAGTTTTTCGTGCGTGGTATTGCGGTGTATGGTGTTCGAAACCGCAACCGAAAATTACAAATTCAACACCTAAGCAACGATGATAACAATTACATGGTTCCAAGCATAATAAGATCAGAAAGACATTTTCAAACGGTAAATAGACGCTACCCGTGACCAGAGGGCTGGTTTATACTTTGCGCAAAAGGATCAGTATTGCCATTCAACGTGGTAATGCCGCCAGCCTTCTGGCCACCCTCCCAGTTGACGTCGATGAGGAGGAATTCTTTGACGCCTGAACCTGTTGGTTTGTATATGTATATGTATTGTTTTTATATTTTTATTTAAATAATTGTAATGTAAATATTGTAAATAATTATTTTCTTCACGAAATTCGTTTAAATATCTACTGTTAAAGGCAAACGTCTTTCCTCAGTTCTCTTGAGCCTATCACTGAACACAACGTTGGTATAGCACAAATGGTATGCGCGTGACCATCCTAGTTATCATGGGAGATATCTGACGTATCTCCGGTGAGTTACAGCCATCGTTAGCATACGAAAAACAGGTGTTAGTAAGTGATAATTGCGTCCTAACTGTCTAGTGTAAACGATCGGCTGGTTAAGATAAAGATACATGGCATTTGCGTGTGCGCAAGCTCCTTATCTGTTTGTTAAGGCCTTTCATGGATAGGAACGAACGGTAAGTGTGGCGCAATTGTGTGTTTTTCCGATAATTATATTATAGCACGTTATCGCTGCTTGAGAAATATTTTATCGCATTTTTGTTGTAGCTACTCATTGTGATAACAGAGACATATTATGTATATAGAGGTAAGCAAAGATAACATGCCGCCATTTGCTGTTGTTATAACACACCCCTTTAGTTTTCTCTACTGCCATTGATCTGTTCCGAGGCTTGTAGATATTTTACATGGCTCTTACTTGGCCCTTAAAATACATACATACATATTATAAACACGCCTTTATGCCCTGAGAGTTAACAGAGGTGAATAAATACCCACATTTCACCAAACAATGTATTCGGTCCCCCGCCACAGAGGGTGAGCCTATTACCGTATTCCCGGCACTATTGTTGACTCAAGCCATGCATCTAAGTTTAGGTCTGGGCTTAGTCGCCTTGTAAGACACCACATGGGAAGATATGGACCGGGAACCATGCGGAAAGCAACACGTGGCCCTAAAACTGTCTGTGAAGTCAATAACAACAATAGCTACCTTTTTACGCCGCGTTATAGTGGCCGTACTGTGTCTATAGTTTGTATAAATAGTCTAAGCTCCACACATTCACGTAATACAAAGCCCTCGGCGTCTCCTCACAATCCCGTTGGAAAGTCCCAGAGCGCCCGGAGCAACGGAAGTCGGTCTTCCGGCACGCGCCCTACCAGCTGTCGTGCATATTTAATGCAGCTAATTAATGCTACCAGCGGTAAAAGTCACGACTATTAAAGGGATTGAAAGAAAAGAAACGACTTTTGTATTTGACCGGTTGTTTTGAGACAGAGTGAAAGTTTTGTGTGTACCTTTCATCAGCAGGTTTTTTCTCATAAAAATATGGAAGGAGACAAGAAGTCTGATAATAATCGTCCCTTATGTTAGTCTTCTTTTATATGAAGAATAAAACGCGGAATATACTGTCAAGAAGTAATCTTAAACCTAGTTTGTATGAAAACTAATGTCGTTTTTAGGCTCGGGTTTGACCACACCACTTAATAAGTACTTAATGATGTGGGTGGTAATGAAACATGCTGGATTTGCTCTGCTCTAGACTTGAAGACGTCCATGGTATACCTATCATGTTGAGAACACATACTTATGTAAGTCGTTTCATGCATCTTGTATATGTATAAATAAAATTGGAGTGTCTGTTTGTAATATTGAAATAACCCTTTTTTACTACACGCATATGAATATAATACGGTACATACACCAAAATAATAATTTTTACGATTTTTGTCTGTCCGTCTGTCTGTTTGTTCCGTCTAATCTTTGAAATGGCTGGATCGATTTTGACGGGACTTTTATTGGCAAGTAGCTGATGTAATAAGAAGTAACTGAGGCTCCTTTTATTTTAGAAAAATAACGTTGAATCAACAGCGATAACCGACATCCACGCGGGCGAAGCCGTGGGCAACAGCTAGTCAGCAATACGTACAATGAAGTTATGGCCAAATCATTTTTATGTGTATGATCTCACATATATCACATCAATCACGCATTTATTCCGTACTTATATTCTAAGCATTTTATAATCCGCATAGCAACAGTGAACTGTGTCATTGTTAAAAAAAACAGATAGGCTACATTTATTTTGAATAGAAAAAAAAACAATATTGTGTAAACCGCAGGAGTAGTCAGTTTTACATAATTTATTCCGGAGTTATTTTATATGTCATTTACAAGTCTATATGTTCACATTTTCCTAGTAAATTTGCCATTAAAAGAGGATAATTATATTGCAGTATGTTACAGTAATGAACGACAGCTAATATCATTTACGATTTGACGCGTCTTATATTGGTAAACATACATATAGTTAAGTGTTTATGATATTTACATAGTATTAAAATTCCTTGTGAATTCAATGACACGTGAATCACATGTAATCAGTGTGTTTACAGCCACCGGCGGTGTTTCAAAGGAATATAATAAATGGCATGTATATTGTAGTTAGTGATGTAAATATAATTTATTTATTAGTTAATAAACAACATGGCCACCTTGACGGTTAATTCCAATCGCTTTATTAAGTACCAGGGCCTATGACCTATTTCCAGAGACATATTGATAGGGACAAAGATAGCGGGAATTAACGCGATCATGGTATATGTACTTACATATCTTTGAGTGCCTGACGTTTCGACAGTCGTTAACGCATGTCAAATGCGTCAAATCTCATACATTCGTCATTCTATTCCATCCAACACCTACCGACGAATCGCCACTTGTCTAGAGGTGCAAGTTAGGAATCGCGAGACGATCAAATCGGCGATTGCAGAGCACTTGCTAGAAGCAGGCACCAATCACTGGATTGAATTATACTATACGCAAATGTCACTTTTATACAAGAGCTGTTAAGTAAAGCGATTGAAATCAAGGCACAAATTCGTATTTAGAATAATAATAAGGAAAAGGACCTACCTTATACCGATTTAACTGGTAATTCTATTTTTGAGCCGTTTGGAGTCAAAACGTTAGGTCCGTGGGGTCCAAGCGCACGCGTGCTATTCAAAGCGAAGCGCGTGATCGACTCTTTACGTGACCATAGGGTTGGCCTTTACCTCGCTCAAAAAATTAATATCGTTATTCAGCGTGTAAATGCCGCCAGCCTTTTGGGCACGGTACCAGTAGAGGTCAATGGGGAGGAATTTTTCGATGCTGGAATTGCAGTCTCTCGCCCTCTTTTATTTTATTTTTGCAACTATTTGGTATCATTCCGTAACTTAATCTGAATATTGTTGGTATATATTTTCAAGAATTTATACGCCAATGGTTCATTTGGCAATGATATTAACACCTTTTTTATTTAATTTTGTTAAGACCCGCATGCTTGGTTTTACTGTTATTGTTACTTTTCAACACGTTAAGACTTATTTTAATAAGAATCTTACCACAGAAACTAGGCTTGCTACAACTGTTTCAGTGTATGGGCACAATAGAAAACGAGGTCCATTCCCCATCAAATGTCCTATACTATCCATAAGGGTTACGGCACAAAGTTATAACCATAAATTTAAAACGACAAACAGAGTTACGACTTATAACCGCAGGATTGAACGTCACCAAGACAATGGGAGTTGAAAACCAAAGGGCAATACGTCAAATAGTAGATATAAGATTCGAACAGGTAGTATTGTATAATAATAGTGATACGAAGTAATAAGAATAGTATTAAACTAATAACATCTCAAGAGGCTCGGGTTAGACGGTTGGGTCAAGGGCCTGATGCAGAAGGCGGTGCTTCTCGACACGGCACGCATTGTAAGGAGGATCTTCTCCCTGGAGCCCTAACCACCGGTAGCTTGTTCCCTGTACCCGATGCCGATGGAGTACAATTTTTTATATTTCTAAATATATTTAATTTTTTGTAGATGCATTTAAAAATGTAATAAATATACAGTTTTAAAAACTATATTAAACACGCAAAGTTGGCAGACAACCTGTACAATTAAAAGGCTAGGATATGACCTAAGACGTTAAGGTATCTAAGCCTCTTGAATATCACATGAAAATCACATTGTTCCAGAACATCCAACCTATCCTTATTCGCCTAAATTCGTGTTTAAAATTATTACAATAGCAAATGTATCTATATGCGCTTGCGCATTCATACTTTGTTCGATAAATAGCTGTAGTTACAATAATAAAGAGCGCAGAACAATGCAATAATTTAATTAATAATACAAGGATATCCTTCTATTATTTATTTGACAATTAACTACATAAGTAAAACAGTTGTTATATTTAGCCGGTTTTAGTTTTGTTTATATTCTATAGTCAGTTTAGTACCTATATTCATGTAATACCGCATAGCAGTTCCCTGCTTACGCGAATAAAGTGACCAACATCACAGAGATTGTGGTTGATAGTTATGAAAATAAACCATAAAATTTTATACACGTCCAAGAAAACAAAAAGGTATACATAATGACGGTGAACATAATATCTAATGGTTTTCTCACGTCGAGTCCTGCGCGGACGCAAGCGCCCGCCCTGCGTTCCGCACTGGCGATCTGACACGCTCCCTGCTCAACCTAATGGACGCATCGCCCTTACATTTAGATACATTGCCCTTGTATCACAATGTAAGACTTGGTTTGAACTTGAAAATAACATATGGCTAGGTAACACAGTTGTAAATTAAAACGTAGTAAGCTAGCTGACCCGGCAAACAATATACCGCCTCAGAATCAATAAAAAAAGTTGCAATTTCCCATATTTTCTCACCGTTTAAACCTTCCCTAGACCTCCACGAATATTTCAAGACCAAGATAAAATAAATCCGTTCAGCCGTTCTCGAGTTTTAGCGAGACTAACGAACAGCAATTGATTTATGTATATATAGATAATTACGTAATGTATAGAAGTCACGCACGAATAGCACATTGTTCCACAGAAAAAAAACACTTATGAATATATTTTCACAAGCTTTTACCCGCGGCTCCATCCGCGTGGATGTCGGTTATCGCAACCACACATAGCCTATGTCCTTTCTCAAGGTTTAATCTACCCCTCTACCAAATTTCATCAAAATTGGTTCAGTGGTCGTGAAAGACGGACAAACAGACACACACACACACACACACACTTTCCCATTTATACCTAATATTAGTATGGATAACTGCCAGTGTGAGGTGGATTCCTTAAGTTGTATCGAACAATCTATTTTCAACAAAATGAATTTTTTTGAGCATCTTTGAATGGTCAGCATTCACCTTAACGGTTAATGCTTAGTTCGCAATGCAACAAGCAAAGAAAGCTATAAGAAAAAAAGCAAGGCAATAAAATATGTAGATGAAACTCTACTTAGCTTACTATACAAAAATTCGCTGTTTAAAATGGGCGATCTCATTCTTCCAGACAATCTTTTGGACGGTTACAATGTAACTAGGAGTCCGCCAACTAGGAGTTGCAAGCAACCAATAAACCGAGCAACAATAATAATTCAATATTCAATATATCTCAAGCTATTTCCTCAGATGAAGTAATGCGGTTTCCTTTGTTCAGGATATCGGTTTGAATTTTATTAGAAACATCACAGCGCACAAGCAGCCATATATTTTATAGTAGTATATTACGTATTGTAGTTTGATTTGTGGTAAATAACGCATTCACAGTCATGCCAATCAAATGATATGAAAATTAAACCAAAATCTAGCCAGCAATGGCAGGTCCCAGCTTTTTGGGCACCTGTTAAAGCATCAAATCACAACAAAATTGTTGTGCGATTCGAATTGGTGCTATTCTTTGCTTGCTAATTTGGAGTTCTTAACGAATATATATACTCGTTAAGCATTTCAACTTATCTAGTATTCTTGTATAAATTTTAATATGTATTTATATATGTATATGGTATATACATTTCTTGTAGATTAAGATCATTCATTGTTTCCGATATTTCGTATGAATGTCGGTAGATGCCTCCCACCTTCGCCCTAAGACGGTAGTATAGGAGAATTTGGATAGCTTCAGGTGTGGCCCGGTGGCTCAGTGGTCAGAGCATTCCCCCTGTAAGGGAAAGATCGTGGGTTCGCGTCCCACCTGGGCATTCACTTTTTCCTATCTTAATCGATTTGAAAAGTTAGCATAGTAAATGCTTCAAATTTCACGGGTAGTAGTTTACTGGATGTCGGTTGAATCTGTAACTTCTCGACGTCTTCAAGACTTAAGCAATTCTATGGTAAGTAACAGTAAACATAAAAAGAACCAAGCAAGAGTTACGGATAAAGCTAGACTGAGGTGAAAATGTTGAGCTGTCTTGAAATTGATTCCTGTTTCAAACTATCTAATTCCATACTCTCAGGCTGTTGGACTATCAATAGTTCATTAACTCATAAGGAAGTGAGTAGTGAAAGTATTTTGGCAAATGAAAAAAGACACTGGCATACGGCAGGTGCGGGCCGAGGTGAGTCCTTCCAGGGGAGAGAATGGAATGCACCTATTATTAGAGGAGTCGGCGCCGGCGCGCGCCACCGATCTCATGATACAGGCCGCTATGGGAATGTGTTGAATGGGAAAAATTTGACGGGGAAAATATTTGCCGCCGAAGGAATTTTGGAATGGTTTTTGAAGTGAAAACTTCTTTAGCGGCGTTGGATGGGTAAAAATTGTTAAACTCGCGTCAGGATTAGTTGACCTTTGGACCGTAACCGACGACTGACGTCATATAACATTAAAATAGCTATAGATTGATTATTTTGTTAGGTGCCTTAATAAGCTTCGCGGCGTAGCGGTAACCGATTCGACTGTGGTTTCAGATAGTACTGGGTTCGGACCTGGGCCTCTGACACTTTTTGTGATTATTTTTTCTTTTTGTAATTTATTACATTTTGTGATTATTTTTTCCTTTTGTAATTTTTTACTTTTACTGATTATTTTTTCTTTTTGTAATTTATTACTTTTTTTGATTATTTTTTCTTTTTGTAATTCATTAATTTCTTCTAACAGAAAATTAGTGATAGGTTCTATGATTGGCGCTACATTATAGGTATGGTATGGTATAGTATAGTATGGTATGGTATGGTGTGTCCTTACTATCTTTTTCTCTGTATATAACGATCAAAGAAAGAAAGAAAAAGTTTTCACTTCTGTCGGCACTCCCGGAGTGCAACCCGTCTTTTTTTTTTTTGTTATATTTATGTAGATCAACATTTTCACAGATTCATATTTTTAAATTTAACTCATTTAAAAACCCATTGATAGATTGTAAGGAATAAAATAAGCCAAGATATCAAAGACGATTTTTCTGTACAGTCATCTTGTTTATAGAGACTGCATAAGTGGACACAGTCGAGCCATTCGAATCAATTTATGTAATAATATCGGCTAACAGCTCATTATTTTTCATTTTCACTTCAAATATATTACGTCATTAATACTTCAATTGCATTAATATAACTCTGTTCGCAACCACCCCGTATATAAAAGACTATTGGAGCGCACGTTATCGGTGGATGCTATGGGCATCTTTCGCTGCGCGGGCGCCGGTACGCCATTGTTACAGCCCGGCCCCCACGACCATGCTAAAAGTATGATTCCGAAGTTTTATTTATACTACTTAGGTGGCAGACAAGAACACACCTGTTGGAAAGTGGTCACCGTGGCCTATGGACGTGTGCCTATGTCCTTGTAAAAACAGATAGTTTCTGTACCGTCAGAAGACAAAGCAGCTACAAGCCTTTGGATATCCCACTGACAGAACAAACACTCTCCAGTAAGCTCTGGCTACTTACCGTCGGAAAAACAACACGAGGTTATTATGGCCACGGTATTATGTGGGGGAGGAGGTAATTCGCCAGTCGGACTACTCAATTAGGACGGAAATACCGTCGTGTCATAACTGCCGACGCATGCAGCGAATACACCGTACCCATTACTTGCTAAACTTCGATACGGATAAAGGGGAAAATTTAGAAGCCGCAATGAATTACGCGTATCTACTGCGTGCGTCTGCAATTATCGTATGCGGTCACCTTTCGGAATCGTACCTTAATGCTTTGCCGTGTCTGCGCTATAATGCTTGATACTCAGATATAATAACAATAAAATACCTGATATTGGCACTGAAATACTGAGGAGTTATGTTTTAATTTTATTTCTTAGGCTCGGGTTTTGCGCTGCAGCTTTTACTTATCGAAATATTATGTGAAATAATAGGAATCTAACGTCTCTTAACTACATTATTACGTAAAAGCATTGTATTTCCAGAATTCAAACCCTTTGGTTTTGTACTTTTGATTCTTTTAAGGAGTGTGAAGCTCATGAAGTTAGCGAATGGCAGACTTTATTCCTACTTTTTCTTCATTTTACTATTAATCCCAGTCGCATCCAGGCTTCGAAGTGTGAGGTCTGTTTTTCCAGTCGAACTGCGGGTTTGGCTAATCTTTCTATATTTTCCGTGAAGCAAACCATTGGCGGTATCGAAGTCTTTCAGTTAAAACGTTGTTGGACTTTTTAGGACTCTAAGTACCCATAATGACTGCCATGGATGTTCGTATGACAACCGAGACCGACGGCTTAACGTGCTCTCCGAGAAACAGATACGCAGGCTCTTTTTGAAGTGAAAACTTCTTTAGCGGCGTTGGATGGTTAAAAAGTGTTAAACTCGCGTCAGGATTACTTGACCTTTGAACCGTAACCGACGACTGACGTCATACAATATTAGCTACAGATTGTTTATTTTGTTAGGTACGCCAAGAAGCTTCGTAGCTTAGCGGTAAGCGCTTCGACTGTAAGTCTTTATGGTTTCAGATAGTACCGGGTTCGAACCTGGGCTTCTGACACTTTTTGTGATTACATATTATTTTTTTTGTAATTTATTACATTTTGTGACTATTTTTTCTTTTTGTAATTCATTCATTCCTTCTGACAGAAAATTAGTGATAGGTTCTATGGTATGGTATGGTATGTTCTTTTTATCTTTTTCTCTGTAAATAAAGAAGAAAGAAAGAAAGAAAAAGTTTTCACTTCTGCCAGCACTCCCGGAGTGCAACCCGTCTTTTTTTTTATACAACTAAGTTTGCAGACAAGCACACGGCCCACCTGACGGAAAGTAGTTACCGTGGCCTATGGACGTGTGCACACCAGAGGAGTCACATTCGTGCTGCCGACCCTGTAAACACAGAGATTTTCTGTTCCGTCAGTATAGAAGACAAAGCAGAAATAGTCTTTGGTCTTTTCCATTGACAGCAGAAAAACTCTTCATTTAGCTCTGGCTACCCTACTCACCACCGGGAACACAACACGAGGTTATTACGGCCGCGGTATTCTGTAGGGCGAAGGTACTTCCACACTCGCTCATTTGGACTGAAATATCGTCGTGTCCCACCTCCTCTCTAGCCTTCTCTAGAGGCTGAAAGGCAGGACTATTATTACCAATGGAAACTATCGTTGAGCCAGTAATATACTGGCTCAACGATAGTTTCCATAGATTTTCAGTTGATGATTGCAGTTCCATGGAGTAATTAACGATTTTCTAGGGATAGCTCGTAAGTTCACACCTCGGCTCGCGTTACTGGTGTTTGCTCGTTAGAACGCTCATAAACCACGCTTATAAAGAGGAGCATTCACGGTACGGATAATAAGTTGCGTGTTATATCAATGTCAGTGGCGTAGCGGTAGAACGTTCCGACTGCTATCCAGGAGGCGCGGGTTCGATTCCCGCTTAGTGCAAATATTTGTATGCATGAATTGGTCTGGGTATTTCTATGTATAATATGTATGTATTTACAAAAAAAGTATCTAAGAATGTTTATCCGCATTCTAGATTCCATAACACAAACTAGGTAAGCTATGCTTACCGTCTATATATGTGTAGATAGCGTTGTGTCGAATGTTGTGGAATATATATGTTTATTTATTATTTATTTATTTATCACGGTATGTGATGTTTATTGAGCGTCTTATGACGTAATGATTAAGATTTAATGTTAAGGTCCTATGGCATAAAGTATGATTGGTAGGTGAGAGAATTCGTTTATCAAAAAAAGCTTACGTACTTTACGGGCTTAACATTCCAGCCCAAGGTATTGCTACAATATAAAAGAAATACTAAGTTTTAAAATTCTTAATTTAATTTTGTTCACATATAGTCTTCAGGTAGACAGACAATTATCAACGTAAACAAGACAAAGAATACATTTTTTTTTTTTTTTTTACCTGCGGGAAATCCCCACGGATACCCGCCCCTCCGGAGCCGGAGGGGTAGGTTATGTCGGACTCGAACCGACTAAACCGCACGCCGTCTGTGGGTCGTGGTGCTAGGCCGAAGGTGAGGTTGTCTTGCGACATATCCCTCGCACCCCGGCTGACCCAGGGCCATCCCTTTCGGTCTGGCCCTCCTCGGGAGGTGGGGGACCACGCGATCCCCGACTCAACCCCGGTGTGGGGGGGCGCGCATCGCCCTACGATGCGCGCCGCCGCCGTGGCCTGCTTCTGCTAGGGTGACGGGCGGCTCCACCCGTCACCCTCAGGCCCGCGCTCATGGGGGGCGGAGGTCTGTCAGCGCCCTCCGACGCCCGAGCCGCCTTCGGGCGCGAGCAGCGATGTCAGCGAGTCTTTCTCGCTCACCGCGCCGCGCCCGCTCTGCTGTCTCCTTCGCGAGCATGACCTGCTCGCAGAAAGAGGCGCTGGCCGCCCACGCATCCGCGCAGCGGACCATCGCCGCGAGCAGGGTGGAGAGCGTGACAAAGAATACATTATACCAGTTCTCAAAACCAAAAAAACGAGTAGGTCCAAATTTTTTTTCACGGAAACACAAACGAAAATTACACTAAAGAATCTTGACGAACGCTGCGCAGTCTACAGTATATCGGTGTGAGCTATAGTGGTAAATGGCAGAGGGATGAAATCCGAATTTTTTGGGAAGAATTTGAAAAAAAAAATCGGGGGTAGAAAACGGAAAGTCTTATAAGTTGAAATCGGAGAAGATATTCGTGGGTTGAAAACGGAAACGTATTCCGCGCCGTGAACAGCGCTCTTAATTTATGTGTAGGCGAATAAATCTGAAGAACGATCTGTTAAGGGGCAATTTTGCGACCGAAATGGCGTCTGTCGACAATTTGTCGCCCGCTACCGTCAGACGGGAGAAGGAAACGAGAGAAATGTCTGTTGTTATTAGGGTTCGGTATAGATCATGTGCCTAATGCTAACTTCGGTTGAAAAAGTAATGGTGACTGCTTGAGAATAGGAGCATTTATCTTACTGTTAAAAGGGTTACCAGCTGGTGATTTGGCATCTAGGCAAGCGTGTTCCATCGTGACTATATCATTACTGAGCACTGAGCAGGTGAGATAGTCTATGAAACGCTGATCAAACATGGATAAAAAAATCCCTAAAATCTGTTAAAAAATGCATGAATATCTCTAAAGAAACGAGCATAACACAGTGTCAAATAAGTAGTCAATCAGCTCAAACCATAATTGTGTAATTTTTTTACATAAAGCTTTAACAAAATAGGTCGCACAAATTTGATTGACATCCCTAGGTGACGACTAATTAGAATTAGTAATGGAGCGCGTGCGCATACAGCACAGACCCACTTTACGCGCAAATTACTGAACGTTCACACTAAGACATAACGAAAGCTAGTTTTAGTAGTATTTAGCATTTCTAACAATCCTATAGAGGGAGAATATTTCTACAAGTTGTTGACGGGCGGGGTGTTGGCACAGCGTTTAGCAGTGTAAAATTACCCATTACCCATCTGTAACGTGTAATTACTCTGGTATGATGCGCAATAAATGTCTAACCAGTCATCGCTATCTTTCTTCTTCTTCTTCTTATTTTATTCAAATGGCACCTTGCATCAGCTATTTGGTTGCCGATGATTCTGCCAACCTCAAGGTAGAGATTAGGTTTAATCGTTTAAAGCTGTCTCTAGGTATTTATGAGGCAGTACATCACATTGCAACATTTTTAGGGAGGAAGAAAAGAAAAAATTTTTTTTTTTTTTGGGTGCAGTTATGGTTTTTTTTTTTTATATAGGACACGTCAATTTGACTTTACCTCGCCTGATGGTAAGCTGAAGGTAAAGTCTCAAGAAAGAGGGCCACCATTATATACACGTGCCATGTTAACAATGGTGGCACTCAGCTTTCGTTCATTGATATGAATTTGAAGAGAATCTTGATAAGGGGAGAGTACACCAGAGTGAGTAAGTAGGCCAAATTCACAGGTCGAGGAATCTGTTTTGGGAGAAGATCATATACCTAATGGAACCACTAATTTTGGGCAAGAAAAGAAGATATGCTCAAGACATCGCTATCTTTAATTATATCATGAATCATTAATGTCATTATTTTATGTCAAGAGCCAAGGTAAGTGCTAGCACAGAGGTTTGTCTAACAGCTTAAGGATTCTGAGTAATGCAAGAAGAGTAAGATAATTATGTACCTACAGCATTAACGAGACAGAGGATATTCTGTTGTTACTCTTATCCCAGAGAGAGAAAGAGATAAAAAGAAAACAGGACCCATGCTCACACGTACACACGCGATGGTAGTACCTAAGATATGTGTTAACAGTTACAGTTCATCTTATATGTTTTTAATCCACATATTGCAGTCAAGTTTGTTGATGACTATGTCTATCGTAGGTAAAATAACAAACCTATTCCTAATTTACCTTTTATGACATGAAATTCACGGGGAAGTAATAAAAGGCCTTTCTTTCTACTTCGCCGGGAATCAAGAAAAGGAGAATCGCAAAAAAACAGATGTACATCTTTCTAAAATCATTACATTTTGAGCATTTATATATAAAAATCTCTAGTTATTACCGCAAATAATAAAATTAGAATACGACAAAGAATGCCTAGTATTAGCATAAACGGCATGTATGTAAATAAGGAACATGATATGACCAATTCAAACTTCGCATATTGAGTGCAAAACTGCTATTGAAATCGAAGATGTTAAACCCTAAAACAAACAAATACTCTTCACCAACAATGTTGCCAGACTATGTTTACCCCATAATAAGTGCAAAGTAAAATTACCATATTCTCACAAGGTAACTTTTAATAAAAACATTACTCCTGCTAGTGTTAACCAAACCCGGCCTTATGTTGTAACAAAGGTTTTTGCTGTAATAAAATCAACACTACAGAGGATTTGCAAGTGCACATTACAATATTACATGATTGAGCCGTTAAGTAACAAGAGGTGTCTGTATTCGACATTATCTTTTAGAACACAGTAATTAGGGTCACCTCGGCCGTCGCCGGCGCATTGAGGCACAATACCGTTGACATTTAAAAGTTCTGATTGTGGTTCTGTACACATATAATACATTTTTCTTTTTACTTTTTTTTTAATCTAGTGATCGGTCTTATGATCGAACGGTTCTCAGTTGGTATCCTACACACTACAGATATGAACCCATTCGTAATACAAGCTTTAGCTTAGCTGGAGGGATAAGGAAGTATTTTGGCGTTTCCGTTTTCAACCATTTTTAGTCTACCCACAAACTAAAACAACTTACTAGTAATTTTGGTTACTAACATTCTTAAAAAAAAAATATTGATTACGCAACTCGTACAGTTGACAAAGATACGATCGCACTTTTTCATAAAGTTGTACGTAAAGATGCAACCGTCCCATCTCCTTTGTCGACTGTACATGATAGGAATCATGCATCGCATACATTTATTACATGAAAGTTTTAGTAATACTATAACGGAACTCGGAATTTTTTACTTCTTATATAATCTTTACCGATTTTTTAATGAGAATCCTAGATAACTATGTACCGGACCGGTATGAAGCGGTAAGATATTAAGGAAACGCGATTGGCAGATGAGAAAAATATACAATATTTATCATTATTTTTTCTCTTTGAAATAATTAAAACATAGCATGAGAGCGTTGAAAGAAAGGCAGATGCTGGATGTGGCAAGTTGGATACAGGGCGCTATGGCGCTCATTAGGGGAGGGCTATGTCCAGCAGTGGACTAATATAGCCCGATGATGATGATGATGAGAGCATTCATGAGTCAGTGGTACCCCGACCGCCTTAGAAGGTGCCTTAATAAATATTTCATAGTAAAATACTTACTTCTTGCTATTTTCAGTTATGGTTTAGATTTTTGATATGCCGATCAAATTTTTTACGGAATATGGGCCTAGATTTATAACTATGTTGTTTTGAGTACAGACTGTATTCTAGATGACAGTTCTATGTCATTGTGAGAGTCGATTCACAACTGAGCGTTGTTCAGGAATACGAACGTGACGAAAAAATAAGAAAAAGCTATTGAATATATATCATCGTCTTATATCTCGCTAGATCAGAACGTCAAACCTCGCAAGATCTGCGCTGGATGACTGAATCTTATTAGATCGCATTCTCTAAACTCTAGACATTTATAGCAACTGAGATAAAATCCTTCGTTCTTTGTATTAGGTACCTCAACCAATTACGTCTACAAATTAATACACATTCGGACTACGTTTCAACGCTATCTAATAGTGATTAGTGTCAGTCATCGCCTTTTTTGACTTTAGTAATGCCTTCAATACTATCGATATCAATATTTTAACTAATCTATTGCTCTCCCATAACATATCTCCAACAATTCTTTTGATTGGCTTCGTAGTTATCTATGTAGACGCCAAAACGTATACAATGAAAACACATTAATACTCGTATATTTGTGTGACACCATTCTTGGTGTACCTCAGGGTAGTGAACTCTCACCTTCACAAAATTTACCTGGTTGGTATTTGTACTGTTGGTATTGTACGTGTACTGAAATATAAAAAAAAACAACGAAGAATCTTGTGATTTGAATAACTAAGCAGTACACGACATTACTAATTAGAGCATCAAATTATAAAGCAATAAAAAGACGTGAAAGACCTCATAAAATATAATAAAACGCATGTCCATTAAACGCTTCGTGTATCCTTTGAAACTGGCACTTGAATTTATGCAGTATAATTTCTGTGTGGGCAAATAGATGGTGGCGCATACACCAATTAAGCAAATCGATCTATCATAATCATAGCTAACGTATTAATAGAGAGCAGCGAGGGCTGCGCCTGCGCTGACATGCTAATGGCGATAGAAACGTGTCAGGGAGACAATATTATCTATAAAATAGACTGTTTTATTCAAATATAATTATAATTATCGAGATTACGATCTAGTGGTTACACTGTAGATTAATATTTGCAACAATAATCACTGTCAATGTAAATTTATGAGGAGATTTTGTTGTTCAAAGCTGTAAACAATATTAGAATAATTATCTCTTTATGGTTGTAATTGATAGGTCGTGTCACCATCCATACTTTCCTGTCTGATTTCCCCATTTACTCTTATTCTTGTCCCCTTGAATGCACTCCGTGAGTCTCCCTCTATCGTACTCTTCTAGTGGCCCGACCTCTGTCTCTTAAACGAGGACGAACATCAACTTTAAAGTTTCTCCAACGGTCTCTCTTACAAGTAGTTCAACTGACATATGTAGTAACAGCAGTACAACACAATACATGTCCATGTCTACCGTATCGAATACTAAAGTTTAGAATAATTGCTTTGTATGAACGTTTTCCAACATTGAGATAGATTCAGTCAACGCTTTCCATATTACGCAATTTTTTCTCTGTAGAAAGGGCTCGTGCATGAAATGATGCAAGCAAAATTGGATATGGTGGCTATGCCTTTATACTGTATACCTTTGAAGGCGTACCTAAGTACCAAATATTGGGAGCATCTATTTTGATAGAATGGTAGGGTATGGATAACAATTGCAAGTCTAATAATAATGAGTTTCGCGTTATGTACAGACAATATCAATTGCAAGTCTCTTTTTTGTTAGGTACTTTTATCCGACTGTCTTGTTTTCCAGTACCAAGATAGCGGAGGGCCAATTTAAATCGTTGGGTGGACAACATAAAGAGGTGCGGTAATCATTTACGACACACACAAATTCCTTCTGCGAGCAGGTCATGCACCGGGGGCGAGTCGGGGTCCGCGTGGTCCCCCCTCCCGAGGAGAGGAATGGCCCTGGGTCAGCCGGGGTGCGAGGGATATGTCACGAGACAACCTCACCTTCGGCCTAGCACATCGACCCACAGACGGCGTGCGGTTTAGTCGGTTCGAGTCCGACATAACCTCCCCCTTCGGTATCCGTGGGGATTTCCCGCACGTAAAAAAAAACACAAATTTTATGAGGGAGTTCACATTATTTCCAATGGTACTTACTTAACAAAAAATTACTTTTGGGTTAGGTCTCTGTAAATATTTGAGCGTTTGGTGACGCTAGTATCCATACTAACGACTAGTAGGATTTACAGGCACTTCCTACAATATATTATATATTATTGCGTTATTAGACAATAACATATGGGTCTAACACAGAATATACGATATGATACTAATAAGTTACGACTAGACAGAGTATTAAATTGGGCCGCACTAAATGTTCCACGGCCACCTGCAAAATATAATTTGAGCTAAACGATAATAAAGGCATTTATGTCGATTTCCGGAAGACAGAAATGTAATTGTCTTTCGTTTTATTTAACACGACTGCAGATACCTTGGGCGGTAACTAGTCATAATTATTAAGTACTTATTAAAGATCCAATTGTTGTGAACAATATAGTTTGGTGTCACGTTATTGGGAGCAAGCCTACAAACTTTCGACTGGGTAGTTTCCCATGAGCTGTGTGTTCTTTTGGATAAAGAAAAGCCGTAATTCTTAGGCATGCTTTATACAGAAAAGGCATAATGCGTAAGACATAATCAAAGCAAAATAATCAAACCACGTCCTTATGTCGCCTTATGACTGTAATACGCCTTATGCATTTTCTGTGTAACTCGCGGCATAGTAGCTTTATAAGATATATTCCAGTTTATGCTACAAACGGAAAAAGGGTTTTATTTCCGTTTTGTGCTATTAGTGGCAGATACATTGGCACAAACCGGAATATATCCTTATAAGACACTTACGGGTTTCCTTTGGCGTGATGTATACAGAAGAGACGTGATGGGGACGTATGGTATGGCGGACAATTTGAATAACACAATATAATAAGGAAGTGTGCAATAACGTCGTTTTTGTTTTAAGAGGAGAATTGCGTCCACACCTCCAGGCGACGCGACGTCCCGCCACTAAAGTGACGCGCCATCACATCGAGTGGCGCGCGTCACGTCATTGACGTCATTGTACACTACATAAGGTCTTAATTGTGTTACTTAAATTGTCCGCTACCGCCAAATGTTGCCGCCACGTCTATTCTGTATAAACTGCGCCTTATGGGTTGCATGGTGCATGACAAACCTTATCGGGATGAGATGTTCTTTCACAGGTTTCCAATTAAAAGATTTTCACCCTTTGCCACTGGACTTTTGTATTGGGCTCCTATTATGTGGTACCTTAAATCAATTACTGTTCCTAACCTATGCATAAACGCTCTATTTGCCGCGGTGAAGGCTGTTCACACGTTAAAAAGTATGATAGCAATCAGTAGATAATAGCATAGAATTACACTTTTACGTAACCCGCAAATCACTTACTGAATGACACACATTCGGAATGCCTTGACTATTAATCGAATACTTCTGCTAATGATAAAAGGCGAGAGCGTGACTCACGCGTCACTACTTTAGAAATCTTGGTGAACTAACTAAAGTTTAGTTAGTTCACTAAAGTTTGGTTTTGTTACTAAACCAATGTAATCTAGAGTTATGTGTTTATTACAACGAATAATTTAGAAACCTTTACATAAGGTGCTGAAGAAGTACAAGACCCTTATGCTAATGAGAGGTAACCGTGTCTGTAAACAATCTCAATACGAAAGATGTTACTATCGGCAAAAGAGAGAGGAGAGTGGAAAGAGAATAAATGGTCCTATATGGTGATCGAACCCTCTACACTTGATGTACAATACATAGTCCAAGTACCACTTTTGCTTTCGGTAAAATAAAAACGTTATAAATGTTTAACTATTTCATTGAAAAGAGTAATGTTATGCCTTCTTTGAACAGGGAATTCAGCAAACTAAAAACTGTTAAGTTCACGAAATGTTCTCAATAATAAATGCCTTCATAAAATCTCCAAACGATCGAAAACAACAGTCCGTTCCCATTGGTTCTTTCCCATGGATCGCGATACGATAACCATTACGCAATAACTATAACTCTGCAGTTTTAAATTGTACAAGATCACGTGTGAAACCCATACCATATTTGTGCCGACTCAACATGGCCGGTTTGCTTTGCTAACTGAACGGCTGCCTACCAAACGTGTTATGCATTACACTTAAATGAAATAACATTTACTTTAATGTACGTGGAACGTTTTCATATCAATTTAATAAAATGATTGTGTTGATACAGTACTGTGGTCTCAATATTGGTTTCTGGTTAAATTGTTTATTTATCAGTTTTGCTACTGTGATGTCTAAACACCTCTAAGTTAAATAACACAACAGAGAGTTAAGAGTATTTTGGGACGTATCCTAGCCATACATCCACATCTTGGATTCCTGTAATCTGGATCCAAAAAGACATACAGCGAATCCCGGATAACTGTCTAACTAGGAACTTGAAAATAAAGCAAATAATAATGCAAAATATTATATTGAATTTGTTTCACCTGAGCTAATCGGCACACATAACATAACGCAAAAAGTTATTGAACCCAAATAAATATTGCGCAAGACAAAAATGATGATTCAAGATAGAAAATAAAGTACACACAAAGAGCACAACCTGGGCAAAAAACAATCAGAAGGCGCCACCTAGGATCAATTTCTGAAAAATACCTGTAACATGAACAGGCCACTCGGCTTACCATATTACTGGAACTTACGGGAGGCCAGTAGCAACAGGTACAGTGGCGTTACAGTAGTCAGCTGAAACAATAGCCCACGAGCCCGGAATGTAAACAAAGCATATGTACTACTTAAACAATATTTGTTTATGTATGGAGTACAATTTATTAGTATAGGTTGTTGTACTATAACACAGACATGATATTTAATACTTATACTAAATGATTTATTGTATAAACTACGTATTTCGAACAATAAACTTGGGTTTTTCCAGAAAGTTATGGACTTTAGTTTAGAGTTCACCTGATGAGCGTGATTTCTGATTGATTTAGAGTATTACATACCAGGATCAGCAGCTGTAACCTACAAAAAACATCGCAATCAAAACAAACTATCATTAATCAATTTCTGGCGATCTTTCTTGAAAGATTCTTGACACTCGGCGAATTAAAACCTTGTTACTGTCTTAAAAAATCAGAAAAGATTGCCAGCAATTTTTTTTAGTTAAAGTACTAGAATACTTACTTGCTAGGGATAATAAGCAGTTATGGTAGAGCTAGAGCACCTTTCCATATTGCACATATCGATAGGCAAGTCTCCTAGTCAAGAATCCTACGAAAGACCAATAGGTTCATCTTGTTTCAGTTGATTCGATACCGTCTTAGCTACCTCACCATAAGCCTCAGTTATATTCAATTAGATCATTACAAAAAACTATTAGCAAATCCATCGTAAATAAGCAACATGCTCAAAATTACATGTTACATTTACAATGACTAATAAAATATATTATAAAGAAGTTACACCTGTTCTATTAATGTCCATTTCTGCCTAGATCAACTGTAATACTAATATAATTAACTGTACTAATACTAGGCTAGTCAGATTTTGACAGATCACGGTTTTTTCTTCTTCAAATATTGCCACGCCTCAAAAACGGCATTCTAGTTTTTGATGAGCTACTAGCTTAAAGCTCAATTAGACCAATAAGACAAACAAAATGAAAGTTTCGAATAAACTATTTCACCATTAATTACATTGCTACCGAAAGGCCTAGCCGTAAGTTTCAATGTCAGTGAAAGTAGTATGCTATGCAAGTGCAATTTTCTAATGTACACTTCCGATGCAGCTATTAAAATCTCGTTTGT
Source organism: Eilema caniola (assembly GCA_949126895.1). NCBI lineage: Eukaryota > Metazoa > Arthropoda > Insecta > Lepidoptera > Erebidae > Eilema > Eilema caniola. The sequence goes on from OX421466.1 coordinate 4,542,165, forward strand.
GTGCAGAGCAACATCCTTTGAATTGCGTAAGAGTGGTCATGGGAAGCGTTGTTTAATAACACAAATGCTGCTAAAGTTGGAGACGTTGTCAGTCTCTTTTACGAATATCATTGGATGTGTTTTGATGACGTGGTGCGTGCGTGAGTTATGTTAAATTTGACCATAAAATCGGACAGCGTGAAGTGACAGCAAAGGAGGAATTTAAGTGACGATTTCGAGGATCCTTGAGAAGCACTCGATTATTACGCATTTTGGCAATTACCAATTTCAATGGAAAGTGTAGGAGTTTTTGAATGTGTGTTGAATATAAAATGAAAACCAGCTATCTTATTAGTCTTATATCGCGTTCAGTCCCTGAATCAGATAAAATATATTCGGGTATTTTGTTAAAATAGATAGTACAAGCACAGAATCAGGCCACGTCTCAGACAGATGACAGGCCCATTCCCTTTTGCATACATACACATAATGCTCACGCCCATTTCCCATATGGGGTATGCCGAGACACCACTTGCTTCTATCCTTACATATACTACACGAGCTTTCTCTACTGTGAAACCCTCGTAGTTCTTTTTTGTACTATATAAATTCAATTTGTAGGTAATTTTGTTTTTTTTTATTATAACCAAAAAAAGGCAGGCCCTTTTTACGTAAAACCAAAAATAGGACTGAGGAGAGTGAGCATTAGTAATAAACCTCTGCTTTTCCGTTCGGGAATACACAGGCGCGGGTATTTGCAAAAAATACCGCGAACAGACTTCCTATGTCTTTGAGAACTTGAAATATGAGTAAAGTGTGTTCTATGCATCTTTAGAAGTAGATACTTGTAGTTTGATATTCACACCACGTTTCATAGCATAAATAAATTTCACTAGTGAATTCAATACTACAGAGTCTCCATTAGAGCGTGAACAAAACTTGACATTCACCTTTCATTAGCGAACATTTATGGCAAATTTCCGGTTGGTCAACGCGAAAGTCGTCGAATACGAACCAAAACATAATATTATACGAATACAGGTTCAAGATCACGACACTTTCGAACCTCGGAAGAAATCTCCGGAGTTTCGTAACGCTGACTTGTGACCTCAGTATTATAAAACGACAACGTAATCGACACATGTCGAAAGTTTTGCTATAAAGCTGAATTCTAATCGCCGTTTACGTTAAAAAACTGGCAATTAATTTAGGTTTTGTTAGCGGGGTGTTTATTATGTTAGCTAGGTTAGATTGAATTCGACAGTGGTTTATTTGATTATGCTTCTTTGAAGTAGCGACATAACTTAATGCCAAGTTAAACTATGAGGTCATCATTAATTAAGATTAGGACTAAACACGTAAGAAATGGTGACCTAGTTATTTGTTAGATGATTTCGTATGTTGTATAACCTGTGGTGGACACGTCACGAGTTCAGGTATATTATGCCTAAGGTGATATTACTAATATAATAATTAACTACTATAATCGAGTTAATTGTCTTAAGTTGTCTAACTAAGGGCCGCTTTTACAGACGCATGCCCAATTTTGCGGACTACGCACCGTGGAAAGAGGCTCGTCGGTGATACGCTGTCATGTTTGTCCGTGTAAATAATAGATATATGTCCGTGTCTACATCTGAGCCTGTGAAACTTCGCACCGTGGAAACCCGGCGTAAGAATATTACGAACATTAACCCACCACCTATTTTCTGAATAATTTTCAATTATAAACACCGCACTAAGACCGAGTAATTATTAATTACCGAAAAAAGTAGCACCATCTCAATGAAATATCATATATTAACGGCACTAAAACAAGCTTTACAAACTAAAAAATTGAAAAGAAATCTTACATTTACGCTAAAAACTTGAATGACTTGTTACTTAATGAACTAATGATAATTAAAACTAGTTTTTTATAAATTATACTATTTTAAACATTGGAATGAATTTCTTGACAAGTTGTTCTAAATTATTATATTTTTACATGTGGCAATCAATGAAGCAAAACTAGGAACTACAGTTATCATAATTGTCACTGACAAATGCACACTGTTTTACTACAAATGAAAGACAATTTGGCATGATTTGACATTATTGAAGGTATTTGGCCTCATTCAATTTACGGTGGTTTTACTTTTTATATACTTTTAATATGAGAGTTGAGAATATTATAATGATAATAAAAGTGTGGTCGTTACGCACACACATTTATATATTTTTTTTATTTATATTAAACAAAATAACCCTTCCTTAGCAATCGGATGATAAATTCTACGGAAACGAAATAGCATACTTAGCATTGAAAAGGTGAGGAAACAAGACCGTTTTGTACGATACGCTGTTTTGAGCGAATGTGAATGAGATTGTGTCGAGATACGCTAATCTAAAAAATCTAGTTTTGATACTTTATTTGAATGCCAGTGCTTTATATTATTTTAATTTAACATGTTTTTAGTATTTGTTGTTTTATAGTAGCAATACAAATGTATCACCTGTGAAAATTTTAACTTTCTAGCAATCGCGAGATACGGTTTGGCGACAGACAGACAGCGGAGTCTTAATAATTGGGTTCCGTTTATTTTATACCCTTTGGGTACAGCAAACATCTTTAAAACAACTTGTTATACTACTAATATTATAAACGCGAAAGTTTGCAAGATAAGTGTTTGTTACTCTTTCACGTAAAAACTACTGTATGGATTTTAATGAAACTTTACTATAATATAGCTTATACATCAGAATAACACATAGCACCGAAATGTGGGTGCTAGCACCTCTGCCTACCCCTTCGGGGATACAGGCGTGAGGTTATGTTATAACACATGGGCTACAATTTATAACGATAACCGATATTATAGCGATAACCGAAATCCACGCAGGCGGAGCCGCGAGCAAAAGCTAGTGTGTTAAAAGATGAATTATAGCAATCCGTTTAAGAAATTCACACCCTGTGGTCTTGCGAAACACATGTTACGCATTGAGTCATCGCGCTCATTCCCGAACCAATTGCGTTTAACGCACAAATAAAACGTTTACACGTTCGTAAAACGCAGAATATTTACGAGTGTATAGTTCACGGCGTATATCTTGACACCAAGTCGCGATAGAAACGTCGTCTTGGCGCGCGCAGATTAGTTTGATATAATACTTTTTTTTAATACTACTTAGGTGGCAGACAAGCACACGACCCACCTGATGGAAAGTGGTTAACGTGGCCTATAGAAGTGTGCAACAACAGGGGCGTTCACACTCGCGCTGCCGACACTGTTAGAACAGAGAGTTTCTGTGCCGTCAGTGTAGAAGATAAAGCAGGACAAGGATGGAAGGACAAAATGACGCACATTGGGACAGGCCTATGTTCAGCAGTAGCCTCCTGTAGGCTAAATGTTAACTGATGATATTAGACCTCAAAAGATACTCAAAATAGGCTTACTGCGTAATAACGCCGATATATGCCGCTAATTATACATATAACCAGTATTATTATTAAAGGGAAAACCTTGTTTGTTAGAACACACATGTAAAAGTTTCAACTTTCAAGTCTCTAAGTCCTGATCCCATTAATCTCGCGCAAGTAGGCAGGTAGGCCGGCGCCAATGCAGCGTGCCAACCCACCCACTGCCGAGACTGAATCTCTTATGAGCACTAACGCTAAATACTACATTTGAACGCTAATAATGTTTAACAAACATGATTGGCGGAATAATTTTCTTGTCCTGCCAAAATAGTAGGTAGGTATACAGGTTTAATGTGTCTAACCTTATTTCGATTAATTAATTAATCTATACTATTTTCATATAGGTGAAGAGTTCGTTTGATTAGTTGAACGCGCTAATCTCGGTAACAGTCCAAATTGTTTTTTTACATTTTCAAACGAAGAATTGGCCTTCTTGATTATTCAAAAACAAGTGTTTAACGTTGTGGTTTACATACTTGCCAAGTATTAAGGTTTCTTATAGAATTTTATGAAAACCATACATAAAATCGTTCAGTGTATATCTTCAGACATCCAGTTTTACTTTATTGAACGTAAATCTAGAACGAAACCATTCATTAAGCACAAACCATTCGTTTTTCATAATCAGCGGGTTCATTCACTGGATGACGTCACACGAAGGCGCCACCAGCGCAGGCCAATTGGTTATTGTTTGCGAAAATTTCAAATATGGAACGCTCTAAAGGGTTAATTTATGAGACGAATGAAGTTTTTTTTTGTTAACATGTTCATGCTCTGAGAATTTTATTATTCTGATGTTTATGTTAGCTGTTTCATAAACTTACATACTGCACTCGATAGGTAGGTAGGTATGGAACGGGCGAGTTTAAAACTTAGGATAGGTAGGTACCTATATCATATATTATCATCTTCCTTTATCACCCTCAGCGATTTCCTAGTTGTACCCAAAATGTAATGTAAACCCCTAAGTCCGTTTATAATTTATTTTTCCGGGAGCTACTGATGTATGACCTCCTAAGCCTGAGGAAAGTGTATGCCAGAGCCTAATCCGTTGTTGAACATCTCGGACCTCGTCTCGAGGATGTTTATAGGTACCTTACACGTGAAGTCGGTTCGAGTCCGACATCACTGCCCCCGCCGTGCGTGTGTCCAAGCAATTTCCACACGTAAAAAAAAACTTGTTACACTACATACCGACCTAAATCTGTCCATATATTTTGTATATTTTATTAGATCACGAAGGTTGAGTTTCTAATCGATATCCATAGATTAACTATGATAAACGATAAACAGGCCGTATGTGTTGACCGTCACCCCATAACCCAATTTTTGCCAATCGATAAACTACTGTTAATTACTTATAGATAATAAAAATATAGGGATACCGATAAAATTCCATATGACTCATAAAATAAATGTTAATGTATGGTTGTCTCTATCTATCACCGCGAGTTAAATAAAGAAAGGTGATATTTGTCAAAATTATAATGTGCCTGCCCTTATCCCAATGATTAGGGTTCATTCTATTCCATTCATTTGTTAGATCTCCTTAGTCACTGCCTTCCTTGCCATAATCTCTTTGACAAATTCCATCCATTTCCATCTTTTCTCGCAACAAATCTTCCATCTCAACCAATCAATCAATCAATTAGCCCACTACAGTCCACTGCTGGACATAGGCCTCTCCCAATGTGCGCCATTTCCCAACCTTCCATCTAAATATTACCTTTTCAAAACCATGTGCTTACAGTTCTTATTAAAAATTTTCAAAATTATTTTCTCGTTGGATATAATATGTACAATATTTGGGCCAGAAGAAAAAGACCTAAAATGTAGGCATATGACGTTCATTATAACTACCGTTACCTAACATCGATTTATTTATCGTTATTTTTATAACTTTACCGATTATAAATTAACGACAGCCACGCGAAGCAATCACCGGTTAATTGCTAGTTAGGTTATAGTGAGACCATAAAATATTATCGATTTGTAGTTGTAATGCTTTGTGTAAAGATTTGATGCGCACGCGCACACATGCTTCACTAACTCGCTATGGTGATGTATCGATCTGAAGTGTCCAATTGTCCATTTTAGTTACTATTGCTGCTTTTACACGCGGCTCTGCTCGCGTCGATTATCGCGACCAAATATAGTCAATATCCTTTCTCAAGGTGTAATCTACCCTATACCAATTTACATCAAAATCGGTTCGGTGGTTTAGGCGTGAAAGCGTAACACACAGATAGACAGACAGACAGACAGATGGTTACTTTCGCATTTATAATATTAGTGTCTATGGATAGTTATAATGGTCGATCGAATGTTAAGGCCCAGCACTTGTGTGTTGCAATCTCGAATTATTGACAGCATCTTGAGAAAATTTTAGATTTGAATTTATTCAAGGTGTATGGAAAAAATTTAAGTTCCTAGGCCAAGTAACTCTTTGTTGAAGAATAAAATCACTGTTATATGCAAAAATAATCTCAAAAATAATCTCAAAAATACGCTCTGAGACCAAAGGGCCGATGTAATACATTTATAAAACTCACTAGCTGTCGCCCGCGTCTCCGCCCGCGTGGATGTCGGTTATCGCGAATCGGGGTATGAAAAATAGATGTTGGCCGATTCTCAGACCAACCCGATATGCCCACAAAATTTCATGAGAATCGGTCGAGCCGTTTCGGAGGAGTTTGGCAACGAAAACTGTGACACGAGAATTTTATATATTAGATTAGGTACTTACTCCGGGACTCAATTCTCAATTCATATTCTTCAATTACAATCTCTTCAATTACATATTGATAATTTTGACAGGTTGTCTGGCAGATTGTCAAATACATATATTTTTTCGATAAATCGAGATTTAGCTTTTTAACATTTTTGTTTTTTTTTAATTACGTCAAATGGCTAACAGCATTCGAATTTCAAATAGTTCGAGATTTTAAAAAGTTTAATTTTAATGTAATTATTTTTTTAAATTGGTGTATCTCAAAACTTTCATAGTCACCTAAGGTAAAATCCCTTTTTTAACTGAGATTTTAACACTCTTATTGAAGATAAAGTTCACTATTATTTATATTATTTAACAAGCAATCCGAAAACAAAACTTAAATGACTCTTTGGTTTTAAATACGGAATGTTACCAGCGCTTACGTCAAATATAATTTAATGACATAATACGTACAAGAATTATAAGTTTACGACTCAATCGCATCGATCGAAGGTCTTCTATCACAAGGTCGTCTATTAGCTATTAATAAAATAATAAATACACTTCACAGCTTTGTAGACGCGTCATTATTTCATAATATCCTGATTGTGTATGTGTCGCAGCCAATCAATTAATCAGCCGTTCAATTAACTGCCTAGGCTGGTAACTAAACGGCGCCATTTAATTAATAGTCTGTTTGATATTCAGCCGTAACGTTTATCATGCCTGTAAATCCCTGAGGGGGGAAATAGTCACAGATTTTTTTTTATAACCATGCATCAATAAGTCATTTTCCTAGCTGTTTGATTAATTAGCTAGGCAAGTAATTAAACGTCATTGATCCAAGCCGCTGGCTGAATATCATTCAGGTCGCTAATTGAACGGCGCCGTTCAGTAAACGATTTACGATTGTGATGCCCCTGGTGTTGCAAACGTCCATAGGCTATGGTAACCACTTCCCATTAGGTGGGCCGTGTGCTTGTCTGCCACATAAGTGGTGTAAAAAAAAAGTAAAGAGCCTAGGCAGTTAATTGAACGGCTGATTAAGTTAGTTAGCTGCGACATATGTACAGTCAGTAGAAAATCGATCATAAATGACTAGCAAAGTACTCAAAATGATCTAAACACTACTGATTTTAATACCAAACTGTTTTATTGATTTAAATTGTATAACAGTCAGTCAACAGGAAGGGGGAGATATCAAGGTATTAAGATCATTTTGAGCACTTTGGTAGTCGAGACCCATCTGATGCTGACTGTACACGGAGTTATTCATGGCATTCATGACTCGGCGCGTTTTACTTAGAGGGGAAATCCCAGAAAACAGTTAAGTAAACCAAGTAAAATATTTTTAATATGAAATCACCGCAGTGTATTTTTGGTAGTTTTAGCTACGTTTTTAAATTCTTACGTCACTCGTCACATAAAGGATGCTAGAATCTTTCCAGAGGGGGTACATACATGACACGCAGTTCATGCTTCTTCACATTTCTGATCAAAATGCATTTTTTTGGCAATTTGCTGTACTAGCAAATGCTAATTTGGTTTGATGATACCTGTTTCTTAAGAATATGAAGGTCACAATTACACCATGATCCAACTGATATGTAAGGATTGCACCTTTCTTCCGCTGAGACAGAGGAACAACAGTCTGTCAAATGTTTCTGTCCTTAAATGCCTCAAGAGCTTCCTCCACCTTTAAATCTTTTATATAGCCTGCCTGTTTTGGCTGTTTCCGACCTCATCTTTTTTCAGTAGCCAATTTGTTGCAAGGTGTGATGTTTACGGAGCGGTGACCCCGGCCAACTTGCGCACTTAAATTCGCCTTATATACTTTGATTTGTTATTCATTCCGTACTCATTTGTTTTACGCTCTTAAATCTCCACAAGACGCCTTTTTTAATTCATCACTATCTTTCAAGCCGTTTCCTTTCTTCATTTCATTATATTATTCCTCTTTGTAACAACCAATCTTAGGGAGCCACACATCTAAGCATCATTTGCTGCGCATACAGCAAATTGACAAGAGATGTCTAAAAACATTAGCTGCGAAATCTAGGTAAATTTGCTGCTTTGGTGTGAAGCCCCTCTTACACCTACATGTACTTTAGATTATTCACATCATACACAAATCTAAAACGACCCTTGCACAAGTTCCAGGGAATATATAACTTCTCAGAAACGCGCAACTCTAGAATATAGTTGTCGAGAACACTTGCGACCTAAAGCAATTTAACCGCCAAGTTATCAACGCTGTGATTTTCATCAATTACTTCACTAATCTCATAAGCCAATTGACAAATGAGCCGTACTCGCATCTGTGTCAAGTGATAATTAACTGACATACAACGGTGATTAGGCTCAAGCGAGGTGTTGCAACACTCAGCCCAGATACACAATATAGTCGGATCACCGTGGGCTAATGGACTAATTTTCTTGAAACAAGTAACTATGATTATTCGTGACTGGCTTATCGTTCTAACATGAATTTAGAAACACTAACATGACACTCATATCACAGAATAAATAATATCATTTTATATGCAGAGACGGTAGGACACAGTACACTAAAATTTCTAAACTGATTATCTATTCTGTCACTATGGTTAAATAGGAGCTGTATCGCGTGTCCTATATAAAAAAAAAGTAATTGCAAAAGTGCCATGAAAGTGATGAATGATTCATAGTTATTGATTCATAGAATATTTATTAAATAAGATCTTAATTCTATTGGTGCATCTAACCTTAATCGATTATTCCCCAACCGCATTACAAACAGCAAAATATGGCATCGTGATATTTACCTGCAACAAGAAAATTCACATCATGTAAAATTTAAACGTAAAAACGATATGGACGGAATAAAAATTGATATTCAATAATATCGTTCAGCTAGGCGATAAATATTCTGATAGGAAAATACCGAATGATCATCGAGCATCGCGACTGAGTGTGCGATAAATCGATTGTGTGTCGCAACGTGCCGAGAATCGGTAATCGATTTAATCGATGCAATTGGCATATCACGTCACCGAGAAACTAATAGATAAATATTACATACTTGACAGTGACATTCTGCCCGTGAATAGGTAATTTTAGAGCGTTAGTCTGGCAACACAGTTATTAACATCCCTTAGATATATGGTATCCGTGTCTTGACAATAAAAGCATACAAGAGTGTCGTATCACTGCGAGAGAAGGAAAACTCGAAATAAAACCCTGTAACCAGTATGGCCAGCGTGGAAATGTTAGGCCAGCATCCCACACTGGAAGAGGCTTGTATGTCCGACAGTGGCCTAAGATATTCTAATTCATTGAGATATATGGTGAGGTTAGGAATGCATAAAAATATCAGCCCCTCAAGACAAGTGGCAGTTCGTTGGCCGTCGTTTGATGGAATAGAATGACGAATGTATGAGATTTGACACATTTGACATCCGTTAACGACTGTCTTATACGTCAAATCCCATACATTCGTCATTCTATTCCATCAAACGCCGGCTATCGAATTGCCACTTGTCTAGAGGGGCAGTTTCTGATACAAACGTCCACAACCTACGATTTGTTAAGAAGTTGGATCATATAATATTTCTAGTATTTTCGATAACCCTAGGTTCACTAGCGTACAATGTAAGGTTAAAATTTGTTGGTGGTTGCTTGCTTTACTGGTATTTTTTATTTTATAATACTAATTAAAATAGAGCTTTAGTAATAGTCAATCAATTAAAATACAAATTGAATGTCAAAACGTAAATAAAATAACAATACGAAGTCCAAATAACACAGGGCAAGTACTAATTAATGAACCCGCACCTGCTCGCTCCTGGTGTAAAAGTGACAACCAGACTTGCTGCGTTGCCACGCTGGATGGAGATGGCCATGGAGTCTAGTCTAACATTGCTATGTCAGAGAGTTACTAATGAGTTTTACACACGAACAAAAACTCATTAGGAAGTAGTAAAGTAATGTAATAAACAAGAACTAAGTGCATTAAGGCAAGAGATACCTAAGCGATTTCATAAGATGTTTCTAGTATTAAGAGGTGCCAAGCGCTCGCGAGTATTCACTAGCGAGTTCATGAAATTACTTTGTTTATCAAAAGGAATAATTGTATTCCTTTAATATTGTACCATTGTGTAATATTGTTCTTGTAATATTGTAAATGTTACATTGTATTCTCAACAAACACGTTTGTTCTACGTTGGGACTTCTATTTTAATTATACAGATTTTTCAACAAATGCTTGAATGAAAAAGAACATTATACTAATTATTGAGTATATAACGTACATAATTATAGTTCAACCAAAAGTAAGGTCAATGAATTGAAATAAAACTACTTTTCTATGGATTCAATTGCGATTTATTTGTTATTCTTCCGACGTTTCGGCTACTTTTCAGCAGCCATGTTCATAGTTTGACAAAGAATAGTAGTTGCCATATAGTTTGAAGTGTAAGCTATCTCAACGTATAACCTTACACAGGATTTACTTCTCAGAATACGCGGGAACAAGGAACCTCCAACCTTTCTGAACGTAGCAAAGGACCTAGGTACTCATAGATAAACTGAAAGGCGATATAGATAAGAATAATTTTCTGTGAAGTCTATGACGTCACAGTTCGAACAGTCCAGATAGTCCGAGCAAAGGAACCAAACATTGTAAGCTGAGATAAGAGAGAGAATGAAATAAATTAATAATGAAGTATCGAGGCAAATAGATCAATAGCAGTTGTCAGTGAAACAATTGGCGTGACCCACGACTCAGTAAGCCAATAACGACTAATAAACACAAATTAACTGCTAATCAAACAGATGGACGTGCTGGCAACATAATAAATAGGCCAAACCTTCGTGACTGAGATTCTTCTGTTGGTACCACTTAATTGGGCAAAAATTCCTGACAACCTTTTTTGTCTAGCACAAATTGAATTAAATGCTAAGTTATAAAACGCATATAATTGATAGGAAGTCACATATATGTACGCTTTTTTAGGAAAGAAAAAAATAGTTATTGATTTCACGATTAATTAACTATGTATAATATATATCAATCTAACACACCGTCCTTGAACAATCACAACCAATGAAAGACAAACACGATTCATCATCGTCAAAGGGCTATAGTTTCGCAATAAGATCAATAGTTTCGGGACAAGTCAAGTAGGACGAATCTATACCAATTTGATTCGGCACAGTACCCATTGTGCAATCAAAAGGTTAATTTCGTTCAAGGACTCCATCAGGCATATTGAAATGGTTCGGTTCTATAATGTAATGGTACTCGATTAATAACAAAAGATTTAATAGCCGTCTTTGTATACCGTCAAGCTACCTCTAAGTTCACGGCTTCGAATCGAGTTCTCGTTTCTCGATGTCATAACGATATTAATGCGATTGAATTGGTTCGTACGTAGGAATATTCATCATAATTGTTGACAGCCATTGCGTTAGAATGGACTGCGGAATGATAGATTGGACACGCCGAAGAAAAGCGACCGTGGCTTGCAGTTTTTTATTCAAGTAACATCGATAGAATCGAGTGTTATTTCAAAGAGCTTACAAGGTCAGTTGGACATCAATCATAACACGACAAAGATAAGCAATTTGCTCTTTTTAAAAGACTTAAGCATAGCAAAAGCATTCCTAGTGTGTGAAAAAAGGCAAATTTAGTACTCATTTTGCTCTAAAACCGCCGTGATTATGCAGACACATGAATAAGACATGACACGAACTAGCATTCTATGCGTGAATCGATTCAAATTCAATTCACCGAGGGCCGTTGTCACTGGGTAATCTTTTACCGTAATTCACATAATCCGTAATACAGAATCGATCGTAAACAAATCGATTTGTAGGACATAACACTATATAGATCTTTTACCGACTTTAAGAATCAAATAGTGAAACCGCAGAATTTCGTCATATTATTTAACACGGTATCGTGTTAATTGGGACATAGAATATAATTAATATAGAGCTTCGTATCTTAATTGTATGTTAGCGTTCTCTGTTAATTCAAGCAATGACAAGAAATTAATGGGCGCCTGTGCTGCTTTCATTCGTTAGATATATCGCTTTAATTGCACAATGAAGTAAGTGCACAAATCGTGCGCAGGAGTCGGATTGTTCGTGACCACCGTGTCAAATGTCTAGAGTGAACTTCTTGCCCTTGGAGTGACCAGCTCTAGTCGCCATCAGATATAAGGGTATGTTGTAGTTTCAGGGTTAAGAGGTACATGTTAAATGTGTTTAATATATCCGAACGTGTCAATGTTAAATACTTTAAGGTGAAAATTATTTAATTTTATATTATTACTAATAATTTTTGATTTTCTAATGATTGGCATTGGATTACTGATCCATATTGATCAATTTTGAATTTTAAATCTCTTTATTCGAGACATCGATCTTAGGAGATACTATTCTGATGTTCACCTGCACCCTAGTAATTAAAACAAACATCGCATCAACCGACGCAACGGTACTTTAAGACCGTAATAATGAAGAACAAAACCTAGTCTAGTCCTTACATGTAACAGACAGATACCGCGTGAAATGGCTTTGCAACCGAGCATATAAATTGCTCAATTAGTACCTAACTAGTCCTTCAGTAAATCGTAAAACATTTACTACACCATCACATAATAATAATGTGGAAACAAACAAATAAATAATACATGAACAAGATTGAATTGTTAAAATGTTAAGAGCAAATGCACCCGTCATAGCGACGCCTGCGCCTGAGTCTCCACTCAGAAAATTAGGTCGATGGAGCGCATGCGTCGGCGCCGCGCAAATCGTGCGTGAACTGTTTACCTAAGCTTAGCACTGCTATGTATGACCACGTCCCTTGTTTTTAGTTCCTAGACTGAGAGCATGACTAATTAATTAACGAGAAATGATGTGGGCGGGACTATACCCATTGTTAATTGTACGCAAAATCGAAAGTGAATAGAGAGTGCCGCTTCAAAAGGCAGGTGTTGAAGGCGTGCTTGTAATGTAACGGGAAGTAGATAGCTAGTAAACAAAGATATAAAACCAAGATAATGGACACAAGGACAAAGACGCAATGAAAGAAACAAAGAACTTGGTAAAGTCCTTTAAGAGCCATTTAGCAAAACAGATGACAAAGATAACAATTTAAAAGTGCATAAACAGGTACAAGATTCTACTTCCGCAATTATGCGCCGACGCCGGAGGGTGACATCTGTTCGCACTGAAAGGTTAACGAGGAACATTAAACGCATTTTTGTAAGCACAAATGACAAATGTTTGATAGGAAGCGAGAAGGGAAATTGTACATCACAAACATTTGAACCCTTCCAATATTAACGTACTCGTTCTGTTCATTTGGTTCCTCATACAGGTTCTATAATTCAGATTTGTTAGATGTTTTTCTTAAATGGTGTCAGGAGTTTTTTTTTTTACATTTTTGGACTCTCGTTGAAGTATTGCTGTCTCTCTCAAAACTTCAAGCAGCAATGTAGTGCCGTACTGTAAAACGTAGATCTTGAAGATTTGAAGACTGCTTAACTCTCTTTAACCTGATCCTTTGTGAATTTACGCAAGTATTTAAAGGTAATTGGACCTATGAGACAATTTATATTCAATATCAAGAGATGAATAAAAGACGACGAACCCACTCATCTCCAAAAAAATGTACCCTGCGTCCACTTGTCTCCTCAAATATTTGAAAAAGGTTTATTTACAACTGTCAAACGTCTTCAACTTGCTACTGTACCGTTTTTCCTTGGGGCCACGAAGTTAGTCGCGGGTTAAAAACGTTAATGCGATAATAGCCATCCACCGGCAATTACACGGAGTCGTCACGTGCAATGTCTACAGTAAACAATTAAGATAAATACTGTTATAACAGTGTCCAACAGGCTGGAACGGGTTTGAAGATAGCACCGTATTTTACATAGTGAGTTGGCAGGCATTGTGAGGAAACCTGCATGAATTTTGAGCTGTTGTACGAGTATTAAGTTTCCCAACTCGCGTTTGGCTACAGAGGCAATTTCATTTCAAAAAATCTTGATTCAGTGACGTCAATGGGTACATGATATTTGATTAAATTCGTTAACATGTTCTGCTTTTGGTCATTGCCGTATTCTCGTTCAAAAATATTAAACCTAATAAAGGAATAAATGCATTCTGGTGGATGGTTTTCTATCCAAATATGTTAAATCTATGAGTATCAATCTGTATTTGATATCAAATACATATGGGTGGATTTAATAATTGGTTTCGCGTTTATCCTTAGTGGCTGAACTACAAAGATCTTCATTCAGCGAGGCATTGGTGAATTAAATGCTTATGGATGGATCTGCTACCGCATTGCAGTAACCTTAATTCGAAAACATGGGTTACGTTCAAAGTCATATAAATAAATCCAGTATTTTAGTAGTCGACTTTTTACGCTTGATAGTCTAATATTGACTGGAATATTGACAGCGTTTCCATGCGATCTAATAAGTAGTGTTTCAAATCCTGTTATAGTTTTATATAAAGTTCTCTAAGACGTCCTAAAGGTAATATGCTAAGGGAAATCAAAATTTACAGAAAAATACAGAGAACTTCACTAGAAATTCATCCTATCACAGCATTGGCCCTGTTTTGGCTTATTAGCTGTCATAAAAATTTACCGCACAGATGGTGTAGTTATAGCCTAAGTGGTGGCCTAGCTAACTGCTATGTAACATGCAAATAACTTGAGTGATCCACTAATCGTTTTTCGGAACCTAAATACTGTTTGTCCAACAAAATAAGCAAAATTTAACGATAGTTTATAGACGAACCAACGAATCCGTAATTGGAACTTGTTTGTCACTGTCACGGACGTTATGGCGCACATTGGGATAGGTCTATGTCCTTTTTTTTTACGTGGGGGGAATCCCCAATCCCCTTCCCTCCCCCCTCCGGAGCCGGAGAGGAAGGTGCTGTCGGACTCGAACCGACTAAACCGCACGCCGTCTGTGGGTCATTTTGCTAGGCCGAAGGTGAAGTTGTCTTCGACATATCCCTCGCAGCCCGGCTGATCCAGGGCCATCCCTCTCGGTCTGGCCCTCCTCCTATTTCCAGCAGTGGACTGTGCTGTGTGTTGATAAGTTGATTTGTCACTGTCAAATGTATCATGTTTTATCAATGTCAATTTAGCAAGATTTGACAAAATAGAAGGGACTTTAGGACCATCCTTCATTTCACAGATTTTTTGGTGTGACTATAAGAATCTGCGACACAAGGCTGACACCAAAATTTATTCCATTTGTTTATAATGTTTCCTGGTTCGTAAACAATGCAATGGCACTTCTAACGTCAGTAATTTAGCCGATTTACCCACGTTACTAGTCGTGTTTGTTGGAAAAATAAATCAGTGGTTTCGACTGGCTGAAGCGTTATGTTTAAGCACTTAAACCTTTTTATAAGGGTAGTCTATTGTGATAATTCAGGATATAATTTTGTAGGAGGTAGGAAATGACGGTATTTCCGTCCAATTGAGCAGTCTGACTGGGGAAGTACCTCTGCCCTGCAGAATACCGCGGCCATAATAACCTCGTGTTGTGTTCCCAACGGTAAGTAGAGTAGCCAGAGCTCACTGGAGAGTTTTTCTGATGTCAATAGGAAGACCAAAGGCTATTTCAGCTTTGTCTTCTACACTAACGGCACTTTAACTTGTGTTTACAGGGTCGGCAGCACGAGTGAGACTCCTCTTGTGTTGCACACGTCCGTAGGCCACGGTAACCACTTTCCATCAGGTGGACCGTGTGCTTGTCTGCCACTTCAGTAGTAAAAAAAAACATTATTATCCATTCCAAATTACAGAGTACAGACAAGTACTAACGTATTTGCAAACTGATGCATTTATAATATAAGTTTGATGATTACCAGATTACCTTGAAAGTAATCTCGGTTATTACAAAGCTAAATGAGGAGTATTTATTCACTAGCAGTTTACTGCCATGAAGGATAATGAAAAAAAAACGGGTTGCACGCCAGGAGTGTCGGCAGAAGTGAAATCTTTTCTTTCTTTCTTTCTTCGTTATATATAGAGAAAAAGATAAAAAGAACATACCATATCATACCATACCTATAATATAGCGCCAATCATAGAACCTATCACTAATTTTCTGCTGATATCAGAAAAATCACAAAAAGCCCAGGTTCGAACCCGGTACTATCTGAAACCATAAGGACTTACAGTCGAAGCGCTTACCGCTAAGCTACGAAGCTTCTTAGCGTACCTAGCAAAATAAACACTCTGTAGCTAGAAATGTTGTATGACGTCATGTCGTCCTACAAAGTCGTCGGTTACGAGTCAAAGGTCAACTGATCCTGACGCGCGAGTTTAACAATTTTTACCCATCCAACGTCGCTAAAGAAGTTTTCACTTCAACAAGAAATTCCTATTGGGGACAGCATCATCAGCTTAAATCAAGGAAGACAGTAAAGAGATGTGAAATTATGAGACCCAACAGTATCCTTATACTCTACTCCCTTCAAAGCAGCATCTTAAATCTAAATGAAACTAGTCTGAGCTCAGAACAAGGGCACTTTAAGTCACCGTGCGTGATTCGCGTGTGTTCCATGCTTTATAGAGCGATATGTATAAGATCAAGTTTACCGTAAGGCCCGATTCCGTCGGTTATAAATCGAATCGGACCGGACAGACGACACGGTGGAATTAACGGTAACGTGCCGAATTCGGTCGCAATTGCCGATCAACTGATTGGCAAGCGATGGGACCCGGCTTTGATTAAGGGTGATCCGGTTGGACATTTTGGAGGTGGATGGGTTTAATTAACACCTTGTTTCTTGTTATGGAATAAGGTCGCTCGTTTTAAAGATATGTCAGTTCCTCATAGAATTTAATGAGAGCGTCGGAGAGGATTACCGTATTTGAACATAATTGATGAATATGAACGTTAAAGAAAATTAAAAAAGTATTTTTATGACTGACTGGCCGCGTTGTTAATAGTTTTGTTTTAAGAACAATACAATAATCTAGTAATTCCTCTGTAAATAAAATGTCGCCTTTTTATATAAAACCTTGCACTACTCATTGACTATTCCTTCATAGCGAGGGGACGTTAAGTATTGCTTTTCTTGCGGTTTGATATATACCATTAATTAAGTGCTGAAACCAGGAGGGGTTTTAGCACATAATTAACAGTATAGCGATATTCAAACCATATTCAAGTAAATACAGTTTTTTTTTTGCTTTTCCCACACAGAATATTACTACCAGTAGGTCATATTTTTTTTCTGCACAAAATTTGACAGCCAATTCCACCATTTATGATTGAGTTACAAACTTAAAAACTTTCACATGTACTAAATTAGTAGGATAGTAGAATACGCGAGTAGTGTGTTGACAGAGTGACCTAAAGCTTGTCGCCAGACCGTCTATGTTAAAAGTAAATAAGCAATAAAGCGTGGAGGTCTGAGAGAAACAAAACTGAGACAGACAGTTAACCGATTAGCATGCAGTGTATGTGTAACGGTGGAAAGCCACAAATCTGCCAAGGCTTTGGCGAGAAATTACAATATTATGTCAACTTTATTATAGCTAGATGCTCGCGACACAGAGGTGGCGATGCTATATTAGACTAATAACTGCGCATACGCAATAAGATACTGCTACCAACAACCTTTTAGACAGATTTCAACAGTGAAGTTGAAGTTAAGTCAGGTATTCGCTTTACACTCTTTTCGGCACTCTTTTAGTCGGCAAAGGAGATACGTATACACCTTTAGGTACATACAACGTTTTATGAAAAAGTGTATTCCAAAGATATAGGAATACAGTCAGGATCAGGTCGATCATGATCTAATGACCAAGTCAAGCTGTTTGATTGATTAAAATTGTATGCTGTGACTCCCCTGGTGTTGCACACGTCCATAGGCCACGGTTAACCACTTTCAATCAGGTGGGCCGTTTGCTTGTGCTATAAAAAAACCTCTGAACATAAATATACATGCTACCTACTTGTCCTAATGTCAATTTATTGGTGTACAATAAAAATTATCTATCTATCTATCTAATGGTTTTACCAAATATCAGAACAGTTATCAGGAAGGGACACAGAACAGAAAAAATTGCAAACCTCCGCATATGAATGACACGCGTGCCGTGGGAAGGGAGAATACCTAGGTATTAAGATCATTTTGAATACTTTGTTAGTCATCGATCGATCGGATGTGTTATAGCACGACTGTCGTCTCACTATGAACATAAATGCTGTAGTGTTCCAAATTCGAAATAGCTAAGATGTGTCGAATCGTCGCCATCTCTTCGGAAAGCTTAGCTCCTAGTATATGCGATCCGAACTCGTCCACAAAGTAACGGGTCACCATTACATTTTACATTTCATGGGTACAACAAACGGCTTCGTGGGAAACGTCAACTGAGACCTCAGTGTGGGCGTGTCTGTTTGTTTGTGCTATCTTTGTGAACGATGTGTTTATTGAGGTCTATGAGAGCAAAACTCGTCTTGAATATTGTGATGAGTTCGTAACAAACGCGAATAATAATGATCGTGAGTTGATGGAGATATTGAAAGATTTGTTAATGTAGACTATGTAGAGAATGGTTTTATGATAACACTAGCTTTTGACCGCGGCTCCACCCGCGTGGATGTCGGTTATCACTATGATATCGGTTATCGTTATTCATTGTAGCCTATGTGTTATTCTGATGTATAAGCTATATTATTGTAAAGTTTCATTAAAATCCATTCAGTACTTATTACGACACATCCATCCATCCATCCATAGGTACTTACAAACTTTTGCGTTTATAATATTAGGAGGATTATATATTAATCAATAAATGGATATATATTGTACTGTTAAGACTATATAGTCTCTCAGTTTAATACATAAAATTTTATATTCAATAATAAACTTGTTTCGTTGCGCAGAAAGGTTCAAATCATTTAGAATTGTTAACCTGTAGGATTACAAGAGAGGATCGCAGCAATTGACGAGAGCTGACAGCTTACTAAAGAAATCAATGAATTAGCCCACAACAGTCCACTGCTGGAAATAGGTCTCTCCCAATGTGCTAAAGAAATAAACAGCTTCAAAATCAAAAATCGGAAGAGTCTACGTAAAGCAAAGAACTCTGGAACGTTTAGCATAACGGCAAATAACAGTAAATTTGTACAAAATAGCCCTTATTAAAGGAATCGTCAGACCGTTCAAAACAAATTACGGGCACAAATCCGTGTTTACGTAAAACAATGCGATGGTATTTTTAGCTGAAAGAGTGATCGCTGGTCTTTGAGAATATTTCCCACGGTTAATATGGTTCAACGTTGCCCGACTTAGACTTCACTGAGCACACGTGAGATAATGTCAAGAGTTTGGAAAGGCCACTATCTTTTGTCAAGCCTGTGTTGCAAAGAAGTGGGTTCTTTTCTCATTCAAAAATAGGATTGGTATCACAGAAGATTCCATGTATACCTAGGTATATGTAGTATACTAAATTTTTATCTTAAAAAAAAACCTTTTCATAATATCTGAATATTTTTCAAGCTAATTGTATACCCACTTCTTTTGATGACTGTATACACATCAACTGCTAGAATGAAACGAAATTGTGCAAGAAAGAACATCAAATTATCATTACAATATTTCCTAATTAAAAATAAAACCTAATTAATGAAATGGTCTGTAAATTGTATTATAATAAGATATGAATCGTGTAATGACCTTACTAACAGTACTACCACATAGATTTAAGCAGTGTTTACGACATAATTAATAAAAAAGTAATAAAAAAATCATTAATATTCATTTCTATCATAAAACCACACGAAACATCATTGAAATACTATTGGACAGGAACTCCTATTACCGAACCAATACCTTGTAAAACAACTAATTAATGAAAATATTTATTTTTTATTATTATTCTAGATTCAATAAGACAAGCTTTGGGAGGAATCTCGTAGGATATTTATTTATTTATTAAAATGGTGTTACAAATGTGGCGTGTAATAGGCACTGTCTAACAGAAATTTTTAAACTACCACATGAAAGACTGATGGCATTTAAATGAAGTACTAAATTAAATAACCAATTACAATAAACTATCTGAAATATTTTGCAAATTCTGAATGATAGGAGGTAAATGTAATGACGAAAGTTTTATTTATATTCCTCCGTGTAATGTAGGGATTTCCGCGAATTGTGTAGTTATTTTGAGGTTATATAAACCATAAAACAAGTACGTCAAGAGCCAACAATAATTGCAAGTGCTTAGGAACCCTATTTTATGTGATTATAGAAACAAGTTAAAGGGGAATGGGGGTGGTATGTACTTTATGACTAAAAGTTAATTCAGAGTCCTTCGAATTGTCTTTATAGATTCCATTCTAGAAGACCTTTATTGATGTGAGGAACGTAAACTAAGTTAAGAAGAATAATCGTATCTTGTCCTTACAGCGGATTTCCCCAATGAAAGCAACCATAGTAGCCGTGATGTGATCAAGTCGAACTATAACATTTCATTATTTTTACCCAAAACCAGAGGATGTCAATGCGTAAAACGTGAAGACCCAGTTTAATTGAACTTGAACGTAATTATTTGACCTTGTTCACACAACTGGGACACTTCCAGAGAACTGGAGAAACAGGTCAGGAAAATACATAATACAAAAACCGTGTCGAAAAATTCATAATTTTCGATTAAAAGGCAGTGACTGTTAAAATGTTAATTATGACCGAGAGTCTGACGACGCCAGTATCATGCAAATTATTGCTTACTGCGAACGTTTTGGCTATGTTATTTATACGTGTATTATTAATAATCAATTTGTGTTGTACGAAAGCTATTTAAGTATATATTATCGCTATTTTCGCGCTAAAAGGTAAGCTCTTTACCCTTCCGCCATGGCGGTGACGATTAATTTCGAGAAGAATAAATTGCTCTGCGATAAAAACAACATGACTTTCATTAAAGTTGTTGTTTATTATTTTAAATTCGTATGGAAAATATGCGGCCACTAAAAAGTACACTTGTAAAAAGTATCGAATGCAAATAGTATTCATCGAATTTAAATAGTTGCCAATTCATTTAAATCAATTAGGAAAGTGACAGTTATGACTGTCATAGTTTACATTAGCTCGGAATGTCAGGTCAGTGGAGCTTATAAGAAAGATGCGAGTCAGACACAATTCGAATGGCAACTGTTTGGGATACGTGTAGCTAAAGTGAACGAAAATCATGACATGACAGTGCATTTAGTGTTTATTCTGGACTTGAAATATGAATAATTCGAAACCCTTTATAAAATCCTAGTCACCAAAAAGGTTAGGTTAGGTTAGCAGCATGGTAGCACAATCATTTGTAAGGAAATAAATCAATAATGGCAAATACCTACCCGCTTAAAATAAATGCTTCCCAACGTAAATTGGCGGCCATAAAAATGAAAAGCATAAGAATCGACCGCCATATTGGACACTAACTAACTATGGGAAAACGAAACAGTGCCGAGCCGTAACGAGACTCATTTCTCTAACAATGCCCAACCAAAATAGGAAAACCGTGCTCGTCAAGAAACGCGCACCTGCCGATGACCTCCAGTCTAACGGGCGTCCCTTCGGATGGCCAACCACGCCGCACCTATCAGATGTGTGAATTACTGTACACTCTGTAACAAAGCTACAGGTCTAAATCCACTGGTGGATTTATCCCAGCACTTTGAATAAAGGTCGCAAGGTCGAGATCACTACAACGGCTATTTTGCAGCGTCAAAAGACTTGCAGGCAATGTGTGTCGAATAACTGTACAAGTAAACATTGGCAAGTATCGTCAAATTAAAGATACAAGTGAGTCATGCCGCTGGGATCTTGCCGATAACCTTGCTACGTCATGCGACGGCATTAGACAACTGCTAAGTGGTTGAACTGTACCTTATACGTCGCCTCGTATCATCGTCAATTCATTAACGAGACTTGAGATCCAACACAAGTAAAATGCAGGATCTCACACAGACAGATTCAAATCAACTTTGAAGAATTCCCAACCAGCGCTTTATTTCTTGACTTAATTCACAGGTAAGAGAAATTTCTGATATGTAGAGAGTGACAAAGAAAATCTTCAGTCTCGAATGAGAATAATTATTGGAATTACCAGAATTTTATTGCACATAAGATAGATTATAAGATTATTCACCAGAAATGTTGTAACTTACTTGCGATTACTCATTATGTTAGAGACATTCTGCTTTATACACATTCTAAGGAGGTAAGTTTTCACACGGTGAATACCCACAAATGGTTAAATAATTCAACAATAGCTTTGTCTATTACATTCTGTACATACGAGTAATTGCTGTTCAATGGCTTTGCACAAAAAACGTGCCTGGGTAAGGAGCTAACGCTAAATGCCACAATCAAAAATAAAAGGTTTACAGAAAAAAATGAATCGGCGAAAAATAATAGTCTTCAAGTAAATAAGTATGCAATAATGGATTGGATGACGACGAAGCTTTTTCTACACAATGAATAATAAGAACATAGTTGTTTTTTTTTCCATGGTACGAGTATATACATTTTCATATCTCTGGATCTTGCAGACAGCTTGTATTTATTCCATAAAATATCAGCTGAAATGGGAGCTGGTACAAAACTATCTCTGAACCGTGCGCTATATCTTGGAATGATAACTAGTCGTTCAATAAACATAAGTCCGTATCAGCTATAAGGCTGCATTGCGGGCACGTTCCATCTAGATAGTCCACTTTCTTTAGGGGCTTATCACCTATGCTAAACTGCGAAACGTGTAGAGTTCTAGAAACTACTAACCGATAAGAAGAATTTGGAATAGTGTCTTCGCAACTCCTTATCCGGAGTCCAGGGCTGAATATTCCCTCGTTTCACCAATGCGATGATCCGCATAGAAGTAAGTTCATAAATGAAAAGTGAGTTCATTTGTCGATCAAAACTGTAAAGGCTAAAAAGAATATAAGAAGCTCTTGTGAAATTAACGATTAGGAAGCACAATTTCTATCCAACATTCTTGTCTCCAAAAAGGTAGACGCAAAAACGTTGACAGATTCCATTAGTTTAACCAAAGTAGGCGTTTCTGATCATAATAATCCTTCGACTTAAATGTAAAGCACCTATTCATAAGTCTAAAGACGGTTCAGCCCCCTGCCACTTCAGATTTCAAACTATACCATCGATCGCAAAGCAGATCGACAGGAGAAACAAAAGGACAAAACGTTTCTGCAATGCAGCAGGATCAATTAATATTGAAGTAGGCAGACACCCACCTGCTTCACCATGGTCGAGATAAAACGCGACCGACAGACAATATTATGATAAATGGCACGTAGGATATGGAGATTATAATTTATGACTAGTATGCAAGTATAGAAACGCTTCCTGAGACTTCAAGACTTCCATTAGCTTATCAATTAACCTTTTAGCATGGTGTTTTCTATTAGAAATATTAATGTGTACATTAATGAGCTTTCGTAATGTAGAAGTTGAATTGATCATTTTTGCAATTAGTTTTAAAAGTATCATGATAAATACTTTTATCTATAGCATGTCTGGTAGCCAATACATTCTAATATTATTAATGGGAAGTGAGTTTGGGTTCACGAGTTCTATGAAATATTGTCGAAAGTTACATTGAAAGTTAAAATCAACTTATAGATTATTTTTGTTTTTATACGACAAAACCGAAACTGTGATAAATGATAACTTAAGTTATAAATGCGAGATGATTTCCTTTATAATTTGTTTGACGATTGAAATTATGAAAGTTTGGTACGCATGCAAAAACAAGATCCGTAATATAGAATCGGTATGTAACTAAATAAGGTGTTTCTATAATTGGCGTTGACGGTAAAGAAACTGGGCGTCTGTGCACTATTCAGTTTATTTCAGAATACAACATTGTCTGCTATAATAAATTTCCTACACCTCCCGAGTTGAGCGCTTAGTTGATTTATTGATGTGTCGCTTCTGAATCCAAGTGGAACGTGTAAACTGTCAATAAACATAAGCTTTGGCCGATTGGTATGTAGGTACACGAGCTAAGATATACCGCCATACATCTTGACCCCAAGTAGTTAGAGGAACAATGTCTTGGTGCGCGCGAATTGGTTTAATATTATCTATCTATGATTGGTAGATTTAAGCTCTTTCGCCACCGTAGCACAAGGTGCTCACGCCGTGCTATCTTTAATTAAACACACCCGAAAAAAGTAAAAAGGAGGATAGCAAGGAACAGGTATGAGAGAATTTTATAAAAATTGACAATATTCTAATTCAAATCGAACCAAATCAAAACATAAAAAATCGCTCAGTTTATACTGCCACAAGCTCAGGTAACATGCGAACCATATCAGCATTTGTTTAATAATACAATAAGGCCGGTAGACAACCTTTATCAGCTTATAAAGAGGCCAAAGGCACCATGAAGCATGAAACGCGTTGATTAAATTCATGAACACGAGATACGGTATGGCGCCGAAATGAATTGCGGCTTCGGGCGACGCACTCGCGATTAATCCGCCATATTGGATTTAATCTTATCACCTTTGATATGACAAAGAGACAGCCGGAACACTGGTAACGCACAACTGTCTGAATATGGTAAAAACAGTTAAAACCTATTTACTTTGCGCGTATGTCGTAAATTGTTGTGTGCACCTACGTATCCAAATGTAATTTCCCCAAATCTGGGAATTTGTTTCTTATTACCATTTCTTAGATTTACTAATTCTTGACGTTTTCATTGTAAGAAATAACCTCGATATTTTTTTTGTATTTGGACAACCGGCAAATCTATTATCATATTAACTGGTGATTTCATAGTAAGATCTGCTTCCGCCATTGGACAACTAATTTGATAAAATAACCTACAGCTGAGACGTTCACAAAAACTAAAACATTACGGATTATCCCCAAAAACTTAACGAAAACTTTATTTTAGTGGCAACACTGCAGCACTAGGTATATGCAATAAATCCCATTAAAATCCAAATGACCCTACTTTACAATAAAATTAAGTCACAAAGAACGGAGCGCGGAGGTTACACCTGACACTCCATTAATTCCGTGTTAACTGGCAATAATTCAGCAGTTTTACGAGTCAAATATCTACTAAAAATAATTAAGAACAAGCTTCCGTACTGAGGGAGTAGTCGAAATATTTATTTAAATCGACAGAGGTTAAATTTAATTTCTCGATGAACAATGATTATTGGTTAAAACGATTTCGCGCAATTGACCGTATAATATTTTATACCTTATTTGGGTGAGCAGACAAAGTAATTTTATACAGTAGCGGGTATATTGGCATGCGTTTATCGACTTGATTCGTTGGAAACGCCCTGAGGAAGACAACTGATCAAATTCAATGAGGTTCAGATTTTTATTACTATAAAGATGGAGAAGACGAGTCGACCCGCCTTATGTTAAGATGACCTGATATTTAGAAGTAGGTAATGTTTAGCTAAATTTTTAGTTCTGATGTGCTCTAGGACCGAGGACCCAATTCATTCTTAAGGATTTACGGTCAAGAAATTCTTAATAGCAACACCGAGCACGAAGTCTTCCCCAGCCAGAAATGGACAAATTCAGGGGGACAAATATAGGAGGGCAAATGTATAGTCTCCCTGAATTGATAAAACATAGGTGCGTAATACGTACTTCAGATGTATGTCATGTTACATTTCAATGATCAATATTGTATTACGTCATCAGCTCAAAGTCAGTTAGATGACTCACAAAACGTTATATTGCAAAAATAATTTAAATACCTATTTTACATATTCACGTTTTAAACCACTTTCAAAGAACATTAATTTCGTATCACGGAAATAACCGATCACACATCCTTTTAATAGGTTAAGATCTAAATTCATGTGTTAAGATCTAAATTTATGTGCGACTCAAGTTGACCTTAGTAAAATATATATATGTACTCTCAATGTGACATTAAGTGTGTGTCCTGATTTACAACCTTATTTTGATTGCAGTTGGGTGAATTCAAGCTATCAATGAAATAAGCAGTAGGTCTTCTAAAAGATCTCTAGTACAAAGAAACGATCACAATATGCGTCTATAAGAACAGCAATAGTCCCACAGGTCTATTGCTTTATATCGAGCTCGTTTCCAGACCATCTGCTGCTACGGCTGTTGAAGTTCGGGCATCAGCAATTTGCCTGATGCAATTGTGTCGATTTGCTTTAAGAAACTTTGTCAATGTCCACAACGAAATAAGTTTACATTTTCACAATTAAATGTGTTTACATATTTCCTTGGTCGTCTCTACCAAACGTACAGGACGTAATTTATTAATCTTATAAAAATACAATAGCAAACGATTCACACTACAGTATTAGAAAATTAACACATGCACACCAGATTTAATGGAAGTTTTTTTTTATTTATTAGGTTAACTCATAATAAAATCATGTTTATACAGTTTATGAAATGTTTGTAAAAGAACTGTTATCCGTCTACCTTGGCGGATGTAAGTACTGTTATTCTATACTGTTACATATCCCGAGGAGGGCCAGACCAAGAGGAATGGCCCTGGGTCAGCCGGTGTTCGAGGGATATGTCGCGAGACAACCTCACCTCCGGCCTAGCACATTGACCCACAGACGGCGTGCGGTTTAGTTGGTTCGAGTCCGACAGCACTTCCTTCTCCAGCTCTGAAGAGGGGAGGGGTATCCGTGGGGATTCCTCGCACGTAAAAAAAGGACATAGACCTATCCCAACATAACCTCCACCTCCGGCTCCGGGGGGTGGGGGGTGGGGTATTCGTGGGGATTTCCGACACGTAAAAAAAACGGTTACGTCTTATTATATCACACGCTAACCTTCTAAGCAAAGGTTTTACGCAAGATACTCGAGATGTACAGAGTGGATAATGGATCGCATTTCATAGTTCACATCGCATCAAATATCATTCTTATATAACCGCGTGACAAACAAACTAATAGCATACAAACGTCATTGTTTAAGGTAGGAATTTTGTTTTCTAGGTGGATTTTTATCAATATCTCCGCCAAAAACCGTTGGTGAAATATCGCTCCTATCATGATTAAGGTAAACATTTTCAAAAGAATCATGTAAGGCGATCATGTTTTCGAAATAATGTGCAGATAACAAACAATCACTAGATGCACAGCTAAAAATGCATTTACCTGTAACATGCTGGTAAATTATATGCATGCAAAATCAAACAGAATTTCAGAACATTATTAGTCCCTACATATAAAATTATTGTTAATCTTCTAATATTTTCGAAAATTCTCGAATCAATGAAGTTCCCAATTTCACAAGAAACGAAACGAAGACTAAATTTGTACCAATCATATCTTATCAAACACATTTGTCACGGAGCGCTGATGATTTATCTCACAAGATCTACTACGCAGGAGGTCTGAATCATCAGTGTATATTTGAACGAAGGCGTAAAAAAACGTTCCTGTAAGTGCTTCGAACACATTCTGCCACCCACGTGGATTTGAATTGTATCCTCACCAAAAACGAATTTGTTCTAAACCACGTGTCGGAAATGAAAAAGACTAATTTTAGTCCCTAATGGGTTAACTTTAGTCGCTACTACCTCAACCATAGTCTCAACTAAGTTAACTTTATTCTCTACTAAGTAATGTACTTAATTGACACTTCTATAGAGATTCTTTGACTCTGTATGCCTTGCCTTGAGCCTTATATAAATTCACATTATACACAGAAATATTAGAAACTCCATGATCAATATCGAGACAAATTAATTTTTTATCCATTTTGAGTTGCCAGTCTTGAAATAGTGATGAGACACGAACCAAGTCATCGATTAAGACAACTTAAAAGCAAATATTAGTATTATGCAGATACGTGCAAATCTTTCCTCATACCAAACATGGCCGCCATGTTTGCAGCTCGTAAGGAACTTCAGAATCGTTTTATACACATATGGATTAACTTTTTATGTTCGAGTTTAATCCCGATGTACAATAAACAAGGCTGATTTAGATTTGTCTGACGGGCACGTTATTTCCAGTAGCCACAATGTCATTCACTAGTGAATGACATTGCAACCAAGTTCACATATAGGTCGATCGACGGACGAACGACGACGAAAACATTTTCTGCTTAGGAAACTCCAGAAGGCCAATTTTGCTAATCAAAATCTATTTAAAATATACCCTCGATCTGTCAAAATCAAATGAAATGTCAAAAAGATTTTTCGTAACACAACTTCGACTTAGTGATTGTTTTCAACATTAGACCTAGGCTTACTTTTTAGCAGTACCTATTTGATTCGAATTTGTGATCGTCTTCGATATTTGCGAATTTGACATTAGATCGAGACTGAATTTTGAATAGATTTTTATAACGAGAATTGGCCTTCTGTACTATAGAAACAGCATATTAAATTTTTAAACCATGCATTTCTACAAAATATAGATAAAAATACGCTATACTTTACAGGTCCTTTATAACAGAAAACGTGCAACGAAAGCAATCACAGGTTAGGAATTCACACCTGCAGCATTAATAACGATCGACAAACAGATGCTTAGGCAGATTTACAGACGATTCGTGACTTAATCCTTAGACAACCTGAGAACTGAGCCCCTACCTGAATGAATGCACCATTTCTATGCAGAGCAGTTTGGGCCCCAGCATAGAATATCTTACAATCACACTTGGCTCTGTTCCCAAGAGCCTAATTCGATTCAATCTGTAATTGAATCTATTGCAAACCTTAGTGGTGTATCTACATTTTCCATTAAAATATGCTTTTAACTTCAAACTGAGCATCGGCATCTAGGAACATTATCAACATGGATATTATTGGCGCTATAGTACAATGGAATATAAAACTAAGAAAGCATTAAGTATGCAAGTGGACAGCTACAAGGAGAGGCAGACCATTTAGTCTTGAATGGAGTAAATGTTGCATAGATGAATGGAAAAACCTTTGTAAATATCGCGTCGACACTATATAAGTATGAGATACGGGCAGGAAGATATGAAGATGAGAATTCCGAGGTGAAAGCTTTAGATGCGACAGGGATTAACGCAAAGACGACAGTGAAGATATCAAATGCTACGTTAAAATTATAACAAGACGGAAGTTTAACACCATATTCAGAAACCTTAAACTAGCTTTTCGACATGTTTACCTATTTAATATGATAAATACTTGAAATGTTTACCCAGTTTATATTAAAATATCGTGAGCACACGTCTCCATAATTTATCACCGCCAATCTGCGTAGGCGCAGCCCACGTACTATTTAAGCCTGAGGATCATGCCGTACTAATTTGTATTCGCTTGCCTAATCGAGACTTAATTAATGTGTGGCAGTGAACTATTTAATATTTATCGACTTTCGTATAATAAATTTTTTGTTTTACAAAAGTAAATCCGTAATCTTATAGGAACATGCGAGAAGTTTAAAGATTTTTGTTCCGTCGGATATAGACGACATAAAAAAACAATTTCATATAAATTTCACTTGAAACCCCGCCAGATGAACCCATGGTATATGTTTAGTTATATGTTCATGTATTGTAAGCCCAAGAAACTTATTACTTACTCCGTTGTGTTACTTTATATTTCACATAAATATACACACGACATCTTGCAATAACAGGTTCATCTCCATTACGCGGCCTTGCAATAAGAAAAACCTTACACACTTATATTTAAACTAAGTCTCGTGACTCTTTTTGTAAAGGTCATTTAAAAAGATAACAAAATATTCAAAACTAAATTTATCATCTCAATTACCTCGTACCCTAATCCGGAGAGTTTTAAGACATTAACGTGACAGTTTAAGATTGAAATGGTAGCTCGAAACCAAAAGGGGCATAGCCGTAAAATTTAAATAAAAGAACACAGGTAAAACTTCAAAGGATGAGTAAACATAACATTAAATAACGTGTTACACTAATAGGTATAATTAATAGGATTATTTACATGAATTAATGACTTGTAAGTGTTTAACATCAATCTACAGACAGGGTGACACACTGTTGGAAATTAACATACGATCTTAATGATATGCTGTTATCACGATTCATGGAAAAGTAAGAGTGCAAGAGAAAGTATTGGCTAATTCGATTTTCTAAATATTAAGACTGAAATGAAAATAAGCGGGATGTACGAAAATACACAAAGATTCAGTTTTAATGTTAACTATAAGTGTTATAACTATCACCTTGAAGCCAGTAAAATAGTTTAACCAATATGCATACCAGGAGTAAATAGTTATTACGTAAGATGTAATGCAGTTTTTCATCTGATTCATATTCGAGACACAGTAAACTAACTAAAATATTTTCTTTGTTTTAATCTATTTCATATTGTTTAAATATCCTATACTGTCCTTTTTTTCTATTTCTCTAAGGACGTTTAATTTTTGCAAAATGGGTGTAGGGACGTAAAAGGGTAGTGAGTTAGGTGTACAGGTCTCAGACAGTAAACAGGTAAACAGACCTGCTAATCTCAAATTCCAATAAGCTTATGTTACATACAAGGAGGAAGAGATGTTTTATTGATGCGGGCCGAGCAAAACGCCGCATACCAATTATGGAGGACCAGCGCCACCGTGATATATGGCCAGCCGGCGCAGGCGTAGATACCAGTGCGATTTGCCCTAGGAGTTACATACCACGCGGTATGAAGTTACATAGGTTACATCGTTCAATACGTGAGAAATATGTGTTGGTCTTTTTGTAAAGAGTTTGTAACGTGTATATCTACTGGTCTTACAGTAAAATAGGCATGCAGGTATTTCAAAAACCCTTGAGTAAATTAGTAAAGGAAGTTGGGACGAAATGGGTACCAGGAATCTTCCAAGATTGGGTTACAATGAGAAATGAGAAATGTAAACAAATAAAACAAGTTGGAATATTATCGTTGCGTGAAGCTATCAGGGATATAATAGGACATTATAAAAGGGCTTTAAGTACAGGAAAGAGTAATAAAACCTCATAGAGATAATTACGACCGCAGCGGGCGACCTTGAGACGAGAAAACACTTAAGCAAAGAGTGATCACAGGCCAGACTATTGTCTACCCGCCGTACGAATGTGACAAGCGACCGTTGGCACTCGGGGCATGATGTGCGAACACATTCCTGATTCGTTCCACGGAACGCTGCGCCAGCGACGATGCAAGTGTACAAACACATCCACACACGCGTAAAACTAACATTTACACGACTGAACGAACATACTTTGAAATTGCCGTCCAAATAAAAATTCTCCACAATAAACACAGAACCAATTAGCAACAGAAAAATGAGTAAAAAGTGAAATCGGCTCCCATTATCGGACGTTCACGGATTCGTACAAAAACATGGCTGCTGTTACAGTTTACAGTAGCAATAAATGCATGCGCCGGCTCTGAGTGCTGTCTTCAGTTTATTTTCGAGTAATGGCCGTGACCTCTTCACCGGGAGATATCAGAGTGACCAGTCGCTCTCGCTCCTCTGTAGCTTTCTTGTGACCCGCTTTTCATAAACAATACTTCGACAACTGCGCACCGCTCGCTCGGACGCGAGAAAGTGGCCAATAACATGCAAGAGACGATGCCTGTATCAATGTAGCCGATAGCCATGAGATTGTTCCACGGATGCTACCAATGCATATTGCAACAAGAAACAAAATAGTGGATTGGTCACGGAAAAACAGTATCCGATTGCGTACCGAGTTTAATTTGCCGTGAGAACTATTACGATAAACAATTGCAAATGAGCTATATACGCTTTCATAACAATTCTTTTGCTGTTTAAATTTTTCCCTTGGGTTACACTAAAGCTAAATTTTACCAGCGAAAATTCGTTCTAATAAACTGAGTCCGGTTTTCTCAGTGAAATTCTTTGAGTAGAATGATGCGGCATAAGTTATGATAAGGTAGTTCAGTTCTCCTTGATCGTGGTTTGTATCATTGATGAACAGTAAAAAAGGTGATGCTACATTACGTAACCTAAAACTCGCCGTAACAAAAAGGTAAATATGATCAAGGACTTATCGCAGCGGGATAATATTCTTTGGCGCAGAGAACAGTTATTATTAAATTTGTATATTGTAACATCTTCAAGAATTGTGAAATCCATTGTGTTATTATAAGCGATGAAACAGATGTTATCAAGGACTTTATAATGGTGTCGATTAATCTCTATATGGGTGAATATACAAAAATTGGGTAACTCAATGTCATCAGCCAATAAACACTAAGTCTTATTATATTTTATTGAGATTACAATTTATTTTAAAACAATGAAAAGTCCTTTATTTGGTCACCCAATTTCAGCTCTTCATTTTAAATACAAGTTAATAAAAAGACACAATTAATGCTTAAAACGTCAGTCCTTTGGCATGTCACAATCCCGAAAACCAACAATCAAGTGACTATATATTAAAAATTATCATTGATTTAAGTAAACTTACTAATTTACTACAATCTGTGATGTACATAGTAATATAATATTACAACTTTCATAATGCAATAGTCTCCACTTTATTTAAAAAAAATAAAAAAGTTTGTGTTTGTTTCATTCGTCAGTGTTGTGTGTTGTTTAAATTTGAATTATTTGCGCCAAATATCACCGACTCAACGTCAAATCCCTGTTTGAATTTTGATGTTGGTAATGAAGATAGTTGCGGACGCACAAAAATGTTCCAGTGTTTGGGTTGTGTTTGTCATCTATACACGTGCTAAGTCAGTCAACATTTCAGTCCCATGGTGAGTCGTTATTTTCTTGTTAATATGAGGTTTATTTGCATTTATACATAGTTAACTATGATTTGTTATAATGTAGTTTGTTGATATTCGAAATTACCGAAAAAAACATTAGTTCTGATTATAACCTCAAATTATGTCTTTTTCATCAGTCCTTTGGCGTCAGTCCTTTGTCAGGTATCGCGCCAGAGGACTGACGTTTTTCCATGGTACTGATGTTTTTTTCTTTTAGAGCACTTTTATCTTAAATAGTGCCGTGTATAAGCATTTCTACTTTACATTTCAGTTTAAAACATCATGCGGCACGTTAAAAGCAAATTGACTAGGGAAGAAATACTAAAAAAAAAAAGAAGCTGAAAAGGCTCGCTTGGCCAGAATTAAAAGCGACCCCATTCAATTAGCGGAATACAAAGAAAAACAAAAGCTTCAGTACCTGAGGAAAAAGGAGAAAGGGCAAAGAAAAAATGTTGAAAATATGACACCACGAGAGCAACGAATAACTAGAAAAACATGGAAAAATTATTCATCAAACTACAGGCAAAGAAAACAGCTATTGAAACAAACCACTAATAATTTTATACGCAATACTCCTCCACCAACTGACGACGAAATACAACCCATAGTTAATGAAGAACTCAGACCTGTTATTAACGAAGACGGAAGAGCAAAAGAAGCTAAAAAGAGAACTGAAAGACAGAGAAAATCTAGAACCAGGGAAATAAAAAAGAGCGCTATAGTTTCAAAGCTTAAAACTAAACTAAATAGTCAGCGTCAGAAATATAAACGAGTCAAAAAACAGCTGAAAAAAGTAATAAAATCTGTTGAAAAAACGCCAAAGACCAGAATTGAAGACATGAGTGAAGATATAACTAAAAAGAAAGAATTAGTGAAGAAGGCCCTTTTTGGGGAAGTTATTAAAACACAATTGGAAGAAAACTACACTAAACTAAAGACTCATGAAGAAAAAACAAAATTTAAACAAATTATATCTGGAAATGTAGTAGACAAATACAAACTATGGAGAATAAAAAAAGTAGTCACCTATAAAAAAAACTGGACATAACGTGACCAAAAAAAAATTTAATTTAAAAAGAAAGATCAGACTGCAAGGATTAGTGCAGAATTTTTTCGAAGATGATTCTAACAGACGATTGTTCTTAATTTCATGATTATTAGTACTTTTAAGATTTAAATATTGTCAGATTTTTTTTTCTATTATTTGTTGATTACTTAGAAATATTAAGTAAAGCTAAGTCAAAGTAGTATAAGGTAAGTGAATAACGTTATGTTAAATGTCAAAAGGCTGTTTTGAAAACTGAGATAGTATTTTCTCCCAATATTGCATATTAATAATAATTGTTAATTGTTACTAAGTGATTTTAATACTTAAAAGACATGTGCCATTATTGAATCTTAAAAGATTCGTACAAATTTTTAATAAATTTCATTATAATCCTTACAAAATTGTGTATTTTATCAGTACTATGCTACCCTCGTCAGTCCCCTGGCAGTCAAAATCTGAAATTTTTAAATATGTCACAATCTACTTAAAAAAGTGACTGGCCCGATTTGGAACAATATATTCATTAGATTAGCCATCATATACACCCGAATTTGTAGAAATTTGATTTAATAACTATAGTAAACAAAATATCCTCAAAAGTTACCTAACTTTTGTATAATCACCCATATATCTCTTTCTAACCACGATCATTAAAAAGGAAAGAACATCATTGGAACAGTTAATTAGTCACATCGTTTTTAGTTGTCGTCGTTTTATCTTTTACACACGTGCTTAACAGCAGCATGCTTTCTTTTTCCTTTCTTCTTATATCGTTCTACATGAGGTAGGAGATAAATCCATATATATCTGGATCTGCTACAGTCTACTACTACTGCTGTCGGCCGGTTTGGCGCGAATTTATCAATGTTATGAAAAAAATGACAATAAATATTTTACGATTGTCTAGTAGGTACAATATTCAGTAACGTATGTATGTAATTATATAATTCTATATAGGCTATTCTAAAACAGGAAGAAGAAAACTATACACGCAAAGTGATAAATTCAAAATAATTAGACCTATAACAACGAAAGTGACAAGGCAATAAGGATGATAGCACAACGACTTATTTGTACTTCCCTAACATTCTACCCTAATTCTGAGACAGATGATAATCTATTCAGAGTGGCTGGGACGTCCTTTAAACAGGGGGAAAAGTGGAGCAGATGTTATACATATCGAATTTAATGTGGTTGAAATCATAAAATTGCAGGACAAATTTTTATGAGCACTTGTTACTTTAGCTCTTAAAAGTGTCGCAGAATCTCATGACAATAATGTAAACAACCAAAAATTTTGTAAGTGGATAACGAGACACCATTTAATTAAATGAGGATGCAGAACAGATCTCGGTCACAAAACCATGAAGGTCATAAATCACAGTTTCCTCCGTACAACAGTTGCATCCTACGGGCAGAAGCTTCGCGGTGGCAATCCGACGTACTATCTAAATTGATGGTTTCCGGCGCACATTAGAACAGTGTCTATCGCGCAGCTGTCTGCGTACGCGACACACTTCATTTGCCGTTGCGCGTGCGCCCCGTAGAAAGTGACGCTTTGTCATCGTCCACTCGCCCAAAATCGAACAAACTGACTATAGAAAGAGATGTAACTATGCCAAATATTGCGAGTGGGACCGAGAGGGTTGTTCATTGTATGAGAACATTGAAGTTGCACATTTGGCGTGTTGGCATCCGCACACTCCGTTTCACGGTTTGTTTGATCTCGCACATCGGTGGGATTCCTCGTCGAAAACATTATTCGAATGCTACCTATATCTTAAGATTGCTGTACCGAATCGTTCGTCTCTCAACTAACAGATACAGTGGCAGATACACCTCTTCATTCGATTGCGGCGATCATCGATGTTTACTATAATTTATCGGTCGCTGAACCGTGCAAGTAAATAATTGAATGCAATTTCCGGCCATTTAATCATTACAATTCCATCAACAGACATCCAGTTACATTCAAATAAAGGAGGTTTCATCTCCAATTGAACTATTTTCGCTTCCTCGTCCGTTGACAGCAATTATTATAAGTGGATTTATTATCATTGGTGCGTTTTTTGTTTGACCACAAACGATTTACATTTATTAAACATCATTGAACGGTTATTATTACAATCGTCCGTATTAGTCCTGCGCGTGGGTGTATTAACGTCCGAATTAATTTATTCATGTGGATTGAACGGTAGGACAGGCCGAAAATGTACTAGATCAGGTTACCGTCGTTAATCAAAGCGCCTGACGAGAAAGAAGATAGATACCTAGTCGTCTTTGGCGACAAAAAACCAACGGTTGAGTGACGACATGCGGTGGACGCTGACGCTGTCACTCCCTAATGGCCTTTTTAGACACGTTAACATCGTTCAATGGGCTATCCGTCAGTCCAAGAACATTGAACCCGCTTTGAGGTGAACTGTGATGTATTTCTATCTGCAATAATTATGAATCTCAGATAGCATATAAAGCTGCCGATTGAGGTCATTGTAAACATCAAGATCCGACCTCTCTTCATAAGTATTTTTATAAAATATCATTAAGTTATGTGAAAAAAAATTAACCTTGATAAATTTTGAGATCAAGATGTAACTGGAAGCCATACTCGCAAATTATTTTAAATTAAATACAATCAAATTAATACTTATTATTTTACTAATTAGTCAATTTTAATGCAAATTTATATCGTTTGAATGTTCTAACGTGTAATTTATTTTATTGTTATTTTAAATTTTATTTATTGCATACTAACACTAATTTTAAGCAAGATTGTTACTAACCCAGATATGGATCGTGTTTTCTGAAATAAATTAATTGAATTTGAATAAACAAAGTAGTTATACACCAACATTTGTTTGAATTTAAGACGATAATAAGAAGCCTCAGAATAATTCGTGTGCAAAACCGAACGTTCCGAAGTCTTTACAGGAGAGTAGGGAATTTTGGCGGGAAAACGAAGAATGGCATATCGTTGTGCTATTTAATTTTCTAAAATTATTGTGAATTCGAGTTTTTATGTGAAAACATGGTGGATTTTTAGTCATAACGTCTTGGACAACGCACACAAGTGTTGGAAAATGGCATATTACAGTGATTTGTGATTCTTCGTGTTCGAGCCAAATCTCCCTAGGGAGCTTCTAGTAAAGGCCCACAACTTTACTGAGGCAGTAATCATCTCATTGATCGCCATCATCATCATCATCGTCATTAATATCATCAATCCATTATCATCATAATCAAAAAATGAAGATATATGGCTTAAAGGTCTCGTTACCAGGCCATAAAATCTCCAAAAAAACGAACAGGAAAGTAATTTAAAGAGATCTGCCCCTCTAGACAAGTTTGATTGACACGTATTTTGACGTTCATGATAGACGTCAACATATGCCAATTCCATACACAACCTATTCTATTCTACAAACGTATTGCCACTTGTCTAGAGGGGCTCAGCAGCCTCTCTAGACAAGTGGCAATTCGTCGTTCGTTTGATGGAATAGAATGACGAATGTATAGCATTTGATATTTATGACATGCGATAACGACTGTCATATACGTCAAATCCCATACATTCGTCTTTCTATTCCATCAAACGCCGGCCAACGAATTGCCACTTGTCTAGAGAGGCTGCTCAGATTTCAACGAATGAGTTCACTAGCGCTCACAGCCTCTGAGTATATCGTAGCAAGAAATGCAAATCCGAATTCTCGTTTCGTTAGTCATCAAAAAAGGTTAATTAAAACAGAAACATTTTGAACCTGTACAGGTTTATAGCACACGGATGAGTCAGCTATAGGAAGGATAATCTCTTAGATCGGTCATCGATTACGTCAGCGCTATGAAGATATATTTTTTATGACATGTCAAGTCAACAAAAGCCAGTCGAAATTGTCTGACACGAATGCACAAAAACACGTCCATGTATTAATTCTGTTCGTACATGAGATGGGTAGTGTAGATCTGAGATGTTTTGATTGTTTGTCAGAAGTACAGGTGGCATCTTACAAAGTAATAGAACATAAGAAATATGTTAGGCTTACTAAAGCCACACTGACATACTGGTTAGACTACACAAAAAATGTGTTAGGCTAACTTCGTCACAGAGGAAAATAAATAGATACAGAAAACTGTTTATAACAACGCACATATACACCAAAACGCCGTCTTTGCCCGCACTTTAATTATATAGTACGCACAATCCCGAGAAAGCATTCAATATGCTTGCTCGGGATTGTGCGTACTACGCTACTCCTGTAAATCCCAAAGACAATAGGAGAACACTGGTAGTCGCCCAGGTAACCGTTGAAACTATGAGTCAAAATTTTTATTTATTATTTTAAACCGACCGCTGTACCACGCCCCAGGTACACGCTGTGGTGAAGGACGAGGTTCTCTTTAGAAAAAGAAAGAAAGATCATAAGTCGACAGCGAGCTTTCTGACGTCTATACACTCCCCGTCCCGCCTGCATATACCCAAGACGCGATACAGCGTTTACGGTCATACTAGTTTTTTGAAGTTTCTTCTTTAGCGGCGTTGGATGGGTGTAAAATGTTACGGAAGCGTCAGGATTAGTTGACCTTTGAACCGTAACCGACGACTGACGTCATACAAGATTAGGTACAGACTATCTATTTTGCAAGTTATTATAGATAACGTCGTAGCTTAAACGGTAAGCACTTCGACTGTAAGTCCTCATAGTTTCAGATAGTATCGGGTTCAAACCACCTGGCCTTCTGAAACTTTTTGTGATTATTTTTTCTTTTTGTAATTTATTACTTTTTATGATTATTTTTTCTTTCTGTAATTTATTACATTTTGTGATTATTTTTTCTTTTCATAATTTATTAATTTCTTCTGACAGAAAATTAGCAGAAAATAAGTGAAAGGTTCTATGATTAGCGCTATATTATAGGTATGGTATGGTATGTTCTTTTTTATCTTTTTCTATGTATATAACGAAGAAAGAAAAAATGAAAATGTTTTCACTTCTGCCGACACTCCCAGAGTGCAACCCGTCTGTTTTTTTTTACGTGCGGGAATTCCCCCCGGAGCCGGCGGGGGAGGTTATGACGGACTCGAACCGACTAAACCGCACGCCGTCTCTGGGACATAGTGCTAGGCCAAAGGTGAGGTTGTCATGCGACATATCCCTCGCACCCCGGCTGACCCAGGGCCATCCCTCTCGGTCTGGCCCTCCTCGGGAAACTATAGTAACGTATAGTTCAAATGTACTCACTAACAAACTGATCAAAAGTAAAATGTACCTGAAATAAAGCAAACTTACATTAGATAAGTCGTA
Organism: Eilema caniola; assembly: GCA_949126895.1. Classification (NCBI taxonomy): domain Eukaryota; kingdom Metazoa; phylum Arthropoda; class Insecta; order Lepidoptera; family Erebidae; genus Eilema; species Eilema caniola. The sequence continues at coordinate 4,581,420 of OX421466.1, forward strand.
AGTGTTGGCCGAGAACAATGGGTACGGGGAAAGGCCAAAATAAAGGTCAACACTGAGGCGGGTGTCCCATTAAATATTCATGGAGTCATGGTGTATTCGCATACTGCATGACAAAGAAAACATTTTTAATGCTTGGCGCAAGAATACAATGAGTATTTATAGTCAATTTATATCATGAACTGTTAAATAACGAGATTTTTTTCAAGGGTGACATTGAGAATGAGTTTGAGGGGCATTGGCAACTGGTCTTTTTCATCCGAGCGTTAATCTCAGTTGCATCCGAAGTTTTCACCTCGGAGTCTAGAGTCTGCTTTTTCGAGTCTAACTGCAGGTTCGGCTGATATTCCATATTTTCTGTGAAATTACTGCCATCTGGTATTATCTATCAGTATATTAACCATTTGAAGTCCACCATCAAAAACTGTTTAGACGGCAGCTTTCTATTCCTAGATGTCATCATCAGCATGTAAGCGCTGTACCCCGATTTTTTGACATCTTGTCAGTTTATCTGTTTCTTCGCTATAAACGCAAAGACTACTAAACGGATTTTGTTGTTAAAAGTCTTGATCAGACTGAAAATGTTACGTAAGTTCGATGGTAATCATTTGATTTGAATAGAACCGGAAATATAGCTAAAAGTCGCGATATATCCATACAGAGGGAGCCTTGGGCGTCAACAAACACAAAATAAAATAACACACACATATATGTATGTGTTCGTTTATCCTTCTTTCAACCAGTAAGGGATCCAGAAAAAGTTTCTCCATACAAGTAATCACGGTATCTATTGAATTTTTGCATTGAGATTTATGCCCCTGAGAGCGACATAAGTACCCTGAAAAACATATTTTCTGTGGGATGCCAAAACCATGGCTTGCGGTATATTAAATTTATAAAAATAAAATCCTCAATATTTTTCCACTTGCACCAAATGCATTGTAGCGCAGTGCCTGAGGGCGGCGCACGAGCCGGCCACGGTTTATGCTAATATACGCGGTGCGCTTGCGCATAGCCTGACCACCCCGCAAGCAACTCGCGCGCACAGAATCTAAGTCCTCTGCGTCACTAGGACGCCAAAGCAGTTAATATTGAAATCTATGATACCTCACTCACTTGGCAACCAAACATTTCGATATTAACTACTGGGATACGTAGCCGGCGACGTCGAAATGGCATCCCAATGAGGCAGAGCTCTAGGGTAGCCACACACCCGCAACTGGCCACAACCACACAAAGGCGCCACGGCTTGTAGCATGTGACAGCCACGTCAACCGTGTACGTCGAGTCCATATAAAATGTATGAAAGCCACAGGAAATATGCCGGTGGCGGCGTTTTGTGATGGTGGCCAGTGAATCGTGTGCGGTGACCCTAAGAATACAGCTACGTTTGTTTACATGTTATGTAAAATATAATAAATTGTAAATTAAAAAAAAACGGAGACTAATGACTAATGACTGACCTTAACGTTACCTCATAGTCATTCAAGTGTTATGAAATGAATGATTCGCATAACAGCACACTAACATTAACAAGCTTTTTTTTTATTAAATAATACTTCACAAGTTTTGTGAATAAAGTTTGGCTAGTGTTTTAGTCTACCTAAATCGAGAATATGCATGTAAAGATATATGACACATCTATCTAAAATAACATCTCTATATAATGCGAATTTGCACTTAAGCTTAGGTTACCTGGTACATACTAATGCTAAAAGAGCTAAAGAGAAATTCTGTCCATAAAAATAAATTCAAAATTCAATCTCAATCTGTCAAATTCAAATTTAAAAAAAAAGTTTTTTCGTAACAATATATTCATGAAAGAACATTAATACCGTGACCATTTTTGACATTTGGGAGTTTGAGATTCAAATTCTAATTAACTTATTTGGCACAATTATCAGTTTAACAATGATATTTACTCTATTTTATTTATTTACTTATTAACCTTATATACAGGGTGTATTTTTGAAACGGGGCAGTAAGGGCAAGTACCTTAACCGTTGCAGTTACAGCAAAACGTTCTTAAAAGACCTTCCCTAACTTTTTGGGACATTTTGAACTGCATTCACAGATTTTGTAAAAACTTACAGTTAGCAAAAAAAATGCAAAAAGTTCAATTTTTTTTTTATGCCAATCGATTCTATTTCATGTGGGGATCAAAAAACTCTATGGGACCATTTTAGCTTTCAGTACTAGAAAAGACAGAAATCGCCAAAGACCTTTCCCATACATTTCGTACGGAAATATGATAAATCAACTCGAAACTCATAGGTCAGGTAAAATTTTGAACTTTTTTAAATAAAAAAAATCATTTAAACATTTAAGAAATTGGTTTATGAAATAAATTGCTCAAAATGATTTCCATTTTCACGAATACATAAGTCTATCCTTTTTTGCACTGAACGAATGGCGGCTAATAATGTTCTGGGATGAATATTACGTAAAATGGTCATTAATGCATCCTTGAGCTCTTGAACACTGGCGTACGTCGTCTTATACAACTCGTTTTTCGTGAAGCCCCATAAAAAAAAATCAAGTGGTGTTAGATCGGGGCTACGAGGTGGCCACTGTGTTGGACCATGTGTACCTATCCACTGTGTACCGAATAGGCGGCTCAAATTGGAACGTGAAAGGTGACTGTTATGTGGCGGAGCACCATCTTGTTGAAAATGAACTTTTCGCAATTCCGACAGGGGCCATTCGTCCATCTCGTTTTCAAGATGGTGTAAAATGACTTCATTATACATGGCAGAATTCAGTTTCCCTTCATAAAATTCCACCATTATGACTCGATTGGACATTATACCACACCAACAGTTGAATGAGAAGCGAACCTGATTATGACTTGCCGTAACTCTTAGTGGATTTTCTTTGGACCAATAGTGGTGATTTTTTCTGTTGTACATACCGTTATTGGAAAAATTCGTTTCGTCTGACCACAGTATGTAATTTAAAAAATCATGATCTCTGCTTATTTTTCCTCTTAGCCATCTGCAAAAAGTAAGCCTTCGAACATCATCACCCGGATGTAACACTTGAACTGCGCCCATATCGATAGCACTTGTAGCCGTATTTCTTCCATATCTTTATCACAAGGGAGTGGGATACACCTACTCCAAGGGCGACTTGCCTGGACGATACCTCTGGATATGCTTCGACATAAGTTAGAACCGCAATCTCCGTGTCCATGTCCACACGAGGCTGCCGCTTTCTTTTGAAAGAACCCTGCAATTCCAGGTTTTTCAAAAGATTTGTAATAACCTTTCTTGTTGGCACATGCCGCAACGGATACTTATTGCGGTACCACACTAATGCAGCTCCCGCATTTCGATTATTGACAAAATACGCTTCTAATAAGTCAATTTTTTCACGATTAGAAGACATTTTAGCGAAAATCCTTAATTAATAACTCATACGAAGTTTCTCAGCTGAAACTAAGAATAACACACAGATTTTCGAATCAAATTCGAAATTTGAGGGTAAAAATTCTTTTTATTTACTTTACAGTCAATTAATTCTACCCACTTCCTGGCCATAACAAAAAGTTAGACCATCGTAGAAATTTGTTTCTGTTGCCGAAATGTATGGGAAACGTTTTTGGCGATTTCTGTCTTTCCTAGTACTGAAAGCTAAAATGGTCTCATAGAGTTTTTTGATCCCCACATGAAATAGAATCGATTGGCATAAAAAAAAATTTTTGGACTTTTTGCATTTTTTTTTGCCAACTGTAAGTTTTTTACAAAATCTGTGAATGCTGTTCGAAATATGTCAAAAAGTTAGGGAAGGTCTTCTAAGAACGTTTTGCTGTAACTGCAACGGTTAAGGTACTTGCCCTTACTGCCCCGTTTCAAAAATACACCCTGTATATCCGCAATTGGTATAAACTGTGACCGCACTGTGACACAGATATCAACGCCCTCTCCCCAAAAATTGCCTGAATGGTGTTTATGTGCCCCGGAACCACGATTATTGATACTGGCGGCGACATATAGATTAGATTGAGACTTGATTTTGAACATCTCTCTATTAAGAGTATTGGCCTTCTGATAATATTATAACTAAGATAAGCAATGCGTCCTACAAAATATTGAAATTTTATTATCAGACATTATTGTTACACATTAAAATCAATTGAGTATTTGACTGACTAGTCAAATTAGTTACTTTTTATTCAACGTTAAAACGGCAAATTATAAGGAAAATTATATGAAAAATTTATTTGTGACGTAATAATATTTAATAGTCAAATCATTTACTACTAATGGTTGGGTGGATGATTAAAAATAAATAATAATTATAAAATAAGAACCGGCTCAACTGTTTTCACTCTTTTACTATTCTTAATTTAATACGTTCAGTTATTTTATTTATTTTAACTACAGGAAAATACCCAATTGTCCAGTAAAGAAGTCGCTCACACAGCAGATTTATTGTAAGTAAGTCCGTTTGGCGTCGGTAACTTACACGTGTGAAATTACGGCTGCCGACGAGCAACGGCTCCAATTACCCGCCGTGGTGCGCATGCGTCGCGAACCATGCTGCCCTTGAACTAGCTACATAAAGTATTTGCCAAAACAATGTATTAAAGAGCTTGTATCGGCCTCGGTACGCAGTCGAGACTTAAGAAAGGAACGTCTTAATTTCATCCTAATTCTGAAAACTAACGCTTGGCTAGCAATTACCTACGCAAATAAACGTAGCGTAATCCCCACTGATTGTCACATATGGGGGTATAGATCGGCAGGAACAGACAAATTCGCGAGGGTAACTATAGCGCATAGCTTGACATTCCATTTCTTCACAGGATTGAGCCGTCAGCGGTCAGAGACTGTCCGAGATTTACAGCGGCGATACCAGGCGCCCTTCCGCCGTGCTGATAAATAGCCTCTCTAATTATATTTACGCAGCGCCGGTCGACGCGCTATAAATTCTCGCTCTGGTATGTTGGAATAACACCGCTGTTTACACCCGATACGAGCCCGGCTCGTCGGATCCATCACCGCTGACGCGTGTATTAGCTCCAAATTAGTAAACTAGCAATAAAATCTAATTCATTTCACCATTACAGCATGCATCACTTAGCGGGGTTTACTTGACGGTGCGGAACACATATCGTAGGGTATAAATAGACGGCATTCCTGAGCAGGATGCGCGTGAACGTGACGCCCGATGCCGTAAGTCCCGCTGGATGAAAATACTCCGGAAGTGTACAATTAAAGACAAGCGAGATGTGTATGATGGACGAGTCAGTGAACTCTGCTCAAGGTTATGGAAGGGAGAGTAAACAGAATCTGGTCGAACCGCATCCATCAACCGTGCAAACATTGTAACTGAGACACGTCAATATTAGTCCGAGAACAGAGTGCACACACGCCGAACGAGAATATCGCATTTGCGACGAATACTTGAGTGGTAGTAGAGTATAATCTGAATAAAAAATGGTTATTTTTGCATAATCTCGATGCCTACGCAAATTCAGATACCGCAATAAAATAATGACGAAAGTAATAAAAACCAAACATGGCAATAAAATAATAAATTTTAAGGACACCTCGGAATTTCTAGACTTATGGAAAATACAGTTACATCATCGTATCTCATAACCATGCAACATCAGATATGATCAAGCGAAGGTATCGAGTTCACTGGGACATCAATCTAGACTAGCACCAACACATAAACTCCCACACGTTCTGCTAACTCGGGTAATTAGTTCTACGCACACATGTTTTAAACTGAAACGAGACTGTTTACTACAGACTGAAATGCAGATAAATAAGCATCGTATAGACCAGCATTCCACGACATCGTAATCTAAAATTACAAGTGACATACGTCTGATAAGTGATACCTTCTCGGTGCATACCAAGGATAGTTTTTACTAAAAATATTGTCAACCGTAGACAGGCCAGCACCGCGGTTGAGATCGTATCTTGTGAACAATCTAGGTATGCGATCAATAAGCTATTCGCGACTCGATCTTCGTGTAAACGCATATCATCACAGAATATCCAACTCTCGAGGTGTAGAAATAAAGACACGTTGATCATCCCTCGTCTGCAAACTTGTAGGTACAAGAGATAAGGACGAGCTACGGGCGGCGTATCATAATCACTCAACGTTTAATTCATAGCAACTTGTCAACCGGGCGGTTTCTTAGCTCGACTCGTAATTAGGTGTATCAACATCTGAAGTACTTGTTACCGCCTATATCTAGACGCCGAAGGTCGGCCAGACTTTCGCTGCGCAATCGCTCCGTTATACTGAGTGGCCCAACCCGAGGAAAATCTAGTCGCCCACACGAGTATTCGACTAATACACGACGCAGACACCGCGCGGCGCTGGTCGCATTACCATACAGACAATCTAAAAGTCAATACAGGAGCCGTGTTGACATTGGCCCACCGTTAGTGTTGGTTTTGTAATGATATCAAAAGCTCGCATTCCAGTGAGCGTTGTTGAATGAGCAGGCTCGATTGTTCTCGACGACCGACGATCGCCCACGTGCGACGAGGTGTCGCGCTGATTGCACAACCGGCGGTCGGCGCCCGCCCGCGAATCCCCGGACAGGTGACCATTTTGCCAGTCGACCTTGCGAATTAAGGGCACATACAGGGGTATTCGTAGTGCGGAACGTTCGCTCTCTATTGGGACACAACGCAAGCTTCCTATGAATTGTAATGACTACCAACTTGCTAGTGCATAAATAAGGATAAGCCAATAAGGTGTATAAAGACACTTATTGTACCAGGTAGATAAGGTAACAACAGCGACACCGCGGACAAGCCGGAGGCTGGCCTCGCTCGCGTGCTACTACATACGGATCGGATTTCGTTCCGCAAACTCGAGATAACTGCAACAAGCTGCCGAGGCTCGATGCATTCTAGGAGTCGACTTTGGAACGTAGGGCTACGTTAGCCTTATTGTCCTCTTTTAGATACAGTCGTCTCATTTGAATAAGTATTGCGAGGTCACGCTTGTAGTAAAACAATTAATCGAGGTTCCTGAGCGTTTTATGAGTTAGTCACGTTACGGGTGCGGTGCAAACATCTAACGGGTCGCTACGGCTAAAAACAGAGTTCTAATATCGACACTCCATCTAAAATAGCCGCGTGACAAACGAAACTGAAAGTGATGCAACGGGCCCGAAATTAGCTGGTGGCCCAGGGCGGTGCATCGGCCGCGAGGGAACGCTGAGGCCGGCGCCGCGGGTGCCAAACGGCTGGCATTTCGCACTAATGACACGAATAAGATATTAGCACGGATAGCTCGCCAGCCGGCGCCGGCATCCAACTCAGGTAGGTATTAGGGCCGCTAGTAGAATCAAAATTAACCCACGACCGATCGTACGCGATACGTTAATGCTAGAGATACGGAATGACGGAATCAGGACTGGTTCTCCGCAGGCGAGGCTCGAATGCGAGAGAACCGTTATCGCCACTAGTTATTCAATAATCTACCGTATAATGGAATCGAGCGTGAGACGGCGTTGATATGCAAATTGTGTTCGTCTGTCATCGGGTGTGTAGTGTGTATTTACTTGTTCAGGGAGGGCTGTCGCGTGGGGGGAGGTATCGCGGTGACACGGCAGGCGCGGGTCGGAGGTCCGGCCGCATTCCGCCGCGGCATGAAAGTGAAACCGCTTCGGCGACCAACCGCTCAGCTGTAGAAAGTCCACGATTACATCTCGCCAGCGCCGGCGTCGGCGGACGAGCAAAAACTGCTATCGCGGCAAGTCGCTGGGCTCCCGGGAAACGAGGCGCCCCGGGCGACGTCGCAGAAAAATTGCCAATAACCACTGGCGGCCGCTAAACGATTCCTTTCATTTACTCAAACGGCAAACGCCAGCCGGCTTGTTGAAATGTTAAATTTCACTTAAACTAGCCGTAACCGAGTGACCGGAGGCTATTTCGTTGGTTGATTTTTTGTACTATACAAAAATAAATCACCTCAATGACGGCCTAATCGTAGAAATTATCAAACTCTTGTGTGTCGTGATTCGTATGAAAATATTAGAAAGAACTTGCATGTCCGGTTTTAGATTGACGATAGGCTTTTACTTCAAACTGGTTTCATAAATTTGAAAAATAAAGGTTTTTTCCAGCTCAGCGCAATGAGCGCACCTCGCATGGTCATCCTGTGCATGTTTGGTGACATTTTACTCTGATAGTATATTATCAGAGTAAAATGTTATAAGTAAATACCTATTAATTAAAAAATGACAAGTCATAATGCTTTCGATTCACCTTGAAATCTTATTTCAAGTATTATTTAACATAATTAAGATAAAAAATAAGATCTACATGGTAATGCAATTTTATTTAGAAATCTGTAACATTTTACCTCAGAAACAAAACATCACGTATCTATCCATTTTTTAATATAAATGAAACAGGTCAGAATCACTAGATGCTATGATGTCAGTAGAGGAAGCTCAACAAGTGCGTTAAGCCAGATTTCCACTACGAGCGGAGAGGACTCAGTACAAACTCTGTTTTATACGCCATTGAACTTTGTAAGATTTTTACTGCTTAATTTATCTCCTTGCTTTTAGCGACCAATAGTATCTAAACGAGTCCATAATACTCTCCGCTCGCAATGGAACTCGAACAGATAGCGGGCTTTTGTCCCTGCCTATCCCAAAACCAGAGGAAGAAAGACGCGAGTATTAGTATGTAATAATTTCATTAGTGTTGTACCGTAATACAGCAGTCGGTCAAAGCGGTAAGAAGCATGAATGATGTATGTTCGCTAGTTCGCAACCGGTTTAAATGAAGCCAAGTTTGTTGCCACTAATGTCCATTTGCGGGCGCATATGATGACCACTCCTTTATTGGGAGCTGCCTGAGAGTAGTTCAGCACTCTGTCGGTAGTCGGCACACAACGGAAACCTACTGAACGTGAATGTACTATGAATACTAAACGATGACTTCTTGATGTTAATTACGAACAATTCTACGTAGTTTATGTTTGATATGAGCTAATAAGAAGTAATTATTCTAGGAAAAATTATAATGTATTGTTATCGTATACGGAAAATTACATGATGCTAATTAAAATGTGTTGGATCCTGATGAAGTAGAGTAGGGCCATTCTAATGTTACCGTGGGTGTCGTAAAAGGCGACATAGGGCTAATGGTCAGGAGGGCTAACACGCGCGCCACGAGATAGCTATCTCGAGGCATTTTGCCGTTTTATGTCGATATGTCGACTGTTGGTAACATGGAGGGCTAACATGCGCGCCACGAGATAGCTATCTCGAGGCATTTTGCCGTTTTATGTCGATATGTCGACTGTTGGTAACATGCAGGGCGAACATGCGCGCCACGAGATAGCTATCTCGAGGCATTTTGCTGTTTTATGTCGATATCGACTGTTGGTAACATGGCAAATTTCATGGCGATCTGTCAGATGTCGACATAACTTGACGACGCGCGCATGTTAGCCCTGCAGGGTAATGGTAAGGGCTAATTCTTCATCCGACAAACATACACAGATATAGTACTACCAATGATCCTACTAATATTATAAACGCGAAAGTTTGTAAGTATTGATGGATGGCTGAATGGACGGATGTTTGTTACTCTTTCACGTATAAACTACTCAATGGATTTTAATAAAACTTTACAATAATATAGCTTATACATCAGAATAACACATAGGCTACAATGTATAACGATAACCGGTATTATAGCGATAGCCGAAATCCGCGCGGGCGGAACCGCGGACAAAACCTACTTATATTATTAATTATAAACTATAGATATTATGTTGTTCACAGTCTAAAAGGGCGACAAAAAATGACGACTGGTTATCATTTAGGCACCAATCGGAGACATGACAAACCGATACCAAACAGATACGTCTTTAATAAATTCTAAACAATAACAATAATAAAAAAATATAATTCATATAAATTAATAACATGCGACGTATTATTAGCACTTAGCTATAATTTTTATGTACTACCCCTACTACGTGGGACCGAAAATCATAGCAAAATATGGGTGTTTAACATACCTGTGCCTGCCCTTGAGAGATAAACAGGTGTGATTATACAGTAGAGTATGTAATTAAAATTATAGCTCCTGGCGAAGTAAATACCGAGGGCCCTATTGTTTTCCGTAGATGTCAGTGCATCCCTATGTTTTTTTTTTTAATTTGAGAAAGTAGCTTTGCGTGTCTTTGGTACTTCGTAATTGGAAGCGAGCCTTTTTCGTTGAACAACTTATTTCCAAGAGCCTCAGGAGTTCCCAACTTATTACCTTAACGTCTTAAATGAACAAAACAAATGTTTTTTTTAAGTATAATCGGTGTCATTATTTTACTACAAGTGTTTAAATTATTTCTTTATGATAAAATATGTTTTTTTTTTTAAATATTAATGCATTCGTCCATATTGCAGCAACTGCTGAATTTTTTATGAGAATTTAAAAAAATATATAGAGACTGCGGCAACAAATTATTATATTTTAAGTAAAGATCATAAACGTTTATTACCTTATTTCTATAATACACAATACTTTCACTTAGTTCTCAAGGTTTTATCGGAAAGTCTCTTAACATAATATTTTTACGCATTTTAACTTTTAATGCGTTTTATTAAAGGTCGGATTTCGCTAGTGAACATAATTGTGTTCAAGTTCAACTTAACTGAGTTCTCACACTTGCACGTACACCTTTTTCATAGTGAACTACAGGGTGCTGTTTACTCCATTGATGGATTGTAGCAGTGATTCGTAGAGGGGGTAAGTTATATGATAGGGTGAATAAACACCCACTTCATCCAAATTTCAACTATTGTTTTCAAACTTACAGTCGACAAAGAACACATGGCTGCACCTAGGGTTACCATTTAAGATTCTGAAAAGTCCTGACAAAAAGCCTGACATTTCGATAAAAGGCCGGACACTTGGTTGCAATAGCATGGTATTGCTCGAGACATAATATATATCTTGGACCTAATGTGCTCTAAAGGCGCATTACACCAATTCTTGGGTGTCTATTGAGGATAGCAAGGAGTGCTACTGCGGTGGACGAGCTATTATTCACCAAACATAGATTATTACAAAACAATCCGTGCGCGAATTCTACAAGAAAACTTTTAATGAATCCGAGTTGCTCAGTAAAGTATTGTTGAAAAGTATAAACATTAATATACTTACCAAAAATTTGCGTTAACTTAGATTTTTTTTAAAGAAAGTACCTACTTATTTTAAGTTTGCACTAGTTGATTGTTTGCAAAAAATAAGAGATTTATTGTTTGATCTCTTAAGTTGATTGTTAAAGAGGATTTTAAATTTTGTTTTTAGATAAATAACAAGTTAATAAAGATTAAAGACTTATTTAATATTACATAGTATGTAGTTCATATTCCTCATATTACATCTAATAAAAATAAATCCGGACAAATTAAGTAGCCGGACAAAGTCCGGACAAGTGTCTAAAAGTCCGGACATGTCCGGATTAATCCGGACGGATGGTAACCCTAGCTGCACCTATATACTTTATATTAAAAAAGTGCATCCATATCTCTTTTGTCGAGCGTACAAGCGAGACCATTGCCATCAGCTAAACATGTTTAGATATTCCGTACTACCGGAATCGTAGCGTTAGGATTAGTGCCGCGGCATCCGTTCTAGAGCAAAAAGCCTCAAAAACAGTTGGGATCGAGTTTCCAGTGTAACTGTGAGGCAGTTGAACTTCGATATGTTCAGTGAAGCGACTGCCATCTGACCTCCACATCGCAGTTCTGTATATAGGCTAGTAGGACTTTGTGAGAGTTTTCGAGAGCATAAGTTGCTCTATACAAAATTATTAAATTCTTACAAGTTAATCACATAACGGTAATCATAAGCAGTAACTAGTTAATCTATTAACCGGTCAAGTTATTATTAAATAGTTACTTAAGATATCGTTATCTGCGTTGACGCTGACCTAATTACCAACAGGTACCCACCTACGTAACAAAGGGCCATAATGCAATTAGCAGGCCAAATAACCGCTAACTGTGTCAGCTACTGGCGATAACGTTATCTATGACGGATATTATTGCCCAAATTACACTTTACGGGCTTTACCTGTGAAAGCTGATGCTTAAGCTATTTAAAATGGATTTTCTGGGGATTTTAGTGTTAAGTATATCTTGGGTGTAGTGTACAATGAAGTTCGGACCAAGTCAGTATCACCTGCAGGCCAGTGGGTATCTGCTGATTGACACACAGAATAAATAAATATGAAAACTCGAGTAGAACCCTAAGATGATGAACTTTATAGCAAGAACTTAATAATCGATTTAAATAGAAAAAAATAAGTCGGTCTAGGCGGGGTTTGAACCCGCGATCTTTGTCTTTCAGGCATTTGAATTTTTAGGATGAAAAATGCTTAACAATTTAATTCAAATAGAAGTAATTAGAATTACATTTAATAACTTCTAGTCATGAGTTTATCGAAGCCTGTCTCATATCCATGCATATCTTAAGTTTATGGCACTCATAGCATTCTCCGATTCTATTTATATTCTAACTGGAAAAAAAATGTTAAATGGTAAAGACACAAAATGTTAAATTAAAAGTAAAAGTTTGTATGACTTTGAAAAAAAACAAACAGAATCATAGAACAGACGGACACTCCATTTTTATTCATGGCAAGTGTTGATGACGACAATTTTCGCGCCAATAACAAACGTGGTGATAGAGATGATTCGTGGTGATAGAGATTCGTGTGATATAATATAATAAAATTTAGAAAATAAAACAATACCTATCTAGGTATGTGAATAAACTATTGGACTTGATGTGACTCCTGTTGATATTATTACGCTGAGACTACAGAAATACAATATGGACTACAGAAATACAGACGTGGATAAGAATAATATTATTAGTGCATCAATATCACCTGGGGTAAGTATATTTTAGTTAAAGTTTGATAGAGTTTGACGTCTAAAGTGACTTTAGGGTCTCAAAAAGTTCTGGGGAAGAAATGGTTGGCGGGAAAACTCTCATTGAACTCTTACAAGCATAAGTAACGTAATCGTACGTACTATATTCGCATACAGTTTGTATAGGAACTGCAGGGTACATTGATTTAGAAATGATGTCACAATCACGATTATCACCAAATTACGGAATATGGTAAACATAAAAATAAAAAAACTTACTTGGTAAACTTAAGTAGGTACCTACCTACTTGAAATATTTGTACGAACCCGAATTAATAATAGGTATATTTATTACTTATATATTTCTTAAAAAAATTATCAATGAATTTTATGCCTTGTTGTAAGTGTCAATTTATATTTTTTTTACAAAAAAAGAAGTTGAATGTTGTGAAAAGTATAATACGACCACCCCTCTTCATGTGTGTGTCGTAAAATAAAACGTGACTAAGAGATAGGGCTGTTTTCCTTCCGACAGTTAACATACAGCCCTAGACAAGGACGGCCCCTAGACGGCAATAGGCTCGCCGCCTAATACATGGGACCAAAAATCAGTTGGCGGAACGTGGGTGTTAATACACCTCTGCCTATCCCTTCGCGGATTTACAAGCGTGAGTATATGTATGTACTTATGTGAAAATAAATATTTAAAAAACACAACAAACACAAAAGGCTATAACTGTTTGTTAGTTAGTGACACTCAAAGCGGAAGATTATATTTTAATTCAGGTCTAGGTTTTTCACATGTTTGTTTACTTAATTATACAGTATAATTTTAATACAGTAATCTACATTAGTTGCAGTCTCTAATATTTATAATTTGGTAATTTAAAAATGCTATAATACTATTTATAAATGAAGGACAACTTGTGACATTTTAATATGTTTAGTTAGTCACTAGGCTTATTGTATGCCATAAAAATGATTGGATGATTTGATTTCTGTAATTCTGCCCTGTGCTACAAAAATATTTCAAGTGAAGGTTATGGGTATCTTATTAAGAGTTCTATTGTCAAATAAAAGAAGCGCATTATTAAATATTTGTATTTGCTAAATTTTTGGGTTCATAATTATGTGACCTTGATAAACCCATTGATAGTGATGGTGATTTGAATATCACAGAGATTTTATCAGGTAATTCCTAGTTTGATTGTAATTTGATAGCAATTTCTTTTGATCTATAGATTGCTGAAAGTAGCAAATAATAGATATAGACTGGTAATGTTGCTTATTCTAGTCATTCCTACACAGTCATAGATCTTTTACAATTATTCACTGAAGAAAACACTTGTAGTACCTAGTTCAAAGGCATGTAAATACTTTACTGTACTTGAACTGGACTTACTGAAGTCAAAATATTTAAAACAAGATTGTACTAAAGATAAAACATTGTCACATGTTTATTGTCACTCTTTAAAACTTTTGTCAAAGTACAATATGAACACAAAAATAGCGCTCCTTATCAAAATTATCTCGTACCTATACACTCATCAGTCATCTTTATCTACAAGACCACGATAAACTCATAAAACAGCCATTTTACAAAGCTATTCAATTAAAATGTTATAAATTGCACTAAACACATCTATTAGTCTGTCTTGTAACATCTATACCTTTTAAAGTTCTGTGGCTGTAATAAAAAATAAATTACAACAGCAAAACAGGACTGCACTATCAATAATATATATATATACATAGTAACTTGCCCAGATAGACACCTTGAGAGTTCATAGTTTGATAATGCTGGAGTTCAAGTTTTAAAGTTTGCAATAGTTTCAGAATCTTTGGACTGATAAAGTTATCTATCCAGGCCTATACCTATACAAACAAAAAATAAACTAGCTGGTTACTTCCACTTCATTTAGCATTTTAAGAGTATAAAAAAAACTTATTGTGTACTGTCAGGTAGTTTACAACTTAGTTCAAACTTTGTATTCACCTTGCAAAGGGTGTCTGTTCTACGTGGTAGACATCAGTGATTGGCTCCTTCCGCATAATGCTGCGGAGCCGCTCCTCGGGCAGCTCCAGCAGTCCATCACTTGCTGTCTTGAAGTCAGCTTTACTTAAACCACTCAAAACACTCATTTTTAAAACGTGTAGACGACTATCGACCGAGTCGAAAAGACGGTTATAAACTTCCAAAGTCACTAAACGATTCACAATAGTCCTTAAAATCAACGTATACACTTATTTATGTAAAAAATGGCATTAATTAGACCACATGAAACATTTTAATGCCTCCGGTTTCTCAAAAGGCAACAGAGTGCTCTCCCTTGTCATTGCGAGAAGCAGTTACGGATTCATTTAAAACGCTCCACTTTGAATCAACACGATTGATAAACAAACTTCAGTATCACTTCATCATAATTCGCAATGAAAAGTAATAATTTGTTTATTTACACACGCGTTTCGGAAAAACTCAAAATTGACAAGCGCGCGGACAGCTGCGTATCGACGAGTCGACCGCACTTCGCCGTACACGTTTCTGCCGTTCCGTTGAGACTCGAACCGAGCCTGCCCATACCATTCAAATTCCGATTCCGGCGAATGTCGTTGTTCCAACGTTCTAAGTTCGAAAGTTGCAAAGCAAGGTCATTGCATAAATAACTTAGAAGTTTTGAAATAAAATTATAGATGGCACTGACGTAAATTATGAGACTAAATAAATTTTTGAATAGTAAATAAAAACAAGCTAATACGACCTTAGCACGAATTGGAAACTATCTAGAAATTCTTGGTTTTAATTCTGGACTTTATACAAAAATTAAATAATCATAGACATCATCACTGTATTCTAACTTAGATCAGTTACTGGCAGAGGATACAACTAGTGGCATCTCACGAGTACAACTCAAATATCATTTAATGGATTATTATATAGATGTCGCTACTTCACACAAATACTGTGCCACAGAAATCATAAATATTCGTATCGTTGCATGATGACCACAGTCACAGAATAGATAATAGTACTAGCCACAGTCTTAATATTTACGTGGGGTTCCGATATAGCGATACGAAGAAAATATCTTTAGTAATACCCAAAATTGAATAGATGGCACTAGTAGACTCATTTACAGAAATAATAAAGTTTAAACGCTCATTTGCTGACTTTTTTGAAGTTACGAGTACCATTTTTTGTTCTTGATTGAAAAAAAATGCTACAATGTAGCATATTTAGGTAATCTATTATTCTACCTATATGAGTCAAGATTATATTTTTACTAGATTGTTTGATAGATGGCGTTGTACTTCTTCTTCTTCTTCTTATTTTATTCAAATGGCACCTTGCATCAGCTATTTGGTTGCCGATGATTCTGCCAACCTCAAGGTAGAGATTAGGTTTAATCGTTTAAAGCGGTCTCTAGGTATTTATGAGGCAGTACATCACATTGCAACATTTTTAGGGAGGAAGAAAAGAAAAAAAATTTTTTTTGTTTCTGTTATAGTTCTATTTCGTTCATTGATATGAATTTGAAGAGAATCTTGATAAGGGGAGAGTACACCAGAGTAAGTAAGAAGGCCAAATTCACAGGTCGAGGAATCTGTTTTGGGAGAAGATCATATAATGGAACCACTAATTTTGGGCAAGAAAAGAAGATATGCTCAAGACTGCCTTCATCCAAGCCACACTCACATAGAGAGTGGTCCCGGACTCTAATCTTAGTCAAGAAAACCGGAGTGCAAACAAATCCTAAGCGAAGGCGTATTATAACTGAAGTAGTTTGCTTATTAAAACGTTTGTGTTTGAAGAACCATGGCTTGGGAGGGATGTACGGTTGTATGGACCCATAAAATTTACCCTTGGTAGTTCTGGAGGATTGCCATAAGTCGTTCCAAGATTTATCCAGAAAAGCGCCAGATAAAATGCGCAGATCTCGGGAAAATGCATAGTTGTATGCGAGGCTTCCTGTACCAGCTGCCAATCTCGCGCAAGAATCCACAGTTTCATTACCTGAAATGCCAACGTGACTGGGGATCCATGCTAAGGCCACCTCTATACCAGACATGTGACATCTAAGAAGTGTGGATTTAATCTTAAGAGTGAGTGGAAAATTATTCCTAGATTTAAAGGGATTTTTTAATAAATCAATCAAACAACTAAGAGAATCAGTTAAGATGAGGCTTTTGTTAAGGTTGTGAGATTCTACATAATTGGCAGCTTCTAGCAGAGCGATAGATTCTCCCGTGAAAATGGAGTTATAAGGAGGGCTCTTGAAGCTCAGAATGATTCTAAATTTGGGGATCCACACAGCAGAACCAACTGGTGCTTCCAGAGATAATTTCGAAGCGTCGGTGTAAAGGGTTATCCAATCCGGCCCGTCACGACCCAAGATGTTTAATAGCTTTTGATTAGCTGATGGGCATTTTTTGGGTATGCAAAAACAAGGATGACTCTTGGACGAAATATTAAAGATTGGAAGTCCTGGTCAAAAACTGGGTTTAAAGGCAATTGGTGAACAGGGACTGAGAGGTTGACCAATTTTCTATATGAGTTTATTAGGAGAGGATGTGATTTATTCTTCCAATAATCCGAAGAAGATACTAAGATGATAAGTTGTTGTAGAATAGGGAGTAGAAGGTGGGAACTAACTTGGATTGCATTAAAAAGGAAACTGTCGCATAGAAATTGCCGGCGAAGATGGAGGGGAGGATCCCTACATTCAACTAAGGCGTTGTACTTATAATCTACCTGTCCTACTTTGTCCCAATTATTTGTGTACTGTCAGTACTGTCATTGTCTTGTCCAGATATCTCTTTATTTCAGTAGCCACTCCTAGCCACTCTCTTTCTTGCCCTTTCTTTTCTTGAGCTTACCTGTTCTGAAGTCGTTAAAATGGCGCTACTCTAAGCTTTACTAAGAATTATATTATATTATCTGTGACTTTACACATCATGTTATGATTACGATGCGTTCATGTGTAAATTTGCTTTTATTTGTCCTATCGATTATATACAATTAACCAACATGATTCAATAATTTTATATTTTTTGTGCATTCATAGTACCTATAGCGTTTTTTGACGCTTTGTTTGACGGCAGTTATTGGCTTTCTAGTGTCAACCTGCGATGCGGCTAAACTTCTGCCCTATCTACTAAATTCTATGTAGTTTTTTTTTATACCACTTAGGTGGCCGACAAGTACACGGCCCACGTGATGGAAAGTTGTTACCGTGGCCTATGGACGTGTGCAACGCCAGGGGAAGTCACATTCGCGCTGCCAATCCTGCAGTTAGGCTCTAACTACCCCGTAACGAATACCCTTAATGTTCATATGGTAACTGGGACCGAGGGATTCGTGCTCTCGAAGGCACGGACGCTGTGTTAAAAAACATCAAAATATCTTATATCTATCATAAAATAACGTAGATATATTAATGTTATTCCATTTGTGTAATGAAGGTACCTACCTCCTTTAATAAAGCCTGAAGCCCACAATAGGGTTGTGTCCTATTTTTGTATTACTATTGTAAATTATACATTTTATTATAATATAATGACTGTTAAATTGAAATATTCTTATCACAAATAGTTTTAAAGATATGTAATTGATTTTGCAAAATCAAATTTCTCAGGCGCCCGAAAACGCTCCATACAAAATTTGAATCACGCTATGACGTCACAGCGTACCGGCGCGTAGTGCAAATATTATCCGTCCACGTTGCGTTTACACATTTCAAATCGATATTCGAGTCGTTAACCACTAAGCAATAGGTGCTTCGAATAATCTTTAAGTTTAAACCGGAGCCCAACAACAAAATTGCGGGGCGGCCGCGAATAAGCAATGTAGCACATTACATTGCTTTCTTGATCATTTAAAAGATTCGCGGAGTGCCTATAAATGAACAAACACATTTTGAGTAGGTACAATATGAGAAACAGCGAATTTAGGAGTCCGATAAGGTTACAACTAACAAAACTGAAATAACTATAACAAATACAAATTTATTGTGCAAGTTTTTGTTTATTTCTTTCCCATGCCTGTATAGTCATTTTAGTGATAAAGTCAGCTCCAGGCTCGTTAATAGTCTTAAAAACGGGTTCTTCTTGAAGCCGAGCTAGCCATTCAGCACACCGAGGATATCTGGAATCATTAGAATAGAATACAAATAAACTCTTGTTTTTAATTTATTAATATTAACCCCCGAATGATGTCAGTAAAAGTAAGAAAATGTCTTAAGCATGACGGTTTAATATCGTGAATTAGGTATGTACGCTAGGCTGTTGTCTCTGTCAACCCCAGAGAGAAATAGGCGTGAGTTATTAACTTCCGAGCCCTTGGTTCGCTTGTTTTAGAATTTTGCGCATAAACGCTCGTTCGGCCTCCCAGTCCCATATACCTTCGTCAAAGTCTAGCATGTCAGTTAGCAGATATACCAGCTTGCAGGTGTGGTTGGCTTGGGGCAATGGTAAGTGGGGTCATCCAGTTAAAGATATTAAGATATTAAATTAAGATATATGTATATACTAGCTGTAGCCCGCGGCTCCGACCGCGTGGATATCAGTTCTCGCGTAGTGTTGAGCCAATGCTATTGAGCGTTAAACGCGCCTTTGAACTCTACTATGCCCTATGAATCTTCAAAAATTAGTTATTTCATACCGAGTTACAACCCCTATTCCCCCTCCCCACTACCTCTCTTTCGCGAGAAAAATTAGTCAACATCCGTTCCCCAGCTATAATACATCTCTGTACCAAAATTTCATCAGAATATCTCCAAAACTAACAACTTTCACACTAACTTTATTAACCCCCATTTAACCCCTTTTTTAGGTAGGCATGTCCGTTTTCAAGTTCTAATCCATCTTTGTGCCAAATTTCATCAGGATATCTTCAAAAATGACAAACTTTCAAACTAACGTTCACACCTTAGTCTTATTCGCCCCCTTCTACCCCGTTTTTCGCAATCAAAGGTAGCCTATGTCCGTTCTCAAGCTCTAATCCATATCTATTCCAAATTTCATCAGGATATCTTCAAAAATGGCAAACTTTCATACCCTTTTTCCCGCCTTAAACCTCCCTTTTCGCGATAAAAGATATTTATGTCCGTTCCCAAGAGCTAATCCACCTCTGTAGCAAATTTCATCAAGATCGGTACAGTGCTTTAAGCGTGAAAGCGTAACATTCAGACAGACAGACAGATAGACAGAGTTACTTTCGCATTTATAATATTAGTATGGACTAATATGGATTAGTATGGATTATCTGTGATATTACGTTTGAGTGTACGTACTTCTTTGGATCCACTTTGAGCGCCACCTGTGATGCAGTAGCAGTCGAACCATTGGCCAGGTCAGCAATCGTCAGGTGGTTCGTGCCCACATACTTCTTATCCTGTAGGTAAGCCTCCAATATGGAATAGGATTTGTCCAGACGCTCGACTTGCGCGGGTGTCACCCCGGTAGCGCGCTTTATGAACGCTGTCATCTGAAATAAATTGATCTCAATTATTTTTTTGAAAATGGCATACTTATAACTTAGTACATAATTAAGCGCTAGTTTCCATTTTGTATAAGATAGGTAAAAGTTCAATTGTTTAATATATTTATAATAGGTTTATACTTAATACATTAAAGTTAATTCGTAGTAGACGTAGTTAAAATAGAATATTACAATTTTTAGATTAGATACAAGATATTATGCAGCATGTCATGTCTTGCCTTCGTTAGGTCACAAATAGGTAATCTATGATATAAAAATGAATTAGGTACCGAATGTGTTGCTAAGCGCAAATCTCGAGAACAGCTGAACCGATTTCGCTAATTCTCTGTTTCTTGCAGTACGAGGTAGGTTCTAACGTAGAGAAATTTTTTAAAAATTGCTTGAAAACGTCTAAACCTGACACTTTTCTATACTCCCATACAAACAAGTCGTAAGAATACTTAAAACTCAATTTGAACTTTAATACCATATCATAAAGTTCAAGTGTTAATGGAGACGTTCCTGTAAGGCTAAACAATTGAGTGATTAGTTCGAATTCAAAATTCATAATTAAGACAGGAAAGCGTCTCTCGGCTCAGCTAGTTTAATATATTTCTTAGGTTCTAGGAGTCTTGCACATATATTTAACTTATTTATTATATTTAACTGCTATAGAATTGCTTGATTAAAATTGAATTGAGAATTGCATCCAAATATTGATTCATAACAACTCCACACAGTACATAAATATCTTTGGATAGCACGACATTTTTGTTAAGTATCAAACCCAATAGCAAGACCTAAGTGGCCTGCTTCTGTTAGAGTAACGGTTAACCCAATCATCGCAGCTTATCCATACATCCATACTATTATTATAAATGCGAAAGTAACTCTGTTGCCTGAAAATAAATATTATAGGGGTAGATTAGTCCTTGAGAAAGGACCATAGGCAATGTTTGGTCGCGATAACCGACATCCACGCGGGCGGAGCCGCGGGCAACAGCTAGTAAGACATAAAACTTACAACGAAGTCCAAAAACGCTGGAAAGAAGATTCCAACGTTGAAGAACATAGACTGGTCCACTAAGGCGCGCGTGCGCAGCTCGCTGGGGTACAACGTCTCACGTTTGTCCCCACCGTACTTCTCTAGTAAATACTTCATTATGGCATTGCTGCGAAGAAAAATAACTTTTGGTTAATAATCGCACATTTGTATGGTGGAATAAGAATTGATGTTTATTACCTTTGGCAGAGGTCGTAAATAAATAAATAAATATGTGTTCTAGAATGTGGAAACTTGCAGTTTGGGTCGAGATGGCGCTGTGTAATTTAAGGTCCTAATAATTATAATTATTTATCTTTAATTACTCTTACACTTTAATTTGCATCCCCTTCTCTTCCTGTGGGCGACTAAGGGATATAGCTGTTCTCCATGCCTCCTATTAGGTACGTGGGACCGAAAATCATAGTTGGCGAAATGTGGGCATGAGATATATTAGTCTATGGACGTGAATATATGTATGTAATTTATCTTCACTTGAGAGCCTATTCCGGTTGCAACCAAAGCATACACTTTAGAGCTAGAGCCCGAGGGTATATTATTTGGTCTCCAGGGCATTTGATGGTTTAATAATAACGATAATAAAGAAATCACCTGTCAGACAAAACAAAGTCACCATCTTCCAACACGGGCACCGTGCACATTGGATTTAACTGAAATGATAAAAACATAATTAGTAACTGACCCTTTTTACCAATGGGCCTCGGCTTCTGCTTTTAAAGTCCTAAAGAATAGATGGCGTTGTACTAAACTTGCTATGTCATCTGATTGTAAACTAAGTTGTAGACTTTAGAAATTATCATATCATCTTGATGAATGATCTCCGTCCCCATGAGCGCGGGCCTGTGTATGGGTAACGGGTGGAGCCGCTTGTCATCCCAGCAGAAGCAGGCCGTGGCGCCCAAAGGAGACGAGTTGGGGATGGTCCCCCCACCCGAAGTGGGCCAGATCGAGAGAGATGGCCCTGGGTCAGCCGGGATGCGAGGGATATGCACTAGCTACCTCACCTTCGGCCTTGCACTGCGACTCACAGACAGCGTGCGGCTTAGTAGGTTCGAGTCCGTCATAACCTCCCCCTCCGGTTTCGGCGGGGGTGGTATCCGTGGGGATTTCCCGCACGTAAGAAAAAATCGTGTCACCTGATTGTTTTTTTTTACTTAGGACCCGTCAATGTGGTGTCACCTCGCCTGATGGTAAATCGAAGGCAAAGCCTCAGTATACAGCCATCAACAGTGTCTCAATGACCCCCATGACGACCTCTTGATGCTTTTTCACGCCGCCCTTAAAGGAGCCGGGACAGGCGGATTGTCGTTATTAGTAAAAAAGAAACACATGTCCACACAAAGAATTTAATAAACAGGTATTAAAATAGGTACCTTTGTAAACTCCGGCGTTCTATGCTCATTTTTCCGAAGATTTACATCTTTGATCTCGGGCTGTATGCCTATCAGTTCGCTCAGCATTTGCACGGCGCGTGACGGCGGACTGCCGAATCCGCGATACACTATCAACCGGGACATGGCTCAACCTGCAATAAATTGCGACTTGGGTTCAAGATACATGCCGATGGCTGTCCTACTTAACTAATACTTACTTACTTAACGTAAAGTCGCAGATAAGAGATTATCATAATTATATATATATATATATATCAGTCATTCATAAATTATCATTGGGTTGTATACGCAACACGGCCTCACCTTTGAGGGTCAAGTCAATCTCTCCTACAAGCCGGTACACCTGATTGACGCAGGGTTGAGTAGTCAAACGGCAGTCGCTCCCATAAAAACTGCATAGGTATAAATCTCAAGCAGTAAGTGGTTAGTGGACCCCGCACTTCAATTTCGGATGCTAGGCACTGGAATTACGCTAATATGAATGAATGAATGAATGAATGAAAACTCTTTATTGTATGGTACACAAAGAAAGAAAGAAAGAACACATTACAATATAGTGGTAGGTACAGTTTTGTAGCATACAATTGGCGGCCTTATCGCGCAGGGCAATCTCTTCCAGGCAACCATGGGATGGAGTCCAAAGAGAATAAATAACCACTAAATTTTAGGTCGATTTAGAGACAAAAGAAAGAAGGGGGTAGTTTCCTAATAATTATTTTGAATTTTGGTCCATACTAGATATATTATTATATTCAGGTAATAGATATTATAATACTATAATTTTAAACATTACTTACCATATACAAAATATAATAAATAACTAGTGAAACAGTACCTATCATTAGGTACATGAAATATATATACTTAGATACAATACTAAAAACAGTAAAGATATAATAGAATAAATTATAGAGATAGAAGGTGTAAGACAGTGACTATCGCTCTTGCAAATAGTAGGCCGTAACCATTTTTTTGAAGACAGTCAGAGATTGTGCACGTCTAATGGTAATGGGTAAGGCATTCCATAATCGAACAGCCTGGACAGTATAAGATTTGTCCATGAATCTCGTGGAGTGCGCTGGCATCTTCAGCCTCAGATTCCCAGACGACCTCAAGACCCTAGAATGCGAGTCGCATAGGAAGTCAAAGCGATCTTTTAGGTAGAAGGGAGTGAGAGGGTGAAACAGAATACTATACAGTAGATAAAGAAAATGAGCATTCCGGCGAAGGCGAATAGGTAACCACTTGAGCTTAGCGCGATATTCGGAGATGTGATCATATTTGCGAAGTCCAAATATAAATCGTATGCAAAGATTTTGGAGTCTCTCAAGTTTATTCAGTTGGTCTTCGGTGAGATCTGGATAACTGGCATCAGCATAATCAAGGATGGGAAAGAGAAGACTTTGTGCAAGCGCAGTTTTCGTGGCAATGGGAAGAAAATTTTGAAGCCTACGCAGGGACCCCGCGCTGGCAAACATTCTGCGGCTGATCTCTTGGAGTTGAGGGTTCCAGGACAAGCAGCTGTCCATATATATCCCCAGATTTTTTACCTGCTTGCTATATTGTATATTGATCCCATCGCAGGAGACCCAAGGCAGCAGTGACCAGTCGATTTTTGATATATAGTTTGAGCTACCAATAATTATGACCTGGGTCTTAGATGGGTTAACCTTCAGACCATACGATTTACTCCAGGTACATATACGGACCATATCCTTATTTATTATGTTTATGGCATCGACAAGTTTATCTGGAGCAGCTTTCGAGTATATCTGGAGATCATCTGCATATAGGTGGTAGGTGGAAGTGAGGTTGTGAGAAATAGAGTTTATGAAAACAGCGAAAAGTAGAGGAGATAGAACGCCACCCTGAGGGACGCCAGCAGACGTTAGACTCCAAGAGGAGACAGCGTCTTCTACTCGGGTGCGCTGCCGGCGACCATACAGGTAACTTTGAAACCAGTCAATCACTGCTGGAGATATGTTAAGTGAGGACAATATCCCGAGCAATACGTCGAAATCAACGTTGTTAAATGCATTGGTGAAGTCTAACAGCGTTAGGAC
Organism: Eilema caniola; assembly: GCA_949126895.1. Classification (NCBI taxonomy): domain Eukaryota; kingdom Metazoa; phylum Arthropoda; class Insecta; order Lepidoptera; family Erebidae; genus Eilema; species Eilema caniola. The sequence continues at coordinate 4,606,300 of OX421466.1, forward strand.
TGTTAGCTCGCCGTTCTCCATACCAGATCTAATGTCTTCCGTAATACGAACAAGAGTAGTCGCGGTGCTGTGACCGGGTCGAAATCCGGATTGATAGTAGTTCAAAAGAGAATTTTTAGAGAGAAAAGAAATCAATTGAGAGTGAATCAGGCGTTCAAGTGCTTTGGAGAGGAAAGTGAGTATAGAGATAGGTCGGTATTCAGAAAAAGATGAAGGGTTTCTTTTCTTTGCAATAGGAATTATTTGAGCATCTTTCCAAGCAGTCGGAAAGGTGCTGCTAGCCGCAGAATAGTTAAATATATGGGTGATTACAGGAAGGATTTCGTCAATGATTGGTATGATCATATTACGGCTGACACAGTCGGTTCCGACCGCATTAGAAGTGATCGACATTATGCTTTTCCTAACATCACAGTCAGTGAATTGTGTGAAAATAAACGGAGGGCAGTTGGGAGTAGCAGTGGCTGAAAGATTATTTAGGGTGTTAAGCTTAGTAGCTGCATCAAAAGTTGATGGGGCTGAGAAGTGTTGATTTAGTAAATTGATGTCTATATTTTTTGAAACAGTGTTTTGTCGAGATTTACCGACTCCCAATGATCTTAGAAACTTCCAGACGTGAGCTGGATCACCGTTTTGAACTGAATTATGAATGTATTGGCGTTGAGCATTCCTACACACCTTGCCGCAGTGATTTCGAATCGCCACGTATTTCTCTCGATTTAACTCCGTAGGACGACTACTGTATTTTGATTTGGCTGCAGCTTTTTTAGATATAAGCCTTTTAATTTCTTCTGTTAGCCAAGGTGATGGTAAATGCTTGACTTTAATGCTGCGTATAGGCGCATGCAGGTCGTATAGTTGAGTGACTTTGGTTGTGAACAGTTCAACCTTTTCATTTATGCAACTGGAGTCAAAAATTAAACCCCAGTCAATGGCGCCTGCATCCCTGCGCAGGGAGCCGAGGTCCATTGCACGAAAACTGCGCTGCAAGAGGACTTTAGGTTTAGATTTGAGTGGGCGAAGTCGATAAGACAGATACAGTAAGTCATGGTAGGAAAATTGAGTAGCGGAGCGCTTACCGTGCCTCACCACACAATTTGGGGAAGAGACAATAATGAGGTCCAGTAAAGAAGGTGCACAACCTGGGAAATGATGAGTAGTGTCAGATGGAAGTATAGTCAAGTTGTTAGATCGAATGATAGAGTGTAAGGCCGAAGAACGAGAGTCGTTTTTTTCTAGACAGGTGTTGAAGTCACCCATGATTATACTTTGACTGTACAAGGGTATGAATCTCTCCAAGATGTGTTCGAAAGAAGGGAAATAGTTTATTTTAGATGAAGGACAGTAGAAAACACCTAGCAAAGTTCTAGAGTGAAGGAGTTCAATTTCAAGGAAAAGGTGTTCCCCAGAGACGGGTGGCTGTGGCGACATGCTAATTACAGTATAAGGTATTTGTGTTCGTAGATATATGGCAACACCGCCGCCTTTTCCAACCGCGCGATCATTTCTGATGAGATTAAAGCCGGGTATAGAATACGCGGTTGTTGGTAGGCTTGGGTGCAACCACGACTCTGATACAAGAATAGCGTGTATATTCGTACAGTCAAAAGTTGCCAGTATCGCTGGAAAGTGACCCGGAATGCTTTGAGCGTTAATGTGAACTACATTAAAATTCCTGGGAACGTCCGAGAATTGAGACTCAAGAAATTCAGGGAGCGTAGGACCTTCGTCGTCGCTCGCATCGCTATTTGCTGAAAAATATTCACTATCACTGTCATCACTGCACTCAGAAAGTGCCATTAGTAGATAAATCCTACAATATAAATAAATAAATAAAATAATATATATGATATATATTAAAAAATAATAGATATATTATATATTTAAACAGCTATTAAGTTTCTCTCCATCTGCCGGTGGCAAACAACAAGTTTAGCGTGCATTATTATATTTGATCCAGGTATAGAAAAACAATAAAAGTGACAGTGAGAAAAAAGAAACTGAGATTTGACAGTGACAACCGTGGTTCTGATTTTATAGCAATTTACGTATTTTGTATTCATTTATGGGTAAATTTATTAATCATGTTACAACACTGCCAAATTTAACATGCTGCAGATATAACGTAAGTAGACAAGATAAGGAGATGGAACGCAGCCATATCGCAACACATCATCATTCGACCCTTGCCATAAAACAAAATAATAAATAGAAAATAGAGTAGAAATGTCATTCATCGGTCGCTGTCACTCACTGTCATTGTAATTGTCATGTCATATCACAATTTGTTGTAAATATTGTAAACATAGTAATAGTAGCAAAATCCTAATTAATAATGTGTATATTTATGACAAAAGTTTAATTTATATACCTTCATGAGCAAGAATAATTTATGACTAAAATAATGGAATTGAAGGTACCCGGATTGCAACTAAAGAGTGAAAAAATACGAACTTCACTTTTTCGTAGCCACCGCCCGCTTGGATTTTGTTGGCTTCGAGGCGATATCAGCAGCTGTTGGCTTCGGGGTGACATTGGCAGTTTTTGGCTTCGGGGAGACATCGGAAGCTGCTGGCCTTGGCTTGATCTCGGCAGCAAGAGTTTCTAGTTCTGCCAATGACGTTACTCGATGCCGCACTTCGTCGGGGCCGACAACGAAAACGTAGCCGTCCCTGGTCCAGGTCTTGGTGATGCCGAAACGTTCGCGTGCAGCCATGAACACGTCATGTCGGGATTTTGTTAAAAACTCCGACATTGTGATTCCCGTACCCTTCAGCTTGGTCTTGCTGTACCACACTTTGTCCCGGGTCACTGAATCCTGCAGCTTGAGCAATAGGGGCCTGGGTTTCCTGTTGGAAGTAGCACGACCCATCCTCTGGCAACGCCTTATGCTACAAGCCGAGAAGTCAGAGAGGCCGAGGTTTTGTATGAGGCTCACCGCTACAAGTGTGGGGTTTTCCTCCCCAACTTCATCAACACCATGAAGCAGCAAGATCTTACGCCGTCTCTGCATCTCCATTCCATCCACAGTGACCGCTAAAGCTTCGACTTGATGTTGCAACTGTTTTAGAACCTTTGTTACAAAAGCTCTAAATTCGTTGAACTCAGCCACTAAACCGGGAAGACTCAGGGATGTGTTTGAAGATTGCAACTTGGCCTCAAAATCCTGCATCCTCTTGTTTATAGTGCTGCTCATGATGTCCATAGTGGCTTGCATAGTGTCCATGATGAAGTTGTTGATGAGAAGAATGTAGTAGTCAGAAGAGAGAATAAAGAAGGATTGTTATTGCACCCGGCAGGTAGACACTTTAACTGTTATATGCTAGCATTTGATAAACTTAGAAATTGTAATTAGTATTTTTTTATGATTAAATTGAATAGAGCAAAAATTTTGAGTGTTCACTACCCTTTTTTTTTTTTTTTTTTTTTTTGATGATCCCGTTCAGTCAATTGCGATCTACGATGATGTTTATGAAACGTAAACGTGAATATTTCAATTGTTGAATTTGTTAGTAGATAATATCACTATTGACCAACAAAAAAATGTGAATCTTAAATAGAATAAGAACCTACCTTTTACATAACTAGTTAACAAATGAAAAAATGTTTTCGCACTGTGCACCTTTTAATCAAATTTACAGCACTACATACCATTTTCATGTTTATGAACTAGATCAAATGATAAACACAGGTGATAACTGATAAAGTTATATTATAAACATGTTAAAAAATAAATACAGGACACCAAAGAACAACTTATATACCTACGTAGTAGGCTAAATTAGTTTTTATCACTATTATTTTAAGTCGTAAGTTCCTAACCTCAAAGTTGTCCAGTCGTTGATATAACAGAAAGTACCTACTCTGTTTCGTTGATCTTCGGCACTGCGTTGTAGCGGAACGCTAGCCGTGTAGATGTAGCGTCTGTTTCTGAACTAAATATGCGTTTGCGCCACTCACCCACTCAGTAGACTTTGAACCCAGAGGACACACGTCCAATCTCTAGCAATTAAGTACTTACATGATGGGATTTTAAGTATAAAGCTGACTTACATCATTGTTTCATTAGTATTTATTTACTTTACACACCACAGTCCAAATAATGTAATGGACATTCGTGATAATATACATTGATAGGTTATGCTTACAACTCTGTCCTCATTCAACTACCTGCGGACCGGGGCGGTCGTCATGGTAGAGCGTTAAATTACTATGTCGGAGGGTGTGGGTTTGATTCCAAGTCAGTGCAAATATTCGTATGCATAAATAGACTTATGTATCTAATGTAGGTACATAGATACAATAGTATAGGGCCCTATCGAAAACCTCATCTGCTAGTCGGTGCACCTACCAAACAAAGGACAAAGTTCTGGCACAGAATTTCCTTCTAGGTTGTGAGATATGCTATCGTCAAAGTCATGAGATCTGCTATCGTCAAGGTCATGAGATCTGCTATCGTCAAAGTCAACAACCAGTCTTAACTAAGAAACGGACTTCGGCAACTATTTAATATAATATTACCTACTCGCTGGACTGGTGATCGGTACCCATATTTATTGTCTCCCCCATATATTGGCGCTGATAGTTGCGGCACGCAGTAGTGAGTATACTTGGAACTAATACTAATGATGAAAAACAATTGTCTTGGTATCGTTAATTTAATTTAAATGAGTGGTCTTATGTATCAAATTAACAATATAGCCATTCTGGTCATTTTTTTATGGTAAATGCATAAATAAAAACAACGAACAACATCCATTTGCAAACTAATTAGTTCTAAGTACATTCACGGTGGCGCTTCAAATCGACACAAAAAGTAAGCTGTAATTTTCTATGGAATAGCCAGTCCAGCTTGTTAAAGACACTGAGGTAAACAAGTTATAGAGGTCCGCGTCTGTGTCCTAGGGTCCAAGGATTACCGTTGAACGTAACATAGAAATCGCTAGGACGATGATAAAGATGATTGAATTATTTTTTACATTTTCTTAATAAGTGTTAGAACCTTCTGGTGCCATTCTTGAAGAACCCCATATTGCAGTGAGAATGATAGAGAAATTTGTTTTAAATACTTTCCCTTTTCCACCTTTATCACAGAATAGATATTAGTACTACATACCTATCTCTACACTGCAGGTGGGAATGAGTCAGTAAAACATTTTGGTGTTGCAAGTGTACGTCACTAAATACTATTGCAAAATAATATTTTAATCCATTTTTAATGTCTTTCCAATTTTTAAATTTTTTATACCACTTACCCCAATCGGATACTTCCGAGAACTAGTCTCGGTTTCGGACACAAGTTGTTCGCAACTCTCCTCTACCTCGGACTGAGGGATGTTTATATGGCCCGGCCGTGTAACATACAAACATAATAAAGTAATTCTGCTTTATCAACAAGTCGGCTTAAGGATTGTAAATAAATACTAGATCATTTAGATATAAAATCTTTATGTACACATTACAATGTTTGTAGTTTGTCTTACAACTAAAATATCGAATACTTACTTAATATACATTTTTCCGAGGATGCGCCCGCGCATTACCGGTGTTGGGTTTCTTATATCTTATATAACTATTGTTATATGAGCATCAAACTTCACTCAATAAACGAATTGTACTGATCACTGTTTTCACAAATGAGATAACATAGGTCATTAAGACTCAACTTGTGGAAAGAATTCGTTTACAAAAGCTATGATACTTCGGACATCATCTTCTGATAAACGCTCCTCACTCTCTTGTACAATCTGTGAAATAAAAAAACAATATTTTTTTTACTATTTCTTTCATGGGGAAGTAGCATAAAGAAGCAAATTCGTGTCATACAACGACTACGGTGTTGAACCATTTTCTACCTTTTGTCGAACCCGCTCTCGCACCAGTTCAACTCAATGGGGCTATTTCGAAATCGAAGCGAATAATACTATATAGCAGAACATGTCATGGGAGCCTATTTGCAGGCGACCCTGGGTATGTCCTAGGAAGGAAATTACCAGGAGCTCGAGCAGGTGGTCTGGGGAGTCCATCACCACCCGTCGCTGTACGGGCAAGTGGTGATGGAAACGAAAGTGTTTTGGTAAGCGGCTTTATACTGTGCAGAAATCCCCCCGGACATGCCCCTGTTGAAGTCTACGGGGTTGGTTATGTCCGACTCGAACCGACTAAAACCGCACGCCGTCTGTTCAGTTATTATTAACACAGATAATATAATTCTTATACAGATGCCATATCAGGAACAAAAAATGGTTACACTCGTAACTTCGAGAAGCAGACAGGCAGCTTTTTAGCTCAGGAGTTTAGCTAGATGGCGATTTTGTTTTGGCAAAAATTTTATAATCCTAAATGAAACATAGGTACACTAAACACATTATTGAGTACGACTGAATAAAACTATAAATATTCTAATCTATATCGATTCTGCCAGATTCTGCAGTAATTGTAACAGACACAATGCACTATTTTGCACAAGATAGAAATAAATAGCATGATTGTCACGAAATCTTTATTTGTTACATTACCAACGAGTTTTATATGCTTACATGCTTATATTATCATGTGTTTAAGCTCTGAAATAATTTACGTAATTCTAAATCAGCAAATAAGCGTTTTAACATGGATTTACCTTTCTTATTTATTTGAATGAGTCTACTAGTGCCATCTATTCATTTTTGAATATTCCTAAGGATATTTTCTTAGTATCGATATCCCATGTTATTAATATTCATGCCATCTCTGCAGCTATTATTAATATAATCTTTCTACGTTGTTACATTGGGTTTGCCAGTAATGACTTATGTACATACATAAGACAAACAAATAAAGTTGCCAGAGGTCGAAGGTGAGGTTTTCTTTTGTGAGATGTCATGCTCAGATTTCGAGATATATGCTTGCCATCTATTATGTGAGATATACATAATACAAGTCTACCTATCCCTATGGGGTAAAAAGTAAGTAAGTCTCGCTTCATGTTCTCAAAGACTGTATCAGTGACTTGTCTCTGAATTAGCAGGTGAACCAGCTTGCAGGTGAACCAGCTTGCAGGTGACATTTATTTGGGATTTGAAGATCATGACAGTGAAATAAATCTTGACAATACCAAAATTATTGTGGTTATTAGGGGTGGCTATATAATAATAATATATAATAATAAAGCATATTTATTCAAGACCTTAATTTTACAACCTATTTTGAGTTAGTATGTTTCTTAAACTATGTTAGTAGTTAAGTTATTGAAGCCTTGACCCCATCCGGGTATATGCCTCCTCCATCTCATTCCAAACCTGTCTGTCCTTTGCTTTATCTAGCCAGTTTGTGCCTGCCACTTTGGCAATGTCATCCATCCACCTCATTTTTGGTCTGCCCCGATGTCTGTTCCCTGGGGGGCCTCTCCATTTTGTGATTTTGAGAGTCCATCTTTGGTCTGGGACCCTGGCTACATGTCCTGCCCATCGCCATTTCATTTTTAGAGCATGTTTGAGTACGTCTGTAACATTCGTCCTTTTCCTAATAGATTTGTTGCTAACTTTGTGTATCCTCCTTAGCCTTAGCATACTCCTTTCCATGGCGTGTTGTGTAGCAAGCAATCTGTTTCTGGTCTTATTAGTGTACACCCATGTTTGGCTAGCGTAGGCTAGGCAAGGTAAAATACAGACATCCATTACGGTCCTTTTTAGCTCTGAATTATAAGATCCTTTTAAAATTTCTTTGTGTGACCAAAACTTGTTCCATGAGCTTCTAATTCTTCTTTCAATTTCTTGTTCATTACTGTCCCTGTTGAAGGAAATTTGTTTTCCTAGATAGATATATTCCTTTACATATTGGATCTGGTGCCCATCTATTTGTAAAGGTCTCTGCAGACTGTTTGTTAAAGCCTTAGTTTTACTGGCATTCATGTGCAGGCCAACTTTTTTGCTTTCGTTGTTCAAAGATTGCATCATTTGCTCAAGTTCTGAAGCCGAGTTGGCAAAAAGTGCAATATCGTCCGCAAATCTTAGGTGGCTTAGATGTTTATTGCCAATCCATATACCATTAGATTTCCAGTCCAATTTTTGAAATATCATTTCCAGAACTGCTATAAAAAGTTTAGGAGAGAGTGGATCACCTTGCCTTACACCTCTTTCTATATTAATTTCTTCCCCTTTGTTTTCCAATCGTATTAAACTTGTACTGTTTGAGTAGATGTTTTGGATCACTTTTGTGTAGCAGTGGTTTATATTGCAAGATGATAATGCTTTCCAAATGGAGCAGTGAGTGATGCTATCAAATGCCTTAAGATAGTCCACAAACCCTATATATAGAGGATGATTAAATTCTTTACATTTTTCTAAAAGTTGTTCGATTGTATGAATATGGTCCATTGTTGAAAAACTGGAGCGAAAGCCGGCTTGTTCTACTGGCTGCGCGAGGTCTATTTTGTCTCCTATTCTGCTTAACAACAGTGATGAAAAAAGTTTGTAGATGCTGGATAACAAACTGATCGGCCTATAGTTACTGATATCTCTTGGATCTCCTTTTTTATACAGCAGGACAATTTCAGACTTGCACCATTGATATGGAACAGTTCCAGAAATAATGACCATATTAAACAGTCTAGTCAAGAATGTGATAAGCATTGGAGCTCCCGCTTTTAAGGCTTCGTTACTGATATTGTCTGGGCCAGGACTTTTTTCGGATTTTAATTTTTTGATGTGCTTCAATACTTCTTTTTCCGAAATTTTATCGTTTTTAGTTTCTGTTTCAAGCTCGTTATTCATAGTCTCTGTTATGTTGTTACTATCTGGCAGGTTTTTGTAAAGCTCTCTATAGTATGCTGTTGCACATTCAATTATTTCATGTCGTGATTTGGTTTCTTTTTGGTTCTGGCTGAGGTTTTGGATCCAGTTTTTATGTGGGCTCAATTCTTTGTAAGCCCGTTTTGCACTTCTAAATTTTATCAAGTTTTTCTCTATAATTGTCTTCCTGTAATTTTGATAATCTTCTCTAATCGCCTTATTTGTTTTCTTATAAAGAGATTTTAGTTCTTCTTTTAATTCTTTAGTTTTATTTTTGGTAGACTTTAATTCCGTTCGTTTGGATATCAAATCTAGTGTTTCTTTTGTCAGTATTTTATGTTCTCTGTTGATATTTTTTATTTTCGTATTGAGACTAGAGATGATGATTTTTTCAAGATTGTCATAGTATGTCTGGATATCTTGTGTTTTTTCTAGTATTTCACTTTGGGTAGACAAGTTTGTTTCCAGTGCTTTTAAATAATTTGTATTTTCGCTTTCAGTTTTTAATGATTTTGAAGTAAGTTTAAAGTTTTTTCGACTCAGTTTTGGTGTATCTAGATCAAAGGACGCTCGCAGAAGTCTATGGTCGGAAGAAAAGTTAACCTTATTTAATACTTCGAGATTTGAAAAGTTTTTTGGCTTGTTGTACATTATGAAGTCTACTTCATTTTTTGTAGATAGAAAAAATAGGGGTGGCTAGTGGCTACAAAATATTTGTGGTTTTTAAGGGCTAGTGACTACAAGATCATTATGGTTATGGCTAGTGGTGTCCCTTAGCAATCACAATGTTCAAGTTTTCTGTATGTCTCCCACTATGGAAGTTAATTTATAAGCAAAAAAAGAAGAAAGATATTCTTATATTAATAAATTACCAGTTGTATTTCTAATTCCGTTCTTGGTGGAGTGTTGACCATCATTAATTTTTCTGTCTTTGTCAATTTGAACCGTTTAATGGCTTCAAGAAACTTCTGTATTGATTCAGAACTTTGATTCTTACAATCTGTATCTTGGAGGTAATGGACTGTCTGAAAACAATAAAAATATACTATTATCTAGACATGACAAACCTATTAACAGTATAATACCTTAAAATTTATATAATAACTAGCTTTTGATCGCAGCTCCACCCGCGGTTATATAGCTATAAATTGTAGCCTATCTGTTATTCTGATGTACAAGCTATATTATGGTAAAGTTTCATTAAAATGCATTCAGTAGTTTTTACGTGAAAGAGTAACAAATATCCTTCCATCCTTACAAACTTTCACGTTTATAATATTAGTAGGATATTATAGCACATAAGGTTGATCCCAGTTGTTATATGAACATCTATGATCTAGTTATAGATAGTTTGAGTATATTGTATGAGTGTGTTGAAGTTCACCCAACTAAGCAGTATGTAAATATGATGCTAGAAATGTTTGTTGATATCCCAGCTTGCCATGATAATAACATTATAATAAGATGTCACTATGTATCACATTTATGGGTGAAATGGCCCACACCGAAGGGCAGATCACCTGTCCGGTCACGGCATACCCTGCTGGCAGTAAGTATGTATCTCATTTTGAGCGAAACATGTTCTTAAGAGAAATAAAGTTCTTTAAACCGAAGCAGGTACCTACACTAGCAAAGGCAGACCCCAGACTCGGAGGTCAAAGCTTCGAATGCTACTGAGATTAACACAAGGATGAAGATTAATAATAATTAATAGGTTACCTCATAAGTAACTGTTGCTAAGGAACCTTCACGTTTATGTTTCTTCTGCGTATTGTCTTTCAGTTGCTGCAGTATTTCTAATACTTCAGAGTTGCTTAGAAACGCAGCATTTGCTTTTAAACTGAAATAATAGTGTGATAATATAAGTTATGTGAAACAAAATGTACTGAAGTTGATGTATATATTTCACTTACGTTTCCATTGCTTCTAAATAAATGCCAAGAGTACAGAGCACTAAAGAATTGAAGTTTGATTGATTATTTTATAAAACAAACACAAACTAAACCTCTAACCATGAAATGTTATATTGTTATGTAGCTTTTTCACTAGATATACTACAATGCCCAAGTACTTGAAGTTTAAAGAAGTTAGTCATTGTAAATCCGGCTTTTTGAGTATTTCACTAATATTTATTTTGTATTTATATTTTATAGTAATTATAACCGATAGCCAAAAGTACATAAATAAAACAAACTGCAGCCGAATTGATTTTAATGACCAATAATGACACTAATGACAACAAGCGCATGCAATCAGTGTTGCCAGATCACTGTTTCAAATTCACCCCAAAATGGATACGAAATCCCCCCAAAACTAAGGATTTTTTTCAAAATCCCCCCAAAGTTAGCAATATTTAATTAGTACCTAAAAAAAAAAGAAGTGCAGCATTAACAGCATCAGAAGGGAAAAAAAAAGATTTCCGGCTAAAACATCAAGGACATAATTCCTCACAGGTTTTCGTGAAAATAAAAGGGGGCCTCGAGAATAGAGAGCTTTACTCTTCGCCTAGATTCCCGCAGGAACCTATTATCGGATGATAAATTCCAATGTTTACGCGATTATAACTCATTGAGACATAACCAATTTTAACGGATTCAAGCGCGATTTATTTGTTATTACTTACTTTTAGACCGTCATTTCGGCTACTTTTCAGTACTCATGTTCGTGGTTTGACTAAGGATGGCAGTTGTCATATAGTTGAAAGTGTAAGTTATCTCAAAGTACCCGAATACCTATAATACCTTTTAAACATCACAGATATCTTCAAACGCTTACGGACTGAATTTCGACAGTACAATACTTCGACATATAGCGAACTTCAAAAACACATAGATCGACAAGTCATTGCTTAGACAGACAATACTTAGACAAGACACATCTTCGAATGAAGTACCCAGTTACAATTTAACGAAAGATTACAAAAAAAAATATGTCGAAGTAGTTCGACAGATTTTTTTGTAATCTTTCGTTAAATTGTAACTGTATTGTTTTCTTTGGTTTTTATGCCTCAAATTGCTTCATTATGGTTAACACCACGACTCAGAGCACCCCGACTCGTTTTTTTTTTGTTGTTTTTTTAAATCACCCAGTAATAGGAGAATGATAAAAAAATCTGTCGAAGTAGTGGTCATTCGAAGATGTGTGTTGTCTAATAATTGTCTGTCGAAGCAATGACTTGTCCATCTATATGTTTTCGAAGTTCGCTACATGTCGAGGTTTTGTACTGTAGAAATTCAGTTCGTAACTCATCTTCAAATCACGAGTTTGCAAGTTAAAATCCCCCAATTCCCTCCAAATGTATTATTTTCCCCCCGTCAATCCCCCCAAAAAAATTGTCCCCCCAAAAAATCCCCCGTAACTCAAAAAACCCCCCAAATTTGGGGGGATTCCCCCCAATCTGGCATCACTGATGCAAATAGCAATGTGTCAATTTTAAAGAAAAATACTCCTCTGTTTTCTACTATATTCTTCCCTTGTAAATTCACAAAGTTCTGATCCATAGTTGCATTTGCCAAGTCGAAATTTTAACCCTTTTCTTTAAATGCATATTGGTTAAAATCGTAACAACTGAGTTGCTGGCGGAAACTTAGGAAACGCCATAATAAAAAAATAAAATAAACTGACTGTTGCACTCGGGGATTGCCGCGGTAAAGCTAAATGTAAAGCATAGCATTTTTTACCAACTTTTGCATAATTATTTAATAATAATATGTAGGTAATAATATAATATGTATATGTATGTACGTCGGAGTGGGGAGCGTGAGGTTTTTTCGTTACGGAATTTCTGGATTCGGTCCCCGCGCTCAAGGCCCCCGATAGAAGCTATGCAATAGCTTAAAAATAATACTATATCTAGATTTTAAAATGTCCATGGCGCTAAGCATATCCACAGAGTATGAAATAAGCTAACATTTTTGTCTATGATACTTTATGGCCTATTTGCTTTCAATCATCATCTTCTTGACGTTCTTTCCGGTTACATCCAAGGTTCACTAAGTGAGCCAAAATGCGGAGGAAGAGTAAGACTTACTCTTCCTCCGCATTTTGGCTTGACTTATTCCACAGATTACCTAAAAAGTTGCTTATACGGCGTATATGGGAGTGACCCGACTGCCGCCTAACCCCCAACCCCGAGACGAAAGCTTGCAACAGAGCCTCCTCCATAATCAGCATAATATGTACCGGCTTGTAAATGCGGTGGACGTGGCATCAAGAGTCGTAATGGAAATGCTCTAGGGTCTAACCGTCGAAAGATTTCAAACCTTTTTCTTGGATCTTGTCAAGAAAAAGGTTCCTCGTGAAGTAAGTAGATTAGCCAACAGGTGAACCTGTGTGTGTGTGTGTGTGTGTGTGTGTGTGTGTGTGTGTGAAGTACGAAGCCGATAATTTTTATGCTAGCTAGGGGCACTGGGCCAGTGGTCAGGATAGGTTTTGAGGCCGTGAGTATACTTCAAGCGTGGCTATGTAGTTTTTTTTTTCATATTGAATGCATAGCCTACTAGCTTCTATTAACACTAATAATGTAATCACTACATTTTTTATCATAACTTTGTTCAGTTCTTTATTTTGTTTTTGTATAAATATCATAAGAGCATAATGAAGTTGATGAAAACAATAATAGGAAACTGTGTATTGAAAGGCAAACATTTTACTCAATTATTTTCAAATCAAAAAATTATTATTCGTACAATACATTGCGACAGCTTTACTACTGGATTTTCCAAAACTACATCGTCTACAAGTGTTTACTTTAATCATTATATGAACCTTAAGTTACCGAGCAACAAAGTATTTGCTACATACATATGGATCGATGGCAGTGGAATAAATTTACGGTCAAAAGATCGCGTTTTAGAGCGAATGCCAAGCGAGTTATCTCAAGTACCAGAGTGGTCATTTGATGGAAGTTCAACTGGGCAAGCTCAGACCAATGACTCCGATACATTTTTAATTCCTGTAGCTGTATATCAAGATCCATTTCGCAAATGTCCTCACATCCTCGTATTATGTGAAACATATCACAGTAATGGATCAGCTACACCTAGTAATCACAGGGCTAAATGTGCAAATTTATTAAATAAAATATCAGATCAAGAACCATGGTTCGGGATAGAACAAGAGTATACCATGTTTGATTCAGATATGTGGCCACTAGGTTGGCCAAAAATAAGAGGTTATCCTAACACAAAAGCAAAGTTTTCTTATTGTGGAATAGGGGAGCATGTCTCAGGACGAGAAATAGTGGAGAGTCATGCGAGAGCTTGTGTTTATTCTGGAATGGATTACGGCGGTAGCAATGCAGAAGTAATGATGAGTTCATGGGAATTTCAAGTAGGTACTACAATGGGAATAAAAGCTGCCGATGACCTATGGATGGGGCGCTATTTACTTGGAAGGATTGCAGAACAGTATGGAATTATTATAAGCTATCATCCGAAACCTATGGGAAAATCTCAGCCCGGTATTGGGTGCCATCATAACTTTAGCGTTAAGAAAATGCGTGAAGACGGGGGATTGACGGAAATCGAAAAATTCTGTAAGAAGTTGTGCCAAAATCACAGAGAAACCATGAAAAACTATGGACTCGGCGATGGGATAGAAAATCGAAAAAGATTAACTGGAAAACATGAGACTGCTGCGTTTGATATATGTAAATGGGCCGTAGCAGATAGAGGTGCATCAATCAGATTACAGAAAAGCGTTGCGGCGAAGAAAAAAGGATTCTTAGAAGACCGTAGACCCGCAGGGGATTGCGACCCTTATAGAGTATGTACTGTATTAGTAGAAACATATGCAGGTACTGAGGTACAAAGTAGTGGAAGTTGCAAATGTTAACGAAATTTTATACCTTAAGGCACTTGATTAAAACTCTTTGACAGAATCTTTGTTAATTCGAACAAGTACTGGCACATTAAACTGAAATTTTGAAAATATTATAATCAGATAAATTCGTTCGGTGATCTTGTTACTTTGAAGCTAAATGTTTTTATAAAAATTTGTTAAAGTATATAAAAATAATAAATAAGGAAAAAATGAGTAGTATTTAGAAGATTACGAGCATAAATAAAATGGCGACTTTAATAAAATGTTTGAAAATTCCCTATCCTGCCATCGTTTTTACGATAGTGAAAAGAAATGTCATGTGTAAACTTCCCAACAACCACATATTAAATAAGAGTCCTAAAGTAATGATTGAGGTGAAAAGAAACTTGTTAAAGCACTCTATCAATCACATCATGAACAAGAAGGTATTGGACAGGTATTTGAGACTTCCTTTGCCGTGTAATAAGATATTGGCGACTTACGTATGGATCGATGGTTCAGGTATTAATATGAGGATGAAAGACCGTATCCTAGATTGCGTACCCTACAGCCCAGATGCTGCACCGTTTTGGAGTTTTGACGGAAGTTCTACCGGTTTAGCACAAACAGACAATTCTGACACCAGGCTAAGACCAGTAGGTATTTACAGGGATCCATTTCGTGCGGACCCACACGTCCTAGTTCTTTGCGAAGTGCTTAAGGGTGATAGTGCCGAACCTGTACATTCAAATCATAGATCTTTTTGTAATAAGTTGATTGAAATGCACAAGGAAGAGGATCCATGGTTTGGGCTCGAACAAGAATATACTATGTTGGATGTTGATGGTTGGGGTCTCGGATGGCCCAAAGGCGGAGGTTTCCCTGCAGTAAAATATCAGTATTCATATTGTGGTGTCGGAGCAAAATATATGGCTGGTAGAGACGTGGTCGAAGCACATACGAAAGCTTGTTTGTTTGCGGGTTGTGATTTCGAAGGGACTAATGCTGAAGTGTGTCATGCATCTTGGGAGTGGCAAGTTGGAGCTACAGTGGGCATTAAGGCTGCCGATGACTTATGGATGACACGTTTTTTAATGGCTCGAGTGGCTGAAGACTATGGTGTAGATATTACATACCATCCTAAGCCGTTTGGTTTATTACACCCTGGAATAGGAATGCATCATAATTTCAGTTGTAAGAAGATGCGTTCAGACGGTGGCTATGATTTCATATTGGAATGTATAAAGAGGTTAGAAAAGAATCACATGAAACATATGGCACATTACAGTAATGAAATTTGGACGAATAAATTAAGACTGTCGGGTAAATTTGAAACCGCGCCGTTCGATAAGTTTTCCTGGGGCGTCGCTAACAGGTCCGCATCTATTCGTTTACAAAGAGAAACGAAGACGAAAGGTAAAGGATATTTGGAAGACAGGAGACCAGGTGGAGATTGTGACCCTTATCGTGTTTGTGGATTGTTAATGGAAACCTGCTTAGGTGGTTCTCCTGGTGCCAGCGGTGGCGGCAAAAGTGGCGGCAAAGGTGCCGCCGGGTGCAATCCCTGTAAGAAGTGAAAATAAAATTGTTTTTTTTTTATATGCATTGTTCTGGTTTAACAATAACTTTATATTTTTTAAATTCCAAGCCTTTTAAATTACGACTTTTGTAAGATAACAATTCTGTGATAAGTAGAAAATACTGTAAAAAGGTTGCGCGTTACCAGCGACGGTGTAATGAAAGTTTGATGCCAATTAGGTCATTTCGCAGTCCTTAGCTCCACCATCACTAGTACGAAATTATGCGATCACGCCATGAATTCTTTCAAATCGAATGTACTGACGTGGTAATGTTCAGTTTTAACGTCTATTTTTGTTTTTTTTTGAGTAAAGTTTACAATACTGTAAATCACTTGCATTTCTTTCTGCATCATACTAAACTAAAAAATATTTCGCCTTCTGAATTCCCACGAGTTTTTGGACGCCTGAACATTTCGATACCTATTTTAAAAGTTCTTTTTATTTGTAATTAAGTAATCATTAATCATTGAATAATTAGCTTCTCCCATTGGTGGAGGTAGGCAATATTGTTAAAGTAAATCCCCTCTGCAAGAGCACGCAGGGATTTTTAAGGCAAAATGTTACAAACCATTTTCAATCTCACCTACGGGAGAAAAAGATCATAATAGTAATTTGAAGCGAAGGAGGCACGTGGCGCTGCGAGAACTCGCACGGCCTAATTATAGGTATATTTGACCACGAAAAATGAAAATTTCTCGTAATTATTTCTAGTAAGTCTAGGTACCTACAAGTCTGGCCACCGCCGGCCGCTGCCCTGTCAGTGGAGATTGACCCTTAAATGTTCATACCTGGAGTTCGACCTTATGGTCCGCAACGCGAACCAGATCAGCAACAGATTTTCATGAATAAGTCCCTTTTCAACGATTGAATTAGATGTCTAGCGATAACTTCTACATCCTGCTTCAGGAGAGTGGTAACTGTGTTAAGTATCTACCATGACGCCTCGTGGGTCCGTGACTAAGTAGATTCTCAACTTCAAAATACGTGATATTCGTTTTATTAGATAGATAAAATTGGGAGGAAACAGAGTAGGTACGCGGTCCGCGTTGCTCTTCGGGAGGAAATGACTCGATCACTCGACCCACCCACGGACGGATCCGCAGTTCATGAAGCTTCAGCTTCATGACACAATCATCATTGAATGATTTTCAAATCGATTAATAAGATAGGAAAAAGTGAATGCTCAGGTGGGACTCCCACCGTCGCTCTAAGACGGTAGTATAGGAGAATTTGGATAGCTTAGGTGTGGCTCGGTGGCTCAGTGGTCAGAGCATTCCCCCTGTAAGGGAAAGATCGTGGGTTCGAGTCCCACCTGAGCATTCACTTTTTCCTATCTTAATCAATTTGAAAAAGTTAGCATGCTTCAAAATTTCATTCAATTATTTGGGCGGAGTCATCAAAAAACAATGTTTAAAAATGATTGCAACATCATTCATTGTTTCCGATATTTCGTATGAATGTCGGTAGATGGCTCCCATCGTCGCCCTAAGACGGTAGTATAGGAGAATTTGGATAGCTTCAGGTGTGGCTCGGTGGCTCAGTGGTCAAAGCATTCCCCCTGTAAGGGAAAGATCGTGGGTTCGAGTCCCACCTGAGCATTCACTTTTTCCTATCTTAATCGACAATCATCATTATCATCAACTTAGTGTTATTCCCGGTTCTATACGAGAGATCGTCTCGGACTTCAGAGTCCATGGCACGCTTAGGTACTCGTCTTAGCATCGAGCGGTGGCGTTACCTAAGGACAATGTGCACAAGCGAGACAAATCGCGTCTCTCTCGTATTCCCGACGTGTCATGAATTACAATGGGAGTTCGGGTAGATTTAGCTTTGGTTTTTTTTTAATTCATTACACGAACCCCGCGTTGCAGTCCAGTCGCCCGTGTACTTTGGCGAGCCCTGCACGTCTATATTTTTATCGTTACTGGTGGCTTATTACAGCGGTGCTTTCAAAACACAAATATGTCGTTCTAGTAGGATGGAGATTAGCATGCTACTTGTTTTAGTTGTTCTTTGTTGCGATAAGCTTTACTTTTCACTTCCCGCAAGCACGTATTATCTTTAAATAATATTATTTAAATAATTATCTCATTTCGTGCTCATTATACTGGCATCGTATCTAAAGCCAATCAACTTCTAGGGTTTGTTTTAAGATCTACCAAAGAATTCAGAAAGCCTGTGAGTGGTTTGTACCTGTACTATGCTCTAGTGAGAAGTATCTTAGAATATGCCAGTCCGTATGGTCGCCAAACTACAGGGTACATATTGATGAAATTGAGCGTATCCAGAGGAAAGCTCTAAGAATCTTAGGTTATCGTCAACACCCTGGGCGTTCAAGTATTGATTACCAAGGTAGACTTTGCAAATTCAGAGCACAGCGATTGGAAATTCGACGCATATATTTTGATCTGGTTTATTTGTACAAGATTATACATTGTCATATAGATTCATCAGGACTACTTTCTCAACTCACTTTTAATTTAATTTAATTTAGTGCACGTAGGTCTAATGAGTCAAATCTATTTTCCCTTCAGGTTTACAAAAATAATAAGTATCTCTTTCTTTAACCCTTTAACAAGGATGGCCCGCCAGTATAACGAGGTGGCAAGGAAGATCAAACTCTTAGACATATTTGATTCCAATTTTAATAGATTCATTAAAATTCTGAAAGACATCCTCCATAGCGGTTCGGCCTTGAAAAATGTTTAAACACGTCATTACTATTATTATTATAATTTTTAAAATTTAGAGCTTTTCCTGTTTTTAACATATTGTTTTACCTGTGTGCACATGTGGTTATGTTACGATCCAGAACGGAACTGTATTTTAGTATTATTGGTTTTCAATGATTGTAATGTGTTTAGTGCGCCTAAACAAATAAATTAAAAAAAAAAATGCATTGGACTGGTACCTAGTGCCTTGGAGAGCTCATTACGCCGTTGGTCCCGGTTATCCATATAAACACCTATGGCCGTCGTTACGAGTAGGGAACCTAAAAATCTCCAACAACTGGTCTAACTGCAATACATCAATATTCAGTAAGAACAGGATAAAGGCACTACCAGACCAATTAATGCAAATACCCATTATTCGTGCATATTATTTGTACTGAGCAATATAAACCCGCAGTTCATTTATTTCCAAATCATGAACTTCGTGTTCACATGCTATTTATGGTTACTACTCTGCTTCTTAGAAGTAGAGTGATGATATATTAGCCTAAAACTTCTTTGATAAACAACCTATTTAACATAACTTTTTCAATTTGCACCAGTAGTTCCAGAGATTATATAACAGACAAACTAACGAACTCTTCTGCTTTTTAATATTATTAAGTATAGACATGTGTTTGATCTGTGAAAAAGGAATGAAATCAAGTTTCAAATACTCATAAATTTTAATAACCACATAATATTGTTCTATTCTTAACAAAATAACAACATGGAGGCATACATACTTCGTGCAAGTATGATTTGGTACACATTGTTTACCTCAGTGTTGGTACATTTCTTTTCCATTTCACAATACTTGTCATCAGAGCTCCCATTTTCTAGATAGTACATCACTTTCTTTGCTGTGAAAAAAAAAAGAAAGGAGTTTTATTATGTATGTGTATGGCAGGAAATCTTTTGACTTGTACCCATATTAGCTAAATAGTATAATATATTGACAATAGTATGGAGGAATTCTAAGGATAGTAGGTACATCCTTATTCGGCTGCTATTTAGTTTTTGCCATTCTTAAAAATTCCTATTATAGGAGCTCATCAACATTAAATGTTCCTCAAGAAGGGCATTAGAAGGTAAAAGGTTACAGCGTTGGCAGGGCGCAGTAAACGCTCCTTGTTGTCTTGATCACATGCACCGAGTGGAGTCAGTTTTGTTAGACTGAGTGGCGAGTGGTGATCAGGCAAGACAGTGCGGGGAAGCAGGAGGGTGGAGACTCTGTTCACTCGACTGAGTAAGTAGAACAGGATCCTAGCTACTCTCCCGGCTTTTGTTTGAACGTCGGCTGGTGCGCTTGTCACACATACCGAGCACTTGGCGGAGTCTTCTGACTCACCACTCCACTTGGTGCGTGTGATTAAGGCATATAAAGTGGTCTATACACCTTCTTGTCTGCAAGAAAAAGTAAACCTCATCATTGTCACCTATTGTCATGGACCTAGTTTATGATTTGTGTTTGTGGTTGGCCCGTGTTGCCATTTTACTGACCTTAAGGGAGTTATAGTACACACTATCCAAGAATGTCATTGATTAATTAATGGTTCTCTGACAAATATAAGTTTGAGCATTTCTCTGAATTAACACATTTATTATAATTTCATTTTGGGGACGTCAGATGGCCCGGACGGATCATCCATCTGTGGCTTCTGCGGGCAATTTCATCCATTTCCTCAACCCTTCCCTGAGGGAGAGTTTGGTTTTCCAGCTTTCACAGTGCCCCTTCAAACCTCTTTCTTTCCTTGCAGAAGCTCGCAATCCATTCCAAACTTTCAGTTCTTGTAGCTCCTCATAGCTTGTGTCCAGTGTGTCCGATCCCAGGAGATTCTATCTGATCAGGGACTACATGGGGTACTCTACCAGTAGTTAGATACTGGTGTCCTTGCTCTCCATGCACTCCGGGTAGATAGGGTCGGTCTTCACATATATCGATGTCAAGCCTCATATCTCCTCTTGAAAGTTTGGTGAGCTGGCTTGTCTTTTTCTTGTCGATGCCTTTTATGAAGATCTTTGACTACCTGATTCCAGTCTTTGATCTCCATCTTCTGTTGGTTTCGGCTGTGATACTGCAGCTGAATCAAGACATACACACTCATCTCCCCATCAAATGATCTAGTTTTCCCACATGGCAAATGATGAGTTTTCACTGTGAAAGAGCAGGCAGCTTATGATCTTTTTGTATAGAGTACAGTGAGTACAGTTTTATACAGAGTATGAATAGCATTGGGAAAGGCCTATGTCTAGCAGTGGTCTGCAGTAGGCGATGGATGAATAGCATTAAGCTTAGTCTTGTCTGTGCAAATAACATTCTAGCAGTTGTCTATTTTCTTTGCTTTCTCTGCACAATAGCAAGGAAACTCTCCATGTTGATACAAGATAATATGCTCCTTGAAGTGTCCAGTTCCTATACACTCTTTCAGCACCTCTTAACTCTGTAGGTATTTTATTTATCTGTTAAATATTTATTTAAAACTAATAATATTTTTTCCTTAGGCATAATCCGCGTAATACCTACATATAGTATTCTGAGACGTTTTACTATAGTTTACATATCTTATTTATATCAACTATATGTATTTCTTATATAAATCAAATTTCACAGTAAATTTACTATTTAATCAAGCATAGCAGTAATGTTATATGTTTATTTACAGTTTCTAGTGTTTATCACATGTCACACACATGGCATGGCACATGTCAGTCATGTCACACATGTCAGTGTCATTTTAGTTAACCATAGAATATAGATCATAGATTTTTTAGTAAGGCGGTGGTAGCACAAAGATATTTATTATATGATATGAGTGTATTTCAATTTAGTGAAACTACAAATTTTATCAAACTTTAATTGATCAAGGATTTATTTGGATAGAGATACTTATATTTAAATCAATGAACAATAAGAAATCGATAAGTTTAGGCCTTTGAAAGCTTTTTGTGCACACTGTATAATGTTGCCCATGTCCATAGGCCACGATCACCACTTTCCATCAGGTGGGTCAGTGGTATAAAAAAATAACTGATCTAAGAAGTTAGTAATGTGTGAACTTTAATCGATCGTATGGTATCCAAAGCTGCTAGGCTCACTTACCTACTCCTCTTTGCCATAATTCACTTCATAGTTGCTTTTACATGATCAACTATCACCCTGACCTGACCAACCCCAAGAGAAAGCCTCGTTCAACAATCAGAAGGGTGTAATAGCTTACACGCCTGTAAGCTGATACACCCAGCTTCGCTTAGCTTGGCCCTGATGATTTTGGCTTGGTGGGGTCTTATATACCTACCTGATTTTATATGGTTATTGAGTATTTCATTGATTTTTACCTCCAAACAATACTATAAGTCCATTATTGCGAGTATAGTTTGCTGGGTGAAGACTTTTTAAGAGACCGAAACACGAGTCTACAATGCCATGTAGCCGTGTCACTAGTGCAGCTACTCCATCTGAATTTACCAAGGTCTTCCTATTCTTGAACATGTTCGTCATGTTCACCGTCGCAATAATCGAGACTTGGCCAGCCTACTCATTTCGCCACAAGCCACAATGTCTTAGTCGGAATCAGAGATATAAATACAATTTATAAATAGCAGAGTAGATCCCAAGAAGCAAAAGAAAACGCACGCATTTTTCACGCACCCACGTCGTTCTGTTAATAAGGAAGGGGAGATTACAACAAATGCATCTTTATAACGAGCCTGTGAACCATTTATAGGACAACAACATTAATTTCAACAAATTATACATATTTAAAACAAAATATAGTTATTTTGGCAAAGACGTTGACGTTAGCAATCTTTTTATACTCTTTGTTAGCAATAGGTAAAATTCCATCGGATCGATGAGGCAATATTTAGGTCGATTCGGTTTGGCAAAATTCCGACTAAACTAAACTATAATTAGTTTAGTCACGTCAAATTGCGGTTTCTTATTCGGGAAAACACCAACTAACTTAATTTGACAGGACTAAACTATTTTTAGTTTAGTCAAATTCAATTTAGTGAAAATTGCTATTTTGCTATTCGGTAAGGCAAAATTTTATTCCTGTCAAACTAAAATCCGACTTATTTTAGTGTTCATATTTTTGGTCACGATTAAACTAAACTAAACCTTGTTCTGCTGATAGTTTGTGCTGGTTGAAATTTTTAAATTACAGAAAAATAAACGTATGCGTTGTGGCTGCTTTTTTCGAGTAGCAAGAAAGGTAAATAAGAAAATTTATCAACTAAATGTATGTTTATTTGTTCAAAACTGACCTAGCAGTAAAAAACTCCGCATCAATGCCATTGTGGAGAAGCAGTTGACCGACTCGGACACCATGGCCTGTCATGCTGCAGGAGCGCGGGGCGAATTCCATGGCACGCCAGCCTCAACGACATAATCCGCCGTGCTCTTGTCATTGCTGGTGTGCCAGATGTGCTTGAACCAAACAGTTTGGCGCGCGACGATGGCAAGAGACTGGATGGTATGTCAATAATGCCTTGGAAAATGGGTAGGACTCTGGTGTGGGACGCAACATGCTTCGACACCATTGCCCCTACCCATATTTATACCTGGCATGGCTGGCTGTGCCGGTGCCGCTGCAGC
Organism: Eilema caniola; assembly: GCA_949126895.1. NCBI lineage: Eukaryota > Metazoa > Arthropoda > Insecta > Lepidoptera > Erebidae > Eilema > Eilema caniola. Next base: position 4,629,764 of record OX421466.1, read on the forward strand.
TTCTGCAGAGGCTGTTAAGCGGCGCAAATACTCCAATCTTATTGGAGATTATGAATTTGTGCCGTTTGGAGTCGAAACGTTTGGGCCTTGGGGTCCGAGCGCCCGCAATCTCTCTCAATACATCTGTAATATATGTAAAAATTGTTATTTTTCCTCTTTTCACGTAATATTCCCATTACCATGCCGCCAAGTTTGTTGTTTTGGTTTGTTTACTTTTTCAGAGGTTTAATTTACGGTCACGTTTGAACACATGTTTTTTGACAAGAAATTAAGTTGTCTCTCTCACACTTCAACAACTTCTTATTGTGATTGTACTAATTTACCATAATTTACAGCTTAGACGGCCTACTTTCTTTCTCTAACGACGTTGTCATTCGTTCATTGAATTCACAGATTAAAAAGGGTTTATTCAATTTAGTCGTGTGACCTTGACTAAAAATGCATGCACTATTTTTAGTTCGGTGGCCAAACCGAATAGACAAAGCGTTGAACTAAACTAAAATAAGATAATTTTTAGTTTAGTTTAGTTTAATCGGGTGGACATGCCGAATTAACACCATTATATTTCATTTTATGATCGTGTTTTGAGCAATCCTACCAAATGGCAAATTTTAGCTTGGTGCGAATTTTTGTAGCCTCCCTCTTATAATTTAATTAAGATAGACTAGACTAAACGTTTTAAATGAAAATTATTATTTAGTAAGTTTAGTTATTTCAATTTTTTCAATACTCTCTCTGGTTTGTAAACCATAGACCATTAAAAATACAAGTCGCCATTTTCGTTCTTTGCTCTATTCCTTTTCGTCATATGGCGTATTAGGTGCGTTCGCTATCGTCCGCCATATTAAATGAAATCAATAAAATAAGACAAAATGTCGCCTTACTAAAGTGCGTGAAAATAATCCAACAACATCCAGTTATTGTGTGATTAAATCATCAAGAGGATCACAATGGAAAATACCTACGGTGTGGGTATAGTTAACAGATATGCTCTTTTCTTGGACGATGAGTCCGATCCTCTTGATGCGTTAAAAGCGCGAGAGCAAGCGAAGGAGCTCAAAAAGAAGACCAAAGAAGCCGAAAAAGAGAATAAGGGCAAGCCTGAAACCAAACCTAAAGGTGGTACACCCGCCACCAGGAAGGGAATTAAGGAAACCCAGAATGTGAAGTCTCAAGAAAACAGGAGCGGCGAACCGCCGAAGAGCAAGGGGCCCGTCAGACCCGCTACCGAGCGTAACACCGAACGTCCTCCGCCGCGCCGCCGTGAGGATCGGCCGCAGAACGGTGCCGTCGAAAACAAGGAAGGCGCTCCTCGGCCGCCCAGGCGTGAGTTCGGCGATCGCAAACCTAACTATGAGCGACGCAATTTCAGCGAAAATCCTGACGCAGCCGATCGCCGCGGGCCGAGGCCGCCGCGTGAGCCGCGGGACGGACCGCGCGCCCCACGCCCGTACGACAATAGAGGCAAGCGTGAGTTTGACAGAAGATCCGGCTCCGACAAGACCGGCGTGAAGCCGGTCGACAAACGCGAGGGGGCCGGGCCCCACAACTGGGGCACGCTCAAGGATGAGATCGACGAACTTAACAAGACCGGCTCCGAGGGCGAGGTGGTCGAGGAGAAGGCTCCCGAGGCGGCGGGCGCCGGCGCCGGCGACGGCCAGCAGCCCGAGGCCGAGCGCGCCGCGCCAACCGAGGACGAGCCGCGCGAGCTAACGCTGGACGAGTACAAGGCGCTGCGTAACGCTCAGCGCACCGCGCCGCAGTACAACCTGCGCAAGGCGGGCGAGGGCGAGGACCTCAGCCAGTGGAAGAACCTGGTGATGCTCGAGCGCAAGAAGGAGGGCGAGCGGGGCGAGGACGACGACAGCGACGAGGAGTACGACATGGCCGACTACCCGCAGCGCGTGGGCCGCCAGAAGCGCGTGCTCGGCATCGAGTTCACGTTCAACGACACGGCGCGGCGCGGCGGCGCGGGCCCGCGCGGGCGCGGCCGCGGGCGCGGGCGGGGCCGGGCGCCGCCGCGCGAGGAGGCGCCGCCGGAGGAGCGCCCCGTGGAGCGCCGCGCGCAGGCCGCGCCGCCCAAGGTGGACGACAGCAAGGATTTCCCCTCTCTCGGCTAGACTCAGTGAGCCTTCGTTCTTCTCCCTTTCGATAGAGTTACAAATTAAAATATTGTATGTACCGTTATTTTTGAAGTAAATATACAAAATATTTACACATGTGTGTATTATATTACATTTAAATTTAGATGATTTCTTCAGAAATCACCTTCCGATTATTGACACGATCGATTCGATGTCTACCTTTGATTTGTTGATTGACTGGGTGTTCACTGTTCATAGAGAACGTTCGAGGGGAGGATAACTTTAAGGTTTTTAAGTTTGAATTCACATAGCTACAGTATGCAAATGGAATTATAATAACAGTAGCTTTTATCATATTGTAATCACGTCAGCTTATGATTTAACTTTGATGAGTTTTATGGATTAAGGATTTTAAACTTACAGACTGTGACAAGCTATGAATTAACTCCGTCACAATTTAGAGTAGAGCATGTGAAAAGTAACCCTTGTTGCATTTTTATCATGAGTTTGTTGACAAATGCAGACTGGGAACTGTAAATAGTTGATATATGTTAAAAGATAAGGTCTTAAAATAACAAGGTTGATTTTGTTGTTACACAACTTCAGAAAAATAAAACATTTTGTATGTGTGATGTTTCGCTTCATTATTTGCCCATCATCTGTTTTCCTCCCCTGGGGCTGCCAATGTCATTGTCTGTCATTCATCATATTGCCTTGTATTGTTGGCCCTGGGTGTGATCGACTAGGTTTGGGTAATGAAACAAGCATATAATCAAGTTATGTTGTATATTGACACATTTTATCACTTGCACACGAAAACAATTTTCTTAAAATTTACAGATAAACAATACACAATTTCAGTAAATATTCAACAGAATAGAATTATTACTTATAAAAATAAACATGAAATTACACAGTGTAAAGTCAAGCCCAATAAATAATTACATAGCAAAACATTCAATACTGTTGCATGAACTGAATTATTGAGATGGCAAACACTATATTTTGTAGTTGATGCCTAACTGTTAATTTTGCTATTGATTACTGTAAAAAACAAAATGTAACATGTAAGTTCACATTCATGACTAAGTGCTATATTATTTGAATCTGTGTTACACTACTGTTACATAGCAAGTTGGATAAAATTGCATACAATCAGATATTGAAATGTTCCATACATAAACAAACAATTATGTTAACTATTGTAGCTGACTAGTAGTTTATATTAATAAATGAATCTTGCCTAAAGCAATCTAATGAAGTTATACATAGTAATAATGTAACATATACATTCATGTTTTTATATCCCATAATTTTAGAAGGAAAAATTATATGTTGTATGAAAAATCACACATATTTTTTGCAATAATTTAACTTCACCATTTTATCAAGGGTGTCGGATTACAATACATTATAAATTAGTGACGTAAAAGCGTAATTACTAAACACGGGACTCGAGTCCCATTTCACAGCCACAATATACGTTCACTTATATACAAGCGTTAACAAAGTACAAATGTCGCGCTACACGCTACACGCGGCCAGATACAATAATAAATAATATCTAGGCACATCTACATCATAGTTTATCATACATCTAAATATAACTATCTTTGTTTGTTCGCTAAATTAAAAATTGACTAATATTTACATTGACAACAATACTTGCGGTTGCAATTATATACAAGTGCATTATCTCGAATGTACAGTGAACACAAACAGCCTAGCGGTTCAACGAACTCTGTGGCGAGTCTGCGAGAGCTCGCAGCTAGCAACTAGTCAAAGTTATCGGCCTTCGCGGTTAGACCGCACGATACGATAGCTCTTATCGCTCCTCCGCCAGCTGCGGTCAACGTGTTCCCACCAGTGAACTGACAAGGGGTCGCATGTGTCTGAATGGGGCTCACTCGATGCCGAAGGTGTTGGCCTCCTCCACGGCGAGCAGTAGTAGAATGACCAGGGGGCCGCAGTGGCCCTCACTCCATGCCGAAGGTGTTGCTCTCATCGACGTGTTCCCACCAGTAGACTGACCAGGGGTCTGGGGTGGCCCTCACTCGATGCCGAAGGTGTTGGTCTCCTCGACGGCCAGCAATAATTTCTCGTACAGTAGCGCGGCGCTGGGGTAGGGCGGCAGGTCGAGGCGGTTGAAGCACGTGTGCGCGCGCGGCAGAGACTCCACGCGGCCCCAGCGCTCCACGCAGAAGCGCCGCGGGCCTGTGGAGCCCCGTAGCGCCGCGAACCCTTCGTACGGGATGGATGAAGTGCCCGTCACGAACTGTACTAGCCGTAGGCGCTGCTCGTTCGTGAACCTGCAAGCGTGGGTTTAATTTAGTATTTCCTTCTTGGGTAGTAAATTAGTAAGTATGCAGCATAAGGGTTATGGAAAGGTCGTTTTTATTCGTATCTAATATAATTTTGTTTTAGTTTTGGTCGGTTTCCCAGTTTACCTGTAATCAAACCTAATAACTATGGGTAGTACATTACTAAATTAGCATTTTGAGGGTTACTATCGACTATGAATGGTTGAATGAAAATTTTGTATGGGTTTACTAGAACCTTCTATGGACAATGGATAGTTGAAGTAAAGTTTAGTATTTGGTTAGCCCCTACCTACTCCTTGGGTATTAAATTAGTAAGTATGCAGCCTGTGTGAGGGTAAGCGGTTACCCATGGACGACAGGAAGTTGAAGAGGTAAGTCCTCTGGCATTTTCCTATCACAGCTATACTCCTGGTGCATCAAATTATATACTCTGAAACCCGGGATCTGTACAAATACTGTTTTCTTATGATTTGGCTTTAATAATATGTCTGTCATCTGACTACTTCAAAAAGAGAACTTGTGTCAAAGCCTTGTTTTATTTGATAATGAGCAGTTGTACTGGTTACTTGTACGTAGTACTATTGACGTAGTTCTGTACTTGTACTAGGTTAGCACTTTCTTGGTATACCAACATATCCAAGATCATATGAAGAATCTAGTCATGGGCCACCTAATGGTAGATGGTTACTTAATTGCTGTAATAATATGAACTTCCTTCACTATACAGGTAACTCGGACTTATCGTTGTGCCATTTTTAGTGAATACTAGGTGTGTAATCTCTTGGACATTCATGAAACCTTGACTTGTAATTTCTGGCAGTATATATCCTGTTTACGCCAGAAAGATTTATTTAGTTAATATTTAATTTGCATAAGTTTTAGATTTCTATAACCTCACACCAAAGTACATGTTACGTTGGATATTCTTTTTGAATTTAAAATAAAAGGAACTTGTAAGAAAATAATTATGTTCACCAAGTTAAGTAATGCAATAATATACAAACTTTCCTTGTAACGTGATCAACAATGAAAAAATAATTTTATCAAAGTTAGAGAAACGATTTTAACCTACTAATTCTAATTGTTTGCCACATTAAAATTAAATGTCATTGGGTTCGGTGACAATATAATTCTGCTGGTAAACCCCTCTCGTTTGGGCACATTTGAGTTGATGATGATAAATGTCTGTTTTGAAGCTCTGTCAGAAAAACCTGCACCAAGTACCTTGCCTGTCTATCAGTAGGTGTTTGCAGGAAAGGTTAGCTGGACACCGACTACCTTGGTGGCCCCTATGACACATTTAGGTGATTTCTTATTTTTATATCGGTAAATTAAGTTAGGACAAGATTTATATGAAAACAAAATTGGAAAATCATAAATAAATGTGGGCTCTCTTGGTAATATCGGTTAAGAATATTTAGTAAATAAATATTCCATAACATTTCACACAAAGCTATCTAGACCCATGGTACCTAAGCATAGCTTAACTAGCTTGTGTTATGGAATTTAGAATGCGGATTAATATACTTAGATACTTTTTTTTGTAAATACATACATATTATGCATAGAAACACCCAGCCCAATGCAAATATACATATTCATGCATACAAATATTTGCAATGGGCGGGGATCGAACCCGTGCCTCCTGCGTAGTGGCCGCGTTCACTACCACCACGCCACAGAGCTTTAACTATAGATCCGTGTTAGGTTCCGTGACTATTTTTGTAGGAACGAGCATATGTCTTGACCTCAGACTCGTTTTTTTAGAAGTTTTGATGATAACACATGGTGCTACGGCGGCAGGAGCTTAAATACACCTATCACAGATTATATCTAACAAATCCTCTTCGTTTTATTAGAGCTATCGGGATGTTTATCATGTATTGTTTAGAGTTTCCGATATTTCGACACTGTTGCAAGCACCATGATCACGGAGGAACTTCAAGCAAAACATGGTAAATATCTCCCGCTAGCTCTATTAGTAATGTGAGTGACCAATCCTCGTTTCTCTTGCAACTTGCGGGCAAGAAATATGCCGGGAACTATACTCATCGTCACTTGAGATCTATAGCTATATATATATTATATCGATAGCTTGCCAACTCTAGCGCTAAATTTATTACCCATTGTCACCAATGTGTACCTACCTATCGATAGCCTGCCAGAACCAAATGATGACAGGATGCGCGTCGTGGTACCCGCCCCGATACTCAGTATTGTTACGCCAGTCTGATACATCCAGTTCGGGAGCGCCTGCGATCACTAGTTCTAGTTCGCGAGCGTCGAAAGCTGCCACCAATCTAGGATCTACCACCTAGAACAAAAGATTACATGGATTAGTACAGAAGGAACTTCATCCCACGCACGTTTCAGCTGTGGAACGAGCTGAGTTTTTCCAATAATATAGGGTTCTTCAAAAAAGGGTTTTAGAATGTTCTTACAGGGCCGAGAGCGCGAGTGTCAGTCCTCTGGTGTTGCACGCGTCTATGGGCCACGGTAACTACTTTCCATCAGATGGGCCGTGTCCTATTGTGTGCCACATGGGTGGTATAAAAAAAATGTACTGCTGAGGGAGTAAATACACGCAGGGTCTTATCTAGTTGTCTTATCGTGCCGTGGAAGGCCAATTATCGTAATAAAAATATGTTCAAAATTCAGCCAACTAATGTCAACCACCAGTGGCTCATCCGTTGTTTAATAGCACCCACCATAAGTTCAGGTTGATGTCATTTGGGCCCCGAAAGATTTTGTAGGGTTCAGAAATACATTATGATAGACCGGCCATAAGTGCGGGAAACGCGTGGCAACTTTTTAGTCAATACCTGTCCTATGAGACAAGAACTAAATAAATAAAATAAATAAATAAAATTTCGAACGCTACTCAGTACTGTTAAGACTTGCTTGTAATAACATCATTAAAAATACCGTGAATATGCCATTTGTGTTATTTCCAACTATAGAATAAAAATAAAGAAGTAAATTAGAAAAATAAATGTAGGTATATTTTATGTCTCTTGATTATTTATTTACAGTGAAAAAGTCGCTACGCGCAACATGCATGTGAATACTGCGTATGGCCATTCTATCATAATATATATCTGTGGTCCTGCACACCCTTATTTAGATCTGCATATAGCTGTTAGATAATTATACTAGCTGATGCCAGCGTGGAATCCAGGTCCTGCTTCCGGGGAACAAAGGGAACATATTTCAGGTATTAAAAAACCGTTCAAAAGTGATTGTATTACAAACATCCAAATATTTAAACATCTTCATGAACTGTCTCAAATAAAATTTTAGTAGAATTATTGTTACGTGCTGAATCATCTTATGACACACTGACATAATAAGTACAAACATGACATAATGTTATGGAGAGGAAAATAAAAACAGTTTTATCGTATTGATAATATTTTTTTGCAGTTATAAAGATATGTGGCGCCAAGGCCGCGGGTTCGAAACTCGTTTTGGCCATCTCTGACCTCGTTTCCTTTACACATACTATTTTAGGAGCATCATTAGGAAAACCGGTTTCGCATTGGTATATTATGTATAGTGTGGTATTGCTTCTAAAAGAAGAGGTTCTCCTACGAACTTTTTACATTCACGCCTGTAACTCCCTCAGGGGGTAGACGAGAGTTTTTTTTATTTTTTTTATTTCGAGTTTTCCTTCTCGTAATAAAACCGTCGCAGTGATAACGCCTGCGTATTTTTCCGTTAGTCACCTCTCACTATATACACCCTTCCGATGGGATGGGGTGGTGATACTTGTATTTTCGCCATCATCACTCGAATACGGATTTTTTAAGGTGGCAAACAAGCACACGGCCCGCCTGATGGAAACTGTTTACCGGGGCCTATGGACGTGTGCAACACCAGGGGAGTCACACTTGTGCTGTCGACCTTGTAAGATTAAAGAATTTCTGTAACATCAGTGCAGAAGATAAAGCAGGACAATCATCTTCCCACTGATAGCACAAAAACTTTCCAGTTAGCCCTGGCTACCCTACTCGCCAGGAACACAACACGGAGGTACTACTGACTGCTCAATTGGGACGGAAATACAGCCAAATCCTTCTATAAGTTGTGGAAAAAGAATAAAATCAACATCAGTGAGTGCTCACCTCATGGAATCCTCGAACGAGCCACTCAGTCTGCTCCGCCACGCCCCTCTCGACCCTCCACCGCACGACTCTCTCCAAGTATTCCTTCTTGTTCCTCTCCGTCACGGCCACATCGCGACCCCCCGGCTTCAGTTCCCGCTCTAAAACCCGGCCGTCGGCTAGTCGCTCTGATACCGCGAAGGTTAGTTCAAGTGATGATACGCAACGGGCGGTCTGTAAGTCAGATGGTTGGATTTAAAGTATGAACTATTCAAATATTTGAATTTGAATAGTAAGCATTGCGAAAAATGATTGTAAAATCATTCATTGATTCCGATAGTTCGTAAGAGTGTCGGTAGATGGCTTCACTATCGCCTCAAAGACGGATGTATAAAGAAAGATTTGGATGGATTCAGGCAAGGTTCGGTGGTCAGAGCTTTCCCCATAAGGGAAAGATCGCTGGTTCGTATCTCACTTAGACTGATTAAACTTTTCCTGCCTCAATCGAAATAGATGGTGTGAAGTTTGATAAGAATGAAAAAAAGTAGGTAATGTTTCATTGTGTGGAAATCATTGGATTGGTAATTATGGATTTTAAACTTAATATTGACATTCATTATCAAGGCAAATGTAAATACGGTAGGTCAGTAAGTGCCGACCTTTGCTCGACATTCTTCGAATTCACTGAACAATGGCTTAGGTACTTAAGAAAATCGTACATACAGGTTTCAATCGTTGAAAAATTTTTAGAATTACTTTATATATATTTCAGGACCACCTGAATATATTTAGGTATAGTATCCGAAAAAAGTATATAAAGTCAGTAGTGTATCTATTTTCTACAGCTTCAGTATGTACAAATATATTTCTACTCGATGCTAGATGGCGACACTAAATGTCTCAGTACAAATATTTTTTCTCAAACATGCAATGAAATATTGACATTACGTTCCTCTTAATAGGCTGCGAAGTATGACGTTTCAGGCGCGGCTAGGACCAGAGGCCGGCAATGGAATTTCATACAAACCTTGCAGGCCTAGGCCGGCAAAGTCCTCTTTTTTAATTTCGATTTCACATAAATTTGTGGCAAAGGCATCGACACTCTGCCACTATGCGTATTAGAAAAAAAATATATCTTTAATTTTTTTGTTGTTTATTTCGTTGGCATGTTTGAGAAAAGCACTATACATACCTCGGCGGGATATATGGGGTTGCCTGCCTCAGACCTATCCGGCCTCGCTTCGCTCGGCCGTCTATATGTCTTCGGCCGGCAACCCCTTTCATCCCGGCCTCTGTAGTAATGTACTATTTCTCAAACATGCAATGAAATATTGACATTACGTTCCTCTTAATAGGCTGCGAAGTATGACGTTTCAGGCGCGGCTAGGACCAGAGGCCGGCAATGGAATTTCATACAAACCTTGCAGGCCTAGGCCGGCAACGTCCTCTTTTTTAATTTCGATTTCACATAAATTTGTGGCAAAGGCATCGACACTCTGCCACTATGCGTATTAAAAAAAAATATATCTTTAATTTTTTTGTTGTTTATTTCGTTGGCATGTTTGAGAAAAGCACTATACATACCTCGGCGGGATATATGGGGTTGCCTGCCTGCCTGCCTGCTTTCATCCCGGCCTCTGTAGTAATGTACTATTTCTCAAACATGCTTGGAAATGTGAACATTATTTTGACAACCTTCTTCGAGATAAATCGAAATTGCTGTACACACGAGCAGCGGCCGGATAAAGTTGTATGAAAATCCATATCTGTCGTGTTTTAGCGGCCAAATAAATTACTATGTAAACTCATATCTGTCGTGTAATTTAAAAATGGAACCATCTTTTTCTTCGAACCATGGCAACCACGGAGGTAACTTATCCAAGGCATTATTTAAATATAGAACTGGCTTGCATATAGAATGCTGTTTATTAAGAAAAATAAAAAACAAAAGAACATTTCGCCGCGTGAAAATTTCTTTTGTTCGTTGTTTGTCATTGATTTTGAAAAGTAGGTAACTAAAAAGTTCTGCCTAGATACTACTTAGTTTTTAATTTCCGCGCATTGTTAGAGAAAAGCACTATACAAGCCTTGGCCACAACTGTGCGTTGCCGGACTCCGTAATGCGTGCCTCAGCTGCGCCTCGGCCCGCAAACTTCACGATCGTCCGGCAACACTACACTTGAAGGCCGCGGCAGTAATGTACTATAGTAGTAGTAATTTTAACTTATTTTTATCTAGCTTACAGGAGAACTCATGTATGAAAAAAATAAAAAATGCCCCATTATCATCCTAGCGGTAGTCCTAGTCGAATCTAAAGTCCCCACTTTTAATTTTTTTAGATTTTTTGGAGTTCACGCGCGTTCTGATGCAAATATATTCTAGTATTTTATCGATTAAAATAGAAAAAATTTAATTGGTCTAGGCGAGGGTTAAACCCGCGATGTCTGCCTTATAGGAGCAGTGTTTTGACTACTAAGCTACCAGACCTCGCCCGAACCAATCCTAATTTCTCCTTTATACCTGTCTTTGAGGCGACATTTGAATATTGAACATGGAAAATGCTTTAGAATTTCATTCCTAACTAGTATTGCATTCTAGGATTATTATATTTCTAGTACATTGGCTACTGATCAATTCGGCTATGCCAACCTTCCAAGTAGTTGGTTCGGTAACGTCTGTTTGAACGATGAGTTACGTAGAAGTATAAATAAATCCTTCAAGGAAACCAGTTACGAAACTTCGGTTCCCTTGACGGCCGAGGCGTATAATTCTTACCTGCAGCCACCTGAGCGATGCGGCGAACTGCGCGTCGAGAGCGTCCACGTCTTCTAACGCCGGGGAAAGTCGCAGGAGCGCGCGGTAGAGGGCGCGGGTGAACCACGCCTCCAGCAGGTAGCCGTGTACAAGTGCCAGGCCTAGCACGCGGCCAGAGAACCGGAACCTGGGAGAGACAGTCATATTGTTGTTTAAGGAAATAAAGAATAAGCACTTTTTAGGAAAACGCACAATGTACAAAAGTGCCAATCAAAAAGAATTATGATATTATAGATTCATAAAGATATTATAGCTACATTCAATGCACATCGTGCGTATCTAAATGGGCCACCATCTCAACATGAATGTTTCGCACCACCAGCGCTGTTTTTAAGATGGCGCCACCAGTAGCTCCGCCATCACGCAAACCGACTTGTATCAGTTATAACAAAAAAAAAAGATCACGAATACAAACACAGAAAAGTAAGGGTACCAGATGAAGAGTTGCTTAGGAGATTGTTTGATATTTAATAAAAAAATTACGGAATTGAATGGGTATTCAAATCAATTAAGATAGGAAAAAGTAAAGTCCCTTAAGGAGGGAATGTTATGACCTCAAAGCTATCAAGTCATACATTGAGTGCTTCAAATTCGTATGCGTTTGTTCCTATATGTTTCACTTTTTCTATCTTTCCCGATAGTTTAATATTATTTGTGTCAAATCATCAACTCAAACGTAGACTTAGGTACGTCACAACCCTCCCCGAAATGTGATTCAACCCTTATCCATAAGATAAAGTATGACGAGGCCCTTGAGGCCTTGCCAACCTCATCAGCCAGCCTAGCCGTTGAATTGAAAAAGATGATAATATGATTTCTGAGTCATTGTTTTCTCTTGTGCTGTGTTCAAATACCAATAATGTGCACCGGCCCTAATTCATCTCTTTAGAAATACAATTTTGATTCACTCTGAGTAATAAAATTTTATAAAATAATCTAAATCTATTGAGAACTTATTTTAACTGTGTAGTAATCTGCGCTAATAATCGAAATTCAGAATGACCCTACCACATTGAAAAAATAGTGCTGTTTTTAATACCATTTAACTTAATATTCCGTTACACATCACTAAAAACTAACTCAAACAAAGCAGAAATTTAATACAGGGTGGTAAGAGTTCCGCACGGTTGGCGTACACATAAAAACTACATACATCATTGGTTTGTTTGTTTGAAACTCGATACATGGTGTTGGTTATACTATACGTAACAAAGTTTTGGTTCGCGGACGCCGAGTGAAGTAAAAATAAACATGCAGCGCGCGGGCGGTGATATAAATAGATGAAAATAACGGATACGGTTTCAGTTTTTGAGGACAACGGTGTTGCAACGATAATAACGTTACTGGAACCATTTACGGTTATTCCAAATATAGGTTGACCTGGATGTCGTTGCTAGCGTTACTTAATCAGTACACTGTACATGAACCTACTACTTTGTATGCTGTTGGTATTGAGGGCACGTCAATATGACTTCCAGGTGCCTGATGGTAAGCTAAAGGTGAATTTTCAAGAAGGAGGGTCACCATTACAGACACCAACTATGTGAAAATGGTGGCCCCCAGTTTGAATACCTTATCAGATATTTTTCACGCCCCAGTTAAAGGACCCCGGACTGTAGGAAACTGACGAGAGTGACCTTATAAGGCTAGATGCATTTCTCCCGCAATAATAATTTGATTTTGACTACTTCGAGTATGACGGTGTGAAATTCGGTTGGATTCCCGCTCGTTGCAAATACCTACTTTTCCGCATAAATATGTAATTTGTATTTGTTTGGATATGGTCATGGGTATGTATGGTGGCGAGAACGGACCCAAACAGCCTCCCTAGTTCCCAAATCAGCCTGTCGTTTGTGACTTCTACGCATAATATGTACCTATGTATTTATAACAAAGTTATCTGTCTTGTAGTTGCCAAGGTTTACCTATTTCGCGTCTAGATGGTGCTGTGTGTCTCCTAGAATATTTTATCTCATTTTTTTAACTATAGGGCTGATTAACTTTAACATCAAACAGATATGTACAGCCTAGACTCAGCCTCAGAAACATGGCTCGAGTCAACAATAGTGCCCGGAATGCGGCAATAGGCTCACCCCCTATCACGTGGGATCGAATACAGATTGGTGAAATGTGGGTGTTTTCACCTCTGCCTAACCCTCCGGGGATAAAGGCGTGATTGTATGTATGTATGTATGTAAAACAAGCTATTTACCCTAAATCAGAATACTAACATAGACTATTACATACGAAATCACACAAGGCTATTCATTGTTTCCCAAAAATAGATAATATTCAATCAATAGATGTATATCAGAGCGACAACCTTGGTTCACCCTAAATATGCGTCAGTAACAATCGACTAATGTCCTATTATAACAGTCAGTCTGAATGTATTTCGAGCTCTATACAAAAATTGGACAAAGAAATCGTGAATAACAAAATAAATGAAAGGAAATAGTTAAATATTGTATTAGAAAATGTTCTATGTGTTTGTATATTCTATTGCGCGCCCCATTCAGGGTTTTTACTGTGATGTAGATATGGCGTTTATAGCATCTTAGACCATAATATCTCAGCAGTGCAATTCTCTAAGTACTCAGCGTCGAGTACAGCGTGCGACAGCATTAACAGAGAATGTGATTGGTCGAACTCCAGTGACGTCACTCAGACTGGCCAATAACAGACTCAATCAAGTATGTCGCAGCGCTATGCTTGACGCTGACTGCTTAGTAAATCACAGAGCTAGTCATAACTTGTTTCAAGACTCAATTTTACTCCTTACTTGTGGGTGTAATATGGGGTACCTACCCTAAGTTTTTTGATGCCCAAGCCGAGCACTTTGGGGCTCAAGATTATTATTTTTTATATATAGGAGCTCACCTCGCCTGATGGTAAGCCGAAGGCAAAGTCTCAGGAAAGAGGATCAACACTTGACGGCCTCATCAAAAAAATATTATCGTCGCAGCACCGCGTGACAACCACCGGTCCCACTAGTGCTGCGACCACAATCCCCCCTGCCCGGCTATGCACTTGCTGACCCCTGAACGCAATCCAACCGAGATTGGATTACTATGGAGAGTTTTTAGCAATCGTGCACGGTGGTACCCACCCGGCCGAAATTTGTGATACATTTGTGCCATCAAATCTCTACAACCAGTAAAAGCTGGTGCGTGCTGCGTCTCGGTTTTTATTTCTCCTTGGGAGGTCAAGATATTGCTACCATAAAAGCCCCAAACATAAACCAATAAAATGAGGCGTTGAAGAGCGTATCTCGGAGTCCAAAGTGTGACTTTTTATGGGATTGGGATTAGGTACTTCTGTATTGATTATATGTCCTAAGGCCCTATAGCCTTGGGGCACTTCCTCACAGCGGTGGTAAATACAGGCCTGATATTAGCTGCCGTTTACGCTAGATTGATACAGATTGCTTTAATTATATAATAACAGCACACCTATCATTGTCTGAACGTGGACGCTGTGCTCTTAATGTAATAACTATAATCTTAAATTATTGTGTGTGTATGTAAAAAATATAAACACTTGTTCGTTTCATTACCGCTGACGATTTGCAGCTTCACGGTTGTCCGGTAACAATCCGCAAATTATACATACATAGATATACTCACGCTTTTTTCCTTGCGGAGTAGGCAGAGAGAATAGTCCACCATCTGCTTCTGTCGTTACATATACACGCATTTTACTGTCATTAAATTATTCTACTCGCCTTTTTTTAATATACAGTCAATTTAATCAGTGTAATTATCAGTAATTCAGTTTATTTAGCAATTAAATTTTGTGTAAATCAGTCTATTGAGTGGTATGGGGTGTTATAATAGATGGTTTAGGGAGGCTACACAACATTCGAGGTTAATCATTCAGTAAATTTTTCTTCATTCATTTCTTCATGATAGTTCGTAAGAATATCGGTAGACACACTCCACTGTCGCCTCAAAGACAGATATAAAAGGAGTAATTTGAATTGGTTGGGGCGAGGTCTGGTAGCTTAGTGGTTAAAGCATTGCTGCTGTAACGCAAACATTGCGGCTTCAAACCCCGTCTAGAAAGATTCAATTTTTTCTCTTTAAATCGATTTAATCAGTGTAAGTTTTGCGAGGTCGACCCCGGTCTGCCTGTCCACTTGCAAGTGCCTTACATAATTAGAATGTTATTTCCTCAGTACTCAATAGTTCTACGTACTGAAACCACCTGAGTATTGTAGCATCCGTCCTTTTTGACTGACACTATTTGTAGTTACTTGTACATCATGCGTAAACGATATAATAAAACTCTCAATTTGAATTTAGAGATAGGAAAATTAACGAACGAGCGAAGACAGTTGGCTGACAGAGGTGTCATATACGAGTATACTTCTAGTAAAAGATTGAAGAATAATTGCATTAGATTTCGCGATTCACTAATACAATAAAAGTCATAAAATAAAAACCCACGCGTAGATTTCCCAAAAACTTGAATAGGAATACTATTTTATTAAATAAACAACAAATAAACATAAACTCACGCTTTTTATCCCCGAAGGGGTAGGCAGAGGTGCTAGCACCCACATTTCGCCGGTTTATGTTTTGGTCCCAATGTAATAGGTGGCGAGCCTATTGCCATTAACTGAGCACTTATAAACCTGCGATAAATACACACATAACTTCGAAAAGCATCGAAAAGTCATTGGTGTGTGCCATGGAAAACCTGGGATCGAACCCGAGACCTCGTCTCAGCAGTCCATTACCCATACCACTAGGCTACCGCGGCTGTTTGAATTGATTTGCACTGATTAAATCGGCTGTACAACAACAAATATTTCAGACAAAAGTGTATTATTGATCGTAGTCTAGAAGACTGTGGTGATAGATGTCCCCGTCATCACAATATATACATACTTTTCAATTCACGTAACACTATTGCGGTCATTATAACTTCGTGGTGTGTTCCCAGGGTAGCCAGAGCTCACTGGAGAGCTTGTCTTGTACACTGACGGCAGAAAAACTCTCTGTGTTTACTGCGTAGGCAGCACACGTCTATAGGCCACGGCAACCACTTTCCATCAGGACGGGCGTGAGCTTGTCTACCATCTAAAAAAAACTTTCAGCCTACACCATTGAAGAATATTCTAATTGTACCCTTCTTGAAAAGCTTCCACTTTCGCTCTTCGAATCCTAGGGCCCACTTTTTACTTTTTTTAGCTATTACAAAAGTGACTACCATCTGACCTAGCGCCAGAGCTTCATCTGTTAATAGGAGGTTTACTAGTAAGCAGATAAGGTTGACTTGCACTTCGAAGATATTAATAAGATAGTATTCTATGGACGTTAGAATATAGTAAGCTCACTGGAGAGTTTTTGTGCTGTCAGTGGGAAGACCAAAGGCTTGTCCTGCTTTATCTTCTACACTGACGGCACAGAAACTCTCTGTTCTAACAGGGTCGGCAGCGCGAGTGTGACGCTCCTGGTATTGCACACGTCCGTAGGCTATGGTAACCACTTTCCATCAGGTGGGCCGTGTGCTTGTCTGCCACCTAACCGATATAAAAAAAGGAAAATTCTAAGGCAGTTTAGATTAATACCGACAGTATATTTTAGTATTTAATCTTCTCTTAAATTCTCACATCATTAAGGACCATTGTGTTAGAACTTAATAGATTATTTACTTATTTGTATTTACTTTTTGGCAGAAAACAAAAACTCGCCATGGGATAATTTTGTATAATAGGTACTTGCCATGGTAATTAGATGTTCTAACGATTAATATATTTTAAAATGTATTTTTAAAAACAAACTGTGTGATTTAAAACTATTTATAGATACTAATGAAACTAAAATAAGTAAATGGATGCTGGGACTGATTTTCTAAAAAGGTTCCTATAAGCTGCAGCGAATTGCAAATGCTCAATTAGATCAAAAGAAGAGTTTAATCCTGATATCCGTGTCATTTCGTGTTTACTGAGATTCCTAAGTTCCTAAATTATTTTCAACGTTATTCTACATACTAACTAGCAACTGTTCTTCACGGATTTGTTAAAATGAGGCGAGTTTGAGAATACTTCAAATGTTAGCTGCATTACTCCTAAAAGTCTGAATAGTTTTTTTTAAACTTCACGTTTAAATAGGTGGTTGGTTATGATTTAATTTAGGATTTAAGCTAAACAAAATATACATTTGAGCTTGTATGAATTTGCATAGAGCTAAAAATTGGTAGAGGTTTTAAATACACCATAATAATAGAAATATCAAAAGTCCCTATCGATTGGACTTCGTAATTTTTTGTGTCAAGGTCAAAGATCAAAAATATTGGATTTTTTGATTGCATTCTCGTAAACAACACCTCTTATCGCAAAAGTTGGTTAGACAAAGTTGTAGTAATTACCAACAAAATAGTTCTTATTCTTTTTTATTGTGCGGATCACCATTTACAAGCTATCGCGATTTCAAAATAGGAAGATATAATATCTATCATATACAAAATTACTTGTTCCCATAGAATGATTTATCAACGCAGAGCCTTAACCGCTGGTCCTGTAAGCTTGACATTTTGGCAATAGATGCTTTTTATGTTGCTTACATTCATTTAGAAAGGATTTTTGGAAATTTTGTTACTAAGGGTCTGAAACCAAGGATGGCGGGAATGAAGTTCTATACAAACTTTCATCCCATATTTTACCTCCTTAGCAACAATATTTCCAAAAATCCTTTCTTGGTGGATGCTAGCAACATGAAAAGCATCTACTGTCAAAATTTCAAGTTCATAAGACCGGAGGTCCAGGTTCTGCGTTGATGAATTATACTATAGGAACTATGAAATTTATATAGAATATGACTTCTTTCAATTTTGAGATCACGATACCTCCAAAATGGTGACCCGCACGAAAAAAGTTATAGACCATTTTTTTAGGTAATTACATGATCTACAACTCTTTCCAACCTACTTCTGCGCTAACACTTGCTTTTTACGAGAAAAATGCAAGAATCCAGTATTTTTTACATATGACATTGAATAAAAAAGAATGTAGAATCCCAATCGATGGGGGCTTTTGATATTTCTGGGTTAGCCGGGGTGCGAGGGATATGTCGCGAAACAACCTCACCTTCGTCCTAGCATATCGACCCACAGACGGCGTGCGGTTTAGTCGGTTAGAGTCCGACATAACCCCCTCCTCCGGCTCCGGAGGGAGGGGTATCCGTGTGGATTTCCTGCACGTAAAAAAAAACTCCCCACCAATTTTCAGCTCTATGCGAATTTTTGCAAGCTTACTATTTTATTACATTTAATTTGACTGCATTTATTGGCGCCACAATATGTTGTTTCTTTACTCCTTGAACGTGTGTTGATAGTTTATTAGATATTTTATTGACATTTTCACAACTACAACAATCTGCAGAGACGTATTTAGTTTTATATAAATGCATGCGTTGCGTTCGTCTACCAACCATCTTTCCACCAACAGTATCCCTACACCAGTGGCAATAAGTTTGTAAAATAGATTAAATTGATCAATGTATGGGAATTCTTGATTGTAAGAAACGTCAAAATACGTGTGTGTTCATCATTCTGTTCTATACACCGGTCAACGAATTGCCACTTGTTTAGGGGTACTGGTACTAACATGCCAATATATATTTATCTAGTTATCACTTCACATTACACACAGTGATACCTTCCCACCAAATCTTCCAAAAATATCAAACTATACATACCACTCATGATGGTTATCCACAAAAGCAGACATTGGCGACACGTGGACGGTGTAAGTGTCATTTGCTGAGTACTCGAACAGGCCATAGTAAGGGTTGAAGAGTTCCCTCGACAGAAGGAAGAAGAACTCCCGGCTCGGGCCACCGTAGTCCAAGCCTTCTTCACCGTCCCATAGCACACAGAGCTTCCCTTTCTGAAGTTCCTTCTTTCCGCAAGACATGATCCGCCGGAAAGCGTCTTCTAGAAGGTGTTCTCGACGAATATGGAGTCTGGAAAGAGATTGGATTGAGGTGAGAGAAGGTTATTTTATGCAGACAGATAAAGGTTTAAAGAATTGAGTTCAGGAAAACCTCAGGTTATATCTCGAACCAAAACCACACGCCTGCTAGGGTCTTCAGGTGCCGGAGGTGAGATTGCAATCGACATCGATTCTTGGGTAATGGAAAGTTGTTGATTGAGAATTGAAATTGATTGAGAAAGTGAGAAATCGCCGTATCAATGGTGAGGGCATTGGACTTGCAGCTAGTGGTTCAAACTCCGTCCATTTCAATACTGGCGCGCCGTGAAAATACTTCTAACATAATGTGGTTTTTTTGCAGAACTCCCAAGTATAACGGAGCCAGTGGAGGTGGTTGAGTCGGACTCGAACTGACTAAAACCGCACGCCGTCTTGGGTCATTAGTTGCCGAGGGTGAGATTATCTTTGGCATATCCCTCACACTCCGCTGAAAACAATGTGCCTTGCTAGTAATTTCTGTTACTGGTTACATTTAAAAAAGACCATACTTGAGATACTCACTTTAATTTGCCAGGTCCCTGTCCGTAGCCCTTGCTCTCCAACTTCCTGTAGAAGGCCCTGAGCTTGGCCTCGAAATCCCGCCGCTGCGGTGCGGGCGCCCGCGTGGAGCGAGCGGCGGCGGGCGAGGCGGCGGGCGACGCGCACGCGCCGGCCGCCGCCGTCGGCGTCACGACGCCGCTGCACCCACCCGCCGGCACATAGCTCATTATCTCCTGCTCGAACAGGCTGCAAACAACAAACATTTTTGGTTAAACGGTGCAAGATGTGCAGCAATTTAATTTCTTGTGTAATGGTTATATCAAGATGACCACTTCACCAGTTGGTAAATCAAAGGTAAAGTCTCAGGAAGAAGAGCACACCATTCTCTCCCTTGTCCTAATTACTTAATTGTCTTAACCCATTTATGTCATTCTTCTCCATAAGTCACTCTGACGTTAAAGAGGCTATGGCAAAGAAGGGTCTTTGCCGTATCCTCTTTCACGCAATCCAGATATCTACCTCTAGCCTACCTCTGATACTATAGGGGCACCTTTATAGACACCAATAATATTACAATGGTGGCCCTCAGCTTGACATTTGGCATGAGAGAGAATCGTCTTCATGCAGTGTCTTTATCTCAGGAATAGGTTCCTGTAAGCCGCGGAAACGGAATCAGTAGTCCTGAGGGCGGGGGAATCAGCAATTATAAAAAAAAACAAAAGTGTAGGCATCGGTTGTTTGTTTATTATCGATTCTAAATTAAGGTATCGTATAATACCTATTAGTTTTGTGCTAACTGGTATCTATATGGTCATTTATAAGGAAACAGCAGCTGAAATGCTCATGATCGTTTGTTCCCTAAAGGTAAGTATATAACCTACGTGCAAAATATTTTCATTTAGATTCTCATTTCAGAAGTTTTAACAGTAACTATGTAATTTTACATTATACCTATTCATGGTAGCAACGAGGATACGTTCCGATTATTACATTACATATTAGGGGAATGAGTGTAAACTGACAGGTTGGAACATACAAAAATAACGTTTTTTACTTTAATTTTAGTCTCTGTGAGAAGATACACTTATTTAAAGTTAAACCTTAGACCAAGTACAATGAATGTAACAGTTTCACACACATGACACTTAATATTCATTTTTAGCAAATAACAAAAGAAAACTGCTTAGATAATTCAAAAGATAACAAACAAAAATTTATGTTTTATTACACATACCTTTTAAATTAAATATTAGATAGTTTCCTTTATTTACGCACAAGGAAATAAGTTTTACTAACACCTTTGATACTTATTTCTAAAACTTATATTATGTAGGTCAGTTCGAAGGTTTAGTAATTGTACGACAATTGCAGTATATAATTGTGTTTATAGATCTGTAAATTGGTATGGTTAGAGTAAACGTGACGCCTTATCGTTTTAAATATTCGCATTAGCATTAGCAATGATATTGACGGGGGGTGTTTCGCAAGGGTGCTTAATTGGCCCCACTCATAGAAGTGTTACAATAACAAGTAATTAGCTAATTATGTTTGACTTGCCTATCTTCTAATCATTTAAGCTTTGCAATTTACTTATTTCTGATAAAGAAACTTGTATGACTTAACTTGAGCGATTGAAAGAGATGTGTGTGAAAATAGAAGAAGTTAATAATTATTTGTCACACGCATTTGTCAAATAGACAAATGCACTATGTCGGCGTGAATAAAAAAATGTATACTTATTATCTCAGTTGTGCACGCATGAAATCTGTCCAAAGGCATATAATAAAAATATTTTGACAGTTTTTAATAGTGTTAACCTTGTTAGTTTTTATATACGAAAAGACATTCACATTAAAAGTTTACCTAAAAAGTAAGATAACGTTATAAAACAATGGGTAGAGTAGGTAACCTTACTGACGCTACAGGTGACCAAGATTGTTAAACAAATCAACTGCTGAATAAAATTTTAATGGTTATTGTTAACAAAGTAAAAGTGGAACGCCAAATCTCACAGTCACAAACTTGACTAAACTTTATGTCTAAAACTAGACAACGCACAGTGTGAAAGTGAGACTCCTTCATTATTAACCAGAGCGTACGCTATTAAAAAGTATAATAATAAAAGTGATGTGAAACTAACCGATGCCAACACATATACGATACGCGGAGGCATCAAATCTCACAAGTCGTGAAGAGAACCTCCCACCTTTACTGGTAAAACAATTTCACACTACTCATAATAAAAAAAAAAAAGCTTCATTAAACAAACGAGATAAGAATATCTACAGAAAATCTCCAAAGTTCCACAGATCGTCCAAACCATAGAACTCTAAATAATAAGAAATGTCTCATTATTTAGAGTTCTATGGTCCAAACTGCCCACTAGGAGCAATGAACCGTGGTAGATTATGAACAAAAAGACGAGCACAAGGCCGGCCCACATTAGACAGAGACAAAACGCTGGGCTCTAGGCTCGTAATACCTGCTGTGTGATTCTGTAAGACTTCATTCTAAACTTCGGATCTGAATCCGCTGTGAGTTTCTTGATTGGCATTCTAAAACTCGCGAATCTACACTAGCGCTACTCTTGCGAGCGTGTTTGCGAGTTGAACTAAATTAACCTCGAGATATTGACAGCTAAAGTATGAGATGACGTAAAAAGTGGCATTCTGTAAGGTAATTCCCCCGTCACTTCGACGCTCACTTCGCACTCAAACCCGAGTCAAAGTGTCAAATTATAAGCATCCATTTTACGAGTGAAAATAGAAGAAATCATAGTTATAAAGTGTTTAAATAAAGTTTTAAAGTGAATAAGTGCCTACCTACTTAAACGAAAACGATGGCAAGAATGTTTTTGTTTAAATTAACGTAAAATTAAAATAAGATATTTATGAAATCAAGGAACACACTTTAAACCAAGATTCGTCGCACATTTTAAGTGGTTTGCTTTAAGGGATGTTAAGTGGTTCTAACATGTAAAAAAAAGCACTGGTAACCTTAGTCCACTGTTTATAGGTTTTGATAGTGCCACCTATACTATTTAGGCGCACGGCTAGTTCCTCCCACTTCGTCGACTTCGCTCTCTGGCATTTTGAGGTTTCAAGAAACCCTTCGCCATGCCAGGGTTTCTTTCCATAAACTCTACCAGAGTATCAACCTGAGCCGACGATGGGTGAGAGGAACGTGTCTCATTTGGATTGAAACATTATTGTTGGATTAGAAAAAAAATAAACACTCCTTTAATTAACATTATTTTTGAACTTCACAACAAGAAATATAAACTTACTTCATGATTATTTAACAATTATTATCGGCACTGAACGATCAAAAAACAAACAAAACGTAAACAAAGTAATGCAAGCAACGCGCACCGCACACGCACTAAATGAAAATATTGTCACAGATTAATAATGATATTGGCTGACAGTCATTTTTTTTTCGTAAGGTATGCATAGATTATATTCACGGCACGAATTTAGAGTTTTCTGTTTATTTATTACTTATTAGCTGCCTCAAATTCCTTAAAATAAGAAATTTTAATTTAAACATCATAATAGCTACAATTCTGTGTTAAAAACTGGTAAAATAAAAAACCGATAAATATCGACTTACATTTTGTTGAGTGTGGTAGTCACTAGTACAGTATTAGTCGCTTTGGAGCTCACTTCACTTCGCAAGTGCCTATGTGATGCTTACAGAATGCAAAATCAAGGTCATTTTGAACCTTATGCGAAGTGAGAGCGAAATGCGACGTGAAATGCGAGTTGTTGTCTGAATTTTACAGAATCGACGTGCTGTAATCGATTTAGGAGAGCGGGAGATTTAGAACCGCAACGCCCCCCGCTCGTGATCGAGATTCGGTAATTAGTATAATAATTTCATTTGGGCCCGGTGAATTATACGTGAAGACACGCCGCGCGCGCACGCACTATCCGTCTGATCCGTCCTAGATCATTAGATGTTACTCTGTGTGCCCAGAATTGTAACCGTCAGTTTTTATTGTTCATTGGACGCCAAACAAAAAGGGTTAGACAAAACAAAACAGGAGAATTTTCGATGTAACCCATTGTTAAAACAATGAGTTCGCCGAAACGTCGATCATTTAAAATCACGTACGCGCCGACCATACCAATCTATCGCGCCCTTTTACAGACGAACCTTCAGTTAATGTTTGGTTGATCTATTAAATAGGACGTGCGAGCGCCATATTATATAGCACAACTGTTTTCTAACCATTGTCTGCAGAAATATTTGTTAGAGTTGTGGGGCTAATCTGTTGTTAGGATGCAAGTCCTCAGTTACTAGTGCGTTCCAAGCAAGGCCGTCTCTCGATATGTTTTGATGGGAACGACCTAAAATTACTGGCAACGATACACATATTATCTGTTAGATGTGTGTACGTGTAAATTGTATGGTTTGTTATAGGATCGGTGAGAAAATTGTTTCCGGCACGCAACACGAGAGCGAATTCGAATCGCATTTTTATGTTTTAAAAAAGTCAATAAAAACTACAGTAATATAATTTTGTGATAGGATCAGCTTGAGGTGATTATATAAGCATCCGGCACATATATCATCGAATGCCACCAATCCTCGAAATGCCCGAAAGTTAATGAGTATCGGAGGCATTCCCTCATCCGCCGGGCGGCGCACGCGCCCGGGGCAGCGCGCGCGCCGGTCACGTACCCGCCGCGCTCTCGACAGGTGTGCGAGGTGTGCCTCGCAGCGCCCGCCGGCCACCGCTCATTGTACACACAGATCTGTGATACTCATCCAGATAACGCAGAGGCTACCCGCAGTTGACGTCTTGATACTGTCTCAACAGTTGAATCGAAGATGATGCAGCGAGATCTAATCGCACGTCTGTAGTAGTTATTTAATTAATACTGACTGCATCCAAACCATGTTTGATAAGCCCAATCAAAGTCAAGATTTATCACGGAGGACTTAGCATGTAACAGAAATGTTTTCTGTTACATGCTATGTCTATTATTGTTAGTAGTTAGCTAGAGCTATTGTCGACGCGGTGCCGCGGTTGTATCGCGATGGCGTACTTTCTCCGCAACATGTGCGCTTGAGCCCGTGCCTCTCGACCATAATTCATCGTCGAACAGCTGCTATTGATGATTCCTAAGAACACTTCCAAGTCGTTTGGAAACAATGCACTCAACCTACTGGTGTTTTAACATTATTGACTGCCGTTTGTCTGCAACGCTTCAATTTAGCATTCAATGCACAACCATATGTCGTGTTGCACGAAAAACAAAAGGTCCAAATGTTACTAATTTCATGTTTACTGATATTTTAATATCATATACACCGCACATTATACACCGCAACAGCTTATAATGAAGGTCTCCTACAGATAATCACGATCCCTTCAACGCCGTAGGCCTACCAAAGCGGTAGATTGAGGAATCCATTGCTGGAGGAAAGGAAAGCTGATTACTGGCCTGTGGTCAACACGTTACAGGTACAATGTCATTTACTTGTAGCTTCAAGAATACGCTTAGGTGGAATTTATCCGTTGTGTAGCGGAGGGATTTAGTAAATGCTGGGTCAAGTTATAATATAGCGTCTATTTACCTTCTATCCGTAACCAATCAGTAATTATCATATACGGTAGGTAAACGATTTCAAAGAGCGTCCCCTTACGCTGTCGTACCGATACGAGTATTCGTGACAAGTCATTATCTTTTACATCGTAAACTCATGTCTATGCAGTTATACGATTTAGACAACTTAAATGCAACCAATAAAATTTAAATGCCCACAAACAATGCTTCGAGAATATACAGCCGAGTGTACGACGATATTTGAGTGTACCTCGAAAAATGAAAATATCAAATTACTTCCGAGAATGAAGTCTAATATTTACACGTAGACTGAATCGAATTGTTCGTAACAATGGGCTTGTTCAAATGTTGCCTAAATGGTATATATTATTTAATGTTAGAAGGAATTATGAGGTAGCCGACATTGATGTGACCTCAGCGGAATTAAAATATGTACGTGTCTAATAATTGTGGCAAATTACTTCCTACGATGAATGTACCTAGAAATCTACAGATTGTCTTTGTTGTTCAAATAACAATGTTTTCACTATTATTTTTCAAACCGCGATAAATCTGGTTATGGAAGCACGATGACCTAATACGTTAAAACCGCTAATTAAATTGCTGTAATTCTACTCCATATAAGCATAGCCGTAGAGCTTGTTAGTTAACATTTGTATGGTTCACAGTATAGTTTTTCCTGTACTTATTTTAAAAATAAATTATTGTGAAGAAGTTTTCCCTATATTCCCGATGTACTA
This sequence comes from Eilema caniola, assembly GCA_949126895.1. Lineage (NCBI taxonomy): Eukaryota > Metazoa > Arthropoda > Insecta > Lepidoptera > Erebidae > Eilema > Eilema caniola. The sequence continues at coordinate 4,655,881 of OX421466.1, forward strand.
AAGTTATAACTTACGTACGGTTTATGTAAATGATGTCATAACGGCATTTTTTCTTTAGTTATTATCTCTTATAAATCTAGTTAAGTAATTTTTCCAGGATATATTTTTTTATAAATTAAAGTAATGGTTGAAAGTTGCCAGAATTCTAATAATATTCAAAATATGCTTACGGAATACAGCTTATCATTGGTCAATTATGAAGTAAAAAAAAACTAATATCTGTATTCATTCCAGTAACAAAATAACACTTATGGATGTGAAGATAAGATAATTTTAATATCCCTGTATAAAATTATGCACATCCCTAAGTCCCTAACTGACGTTTAATATTCAGGTAACTTCACATTTTTTATCTCTTTCATAAATCATAGCGATCCCTCCCGTCTCACCTATAAATTAAGTTTCCAAGAATTTTATAAATTGAAAAATCCTCTCCGATTAAAGCATTATGCGATAATATGGTTCGGTTCAAAATTAAATTTGCGTTAAATTAAGTCTTTCTCAAAGAATATTGAAACATTAGTGGTTGAAATATGGAGTTATTTTTTTTATAAGGATTTAAATTTTTTGCACTGTGAATCGATTAGTTGATTCTCGATCTAGCATCGATTATGAACAACACATCATTCACATAACCATAGTAGATTTAAAAATAGTATTTCAAATTTATAGAGATTGACGAGCTTTTGATTCCGTAGCGGTTGTAATCTTAATGAATCTCTCGTGCCCATTTTCTTCGGTGCCCAGGTGTACTAATAATTGAAAAAAATAAAATATACCGTAAAATTATCGCGTGTTAATTCAAAACTGGACCGAACCGTAGAAGATATTTCTACTAAAAACGCAATTATTGTGGAACTGTGATGGTTTTTGGCAAGGAACAATACGGAATTGCACCACAATAGCGAAGTTATTGTCATTATAATTAAGAAAATAATGAAGAACTTGTGAAGCAAATGAGCGGACAAAATATTACACTTCATTTGCTAAAATGCAAATCTTTTTCAAAGTGTCATATTGTACTGTTTGGAACGTCGTCGTTTGGAAAAAATCGTCGTTGACGTTCAATTGTCAAGTAACTTACATACCTATATGTAGTTACGTCACTATATTCAAATTAGGTCATTTGATATTGAAGTGCAGTGGCACACGGACTTTGAAGGCGATAACGATAACGCTAATATTAAATAATAAATATTATATCTTAGTGGCAGGATCGTTTTTTTGTGGTTTTGTTAGCGCATGATCGACTTCGCTGTGCTTTACCTGCGGGATTTACTAATGCCGACCGCAAAGGATTACAGGCGGTGTATTTGTAACGACTACCATTGGTATATTGGTGAATCATATAGGCGACAATAAACAGTATTATCATATCCTTAGTAGCTCATAGAATACTAGGTTCGACTTATAATTTTACAAGATATGGTGTACACCAATACTTTCAACGATCGAAATTCTGCACTAAAGCCCGTAATTTAGTACGATACTCATTCGTGATTTTCGATTTATAACTAAACCTAAGGACAGTACCCCTAACACGAGACATTATCGTAATCGTAACGTTAACGTATCGAGAGAACGGAGCATTGCGATGGGCAGGCTTCACACACACACACACACACACACAGGATCACAGTAGACGGGCAGCCAATCGCAATACTCCAATTTCTCGATATGTTTACGATACGATTACAATACTTTTTCGTACTCAGGGCACAGATTATCTTCTAGATGAAAGTTCTAATGTCATTGTGAGTGTCGATTCACAACTGAGCGTTGTTCTGGAAAACGAACCTAAAAGGGTCCACAATATATAAAGTTCGATTCAAAACTTTTTTTTTTAAACTAAAAACAAATCGCTATCTATTACTACGAAAATATTACTCACTAAGGGAGTCACCCCTTACGGCGACTTCACAGACATTATAAACGGCCACAAAGTTTTATCACGCATGCAAACTCTTTACCTGCGTGACGGCGTATGTTATCAGACCGCTTTGAGCCTAGACCGCAGCTGGAATGTTTGGAACAGTAGTATTGCCCTTTTCCGTGCGGAAACCAGACATTTCACCGTGGACACGATGAAGTTAATCTAAGTAAAACAAATTTGTTTCGCAGAGATCATCATCGATACCTCAGAGTCCGTCCATTTCAAGAAGAGATATCTCCTCTTATGGAACTTCGAAGACGGAGTAGTACACTGAGCTTGATTTTGCTTACTTATTTTAAAGCCAAACACGAACACTTCGAAATGTTTGTGTTAAATATAAAGATTGCATTTTTCAATTTATAATTATTGCTTCCGAAACCGACCTTAACATTGAACCTTGATAATAACGCTGAAGCATGACAACAACCTCTGTCGGCTCTAAAAGTTGTGCTTAGTGGTCGTATAAAACTAACTTTACGTACACAACATGTTGTGTTCCCAGCTCATGACTAACAGAACTTGTACTAATTTACATTATACATTACATAAACATGTAACTACATTTAAATGTCTGTTGTTTTATAAAAAAGTTCTCCCTTAATTTAGTTATAAATAATGAACATTTTACATAAGCCGGCGGAAGTCGACAGTTCAACACAATGGGGAGAGGGGCACGGTGTAGGGGAACAATGGTGGACATGAGACTTTATTAAACTCTGACCTCCAAACGCGTCGCGCATTGCTTAATTACTGTCTGGTTAAATTGCGCGACTATGTACAGTTTTAAAATTGACTTAAAATTTTAGGAACAAGTACCGACTGAGCTGAACGGTTCGATAATTTCTTTCTTTATTGTACGAACCAGAGGTGGGATGCTCCAGCCACATACGTGTTTCTTCTTCCTATTATTAGGGGTTCTTTAAACGGTGCGTGAAAAATCATCAGTCGAGGCAAACAAAACGATAACCAGCATTATAGCATTTTTAGTTTTTGAAATGGTGGTCTCGAAATTCTAGTTTGTTTTAGCATTCTGTCAGGTGAGGTGCAATCAGTTCTTACTGAATCAGCACTTTTTAGCCCTATTTCCCGATTGGGGCTAGGTAAATGGTATGGTCACACATTTGTGATGCTCACAATGAAAAAACAAAAAAAAAAATTAAATGGTCAAGTTTGACACCATAACAAGATACTATTAAAAAACAAACATGGTCATAAGTTCCACAATTAAAATTTTATGGTACTACCCACACCAAAGAGGTTCACAAAATAACTGTCATAACATCAATTAAAATTCAATTTACCGTGACATAACTTCAAAGAATTTGTCAGTTTAGGTACAGTCAGCAATGTAAGCATATCAACACTATTAAATTAATGAACTGCGAATAATGTTCATTTATTCTTAGAAACTTTAAATATCAAGAAAGCTTAATTTTGTCCCTTGGTATACTTGTAACCTTGGACGTGTTTTTGTGTACGGTTTGATTTCTAGATTAAGGTAAAGAGTGTAATTTTTTCTGTCTACCTCTGAATATACCCATACAGAATTCTTTTATTACTACTATGGTGGCAAACAAGTAGGTATAAGTATTACTAATGTATGCAACGGTGCAACTATATGGTGAGAGGTTATCGTAGCCTATGAAGCTTTATCTTGTATCAACTAAAACTAAAGTGTTATAGCTTATAGCTGTAAATACATGTGCGTCTTATAACTTTTATTGGTGACTGTACTTCATTTGCGTTTACAACTGTCCAAATGACGACGAAGGGAGCGATCTATAAACGAAATGTGGGCAACTGCAATGAGTAATGTTTAATGACAGGAAACACAAGGACAATGACCGATTGGCGCGTACACTCATGCGGAGCGGTTGTCGCTAGGTGGAGTTACTTACGCCTTTGTTTTGTTACTTTTTTTAATCCCATGTGGGCGTGTGTTTGTAGAAATGATAATACGTTATTTGTATTGTCTATCGATATATATTTACCTTACGTTAAGTGATTAGAATCCTTACTAATCTATACTCGATGTTAGAAATGCGAAAGTAACTATAACTGTTTGTAACATTCTTGGTTAATACTTAATACTTTCTTGAATAAATAAAACGTATAACCCACTGACACTGAGCTAACAGATTTTGGTAGCTCGTTAAAGAAAGTACTTTTTCAGATTTTATAATAATAACTAATATTCCAAATATTTTAACAGGTAAATACAGTAAATACTTAATCAAATCAAGCCCAGCCATCTCACATCGCAACTTCACCAAAACAATCAAATTAGTCACCACAACAGCAACAACAAAACCACCTTCCAAATTTAGGCCTTCGAGGTCGTAATTTAACCAACAAAAACAGTGATAACAGGTCCATCGTACCTACTAGCCAACAATCCAGTCCCTGAGTACTCGACCAGTTAGACCCGTCCTACAATGCCATTCCAGCCGACCGCTCCTAGTGTCCTACAGCCCTTTCGTTACGCACCACGGCCTTGCAGAAAAAAAAAGCTTGGAAACATTATACAGCAGAGTAATTGATATTAAGTACTGTACACGCAAGTTTATAATCCTGGAGTGACAGGTATAAAAGTATTTTTGCAAAAGTACATACTAGTGAATAACCTGAAAAAGGCTGCTGACTGAATGCGAAGGCGGAGGGTCGGAAGTAATGATGCACATTGGGAGAGGACTGCAATAGGCTAATTGATTGATTAACTAGTTTACCCCGTATCCTTTTAACCCCTCCAGTTAACAGATGCTTCCAGCCTTATCAGATGCCTTTTCACTCCCCTCTTAAAGGATCCAGGACTGTAAGAAGAAGGAAACACGTACCTAATGTTAAAGAAGTCCAAGAATTTATGGCGCAGCAAATATCTTGTAAAAGTTTCAGAGTGCAAACTGTCGATAGTTAAGAATCTCCTCATTTAAATAAAACCGTTTTTGCAACGTTCACATTCGGAACACAACATAAGGTTTTGCACGGCAGAAGGGCTATTGTTAAAAATATGACATATGTTTTAAATAAGTAACTGTTGCTATTATTTCTTTTAAAAGAGAAACCACACGTAAAATACCTTGATAATGAACCACTAACTACTTATATAAACATTTAGCAAGTACGAATTTTTTACCTTGACGAGTGCTATTTAGCCTTGGTCTAACTTCAATACTTCAATATCGCCTATGGGTTGTGGAGATCTGGCGGTCGCTTCAGGAAAAATATCGTGGTTCAGCCAAACCCGCAGATAAAAGATTCAGATGCAACCAGGATTAACGCTAGGATGTAGACGGGAAGAAGATTGCGATCTAGCCTATTTGGTGCCAAGCGTAATACTTGAAAATCGCTGGACCGATTTTAATGGTCCGTAATTGTCAGGATAAGGTTATGATAGGAAAGGTGCCACCCCGATGTAAATGGTACCTAAGAACAGCTAGTTCCAAGAACAGCTAGTATTCAGAGAATCAGAGTGATAATCTGACGATTTTCATACGGATCCCATGCCATGATGACCACCTTTATATTATGTGACCATTGAAAGTTTACTATTTAGATAACCTTTGTCTTTTATGACGTAGTAAAAAGCATATTATTGCCGCGGTTACAAGAAGTGCATGCATAATCAAAAAAGAAAATAAATTGTATTTAATTTCACAGAACGATAAGTAAATTATTTTGGATGTTTACGACTTACATAAACATTAAACATTTGGGAAATCAAAGGTAGATATTCATTTATCAAAGACTAAACATATACGCTTCGTATAAGATCGTTACACATAAGTTAGAACTTGGAAGCAAACTAAACTTGAACGCAATAAACGTGCGACAAATATGAACATTTGAGTTACAAGTGTGCTATGAAATAGTATGAAATAAAAGAAATGAACATTTGTTATAAAAACAATAAAGCATGAGAGTAGTTGATTCTCCACACGCTATATAATCTATAGCATGGTGTTTGTCCAAACGCGAGGACCGATGCTAACGCGGCTAAACCTTCCGAAACGACAATCTAACATGGCATTCTTCAAGAAAAGAATAAAGTAAAAAATTGCTTGGCATGTGACGATTAGACAATATTGTTTATCTGTAACATATCGGGACCATCTAAGAGAATGATAGTTCCCATATCGAGTGGATTACGATCGAAACCATTACGCTTTACGAGGATTTGATTGGTGCCCCGCAACCGACTGAAGAGAACGGCGCAACTATACCGATACACGCGTAAAAAGCACACAATTTATGAGATATCGTAAAACTTGTGTCCTATTGTTATTTAAAAGCGATGAACGACGATAACTCACATCAGAGTTTATTTTCGAGATCGACAACGGCCAATGTGTGATTATTTAACGATATGTTGTTTTCCGAAACATATTTATAGATAAGATACTATGTAGAATGTGTGCCAATACCGTTCGTGAATAATCTCTTCTTTAAATCAAGCTGAAAGAGACTCGATGGTTATCTAATGAGAGTGATATGAAATCAGCTCCATTCAATGTACCTACTGATAAGAAAATTAGATCATTAAAAGAAGGTGAAGGTTGACGCGTAAATAGTTGTATAGGTGAAGTAAATATTTTTAATATACCAGGTTATAAACTGAGTGAACGTACAACGTAGGAAGTATGCAACAGATAAAATATACCTATTAGTTTATAGTTCCAGTTCATTCAAGTATCGTGCGCGGGGAAGTTACGACATTGCACTAGTTGAGCTTTAAAATGTAGTGATAAGTAAAATAATAGATAATAAAGTACATAATAACTGAGATAGATAACTAACGAAACCAATTGAGGTTGACTTTCCGTAAATGAAGTAGAAAAGTTAAGTACGAGTACATCTATTTGTTTTATTTTAAATGTATTCAAACTCGTCATTAAATATGATGCATATATCAAGGTATTTCCTCTATTTGAAACTTATATAAACTTGGCAATCATCCCAATTTTCCAGGAATATCTGTTGCGTATATTTTAAGAAATATATTTCCAACATCAGAGAAACATACAATATGCAATCTATTATTGAATTTAGTGTCAACTTACTTCGGTAAACACAGTCGTTTGTATTCAAACAAACTTTCTGTTCAACAAAATTTTACTTTGATTTAGAAATGATGGTTACAGCAGAATTATTACAAGCAGAAAAAAAATGGGATAAGCCTTATAAAAACTGTTATCCGGTTCTTAACAAATGAGTTATTCAATCTCTACGGTTTCTTTGACAATTGTCGCACCTGCCTGAATTTTCGGTATACAAAGATCTGTTTTCAAGTATACACCTTCCTCTCCTAGGGCAAGGTAACAATAGTCGAATTAAATTGCGACAATGCCCGTACCATCTGAGGATATTTGTTGCGTTACAAGATCCCGTTGTTTAAAGATCTCTTTCAATAGTTTAGCAAACTTCAATGTTAAATTTGAAACACATTTTGCAATAGTGTTTAAATTTATTCTATCGGTATTTTACAGAATCAATGGTCCCAATGTCTTGGATTTCAACCTTGAGATATCTAAGTACTTTTAAGGTTTTCATATTGTAAATTCTAGCATGCGTACATAAGATTTGCTTGCGGGCTCAAGTTATAATACATGATATGTATGCTTAACATAATAATAAACAACTTTGTATGTAAAGACATCACGCCGTTCTGTAAACTACAAGATGTCTGTAGAATTAGTTGTAACATTCAGATTACTATCTATTATTATTTGACTTATTAGTGCAAAAGTTTCTCCACGAGTGCTGTTAGGTATCTCCTTTGTTCCTTTTCAGTCGTCTATTGCAATCAATGAGTTATTATTATAAGTAACTTCAATTTATTCTATCTCCACAAACTGAACATCGTGCATCGTCTAAAATTCTAAATTCTGTATTCTCACGATCATTAAGCCGAAGCAGGATATATATTTGTGGAGACATCGTGAAAGGAAGCCGTATGTCAGAGAAATTAAGGCATGAAGTAGGTGAACATTAGTTAAATTCTAATTTGATCTACGTTCTAAGTCGTCTCAGCAATAAATAAGACTTTAAAAGTATATTCTGTTGTAAACAATATATCATCAGATATCTTCTTTGTAATCATCACACTTATACAAGTTTGGTATTCTATGTCAGGTGCTTCTACTTCCGTTGGAAGTTTATTTGTGTGACTAACAGTATTTAGATTTATATTGAATTTGTACAATACATATTGTTCGATAGCTTTAGCTAGATTTCCGTTTTGTACTTACACACCGCGTAGTAAACAGTAGAGATTGGTGAGATAACTTGTTTGTAAGATTCCTTTGAAATATGAATAGTGTTACTGGAAATTTATATGAAAGGGCAAATATTTTCGAAATATTCGTCTGTTAGTTAAATTGTATAAAGTTTACTTGCGTTTCGCAAGACAATGTTGAAGTAATTACCACGATAATAAGTACATATAAGTAAACTAATTTCTAGCAAAACGGCCGATCAAGATACAAGCACAGCGGTTGCCACAATTAAGGAACTTTGGCAAATTAATTTTAGATATGGTCTGATAACTACCGCACTGTGTTGGCAAACCATGACATTATAATAATTGGTTATCCTGTAAAAACATAGTGTACTACTTATTTATGTATAAACCAGTATGGCTTGTCTAGTTGTGATAGATGAGTTCGAGATTGTGATATGATATAAATCGATGTGAGCATTGTTATTTTATTTACTTGTTAGAAAAGAGGTCGAACGGAAACTCTCGCCTTCCTTGTTTGATTATTTCCTTTGCGACTACAAGACAGATTAAGTTATCTTTATTACTTTGAATTATTGTATCTTAACATGGGTTCCTGTAAAATATATAAGGTATTATCATGGAACATCTAAAAGGAAACGCAATTTCAATGGCTATAGAGTTGCAACCTTATTTTAGAGATAAGCAATATTGAAGTACCTTTCAAACTATGAATTTGAATAATTAAAATATGAATGAACTTATAATGTGTAGCTAATTCTTATGGAACGAGGTTAAGAATAGGGGCAATAAAACAAAGACAGACAATAAATAAAAACGATCAGTTGCGTTTGTAGAAAAACCGGCTAAGTGCGAGTCGGACTCGCGCATGAAGGGTTCCGTAGCAGAAAAAAGGCTAATAGCCATAAAAAGGGCTAAAATATCACGTTATTTGGATGGGAGCCCCCCTTAATTATTATAATTATTTTGTTTTAGTAAGTATTTGTTGTTATAGCGGCAACAGAAATACACAATCTGTTAAAAATTTCAACTATCTAGCTATTAAGGTGCTTGAGATACAGCCTGGTGACAGACGGACGGACAGCGAAGTCTTAGTAATAGGTTCATTTTGTAGAGAGGATATCTACTAGGCCATTCCGTGACTGCAGATGGAGACCCTCAACGCAATTTTGTAAAGAATACTTAGTAACAATACCATAATTAGTCATTGTTGCTTTGGGAAGTCCTCATAGGAATAATTACTTAGTTAAGTCACGCTATCTAGAGCCATTGACATATCCAAATGTAGCTCAAATTAAACCAATAATCAATATTTATATGGACTACAAGGCATGAAAAATAAATGAAGAACTGAATGTATTAGTAGCTGTATTGAAGCAAACAATATCAAAAGGTCATCAAAGATCGAGACGATTACTTGAAATGACAAATGGAATTTCTAAAAAATGTAAGGAGAAATTGTCTTTTGTGATAACTTCAAAAATAATATATTACTCAAAACAACACATAATAAAGAGAAAGTTTGTCACAGCATTCAGGCTGTGAGAATAGGCGTTAACAATATAAACAATGATATACGAAGCAAGTCAGCAGCGGCAGAATTCAGACGTGGTGTAATTTTTGCATAACTCTTCCGATAAACGCATCGCGTGAGACAGAAGGAAAACGAGAGTTAGATATGAATGGACGCATTACTAAAAGTGTACGTCGGGTTGCGCGTGCATCTGAACAGTACGCATCTTTACGACGCGGACGAACGTGCGAATAGGAACACTTGCGCAAGCGCACCGAGCGACGCACTCGGAGCAGCCGCACCGACTGCGTATAGTGGGCTTTTATAGCCACTATTTGTCTACTCCAGTTGTGTCTACGATAAATTGTTGTGATAAACGAATTTTCCGACTTCACCTACTTTCTCCAAGAACTACGTAAATTACACAAGAGGAAATTGATAAAGTGAAAATGTTGTTATGAACTTACAGACTGAAGACGACGCCGAAGGTTTTCGAAATAACCCCCATGGTCTTCTTCCAACCCTTGATGAACTGCCGGCGGCGCGCCCCCCGGGGCGACACCGCTCGCGCCCCGAGTTCCGTGTAAGAATTAATTTTGCTGGCTATCTGGGCCGATGGCGAAACTCTTCATCACTGATCAGTCACTTCACTGGTAAATCCATTTACAGCACTGTACAAACTCCATAACTAACAGTTCGTCCAACAGCTATAAGTGTCCCAGCCAGGACTGTCTACTTTGATGTCGCCTCATTACAATACAATCCACTCCTGACAACTTATTTTGATTGTCCAATTTGAATATATCAAATCGGTGCACAGTCACGAGAGGTACGACTCTCGTCGCTCTCTGTGAGGAGTGGTCGGTCGGTGCGTGCGTTCGGCGTGGTTGCGCGGGCTACACTGACGTGACGTCGCTAGTCACTGAGATAGTATCGTAGAGCCGGGGGGACGTCGCTACGGCCGCTACGGGGGTGTCGTTTGACTTTGTAAGCTCGCTTGACTCATATGAGTCGGTTACATACATTACATCGTCGTTATCCACCAAGCTACAACGAAGCTACATGTCATTTGCTCCGTTGTTCAACGCGTTTTCGATGAAAAATTTGAACGCGGAAACGTTTTGCGCCGTTGCATTTCGCACGCGACAATTACGCACAATTCAGAAATTGTGCTCGCTTTCGTGTTCTCGTTGAACGCCTAGAGGTGTACCTCGCGTGAATGTCTGGCTCTCAACCCGCTGTCAGTGCTATGTACTGAACAGTGACGTAATTGTGCAATAAATTGTAGAGCAGGTAATCGCCTACGCTCGTTTCAAATTAAATAGGGTATTGAAGTAAAATGTTTTCGTGCAGCGTCAGTTGTTGATGTCAGAGTGAGCTCAGACTCCTGACTCACGTGGAGAGTATTTAAGAAGCCTTATATAGCAATCTTTATGTTCAAATTGATTTAATTTCAATAAAAGATAAGCATTTAGAAAAAACAAAACGATACTGTTTTTTCGTGGTGACAAATATAAGCAAACGGTGCACCCGCGTTTATATTTTAAACAGGGAAATTTATGCCAATTAGCGACCGGTATTTTTTTTTTCAACTTTTCCTTTGCGCTCTCTAAAAAATGAACTGTGAAGTACTCCATAACACAGGAACGATGCCTTGGAGAGGGAGAAAAACAATAAATTAAAAAATTAGGTAAAGAATAAGTACCTCGGAAAATTGAATTTATGGGAAGACAGAACAGGCGGAAGTGTTGTAGATTTCATCCTTCACAGAACTGAAGCAAAAGAAATAAACTGAGCGAAAGTAAGTTGCAGAAATAATTTTGATAGAAGATAGAAGATGAGATGTGGGCTTATACTAAAAATTGGTCGATTCCTGCATCTCTCCTCACTGCGCCACTTGTCTCCTCTTCTATGCAAACGCACGGCTGCCTAGATTTTTTTCTGTACAAACAATCTTAGGAAATTAAAAGGTACAGTACAATTTTTGCAGACATTTCATTAACTGCAAGGAATTATACACACATACATATTCTGACTGACAAGTTGTCAATCCGCAGTCGGAAGTAAGTGTTCCATTCTTTTTGCTGTGCCTTGATACCAAAGACCCTATATTAGGTACATCCTTTACATCCCAGGCTGTGAAGATGGCATAACAAGTGTCCGTCAACACGCAACCACTTACGATCTCAGTGTAACCGGTATAATATCGTTATTTATAAGTGCAATGCACGGTAAGTAGCAAAACTGGAAAAATTCTTCAATGTACAGCAATTACAATCGAACTTTGCATTTTAACTGACTTAGCTTTTTACCTGTAACGATGCGGACTGTACTATTTTTAACTATAACTAACTGATGCCCGCGTCTTCGCGTTGCGTTCCCGTGTCCGATCCCGTGAACCATTTAAAAAAAATTCTCGACGTAAGAATCATCCTTGTACTGCAAGGAATATTCTATAAGAAAAATTATATCGACGTCGGTCCTGCCGTGCACACGTGAAGGCTTGACCAAGGGAAATAGGGTTTCATTTTTTTATGCATAGATGGTAGCAAATAATCGCTGCTATTGATCATAAGTTGCAGTGTTATAAACATTAGGATACGTATGTTTATTCCCTCATGTCAATGATTCCCTTTTGCTTAAATTATTCGAGAATAAATTATGCCATCTCGACCATCTTTAGTGCAGGAGGTAGGATATAAGGGCACTTACTATTATCTATTCTGTAATAAGGACAAGAAACATTTGCTTGATAGTTACTAAGTTGGTCATATAAGGAATAAAAAATCATGTCATCAATATTAATCAAATTCAGACAGCTAAATGCTGTCCAAGGGCTTGCTAAGTTTTGATAATAATTTTCACACTCAATTTGTCCATTATGACTTCTTCTGAGTCCTTCAATACAAATTTAGTTCGATAAGTAAAAATGTTGATACTTAGTGTATTCAAGTGTGTGAACAACTTGTAACTTTTTATAATGGGCTTAACCTTTTCAAGAAGCTTGTAACCTTTTTTGAAATAAGAATTTGGAGCAACTCTTACTTATCGCAGAAAAGTTAAGTCCACCAATCCACACTTAAAATACCAAGTAAAGCAGTTTTATTTTTTATTTATTGGTTGCATCGAAAACTTACATTTTGTATTCCGGGGTTGGGCGTTTGGTATATTTGCTCTTTAAAGAAGCGACTGTCATCTAACGGCTACTAGATAAACTGTACTCCGCCTGATGGCAAGCTATGACGCAGTCTAAATAAAAGTGGCCTCCCTTTAAGGTGCACAATAAAGAAAATTATCATTTCTCTCTAATATCTCGTCAATGCAGACGAAATCACAGGCTGAAGCCATTAACAAAATATACCTCTATACGGGAGATCGCACGTGTTCGAAATAAATCGCCGACCTAAATCTTGCGAGAGTATCTTTAACCCAATCGGGTTACTGCACCCGTATACCATGACCTGTATTGTGTTAGTCCTCCCATCTACTTTGCATAATTCGATGTAATCAAGGGTTACATGTGGGGAATTGTGAATGAGATGTTGTGACACGCAGCAGAGTATATTAATAGAAGCATTACTGCCACAGTTAGCCAGTAATGCCCAGGAGTTGACACCGGGAACTCTCGATCGCAAGGTCGACTCCATAAAAATAAAAGTTGCTCATGATGATTATGATTTACTTTAGGACAAGACGATACTTTCAAGGACCTCGGTAACAGCTTGCCATCAAAATATTGTTGGCGACTTCTGTATTATAAAAACGTTCTGACAGGTGATAAGCACGATGTCCCTATTTAGAATAATAGGTCGTGAAGACCTTGTGTTCATAAAATTACGGTCAGATTATTATCGGTAATGGATGATAAATTGGATTATTGAGTCCTTCGGAGCTTTTAACGTCATGTGTGACGTTCAACCCCCAGGGCTTACTCGAGGACGAATAGTATACAAAAAGGCCGAAAGCGGGTCATGGATTTTTGTACATTAACTTTATTATTTAGGTTTTGTCGGCCTCAAAAAGGAAAGAAACCGGCGATCGTTTAATAGTCGATCTATTTTCTTAGAAAGTGCTCTGTAGCAGCTAAATCGTTAGAAATAGGTTCACGTCAGTAGCGTAAATCCGCAATTTGAATCCTCGACTTATCTACTTCAAAGTACATAATATTCGTTGAGTTCTCTTCATCCGTTCTTCATCAAGCACCAATACCGGGTATCATTCTTCCCCTTTGGAACCCGCTTAGTGTCCGCTCTCCTTTCTCGGTTTAATTTGGCTTTTATTTATTTATTTACTTATTTATGTGGGATAATAGTTGTCTCTGAATAAAACGAGTATAATTAACACTAAATTTTGCCCAATTAAACCCAAAAAAATACCAATTAAATTCACTGTAGCAGCTTTTCGACCCGCTCATGCTATCCTCGTCTTTGCTCGTACGTTCCGTTCATACGCATACTACAATGCTACATTTATTTCATATATTTTAAGAAAACTTACAGCAAAACATTTGTGCAACAAAGATAGTTAAAATAGAAGATGGCCAATTAAAAGTTTTCACTGCTAAATATTGGTTAAAAGTATGTAGTAAGTGGTAGACAATTTTTACACACACGAATATGAAAGCCTAAAAAATGTGGTACAAGAAAATAGAAAAGCCGGTCAATCAAACAAAATAGAACATGGTTTCTTGTTGTCAAAGAAACAGGAGCTGTGATGTTTTTTCGTTTTGGCGATACTCGTTGCAAACAAGTCAGGGTCGACCTTATGACACTCTGAATTAAATGAGTGACTAGCTATAAACAGACACGAGTACTGTCTATACGCAGTCTTAACAGGAGGAAATGTAAGAGGTTTGTTCTTCGCAGGAATGCCGAAGGCACACGAAAATCAATTTTAATTTACAATTCAGGGACGTCAATAACGACCATTCATCACATCAAATAATTAGTGTTATATGTTCCGATTTTCTTCTCACATAAAGTGGGAGTATATGAAATTTTTTACATCGCGCTATGTAGTTAGGTAAAAATATAAGAGAAACTACCGACTGCGGTCTGACTCCTCAATTCCGAGACGAAAGCCTATACGCCACCAAAGTGTTCTATGTAGTAGCCTAGCCTAGTCTATTGCTTCTTCTAATATAGCGACGTTTATTTACCTCTTTTGACTCTATTTTAAATGACTGGCCTATGAATATGTAGAATTTTTTTTTCGATTAGACGAGCCAAGTTGTCATTCAGATTAGCAATGACCTCTGAATTATCATAATAAGTAATTTGTTTTGTTACGTGAAACCGACTTGCTGAATGCTTGTCGACAAATTTAGTGAAATAATATGACTTTTGAATTGCGTGTCTAACAAGTACAAAATATGAACTGTCTGAAATTTGTTCCGCGTTTGTATGTATACCTCCCGCCATATATTGGACCTAAGACCAGAGAAAAACGAGGCCCTGGTGCGCGCTGATATAATGTACTAGCTTTTGACCGCGGCTCCGCCCGCGTGGATGTCGGTTATCGCGACCAAACATAGCCTATGTCATTTCTCAAGGTCTAATTTACTCCTATATGAAATTTCATCAAAATTGGTTCAGTGGTTGTCACACACTTTCACATTTATGATATACTAGCTGACCCGGCGAACTTCGTACCGCCAATATTTTTCCACCCGCGTGGCGTTAGATCCCGTTCCTGCTGCACCCTCTACTATATTAAAAATGTATTATACATAGAAACCTTCCTCTTGAATCACTCTATCTACTAAAAATACCGCAACAAAATCCGTTGCGTAGTCTTAAAGATTTAAGCGTACAAAGGGATATAGGGACAGAGAAAGCGACTTTGTTTTATACTAGGTATGTAGTGAAGTATGGATGATTTCTGGATTTGAGTTTGTCTACCGCCGTAACACCCCGTTTGGGTCCAAGATATATGGCGGAAGGTATATCTTGTGTATTACCTTATTACCTGACTTAATTGAAGTCACTTGTTAGTCCGCCACACATGTCACAGTTGCTATAATCGATTTATTTTAACATTACTGTTATGACAAAGTGCTTAAGTCCACGGATATTGCACCCAATGTCTAAACTGCTATTAAACTTGAATGTAACTTTTGTCAGTTTTGCAGTAGGTACATTTTTAATCCAACGTACAAAACAGCATAATGTTCATAGATTTGAACGTATGCGCAGTTGATTTGTACAGTCATATTTTGTAGGATCAAAACGTTTGATTATGAGCTGTCACAATGACATCATTCTTGCAATAATTATGCAATAATTAGGCAATTAGGTATGTACTAATTTTAAAACTTCAAGATCTGTTTCTTCAAGATGTGCTTTAAATTTCCAAATGAAAAGTCCTATGACCTAATTGCAGCACCACTTAACGTAACGTTGATTAGAACATTTAATAAGCTGACTGGCTAATGCTTAGGCCATTCGTACGATGAGGTGCCACATAGAAATAAGACAGAAAGTTAGTTATAGGGTAATTGAAAAAAGTAGCGCAATCCGACTTAGATAGGTTAGGTTAGAAGGCTAACGGTATGGTAGGCAAGTAATGAAACGTCATAGATCCAAGCTGTTCGAGCAAATGGCTAAATGTCATTCAGGCCGTTAATTGAACGCTGTCGTTTAATTAACAGCCTAGGCAGTTAATCGAACGGCTCACTAAGTTAGTTGGCTGCGCCATTTATATTGAGAGACGTTCAAAGGCAACAGGAGGTTAGTTAGTTGGCAGCTGACTCATGTGTGCCGGTGTGCGTCATGTATGCATGATTGTCGGTGTCATAGGCAGGCAGTCTAAGTTATGTAGTTATCAATATATAGATATTACATACGGCATTTAAATATTTCTTTGTAGTTCATTATCATTGCAGGGTTATATTCAAATCTTACTTATAGGAGCCTGCGGTCTACTCCCACTCATTCAGATGCGTTTATCTTAGTTTTTTTAACCATGTATAGTATCTCTCATTCTTTCTAAGTAAATAGGTATTAATTATACCTATATTTGAGTATTAATTGTATAAAACAATCAAAAAATGCGCCCCGTGATAAGGTCACGTCAGATAACTCACCTCATATCATTCCTGGTTCAAAGGTGCCTTTAATGCGGACAGCGTTACCCTGCTGAATTGCGATGGGTATACTTTGCACCAGAAACTGCCAGAAATGATTTACGTTATAAATACACATTTAAAAAACAGTAATTTAATTTAATTTTAGCTGCTATATAAATATGATACGGACACAACATATTATTTATCTATGTACCCACATCATTTTTTTTCTCTTTTCCCATCTTGTTTTGCAAACAATGTAAGTTGCCTGCGTAATATAATTATAATAATTAATGGTTATTGTTTGCACGCAATTCTCATTATTAGACACACTGGCTGTTGGTTTTTTATCTGTGGCTACATATTTAAGATTTAACTAGGGTTAATTTCAAAATGCTTGAAAAAAGAATAACTTTGTATTTACGTCAGTTAAAAACTTTGTCACACTAAATTATCCATTATAATCCTCCGAGCCGCTTATCAGATTGCTTTTAACCAGACTACGAAATGATTGAACTTCAAATTTTCCGCGAAGATACTGCTATCTGACCTCCACAACCCACAGGCGATATCGAAGTTAATACCGTTAACCCAATATGATATCTTAAGACTAAAGACTTTGTATTAGATCGATTACAATGTCAACTTTTTGACAACACGGCTAGGGTCACACCGCGGGCGGGATCTTCTCGGATTTCGCTGTCATTCCAGACTAGGCCATGGATGATCGCGCGCAAGGAATGACTCCTTAAAGGCGGGCGCTTCTGTGCGCGTGCCAAACGTAGTTACCTTCTGTATTCTAAGATATTCTTGATAATAGTGTAATATGATATGAGAACATCAGTTTGAATCATTATTAAGATAAAGGACGTGTTCGATCGAAGAGTATCGTTTTTGATATTATATTATATACTCACGCGTTCGTCTCCCTTCGGGTTAGATGCATAGAGCATCACACCCCATCTATTCTCCTCAGAATTTTGATTAGGTATCACGTCCTTTTATTTTTGTATAATTAACAATTTATTTAGATAGTAATGCCGTACTTCTCGGCTTCTCGCAGCCCTAATGGGCTCCCTATTAATTTTTATTGCAAAGTAACATTAATACGTTTACGTGTTTTTGTACCTTTACAAAAGTTGAACGCAATATGGTATCTCCTAGCCATAAAACACCGGTTGAAATATCATAAAACAAAAAAAAACAGGGTAAAAGTGAAAATAGAAGTCCATTGATGACATTTTTAGAAGTCATAATATTTGTTTTGTACTTTTCAGTGGTATCATAAACAGGCGCCGTTTTTACTTTCACCGGCGGTTCAACAAAGAACAATAACGCGGGACTCTATTGAAACGTTCAATGTAACGTTATTTTATTTGTCATCTAATTACTGAGCCATTAGCTCGTTCAGAAAAGGATTTTTGTTACATTTGTTATTGTAAACGACACGCGCCCTTCCAAGGCACCGGCTATGGTCAGACCAAGGCCTTATAACAATTGAATTTAGTTACACTTATTTGTAAACATAAATAGTGACTCAAATACAGTTAAAACTAGATGTAAAATATGGAAACTATAAAGAAAACAAAATAAGTTATTCGACAACCTTAAACAAATCATTTTTTATTGCAGTTTTAGTTGAGGTTATTGTTTTAACACTAAGGTGATAAGCTAGCCATAAGTTGATAATCCATTTGATGAAAAGCTGTTAGCAGTCATCATAGCCTATAAACGCCTCTAACACCAGACGTTCTTTTGAGGATCCCTACGCTGCTATAATCACTTAACAGAACATTCATTTCAAGAAGGTTATTTCAAAATGTTGAATTTGTGACATGAGATTCCTTGCGTGTTCTAGCATTTAAGTGTGGAGTCGAACCCCCTGTTCAAGGATTTCTAAGGAAGCGACTATTTGAAAGGAATTTAAAATTGTCAGAAGGTTCCTCAACGTTATTGTCATCATGCTCTCTTAACTAAGAGTGACAGAAAAAGATACTAATTTCTTGATTTTTTCAATTAACTACTTCTTTTTTTATAATATAGATCGACACTAATCAAATTATTTTTCTAAGAATTCCTACGTACTCATACAACACCCCTTTCGAGAGTTACAACTTTTTTTTACTAATTTTTAATCATTATTACCAGCCAATAATACTAGCAACTATAATTTAAAAAAATGGAAGACTAAGTAACTAAAAAGTTGATAGCACAACAAAATCACATCGTAACACCAGACATAATTATAACAGTAAGTTCAAAGAATTGGTGAATTTGGAATTGAATCCTTAGGACGCGGACGGTTGGAGGCTGCGCGCGCGCATCTCTCTACCTGCGCCGGAGTCGCGGAGCCACCAGACGGACAGACCGCACTACTGCGTACCGTTAGATGAAAAAAAAAACTATTATACCAGTTGTTAGGGAAGGTAGTGAAGCAAAGGGTGCAGTGGGTTGAGTCCTTAAGCAATTATTTTTACGGGGATTTTTTAGAAAGTTCGATAAAGTAGCGCTGGGTTCGTTCGTTATTTTAAAATAATATAGGTAGGACACTATGACTAAAAGGGACACAGCAAATTAATATATACAATTAATGCAATATGATTCGACTGTAGGTACTGTTATTATTAAGACTTCTTATAGAGGCCACCCCATCTTTTCCAGTGGGTATCCAGTGGTCGACTAAGGGATAGGGCTGATATCCAACGGTAAACATAACGGATGTCTATGGTAAACATACGACCCAAGACCAATATGTTCAGCCGTTTCATGGCAAAAATCTGAACTGTATTACGAAGGACCGAAAATTTTAGATGGCGAAATGTGGGTGTTGATATACCTCTACCTACTCCTTCGGGGATTTACCGGCGTGAATATCAATCAATCAATTAACCCACTGCAGTCCACTGCTGGACATAGGCCTCTCCCAATGTGCGCCATTTCGTAAGTTCCTCCGCCTTCCGCATCCAGTCTTTTCACTGCCACCATTTTCAGGTCATCGATCATCAGGTTTTTCGGTAAATGTTTTTTCATCAAACTTTTTTAGAAAGTCCTCGAAGAAGAGTCTTCCTTTTTGATTATACTTATGTTAACACATGTTGTAAAGATAGATTACGATAATGGTGGTATCCAATCGTTCGTGTGGAACCCTAAATCTCCAATAAATAAAATGCGTGAAATCACAACAGCTGTGGGATCCTTCGTGACATGTTTTATGTTGAATAAGGTTCACGCTAATCGGATAATTTGAGGATGTGAGGTTCAGTTCAAAGGATTAGAGGATACACACGTATTAAGTACGAGATGGTCTTTTATATTTTTTGGGTGAATACATATAGTCACGCCTCTTTCCCAGCGGGGTAGTCAGAAACAACGTGTTTCCACCTGTTAGGATCTTGGCATACATTTTTCGATTCTTATACTTTTATAAATGCTCAATAGTTTCAGTCAGGTACTCCTGTCCTGAAATTTCTGTACTAAGTTAACTAGAAACTGGACCATAGAATCTTTACTTAATATAGTAATTGCATTACGCTTTGACGCCTAAACCACTGAATCGATATTGATGTAATTCGGTACAGCAATACATTAGACCTTGTGAAACGACATAGGCTATGTTTGCTCACGATGATATCCACCGGCAACAACTAATTGGAATATAAACCTAAGCACAGTGCCTACTGAGTTTGGTTCTGCCTCAGGAAGGATCTTTTTTACATAATTATGCCACATACACCATAAATATCTGACATAACTTCTCAGCAAAGAGATCCAACATTTGTATAGAAATTTGACATTATTAGTCTATTTCTGGTACGCTAAAACTGTGGGTAAACAATCCAATTATTAAGTTTGCGTAACAGAAACATGAAAAACGAATGATTGATTAGGCTATCTGTGTTAGCGGCTTCACTGATGATATCATTGTACAGTTGTTATAAACAGGAAACATTACCTAATTGTCCCGTGAAACTATAATAAATAAAATAAAGTCAATAACTCAACCTTGGGTTTCTATGGAATTTCTATCCTGTCTGTGTGAATCCTGTAATATTTTTTGTCTTCAAGACTTTTAAAGAATTACTGCAAAGGAAACACCCTGCTTATCCAGCAGGATAGCAGTATCTTTCGTAATTTTCATAAGACAAATCCTAGATTCGAACTCGCGGTTAGATTTTCACCTAATAAACGCAAAGGTCGTACAAGTTCTTTTTAACTGATAGCCAGCAGAAAGGTAGGTACTAAAGCTTTTTCAAACTACTGAATAATTAAGTGTTTTGTTACCGTATAATATTCTATGAAAATCTGTCGGAACGGTCCCAAAATTTAGGTTACTAAAAGTCTGTCACAGATTCTTATTATAAGTTTGCAAGATACATCACGATCAACAACAAAGGTAACATCTTTTAGCAACCTATAATTTGAAATACGACACAAGGACTCACAAAAATGTGTAGTAATAAGTACCCCGTTACACGAATCCCGAAACGCGATCAATGCGAGACAATGCAAGGATACGCGCACAATTGCTGCGTACCGTAGATTTACAATACGCGGCCATTGTCAAACGCGCACCTGCGCGGACGCATCGCACTTACGGTTACTGAGATATTTTTGCCGGAGCTTTTCTATGCCGTGGGAATTAAGTATTGAAAAGCAGTTTTTGCAATTCCGCGAAATAAATTCAAGTAGACCAAGATGCGTAGATACGTACATATACGCACTAGATACTTTAAAAAAGAGAAAATTTTGTTTTTGCGCTTATTTTAAATAACTGCAGCCCATAAAACAGTCAAATTATAATACTGTACAATATACAAACCATTTATTTAAAATTAATTATTAAAGAAATTCTGTAACGGCTCTTTTTCTTCAATGGAGCCGATACGTCAGAAAAAGATGTGCAATTCAATATTTACTTTTTGGAGCCTAGGGTTCCCTCTTCTACAATTTTTTTGAAGTGAAAACTTCTTTAGCGGCATTGGATGGGTAAAAAGTATTAAACTCGCGTCAGGATTACTTGACCTTTGAACCGTAACCGACGATTGACGTCATATAGTAAGCGGTAAGGCGCTTCGACTGTAAGTCCTTATGGTTTCAGATAGTACCGGGTTCGAACCTGGGCTTCTGACACTTTTTGTGGTTATTTTTTCTTTCTGTTATTTATTACTTTTGTGATTATTTTTTCTTTTTGTAATTTATCACTTTTTGTGATTATTTTTTCTTTTTGTAATTCATTAATTTCTTCTGACAGGAAATTAGTGATATGTTCTATGATTGGCGCTATATTATAGGTATGGTATGATATGGTATGGTATGGTGTGTTCTTTTTATCTTTTTCTCTGTATATAACGAAGAAAGAAAGAAAGAAAACGTTTTCACTTCTGCCGGCACTCCCGGAGTGCAACCCGTCTTTATTTTTGTTTACTTAATTGGCATGGGGGCGACTGCAGTCGACCTACCAATCCTGAGTCTACGCCAGAGCATCGTCATCAATCAGCACGTGTGCCGGGTTTGGCTAACTACATGAAGGTCTTGGCGGAGTACCCATTACACCCTGACCTAGAACTTAAGTTTAATCCATAGAAATAATCGCTACTCATATTAATAACTTTATCATTATCATAGACATAAATTACCTTGGACACGTAAGTCAATGATAAAATAATATCTTCATCAAAATAAATACTGTCTAGTGGTTATCAGTGCCTCCTAGTTGGCAAGAATATCGGATTATTGATTAGAACAGAATTAGATTGAGCTAGTGACCTACATGTGGAAACGCTGACACTTTCTAATCCCAAGTGGAATCAACCCTCGACCCGCCTTTAGATGATTGGTTTCATAATAACAGGATGGGAAGAAAATCTATCGATAGGTAATCGTATCGTAAGTCAGTAAGTCACGCTACGGAGCACACGCATTTATTCAATTAAAAAAAAATCTTTAGTACCTACACTGATGTAGGTACTAAAGAAGGCTTATATTTAAGCAAAATGGAACCATTCGATTTATATATTTGGCATGAAAAATGCTTAAAACTTAGTGGTCAAAGCATTGCCCTTGTAGGGCGGAGATCCCGAGTTCAAACCCCGCCTAGACATATTCAATTTTTTCTCCTTTATTCGATTTAAATATTAGACATGAAAAATACAAAAAAAATATGGCATCATATAGGATGAAGAATGGAGCAGTGATTATTTGAAATATGGCTGTATTTAAGCAAAGTCGCATATTTTTGGTGCAAATAATTTACAGTACGAATTTTCATATCAGCTAATTAATACATATTTATGTTTGGAAATTCCCTTTAAAATATTATGTGAGCAGTTTTAAATTTTAATGATGATTTATTTTTGTTTTAACAATGTAATCTGTCTTAGCAGAAATCGGACAAAGCTAAGTTTAACATAAACATAAGGATATTTTTGACTTTACTATAATACAGAAAATGTAAGCACAGATTTAACGTTTATGTGTGTGTGTAAAGTTGGGTGCGTGTATGTGTTATTCTCAATTAACTTGCAAAGACAAGGGTTAACTTCAGGAACGTTAATTCCAACCACAGCGCACTAATTACCCAGGCATTCTGCGCAAGCGCAAAGGGACAGCTTATCTCCGTCCAACAGATGGTATCACGTCCATTGTTTGAACATAATTACACTTAATACGATGCGCTGTTGACACGAGTGATTATAAAGTACAATTTCTAGGACAAGGTTCCAGGTTCGACTTATGTCGGATCATGCGATAATGGTAATCTTATTGATGTGGATTAAGTTCGCGTTTACGCTAATATGTGTTAGCATTACCAGTGCAATGTAGTTCGAATTAAAAATTTATAATTCTTCCACCATTCTACAAGTTATTATATTGTTTCGATTCGAGAATATAGCGTGAGCAACCCCCTTTGGCAAGTGACATATCGTTAGTAGAATAGAATACAATTATCAATGCTGATGCTACAGAATGATAGAATTGGTATACCATCACAAATCGTGAACATATGTCAATCTCATACAT
Source organism: Eilema caniola (assembly GCA_949126895.1). Taxonomy (NCBI): domain Eukaryota; kingdom Metazoa; phylum Arthropoda; class Insecta; order Lepidoptera; family Erebidae; genus Eilema; species Eilema caniola. Next base: position 4,679,648 of record OX421466.1, read on the forward strand.
TGATTATACTATTCTTATTTTATTCTTAGCCAAACCACTGGTAAATGCGAAATCACAATAGATTATCATTTATTCATCTCAAATCTACCGGAGGCGCAAATAGATTATGTACGTTGCTCCAACATCTGTTTGTTTATATTTATATTACAGGAAACGACAGAGTACATATTTACAAGTTTCAATTCAATAAATTCTGTTGTTATTTGCCAATAACACAAATATTTCAACAATTTCGTGGGAAGTGTGAACTGCACTTACGTAACTATCCGCACGGAATGCAGCATGGCGTATGCTGGTACTAAAAACCGCCATAATGTAGGGCCTCCAATATCGGTACTGATCTCGCATGATTGCTGAGGTATTACAGGACCCTACGATATGCTGGTTTCAGGGTCAGTATTTAATTTCGAGCTGACTTACAGTTGAATCCATCATAAACAATTAATTACTCTTTATTAATGTCAGTAATACAGTTCTAATCCATACTAATATTATGAATGGGAGAGTGTGTCTGTTTGTCCATTATTCACGCCTTAACCGCTGAACCGATTTAGATGAAATTTGGTATAGGGGTAGATTAGACCTTGAGAAAGGACATAGGTTATGTTTAGTCGCAATAATCGACATCCACGCGGGCGGAGCCGCGGGCAAAAGCTAATTTGTTTACACGGATAACTATACAACTAAAGCACAACATATCAAACGTGTCATAGAAAGCTATAGCATAAACACCACCAAAGGTAACCAATAATTGACGTCTAAAATGAACTAAAAAGTTGAAGGGCTGACCGGGTCGCGTGACATGAATATGGACAGTCACGTGACATGAAGCAATCACCTGCGGGTCACCTCCCAAACAGAACCTATTATTACAACTACTACATCATGTTAAAAAATATTCCGATGTCGATTAATTTAGATTTATGCCTACCCCTTCAGGGATTTGCAGGCGTGAGTATTTGTAAGTATGTATGTAATTTTGTCTTATTTCGGGATGGTGCTTATCTTACAAATGGCCTGAGCATTAGCCAGCCAGGTTATTAAATGTTGTAAGAAACGTTACGGCCGTTTAGTTAAAAACCTAGGCAGCAAATTGAACGGCTGATTAAGAAACATACATACCGATAGGACAAGTGAATAAGTTGCAGCCATTTTACTGCTAATTGGACGAATAAAACTAGTCAAATAATTGTACCCGTTGATGAGGACTTTAGAATCGACCCGTCCGTTAATAGTAGATTTTACAACAAGTGCACAAAACGAACCATTTTTATCCGAGACTTTTAGCAGCCCGAGCCGGAGGCGAGGGCTGATAGTAATGTCGAGGATAAAAATGGTTTTGTGGACGAGTTATAAACTCTGCTTTTCACTTCGATTGCGAGGAAATAAAACAGTAGTATAACATTTCTTTAATTAAGAGCTGTTTCCCGCCGCTTTATTTTTTTTTAATCTTACGACATTGAGGCGTGGGCTGCAGACCTATACAGCCTACTATAAAATTAATTTTGTAATAATAATTTTCTTAAATGAATTAAATAACCTACCGTACTTGAATTTAAATTTTAATATCTTTTAAGTCTTAAAAAACACATAAGGCAAAATAAATTAAAGTGAATGTTATAAAATAACAAATTCTATCTATGAACTTCTTATTGTGTTAGGCTGTATGGCTCATTTTCTTTGCCTTAATATAGATACATTTATGAGTAGATACGTTAATGCCCTTGTGCACAAAATTCGATTTTGTGCAGCCTATATCCTGCACAAATAAGCACTTTCAGAGCATGAGAAGTGAAAAAAATGTTTTAATCATTAATAAATGAGTAACATTCAGAATCCACAAATACCACTTACAAATATCCATTCACGAAAAATAAACCCATCCCGACGATAAATACAAACTTACCAGTTATTTACACGTCAATTTCAGATGAATCCCTTACCTGAAACAACACAAATTGATGTCAGTCATAAATATCAAGAATATTTGGCGAACCTCCTCAACGTTATCAAAATAATATGGTGAGGATAATGCGAGTAATGTTTGTTTTTAGTGGAGCTTACAAAGGATCAGTGAACGGAATGAAAATAGGCGTTGCGGGCGGGCGGCGCGCGCGATGCGCTAAAATAGCGGCCCACGCTGCGCCCGCGCACGATTGTGAATCGCTGAAATATCATTATTTGCGAGATTTCATATAGTGGCGAAAAAAATTATGATACTGGGTTTGTGGCATGGTGATCTCTGTGTACCTCATGCATAACTGTATATGTAAATAAAGAAAATGGAGTCATTTTAAAATGTAATGGAGTATTTGGAGGCCCTCCAAGAAAATCGGGCAACTGACACCTGGTAAATCTGCTGATAGACTGACGAAGCTGGCACTAGCTCTCGGAGTTGGAAAAGGGGAGGGATCACGTCAAAGTTGAAGAACGGACTCCGGGCTTCACAGTGCCAGATATAGTTCAACCAGGACTGGCATGCGTACCTATTATGAATGGGTAGACAAAAAATGACAGTGTACGATTATTGAGCATTGTGTTCAAAACAAGATGGATGTTAAATAATGGATGAGTGTGTATTTAACAGAAACCTCAAGGTCTGACAGCTGCTACCGAAGTAGTTGTATCTACTTCTCAGTAGTAGATGTTATAACAATTGTTTATTAATATGGATATACATCTGCGCGAACGCGTAAGGAATAAGAAGTGCTTTGGTTTCTTCTGATAAAGTATTATTATTACGATCTGAGCTTTCGACTGCTGATCAGCCCCTCTAGACAAGTGACAATTCGTTATTCGGCATTTGATGGAATAAAATGACGAATATATGGGATTTGACGTTTCTGACAGTCGTTTACGCATGTCAAATCCCATACAGTCGTCATTCTATTCCATCAAAGGCCGGCCAACGAATTGCCACTTGTCTAGAGGGACAGAGGTCGCGGGTTCTGTTCCCAGTATTTGTACTTATAGCAGCAGTAACTTCAGCTGTCAAACTATTAGAATAAAATAAGTACAACGTGCTGACAGACTGACCGATGGTGGAGTCTTGAGGAATAGGGTTCCGTTAGTTACTCTCTGATTAGCAACTAAATGTTGAGAGGAGTAGGTACCTACTGCAAGTGTAACGACTGTGCCTGAGAATCCTGAGCTCAAGGGTTTGATTTCCAAGTCGGGCAAAGTTAAATATACTTATTTCTTTTTCTGTAAGGAAAATGTTTGGTAGCTGTATAAAGTTCACAAAAGTGACCGTTTGATAATAGAAAGTTCATGTATTACAAAGTATTCCTAAACATCACTTTTTTTTTCAGGAAGCTTCAGTTGATTTTAAGTAGGTATGGTATACATACCACAATCGTAATATATTTTTTTTCTATTTGCTACTTTGGTCGCCATGACACCACTGCATTGATTATAAAGATAACATTGTGAACATGCAAGGACACTAAAGCAATTATTGTAGTTTTTCAATTGCATTTTATTCCTCTGTGTTACCATAATAAAAAGTAGACAACAAACACTTGCATTTATAACTCATTGTTGGTAATCCCATGTTGGTGATCATGGAATATAAAACCAATGGGAAATGTCTCGTACCTCGTTAGTATCGTTAAAATCTCACATCAGTATTTTTTTTAATAGAATATTAGCAACCGAAATTATTGAAATTACTAACATTCCCTCTAACCCCTCCAACTAAGCTAAATTGCTTGTGCTAGGAGTGGGTTCACGACGGTAGTGTAATGGCCAGGATTCGAACCTTCGGGACCTCTCGATCGTAAGGCTGACTCCTTAACCACTAAGCTACTGACGCTGTTTGGCGATTAAATCTAAGGTTTTCAAGCTCCCAAGGTGGAGCCCAAGGTCTACATACTCTACTCCTTTCAATTGGTTTATAGGAGCAACTGCCGTCTATCCTCCCAATCTCAAGAAAGCCTGCATAAGAGCCTCCTCATTCATCAATCAAGGGGTGTACCAGCTTGCAAGTGAAGTCGGGATGGCTTATGATAGTTATGGCCTATGCGTAATTAGGAGTTGACGAGATTCTTGGTCCATTTGATGTTTCTCTGAGTCAAGAGTTCATCAGTCGAACCAACAAACAAACCGTCATTCACGTAGTGTATTGTAAACAAGTGTATGATAAACATTCGAATTACAGAGAGAAGCTTTTCTTTGCAGCGCATTCACGGTGCAAACATATGACGTCATCTTCATCAGAACTTGAGAAATTCTCTTCAACCTCTTCAAAGTGCTCGTAAACATTCAGGAATAACGATCCGTCCGAAACATGGTATTGACAGGTCAAAGATGCTTTATCAGTTACAATGTATTTGAAGTTAGGTTTGTCAATAGTGTATGATTTGTTGCAGGTTAAAAATAAATTGACCTGAAGTGCCTTCTAAATTAAGTTGAGGGCTTTATTTTATATGGGCTATATCTAAAAACTATTAATTTATGTGATGCTGATGACCGCTTATGATTATGAATTGTGTAAGTTTATGGTGCCGGAGAAAAATATTTGGTTCCACTTACAGAACAAATAATAAGTACCCCTAATTTATTAGTTCTTCTGTTCCATTCAAGGGAGATTGATTGGCGAAAGAACGACATAAAACAATAAAAAAATCTGACAAAATTCTAAAACTTTCATTTGAATGACAGTGTCATGTAGTATTATATCGTTTAAAACGACAAGTGGGACGCGAGAATTAATCTTGTTTAGGACGATTGTATGCTAATGCCCGCATGGCGTGCGCTTGCGCACAAGGGCAGGCAGGATCCCTTAGAGAAGTGATTAATGATAGAGTATTGCGAAACGTTTCGACAAAGATATTATTGTGCCTGTTTAGGTCAGAATGAATTGGCTGTACTGTTCTATGAATATACAATGTTCATTATAAGATAAATTGACCTGTGACTGAAGAAAATTATGAAATCAATACCGACAGTGTGTGCTGACCGACTTTATTAAAGCGTAATGTATCGTTACAAAGGGGGCATTCATGCAATCAGTGCAGAGAAGCAAGGAAGCATCTAACTCCGTTTACGTAGTGTAAAGCTTGTAGCTGTCAGCGAACGTGACAAGATTGGCGACACTGATTTCCCTATTAAATTGGTTTAAGTGCACTTCTAGATTTTGACCGAGCGAGCGAAGCTGTGTGTTTGTCAGTTACGGTTTAAAGAGCACATTTCTTAACAGATTATCACGGAATTTTCACACGTGTTCTTTGTTTAACAGAAAAGATTTTATAAAGACCTTTTATATAGGGGAGTGGATAGTGTTATTGTTGTGAATAGTTTTATAAGAACTGTTAGTAAAATGTATTTCATATCTCTAAGCAGTCTCGTTTATAGTTCTTTGAAATTTACTTTTGTTTTCATTTTAACATAATATATTCTGTTATGCTACTGCGTAACTGAAAGCATTTTCACATGCAAATATATACAATTCCACAACGCATTCCACAATTCCTTCCTCATCGCAATGTTATCATGGCGTGTAGTGACTTGTGATTACTTAATAGTCATGAATACAATAACCTATGTGTTGCCAGTGGTGATTAGCTAAACAATGGCCGCTTAAGTGAATGTGCGTCATGGGGTGATTTTGAGCTTAATTGAGGACAGGATAATAAATCTATACATTATATAATTAAACTTATCCTGACCGAATTACCTACTCGTCAACGCTGAACCTAAACTACTAGGACTAAGATTTGAAATAAGAAATCAATCGTGCTATGTGTTATATTATAAGCTTAGGTGTATTTAATTTCACTCCTGAAGTGGTAAAATAGAACATTAAATGACTGTACCTACCGATGCATCGGTGGTCCTGTTGCAATTGAATAGCAAGTTTCCTTTTTTGCAATATTTTCCCATTCGGCGCCGAAATGATCCATTATGGAAAAAGTTCTCAAAAATGTACTTATCTAAACGGAAATAACCTGTTTCGTTCGCTAATGGATAATGATTATGAATATCCTAGCGGAACAAAAACTATGCAATCAAACAAGTCAAACAACAATGCTACCCATTGACCTGATTGAGACACAATTAATATTCAACCGCTTCCCATGGTGTGTAATAAACTCTAAGTTATTATGGACATGAATAGGATTTATAACTAAGTAGGCACAGGTTTTGCCTAAAGTCACCGTAAGTTTGGGAGTAAAAGGCCTAAAAAACTATTTTCGTGCCAAGTAAACCTCAGCTTCAAGAGTACACTTTCTGATTGATAGACGTGACTCTGGTGCATGCTTTCCTTCGACGGTTGTCGCTCTCATAATAGTCTATAAGACCAACTTATAGAAAAGAGAAGTAGAAGAGCAGACACAGATTGTAAGCTGGGGCCCTCTAGGTCTGCTAAGTTGGTACGGGAGAACGTGAGGGTAGGATATGTTAACCGACCAAAATGCGATATAACGTTACTAAAAGAACTTATATAGGTAAGCATTAAATAGGAGGATGATACTTCACGGTTTTTTTTTGTTTACGTGCGGGAAATCCCCACGTATACCCCCCCTCCGGAGCCGGAGAGGGAGGTTATGTCGGACTCGAACCGAGTAAACCGCACGCCGTCTGTGGGTCGATGTGCTAGGCCGAAGGTGAGGTTGTCTTGCGACATATCCCTCGCAACCCGCCTGACCCAGGGCCATTTCTCTCGGTCTGGCCCTCCGCGGGAGGGGGGACCACGCGGTCCCCGACCCGCCCCCGGTATGGGGGGGACGCGAATCGTTCTACGATGTGCGCCGCCGCCGTGGCCTGCTTCTGCTAGGGTGACTAGCGGCTCCACCCGTCACCCTCAGGCCGATACTACCCGGGTAAAAGTATATCTCTTCCCATTCAAGATCTAGATGTAAGTCGTTCGAAAAAGTTAATTACGTTCGCGTCCCGAGACAATGACTACTTCGCCCTACTACTAGCTACATCCCAAGTATACCAAATTAATACTAATCATACGCCCAACCTATTATGGTACATGATTTGACTATTAAATATTATGACGTCACAAATAAATTTTTCATACAATTTTCCTTTAAACTTACCGTTTTGACGTTTAGTAAAAAGTAACTAATTTGACTAGTCAGTCAAATACCCAATTGTCCTAATTGACGCCCAAGGGACAACTCGGCTATTTGAGGCTGAGGTCATCGGACCTCTTTTTTTTTTTTTTTTTACGTGCGGGAAATCCCCACGGATACCCGCCCCTCCGGAGCCGGAGGGGTAGATTATGTCGGACTCGAACCGACTAAACCGCACGCCGTCTGTGGGTTTTGTTTTCCGTAAGTTTGTTTTGGCAATAAAAGAAAATTGCTATGTAGAATTAACGCTGGATTATCACCTGTAGGGTCTTTAACGACCCACAACATCCAAATCACTTATTAAAAATATCTAAATATGGTATTCTAAAGCTCGTATTCCGCAGGATTAAACAGGCAGTGTGAATAAATGAGTTTGATTCTGAGAACTAAATATGGTAACTAATAATCGAGGACATTTGGAGGCCCGATTTCCGTCCAAGGTTTCAACAAACCAATAACACCTACTTTTATAATAATACGATTGCTGCTAACCTTGGACAGAAGAGGGACAGTGACAAAAAAAAGTATAGATATGGCCCATTTTATGGTATACTAACCAATATTCGGTATGTGTCTCACTCAATGCCTCTCTTCAATGTAACGATCCCGCTGCTGCTGAAAAACAACCGAAATTTCGGGATATTGATCCCTTTAAATAATGAAATAACACTACTTATATTGCGATAGAATCCTCTAAATAATGCAAATACAATAGGATTTCAATAAGTTTAACACCGGACGTATTAATATATGTAGAAGTACATTTCGCCTGCCCGTATACTTCATTCATTGGCATCGTTTAATATCCTATCTACTGCACATAAATTTCACTACGCACGCAGCCACCGACAAAACGGAAACAATTAATTAAATCGCATGTGCAGATAGCTACAAAAGTAGTTCAACACATTCCAATTTACAGATCGCTTTAGACAACCTCACCTTCGGCCTAGCACCACGACCCACAGACGGCGTGCGGTTTAGTCGGTTCGAGTCCGACATAACCTACCCCTCCGGCTCCGGAGGGGCGGGTATCCGTGGGGATTTCCCGCACGTAAAAAAAAAAAAAAATAGATCAAAAACTTTCATAAAATTAAAATTACAAATATTACATGAAATATAAAGTTATTTAATCTAGTCCTCATGGGAATTGGAATATAATGAAAATCATTCCTGCGACCACGGGCCCGTTCCATAAAACTACAATTTACAAATTACAAGTACAATTCGATGTACATTGCGTAGGTAATTGGTCATTTAAATAGGTTTTATAATATATGGCCAATTAACTACGCAGTGTACATCGAATTGTACTTGTAATTTGTAAATTGTAGTTTTATGAAACGGGCCCCTGGTTTGACCTGGTAGTATCCAAATCTTAATTCGTAAAAATCGAGATAAATAAAATATGGAACCCGGGCTTGGTGCTCGGGGTCCATATTTTATTTATCTCGATTTTGATGGATCAAGTTGTCCTTCGTTTCATCAGCATGTAGTTCATCAAATTTTATTTGCCTAAATGTGCTGCCACCTTGATTACCTTCTCAGAGGGGCTTATGAACTCCTCCGGTGTATATGTGAAAGGGCAAGCAGCACACTTCAGCAGGTGAAGGGCGTGTGGCCCTCTACTTGCTGAAGTGTGCTGCCGCTGAATGCGTGGATACATTTAGGTATCAATAAAAAAACCAGTCAAGTGTGAGTCGGACTCGTGTACTGAGGGCTCCGTACAAAACTGAATTGAGGGACGAACTTGTGTTACATAAATGACAATGTTTTTTTATTGTGTTGACCTAGAAGTTAGCTTACCCAAGTTTGCAAGCTTTAAGAAGTTGCAAACTTGAGTATTTGGTATAAATTTCAACTGATCGGTCTTGACAAACGGACAGACGGACAACGAAGTGATCCTATAAGGGTTCCGTTATTTTCGTTTTGAAATACGGAACCCTAAAAATAGTAATAACTTTTTCTAGCTTGACTCTATTTTCCTCAAATTTTCAACATTGATTATGATCGAATCTCGAGCAGTGCATTTACACTAGCTAATATAGAGTAAACATCGAACGCGCAAACAATTACTTATTACATCTCAAGTTCAGGGTGAATTAACGAGTTTTGCGCTAATTACACTGCCCTGCTAACAATGTAGCCTTGGCGTGATGATACTAAATCAGGGTCATTATACAGTTTTACTGGTAGAAGTGAGGGGTAATTAACATCAGATAGGAAAATTACGGACAGATTTGCTTATTACGTACTGTTTCAACATTGAATCGACAACCAAGGCACTGTTCTAATCAGAAATACAAATACTTTGTTTTTGAAGTGAAAACTTCCTTAGCGGCGTTGAATGGGTAAAAAGTGTTAAACTCGCGTCAGGATCGCTTGACCTTTGAACCGTAACCGACGACTGACGTCATACAATATTAGCTACAGACTGTCTATTTTGCATGATATGATAAACGCTTCGACTGTAAGTCCTTATGGTTTCAGATAGTACCGACCGGGTTCAAACCTGGCCTTCTGACACTTTTTGTGATTATTTTTTCTTTTTGTTATTCATTACTTTTGTGATTTTTTTCTTTTTGCAATTTATTAATTTCTTCTGACAGAAAATTTGTGATAGGTTCTATTGGCGCTATATTATAGGTATGGTATGGTTTGGTATGATATGATATGTTCTTTTTATCTTTTTCTATGTATATAACGAAGAAAGAAAGAAAGGAAAAGTTTTCACTTCTGCCGGCACTCCCAGAGTGCAACCCGACTTTTGTTTCCTTTTCATGTTTGGACATCACGGAATAATTTTGCAAAAAAATATCTAGATCGATCAAGCGGGACACAACATATTAACACCGTATGTTAGTGTTTTACGCTCACATAAAGATTTAAATATTTATTATATTGATATTGATTCTTATATACTTATTCCCTGAATGATATGTTGTCCCTGATCATGCCTGCCACGTAGATGTTTTGCGAATATCGTGTTTTACAAATGTGATGGTTTACGAATGTGGTCTTTTGAGAATATGATATACAGCGACGGAGCGATATATACCCGATGAGTTTCGTTAGCAAAATCGTCTGAAAGTATTGATTTAGGAAAAATATTTTTTAATGTCAAAAAAAGTTTACCCAAAAGATGATGATGATGGCGCGGGTTTTCTGTTTCATTATCAAGGAAGGAGGTAGAACACGACGGTATTCCCGCCCAATTGAGCAGTCAGTCTGAAGAAATACCCCTGCCCTACAGAACACCGCGACCATAATAACTTCGTGTTGTGTTCCCGGCGGTGAGTAGGGTAGCCAGAGCTCACTGGAGAGTTTATGTGCTGTTAGTGAGAAGATCAAAGGCTATTCCTGGTTGTGCCTGACTGTACTGAAGGCACAGAAACTCTCTGCGTTTACAGCGCCGGCAGCACGATTGTGACTCCTCTGGTGGTACACATGTCCATAGGCTTCGGTAGCCACTTTCCATCATGTGGAAGTGTGTTTGTCTGCCACAATAGTTGTATTAAAAATATATTCCGTTCACCTGTACATTCCCATGAACCTATCACGATTTTTTTTTTCGCCAAATATATGTTCTTCCAGATGATTTTCCTATTGAAACTGTACTCAAAATCTTTCGCTCCGAAACGAGAACGATTAGCTGATATATTCAGCACCATCTAGTGAAAATTTGTTGAACGACTACAGAACTGAGTGTCTGTATCCCGCAATGAAAGTTTTCACATTTATTATACACAACATCTAGAAACATTATATATTGCAAGAGAGGTTGATACTGCCCCGGATGAGTCTGCCCAGTTATTATTATTGGACATCAGGTAATTCTGATGCCCAAATATAAATGGGCTAGTTCAACCGTGACAGTACCATCTTCTTGAATAGTATCTTATGTCACAGGTTATGATTACAAGTTATTTTTTATATCGTTCAGGTGGCAAACAAGCACATGGCCCACCTGATGGAAAGTGGTTACCGTGGCCTATGGACGTGTGCAACACCAGAAGAATCACACTCGTGCTGCCGACCCTGTAAGAACAGGGAGTTTTTGTGCCGTCAGTGTAGAAGACAAAGCAGGAGAAGCCTTTGGTCTTCCCACTGACAGCACAAAAACTTTCCAGTGAGCTCTGGTTACCCTACTCATCCCCGGGAACACAACACGAGGTTATTATGGCCACGGTATTCTGTAGGGCGGAGGTACTTTCCCAGTCGGACAGCTCAATTGGGACAAATATACCGCCGTGTCCTACCTCCTTTCTTAATTAATGAAACAGAAAACTTGCAAAACAAGGCGCTACAACCAATGTGAATAAAAATTTGAATAATATAACATTATAAATATTTTCCTGAGTATATTTTATTTATCTCACGCTTCGTTTGACAAACACAAAAATAACATAAAAATAAAACTTTATTCAACTAACTTTTTGTTTCTAATCATATGATATGAGATTATCATCATTTTCCAAGTGATAAAATTATTAAAAATATAAAATTTTGTTCTGTGTTTTTCAATTTTCGGGCAGAATATTATACCGAGTTTCCACGGTGCGAGGTTTCACGGACGCGGACGTAGACACGGACACATTGCGTCTGCAGTATTACGAGCTTCTTTCCATGCTGCGCGGTCCGCGTAATCACGCACGTGATAGATAATTAATTAAAACTTTTATAAATAATACTAGCTGTCGCCCGCGGCTCCGCCCGCGTGGATGTCGGTTATCGCGAATCGGGGTATGAAAAATAGATGTTGGCCGATTCTCAGACCTACCCGATATGCCCACAAAATTTCATGAGAATCGGTCGAGCCGTTTCGGAGGAGTTTGGCAACGAAAACTGTGACACGAGAATTTTATATATTAGTTTTACTGAACTGCTTTGTCATCTCTATGTTCAGGAAATGACGGTACAATGATATCGTTCGACTGTATAAAAAAATGAGATGTATTGATGTAAAGTGGGTAGATGAAAATCATTCGATGCATTGCGATAAAAGCATGGCCTCAGTTGTTTGGTTGGTCCCGTTCTGAGACGTCGAAGCTTAAGGTACGATATAACACTGATAATGTTTGTGTTATATTATTGTACTGTAAATTATTGACAATATTGTATAGATAATATTGGGTATGTAAGCTGTATTTGATTTATAATTCTCTGGTGATAATTGTTATATCTGGTGTATTATATTATGGCTGTATTATATATTGTTATATTACAGCCTTTGGAACTAACGTAGTATAACAGAATACAAGAGAACAATAGTCATGATGGTAGTTTTATTAATATTATGTCACAACTATTCCCCTAGTTCAGACCAATAGTTAAACTTAGCTTCTAGGATATATAACAGGTTATCCTGTAGCACTGCACATTGGTGGTTGCTACGTAAGACCTTGATGGTTTAATTAATGGTTAAAAGAAAGTGTTATTTATACCTATTTATATCAATTTGCATATAGATAATTACCTATTGTAGATGAAAACCTATCTTACATTACATTACATGTATGAGATATACATATACAATACTATATTATTATGTAGATCTAACACACGCGTCTGTAAAATCGCGGCTCGTGGAAAGCGACTTTAAGGCGAGATATTCTAGACATTCCTTTACAAAGTAAAATGATACAAACATTACAATTACATTACACACTATTCCATGATTATCACCAATTTTAACGTCACTCTGGAACTAATTAACATTCTTGCAAATCAACACAGGAAAACTCCATCACCTTACATGGTACTTTTAGATGAGAATAAGGCATTCAATCAATCTTACGAATTGACTAGGCAATGAAGCGATTATCGTATCTCATTCAAATGAATCATACCTTTGCTTCAAATGGAAAATCACATACCTAGGCATCTTTGCAACTTTGATTTTATCAAAAGCTTCCATCCCATAATGGCTGTTTGAATGAATGCATGACCTTACATGATAATGTTGCTTAAATTACTGTAACTAGACTTACGTGATAGTGGAATAATATATTTCCAGCGAAGTATATTATAAGAACCAGCGGCTTGCTCTGGTGTGGAGCGAGAAGAACGGTCATTCTAGACGCCTGCAAAAGCGAATTGCGACAATTACCAGTGCAAAGTAAAATTGAAGACGTGACGTGAGTGGCTGTGGCTTTACAATACAATTGTATGATAATGTCCAATCATTGCATAAATAGTTATAAAACATTATAGTTATTTGCAAATTAAGTATTAAAACTTCGAAATTCTTCATCTCTATATTTTGAAATTATCAAATAGTCCCTTCATTCACTCACGTCTTGAATTCTAATGCAGTTTTTAGAAAAGCCTCTACCAAAGGCCATAACTCGCTGAGAGACAACCTTTCTCTAGCAAGATCAAGGGATGAATAGGGCCGATGCAGACAAGGACCAACCCCATTCCCTACATAGGCATAGTACATGGCGACCAAAAGAGAATATGATTGAGGAAGAACAGCATTATTAAAGTTAATAAAACCCGTAGGTTGAATTGATCGAGAGCTCACTTGATGTAAAAAATCTCAAAACCGTAGATAGAACAGTAGTAGCTTTCCGTGGATAATTTCTTCCAAGAAAAGCTTTATTTTCCAAGATAGAATAACGTATAAGTAATTAGGAGCAGTCTATTACCATAACTCAGCAATGCGTCACCACAAGCATATGCGTGCGTTTATGGTGATACCATATTAGCTTTTCAACATTTGCATTCAATGAGATACGATTATGTCTACAGGCTTTACCGTGACCGCGGTATATTTGTCTGTATTCTTATCAACACCGGGTGTAAGGAATGCTACCGAAGCCGAAGGCTCCTGGTAGTACTCCAGGTACACTACATATTGGCATAATTTTTTTTCGGTTTGGTGATTTTTGAAGTGACCACTTCTTTGGCGGCGTTGGATGGGTAAAAAGTGTTAAACTCGCGTCAGAATCACGTGACCTTTGACCCGTAACCGACGTCAAACAACATTAGCTACAGAGTGTTTATATTGCTAGCTACGTTAAGAAGCTTCATAGCTTAGCGGTAAGCGCTTCGACTGTAAGTCCTTATGGTTTCAGATAGTACCGGGTTCGAACCTGGGCTTCTGACACTTTTTGTGATTATTATTCTTTCTTTATGTAATTTATTACTTTTTGTGATTATTTTCTCTTTTTGTAATTTATTAATTTCTTCTGACAGAAAATTAGCAGAAAATTAGTGATAGGTTCCATGATTGGCGCTATATTATAGGTATGGTATGGTATGGTAGGTATGTTATCTTTTTCTCTGTATATAAAGAAGAAAGAAAGAAAGAAAAAGTTTTCACTTCTGCCGGCACTCCCGGAGTGCAACCCGTCTTTTTTTCTATCATCACTACAGAAAAAACAAATGGCACCAAGCGCGTGCTTTTCTTGTAGTGACGTTTTTTTATGAAATTGCCATTTCATTGAGCTTTACTAATACGATGGAGAATAAATAATGGTAATAAATGGAAATCTAAAAAAAACTAATTTTTTACATCAAGTCGAAAAAAAAAATATTGCAATATGTAGTGTTTCCGAAGTACTTGCAGGGTACATCGGCTTCGGGAGCGTTCCCCTTACAATCGGTATATTAGGATAGCAGTAGTTCCCGTGAACATAGTTGTGTTAAGCTAGACCCACATTAGGCAGGCACACGAGTCAGGCTTATCGGATGACTGATGAACTGAGTTTCCTTTACCCTCATATACTACACGTCAGTATAAATAATGTATGTACCTATTTAGAATCTTTTAGTGTGAGTGTCTTTCACGGCAATTGAGTGATATAGCGGTTAAGCATATTACAAAAGTGTTCAGTTAACAGTAGTGATGTAAAAAAAGGAGGTAGGTCACGACAGTATTTCCATACAATTGAGCAGTCCGACTGGGGAAGAATCTCCATCAACAAAAAACCAGGTCATAATAATCCGGGTGTTGTGTTCCCGGCGGTAAGTAGGGCAGCCTGAGCTCACTGGAGAGTTTTTGACCTGTCAGTGGGCAAGACCTAAGGCTTGTTCTGCTTTATCTTCTACACATACGGCACAGATACTCTTAACTCTTATCTCTGTTATAACAGGGTCGGCAGCGCGAGTGTGATGCCCCTGGTGTTGCACACGTCCATAGGCCACGGTAACCGCTTTCCATCAGGTAGGCCGTGTGCTTATCTGCCACCTAAGTGGTACAAAAAAAAAAGACGGGTTGCACTCTGGGAGTGCCGGCAGAAGTGAAAACATTTTCTTTCTTTCTTTCTTCGTTATATACATAGAAAAAGATAAAAAGAGCATACCATACCTATAATATAGCGCCAATCATAGAACCTATCACTATTTTCTGCTAATTTTCTGTGAGAAGAAATTAATAAATTACAAAAAGAAAAAATAATCACAAAAAGTAATAAATTACAAAAAAAAAAAACAAAAAGTAATAAATTATAAAAAGAAATATAATCACAAAAAGTGTCAGAAGGCCAGGTTTGAACCCGGTACTATCTAAAACCATAAGGAAGTAAAGTCGACTACGATGCTACTTATCGTATCTTGCAAAATAGACAGTCTATAGCTTATGTTGTATGACGTCAGTCGTCGGTTACGGTCCAAAGGTCAAGAGATTCTGACGCGAGTTTAACACTTTTCACCCATCCAACGCCGCTAAAGCAGTTTTCACTTCAAAAACTGTATTCGTTGTGCATAAAAGGTCGTCAAATGTACTGAAATGTAAAGTTATTACAAGGTATTCGGCTTTGTTTTATTTTATAGTGGTTACGAACAGTATGCGTCAAAATTAGTCTTTTTTAATATTCGTATAAACTTTCGACAATGGCAAGAAGTTCTTTACATCTTACTCCACTTACCCTAATCTATTTTAAACATAGACATGCTCGGTGCTTCACGGTCTAACAAAAATGCTAATGAAAACTATGAGTGAAAACTGACAGCGAAAGAAAGTGATTATCTTCCTAAATGTATGTAATCACTACTCAGAGATTAAACAACACAATTATAATTGATGGTATGCTTAATAATTAAACTAGTTGTGCCGCGCTGTTTCACTCGCTTTAAAGTTACTGTTACGCTCCTGTGGATAGTAAATAACTGGATACAAAAGCTTTAAAAAAGACGCGTTGCACTCAGGAAGCGCCGGCAGAAGTGAAAACTTTTTCTTTCTTCGTTATATACAGAGAAAAAGATAAAAAGAACATACCATACCATTCCATACCTATAATATAGCGCCAATCATAGAACCTATCACTAATTTTCTGTCAGAATAAATTAATGAATTACAAAAAGAAAAAATAATCACAAAAGGTAATTAATTACAAAAAGAAAAATTAATCACGAAAAGTGTCAGAAGCCCAGATTCGAACCCGGTACTATCTGAAACCATAAGGACTTACAGTCGATGCGATTACCGCTAAGCTACGAAACTTTTTACCGTACCCGTCCAACGCCGCTAAAGAAGTTTTCACTTCAAAAAATATGAGCTCAGTCTTTCAATTCAGGATTCTAACACTTTCACGGTCTACTATAGTACGTGCGTTATCAGCCGAGTCGTCGGACCATAAATCAGTTGATAACGCACTCACTATGGCATAACTAGTTCCAGTTCCTGTTCTCTCGACCGATAGGCACGTATTCTCAGGGAAAAAAGTAGCCTGCAGATTTTCTGTATCCTAAATTTTAGTCAAATTTACGTAAATTGTCTTACAATTAGCATAAATTTTAATAAACAAATTCACTTTCGCATTTTAGCAATAGTACATGCTAATATCTGATGTCTTGCAAATTCAATTTTAAATGGTGAAAAATCGTCCCAGCAGCTAGTGGAAAGAAGATTTTAATGATGTTTCCTGTAAAGGAAACCTGTCTATTTGTTTGTCATTTTTCAATTGGATGAGCAGGTCATGAAAATATCGTATGCAACCTAAAGACCTAGTATTAAACGTAGACAGAGCGCAAAAAGCTGAAGTAGAGCGCACGCTTTCGTCTCCATTCTCACTTATGCGTATCGTCCACAGTGGAAAGTGAGAAAGATATAACGTTTGCAGTATTTAGAAAGATCGGATATCTCCGTGACCTATTATGTACAAATATAATCTGTTAATTAGTACTTGTGTTTAGGTAATAAAAGGGCAACCAAGATTTTTCGTTCGAATTTTGAAATTTAAAGTTTGAAACTATACAGCAGTCGTTACGGGTAGTTGGAGCTCTGAAAAGTTCAATAAGTCTCACTATAGAACTCCGATTGATGTCGCCATTGGTTGTGTCAAGCACATCATAGTTAGACTGGAAACCCGACCCAACGTTGGGAAAAAGGTTCAGACAAAGATGATATATGGACAAGAACAGCCTACCCCGAAATGGGAAAGGGTGTAGTTTTATTTTAATTACTTGCTTTTGCTCACGGCTCCGCCCGCGTGGATGTCGGTTATCGCGATCAAACAGCCTATGTTCTTTCTCAAGGTCTAATCTACCACTACACCAAATTTCATCAAAATCGGTTCAGTGGTTTAGGCGTGAAAGCGTAACATGCAGACGGGCAGACAGAGAGTTACTTTCGCATTTATAATATTAGTATGGATGTAATTAATGAGTATGTATGAACACAGTTCTGCGTAAGCCCATATTCATAAGACATAACTCATAACTCATAACTCATTTATTCATAAGGATAATCATTACACGTCATATATTATGTTACAGCAAGTTTACCATTTAACTTCCTCGTCCGAAAAACATCTGCAATCTTATTACACATAAAATAAACAAATAAAAATTGTACAAATGTCAACAATGTATCATAACAGGTTTTCGTGCAGTCAAAATAATATGTCAATAGTTCAAATTCTAACAATGTCCAGTTCTAATAGGAGTCAAATTGTACAAGGTCAAAGTTAAATATTTTACATAATTCCAATCATGATAACCATTAATTAACAATAAGGTTTTGAAGTTAAATTTATCAACAATTATACTTATTTCACTGTTATCAGTTCGTCAAATGAGTAGAATGCTTGCTCGCATAGCCATCGCTTCAGTCGAAGTTTAAAGGACTCTATAGTTAGAGCTGAGGTCACGTTAGGTGGCAACTTGTTGTACACTAACGGCCCCATGACATGAGTCGTCTTTTCGGATTTTGCCAGTGACCTAGGTATCGATTTCAGTTTTTCGCGATCCCGTGTGTGATACGAATGCACATCGCCTCGCTTCTCAAACTGCTTAAAGTTAATTCTCACGTGAATCGCGACCTGGTATATCACTATTGACGGCAGGGTGAGTATACCTAGCTGGGAAAAATATGGTCGAGCCGAATAGTCCTGCGGTATCCCAACTATAGCTCGCACGGCTCGCTTCTGCATTCGGAACGCGCGCTCCCAGTCAGCAGCGCGTCCCCATAGCTCTGCACCATACTGGAGCAGAGAATGTACCGTGGCAAAATAGCACGTTCTCACCTCAGTACTAGATACCACCCTGGCAATTCGTCTGAGAGCAAAGCATGCGCTTCCCATCTTATTGCAGACCCTGTCAATGTGGTTCTCCCACTTTAGGCACCTGTCAATTTCGAACCCGAGAAACGTGACGGTCTCGACTTGTGTGATATTCAACCCATCCGCCGACACCACTAGTGGCTTCATAGGTCGACCTGACAAATCAAAATTAATGTAATGTGTTTTTGTCAGATTGAGTACAAGGCCGTTCCCACTAAACCACTCATACAGCTGATTGGCGGTGTCATTCAGTTTTTGCTGTAAAGCATCTACTGAGCCGGCTGTAACTATCGCAGCTACATCGTCTGCATACATAAATATATCAGCGTCACTAACCGAGCTCGGCAAATCGTTCAGGAGCAGTGAAAACAGGATATTTGAGACAGACGATCCTTGAGCTACCCCCATCTCAGACATCACCGGGTCAGACCGCACTACACCTCCGCATCCAACTACGACTTGTGATCTCTCTGACATTAAGCCTGTCATCAGTGCTTGGGCTGTCCCACCTACCCCATAGTATTTTAGTTTGACAGCCAGCACATCGCGGTCGGCAACATCGAATGCCTTCGAGAGATCACAGCATATCAGTGCCACTTGCTTTCTGTTCTCGCGAGCGGTCATAATGCGATGGATCACATTACGCGTCAACGAGGTAGTTGATCGACCCCCGCGATATGCGTACTGTCGGTCAGATAGCACGTTAGCCGCCTCCAAGTATTCAGTTATGCGAGAACACAAGCCATTTTCAAAAATTTTAGCAACAGCGGGGATAATAGACACGGGCCTGTAGTTGTCCATGCATTCTTGGGTCCCCTTGCCTTTGTACAGCGGAGAGACCTTTGTTTGTTTCAGAGGGTTAGGGTAAATGCCTGTTTTAATACAGATATTAAATAAACCTGATAGTACTGGGGCGAGAGGACTTGCCGCCGCTTTTAACACTTCCATTGATATACCGTAAATATCTTTTGATGGCTTAGGTTTAATGCGTTTACTAATAATGTCATAGACCTCACGTGGGCTAAACGGGCGCAACCACATTGAACGGTCCGCTGGCGGTCCAACCGCGCCAAGCCAGTTGCACACTGCGCTGATATCAGCACGCGGTGCACCACACGTGGCTGCCGCACATGCAAATCGATGGTTCATTGCATTCACAGCCGACTTTGGCGAGGCGAACCCGGTGCCATCCTGAGATTTCACAATTTCAGTGAATTCAAGGCGCGGGGAGTTGTTTTTTCCCCTTTCCTTGTTCACTATGACCCATATAGCCTTAGATATGTTGTATGAACCCTGAATGATTTTAGAGTAGTGTTCCGTCTTTGTTTTGTACAAAAGAATGTCATAGTATTGTTTCATGTCAGCTATAATATTATCGAAATTTAATATATTTGTAAACCTATTACTAATGTCAATTACATCAAATAATAATAATTTATAGTCTTTTATGTCCGACGTCACCCATGACGAGTCATTTCTAACACTATATTTTGTTACCTTTAGGGGAAAACAAATGTCAATTTTACTAAGCAATATATTTATTACGGATGTTGACAGTGACTCAGGACATTTATTCTGGGCCACTATCTCTACCCAATCTACACTGTCTAGCGCTGCACTAAAATTAATTTTATTCATCTGGGAGAATCGTCGAACGTACCTTGTACTACTTATTTGGGGCATCTGCAACTTACACATAAGCCTGCCTTACCCTAATATAACTACAACAGTTTTCTATTCATCAATCATAATTATTATGTAATCAAATGTTTTATAGTTAGTTCCTGGTTATAATCTCATAGATTAATATAATTTATAACAATAAAAAGATAATACGTATGTTTACGAAATTCAACGTCAAATATTAAGTGGATGAATGATTGATTTTCATATATGACAAAAACAATATGTAATAAACTCTATAAATTTACATATGATTGTGACTTCACTGGCACTGTTAAAGTTTTTGAGGTACAATTCTTGTGATATACCTATATCTGTAAAAAAAAGTGCCGATCTAATTTAAATCTCCCAAATGTCAGAAACGATCACCACGTCTGAAAAATTATGCTAGGAGAAAACCGTTTCTGACATTTTGAGTACAGTAATGTATTCTGATTCTGACATTAATGTCGTGAAAATCGACACAAGAATTAACCTTCTGTTCGCCCCCTAAAATCCAACCTCACGTCCTGATCGCCCCCCCTGAATCTTGTGGAGGGCGAACACACGGAAACAAATTTACTGGCCTCACCATTAATAATTTTATAAGACATTTTACATGACATTGACAAAATTGTGGCGATTTGCTGCAGAGGCCATTTTGAAGAAGTTGAACCTTCTGTTCTCCAAGTTACGAGTGAACCAGGGTGCAACGAACCACTAATAAATAGGTACAATCGACAAAGGAGATACTGTTGCACTTTTTCATATAAAATTGTATGTAAAAGTGCAACCGTATCTGTCGACTGTACTTACATTATTTGACATTAGGGATTGTGACGTCATATCTTACTACTTTATTACACACATGCTACCATAGAAGTGAGTGAAGTGACCGTTTTGGTGTTAATTTAAGTATAACAAATTTAATTTAACAGTAAAGTACCCAATGGCCTATGTATTATTTCTAAAGAAACCGCCGCCGCTGACATTCCTAACATTGGAGCTTGCGTTGATGTCATTTTTGAGGTATGTTCGTCCATATTTCTAAGAACGATTTCCAATTAAAAGTTCTTAAAGCTGTCAGCTGTCTTAATATTAAATACTTGGAATCTATTCATACATACATAAATACACTGTATATCCCAGAAAGTTATAGGCAGCGGTGTATTGCGCCTATTACGAGGTCCCATAACCATTAAAGAGCGAGCTTATTTTCAGTACATTGTCATAGGCTGTATTTACTGTCGGGTGGAGTAGGTACTCCCCATACCCAATACCTTAGTCCCACACATAGGAGGTATTCCACTTCTAAGCGTACCACATACCCCTCTAGACCTACCAGAGGTAGAACCCTATCAGATGCCAAGAAGGAACAGTTACGTTTTACCCACTTTACCCTGTGTGAGTAGGCTAAACCGATCAGAGATGTACCACTTTTTAAAGTTGATTAAATTATTGAAATAAAATAACACTTTTCCGAAATGTTAGTCTAAAAATAAAAATAAACAATAACAAATAAATCGCGATAGAATTTGTTAAAAAGTGGTTTTATTTCGATGATTGATTAAATTAGTCAATCAAAAGTAAAACCCATGCAAATAACCAAATCATGACGACTTATTTATGGCTTATTCAACATTACTACTAATTACACGGGCTATTTAAGTAATGTTACAGTTGATGAAGTTACAGAACAACAATGACTTACATATCTATTATTGTAATCATAAATTACTATTTAACAGTACATAGAAAACATTCTTGTAGTATCTCTTGACTTTGTTTGCCTGTACTTGATTTCGGGTCGAAGACGTACCTACATAAAATGACTGTAACTTGCTGAATTTTGAAAATCTTTTCATCGGGAGGCGAGCAGGTGTCCATTTCTGCTCGATCACATCGCATTCCTGGGTGTGTATAATAAAAAAAAAAAAGCAATAAAATATAAAATTTGTTTCTACCTTTGTTATAGATTTTGTAACCATCCTACCGATGTACACTATGTGCCCCAAACCGGTTACAATAGAGAAGCAATATATACTTAATGCGAAGGTGATTTTAGTCCACTAAAAAGATTCTTGTAGTTCGGTCCCAAGATCGAGATCAGTATTCAACGCGGGCAAAACCGGGCAGCTAGTATTAAAAAATCCAAACTATTTATTAGTAACTGTACACTTTGTAACGAAACATAAACGTTGAAAAATTTCAACAGACAAGATCGTAACTACCACAAATATACCAAACGACTCGAATATTTCATAACCTATAAATGTCACCATTGTACTAATAAATAATAAAAGCTTTGGCATAAAATATGAGCAACCAAACTTCTCGGAATACATTAGATTTAAAACTTCAAACATAACTACTGAGAACGACTTTGTTAACGTGAGCTCATGATGTTATGTGTGTTGAAATATTCAACTATCTTAAATTAATAATAAGAGCAGTGATATTACATAATATAGAAACTTATTCATCAAAATGTTTATCAGTAAAGTTATCTGTAGAAAAAAAGGCAAGTCCAAATTCAGGAGTTTAGGTTGATAATACCCAGATTGCTATAATTAAATCGATGCATGTGTAACTTGGATTTATTAAAGCCTACACGCATCTATTTTCAGGTTCAATTCAATTCTTTATTATCATTTTTACAAAGTTTGCATTAGAGTTACAGAGTACATAGGTATAATATGTAGCTTACAGTGCAAAATGTAAAATTGTGTGAGATGACTTTAGGTCTACGCAAATGGTTTTTTTTTTTATTATTGTAAGACGTCTCTCAGCAAGATAAACGAACGGATGGCTCTCAAATAGGTTACTGGGTTAGACTATTGCGCCAGGCCGAGGATCGGGTGTTATGGCGTATATAGCCTATGTCCATCAGCGGACTGTGTGTGAGTCTAATAACTACATATAGTATATACGGACTGTGTGTGAGTCTAATAACTTCATATAGTATATCCGGGCTTATAACTAACTAGCGATCCGCCCCGGCTTCGCACGCGTGGTAAAAACGTTCCCGTGGAAATCCAATATAGCCTATGCTACTCAGGGTGAATGTAGCTTTCCAATGGTGAAAGAATTTTTGATATCGGCACAGTAGTTTTTGAGTTTATTCATTACAAACATACACACAAAAATACAAATCTTTCCTCTTTATAACAGTAGTGTAGATGTAGAAGTGTAGATTCGCATCGATTGATCATTGTAGTTTAAACGATACATTACAATCTCAATTCTCGTAGCAAGTGTAATTTTAGTCAAGGGTTTTACAAGTTACTAAGTATATAAGTTACATTTGAGTTCTTATCATCGAGACAACTTCAAAATGTGTTGAACACGGTAGCACAATAATTATCGGGCCATTACAGTATGTATCTTTCGAACATTATGTTCTTACTTAAATATGTTTACCGTTGAAAAACTGTACTGAAGTATGTTTGTAGGTACAATAATCTTGCCGCCTTATCAATAAAAACTAGAGTGTACTTAGCTAAATGCTTAGTGCTCTATGGTTATTTAATCTATGTCAAGTGACAAAAAAGACAAATTCTTATTTTTAATTTAAAGCGTATTTGGTAAGCTAAGTCATTCTTTATTGCTGACGTAGCCAACAAACTATGATAATAACCGACCATTACCGTGGTTGATGAAAGCTTACAACACTAAAAATATCACATTCGATACACGGGAATAGTCTTGTCTTATTCTTTTATTATTATTATCGTAAACTGTACCTTTTACAATATTATAATAACAGTCAAAGTGAAATTTTGTTATGACAATTTGCTTTAAGGATATTTAATTATGATTTTTTTTCAAATTCTTGAGCCGCCCGAAAACACTCCATACAAAATCGCAGCCCCTCAGTGTGACGGCACAGTGTGCTGGCGCGTACTACAAATGAATGGAGTGCAAGAGAGTATCGCAGACCCATTGCGTTTACACGTGTACAATGCATAGTGAGGAATCTAAAAATTTGGATGAAATTTTTAAGCATTTTTCATGCGATTTAAATAGCAAGAATGTCTGTAGATGCGCCACTGTCGCCTCAAAGACGTATATAAAAAGGAGAAATTTGGATTTTTTAGGGTCTGGTAGCTTAGTGGTCAAAGCATTGCCCCTGTAAGGCAAAGATCGCGGGTTCAAACCTCGTCTAGACCGATTCATTTTTTTCTTATTTAGATAGGAATTTAAAAAGTTACTAATTTTGTCTTATTTCGATTGTTTATTTTTGAGCTATTTGGGTAATTAAAAATAATGAAAAGTCATAGTTTCAGTTAGGCAACATCTTGGTTTACTATCTATATTTGTTGAGAAAAAACTACAAGTTAAGTTAAGTAGTATTGGTGATTATCCGTTGACTTAGGACACTAACCTATTGACGGGAAAGACGGAGGAAATAGTTTCAAGACATTGTTTCGACTAGTTTTATAGCCGACTTCAAAAAAGTAGGAGATTTTCAAGTCAATCGTTATTTTTGAAGTGAAAACTTCTTAAGCGGCGTTGGATGGGTAAAAGTGTTAAACTCGCGTCAGGATCACTTGACCTTTGAACCGTAACCGACGACTGACGTCATACAACATTAGCTACAGATTGTTTATTTTGTTAGGTACGTTAAGAAGCTTCGTAGCTTAGTGGTTAGCGCTTCGACTGTAAGTCCTTATGGTTTCAGATAGTACCGGGTTCAAACCTGGGCTTCTGACAATTTTTGTGATAATTTTTCTTTTTGTAATTTATTACTTTTTGTGATTATGTTTTCTTTTTGTAATTCATTAATTTCTTCTGACAGATAATTAGTGATAGGTTCTATGATTGGCGCTTTATTATAGATATGGTATGGTATGGTATGGTATGTTCTTTTTATCTTTTTCTCTGTATATAACGAACAAAGAAAGAAAGAAAAAGTTTTCACTTCTGCCGGCACTCCAGGAGCTCAACCCGTCTTTTTTTGGGATTGTTATTTTAATGTTAACTTGTAATAATATTTTCAACTAACAAGAACCGGCGAAACAAATAAATATACCTACGCAGTGTTGCGCTGCAATGATGTGCCAATACACGTCATTTGATTTTGACGTGTATTGGCACATCAATCATCATTGGCCAGACAAAGTCGCAAGTAAAACTAGTGTCTCTCTCAACAAACGATTCAATGTGATAACGATGTTAACAAATATTACTACCCCATGTTATCTTAAAGCGGAAACCAGATATACCAAGCTTAAGGCTGCACCATTAAATCTAATGGATTCAAAGCATGTACACAAGATAAAAACATGTATTATATAGATGACAGTAGGACACATAATCGACTTATCACGACCCTTAAGTATACATAATTTACTCGTAAGTAGAGAATAAGTAAGACTATCTAAATTTCAAGGCAAACAATGTATTTCTCTTAATTACTAATAGATAGATAATATAAGTGTTGTAAAGAATTAAAAAGTAAATTTTGTTTAGGCTGATATTGCTGGATACTTCCAAAATCGTAGATAGTCGGAAAAGAGACCTAAATTTAAATCAGAATTCGTCATTGCCCAATTAGGTTGATTTTAATAAGGAATTCTTCTTCATTCTAGCGTTAATGCTAGTCAGCATCCGAAGCTATCAACTTGGAATCCGGGGTCCGCTTTTACCAGTCCAACTGCGGATTTGGCTAAGCTTCGACATTTTCCGTGCAGCGACTGCCACCTGACCTCCACAACCCAAAGGCGATATCGAAGCATTGCAGTTAGACCAGTTGTTGGACTTTTGAGGGCTCCAACTACCCGTAACGACTGCTATTGATGTTCGTATGGCAACCGGGACCGACGGCTTAACGTGCTCTCGGAGGCACGACCAGACCAATGCAAATATATTTATGCATACAAATGTTTGCACTGAGTTGGGATCGAACCGGCGCCTCCCTCCGCTACACCACGGAGGCTGTCTGTCTATTTGTTGCTGTTGATTTTACTAGGGGAATTAACCAACCTAAAATTAATATAGGCTTGCATCAGACACCAGGCCTATTCAAATTAGAGCTAGCTCAGGATCCACTCAACTAAATATGAGTTGAAGACCTTGCGTTTATCTTGATCGCATCATAAGCTTTCACCTAGGAGTCACCGCTTTTTCCAGTCTAATTGCGTCGCATCTGAAGTTCGACTATTAGGTTCATACTAGTTTTTTATGGAAACGATTGCCGTTTGACCCCCTAGCCTATGAAAACTGGTACAGTTGGACCAGCAAACTGGGGAGGTTGATTTGGCCTTTTTGCAAAATTACATTACTACCTAAATACGAAAAAAATCAGGTAAACCGCATGAGCTCTATCGACATTCCCAAGCGAATACTTATGAGTGATAGTGATGGCAGTAAGAGACTTTATCACACTAATACATACATGTATTCTTTTTTGTTAACCAATATAGTAGCACTTTATGAAAGACAAATATAAACACACTTAAACGGTAGCTACGTGTCTATTTATTCTGCCCAAATACATCGGGCAGCCAACGGGGCCTTGTTGGTACAATTCTATATCCGAGCTGTGCAAACCAACACAAGGATGTGTAAACTGAAGGCCTTTTTAATAATA
This sequence comes from Eilema caniola, assembly GCA_949126895.1. Lineage (NCBI taxonomy): Eukaryota > Metazoa > Arthropoda > Insecta > Lepidoptera > Erebidae > Eilema > Eilema caniola. Next base: position 4,706,494 of record OX421466.1, read on the forward strand.
ACATTGTCAATTATATGACAAATATGACCCTGGATCGGTCTGTTAGGTAGCAAGTCGTAACTTAGGACCCATACTGATATTATAAATTCAACAGTAACTCTGTCTGTCTGTCACGCTTTCACTGCTAAACCGATCTTGATGAAATAAGTATAGAGATTTAGAGCTTGGGAAAGGCAAATACCTACCTTTTATCGTGAATAAAGGAGGTTAATAAGGGATGAAAATTTGTAATAAAGTTCGTTATTTTTGTAGTTAATTTGAATTTGAAAATTTGAAAAATGAAATTCGGCACATACAGATAAATTAGAGCTTGAAAAGGTTATGTTATGCGATAACCGACAACCGCGCGGGCAGAGCTGCGTATATAAGCTAGTATGTAATAACTTGAACGTCTAATAACACTTCTTTGGAACTTTGAAGTGTTGTCATTTGTACTTGTATAAAACGCATTACAACGTAGTGCTTTATAAAAATAATATTTACTCATCAGTAGAGCAGTTATAGATACGCACTTAACTTGTTTGTAAAAAATAATATATGCTACTAGCGTTAAGCTTAAGAGTTAAAAGGTGTACAATCAGCAACGAAATTGAGCGAATTAAGTTTTAATGTTCTACATAACTTAGTTTAACCACAAAACACGTGAATTTCCATATGCACAATTTTAAGTAAAAGCCCTAGATTGAAAGATATAATGTAATTTTATGAAATCGTACAATAAATAAGTATTTGAAACATAGTTTTTATTTTAACTCAAAATATCGATTAAGTAAGTACTTCCGTCTGCTTTAAAATTTTGATCGTCTCAAATGTAGTTTTAATGAGTTTTAACCTGAACTATATCGTCTTCACAATGTATCCACAAAATAAAAATAAAATCAACAACATTATCTACACTACATTCTACATAATACGTGATATAAGTACAACATTTTATAGCTAAATTTCATTGCCGTCGTGGCTCTGACACAACAATATGTGACAACACTTGGGGCTCACATAAAATAATAAATTAGAGTTAAACAATACCTTTACCACAGAATAAATAACATTTACCCAGCGCACCATGTGAAATAGGCTATGAAAAATACAAATACTTCTTTAGTGAAAAAAGTGGGAATACCTACAATGAAATTCGCAAGCTCGAATTCTTAGAAGATTGTATCGTTTATGCACCACAATGATAGGTACACGATGGGCTACTAACTGGTATACATTTTTGGGCTTGTAACTCTTTTGAAAAGTATTAACTATTTCAATGACGTCACTGTTTTGTATCACGTGATTTGTCAAAATTCATAACAGTTTGGCGACATTGCTTTCCTTTTTCCAAGTTTAAGGTTTCCTTTGGATTTTCTGTGGAAGAAAAGCATGGGTATGACTAAGACCTAGAACCTACTTTTTAATCCCTTTCAAGTGTGTTTACATAATTATTAGTACATTCGATTGGATGAGTTCTGAAAATCCTTGTCATCTCGATTGCAAACTCATTAGCTGCAAAGTCAAGAACAATAACTACGTAGGTAATTTGCTTTATTTAAAAGAATAAGGTACAGGTGTCACGCGAGTGCTTTTTTGTCACATTTAAGTTAAAATTTTACGACACATAAACGTAGAAGTTCGTTTATCTAAGTTGCGAAAGTATTCGTTCCATATCGACAAACTAATTACTGTACAGTCGTGTATCTTTTCTTCACAGCTAATGAGCGCGCTATCGGATCCGGTTCACGAAACAATTAGGTTTTGTTTTCAACTGTACCTCGTTGACGATAAATGACATTTACAATTGATGAAAGGTTGACAATTTAAATGGTGTCTACGGAAATTGTTGTCGGGGCTAATGATAAAAAACAGTAATGTTGTACACCTCGAAAAGAAATTTGAAAATTATGTACCTGGGAGATATGTAGTAGCTAAGGTTTAATTTCGTACCTCGAATTCTTGGAAATTTTAGCGCGACTTCCGTCGACTATTTCGTGTTTTGATTAGGTATATATCTAAATGGCACGTTACGTAGCAATAATAAAGATCAAAATATTTTATGCAGTCTCGTTCCAAAATGGAGCCTTCTTTTCACAACCGTGGCAATGCAAAATAAACTTTATTTTTCATTGTTTTTTTTTTAACATAAACTAAATAGTAAACAATCGTATCTTCCACCTCATCATCTAGCAACATGGGGTTATGACCCTGGATAAGTCTTCAAGGATCATGACCCCGCTCTTCGAATACAATAGTAATTAAGGATTTACCCAGCACTATACTGGAATAACGCGACAGTCTAATTTTTTTCGACATTTCTTGTTCCCGTTCGTGACAATATTTTTGGGATAATAAATAAGTAGTCTATGTATGTACTATTCCAGACTATCTTTGTGCCAATTTTTATCCAGATTTGTTCAATCAAACAACCATCCATTTCTTACACATTCAGTTTATTACAATAGCAAAATTCCTGATCCACATCAACAATATTATAAGTATGCCCTCGAGTTACCAAGTAAAAGATTATCAAATAGATATGCATCTCCGACACTCGTTACGCATAATAGTCGTACAGTTTAAAATATATTTGCGTATAGAAAAGGGCATGTAGGTCCGTTAACAGAATCTTGAGGATTCTCATGTGAACTGCAAGTAATGGGGGGCTGGCCGAGGTTTATTTATAAAACTGCGTAGAAATAGTATTGAATGATTTGTAGATTTAGCAACTTACAGCAACCCAAAAAGTTATCATCTCCGTCCCTTATCCTGGCCGTGCCTGTTACACACGGAACCATAATCATTTCAGCGTTGCTTCCGACTGTACCCGATGTTTTATTTTCTATTATGCCCGTCTTGACTATAACTTGCTGGATGGTAAGAAACTAGGGTGAAATCCAGCTAATATAGACCACCATTCCAAATGCTGACAATTCCAAAATAGTGGTCTATGCCTTGACGGTCTTAAGTTTGACAGATGCTTTTTTCAACTCCGCTTGAAGAGCCCAAAATTGTAAGAAGAGGAAAATACTTGTGTGAGCACAATATTACCAACCCTATATGCTAAACAATATTCATAAAAGTGGTACGCTTAACGGTGCAGGCGTAGGTCTATATCCAGTTCTTGCGTTTCACTTTACATTAATCTGAGTAGGTACTTGCATCTGTTTTATCATTTATTTCTAGTAGCTGCCCGGAGTATGATTTATTCATCTATTCGATCTTACTTGCCTATTTGTGTTTTTTATACCACTAAAATGGTAAACAAAGTACCTCTTCTGATGGAAAAGGATTACCATAGTGAGGCAATCAGCCATATTGACAATTTCGGCACTTCGTTAGTCATGACTGTTGAGGCAGGCCTTCAGAATTTGCAACAGTAGCAGTACGAGAGTACTAGATTAGTATTATAATATGCAATTTCTTAATGTCAAAAATTAAACTGCTAAATCACAGGTTCGATTCCCGCTCGTAACAAATCCCACCATCTTATTCTATTTCGTACCTTCCTATCCTACTAGTTTGTGAAGATTTATTTGAATATTTGCTATTCAATCAAGCTAAAAACTTGGTACAGAATAGATTATAATCCAGAATAACAGAGGCTGCTTTTTATTCCTAGAATACGTTTAATGCATGGGTCCCGCGGGAAGAACCCGCGGGCAGCTAGTTAATTCTATAAAAAATACAGGTGATTCTTATCACTTCTTCTGTACATGTCTCCGTAATAAATCTTTTTAATGTCTTTTTTTAGTTCTTTGCAACTAAGTCCTACGAGTGCGGTTACAGCTCGGCTAACAATGTTATTAGACAGCAATTAGATCATCAGTGCAAGCAAAAATATGACACACAGGGCCGCCATAATATGACATCATCATACTACTTCAGAACTTAACTATAGTCAGTGAACTAAGTACTGGTTCAACCGGAATTAATATAAGAAAATAATCAGAGACGTATTATCGTTTTTTTTATCTTTGCATCAAGCTGAAAGAAACTTTTAGTCCCATGAAATAAGGTACAAAGTAAGTCTATGTGTAAAGCACTAAAAATACTGCATCATTCTTGCTGAGGGCTTGCGTACGAATTAACTCGAAATAATTAATAGCTAGCCGACGCAACTTGAGCGTGGACGGGCAAAAACTGCAAGCCTGACCTACCGTAACGGATTTATGTTCAAGTAAAAAGAGACTGTGGAAGCAGACGGCATATAAAACATTTTGATTACGGAAATTATTATTCTATAGTATTGTGTTACGTAATCACACGTGCTGCCTTTGCAATACTTGCAACAAATCTTTAAAATCGTTTCAGAAATCTCCCGTAGTGAAGTCCCCCCTTTCCGGGGGTAATATGGGGCAAACCGTGGTTTCAACAACTGAGGGGGCCATCTGCAGTAACCCGATTCAGGTACGTGCGGGAAGGGCGTGGTATTTCCGCCATTAGAGGATCAGCAATAAGGATATTTCTGCACAAAAAAAAATGAAAGCTTCTCAAGCTAGATGGACTCTACCGTATTTTACAATGTATATCTTTAGTAATTTTTTTATACGTCTTAGGTGGCAGACAAGCAAGGCCCATCTGATGGTAGCAGGTACCGCAGCCTATAGACGTGTGTACCAAGAGCGTCACGCTCACGTTGCCTACCCTCTAAAAACCTATGCCCTTCCTAAAGAAGAACCAGCATAGGCTATGTTAACATAAAGCGATGGACGAGTCTTTCGTAGAAAATTAAAACATCATTTCTGCTTCACTGTCATTCATATAATAACTCATCATTATTTACACTTAACATATTATTCAATATTGCGTTATTGTAACAAGTTATGCGATATTGAATCTCATTGGGCAGTGTTAAGGTTTGTTATGGATTGTAATGGAGATAATAAAATGATTTTTACTAGATACGCACGTCTTGTCGCAGACCGCAAGCCGCAAAAGTGGAATGGGCGCCATAATAAGCGATACACATACTTTTACACTAAACAAAATTACGTTTTTAAGGATAATAATATACAGGCATCAGTCATTATTTACTTATTTTACTAACTGATGTTGCTACTACCAGGTTTCGCACGGGAAAAACCAGTTAAAACCAATTTTATAGCCCGACTCCTATATCCATACAACTTAGGGGACGTGATCTTTTTTTTTAGCATTTCTTAACCCCTCCTCCCCAACATTATGTGTATTTATGTACGTACAAAGAATCATAACATTTTTAGAACATTATCTTTAAATACAGGTATTATAAAATATAAACTTGTTTTATTCTGAAATTAAGGACCGTGATAAAAATATCTAGAGAGACCAGACTAGACTTTTCGGTTTAGTAACCGCGCGTTTGACGAAAAAATAAATATACACGATACCTTACTACTTTTCCCCCTTGTAATATTTCGTAATTTTTGTCAAACCCAAGCCCCCTCCCCCTTTCAAGCCACACGATTAATGGATGGCCCCTTATACTTACTTCGGTTTAAGATAGCGCTGTGTGACATGTTCTAAGGCCTGTATTCAAAAACGTCTCTCGGTTCTACTGTGCAATTCTCTAAGCATAAAGCGTCAAGCACACAGCGCTGTGACAGCCATTGTCATTGGTCGGTCTGGGTGACGTCACTGGAGATCGACCAATGCAAGGCTGTTGCAGCGTTGTGCTCGACGATGTATGCTTAGAAAATTGCACAGCGGAATCTCGATTTATCTAAAGACAGACTTTATCAGACAGATGTGAATCTGTCAATGATTTGCTAGATTGTCTATACCAGCGTTTCCCATTTGCCGGGTCGCGACTCGGTACTGGGCCATCAAAATAAAATAACAGGTCGTACACTCCCGCCCTTTTAAAAAAAATATTAATTTAAATGAAGCCGGGTTTTCAAAGCCAGTTTACCTTTGAAATAAATATAGAAACCGAATTGAAGTGGAACCAGAGCTCAGGATAAAACTTTCCTCATTTTCCGCAAATATTGATTCTTTAGTAAAAAATAAGCAACAGCTCCATACTTCGCAGTAAAATTTAGTGACTAAATAGGTGATACCAAAATATTGTATTTACCTAGTAATAATAAAACATTTCTACTATTATGTACATTATTAATGGCACCTGCTTGGGTTTATTCAGTGGGTCACGAAGGGCCAGTGTGAAAATTACCGGGCCATGGCATAACAATGTTTGAGAAACACTGGTCTACACAATTATGTCCTCACATAAAGCGAGATTCAGGACTCAGGATCATGAGTCACGTTCTAGAATACGGCTTAAAAATTAATACATTTTTGCGTTAGTCCCGGTCGCACAGGCCTTCACTTCGGAGCACAGGGTCCGCTAATTATTTATTTCTTCTTCATCCTAGCGTTAATCCCAGTCGCATGCGAAGCTTTGGCGTCTGGGGACCGCTTTTACCAGTCTTACTGCAGATTTGGCTGAATTTCGTCATTTTCCGTAAAGCGACTGCCACCACAACCCAAAGGCAATATCGAAGCACTGCAGTTAGACCAGTTGTTAGACTTTTGAGGGCTACAACTACCCGTAACGACTGCCATAGATCTATGTTTGTATGGCAACCGGGACCGACGGCTTAATATGCTCTCCGGGAACGATCACACTAATTGAAATACCCATATTCATGCATACAAATATTTGCACCGAGCGGGGAACGAACCCGCGCCCCCTTCCTCACTACCGCTCCGCCACAGAGACAGCCTCTGTGGCGGAAATGGCTAATTATTTATTTATAAACAGATATCATGAGCCTGATACTTTTCACGTCCTTTGTGCTCCTAGAGAACACAAATGTCTTGTTTCACTAGTGTTTCATTCAGAAACAATTACCCAGCGGAGTAATTAAAAAGTACCAAGTAGGTACATGGCAGGCATTGTGTTGTGTAGGTAGGTTAAACACCGCATAAAGTAATGCGTGCTTTGTGACTCCCAATTACGAACGCAGGACGAGTCCTCGCGTCATCGGTGATTCAACTAATAACTGGTTAATTAACGATATCGTCATGCAATCTTTGCTAATTTATCAACGTAGTATAATTTCTATCAGATAAATCCAAAGGCAATCATCATCACTTTAGTGTTGATACAGATTATCTAAATAGTTGGGATAGTGGCGATAACATCGGTTGCACCCGAGGTGGAGCATGTAATTTTATAATTTATTCAGAGACTAGCTATTGCCCACGGCTCCGCCTGCGTGGATGTCGCTCATCGCTTAGTGTTGAGTCAACCACAGAACAGAAAAAACTATTAGAAGTGTGATAGGACAGATTCAATAGCGGAACCAATGTCGCCAAACTCACACATACAACCAGATAATAATACGTTGCACTACTAGTAAACAATTGTTTTGATTGGTCGTATATCTTTAACACCAAACTAGCCTAAAATATGCACACTGCAAAACGAAAACATACCTTATTCAATCGTTTTAGTGATTACTTTTATATAGATAAAAAAAGGAATTTACGACGTTTTGTATCTGGATCAAACTTGCTTCTCACTCTAACTCTATTCCGAAAAAGTTCAACTACTCCCCAACAGATGTCCGTTTATTTCAAGAATGTTATTTAAAACCTTAAGCTTTAGGAATACGGTTGATATTACTTTGAAGTATTATCTCTCTCACTCTAACTCCTTAATATTAACGCTAGACCGGTGACATAAAATTTTGGCAATATCGATAGATTTGAAATTTATTTTCGTAATGTCAAAGGATTCCAAACGCTGTTAGTAATTATAATCTAAGAGTACTAAAAAAGAGGGATTTTATAGCTTGTTGAACTGTTTTTTGTTAACGATTAAAAATTTATGAAGACTTCAAACTACGTATGTACCTATTTAATTGAAATAAAACAAGTGTCCATTTATAGTAGATATTTTATGTAACTGTTGCAAAATAAAAACGTTTTCACACTATCCGGCGCATCTGATATCCGATATTAGTGTCGGCTCCGATATCGAAGGAAATAAAATAAAGTAGAAAAAGATATTGAAAATAATTGCTAGGATATTTTTTCTTTTTTTCATCCTGTCTGTGCGATCGAGCAAATGGCCGATTTTATTGAATATATGTGGAAACAGCACATGGCGACGGCTATCGGTATCAGACACCAAATATCAGAAAATGTGAAATCGCTTTAAGGATACTTAAAATACGAGTGCGAGTATTTTATAGTATCAGACGGGTGTTTTAAGACCATTTTACGAGCAGTTTCATACACTACTTTGAAATAATTAATTTAATTTGCATAAAATGAGAAAACGTAGATCACCAAAATCTATTTGCTAATCGCGCATGCATGTTATGCCGCGTTCACAAACTAGAAAATATCCAGCTGGAGGTGTTCAATTCGGAAGTTTATATTTTTGTATGTTTGTACGCGCATAGCTTCGTCATGTGTAGACGAATTTGCAAAATTCCTTCTTTGTTCGAAAGAAGACTATTCCGAAATGATACCATTTATTTTTTGTAAAGATCCGATAAAGGGTTTCAGAGAGAGACCACGAAACACTTGAATATTAGATGCTCTCGACAGGTTGCAGCGACGTACGGTCCGCATTATCGGAAATCCTGAGGTCACGAGTACCCTCGAGCCTTTGCAGCTGCGTAGAGATGTTGCTTCCTTGGCAGTATTTTACCGTCTCTACCATGGAGAATGTTCTGAAGAGCTATTCCAATTAGTCCCACCCTCTCCTTTCCTATACAGGACGACACGTGCAGGACTTAGATGTCACCCGCATACGGTGCAGAACATTCCTTCAAGAACCAAGCGGTTCGGTGACTCTTTCCTTTGTCGCACAATTAAGACCTGGAATTCCTTGCCAGCTCACGTGTTTCCCTCTTCCTACAGTCCCGGGTCCTGTAAGCGGGGCGTGAAAAAGCATCTGATGAGGCCGTCAAGCTGAGTGCCACCATTGTTAACATGGCACGTGTGTATAATGGTGGCCCTCTCTCCTGAGACTTTGCCTTCAGCTTACCATCAGGCAAGATAAAGTCAAATTGACGTGTCCTATATAAAAAAAAAAAAACTAACTTTTAAACTCTCGCGTTCCATGATATATAATTTAGAAAACGGGAATTAACGCGATCATGGTATAGGTACTTACATACCTTTGATTGCCTGACGTTTCGACCAGGTTACACCGGCCGTGGTCACAGGCTGACTGAGGTATATAAGTACCTATACCATGATCGCGTTAATTCCCGTTTTCTAAATTATAAAAAAAAATAAACCAGGAAATCAGCAGTAATTGCTGCAAACGCATATTATTGCTATGTCTATGCCACTACACATCATAACATCACGCCCGTATCCTTTGAATGGGTATGCAGAAGTGTTCAGAATGTTCCGTGATATAAAAAAAACAATAAAACCATTTGACAAAAGTTTATAAATATTTCTAAAAAAAGTAGATATCGATAAAGTTTGACTACATCACTAAATGAATAGCGAAGAAAGTTCTAGAATAAATAAGTATGACATGTCTATTGTCTGTAATCAAAAACAAGCTTTATTTATATGTGGTAAGGTTGATTTTTTATTTTATTTTATTTCTTTGCATTTCAATAAGATTAGTTATAAATTCTGCTATATCCTGACTTATCGATGGTATAAAACGCCTCCATTTCGAATATTTATGCTCCTACTATCATCGGTGCACTACAAAATGACCCAGTAAGGCATATTTCTATTAAATAGTATTAAATAACACACGGTCCACAACTGTCAAATTCACGTGATGACAGATACGACTGAAGGTTGAAATTGTAAGAGCTTGCAAATCTCCGCATATCAATGACACGCGTGCCACGCCTACTTCACACTTCCATCGTTTTTTCTGTTCCGTGGAGTCAACATAGTAGCTTTATGCTTGCAAAGGTCCGATCGGTTTAAATTGACAAAATTTTATACAAACTTTTATCCCCTATTTTATACCCTTGGGGGTAAAATTAATCAAAATTCTTAGCGGATGCCTACGTCATAACATCTACCTGCATGCCAAATCTTAGCCCGATCAGTCCAGTGGTTTGGGCTGTGCGTTGATGGATCACTATGTCAGTCAGTCAGTCACCTTTGAGTTATATATATGTAGATTGTCAGTCTCGTCAAGTCAATCAGCCCCTCTAGACAAGTGCCATCGTCATCGTTATGCCATCGTCATTCTATTCTACCAAACGCCGGCCAACGAATTGCCACTTGTCTAGAGGGGCAGGTGTACCAGCTAACATTGGTGTACCCATTTTCACAAGGTACACCCACCAACTTTTTGTAAAATCTAGTCAAAACCAGCAATCATATCTCATCGAATCAACTTACTATAAAGCTATTATTATTTAATTCAGTTACTAGCTTTTGCCCGCGGTTCCACCCACGTGGATAACGGTTATCGCGACCAAACATGTCCTATATCCTTTCTAAAGATCTAATATACCCCTATACCAAATTTCATCAATATTGGTTTAATATTTTAGGCATGAAATACGGACAGACGGACGGATTTCTGCTGTGCTTTTTTGTCAGTATTCAATTGTTTTACTCATATTATGTGTAAACTTTCACTTTCCTTTTTTTTTAATGACTTTATTTTATTATTGATTTATACAGCTTCTGTGGCGTGTGGGTAGTGAACGCTTTTCTGGAACTGCTTTTCAGAAGGCGCGGGGTCGATTCCCGCTCAGTGCAAATATTTTTACGCATAAATTGTTGGCGAGTGTACTTATAACCTTTATATGGTGAAGATTGTACTTCGTTACTAGGTGGTTGTTGACAATATAGACGTTAATTACAAAAATGAAAAACTGTGTTTTTCTCTAATATAAATATGGCTATTTGCATTTGTCTGGGCGTTTCTAGTATATAAGTAAGTATATCCGCATTCTGGAGCCCATAACACACGCTAGCCAAAGCTATGCTTAGTTTGGGTCTAGTAAGCACTATGTAGATTGACCTAGAATATTTCTATTTATTTAATAATTTACTAAATATTTTTTACTAGCTGTAAGTTTTCTCAGACTACCCCAATAATGTGAAAGAGATGTGGTCAGTGATAGACTTGTATATAGGTAGATATGTTTTAAAATTGTTTGCTACCTTAGTTGAATAAAGTACTTTTGTTGTTAGCAGTACCTTTTAGTACATTTAGAATAATAGTCATCCATTCCGTCATTGTCGTGAGTTTACATATTATGTCGTAAGAGGCAGTCGTTATAACATTTATTTATTATATACTAGCTGACCCGGCGAACTTCGTACCGCCAATATTTTTCCACCCGCGTGGCGTCAGATCCCGTTCCCGCTGCACCCTCTACTATATTAAACATGTATTATACATATAAACCTTCTTCTTGAATCACTCTATCTATTAAAAAAACCGCATCAAAATCCGTTGCGTAGTTTTAAAGATTTAAGCATACAAAGGGATTTAGGGACAGAAAAAGCGACTTTGTTTTATACTATGTAGTGATATTTATACATGGCTTTATAATATGTTTAACTATCGTATATCGTTTTAATGTTAGTGATTCATAGGCCAAGTGTGAAATCGTTTTGAATGGATAACACGCATATTTTGTTTTCGGAAATTGACGCATGGAATAAAAATAATTTCAACGGATTTTATGTTTGAAATTATAAAGGAACTGTTTCTATAGGGTCGCGGGCTCAAGTCTTGTCTAAGCATTCGCTTTTTCCAATCTAAATCTATTTGAACATACATTGTTTTATAAACAACATACATACATACATACATATTATCACGCCTTTATCCCTGGAGGGTTAGGCAGAGGTAAATTAACACCCACATTTCACCAATCTGTATTCGGTCCCACGTAATAGGGGGTGAGCCTGTTGCCGTATTCCGGGCACTATTGTTGACTCGAGCCATGCATCTGAGGCTGAGTCTGGGCTGTACATATCTATCTGATTTTAAGTTAATCAGCACTATCCCTTAGTCGCCTTGTACGACACCACATGGGAAGAGAAGTGGTAGCCCAAATTCTACTCTAACGGGAACCACGCGGCATACATCATTAATATCGACATTCAGACGTTATCCTGATTGCATCCGAGGCTGAGATGCCCTCGGAGCTCAGGGTTCACCTTCCGGCTCTTCCTCCTCCACTTCGCAGGATCTTGGGCGTCCATGGTAGTGAGACCATTTGCCCGCATGTCATCCTGCACGACAATAACAAGTGACACTGACAAGACAAAGTTTATTAAGACACTCAGTTCACTGTTTGTACTAGTGGCGCCCTCTGAGCCTACCTTTGCGTAATATCCTCTATTATATCGTTGTTGTGCTAAAAAGAACTTCCGATTGATAGTTTATAATTTTACACCGTTAACTAAATTACTAGTGGTGCAACAAAGGACACGATCCAATATACAGTCAACGACAAAGTAGCATCCTGATTTATTGAACACTTAACATTTAAAATTTCCTTACTTATATTATAAACTAGCTGACCAGCCGCCCCAGCTTCGCCCCTGGCTTACTTCGAATTTTATCAAATAAGTAACATATAGAAAATTTGCCGCATTTGTTGATTTGTTTGTCTTGCTGTTTGGTCGCGATAACCGATATCAACGCGGACGGAGCCGCAAGCAACAGCTAGTAATAGACAAAACATCAATTTTGTCATCTGGGGATTATAAAACTATCACACATCAATACATCTAATGTTGTTTAAACAAGTGTTACAATAAAAATGCGTGTAAATATATAATATACTAAATCATTTTTGTTTTCAACTGTACAAGTGACATACTTATAAAAACAGTTATCCAGTAATATACTTTTAATTCCCTACTATTGTCTGACACAGATCACAAATCATACAGCCAGGACTGTCACTGATGTCAAACAACATATAGTTTCCAACACTATTAGCCCCAGTAGTCATAAATTATATGACAATTACACCCCAGTGTAGTGTAATTGTCGTATAATTCGTCGTGAACGTATTAAATGTGATATTTCGTGTTCTGGTTCACTCGCTAAGAGGTATCGTTTTCGATATTAGAGCGAGGCTTGTTGGCTAACTTAATTCTATATTGCAAATTGTAGTAATTTTTGTCATTTTATACGAAATTAAGCTTGTTATCTTGGTAAATTATCTAATGTAGTGATATTTATGAACTAAAATTACTGCTAAACTGTTGCACCTGTTGGTGTTGTTAAATGGCTGAACTGGTTAAGGTCACAATCACACAATTTGACAAGACGATGGTTTATATAAAGCTTTAAAAGTATAGAAAATTGGCACAGTCGGTAAATTCAAATGGCCAGATTTTTTCACTGTAACATAAAACGTGTCGCCATCTAATCTAGTATCGGGTAGTATCATATTTTGGATACACTGAACTTAAGTGAGATGGGCACACCGACCACAATGAAGTCGTGTGGGCCCGAGAGTGATGGTGCACAGGTACTTAAGCCGCCTTCTTTCAGTGGTTGCTTTGTTGTGTTAACCTACTCGCGCCTCTCCAGTATAGCGATCGGCAAACTTCGTGGAAATGGATACAAGTTGCACAAAGCGTGTTTTTAGGTCTGTTTGATGGTTGGAGTGGGGTGTAATCAACCAATCATAGCTAGGTTGAATAGTTAGTGCACATGCACAAATTTTGTGATGTTTGTTCCTGAAATTTACACATAACTATACTTAGGCCACCTCCTCTCTGCGCTTGCTCCGTCGTCTGAACGAACTGGAAGAAAGAGAACTGGCCTGAGTAAACGCTCCCCTCCCCCACCCCGCATCCGAAACGGTATTCACCTTCTCGCGACTAAGACCACGCCAACAATGATGACGATATTTTCCATATACCACACGGCCCACCTGATGGAAAGTGGTTACCGTGGCCAATGCATGTGTGCAACACTAGGGCAGTCACCACAAAAATATATATGGATAGAACGGCCATGTGAGCGTGAAAAGCGTGGCAACTTTTTGGTATATACCTGTCCGGTGTGTAACGGAACTTTCGAACGCCTACTCGGTAATGTTAAGACTAGCTTGTAATAACATCGTTAAAAACACCCTGAATATACTGTATTGTGCTATTTCCAACTGTAGAATAAAAATGGAGACGTAAAATAGAAAAATTAAGGTATTTCTTATCTCGCGTGAGTATTTATTTACAGTGAAAAATATGCAGGTGAACACTGCGTATGGCCGTTCTATCCTAATATATTTCTTAGGGAGTCACACTCGTGCTGTCGAAATGTTATATATATATATATATTTTTTTTATTCATTCTTAATATAGGTACAAATGATTTACAAAATATATTTTCTCGCCAAACTGTGACGTTTGATGGCGAGAGGCGCTCGATTCAATTGCAAAGTATCCACACACCTTCACCGTAAAGCTTACACTTCACTACTGCTCCTCGGCGGCCGCTACCACTGCAGTATTAGCCGCAGCCGTAGGGCCGCCAAGGAGCAAATCTTTCAATTTGGACTTCAACACACCTTCGCTCATCTTAGGGCTCCGTCTTAACAATTCGTATTTATTAAATGTTTTTGGTACTATATATTTTTTAAATGTAATTGAGTAGGTGCTACAGCTACCGGCCACTGACCTGAGCATGCACGTGAGCTGCACGTCGTGCTGGTAGCGCGCGAGCGCCGGCGCGCCCTCCACCCGAACGGTGTTCACCTTCTCGCGCAGAGCCCCGCCGCAGCCGCCGCCGCCGCAGCGCTCGCGCAGGATCGACATGATGTTCGGCTGCCGGAGGAACGCTACCACCTGGCGACAAAACAGATAGCATTATAAAAAATCATAGGCAGAAATATTAATTTTTGAAGAGAAAGCTTCTTTGGCGGCGTTGGATGGGTAAAAAGTGTTAAACTCACGTCAGGATCACTTGACCTTTGAACCGTAACCGACGACTGACATCATACAAAATTAGCTACAGATTGTTTATTTTGCTAGGTATGGTAAGGAGCTTCCTAGCTTAGCGGTAAGCGCTCCGACTGTAAGTCCTTATGGTTACAGATAGTACCGGGTTCGAACCTGGGCTTCTGACACTTTTTGTGATTATTTTTTCTTTTTGTAATTTACTACTTTTTGTAATAGTGATAGGTTCTTTGATTGGCACTATATTATAGGTATGGTATGGTATGTTCATTTTTTTGTTTTTCTCTGTATATAACGAAGAAAGAAAGAAAGGAAAAATGTTCACTTCTGCCGGCACTCCCGGAGTGCAACCCGTCTTTTTTTTATACCACTGAGGTGGCAGACAGAGTGGTTACCGTGGCCTATGGACGTGTGCAACACCGGGGGAGTCACACTCGTGCTGCCGACCCTGTAAACACGGAGAGTTTCTGTGCCGTCAGTATAGAAGACAAAGCAGGAATAACCTTCGGTTTTCCCTCTGACACTGTTAAGCAACACAGCCATGTAGATCTTAATCTTAGGATAGTGACCATTTTATATGACCCTATTGTTTTCGTTTCATGGATGATATCTAAATTTAGCTCCGTAGCAGTGAGACCGGGTAAAAAGCCCCCGGACTCAGGTGAGGGTCTATGGGGTAATCACCTATTTTTAGGTGAATTGTACGCTGGTTTGCTACCGTAATAAACACCTCAACAAAGTCTAAGGAACAAGATGACCCCAATTTTGTTTTCGTGTAAATCTTGTTTTGCAAATAACTGGCAGCAAATAAATAAAAATAGAATAAAGTAGATTACAGAGTTGTTCGAAATTTCAAAATAAATTTAAATAAGTAATGATTTTCGAATATGGAGGGAAAACTTTTAAAAGTGTTTGATTGTGCAGTTTCTCTGAGGCAAAATAAAAATTATTTTCTTTGATTGTGAATAACGTTTATTATCAATAATACGTCTTTTACGTATGGTTTGTGCATTTTTGTGACTGTAGTCATCATGTCACGTCGTCATTTCAGTCGCGAAGAGATGTTAAGAGCTGTTGGTATGCTGCAAGCTGGACGAACTCAACGCGACGTAGCGGATGCTGTCAACACCCAACCAAGCGTAATTTGCAGATTATGGGCACGCTACAGGTCTACAGGGGATGTTGCGGAACGTCACAGGGGACGAAATAGGGTTACTACCCCGCGAGAAGATCGTTTCTTGCAAAATTTCGCAAGGCGGCAACCCACGATTACTGCTCGTCAGTTGCTCGCAAGCCTCCAGTCTCAGCATCAAGTGGTTATTAGCGATCACACTGTCAGGAGAAGACTACACGAAGCCAATCTTCATGCTCGCAGACCGCTTAGGGTTCCAGCTCTTCGACGTGGAAATCGAGGTCGTCGCTTATTGTGGGCTAACGCACATTTACAGTGGACCGACCATCAATGGGCACGGGTTCTGTTTTCGGACGAATCTCGCTTCGGTTTTCATCCTGATTCGAGAAGAATGCGTATATGGCGAGTTCCTGGACGTCGGAGTCGTCTCCAGAATCCGCAAGAAGTTCAGCCTTACCAAGGTGGAACAATCATGGTATGGGCTGGAATTCGCCTTGGTGGAAGGACCGACCTCGTTTGGATACGGGGCAATTTGAATGCAAACCAATACATTCAGGAGGTTATACACCCCATGGTAATCCCTCATCGACAGCAGTTCGGTCAAGATTTTATGTTCATGCAAGATAATGCACGGTCACACACCGCGAGGGTAGTGGTCAATGCGTTAAGCGAGCACAATATTACGACGTTGGAATGGCCTGCTCAGTCTGCCGACCTCAATCCCATAGAGCATGCCTGGGATTTGCTTGGGAGAAGAGCTTTCAGTGATTCTTTGGAAAATCTGAACACTGAAGAACAACTTTTTTTACACCTTCGCAGTGTATGGAGCCATATTCCACAGACGATGATTGACAATCTCATACTAAGTATGCCACGCCGTTGTCGAGCTGTTGCTAATGCTTTAGGAGGTCCTACAGATTATTAAAAACGTTTAAATTACGGTTAATTACTGTATTTCTTACTACCTCGTTATTTTTGTGCCTAATCATAGAAGGTTGTAATACTCAATATAGGCACTATTCGATTCTTTCTTAAAAAAAATAATTTTGATATGAGAATGTTTTTATTAAAATTAAAATTAAAAACGGTATAAAAATACCCTTCTATTGATATAAAACACTCACTATTACAAGAAAGGGTTTTTAAATAAAAACTAGAAATGTCCTTGTTCCCTAGACTTTGTTGATGTGCTTAGAAGGAAAAGATATACTTTTTTTTTAACATTTCACACAACGCTATCTAGACCCATGGTAAGCATAGCTTAACTAGCTTGTGTTATGGAATCTAGAATGCGGATAAACATACTTAGATACGTTTTTTTTTTGTAAATACATACATATTATACATAGAAACACCCAGACCAATGCAAATATACAAATATTTGCACTGAGCGGGGATCGAACCAGCGTCTCCTGCGTAGCGGCGGCGTTCACTACCGCCACGCTTCGCTCCTCTAATCCCCGAAAGGGTGGGCAAAGGTTTGTTTACACTCACATTTGGCCAACTAAGATTTTATTTTATTTTATTTATTTTATTTATAAACTTCATGCACAAGTACGTACATAGGCGGACTTAATGCCACAGGCATTCTCTACCAGTCAACCAAAGGTGGTGCAGAGAAAGACTCAGTAGGTGCATTATCAAAAGTAAATCTGATACAGTTACTCAGATACTTCTAAGTAAGGCTGTGTAAATAAATATATATACCAATAAACACATATATTAAATATATACATAACGATACAATATACACCTCATAAATTCATAAATATCATATACATACTTATATATATATATATATATATATATATTATATAATACACATAATATATATAATACACATTACCTACATAGTACATATTACACATATTTATACACATTATAAAACCCTAATTTGTTATTAATACCTACGATGGTTCTACCAGTCCATCCAACAGTAGTCGCCGAACTTTCGCCTTAAATACACGACGGCTGGGTGCCCCTCTGATTTCCAGAGGTAGCTCATTCCACAGGAACACAGATTGAACGGCAAAAGAAGAGTGCACGAAATTGGTTTTGTGCGTAGGACAAGTCAAGAGGAGATTATTTTTCGATCGAAGGTCTCTATTGTGAGTGGTGTGAAGATACTGAAAGAAAGGAGATAAATAGATAGGCGTAGTAGGAGATGTGAGTATAGAGAAGAGAGTGGTAAGTGCCCGCAAGTTCCGACGTTGACGAATTGGTAGCCAGTTTAGTTGGGATCGACAAGCAGACACATGGTCGTACTTGCGGAGATTAAAGACGAACCTAATGCAGTTATTTAAAAGTCTTTCAAATTTGTTGAGATGTTCCGCAGTGAGGTCGAAGTAACATACATCGCCATAGTCAAATATAGGGAACAGTAAAGCCTGAACGAGCATAGTCTTGGTCTCGGTGGGTAGGAGGGTCCGTAGGGGATATAATGCCCGAAGTGTCCCAGTTACTCTCTGGCTAACATGAGAAACTTGTTTTTGCCAGTTCATGGTCGAGTCCAAGAAAACACCTAGATCTTTAACTGAAGTGCTCAGTTGAATGGTCGATCCATTAAATACGATAGGTGGAAGAGACAGTGTATCCACACGGTTGATCAGCCAATGGCTACCAATAATGATGGTCTGGCACTTAGAAGGGTTCACAGTCAATCCAAATCTGCTCGCCCAGTTGTTGATTTGCTCTAGATCCTGATTTACGCTATTAATGGCCTCGTGTATTTCTCCCACACCCGCCTGAGCGTAGACCTGTAGGTCATCGGCATACAAATGATACGCACATCGAAGATTTTTGGTGAGGAGGTTGATGAATATCGAAAACAATAATGGAGACAGTATACCGCCTTGAGGAACGCCAGCGTCAGTGTCGCACCAGCACGAAGACTTTTCATGCAGGCGAATCGCTTGCTGGCGCCCCTGAAGATAATTTGTGAACCATTCCAGAACCTCCGGTGAGATCATATAGTGAGCTAGAGTGGTTATAAGAAGATCGTGGTTGACAGTATTAAACGCGTTTGAGAAATCTACCAGTGCCAGTACCGTGAGCTTGGTGTCGTCCATACCAGCCCTAACGTCACCGGTCACTTTCAACAGCGCGGTCACTGTGCTGTGCCCGGGCCTAAAACCTGACTGTAGGGGACTTAATAAGTTATTCTTGTAAATAAAAGAGGATAACTGTCTGTGCACACAGGCCTCCAGCACTTTTGACAAGAACGGTAAAATACTAATGGGCCGGAAATGATTAGGTAGGGATGGGTTTGATATTTTAGGGAGAGGAATAACATAGGCCTTACGCCATAGAGATGGGAACTGCCCTGAGTGCAAAGAATAATTTATAATGTGGGTAATTACCTCCAGGAGATGGTCTAAGATTGTAGTGATCATACGGCGACTAATACTATCATAGCCCACGGCGTTGGATTTGATAGAGTAAATTATCTTTTTGATCTCACTCGGTTGGACCGGAGAAAAGTTAAAAGGACCAATATCTGGACGGGGCAGGTTTGCCACGTACTCAATTGTGCAACTCTTGGTTTGATGACTCATAGGAGTAACTGTGGTGAAATGTCGGTTTATGTCATCTAAACCAATACTTGCCTGGATTTCAGAATAACGCTGTTTACCTACACCCAGTGTTCCCAGGAACTTCCAAATATTGGCGGAAGAAGAAGAAGAAGTTATGTTATCATGAATATAACGGCGTTTTGTATTACGTATCACTTGGTTACACCGATTCCTAGCAGACTTAAATAAAGACCACGTTTCATCCCGCCGATCCCTTCGATACCTGTGAAAGGCCCGGTCCCTACGTCGCATCGCCATGCGTACTTCTTCCGTTATCCAAGGCGCTGGAGGACGTTTCAGCTTTACTCTCTTGATAGGCGCGTGGACATCGTAGAGACTGATGACCTCGTCATTAAAGAAGCGAATTTTCTCGTCCATTGACATGGTCTCACCCACACGATCCCAATTTATTGCCGAGGCATCCTTGCATAGTTGGTCCAAGTTCATACGTCCGAAACTACGCACAAGCAGTACGCGAGGTTTGGGTTTAGGGGGCTTAAGGACGTATGATACGAACAAAAAATCGTGTCGCGAAAAAGCAGACGCAGCATGTTGCCCGTGACGAGAAACAAGCGCTGGGTTGGAGGTAAAAATTAAGTCCAGCCATGTGTCCTCAGCATCAGTATTATGGTGGGTAGCTTGTAGAGGCAGGATGTTTAATTTAACAGACTCGACAATGTCAAGTAACCTGCGGCAGCGGGAAGACTGTGGGGGCAGTATATCAGTATTGAGATCGCCTATAACTATGTGGTGTACATACTCCGACCCCAAAGCTTCCAGGACTGGTTCTATGCTGGAGAAGTAATTCACTGCAGGTGGACAGTAGACAACCCCAAGCAAGATTTTCTCTCCTTTGACACTAACCTCTAAGAAAAGAAACTCTGCAGTAGAAGATAGTGTAGAGGGGGACGAAGCGAGAATTTTGTAGGGAAAATCACTGCGGAGGTATATTGCAACACCACCCCCCCTCCTCTCCGCCTCATCTACTCGGTCATTACGGATAAGAACGAAGCCAGGGAGAGGGTAGGAGGTAGAAAGATGGTGGGGTTTGAACCAGCTCTCTGAAATCAGAATGGCATGAACGTCCGCGTCCGTAAAGGCTTCTAAGAAATGGCTGTAATGGCATGGCAAGCTTTGCGTATTAAGGTAACAGATATTCATTAGGTCTTGAGGTTGATTGTTAAAAGTTTTTCGCACAAAGTCACCAAGTGTACTATCGATTGAAGAGAAACTTTCATCACCGGACAACGTAATGGATTCGTTAGCAGAAACATACTGATCATCATCAGAATACATTTCACATAAAATGTTAAAATATATAAATAAAATATGATATATATAAATACTGTAGGTATACGTCTATAAAATATATAAAGAATATAGATATAGAATGGGATTTAAGTTTAAACTATTTAAATAATGCAATGTAAATATAGCAGCACGTTGTCTCTGCACCACCCGCCAGCAACCGCATTCATTTAAACAACAGGTCACTAAAACACACTAAATCAGATAAATAACAAATACAAAAAAACAATGTAGAGAGAAAAAAAAAATACAATTTGGGATAGTAAGAACTAAACGTTGTGTCACGCATTTCCGAACGTTCCACTCTTGCTTCGCATTGGCTTGCGCTCGCGTTTTGACAGGTACGTAAAATATATATCAATTTTCAACTCTGTCAGTGTCAAGTGATTGGTATTATTTTCTTGTTTGTTGTGGGTATTTAATACAACGAAAGTTATGTTACGGTAATTTAAAAACAAACACAGAGTACTTACGAAACAAGCCGTGATAGAAACAAGTCAACACGCCGCAACAACAATGATCCACAAAGATTTAACGTCTAAAGTGTGAACTTGTGAATAACTATGCCAAACTATTAGAACTGCACTAGTTTACTCAGTTTCTTCGCACCTTTGTCCTCGCGATATCGGCACTGCCTGCGACACTCCGGGAAGGGACTACACCTCGCTCACTCGCCACACTGGGATGCTTGTTTATCAGCGGGATCAGCTCCTCCATGGTTGTTAACCTATGTCGGCTCCCAGCAACGTTAACGACAATGATGCCGTCCTGTGTCCAGCATGCTCGCATACCAAAATGCTGCCGAGCCTTGCTAAAAACTGTCTGCCTAACTTTTGTCAGGAACTCTTTGACTGAGACGGGAGATCCCTTAAATTTTGTCTTGGCACGCCATATGGCCAACCGGAGATTCAGCCCAGAGAACCTCACCAAGATGGGACGATGATGGTCCTTGTTGGGGGCTCCAATCCTATGGCAGTATGTAATACTGTCAGTAGTGATATTGTCTACCCCCAACCTCTTCTGGATAATGTCGCGAATATTGGCGCTGCAGTCCTCATCTGCTGTCTCTGCAACTCCCATGAAGACAAGCGATTTACGCCGGTGCCTCGTTTCCATAGTGTCCAATACTCTAGAACATTCAGTAATTTGCTTTCTGAGCAAGCTAAGCATGGCAAACATGAGTTCTCTGAATGTTCGAAATTCCTCTGCCACTCTCGCAACAGTGTCCTTAGCAGGTCCTCCAGTCTGCAACTGCGCCTCAAGTTCTGCCATTCTTTTAGAGAAACTTTCCTCCAGGTTATGTTGTGCACTTTCGATATCAGCAAGCTGAGACATTGTGACTTCTTCCTGATTGTGTTGATGACAATAGTTTTAGTGTGAACTATGGTTCAGTGACAATGCGGTATTGTGCTGGCAGGTGGTGTTTGAGTTGCCGATGTCAAGTCACATAAACACTTCCACAAACGTAAGTACTGAATACTTGTAACGTACTGGCCTCCAAGAAGTTAAAAAAACTTAGGAAAATGGTGAAAGAAGATTTATTTTAAATATTTAAAATCGGAGATACTTTTTTACTTATTTACACCTACCGCCCAAAAAACACACGATTTTCAGTTTCACGTAATAGGGGGCGAGCCTATTGCGGTTAAGCAAGCACTTAGTCATGGCCTGTGTGTTACTTTCGAATGAAGAATGGCCTTAATCCCTTACTCACGTTCTACAACACTTTGTTTGTGTTTTGTATATGTATATATATATATATATATTTACCTTATCATTGTACGCAACAGGTATTTCTTGATGCACGTTGTGGGGTTGTGCGTCCATACTTGTGATTGGTGGCCGTGGAGGCGGGGTCGGCGCCTGCGCATACAAACAACATTAGGAAGATAAACTACGAGTCAATTAAAACGGAACCATCTGTGGTGGCGGAAACTTATTCTATACAAGTCAGCGAACAATGTAGACGTTGAATATACAACTACCTCTACCACGATGCTGTCGTATCATTTACTGACCTCCTAATAATCTACCAAGTTACAACATTATCACACTTCTCTGTAAGAGCGTGTCCGCAAACTCAGCGGCAAGCGGCGCGGCAGCGTAAGCGGTAAGGCAAATCAATAAGAGCGAAACAGAATGCCCGTCGCTGACCTCTCAGTCGCCCTCATTGGTTTGCCTACGACACGCGCTGGCGCGCATACGCGATGTACATTTTGATGAGTATTTTCACTTTGTCTGCTATCAAGCTGCACCTAGGGCCTCGGTCCCGAACTCAGCGACGAGCGGAGCAGCAGCGGTGGGGTGCGGCAAGCCAAAAAATATATTTTCTTTCATGGGTTCTGTCTTACTTTCTCTCTCAAAGGCTTGTCGCGCTCCTGCCGCTGAGTTCGTGACCGAGGCCTAACTTTTTCGCTTTTTCCTTGTGAAAAAATGTCCATCTTACAATTAATATTGGCTTTCATTGTTAGTTTAGTTAGTAGTCGAAATACAGAATTTGTAGTTTAGGATCGACATTTAAAATTAAACCTATACATTTGCAAGACTATACCATAAAACATAAGAACATCCTGGATGTGGTTTCAAAACGAAATGAATACATTAGTGCGTTTACTTACCTTTGGTCTACGTTCATTTGACGGAGTTTAAAAGCTACATACCGGGTGTGAGGGGAACACTCGCCAAGCCTAAGGCACCTGGTATACTTACTACATATTGACATAAAAAAACGATATGAAGAAAAAAAATGCTGTTTCATATTTTTTTTATTTTTTATGCCGAAGATTGATTATAATTATTCATTCTCCATCGCGGTAGTAAAGCTAAATGAAATAATAATTTCATAAAAACAACATCATTACAAAAAAGCAGGCACTTGGCGCCATTTGTTTTTTTTTTTGTAGTGTTTTTTTTTTAATTGACATTTCATTTGAGCTTTACTAACACGATCGAAAGTGAATTATGCTAAGTGATTAAACAGTATCTAAAAATATAACGAAAATGAAAAACCAAATCACTAAGAATTTTTTTTATGCCAACATGTAGTGTACCCGGAGTGCCTTCGGCTTCGGCAGCGTTCACCTTACACTCGGTATAAACAAAGATGACGTACGTAAAACAAAACAACGATGCCAAATACCACATGAAGCAAGCAAACAAACACGAAATGAGTAGGTTACAACAGTGCAAATACCACGATACATAGACATTATACATGTATAGCATGCCCTGAGTCAAAACATAAAAGGACAACACAAACGAATATCATGCCAGAACAAACAGAAAACCACAGAACAAATAATTAATTACACAACAAATGATGTGAATATCGCTGTCCATTGTGATCAAACCTAAATTTTACTTTTGATATCCATATTAATATTATAAGTGCGAAAGTAATTCTGTCTGTCTGTCAGTCTGTATGTTACGCTTGCACGCCTAAACCACTGAACTGATCTTGATGAAATTTGGTAAAGGTGTAGATTAGACCTTGAGAAAGGACATAGGCTATGTTTGGTCGCGATAACCGACATCCACGCGGGCGGAGCCGCGGGTAAAAGCTAGTAATAATATAATTAGGTACTTTCCTGTAGTTAAAATAAATTATTAAAAAAAAAAAAAAATGTTTATTGCAAAGCTTCAGAACAGTAGTACAGGTACAGTACAAGGTATTTCGATTATATACATTGCACTCGCAGTATATTAACATTAAATGCACGCCCATGAATGCCCATGGAGGTCAGTAAGGCAAAAGCGCCAATGGTAGACACTAGCTGAACTTATTAAATTAAGAATAGTAAAAAGAGTGAAAACAGTTGCGTCGGTTCCTATTTTATCGTTCTTTTTTATTTTTAATCATCCACTCAATCATTAATGGTATATGATTTGACTATTAAAAATTATGACGTCACTAATATTTTTTTCATACAATTTTCCTTTTAACTTACCCTTTTGACGTTTAGTAAAAAGTAAC
Source organism: Eilema caniola (assembly GCA_949126895.1). Classification (NCBI taxonomy): domain Eukaryota; kingdom Metazoa; phylum Arthropoda; class Insecta; order Lepidoptera; family Erebidae; genus Eilema; species Eilema caniola. The sequence continues at coordinate 4,731,329 of OX421466.1, forward strand.
TAATTTGACTAGTCAGTCAAATACCCAATTATTAATACACTAAAATTACTTGTACGAAACGAAAATACATTCCTGTAAATGTAGTACTTATCAAATGTCTATCAAAACTTTTAGTTTCAATGTTACACATTTCAAATGAACTAAATAAAACTGTATGAATTTTTATAATTGTCAAAAGATAGACCGAATCTCAATACACAGCATGGTTGATTATGAACAAAGCGACCTACTACACGTACGACAAAAAGCCGCAAGTCAGCCTAGCCGTGGGCAAGACGACCATGGGCAAGTAAAACTGACCGTGGGCAAGTCAAACAGACCTTGGGCAAGTCTGACTGACCGTGAGCAAGTCGAACTGACCATGGGCAAATCAGATAGACTGTAGCAAAGTCGAACCGACCATAAGCAAATCAGACTGACCGTGAACAAGCCGGACTGACCATGGACAAGTCAGACTGACCATGGGCAAATCTAACTGACCGTGAACAAGCCGGACTGACCATGGACAAGTCAGACTGACCATGGGCAAATCTAACTGACCGTGGGCAAGGCGGACTGACCGTGGGCAAGTCGGACTGACCGTGGGCAAGTCGGACTGACCGTGGGCAAGTCGGACTGACCGTATGCACATCTCGATCTGGCGGCGGGCGACGACGTTGCGGCAGAAGGGGTGAGAATGGACCCACGGCGGCCGCGCGTGGTACACGCGGGTCGATGAATGTCGTCCGCCTCATCACGTGGTCCACGAAGAAACGCTACAGGGTACAACATATGTTAGTATTGCAGGACAGCCGCTGTGCTAAGACGTGTGTCGTTCATTGTAATAGCTATATTAATCACAAGACTTGTGGGCCATTCGCTGTGTGCTGTATTGTGTTCATTGTAACATTTATATTATTCACGAAGGCAGATGTATATGGTCTAGAAATGCCGAATATCCCACAAAAGGGAAGACCGGGTGAAATGGATGGAATGACCCAAACATCAAAGGCAAACCATCCGCTAGGTCGTCGGAGTCCTTGTTGGAACTAATAACATGTGAAAGTACTGGTGTTAGTAGGGTAAAATAAGGGTAGAAGAGTTCCATGTTTTTATTTTTAAAATTAATAGTATGAACGCAACCGCCGTACCGCCCCCTAGAAAAGCGCAGAGTGGCGAGGGACAAGGTAAAGAGAGAGAAAAAGAAAGAGCATGAGTCGAGAGCGAGCGAGATACTGCCGTGAGCGTTGGCGTCAGTCGATTAGTCAATACTACCCCCGTCTCACTGCGTACATATCCAAGGCGTGGTACAGCGGTACAGAACACATATCGAATACGTGAGCAGTAGTATCTTACCTTCCCGTTCCGATCCAGTTTTGTGTCCCACCCCAGTGGTAGGTCTTTCTCCGTCTCGCTGAACATGTTGACTAGCGCGACCAGATCGCGATTGTGTTGGTACCGCTCAAACGACGATGTGTCGCGGCGGATCTTGAGGATCATGTGCTTTAGCGTGGAATTGCCGTTGTAGAGGTTGGATGCTTCCTGTGATGAGTTTAAATATATAAGAACACATAAAAATCGTAAGTTATTTTTATGCGGGGCACGTCAATATGACTTAACATAGCTTGAAGGTTAAATTTCAGGAAAGAAGAGTCACCATTACAAATATCAATAATGTTATAATAGTGGTCCACATTTAAATCGAAAGTTGTTGAGTTGCGAATTGAACTCATTAGGTATTAGTTAAAGCAGCGATAATCATCAAAAGTTTGCGCTTTGTACCCTGGAGTCCACTCTTGCGATTTGGCTTATAGGGCCTTTTATGGGTGGAAACATCGTCGGACTCAACGCGACGGAGGTTACACCAAAACCTTGCATCCTGATGAAACCACTACATTATTGTATACTCGATATCAACCATCCTTGTTGTTATAATATATGCGTAATATTAAATTATGAACACTGCAATCAATCAGTTCAAAATGTGTTAAGTTTTACACCGCAAATCATTTTGGTCCTTCGAGCCGGACAAGAGAATATATTAAAATCGGGTATCATATATGATTTAATTTATGTAAGAAGATTAATTGAGTTCATTAATTAAAGAAGAAATTGAATGTAATGGTATAATATAATACGATATGCTTCTAGCTGTCATTTATTTCTAGACTTTTTCCCTAAGTTACTCGGACTTCGTTCCGCTTGCGGAATGAAGACCAGATCCGAAACGTCGGATCATGGTAGCTCTTCTTTGTCGACAATATTTCACATTACATAAGCAAATACCTGGTTTATATGCAGCCTGTTAAAGAAGTCGGGTCTAGCGAGGAAGTCCGCGGCGGGATGCGGCGCGTGCGGCGTGTCCCCCGCCCGTGACGTAGACGCGGCGTGTGACGTCACGTGCGCGGGAGGCGGCGACGCGCACGCGCCCGCGTCATCGTCCGACAGCTGCGTGCGCGTCATTGTACGCCGGATGGACTGGTACCTACAATACATGAGGGGCTAAAGTGCGCGTCGGTGGCTTATTCTACTGTACGATCGAGAGACCGGAGTATTACGATTGGCTGGATTCACACTCACACAAGTTGCAGTAGGCAGACAGCCAATCGCAATACTCAGTACGCCTAGCACGAAAAACAATTGTAATTTTATCGTGAACGTATCGATATAACGGAGCATTGAAACTTGCCTCCTATTAACCTGTGAGTGTGTGAAATCGAATACGTACCGTTCTCTCGATACGTTTGCGACACGATTACGACGATTTCGAAAAATAACTCATTATAAAAACAGCTCAGTGGCTTGTAAATAATTTTAAAAAGTAATAACCGAGTTCATCGACACTAGCCAGGTTAGTCTATGGATAGAATACCGTTCTCCACACCACAGAAATATATTAGGATTGAACGGTGATGTGAGCGGGAAGCGCGTGGCAACTTTTTAGTCAATTCCTGCCCTATGAAGCAGAAACTTTCGAACGCTTACACGGTATTGTTAAGACTAGCTTGTAATAACATCGTCAGATATGCCATATTCTGCTATTTCTAACTGTATAATAAAAATGAAGAAGTAAATTAGAAAAATAAAGATATTTCTTATCTCTTGTGAGTAATTATTGAGAATGTGAGAATGGCCGTTCTATCCTAATATATTTCTGTGCCCCACACAGTGAGACCCCTCTCTTCCTCAAAGATATGGCCATCTGTGGCATTAAATCGTCATTAGACCCCGTACTCAATACAGAATTTAAATATCACCATTGGGTTTTAGAGGTCATGTGGCAGTCGCAATCAATAAAATTAACCATTGGTTGAATACCTTCGATCTAACTGCCGCCTCTGCACTTCTGGCGCTGGTGATCTAGGAGTTGTTCCGTTTAGTCCTGGCCGCTGCCACGTGGTCGTCCTATTGATATGGTCGATGTAGAACACGCGACCGTGGCTGTCCATACGAGCTTCCCAACCTGAAATGTGATAAATAAAGTTTTTATAATGTTATACTTGTTGTTAAATTGACTTACTTCCGAGTAAAAGTTACTTGTAAAGATTTAGCGTTTTACATAGGAACCTATCCCTGGAATAACAAGATCATAATATTATGCCCTTGTCTAGGGCATGTTTTATTTTAAATTTCATACATTTTTGCATGATTAGAGTAAAAAAAAAGTAAAAAAATGACAATTCGCTTCTATTTCAAAAAAAGAAAAAAATCAAAGATTATGGCTTCTATTTAAAAATAATAAATTGAGAAAATAATAATATAATATATAAAATTCTCGTGTCACAGTTTTCGTTGCCAAACTCCTCTGAAACGGCTCGACCGATTCTCATGAAATTTTGTGGGCATATCGGGTAGGTCTGAGAATCGGCCAACATCTATTTTTCATACCCCCATTCGCGATAACCGACATCCACGCGGGCGGAGCCGCGGGCGACAGCTAGTTTATTATAAAAATGTATGCATTCATTGAAATTTACTCAGAAATACGCTAATTCAATTGATACAACTAGCGCCATCTATTTGCAAGAACCTACTATCAGTTACTAGTTACAAAAACTAGGTGGCGTTAGTTGTGTTAAAATAAGTTCCAATATATTGTATAATTTAATGGCCTTGTGAAATAAATAAATAAATATTAATTAATTAATTAATTTCATTCCTGTTTTTATTTCTAAATATCGGCCAGCTGTAGTACTCACCTGCAGGTAAGGGTTCTTCACATTCAATAATCCCTCCAATCATATTGGCAGGGAAATCACCAGTCAAAGCCATTTGCCTGGAAGCTCTTTCTGGTATTGAAGGTAATCTAATGCCAGCCATGTGTCTCAATGGCGTGGGAGACGCCACAGCGTTGTCATTATCATCATTATCATCTAGTCTCGGCCTTCTTAACACAACATCTTCTGGAGGCCCGGCGTGAACTATCGTAAAGTGATTACTATTAACAAATTCCATATTCGGAGACCTAATTTCTGATGTTCTTAACTCGTTTGTAAATTCTACCATTTCAAAGTTTTCATGTAATCTACCTTCAGAATTTTGAATAGGTGGGGGGTGTAAATCGGGTGGGGGTAAAGGTCTTGGCCTACGCGCGTGATGCGTAGGTGTCGGTGGACATTGGGGTACTGCCGCCCCCGCTAAAGCTGCCACTCGCGTCAAGACTCGTGGGTGAGGCCTCACAGGACTCTCTAGTGTACTAGTGCTGGACTTACTAGGCGAATGTTTTGGTGTTCCTTCGCAACCAAGATTTTTGATTAAATGCCTAGGCAGACTTGAGTGTTTAGGCGTGGAAGACTCACAAGAGTACTTGCGATTAAGTATCAATGTTCCCACACTTGGCAATATTTTATTAGATTCATCAACAGGCGATGTTGAATGTGAGGAGTTACAGGAACTAGGTGCATTTGAACTAGTGCTGTTATCCGTTTCTCTTGTAGGAGGGTCTATGTGAGATGAATTTAAAAAAGCTGTCATCATTGTAGGTGTATTCGCACGTCCAGAGTTTTGCCGCGTCAGAGGTTTGTGTCCTTTTAATATTGTAATTTCTTTCTCCTCTATCTGATTTCTATTATCATCTTCAAATTCCGAATGATTGCTGATATCATTTAAAAAAGTGTGCTGGGCTTTCTCTTCAGACTTTGCATGATTTGGCGTTCGGTTCACACCATCGACTACGTCAGTAGGAGGGCTTGGCTTATCTTTCCTCGCAAACGTCGTAGTGATGTAATTATCTGGACCAATATCCTTAATAAATAATATTTTATTTCTACTAGCGCTAGGTGACCCATCAGGTACATCTTTAGATTTCTTTTCCTCATTAAATCTCGATAATTTCGAAATTGTAGATTCACACAAGCTGCCATCGGTTTCAGGTGTCGCCAAGGGTGCGATATTTTGTCCACCTCTCCAAAAACTTGCCGTTGAAGACGTAGCTATCTGATTACCGGAGTAAAACTCTCCTGGTTTGAAATCGTTAATTTCAGCTTGTAGAACAGCTGAATTTGTTATGTTATTATCGGTAAAAAATTGTTCATCTGTGTCTATCAATTCAAAAGTAAACGCGTCTTCGGGCTTTGTTAATTTTTTTGGTTTTCTATGTCTGGGTACCTGGGGCGGAGATAATGCATGCATTCTCTCGAGCGGTTTATGTGATTGTCTCGGCGGCAGGGGTGGCACCGGCGATTTTTCTGCATCAGCGGGCATATTCGCGCTCTCTACGTCGTATACGAATTTCATTATCTTGCAAGGATTCTTTGGTGACCATATTTTATAATACTCAGTGCCCGGAGAAGTGGGCGAATCAAAACCACTATTAACAGCCTTTTGTTTCTTTTTGACACCGTTGAGTGCTTGGCTACCCCCCGTGTCTACTGGTGGAGGGCACTTCTTTTTAACCCCCGATGAGGTCGGTCTGCAGTCTGCAACACTACGAGATTCACTATTTACAGTTTGAGATTCTTGACTTAAACTACTAACTAGAGATTTACTTGGATCACATTTTGTTTGTTCGAGATTGTTCCCGTTCCTTTCTAAAGCACTAATTGAGCATTTATTGACGTTCTCGCTAAGGTGTTTGATATCGTGACTCGGTCCGGGGACGAACTCTATTCTAGGCGGATTCTCTGAGTTCATCTCAAAGCTCTCATTGTTATAAGAGAAAGGCGACACATGGTCGCCACTTCTCTTTCTAGACATGCCTTCCTTGAGGCGATGTGGGAGTTTTTTAAGGTCAACTTTAAATCTGGTAGGTAAAGCTGGTGATTCTGCCGCGCACTCCTCACCATCGCCATTGTAGTAGCGAAAGCAGAGCAGTTGTTCACAGTCTGGAACATACAAAAATTATTTGTTTAATATATTTTATCTATATTAGTGAGAAGAGTAACAGTAAAGAGTATTTAATTACCTTCATAAGGTTGATTAGGCTCGTCAAGAAGCCACATTATGGCGCCGCTGGAGCATCCGGTGGCCGGCACGCGCCCAACGAGGCCGACGTTGCCAGCCGACTCTGTAATAGACCAACATATTTCTTTACTAATTGTATTTATAATTTCTTCTAGCAATAGGTTGAACATTTAGGAACGTAAGCTTCTTACAACCGTAAAACTGACAATCATTAAGACTAAGGTTATATTTTTGTAGTCTTTTCTTTAGTATGATTGGATTATTTTTGGTGTCGTACGCTGAGTGACCAAAAATAATCCAAAACACTTAAGGTGAGCCAAAAAAAAGAGTCAGAGACCCACTAAAAACGTTTAAATTATTACCTACTGTAAGACATTTCTCAACCATATAATCTTACCTACATAAAACTTCATAACATCAATGTTTTCGAATGAGACGCATATTAAAGGAACGCAATTAGCATATGCATAAATAAAAGGAAACCATCAACTTCACGTTAGCGAGAAATAAAGGTTAAAATTACTTCGCAAAATCTCGTTTGGGCCGGCGCAGTACCACCATGAAATAATGTGCGCAGGTGCAAAAGAGTCGGTATTAAAAACAAACAAACCAAGTGCACCACAGCACAGCACGACTCTGACGAACCCTTCCCTTTTTTATCTAACAAAAATCAAGCGGGCGCGTAGGCTGGCCCCGCTCAGTTCGGCGCAGACGCATCACAAATTATTCGTCCGACGTAATCACCGGATGCGGGAGTCGCCCGCACATTTTATGCGAAATAATCGAAGCCACCGAATTGCCAGTTAATTAGGGAAACATAGCTATAAATTTCACGGGGGCAAATTGATTCTGCAAGTAAATTCAGCCACTACCATATTTTGATTGGGCTAATATACGTATAAGGAAACGGTTAACATCTTCCTACCGCTGATTAGGAGACCGACACGATCGTAAATTTCGAAACTTAGTGCGTATGTCTCTCGCTAACACTATCTTATTTTGGAACACATCGATGTCCTGTCCAGGAAAATATGGCGATCTTGTGCGGAAAAGGAAAGGGCGCGACGCGGTGCAAATATGCAAGCGGATACACGCAGGGCAGGATAACTCGCAATGTTATCTCGACGTTGTCTCCATTTGGAAATAATTATTGACACGAGATCGATCGCTGTCATTACTTCTTTATTGGGAGTAATTTGTTAGTTAGCGCTTTAAGGCGAATACATTAGTGCGATGAGCACGTAGATACACACATGTAATTTGTTGGGTGACACCAATATCCTCAGAGGAACAGTGATGATTAAGCGTTTCGTTTGGTTAGTATTCACGTGTTCCTAAGAGGGTGTAACTGACTTTGCGGTAATCTTCAGGCGAAGTACGATGACGTGTAGTAAGCGCGCGGTGACACAGAGGGCGTCTATTTCCGGGCGGTGATGCAACATCCACAAGCTTCCGTCCGCAGGATACGACAGGAGATACAACTGTCGCGACACTCGCAGAGATCAACTGGTGTGCTTCCTCCGCGGGATTTGCGATAAATTTCAATACCTACGTTAGTGCGTGTGACAGTTGTTCTGCAATATAATTCTAACTGCGAGTCTATGATTTTACTACATAGATAGGTACTATGAGAAACATTTATGGATATGACCTATTTTTTTTATAGCCTTTTGGACCATTGGAATTTAGGGGCAGAAGCAAGTAAACTAATGTTTTCGCACATTAAAAGTTCCATCCCACATGACAGGACAAATATTTCATAGCTGACTACAGCAAATTTCCAGAAACTAATGCTAGAGATCAAGAGCACCGGACGAACAACTTCATTACATGGAACACATATTTTTGGACGACTTGTTGATATGCTCATAAAATTTCTAGGAGTATAGGGTGACGAGGGCTAGAAAAATTTACATATAGCAGTTTATTTCCGCTCATTTTGAACTATAGAAATCTTATTCGTGGCGATTGTGGCATAAATAAAAAGTTTATAAATTCCGACCACGGAAAGGAAACATCTGTTATTCACTTCGCTTCCCGGACTTAAAAAAAAATCGCTTTTTCTGACATACGTCGAGCAATATGATCATACAATATTTATAAGGCGGCTGCGGCAAATACAGACTTGTCAGAATTATAAATATTTTTGTGCGATAGAAAGTGCACTATACGATAAGATAAATAAACACCGTATTCTGATACACATATGCGTATATATCGTAAAAAACGTCCGAATATTCAGAATGCACAATTAAGACAAATATTTTGTGTTCGTGCCTAGCGTCCCCTATTGACCTGTGCACTTTCCGTCGAATTTTTAAAATTTTCTATTTCGTAGTAGGTATTCGTTCTAAGATATACGAGATATGCAACTAATAAATAAAACATTAATTCATCGCAATGGACACATGCGTTGTATCAATTGCGACGGATTGTCATAGAATATTATGTACACCGTAATATAAACAAACAAATCAACTCAAATGATGTCGCGTATTAAATTACAAATTGCATTACATGAATCACAGAGCGCATACGATTATCATCTCGACAAAAGCTAGAAGTGCAAGGCCAATATGACAACCGCCCGTTAAGCGGAAACCGGCAGTTAAAGCTAAGCGGTCATTTCTCGACCCCTTGAGCGCATCTGTCACTTTACGCCTACGCCTCAATGTTTTAAGTGAGTTTTTTACACTTCTCATGATACTTCTTAAGTGGGGCCCTCGGTTTCACACGATGTCTGTTACAGACACCTCGTATCCTCGATTTGAGTAAACAGTAAGATGTCAGTGACGCTGACACTAACGTATGTAACAGAGACGTTACGTTATTTTTTAAACAATTAAGATGAAAAATATTAAAGTTTAACTTAAAAATTTCCGCGTTCTATAATAAATTTAAACTAAGATAGCAGATAAAATAACGAGTATTAATGGAAGGATTCTTAATGAATGGCTATATCATAGTTGCACTGAAAGCTTTTTGGGTCTCTATGTTGATTGTGCGGCGAGCGACGTCAGTCAAAGCGCGCCAATTAATTAATCAATTTTTGTTGGTCCCTATTTGTGATCGACAGACTCGATAGTGCAATGCACAAACTTTTTCAGGAGTTTGCCGGCATCTATAGATACCTCTATTAGTTCCTTGTGTACCCACTACAAATCCTAACTATCCTTCCAAGCCTTCATGAGGCTAAATTTAACAGTATTTGCAACCAGTATCAAAAATAATCATCACCATTACGACGAACCGATTTCTCAAGAAATTCCTTTAAATATAGACCAGACACTAACTATAAACGTCAAAATAAACGAAATTACGCTTTTAAGTCAGGAAACGAGAGTTTAAAGGGGTCGGGTCGATGACAGAGCCCCATTAGCCATGTGACGATTTGACAGTTTCATGAGCTTGTTTAGAGCTGTCGACGTCGAACGACGCTCTGTTTCCAATTCACACGAATACCTTTCGGCACTGGAACCGCTTTTAATCCTGAGAACATAAAGTAACTATATTTTCTATCATCACAACCTGGTGTGCTGTTGCCTGTGGCAATTAGCCAGCGTATTGTACAAACGAATTGACAGGGACTCTGTCGTTAAAGACATTTATGACAGTCGTCAACATATGTCATAAACGTCAAAATAACTGTAAATCCCATAGTTTCACCATTCTATTCTGCCACTTGTCCAGGGGGACTGATAGTCGAATGTTGAATTATTGGCGTACTGGCCATGCACGTTTGAAATTAATTATGACTTGCTATAAAGCTTAAGAATATTTGAGGAAACTTGTTTACCTGAGAGTTATCATTGACTGTTCGGCGGGAGCATTGACTTAATGGGTCACCTTGTTTACTGCCACTGTTTTAAGTATTATGTGTGGGCCAATTATATATGCAACTAGATAATATTTAAGATTTATGGTAGGTGTTAAATTTATATTTGTTTCAGCTCGAAAAAGCTTGGCCGTGGAAGTACCTAATCGCTTTCTCTAGTGTATAGATAGTAATGTTGAATTTCGTAGGAGTTCCCGTAGCCTACACTCATTTTCCTTTTTCCATCTTTCTCTTCGATTTATTTACATTCTAATTCTATGTACATTTCTAATATTCTGCCACGAAGGTCAGCTAAATACGTCTCGTGCACTAAGGTGAATCACGATAAAGGGTTAGTTACCAGACTTATAAAGTTATAACCATTCTGAAATCACCAACCTACAAAGTTGAAATACGCAGGCAAGTCATCCATAATCAGCACACATAATCGGGTCAAACTATCGACACTTTAAACGCTAGAAGAAAGTAAAGTATATACACGCCTATTAAAAATGCATTTCTATTAAAGTGAAAGTCTTCCCACAAAACTCGCCAAGAAATCGAAACCCTAACAATTGAGACAGTGCCGAAACGAATCCAACAAATGAGAGTGACGAACCTACGGCCACCAGCATAAAATTAGCCGACGATATATACTTACTTTATTTTAAAATTCCTTTCCGTTCATTCAAAATGTCCATTAAGGACCGGTTAATTTTACGAGTAAAGGCCACTTAAAATTCCAAAGGTTAGGCACAAATCAGTTTGAATATTGAAAGTTGCGGGCAAAGCTTCGGCTGTGTCCATTAGCACCTACTCTGATAAGTTATATTTATGTACGGCGACAGATATCGTCTACACTGTCAACAGGATGACGAATGTGTCAATGCTTCTGATGTTCGAAGAAACTTGTAGATGTATAATTTTTCTAATTTCAATACTCGTACTAGTATCGTGAGTCATACGTTACTCGATTTACCAATACTAGACTAAAGGATTGCGAAATAGAACTTAAAGCCAGCAACATGTTAATTGCTAGTCCCATGCCTTTTTCACAGTAATTTGGTTTGCAAAATAATAAATTTAAATATACGTAAAACGCAGGGAATACTAAAGACTTTAGCTGGAATTCACCCGGAAAATTCTTAACTAGGTCCTCACGTTTACCCTATGAAACGCATGGAGTGAAACATGATAGTGCAATTACGTTTAATACACCGCAAGAGTGAATATAAGCAAAGGTGGTGACCGCAATCAATTCAAATTAATCAAATATTACCTAAGTAACCTATACTATCCTTGATGAAATCCGCACGCCATGTGCCGTTATTTCAACCACTCCTGGAATGTCTACGATATTCAAAACTACGATAAATTTATCAGCAGAATGGTCCTCAAGAAGTATTAAAGACACAACTACGGTTACTTACGAAACAATATCCGAATTAATCATTTGGCAGCGTGGAAAAGGCAATTTCAATTGCTTGACCTTCGTTGATTTTCCGCCGACACCGGCGGCGTAAATCCGGTGTGAGTCATTCTCATTAATCTAATCACATCAGTAGAATGTGCGTGCGCAGTTCCCCAGGACTCAGACCAATTTTTATTTAACGTTTCCATTTCCAATTCCCATTCGATTTTATTTTTATGCAAGTTTCAATAGCAGCTATAAATAACCAGGCCGCATATAAAACAAAAACTTGTACAGTACATATATCATCATATTTACGTAAGTTTAATTACTCAAAGGCGTCGAATAACTCACCACAATAACCTTGTCATACCCTTAATACAGCCGCTTCACCTCCGAACCAAAAAAGGCGTAACATTATCTGCCCATTAGATATGGTTGTCACCTCATAAGGGTCACTCGTAGCTGGAAAACACTCGAGTCCTTATACATGTTTGTGTTAGCAACCTCTCCCACAAAGGATCGCAGCACCGATTACCTAATAAGGTAGGCTAGTTGTCGTTATCTACTTTTACGGTCACAGATACAGGGCATCAGTTACTGAGACCATTAATGACATATATTGACATTTCTATTTATTCATTCGCTTATCATTGAGCTAGAACACAAAATAAGGCCTCTAAAAATGTAATTCAAATGATAGACGCGCGATGTGGGCGGCGCGGGCGCAGCTTCTAGTGTATCATGGAATCATGGCGATGCCGGCCACTCAATTATAGTGGCTGCTTTTAATAGGGCATTTAGCTGTCAATTACAAGAGATAGACCCAGTCGGAGATAACAGTTCGAAATTGATGCTATTGTCAACGAACTCTGGCCCAATGAGAGATTAGAAATTTAGATCAGGAAGTCATATAAATAATGTACTTATTGTTTATAGTTCGAATAGTACGAGTCGATATATTATGTAACAAAAAAATGTGGAAACAACTCGATTGGGACCCGTAACTACATAAAACTTAAATAAGATAGATATTTTGTGTGAAGCGCTATCTAATAAATCTATTCCTAATTCAACAGACTTAGTGGGAATACACCACTTAGACTATGTTAATTATATAACTATATTATGTATGTGTAACATAAAGTGAGATGACGTTTATATTAACTCTGAATCGATCGCCACGTGCGGTCCATTGATCGTGTGGATGACGAAGCGTAGTGGGGGATTCATTCATTCATATTGCGCACGCGCATCGATCGCGACCTCGCCGCTTCCACGAGCATGCTCGCAACGCACCTCGCCTTCGCCACAAAACGCATGTTTCAGACACCTCGTGTCGTAATCATAAATTATTCCGACGTCTTGTCATTTCGAACTATCATAATAGTGTCGTTGAACTCTTAGGTAGGCATTGTTATGAAAGATCGCGTTATCTTTAATCCTCGATCGGAGCCAATCTCTAATTCTGTTGACAGTCGTCCCATTCAATAATAACGACTTCTTGTCAGTCAGTGGGATGGCGTATGACAACGCCTACGTCGCAATTAAGTAATGTGGAATGTTGATCCTAAATGTGAGTGTAGGTGACAACGAAAATATTAAATTAACTAGCGTGTTAAGCAATAAGGTAAATGCGCTGTTCCGTTGGTAGTGAATTAGGCAAGTGCTAATATTTGCAGACACCCACATCCGCTAACCTGCCGCATGCCGACCAGTCGTGTAGTTCACACTAGACGAGTCAATAAACTCCCACATATTACTGTCTAAAACTACAAATATGAAGCAAGTAACAAGGAAGTAAATAGGGGTAAAACCAAAATAAATTCCTTTTCCGCGCGTTGTACAGGTATTAACGTTTAATGGGCCCAATGGACACAATCATAATTATATACATACCAAACTTACAAACTATATTGATAAAATATTTGCCATCGTACTTGTAAATTGCAGTCATTCAAAACAATTTCTAACATCCGTAATAGTTTTATAGGCATTTGCCAACATTAATACCTCCAAGTATAGATGTTCACAATTCCATAAACCTTACATAAATCAATTGACAACAACAGTCAATCGTCAAAACACTTCATAAGTCAGAAATTCATTATCTATTTATATAGTTTACCAAAGCACAGTATAGCTATTCATCTATATAATGTGTGATCATGCCAAAGACCTGATCATCAACCGTTTTCTTTCAAATATGATCTCAAGATAAATATTTCACTTTTTGTTACCAATTAGACAGTTTAACACGGAGCCAAATTCGGAACAATACTACTTATCGATGTGACAACATACTGTGACCAGCGATAGAGTGGTAGAGCGGGGGTGGTGCTCGGTGCGACAATCAATGTGTTGGTGTGTGCGACGCCGACGCCGACGCTGCGACACCCAGGAGCACCGCGGCACGTAGGCGCGTGCGCTCGGCATGCGCATCGCGCCCACCGTTACGCCGCCGCCATTATAAATCTCGTACGATTCCGTGGAATTTATGGGAACGTTGCCAGCGACATCCTTGCCGATCAACATCAACCGGTTATCGACAGCCAGATTTTCTACTCTGATTTCAAGCACGTAACACCTGCAAATTTGTCGATCGACTTTACTTATAAAATACTGTCTGTGAGTCTACATACTTATAGGGATACAAATATTAAGTTAGATTCAGGTTTACTGCGGTCGAAGCGCACAAACGCCGTCGTGCCGCAGGAGAGATGGAAAGTTCTGTAAGATAACTAGTAACTGGTTTAGTTACTAACGAAGGGGATTGCCAAGTTTTAGTTCCATTCAATAAAATATTCATTGATCGTATTGCTTTCGACGTGTTAATACAAATACGCAAACAGAATTGGGATTCAGAATGCGGCAAGAATATGCAACATCACACGAGAACCGGGACGAACGACCTCCACATCTGCAAAACGAATACAAATGCCCTAATCAGGTAGTCGGCTATAGTGATCAGTCAGCACATAAGTCTAATAAATCATGAGAAAATAACAAGAATGGTCTGATTTGCATTCACTGCAAGATTACAATAAACTGCACACGACAACCCGGTAATACAAGATCGGAAAATCAATAATATGCCACGCAAGAAATTGTCATCTGAATCAATGACATCATTGTGCCTAAAAGAAATACAAATTAGGACCATAATTAGCATATTTATGTGCAAGCGCCTGACAAAAGTTATAACAGTTATTGTAATTTGGACATCGAAGTACCTTCACCGAATTGTGGCGGTATTGTCGCGAGTGGCCTTTTAATGAACCGAATACTTACACGCACTTCCTGTACTACGAGTATTCAACTGGCGAAAAACAACGCGACGAATTTATGTGACACGCTTTGTAAGTATTGGCGGAATGACCACTTCAATGTTTAATCTTTGACCCTGATCCGCGTCGCTAATGTCAGAGGTCATTGATATCTTGATTTTCCACCTTTAAACTATTCATTAGAGTAACTAAATTTGATTCAAAGTAACACCAGCTAAAACATTTATTGCTATGTCGAGACGATCAACACAATTTCGGGATATAATGTGGGAAATAATTCTTACATATTTGCAAACAATGGTTGGGCAAAAACATATTTCGCAGGCAGGTAGCGTGTGATTGTGCAGTTTCATTATCTGGATTTATAATTTTTGTTTTATATTGTGAGAAAAGAATCAACAAAGGTTTTTGAAATATTTATATCTGTTTGCCGCAAAGAGATTCGGTGAATGTGAGCATTAAATTTGTATCGCGAAAATTTTGAGGCTATCAACCTTATTCTTTCAACACTCTTATTGTTAGGATACCTAACTCATTATGTGTTTAAATGTTGTAAAAATAAAGCTTCTGAAATTTCTTGAACCGCGTAGCGTCATCCAGTCAGCGGTCATTAGATACGTTACGATTTTTTCTAAGAAAGGGAAGTGGCTGGTAGACAGGTGAGCCGTTAACGGGGTACACAGTCAAGCGGCCGCGTCCCAAGCGCCCACATTCCTGGACAAATCTGTATCTATCCGATGTCGTGTCATCAGACAACTCGTAGGTACGTACCGGCCAACGAATAACCCGTATTATTTTATGTCCTTTCCAATTGTTGATCTATCTCAGGTTAAAGTCAAAAGTTAAATGTAAGCAGTAAGTATTTATTTATAATAATAGATTGAATTTAATGCACCCACGAATATGGAACCTAACTAATTTAGAAGAGATAAAATAATGGTTCAAAGAACTAACATTTATAGTACCTATTCGATCGTGTGCTAATGCTTGCATCAAATAATATTTAGCTGATTTGCATTTTTACGGTTAAGTAATTTTCGCCATCAAACTGTAAATAAGCAAAATATTGGCAATTGGAGTAAAACTGCATTACACGCGTCTTGACAGTGTTAGCAATTTCGCTGTTGCTGTAACATCCGTCATCATAATATTTATGTCGATCAATAAACTTATTGACATTAAATGATTATTTTCATTATAATCAATTAAAGCTTAGTACCGAATCGAATGATGACATTAACCAACTTAAAACTAACTAACGCAGTTTGGAATATACAAAGATGTCTATAATCTCTAAACTCATTGATGATTTCCATATGACGAAGACGGCCCGAATCGAAAGCTCTTGACAAATCTAAAGCACTCATGCAACCAGATAATTAAATAACTATCAAAGACCATACATTGAATATATACCTAAGTGTGTATACATTATTAATGTCATTCACAGGCTCATATAACAGAGTGCAGTCGTAACTGGAGCGTTGTATTCCCACATGATAAGTGTTGCGTTGTCTACGCAGGGAACGGATTTATCTTCGCGATTCGCTTCCGTTCAATTGTTGCAGTGGGCCGTGCGAAATTAGCAAAATATAAAATGAAAATGCAGAATATTCCATAGCCTACTCCAT
The DNA here is from genome assembly GCA_949126895.1 of Eilema caniola. Classification (NCBI taxonomy): domain Eukaryota; kingdom Metazoa; phylum Arthropoda; class Insecta; order Lepidoptera; family Erebidae; genus Eilema; species Eilema caniola. The sequence continues at coordinate 4,747,853 of OX421466.1, forward strand.
GTAAAAATGCTAAAGTCAATCTTTATGAACTGTTGAAAAATGCTGTAAGCGGTACTCAAATCGTGGGTTCCATGATTGTTACCTTGGGCAACACCTCAAGTTTTCTGGTCTGTTCTTTGCAAGAATTAAAATATGAATTTTCCCAATAATAGTGTATTATAATGAATAAGCTCATTAGCTACACCGCAATCGTATTGTCTTAAGAAATCTAGATTAATGTGGGTGTTTCATGACAGTTCATAATTGTGAACGTCACTTGCCTTGATGACTTTAACTAACAAGGAATTTAGATTTCTTTGCTGAATTTGACACGAATGTACTGGAATTAGAAAACTGATTTTGGCGGTTTATTATATACCCGATATATAGAATCATCTTTTCATTTCAATTATGCCCCACATTTCGGTTTCTACTTAGATATATGTCCAAAGCGAGACTATGATGGTGCTCGTGTCATGTTTTAAAAATGCAACATCCATTGGGCTTTAAGACACTGAGCTGTTTTGTTTAGACGACTTGCTTCCATTATTTCGTATAATAAAAGCCTTAACGATTTCCCTCTGTTCATTACTTTCAAAACTACGTCAATCGCAGATAGTGATCAGACAGAATATAACATGCCTATATGCATTTTCTTGCAATAATAAGCTAAGAATTTTATCGTTAACATGTAAAGTGGACGCTGGTACAACGAGCGTATGTCGATATAATCGATATCCTGCATGTTCCCACGCGAGTGCCACGGAAGTTCCTATCGTCGTGTCAGCAAAGCTGGCCTGGTCTGCAAATGCTGCACCTACTAACGAACCAACCATTCCCACGCGACGAGTGCCGTCCGGAACTTTGCAATTATGCACCCGTCAAAATTAAAATTAAATATGGCCAGCTCTGAGATAAACGTTGTTGATGACGGACATAAACGGCTGTAAGGATTTTTTCATTACTCGGCAGCGTTCCGGAGGTCTACGAAAGCTTGCAATATGTAACCAGCACATTATATTTCAGCCTGTATTTAAAAAAATCTTCAATATCTCCAAGCTTTTGCTCCAGGTGGTAAAAGCATGTATGCAATATAAAATAGTAATTTATGCTCTTTTTCATATTATGATTTATGAATCACTTAAAGACAGGATAGGTAATGATAGATCTACTATTTACACCACGAATAATGGCTCTAAGTAGGCTTTCCATTCAACACTTTGGTAATTTTTATTTACCTCATTGTGCAGGAAAGCAGTTTCAGTTTTAACGTTCCAATACTTGTTTATATTTCGATGACACGCGAATGACATTCCGGTTATGGCGAAGTAAACTGTGAAACGACAAGGGAAACTTCCTGTTTCATATCTCCTTGCTAAACTACACATCTTTACTTTTAACAATATGTTGATTTTATATGATGACACAGAGTATCCACTTACAGATCCCTGCAATATTTTGGTACTCGTAAAATTCACAATAACGACCGATGTATAAAAAGAATAATATGACCTTTACGTGTTCATTTTGTTAAAAATTATTGCATGCAGCGCAAAAAGGGTCGATAATTTATTAAGGTATAAAGGTTTTATATGGATATGGAAATCCGTTTGCTTGTAATTATCAAAATGCAACTGTTTAATTTAATTAATCTGCACACCGAAGCTGTATCAGTAGACGCCTTCTCCGAATAGTCTTGAGTTACAGACACACTACACCCTGATATAGATAGACTACCTTATCTGGTAAACCTATATAACCACACTCCACACAGTGAGCACATCAGACACGTAACAATATTAAGTTACGCGGTGTAAGATAATCAGTTAAATAATGTGACAAAGAAATCAAGTTTGAAATAGTTCGGATTCTTCGAATGACAACATCCAAGATTTTTTTTCTTAAGAAGAATTTGAATTAAAGTGAAGAACAAAACTAACTGGAAACACACTATAATTTCTCGTAATCTAGTCCCAATGAAAAAACTGCAAATGGACATATTTTTACTACATTTTAAAAGCAAGCCTCTTAAGAACAACAAAAAATCGCGTAACATACATATCCAAAACAATATTATGACAAAAACACATAATCCTTTTTTGAAGACAGCAAAAAAAAAACATGAAATCTGAGAAATATCAGATCCTTCGAGTTTTCAAAATTTGACGTGCACTTACTGGTTAAGCACCAAAACCGTTTCTAATCTCTCTCGAAGATTACGTGGTCGAAAGCCGATAAGCCATTCACTGTCACCAATGGTGCGCTACCCCAATTATGTCAGAGTGTGTCTCGAACTTTCTACGCCTTGTTCTTCTAATTATCTTCATTCACACGTCAGTGAAAGCCTTTCACGACATAATGAAATATTATGTCGTGACAATCTTTATAATTGTATGTTTATACTAACGTTAGAGTTATTTAGTAGGTATATTTGTATAGCTCTATTGCATTGTGTTTTGTGTCAACAATTTGTTTGCTTCAAAGTTATAAACTAGTTGGTTGTGTGGGTTGACTATTCCTTAGTATATATGTTTTGAACTTGTTTTTCCGATCCTCACGTAACAGGGTACACCTTGCAATTCTATTACCGTCAGTAATCACTACCAAATCTGTACAATAGCCAAATCATGACAGATTGTAATCTTGTCTAAAATAAATAAATGCTTATTAGAGGTTATGGTGCCCTTGACAGAATATCCACAGGTTCACAGTGAATTCCACACAATCTTTACCAATTCCTTACATGTTCGTATCTTTTAAGCCCATGTAAACGCAATAATCCTGGATTAAATAATGACTTCGCTTTAACATCGCTTAAGTGATTAAAAACTAGAACCTCCATCATCAAATTTCCCAAGACACTTCACCTCCCTTGTTGTTAACGTGCCCTATCGACGTTACCAAGAACCAATTTTTCAAAGTGTTAACTAAACGGTTCTACCTTCAAGGTGGCAATTATGAACCATGTGCAAACGTAAAAATATTATGGAAATTGGAGCAATTTCTAATTTATATCTATCATTTTAAAGCCACAGATATATTAAAGACATACAGTATATGCTTGTAACAGCAAAACTCGGATAGTATTCTAATTCGATAGATTAACTTAAATTTTAACAGGATCTATAGTACAGTCCATCAAATCTAAGAGGTACCGTTTGACGTTTCATATTTTTCAAACCGAAACAACTTTGTTCATACGTACATTATTCAGTTTCGATAACCTTTTTCATAAAACCATGAATTTAGAAAGATTTCATTATTGTATCTAAAAATGTACAATTCTTAATATCTAAATGTAATTGAAAACTTTCAAACAAAGCAAAATAACACATATTTACACAGTAAATAATTTCTAATAGTTATATTCTTGACCGCATTACAAAGTTACGTAGTTAGGTCACTGCACGTAGTGTTGCGACTCTTCGGATACACTTGTATGCAAAAAAATCGTTTACATATACGAAAAATCGAATGTATTATTTACAAATTACACTTGACAACCAAACAAATATTTTTTCATGTGAATGGGATTTATCTCACATATTACGATTACATAACTAAATAGTTATGTAATCGTAAAATATGAGATAAAACCCATTCACCAAAAATACGTATTTATAAATCAAATATATTTGCTTCTTTAAAAAGTTGTCGAAAGCGATTTGTCGATTTTTGATTTTCGCGCCCAAATAAGTCGGGGTTTCTCGCGCTAACGCTGTCGAAATAGTAAATGGAGTCAGGGATAGTGTTTTTTACATTTATTTTTGTGTATGATAGTATGGGTTTGCATATTACAGAGAAATAAACAAATTTTTAACAAGCACATCCATTGATTTTACAATTACAATTTTTTCTTCTAAGTCTTATTTCTACGTCTAAAACTAATAAAAATAAGGTATGTAGAACCCATTCACAAAAATGTTGTTGCCTGATGTTATAAATTAACGACGTTACTGTGCGACCGCATAATGCACTGAATACACAGATACCCTAAAATAAATTAATTAAATTATTTTTAGGTCAATAGGCAAAATCGCAGGTGTCCAAGTCTCTACAATTTTTTTTTTCTGGCAACACTGCCAACTACAAGCGCACGCGGTCCGCTCGGTCGGTTCGGCGTCAGCAGTCTCTCGCCATCTTGGAAGCTGACTGTGCGCGTACTTGCTTTCTCGTTTGTGTTTTACAATTTGTGACTTGGCTATTACTTTTCTGGACTGATCATTCTTTATCCGTTTACCTTGGCAATATTTATACTGGACTCCGAACTAAGCAAGTGTTTATTAATAATGTCGAAAAGAGGACGTACTTTGAACAGCCAGGCTCGTGAATTGGTGGTGAAATTACACGAGTATTTTGAGCGTGAATCTCAAAATGGTGGACTTCTACTGCCAGTTACACAAGTTCGGGATCGCGTCGGTGAAGCTCTCGGTATTGGTAGCCGCACCGTTGGCAAAATATTAAGTGAAAAATATGGGCCTTCGGGGAGTGACAGTAACGTACTTCACACACCGAAAAAACGAAAAAGAAATAAACCTGTGACAGGCATCGATGAATTCGATAGTCATGCTATTAGAAACCATATATACGGGTATTTTACAAGAGGCGAATTTCCAACATTGGCAAAGTTATGTGCAACTTTAAAAGATGCCGGGCTGTATAAGGGAAGCATAGAGTCGTTGAGAACGGTAATAACAGGAATTGGCTTCAGATACAAAAAAGTTGACAAACGAAAAATTGTTATGGAGCGACATGACATAATTATGCAGCGACTAACATTCCTGCGCGAAGTTAAACAAATTATAAACTGGGATAATGTAATATTTTTGGACGAAACTTGGCTAAATTCCAACCATTCTGTGCCGAAAACATGGACTGATGATTCTGAAGCTTCGTGCTCGAAGGTGCCGATAGGAAAAGGTGGACGCCTCATAATATGCCATGGTGGGTCAGCGTCTACAGGCTTCGTGGAAAACTCTTTATTAGCTTTCCAATCCAAAAGCACTAAAGAGTATCATGAAGAAATGGACGCAGTAAGGTTCCGAGAGTGGTTCTTAAATTTATTACAGAATATCCCTCCTAACAGCACAATTATAATGGATAATGCCCCATACCACTCTGTGCAAATTGATAAAGCACCTACGTCAGCCAATAAGAAAGCAGATTTGGTGGCATGGCTGCAAAGAAAAGGAGTGGATGCCGACATGTCACTATTAAAAGCTGAATTATTACAGTTAGTGAAATTGCATAAACCACCAAAACCGACATATGTAATTGACCAATTGGCCGAAGAGCACGGGCACAAAGTCATACGACTTCCTCCGTACCATTGCCAATATAATGCCATTGAACTGATTTGGGCCCAAGTTAATGGTTAAGGTAATATTTTATAATATTATAATAATAACACGAGTACTTCTAACATTTATAATTTAAACAATGGTTTTCGTCTGCTATCAAATAGTTACATTATTGTTTTACAGGTTATGCAGCAAGACACAACACAAAACCACCCTTCAGTGTCAAGAAAATGGAAGGTTTATTAAAGGAAGCATGTGCCCAAGTTACACAGGAAGATTGGAGTAAAGTAGTACAAAAAACAAAGAAAATAATAATGGACGACTTCGAAAGAGACGTACACTTTGATAATGTAATGGACAATCAACTGGTCATTAATTTAAATGACGATGATGACGAAGACGACGATACTAGTACTAGTAGTGAATAAAAAAATATCCTAAACATTTCTTTTATTTAATTATAACAATTGATTTCTTAAAATTCGGATATTATAGTAATCGATCTCTTAAAGTTCGGATATTATAGTAATCGATTTTTTCATCCCATCCCTATAATTCAATTGTCAGAACTGTCAAACGGTACTTCTTAGATTTGACGGACTGTAGTAGCTTTTATTTTATTTATTTTTTCGTTTTGGGTTTACCCCTGTTAACGTGGTGGAACGTTAACAGGGGTAACCCCAAAACACTGATGAATTTACACAAACAGTACAAATTAAAAAGTATACTATTAAAAATAAAAATTTCGACTGATGCTGAAAAGATCGAAACAGGCTTTATAGCAGGCGGTACCTATTAATTTTCATCTGGTTTGAGATTTGCAAATAGGTACCGCGTGCTATAATGCTTGATTCGATCTTTTCAGCATCAGTCGGGTTTTTTATTTTTTATAATTTACTTTATTTTATGCCTTTTAGTTATGACATACTTATATATATTTTTGTAATCGTCGTCAAATTTACTTACTTTTGATACCCCAGTTGATAAATTTGAGTGACATTTTTTTTCACCACATACAATTTGGCGCTGAAAAAACAATATAGCTTTTCTTCATATTTTATGTACCCAAGAACACTAGCGCAATAAATATCTTCCATTTAAGATATGAATCATTGAAATCCGTACGGTGGTTCAGAAGATGTGAGGTAATAAAGAATATTACAAACATACATATAAACATACAAGATACACGCGAAAAACATTACCTTTCTTGGCAGTCGGGTAATTAATAAAATTAAGTTTTGAAATGACTAATAATAATAATATTAATATAATTAATAATAATAATATAACTAAACACAAAAAAGGCAATTGAAATCAAGATACACAAAAACATAACAAAAAAAAAGTAAGTTACCTAAACAAAAAAACGATAATGAGATATGAAGGTTATAAAGGGAACAGTAAATATTTCTGGTTCAAAGCCCAGATAGCTATAAGGAGTTTGCACGTATAAACGCGCTAAACTCAGTAACTACAAGTTCGATTTTATACATCGCGAAGATAAGCCGTCTAATGTGGAAATTATAGAGCTTTAGCGAGAAGAATCCACATTTAACACAGATCTTAGATACTGTAGAGTACAATTAATGTTTAACTCTACAGCACTGGTGAAGATGGAATATTAAAAGACGATGACTTAAAAGTATTGTTATAGTAACCATGAAACTATAGTTATGAACACTAACGTAAATAAATGTCTATGTGTGACATCACATGACTCAATATAAGTGTGGAATGGAAACGAAATCCAGTAGGAGTAGTATCGGACGTATCGCCAATTACATAGGCAGGCGATTCAGCACGACTTTGAAGATTCTGCCAAAGCACATTTTAAAAACTGATGCAGGGCACAGTCGCGTCGTCATTAAAAGATTTACACTGACGAGATTAATTTTTAGGAGGAATCTTAAATATTCAAGCTTGAATGTCTAAAAGGGCATGTACACATGTACAACACCCATTATAACTAGCTATTTGTTTTTGCCGTCTAAAGAGCACGTTGCAAGATTCCAAGCGGTTATTGGAAATTTTCTTACAACCGCAATAACATTTCGATAGTTCGTAAATAATTTCGAAGTTTCAAACTTAGGCTCTGAGTCCAATGACGCTGTAACATGATTTTGATTGTGTAAAATGGAAGGCAAGAAACTACAGAATTTTTCTAAATGAATCGTAGACACTTACTAATTTCATACTTTTTGAAATGCTAATAAGTTGCATACTAGCACACGATTTGTGAAATGACGTAACTCTAAGAAATTGCTACTCTCAAGCACAAACGTTACCAAAGAGATTTAGGTGCTCTAACATACCTAAATTGCGCTGTAGAGGCTCCTTTCGGTGAATGAGCATGTGGCAACACCGCCGGTGACATAATGTGACCTAACCACAGACAACAACATTATAGCATATTTATTTGCTATTGAAAACGACGTCCCAGCTTACAACATAATAAATCCATTAAATTACAATGTTGCCTGTATTGGACATAAATGCTATGCGAATTTAAAATGGAAGTCAATGAACTCTGATACTCTCGTCAATGAGACTATGGACAGAACCGAGGTTCTCGTATACATTAGGTATGAAAAAGTAACCAAATATAAAGTTAGAAAATAATTAACAATGACGACGAGAACAACCGGAGATCTTGAAAATTAGAATCCTAATTAAAATAATAATTCATAACGTGATTTAGGAAGAGTATTAAGATATTCTTAGAGGATAGTTGAGAGTTCTGTACAGGGCTCTACCAATACCTATGGGGTCCAAGTCTTACAAAACATGAACGTGCATGGAGACAGAGTCGTAATCAAACTCGAAAGAATTAATTTACCACGGGTTTCACTCTACCGTGATGTCACGCTATTTTCTAATCAAGCAAACGAAGAAAGACCAACCAAATGAAGACAGAGAAAGTATAATACGTGTCCTGTCCTTCCTACCACAGCTGTGATCGGGTAACAATAAAAATGAAACAGTACCAAGGACAGTACAATGATAATATCATGTCGAAGTGTGACACTAATTTACATAGCTTGTGACCGGATGTCGAGCACCGGCATCGTTTGTCCGCGGCTCCGTGCGATGCATGCGCGTGCGCATGTTCGCATTGCTGTGAAGAAGACTGACCTTGTTCAGGACCACCCAGGCGAGACCTGAGACTAGACTCGGCTTAATAGTCTTTGCATAGAAGAATACGATCATTTCCTTCGCGGTACAAAAAATTAATAGATTTATCATAATCGATCTGTGGACGGATATGCCCATCATTATGGTACAAATTATTAATTTTATTAGCTTGGGTAGTCCTGTTAAAATTATAGACAAGAGAACCAGTCCACGTTCATTACTCGGGGCAAGTTATTACTGGCGACTAAGAAGATTATATCAATGGGAAAGATGTATTTCGAGCAAATTTAATTGTTACTGTAGTGATCAACGTGTCAAAGACTAGTTATCGGAGGTGTAATAAATACTTAGTGATACGTGCGTATTTTGCATGCCTGATTCAGAAAATGACAATTGTTTACATTAAACATGTTAATTAGTTTGTAATCTATACAGCAATAAAAGAAGCATGTGTACATGAATATATACGTTGGTCTTCTACTATGTACATATAGACAATAAACACATATACCTGCATATATTTTCAATTAAGCAATTAGAAAATAAATTTGTACTAGGTAAAGATACTAAGGGATTATTTCCTGCAACTTTTGTGCACTCTTTCAATAAGATAGATTTGCAGCAGACCTACCATTGCAAATCGTGAAAAACAAATTTTCATCTTTACAGTACACCCCGTTTACTTCGTATAGAATTTAATTTGCTCGTTGTATTCTCTTTGTTCCTTTTGATATCGTTGGAACGAGCAAAAAATCCATAGTTCTCATGCTATTATTAACTTTTTCCCTATTTTGCCATTATTGGAGCTACCTGCACTGTTTTATAGTTACTATTAAGTAGCTCATATCTAAGGTCAGCTCAATATATGAGCAACAAAATAAACAGTTCAAACTTACGCATACGTGGTATGAAAACGCAATGCCTAAGTGACTACACTTGTTAGTGTTTGTCGAGACCTCGAACCAAGAGAAAACAAGGCCGCTCGGGCTTTGAGCGCATGGACGGTCAATATTGCAAAGTGAGAGCTACGAGTGAGCTGAATGCATGCGAAGCTGAGTATGTACCTAGGTAGACTACCTAGGTTCGGTTCAATAATTTGTTGTGACGATTTTTTGTGAATAGTCTCAGCAACTTTACACAAGAACTACTAAATAAACAGACATCAATTGATCAACCATTGATCACTTAATGCATGCGCACCATAGCACCCCATCCTTCGTTCGTTCGTTTCGCAGTCAGAAGGTATACCCCAGCTACCTTCTTGAGATCATCAGTTCATCTAATCTAATCGAAGGAATTCTTCCTTTTGATACTTGGTTCTAAAGTTTATTCAGTCAAAATTTGTACAGAAGACACTTTTTAGTGTCGAAACTGGTTATAGTCGTCGCTGCACTACTGGTTGTGCATAGTGCCTAATAATATGACTGTAATGGCGGATGCAAATGATTGTCGATTTTTTAGGTTACTTTAATACCAACGATGTGGGTCACAGTGATAATATATATCAAATTGAGTCACGCACCGAGTCGCGAAATGATCTATTTTTTATTTGCTTATTGCTACGATCTTAATTTAGAAAAGCATTGACGAACTTTTTATAGAAAAAATAATTTGATTCAACCGAAGTGTCGATAATGAAATCTTATTCATGATGACATGGTCGGAGGACAAACCTTGAAAAAGATTTAATTTCAAAATTTTTACTTCTCATGCTCCTAAAATGTTACTTTGACCTGCATATCGGGACTAAAGTTCCTTATTTATCTCTAGGGACTAAAGTATTTTTTTTTATTTACTTTGAAAACTCCTAAACAGCCAATCACTGTGTTTGTGAATGGGAGGATTATCACCTTTTTAGTGATTGTGTATAGAAATTGTACTATAGTCTGTGGTCATCTATAACATTATTCGATGTTGGTTTTGATCTATGGGCCCCTCTACTGAGACCGGCCAAGATGTCGGATTGTGCACGATAAGAAGATTAAAAAATAAGCTAATAATAACGAAGGAATCCTTAGTTTTATTTACAATATTACATGGCGCAGCCCGGAAAAAACAACGAAGAAGAGAATAAGATTATTATTTCGGAGAGTAATATTGTGATGAGCGAAGAAATGTCGAATTTCGAGTTCAAGATGCCCACGTCAATTTTGCTTGACAGAACAGACGATGATCTTGTGATAAAATGGACGAAGTTCAAACAACAGTTTAAAACATTCTTACTAGCAGCGGGTTTGGAACAAAAATCGGAAAATAGAAAGGCCGCGATTTTGTTAAATTGTCTCGGTGAACAGGTGCAAGATCTCTATTACAACGTGCTTAATGGGTCGGATGACAACCAGAAATACACAGAGGTTATCCGTATACTTGATGACTATTTCCGAACTAAGCAGAATGAAATCATACAAACATTTAAATTCAATAATAGAAACCAGGTGCATGGGGAATCGTTTGATGCATACTTAAGTGACCTTAAAAAGATGATAAAACAATGTAATTTTGGAGCTTTGGAAGACAGAATGTTAAGAGACAAATTAGTAATGGGAATAAGTGATGAAAAAGTCAGGAAAAAATTGCTAGAGGACAATAATCTCACCATGGATAAGGCAGTAATAATCTGTAGAGCAGCGGAGGCATCCGAGGCACATAGTAAGATTTTCAACGACAAGAATAAAGAACATATTCAAGCTATTGATGTTCTTCAAAGGAAAGTTAAGTATCCTTATAATGGCAAGACAAAACAAGCTGATAATAAGACGTCTTTTCAGTGTTTAAAGTGTTTCAGAAGACATGGACCTAGACAGTGTCTAGCTTTTGGGAAAATTTGCAATAATTGTAAAAAGCCTAACCACTTTGCAGTAGCTTGTAGACTCAAACGTGTGGATGAAGTGGTTGTGGAAGATAGTAATGAATTGTGACTAAAGTAAAAGTTCACTCAGTGGGCGGTCATAAACATAAATTTATAGAATGGAACACAGTTTTGAACTTCGAACATGGTAAGTTATTATTTAAATGTGATACTGGAGCACAGGTCAATGTTTTATCTTTAAAACATCTTAAACAAGTTGTCGATGATAATAATCCTAAATGGACTGAGACAACTATTATTTTAGAAGCATTTGGGGGTACTAAAATAAAACCCCTGGGTAAAATTGAACTAACAGTAACTCACAATGAAATGTGTGTCAAAACAGAATTTATAATTTTGAAAGAAAATGTTAAACCAATTTTGGGTTTGAAAAGTTTGCTTGAACTTCAATTATTAGGTAATATTAATGTTAAGGAATATAATGAAGAACAAATTAACAGTATTAAAATACAAAATACTCATGAAAAGTTAAATATAAAGAACATTTCAAGAGAAAATGTTATTAAAAATAATTTAAAAATGTTTCAGGGTGTTGGTGAATTTACACAGCCGTTGCAGTTGCACATTCAGCCCGGAACCCAAGCTTTTGTTAAGCCTCCACGCCGAGTACCTCAGGCTTTGTTGGGGCGATTGGAAAGTAAATTAAATTCTTTAGTTGAAAACCAAATTATTGAAAGGGTTCAGCATCCTAAGTCTTTTGTAAGTAATTTAGTAATTGTTGAAAAAAGTGATGGTAATTTAAGATTGTGTTTAGACCCAAAAGATCTGAATAAAGTTTTAGTGAGAGAGTATCATCTTATTCCCACTTTAGAGGAAATAACAGCAAAGATAAGTAATAAATCGGTGTACTCGGTATTAGATTTATCGGATGGTTTTTACAATATAAAACTCACTAATGATTCTTCAGATCTATGTACATTTAGTAGTCCCTTTGGTTGCCATCGATTTTTAAGATTACCTTTCGGATTATCAGTTTCACCAGAAATTTTTCAAAAATACACAGAACAGGCGTTTGGAGACATACCTGGTATTGTGATTTACTGCGATGATTTGTTGGTATGTGGTAAAGATGATGAGGAACATGATAGTATTTTGAAACAAGTGTTTGAGAGAGCAGAAAAATGTAATGTCAGATTTAATGCAAAAAAGTTTCAGTACAAATTAAGAGAAGTCAAATATTGTGGTCATATTTTCTCAAAGGAAGGAATGAAAATTGATCCTGAAAGAATTAAAGCTATTGTAAGTCTAAAAAGTCCAAAAAATAGGAAAGAATTACAAATATTTTTAGGCATGGTAAATTATCTAAGAAAATTTATTAATAGTTTAGCAGATTTAGTAGCACCATTACAGTTATTATTAAAACAAAACACAACATGGTTATGGACTGATTTACATGAAAATACTTTTAATAATATAAAAACTCACTTATCTAAAGCTCCAGTGTTGCAAAATTTTGATAGTTCTTTACCTATTACCATTCAATGTGATGCAAGTAAGGATGGTCTTGGATGTTGTCTAATGCAAAATAATAAGCCAGTATCATACGCTTCCAGAAGTCTCACTAATGCAGAAAAGAACTTTTCACAAATAGAAAAAGAACTTTTGAGTGTCGTTTGGTCAACTAGAAAGTTTCACTATTATGTTTATGGTAGACCTTGTACAATACTTAATGATCATAAGCCACTAGAAACCATATTAAAAAAGAGCATCCATGAAATACCATCTAGTCGTTTGCAAAGGCTTAAATTAAAATTGTTAAAATATGACATCACTTTTCAGTATTTAAAGGGGAAACTTATGCATATTGCTGACTTGTTATCTAGGTCTTATTTGGATGAAATTGATGAGGATCAATCATACTTAAATGAAATAATTCATTGTATAGGGATAGCATCTCATTTACAGTGTACTAGTGAACAAAAACGACAGTTACAGGAAGAAACTTCAAAAGATACAGAGTGTGTCAAATTATTAGATTATATAATAAATGGTTGGCCAGATAATATTAAAAACATTCCTGATGAGTTAAGGTATTATCACAAATTTCAACAGGATCTATATACTGATAGTGATTTAATCTTCTTGAAACATAGGTTATTAGTGCCAAAATCTCTAAGAAATATGTTTTTAACTAAATTACATGAAGGCCATTTGGGTATGACAAAAATGAAACAAAAAGCTAGGGATCTGTATTATTGGCCTAAAATAGATGAACATATAGAGACTTATTTGAGAAAGTGCTATATCTGTCAAACATATCAAAATAATAATGTCAAAGAGCCACTATTATGTCATAGAGTATCTGAGTTACCATTTTCTAAACTGGGAATTGATATTATGCAATTTAGAAACAAATCTTATTTAGTAATATATGATTATATGTCAAAATGGTTAGATATAAAATTAATTCAAAATAAGTCTGCAAGCAGTATAATTAATGTTCTAACTGAAGTATTCTGTAATTTTGGTATACCTTTGGAAATAGTAGCAGATCATAACCCATTTGATTCATTACAATGTAGAAATTTTGCTGCAGAATGTGGATTTAAATTTACATATTCTAGTCCAAGATATCCACAGTCAAATGGTATGGCAGAGCGGGGTGTACAAATTGCTAAAAAAATATTGTTGAAGTGCAATGAAGATATGACAGATTATAGAATGGCTTTGTTACAATATAGATCTACACCAGTGTCGGGCACAAACTTATCACTAAGCCAGTTAATGATGCAAAGAAATTTGAGAACTAAATTACCAGTCCCTTTGGAATACCTAAAACCTAAATTAAATGATAATGCAACCAGTCAGTTTGATAAAGTAATTGAAAGAAACAGATGTAAATATAACAGAACAACCAGAATGAAAGATGATTTTCAAATTAATCAACTAGTTTGGTTTAAAAAAGATCCATACTCAAATGTTTGGTTATCAGGAAGAATCTTAGAGAAATACAAATTTAGATCATACAAAATAGAGAGTATTGATAAGGCAATATATATAAGAACATCACATCATATAAGGTCACAATAGTATCAATAATTTGGTGTTTAACAAAGGGTAACAGGCTGAGTGTGCACTCCTTAGCTGGCATTTACTTTGTTAGATAAGTAAGCTCTTAAGTAAGATTTTTTATATTTAACAACAGTATCAGTTGGGGTTTAGCGAATAAGGTGTTGATAAGTTAATTCTGATTCTAAGTATTGTCGGTAGCGATAAAGACTCCTATATAATGCAATAGATAATAAGTGTCCATGACTTTGTCTTAAAGTCTTATTTGAATTTGGTTTTCTATGTAGGTATAGTGATAAAGACTCCTATATGATGTAATAGATAATAAGTGTCTTTAAATTTGTTTTGAAATCTTGTTTCAATTTAGTTTCTATGTATAGTTTAAAGTAAAAGATGCCTATAGTATGTAATAGACTGTAAACTTACTGTGTCTTTAACTTGTTTCAAAAGAGGGAGAGATAATAAAGGGAATCTAGAAGTAAAGATTCTTATATAATGTAATAGATATTAAGCTTCTTTTGCTTTGTTTTAAAAGAGGGAGATGTACTATAGTCTGTGGTCATCTATAACATTATTCGATGTTGGTTTTGATCTATGGGCCCCTCTACTGAGACCGGCCAAGATGTCGGATTGTGCACGATAAGAAGATTAAAAAATAAGCTAATAATAACGAAGGAATCCTTAGTTTTATTTACAATATTACAGAAATAACCTCAAAATGACATTCGAAAAAATCTAAAAAAAACATTTAATTTCGTGAAACACGATTAATGATATTAATTTAATTAATTATTTTGTAAGTATTAAGGATTAATTCATTTTATTATGCATTTCCAATTAGTTTTAAATTATTTTTCAAGTTAGAATGTGTTGGCAGAATATGCAAGCATTTAAAGCGTACGTCACTTAACAAAAAAAAGACGAGTTGCACTCCGGGAGTGCCGGCAGAAGTGAAAACTTTTTCTTTCTTTGTTTCTTCGTTATATACAGAGAAAAAGATAAAAAGAACATACCATACCATACCTATAATATAGCGCCAATCATAACCTATCACTTATTACCTGCTAATTTTCTGTCAGAGGAAATTAATAAATTACAAACAGAAAAAAATAATCACAAGAAGTAATAAATTACAAAAAGAAAAATAATCACAAAAAGTGTCAGAAGCCCAGGTTCGAACCCGGTACTATCTGAAACGATAAGTACTTAAAATCGAAGCGTTCACTGTTAGGCTACAAGGCTTCTTACCGTATCTTGCAAAATAAACAGTCTATATAATGTTGTATGACGTCAGTCGTCGGTTACGGTTCAAAGGTCAAGAGATCCTGACGCGCGAGTGTAACAATTTTTACCCATCCAACGCCGCTAAAGAAGTTTTCACTTCAAAAAACCGCGGGGCAAATTTCTTTGCAATTTGAATTTTGAATAGAACTTTTCTTAGGTTAAATTAACGATTAATACGTAATTTTAAGAAATTTTGTTATTATAAATATTATAATTTTGTACAGAACGTAGTTTTTTTTCTCGCACGTAAAGTGAAAAGTAGAGTGCTTAACGTGGGACTAAACGACCATAATGACACTCGAACTATTAGCTACCCTCGCTTCGCTTGGGGGGCTAATGCGAGGGATATGTCGCATGACAACCTCACCTTCGGCCTAGCACTACGACCCAGAGACGGCGTGCGGTTTAGTCGGTTCGAGTCCGACATAACCAACCCCTCC
This sequence comes from Eilema caniola, assembly GCA_949126895.1. NCBI lineage: Eukaryota > Metazoa > Arthropoda > Insecta > Lepidoptera > Erebidae > Eilema > Eilema caniola. The sequence continues at coordinate 4,763,869 of OX421466.1, forward strand.
GGCTCCGGAGGGGTGGGTATCAGTGGGGATTTCCCGCAGGTAAAAAAAAAAAAAAAAAAAAAAGGGGGCTAAAACATCTCGTGTCATTATGGCTTGTGTCATTTTCACGCGAATCTGATAGTATCTTAAAAGAAACTAAAACATATTTTCGCTTGTCAAATCAATCAGGTTATTTTGAAGACTCTTTAATGATGGTTACGTTTTTTGGATCAACTCTCGAGATTTCGTTTTTTTTATAACTTATGTTAAACTTAACCAAATTTTGTCACTAGGTAGGTGTTACGACTGCTCCCATCACTAAGTACTGATAAGAGAATAATAAAGGCCAGTTGTTGACAAACGGCGTGCATTTTGCCCTTGGTCGAAATAGAACTTGGAAACATTGGCTTAAAGTAAAAGAAAAAACCAGTCGTGTTCAGTCTACGATAGGTGTAAGGTAGAGTCATCACAGAGCACGCAAAACGAAAGGTTTATAACTTTGTACCTTGGCTATGAGACAACCGAAGTGAACAGATACCAAATAAGCCATTTATTTATAGTCAGAATTCTAGTAATTTTGGTTGGATACTACCGAAGCATCAGCTTAGTAGTTTTGTTCTATAGTAATGCTTCACGACAGTAATCTCGTCTCGGTACAATATTTTAAGTAATTAGAATCGAAACTCGCAACTCCTTACCGGTTCATGTAATTTAATTCTTAATCAACAGGTCTACTTACTATTAATTACTCTAGAACATCGAGAGGCTATCTAGTCCAGACACAAACAAGCGCGGGCGCTGCCAGAACGTCACATCCGGCCCGATGACCGCTTACGCTTGCGCAAGCTACCAACATGGGCATTGTATGCAAAACTTGGTTCGCCAAATACCGAATGTTAACGGTATTGGTGCTGATACAGATTTAGGGTCTTGGAACTGTAAAAGTACTCATGTTTATGTATTTTATTAAATTGCCTTTTGTATATATAAAAGAGCAGTTTTGTCCACTATATCATCTGTCCAGTAATGATAGAAGAAACCTATTAACCCGTGCTTTGTAGATTTCTGCATTACTGGGATGCGGTGAAAGAGTGCGAGTCACACTGATCCCAGTATGCACAATGAACCCTTTGCCAAAACGCTTCCAATATTTTCCTGTAGGAATATATTCAATATAGTTAAAAAAACTTTTCCCAAAGAAATTATTTTTGTATCAACGTATGTAATTTAGAGTACCTACCTATCACCTTGAATTACTTCGAGTTCAAAAACCCAATCCAAATTAAATAAAATGAAAGCAATAAAAAGCGTCAATCGGATTCGGATATAGGTATTATTAAATAATCCAATTAATTCCACCTCTCAAAAAAATAGATGTGTAGTTCAAATTCATTATTTATTTCCAACGATGTTAACTTCCGGAAGTAGTTACACATAATATAACGAGATTATATCGTACCCTGCGCTAGATGAGAATATGGAAAATACAAAAGGCAAAATCACGCACCCGTCGAACAAATAATGTTTACCGAAGCCCCGTCGGACAAACATACTGGCTCTTTGAAATGCGCGTATGCCGCTGTCCGCGATGTCAATAGAACCGGAAGGATTTTAGAAGCCCTTTTGTTCCGTTTCTTATACTAATAAAAGTTAACTTTTAAGTAAACATCGTTTATAATTTTCCTTTCAGCAATTGAACTTCAAAGATCGTGTTGACTGGTATAAATCAACGGCGCAGAAATATGGAATAAACATATCCATTTTGAAGTATGGGTCTCGTATGTACTACTCAGATTATGTTTGCTTGCACAAGCGGTCAAAGAGATAACAACGCACAACAATTCTAACAACCAAACCATTAAGAAAAATGTCAAAAGTCGTTCAGATAACCTATACGAGAAGTTGGAGATATGGAAAATGTAAAGTCTGAGTCTGTTCCTGGACTTATTAGCTGGAAATCTTCAAGTTTATAGTGAATAGATTACCTCTAGCCAAGCGCATATCCCATGATCACATCATCTACAACACGTAAGATAGTGAGCAAGCGCGGGCCTATTAGTACCTTCACAAAAACTTTACTATAAAATTGAGTAGCGGCTGAAATATTAGATTATACTAAAGGTTCTATTAAAAAATATAATACGATCGAAGTCTTCATCTCCACACGAACCGTTGGAGACGCAACACTCATGTGAAACAAATCCTGACCGGCACCGGACATCCGTCTTTGTCGATATTCCCGTTCTACATCAAAGGGAATCACTGAATTTGACCACCAAACAATTTTCAACCTTAAAAGTGTAGATTAAGAGGCTACTCTAGCATTCCAAATATGAAAGTGCCCTAATACATCTTGTCACTTGAAGAAATGATTAAATCGCGCTGGACAAAGTTACAATAACGGATGCGGAAATAAGTTGTAGTGTTACAAATCGTGATAAAGTGAAGTGTTCGCTCATTCAGAATATCTCATTGTGTCATGATTAAGAGCCTATTACATATTCAGCAGCTTTGAAATACAACCCTCTAATTTAAATTTTAAAGGCATGGTGGACTGGATACTTGAGCAAAGGATAAGCAGTAACTGTGATTCAAACGTGAACGTTAAATCCAATTTGCAACTTGTGCAGTTCTTGGTTTGATGCCTGAATCGGTTGTTATTATTGGGATTTTATGCTAGGAAACAGACATTGCCTACCATTACCATTAATTGTTTGATAGATGGTTGTAAACAGCACTTACCTGAAACAAACAAACAAAAACTAAATATAAACCAGGCGGGATGAATACTTACAGAAATAGATAATGATATTAAATTTGTCACTTGGTGTGCACTGAGAGTGTCCACTCGCACACAATGTAGGCGTCGCCCACGTTCAATCCATTTCCGTTGGACACTTCTAAGACGAGACACGTTCCTCCTCCTTGAAATTCTCGCAAACGATTTATATTTATTGATTGAAACGATCCCACTAAAAACATAACCGCCATTGACTGGTGATCAACTTATTCATTGATCTAAAGTTCAAACAAATAAAACTGTTCGCATAATTCTGATCGATGCACCGGTCCATCGGTTTATAAGAAACATCGACCTTGGACGAGGACTGGCGCAGCGGACGTGGATAGTCGTAAAATAAAAACGGCTCTCGCGACCGCACAGACAAACAGACAGACGACTATAATATAATATGGCGAGGCGCTCACACGATTGACGGCCGATAGCTCCTTCGACAGTCCGCCGGCATCCGGCATTCAAGGTGACACAGGGCATCCTTGCAGATCCGGTCTCGACTGTAGGTAATGTTATCGAAGAGACAAAGTACAGGGCCGAGTTAATTTCCTTGAGAAAACGAAAGAAAAGTTTTCCCATTATCATAAATCAATAACCGGCAGACTCATAATAAGTTTACGGTATAAATCCTGTAGTTAATGGTGTTGTGTCTATAAATCCTAAGATATATGAAACCTTTAACGAAAACATCACTTATTCTATGCTTTAATGTCCAACACTATTACGATAACTATTCAACATCGGGCATTAAATCAAAATGGTGGTCAACGAATAAAGCGTCATCATTACTCAACGTGAGATTTTAAATTATATTTAGTAATATAATCCGCGATACCATCACCAGGGCCAAGGCAACGATGATATAAAACACTTGAGTAATATTATGGGTGGCATCGAGGCGGATTATTAGCCTAGTGCGCAATGGGTTGTCGTTAAATTGAATTAGAGCGCACCACCGGCTTGCGCCCGCGCAGTTCGACGACCGATCGCCCACCACATTCACCATACTTATTGATCCCATTCAGCCGATCCTTTTTGATAGATCAACGCTGATGTGGGAGTGACAGCGTTCCAAACATGTGACAAAATTTGCGTTATGTCGTGCAAAGAGGATTGATGCTATGTGAAAAAAAAATTGCAAGTGGTACAATTTTCTAAAGATTCTTTATGTACTGTACATGTGGGCAGGATAATTATAGAATTGACGCAACCGGGCGTGGGTTAACTAGTCGGGGGCGGCGACAGTTCTCTCTCAAGCGACATGCTCCTTCACACTAGTTAGTACACAAATGGGTTGTCTCCCTAAGCTTAATGCGATAGTGACGTATGACGCTGTCTTGCATAACACAATGAACCGCAATGAAGGTAGACGGGAAGTTAACAATCACGGAGTAAGTTATGCAAACGCGAAATATTACAAAATGTAAGGCTTTTACGTAAAGTGCAAGAGAGCTGGTCTTTTGTGACCAACATTAGCAGTATTGTTTAGACAACAAGTTATATTGATGTGTATCTGTCAAGTACGAGTAAATGCAAAACAACCAGTGTCACAATATCCATCCTAAGTTAGCACACTACATTGATATTCAAAGTGAAGAGAGATAGTACGGGCGTAAGGACTATAAAACACGCGCCTCTTCAAATCCATCATCAGAGTTTTCTCAAACAAAATATCAATGTAAATTCATAAGGTAGAAAATAAACAACAGCCTCAGAACTGTTACTTTCACTGCACCGTATTTGATAGTAGCGTGTCATCATCATCATATCGACAATGCAGGCTAAGTATTCTCACAAAGCCTATTATAAATTCTTATTCAAATTCTAAGGAACTTTCTAACATTAGACATTTAGGTTGTTCTGTTTTCAACTCTGATTCTGAAATAGTGTTCGCAATAATTGCCTGAAAAATATCGGAGCCAGTAAGAGCCCTTTCTTCTATTAATTATGCTACTGGTGACATAATAATGCTGCTGCAAGTGACATAATAAGCTTGCTAAATAAACAGACACAATGTTTTGTTAGATAAAAAAATGCTTGGCTCGCGATGACCCAATGTGTGCATTCGGCATAAAAATTGCTGAGATAATCGATTAAATTACAACCAGTTATTATTAAAAGCGGTAGCAAATGTAAATAATGTATAACATTTCTTCAATAAATAAATATATATATTTCTACCAGCGGTGAGAAACCACAAACCGCATGATTACAGATTTCTTGCCGTGCATCATATGCCTACCTACATAAGGAAGCTGTGTAGTAGTATAGTGAACTCTTTGCCTTTAAGAATAGAAAATATTATGCATTTAATGTTAGAAGCTTTCTAATGTGCTTATTTTCTACTGATAGATGACAGTATAAAACATGAAAATGATACATAATAGCTATTTAAAAGAACGTGTATTTCTTTTGCTGATCTTTCTGTAATAGGTAGGTGCTATTACGATAACAGAAGTTTACAAATATGGGGGACGAACCTCCGTGATGTAGTGATAGGGCGCACGACGAGCCAGAGGTCGCGGGTTCGATGCACATTTGCATTGGTCCGGTTGTTCCTATGTGTAATATGTACGTATTTACATAAAAAAATCTAAATCTAAGTATGTTTATCCGCATTCGAAAACCCATAACACAAGCTAATTAATCTGTGGGTACTTGTGTAATACTTTGTAAAATATCCTTAACACCATGAATCAAGTACCTATTGCCGTTTAGAGCCTCTCTAGAGATTAGAGCCAAGACACTTAACGTATTCACACTCCACACTATAAATAATTCATAAAAAGGGCTATAATAGGCCCTAAACGAATCCACTGTAAACTTCAGAGGTGAAATATTATTGATCAAATATTTATAAAATAATTTCCATAAAAAATCCATAAAGCATTTTGGCAGCCATAAGTCCGTCGTAGCAAGCGGGTGGCGTATAGGTACGGTAATCCCTTGATGGAGTTCAGGAGCACGGGTCGCAGGGAGCTTACGGCCTTCGAAGATGTTTAAGGAGATTAACCTTTAAACTCTTGTCATCAACGAATTTAATAAACAATGGCTGTATAGGTATGCCGCGATAGTTACACCGCTGAAAGTGTGTTTATAGCATCCGCCTTCCTGCTGTGGACCGACGAAAATACCGTTACGAACGCACAACCAAACTCCATTTACATACGCAAATCATGACGAATTGCTCACAATGCGCGTCCGAAATACGCCGATGTTCCTCCGATACAGCACAAAATGATTCATTGACCACTTCCACCCACTTAGGGCCCATATTCGTATGAATGGACATGTTCTTCTTAGACCTCTACAGAAACTAGATTAAGTTGTGGTCTGTCGAAGGTGTTGGTGTGTGTATCAAGGAAATAATAGTCTTTTTACAAATATATATATCCAAAGCAAAACCTGTCTATTCAATTATTAAAGCAATAAGATGCAAAGCTGTCATGTCATACACTGCTTGCACGTTTACTGCTTATTTATACGAATGGAATGTTCGCCAGAGGCACTTAATTAGTAATGTATTATATAATATATCATCTATTAAACTCCGATTGTTATAGCATATTATATGTACCGGTTGAGTTATGAATTAAGTCATGGCGGAAACGGCCTTCTACAAAAACAAACTAACGCTGCTTGGTGAAGTTTAAAATTTTTACACTCGTTAGTGCATCCGGTGTATTACGATTGCGCGTGGTGTCTTTTTGCTTCCAATCCGATTTAAAAAATAAACCAATCAATCGGCCAGCATAGCACGGCGAGGGAGAATATCCTGTCGCCGCGGGAGCGGGGAGATTGCGCGCAGGCTTCCATGAATGGCCCTAACGAACTTGCTGACCTTGGCAGGACGGCCCTGTGGCCCTCCAGCGCACCGGCAGCATTACGAACATTACATTACGAACATCTAAACACTTCAGCGCATTAATGTCGCACTATATTGCTTTCTTTATAATTTCATCCTTAAACGAAATTGTAACGATGCGGTATTGTATCGACGCTGTGCAGAGTGATGTCAAATATTTGCCTAGTGGACTCTGAACAATACCTAACTACATGTTCTGATATTGACGAAACAGGAAAACTGAACTGGTATATTACGAAACACTATCGGGCGATGCATACCTATGATATTATATTATAAAACAGGAAACGCTTCAAGTCTTGCACACAAACGCGTATGTGTATGTACACCGCGGTAAACATCTCATTCACGATCCTGTGATTGAGACTGAATGAGTGACGTGCTTAGCGTTTACAATTTTGACTCGTAACAGGAAGTGAAACGAGTTCAAAATATATCAAGGACGCTAATATTGGAACTTGATTTGTTACTGCATTCATGAACTTAACAATTCCAAACTTATTTTCTTGCATAACTGGTTTGATAGAATCATCATGTTGTATCGTGATTTCTTTTAATAATCTCTGTGTATCTGATAGTATTATATTTTGTATGTTTCTATTATGTAGATAAATTATTATTGGTACGACCTTGAGCTGGCCAGGATCGACATGCTAACCCACTTAACGCTGCGTGCCTGCGCCTGCCGTCATGGGATTATTGTTCGAGCTAATGATGGGCCGTTTATAACATCTGTAGATTTGCTTTTATTCATTCAATAGTATTACGATTACGCAAAGTAGCATATTGATTATTCAGGAAAAGAACTCACTCTCAGAAATCTCTGAATACTCTATATTCCTTTTATAAAATCAAAACAATAATTTAACGAAAGAAATACCGATCACCCGGCTAGAAATCAGTCGGCAAATTCCAGGGGCATTGTGTATTGTTTTAGTTGCTGTTTTCGGAAACCCTTTTACAGCGGAAGACTCATTAATTAAACATTGAAGATGGGTTCCGTTCCATTGATAAAGCACGCCGGTTCTCAGGCATACCGCGGAACGTTCGGAAGAGGCGCATAATGCTCCTCTGCAATCGTCCATCCGTATCCTTTGACAAACATTGAGGCAAAAAGAGAGATAGCTCTCATTGGTTCAGTAATTACTGATTTTGACGCAACGCCTTAAGGAGTTGCCAATCAAGACACGCCCTCGATTGATCATTGACTTTATATTCGTATGTTTCACAAGTAATATGTTTAAATATTAGTTCAACATTATTTTTAAAGCAAATTAAATTATTATTATTTTTTATATTCTTCATTTGACCTTCGTATTACCCAACTGCAGTCTTACCTGTGATTTACCAACGATAAATGTTTTGAAACTTCATTGAGGTAAGCTTGCGATGACGGAGGGGTCAACTCGTGTTCGATGATTGAGCACGGTATGACTGGGAACAAACCTCTAAGCACGACTTGTGATTCAGACTTAACTTTTGTACACTATGGAGTAAATGCCAAATCATTTGACGTCACTCGGAATTGCTGTAGCAGTTCGTTGTAAGACTGTTGGCCTGGATTCGTGATCGGCATGCAGCATCATTATGCTATACTGCACTGATATCCAATGCACAAATTGTTAGTTTAGCAATCGTTACACAGCCCGGATCTGCGTCTTGAAAACCGAATAAGATGTGAACAATGCCTCGTTATAGACCGGTGTTGTTGCCACCACAGGTTAAACTAAGGAAGTCAATATCTATTAGCTCGGCACAATAGGTGAGCGACATCCGAAGCTCATTATTGGCATTCGTTTCCGTTGGTGATTCGCAAGACGCGAATAAATCGCGGCCTATTGAAATATGGCCTCGTTACGTTAAAAACTTGCAAGTGTTAATTTACAATTTTTAACCTAATTTTTTTGGTTAATTCTTCATCGCTTGCAGATAGTTTTAAAAAATGTCTCAACTAGAAGTACCTGCTCTGTTTCCAAAATCATTGATCGTATACATTTCGTGCATTTATCTTATCTAAGATCATTCAACTCTTGTGTTCGAAACGTTTTAAATAAAAAAAACCAACAAGAACGCTAGAAACTATGGCCTTTTATATAAACTCGTCGATGTGCTCACATTATTAGCGTTTGAAGACTCGTAAACACACGCGGCCTTGGCTAGTTGCTTGTTTACGGATACTATATGCGTTGGCAAATGAACTCGAATGCGTAGTTAATTTTGTAAAACGATGATATCAATGTTTTACCTAATTAAATAATACACCAAGCACATTACCTAAACTCACTAAAATAAGAAAACTAATACAGAAATATGTACCGTCTGTTATGCACCGCAGTGTTTGAGCTGAAGACTCTCGTCAGCTTAGCATATATTTTATTGAAGTCTTTGGTAAAATTAAACTTGTGCCGACAGCAAATGCATATCCAAAATGCATAAACCAATGCAAATAGAACGTGAGGACGCATAATAGCCGAGTACTAGTGATCCATGGCTGCAGTCCTCAGGGCTCGGTATACATAAAGTAAGTAAACATGATTTGTTTTGTTCAAACACTACATGTTATCTCTGCAGTTTACAGACATTGTATTATCAGTGCGCAGCACCACATCACCTATGGTGAACATAGTAGTCACAAGAGACGTACGTGCTTTTTCTACTACACAAACATTTGTAGAGTCAATATTTGTCGCATGCCCCCGCGAGTGTTATAAGGAGCCGCCCTACACCGCAGTCATTCTGCTACATTTGATGTGTGCAAACAAGACGCAGGGATCAAAAACCGACATCAATCGTAAAAACAAACAATGTGAGAGTCAAAAAGGCGATTTAAAATCACTAAACGATGAATTTGAGCACAATCGCAACGAAAAAATTGACGTCAAACAATGATCTTGGAGGAGAGAAGCTACAAGTCGACCATGATCGCTGATTTAATGAATATATTTTACAGGGCACCAGTACAACGAACAGCGGAAAGCGCATAATGACTTCCGTTGGACGGACAACGAGAAACATCGAAAATAAAACGACTTGCTTATTTCAGCCGACTCTGTACATCAGAGATTGAAAAATTTGATAACAACACATTGCACGTACATAGTACTAAAAGCATTTTATTTTAAGAATGCAAGATACGATACAACCTTCTTCGAACACCTTCAAAACATATTTCTATAAGAAGTAATTTAAAGGTGTATATCGGCATATGACGTGATCCAGAACCAGATAAATTAGCAAGCCTGTATACATTTCACGATTTAAAGGGACTTTGATAAACGGATATGGGAAGTGCGGTCGACATAGCGCAAGAGCCCCACCGTTCATCGGCTCGCGATTCTAATTCTGATATATCCTGCGGGTTTCCTGTGCAAGCACCGACCGGAACCGGCCCTCTCTCCACTGGTAATAAATAAACCATACGAGTTTCCAACCTCGCTGCTTATGATCTTATTAACAGCTAGAAAACTAGTTCGTATTACTAACTACAGTATCCAATTGAAAATCATCGATTCCATACTTTTAATGCACGTTTCTCATGTCATATCACATTGTTATTGGTAGCAACCGACCGAACTGACGATTCATCAAACAAAAAAGAATGCTTTCAATGCTAGTCATAATGATATTACCTTATAAACATCAATAAAGTGATTACTAAACTGGATGCACATTGATGAACTAACACAATCAATCATCTATTCACGAGTCCAGCGTTATTGTCTAGTCGTGTGAGCCGTGAATAATAACAATGCAGTGGACTAAGAAAAACAAACTGCTTCATATCGACCGATTCACCGTTGTATATTTACATACGGTACCGACGATAAACACACCTACCAAAGCAGCCCCCTCATCTGTCGTCGAAGATATTAATCGCGAATTATTGCTATAAATAAAAATGTTGTATGTTTATAAGAAATCTATCTGGATTTCTTGCTGCCAGTGGGTATAAAACTAATCGGTTGAGACGTGATAATATAATATTCAAATTCCTCACTAAAATAATAGGAGATAAAGAGTTAAGATGACTAGCAAAAGTATTTTTATAGGTATAAAGATTTTCTGACGACCTGGTTCAGCATGGCAGGAAAGGACAAAAACATATATAAGAAGAAAAAAAACAGCTAACTTCCACAAATAATACCTATAATACGGTTTCCGAATTATTATAAATGTTCAAAATAGGCGAAAGTAATGATGTTTTTCAAACAATTTGTAACACCTGCACCGAAGCATAACTAGTACAAAAAAATATGTTTGTACAAAGTTGGGTGTCGATCAAACATACATTACATGATAGGGTTAAAAACGATAGGGTTATACATATACCTTTTAACGGAGCGTCATATCAGTTACATATTAAAATCCCGATGCTCATAATACCCAATTTCATAATACAGATGTACGAAAGACCAAGTTTAAAATTCCGAATGACCGAATGATCAAAATACCGATGGTACAAAATATCGAACGTACAAAATCCCGAAGTTCAAAATTCAGAAAATTCGATTTTTAGGTAATTTTATTTGTATAATATATAAAAATAAGTTATAAAAAACCACCTCTTCTAACCTAAGCTATCCGAATCGGATTGCGCGGGGTGGATATCTACTGCGTGCCTCGATATAGATACGCATAGGTTAGAAGAGTATGAGGACAACTCCTCCATATCTAACTAAACTATGAAGATATAGGAGCTGCATGAAAACTACCTCCGTTTTAAAGAGTAACAATAATAATTAAACCAGAAGGCCTACCAACGGTAACGTTTCAAATTAAATTCTTAGATTTTTGAAGTCTCAGGATTTTGAACTTTAGTAAATTGTACTTTGGTATTTCGTGCATTTGGGATTTAGAAATTTGGTATTTTTAACTTCGGGATTTTGCAATTCGGCGTTATGATACGTAACCGTTATATTGTACATTTGGTCTTGCATGACAGGCCCTAGACCTCTAAAACCAAGGGTTAAAAATTTAGACAAACTTAATTAGGGTTGGTGGATACTTTGTTTGCAATTTACCTTATACAATTTAACATTTCAGTTCCTCAGTAATCAGTTCACATCCTCTTTAGAGTCGCGTACTAAATGTGCAAGTTAACACCTATTGTTTCCGTCGATGAGTACTCTTTCCATTCACTTCACCTAACGAGCCCATTGACTGTTTCTAGGAACTACTTCGATTGTTTAGTTCTCAGGACGGTACCTTTGGCCACTGCAACTTGGAATATCTCCATCGACGTAGTTCTTCGAAACAGCACCGTAAAATTTACTGCCTAAATATTGAGGAAAATTACGGGGGGAAACTACATTGAAGCTGCTATGGCGTTTTGTCTATACCGCAAGTCAGTTATTTCATTCAAAGATGCAACTAATATAAGCTCCATGGTAGGCTGAACACAGACGTAAATGATGGCATGGAATCACACATACAAGTCACAGTCCAAGTATTCGTCATGGGAAAATACGACTCTTCAGTATACTTACATGCTTCATAAAAAATATAATAAAAGTAAACATGTATGTTGACCATTCCATGGGTGTATACTGAATCGTCGTGGGAAACTAAAATGTCCATTATAACTTATAACTCAGATAGTTACAGGTATCTTTTAATTACAATTTGTCAAACTTCAAGCAATTTTGCTCAATCATGATCAAGATTAATAATACTGATTTTATTAACGAGTTCATAATAATACCTTAATAACTTACACCTACACTACTAGACATCAATAGAACAAAAACCAAGTTAATCATTGTTAAGATAATTGAAGCAGACCTGTTCATTAAGAGAGCAAAAAGTAAAAAACTTGATCGTCCACAAACAGGTCACAAAAACATTTGAAGAACATGACGGTTCTTGTCAATGCAAACTACAGTACGCTCATAGCAAGAAAACGTTCCAGAGTCAGGCATTAGTAATTTTGATTATAATATATTAAAAACAATAACATCCGTGATATTGAACAGCGCAATATTAAATCATGACCATAATATCTTAAAAGACAGCTTGCAGGGAATCGTGACCTAAGATCGAAAGAAGACAAAACTCGGCAGGGGGTGATATGCCAACATTTAATTGGACAAGCAACCTTTTAAGGCGGATTTCTTTAAAGCGACAGGCCCACGATCTCGGCTGTCGTCGAGTGATGTCGCGAGGCAGGAAGCCGGGCCGAGGGGCGCGGGGCACGCTACACGATATCCCTTTTACGCGGACCAATTAACGGACCCCATCGGACCGGATGTGCGTATACACATGCATTAGCACCTCCACCCTTCACTAATCTTCGAATAGGAAGTAAAAAAAAATGTAGACGCTAAACAGCAGCGCGAAATTTGAGGTGTTGGAATATAATTTTCCTATCAATAATATCATCACATACGCATCAGATACGTGACTTCATTGACCGGATTTTACTCCACAGGTAATCGTCCTTGGCTGAGCTACTTAACTCCTGAGCCGCCTATGGTACAGGACAATAAAACTTGCAAAGCATACAATTACATCTATAAACAGGGAACAGGAGAGTAATTTTATTCACTGCACGCCCCATGTGGACACCGTGCGCTCTGAACAGACGGATCGTTTCCTAATGAGAGCTCTATTTATTTTCGAAGCGTAACGCATTGTCGAGCCGCCAAATCCGTCTAACTATTTACAGCTGGGGTAAATCCACGTGTCAGAACTCTGACATTGTTGTGAATCTAAAATAGGTCAAGAGCTGAGAATACACAAATTTATCACAATAATACATATCGAAAATATAGAGGAAGGGAATATTTCTGAAGTGTTATTTTGGATACGTCTATTTTCACCATTGCAACTTCGCAGTCAAGGTTGTGCAAAATTAAATATTATCATAATACAACGATGATAATCCAGAAGACGTTAATGTCGTAGTAAAATACTATCCCAACAAAAACCTTTTTTTTTCATGTAAAAATGTTGCCAAGACGAGTTAACGTATATAGCTTACCCTGTGAAAAAGTTATCAGATCTCTTATAAAGCCAAGCTCTAAAGACTGCAAGCTCTAGACCTAAGGTGTATTGTAGAGTTTGTAGGTTTGGTGGGATAAGAAATATTTCAATTAATTTTGACTTATGTAGCACAAACTGTAGTGCAAGTCTCATATACAAACTTCCACCGTAGTAGGTAATCGGTGCTTCTCCATTCCCACGGGATAGGTTAGGTTAGGTTTTTAATTTTTTCGTTGTCTTTGTAGAAATATTAGCTTGCATACCAAATTTCAGCATTCTAACAATTTTAAGGGTTTTGAGACATTATTAAAATCTAAAGTATAATAGCTACAACAATCAAATGATTGTACTGATGGCATTGTATCTTGAAAATTTTAACTATTTAGCATCATCCAAAGCAAAGTTATGAGAGTTCAAAAAAACGAAGAAGCGTTTTGAAAAACGGTAAGTAGTGCCCTTGCGCTACGCTTGGCTCGCCTTGGTGGTGACACTGCCGTGCCCCCAGATTCAATAGTAGAACATAAACATATGGAGTATCCGCAAAACAATGAATGAAACCGATTTGGTTTACTTAATGAAAGAAAGGAAATACCGTGTCCTATTATTAGTAGTTTGTTAAAAGAAAACGGAAGTAAAGCCCGTGCCGCCAATTACAAAACACGGTATGGCGGCCGTATGCTACTTCCGTTTTCGTACCGATAACCACTCTACACCGAGGGTTGCTCCAGGAGAATAAAAAACCATAAGTGCAATTAAGGGAAATAGAACAAGATTTACATATTTCAAAATGAAGTGAGCTGAATTCAATAGAATGGAATAAAAATCGTTTAAACGATCTAAAAAGGGTTAGGTACGTACAAACAAAAAAGAAAATTACTAGTAGCTTTTATCTATCGTCGTGCCAATGGACTTTTCTGATATTTTTTAAAATAACCGGCATCGATATAGTTAAAACAACAATTCCTTTGAGAGGCTTCGTGCGCGAGCGCAGCGATCGCGAGCTCATAGCCCATTACCGGCCGATCGTATAAACTTCGAACATAATTTATCGTTTCCTCTCTGTGTTTTTCACTCGGCAACAATGCTCAGTTCTCCAAGTGTGAAGTTAATGGCTTTACGACGTGTCGAGATGTAATTTGCTTTGACGAGTTTGTAGGTACACCAGATCATAGCACTACATGTTATCACCACAATAATAAAACACTAGGCTTCATTATACGACGCTGGCAAATCAGAAAAGCTACAAATTTCAAACTATGGAACTCCCAAAAACATAAGGTAATGTTCTTTTTCAATTGAGTGCCAATCCCGATTGAATCCAAAGATTATACATTAGCGACGACTGTCCGCTTTTCGGCTTCTTATTTCCATTATTTGGTTGGCTTCGAAAGGAAAGCTTCTGCTAAGGTCTCGTCTGTCAACCGTGTACTAACCGCTACTACCGGCTTGCTAGTGAGGTTGATTTGGGGCCAAAATATCTAGGTGGGTGCTCCGCACACTCCAAGGACGCAATGTAACGACACATAACTAAAAAAATAAATCTAGTTAAAAGACACAGAATAAATGACTAAGGTTGTCTCTTGAAAAGTTTTTGTAGTTTATTTCGCTTGATTTCTGTATAGTGTTTATTTTTTTTATTTTTTATTTGCTATGTCCAGCAGTGGAATATAGCCTGATGATGATGATGATGGATATTTACATATGACTCAGGTAATGAAAGAATCCGATACACCAGCTGGTAGGGTGTATCAATCGCCTATGCTTGTAACATCACACCTGTACTCGTTCGTAAAAGCGAAAGCGTAAGAAATTATAAGAGTATGGGATAAGGGAAGGGAAGCAAGACCTCCAGCACTCTTACAAACAGGCCCCCAATTCTGCTAATTTTATGACATAACAAAGCCACTGTCATACCACTGACGCTGCATAAAATGTCATTTAATGTTAGACTATATGCCTCTGAATTAAAGTCCAAAACTAAATGAAAAAAAGGTAATTATATTTTTCGTCTGCTCTACAAGAAAGCCATTTCATTTTAGACTTTAAACGTATTGTGTTAAAATCTATAGTCAAATGGCATTTGTTGCAGTGTCTGTGGTACGACAGTGGTTTTAATATAAAAAAAAAAACAATTAGTAGAATCAGAGCCCAGAACTGTAGCATGTTGCCTACAAGATAATTCAAGTCAATATTAAGAGAGAAGGAGGTATTTCCCCGGTCGAGTTGATCACAAACAAGATGCTGTATCAGCGGCAGAAAACAATACATGAGATCGCCAACTCATTGAAGACGATAAAATTTAAAAAAGAAATCTAATTAAAAGTCTCATCAGTAACTAAGAGTCGGGCCAAACAGCGGGACTTCGAGCTATTTCTTTGGCAAGCTTGCCTCGTGAGAAATTGTCTCACAGTTTCTTTCACTTACTTGTCGCAATACAAAACTTGACTAATGGTAGTTAGTATCTCCGTTGAAACTTCGTGAGAATAATTCGTAGCATACAATGACGCCAGCGCAAAGTTCAATGAAATATTTGCAAGTTAAAACTCGTTATGTATCTGGCTAAATGCCGAACAGACTACAGTTAACGTTCTTACAATGATTTATCTCATATTTTATCTTGGTGTTAGAGTTTAACGTACTTCACATCCTGAATATTACCTAAAAACATCACTAAATACCTGTATCAAATACAATAGCGAGAACTAAACTATAATTAAACTTTAAGACAATATATTGCTACATGAAGGAAGTCAGATATAAATAAATAAATTAAGCGACTACTAAAAACCTTAAGGAAATGCTGGTATAAAATTAAAACGGAAAGTAGGGATTTCATTGCCACAGAGAGCATAAACAATCCGGATATTTCACATTTAGAACCATTAGATGATGGGAAATCTCATATAAATTAAAACGTCGTCGACTAGTTAAAGCGTAAAAGGAATGCAAGTACTTATATGAACGGAAATTAAGGATTTTAGTACCGCAGACATTACAAATAATCCGGATATGCCACATTTAGAACCACTACAAGTCTCGGATGATTAGAGGAAGGCCTTCGACCAAAGATGTTATTATAGAAAAGAGACTAATATCATTGCCTTAGACACTATCGATCATTAAAGACCCTAATCACACATCAACAGCATTTTATTTAACCTTTCCAACCAATTTAAATTGCTAGTGTTTAGTCTTTATGCAGCTAGAGTTTATAATCTTTAATGCCATTAGATGGCATATTCGACGCCATAACTATTCCATTTCAATATCAAAGTAACCTCATAAACAATAATTGTTTCTTCGTTAGAGCATTAAAATGGTAAATGTACAACAGTAAAATGAATGAAGTACCCTTGTAATGGTCTTCATTTGCTGCTTAAGTTGAAAGACGATACTGGGAGTGAAGAGGGTGTGTCAATTTAATTTCCGCTGAACAGCGACAAGAGGTTTCAGTGCTGTTATTTAATTATACTATAACGTTGGATAGCACAGGTTAATGATAAAGTCCATGGCATTATGGAATTAACCTTTTATCTAATCTGTCTTTGAAGAATCAAGTGATTTAACGCCAGCTTCCTCATAACTAGCAATAATAAAGTGCCGACAGTTAATTATGATGCGGCAACATGCACTACAAAAATTCTTGTCGAAGATAAGAAGCTTCATAACCCACAGATAAGAGCCGGTCCTCGATCAACTTCCTGTTCAATTGAGAATTAATTAAAAGTCTGATCTCACTACCGCCATACAGTCAGAATATCTTCCTAATATTGACTTCGTACATATTTTTTATACTGCGGCGGTGTCATATAACTGGTTAGAAAAATATGTAGTAATCATCGCTATATGGAATGGAATGAAGGAGAACTCTGAGTGAGGCGTGTCAATTTAATATCCGCTGGTGGGCCCATGATGGATGGTTGTTTTATTAGTCTCCGGACTGCTGTTTACGCCTTTAAGAAATAAAATACGATATTATAAAGAAATCAGCTAAGTTCAAGCTTTCATACATTCGAAAGCTAACACTTCGCTGCGAAAATTGTCGTTTATGAACTATAAAATATTCAACATCATTTAAAATGTTTAATTGACATCTATGGCAGAGATATCGCAAAACGGTGTCGTACCGAAACCGATCGATAACACGCACCAGACAATAGGGGCTCATCAATTTCACAACGACGTGAGTGACGAGAAAAAAATTGGCGAGAATTGACTCCAGGTAGAGTTTGCTTAGCGCCTTATTAAACGGTCTCTATTGTATTGGAACGGCGCCTCCTGTGACCATTTTTTTAAGATAACTTTTAGACAAAATTCTACCGCATCTGTCTTTTGGAAATATTCTAACTAAATAGTTCAAGCGCTATCTATGGTTTCTATGCTGGCTATGGAATCAAAAGAAACAATTTCCCTAAGATCTATTCAAGTATCTATTCCAGACGTATCTGTGTGTTCATGATAAGTACTTAATTACAGGAAAGCTATTAGAGGCGTTCCACTCGGTACAAATAGATAAGTGACATGAATGACTGCTAGTAAAACAAATGTATAGTTACTCTTTTGTATATGTTAGGAAATGTCATTATGGACATAGATATGCCCAGAATAGGTTAATTGTGCTAGATATTAAGAAGACACGATGGCTTACTACACCTACAAATATTAAGTTACGTGGGCACCACCTACAAACCCGGCCCACAATCGTATTTTTCGTTCAATAAGCCTAGCCTACGTGTCACCTCTAAGCGGTAACCTAGCATTCGTAATGAATGAAAGAAATATTCGTAACGACTTACTCACCGTATATGTCAAACTATGTCTACCGTTGTCGGCTTTCCCGATAGCTGGCTTTCTTATAGAGATAAGGACTTGGGTCTCACTGAGAAAATCACACCGCAAACCGAACAACAGGTGAGCGGTATCCACTTTATCGTCAACTGTCAATCAAACTTTGAACACAATATAACACGTACGCTTTTAAATTGTAAAACGTCGAAGCGTAGTTAAAAGAGCATGCGCTGAGCGCTCGCGTGTTGGCGCGTTCAGCGACGGCGCGACTGAGCGCAGAGGCGAGAACGCGGCACGCGCCGGTGGGGGTTCATTCACAAATCAAGTGGCGGGGCACGAAGCGCGCGGGGCCTGACCCATAGGCTCATTCATGCGATTACCAAGTCAGCGTGGTGACCTACGGCCTATCGCTACGTGCACTCCACTATTCACAACACCGAATTCTGAAACGCGTCTCGCGACTGACCAGTCCAATGACAATACTCACTGTAGCTAATCCAAAGAAAAGAACGCTATATCGTAACACGGGTTTCTTGGAACCGTACAACCAAGTAGCAATTTTGAGAACTTTATTGCACACAATAACAGTCTTTAGCAATACGACCGGTCATACGACTGTTCAGCCGCTGCTTCGACCTGGCACAATTAACGAAAGTGCAGAACTGGCGAAAGTCAGAAGAAATTCGAGAAACGTATTTGGGTTACAGTGGACATCTGTACATAATTCAGATAAAGCTGATTTAAATAAGCGGACAGTTAACCAGCTATGTAAAATCAATACTGAAGGCAACGAAGGCATTCGCAAACATAATGTATGATAGTATTTTATCGTTGTATCACGATTAAAACCGCTACGTATAAAACGGTGACTTGAAATCGGATCCCGTTGCGCCACCGACGGATTTACAGCAATAATGACTCCGCAAGCAAGAACATTACAAGCACAGAGCTGGTGAAAGGCTCTAAGTACATAGTACAAGCGGTTTATGTAATAAAGTGGTTTGCACCGCACGTGCCCTGCGTTGCTTCACTTGCGTTGCAATAAGGTACTGTTTTTTATTTGGTCGAAGAACACATTAACATTCGCAAGTCGTATGATGATCTCAGAATATATGGCGTAGATTCTATTTAAAAATAACGATATTTATACGTTTTTAAGAGGGTTTATAATTTTATACCTACTATCTTCGTCAGATGACGGCACCAGCATATTTTATAACGAACGGTTTCTTTTTTGTTGCCTTGACCTTTTGATACTCCCGGATAACCAATGCGTATGGTATTGGAGACCGCATGGCGCCTGGCATTTACAAGTTAAGTAGAATAATTACATATGGTTGAGAAATTAAAAGACATGAAACCTGATTAAGCAGGTTATTCACATTAACCCACAACCAATCAATAATCAACCATTACTGCGATTACATCTAAGAGCAAAAAGATAGAGAAAACTTTTGCACACATCTATTATAAAAAAAAAATAGAAGCACGTTTTCAGTGCGTAGCATTATAGCGTAGCAATAAAATATATAGAATCAAATATCTGTATCCCTGCTAATACACATTTTGTTGTATAACCAACTGCAAAATAAGACCCTCTTATCGAAAAATTAACGTCATGTGCTTCATACAAAATTCTCAGACACCTAAAACTAATTTTATTGCAGCAATTGTTATTCCGTAGTCTCCCCGAAACAGTAAAGTGGTCGCTACGATAAAATCGATCAATAATGTACAGAGCACTAAGTATGTGCCAAATGTGGAAAAATGAAAGGTCACGGTCCTCTTACGATATTGAGAACAATGGCAACCACTGAGGCACTGAATATAAATAGATATCAGCGTGAGTTTCCATAAAAATCTGTCTTGCATTATAAAAAGTAAAGAAAGTTTTTTTTTTAATTTTATCGTTTTCCTTTTTATTTTTCTAATATCTTTGGATTATATTTGTTTAAACTTTATATATAGAGTAAGGGGTACAAATATTCTACATAAAATTGCCGTTCTAACAAACATATTTATAAAGATCCAGATTAATACGGGCTAAATAAACTGCACAAAAAATAATTATTTTCAATGCACAATTTTAACAGTAAAAGCATTTATTGTGAGTTATCCGTAGGAGATAGGCTTATGCTATGGCGGACTTTCTTATAGATTTATTATAACCTATGACACTCCTCAATAACGTAGCTTTCTTTTGGTGAACTAATTTTTTAAATCGGTTTAGTAGCTCCAGAGATTATCCCTTACAACGTCACAAACGTTACCTCTTTATAAGATTAGTATATAAGTAGATAAGTATGCCATAATATACTCAAACTTCTCAAATTGGTTAAAGTCTCGTTATCGTCTTGTTAATTCTAAAGGAAGAAGTGTACAATTCACCTACTCTCTGAGAAACTATGCAATATAAATAATTATGGATGCAGTAAAACCAGCTTGAACAATTTCCGTCTACCAACCAACGATGAAAAATCGCCTCAATGTCCGCATAAATTGCCAACACAAGACCACTATTTATATAATAATATCTGAGACTTCTAACAGGTACAAGATATGGATTAATTTGTCCAGGTAATCAGTAATCATAGAAAAGTAATACATACATAATTTTCTCGCCAGATACCATCAACGCAAGGGTAAAACTCAACGGGCTTCCTGTTGTCAATTAATGCCACAACAAGCCAGAGCAGTTTGTAAGCTCTGAGTACTGTTATAAATTTATAACACGGCATCATGCCGCTGGTTGATAACTAGACATCTGAACTTTCTACATATGGGAAAATTGATTCTAATGATCAATTTGTCCGTTGCTTGAGACAGAACTATTTGTTAAATAATATTTTATCTTTCATTAAAGCGAATAAATTAGCATGTCCCGCAGAATTCCATAGAGAAAATTTCCATTAATCAACCACCTTATGATCGATCAATAACTTTGGTAGTTGGCACATTTAATAAAATTGTTTTTTCGTAGGGAATGTCTGCTTCACCATACGTCGTCTTCCTGGTTCCTGCGTCATAACAGGGATAGCACGTGGGCGTTGGCTCCAGGCCTATACATATCAGGTTGCAAATGCACTGGTAACCAGGTCTCCAGTAGGTTCCATGTTGCGTCTCTAGTCAACTAGATTTAGTCGGAGGGTCTTATTGCTTGCACTTCGAAGGATTCCATAGGCCAAGTTGTCACTTTGGTTACTAACAAGCACCTCTAGGAGACTCAAAACCCAAGGCGAAATGTAGCATAGTTCTATTCCAAATAAGAATAAAGTTATACGATAGTTATCTACTTCATTAATTTCATATAAGGTACGTGAAGTCGGACAATTAACGACGCAGGACATTCGTTTGCAAAAATTCGTGACTCACCTGACCAAACGCAGCGGGGTATCAAAAACCGTCGGTAATGTAAATGATATCAAATTGAATGAAAAATACTTTTGCTTTTGATACACAACAACTTCTTTGAATTTCAATGAAGGTATCATGTTATTACAAAGTAAAATTAACTTATCAGTCGTTTATCTCCTTTACTTTGGTATAAATGGCATATACTATTACAATACGTCTGTATATTCTTGGAGGGCTACGCAAAGGTGTATCAACATTTAATGATCACATTTCGTTGTTTATCACCCGGACATCTATTCCAGGCATTGTGTTGTGATGCTTCTGATAACTGACCCATAACAAAATCGAATAACACTGCCCAATCAGGAAAAAGGCAGTTACCATAGTTGCGCCACAGGAGCAGTCGGAGACAGAAAAAAAAAGACGGGTTGCACTCTGGGAGTGCCGGCAGAAGTGAAAACATTTTCTTTTTTCTTTCTTCGTTATATACATAGAAAAAGATTTAAAACAACATACCATACCATACCTATAATATAGCGCTAATCATAGAACCTATCACTTACTTTCTGCTAATTTTCTGTCAGAAGAAATTAATAAATTATGAAAAGAAAAAACAATCACATAAAATAATAAATTACAGAAAGAAAAAATAATCATAAAAAGTAATAAATTACAAAAAGAAAAAATAATCACCAGAAGTAATAAATTATAATAAGAAAAAACAATCACAAAAAATCCCTGAAAGTGGTTTGAACCCGATACTATCTGAAACTATAAGGACTTACAGTCGAAGTGCTTACCGTTTAAGCTACGACGCTATCTGTTGAAAATTGCAAAATAGATAGTCTGTACCAATCTTGTATGACGTCAGTCGTCGGTTACGGTTCAAAGGTCAACTAATCCTGACGCTTCCTTAACATTTTACACCCATCCAACGCCGCTAAAGAAGTTTTCACTTCAAAAATAATTAAAGGTCTGAAGTACTTTGTCTGCTTCCATAATATGCAGAGAAGGCAGCCAATACGACACATTACATAAGAGCCTAAAGCGACTGATTGCAGCCAACAGAATACGTTACGGTACCCACCTAACATAAGACCTAAATAGCGCATTGGCGGATCAATTTCTGTGCCAAGGCCCGCAAGTTTGATCCGCACATGTAACAAACACCGTCTTGTATGGGCCTATAGCTACAGCCCACAAATATAAAACTAATAAATAACTACTAACGTTAGTACTATTAATTATTCTGTGCTAATGATTGAATTTTTTTTTAAGCTCCAGGTTATGGCATTGCCATGACTCAAACTAAAAAGTATTCGTTACATGTAATTAGAGCCCTAAAATGTCTGAGAAGCTGGCCTAACTACAGAACTTCGATATCGCCAATGGGTTTTGGAGGTCAGATCCTAGTAAAACTAAAAGCCGACCCCAACTTGGAAATGGCTCGAAGGACGATGATTTATTCCAAAAACGCATTTTATTTATTTGGGTCTCCACCCCTATCTCATACATCACTACATTAAGCGAACTATATCTGTTTCTACGCTTTACGCTGCAATACTCCATCCAGAAATTACTTAGTTTCGTATTTTTACCCGAGTCCCAAGAAGGGTTATGTTTTTCGAGCGTATCTTGTATGTTTGTATGTATGTTTGTATGTATGTTTATAATATTCTTTATTACCTTATATCTTCTCAACCACGGTACGGATTTCAATGATCAAATGATAGGTATTTATTGCCCAAGTGTTACTGAGTACATAAAATGTGAACAAAAGCTATAGGTATGTTGGGTTTTATTAACGCTAAATGTATGTGGTAAAAAAAAACACTCAAGTTTATCGGTATCAAAAAGAAGGCAATTAGAAGACGATTACAAAAATATATATGTTATAACTATAAAAAGTATAAAATAAATTATTAAAAACAAAAAACCCGACTGATGCTAAAAAGATCGAAACAAGCTTTATAGCAGGCGGTACCCATTAATTTTCATCTGGTTTGCATTTTGTTAAGTTTCAGTTCACTATCTTAAACTTAACAAAATGTATACACATTGACAAATTTGACAGGTTGTCTGGCAGATTGTCTATACAATTTTTCCTCAAATAAATCGCGGTTCAGCTGAGTGACATTCCAGAATATGAGCCTTAGTATTGGCATAATTCATCAAAAACTTAACCATTGAGCACTGCTCAGTCATGTTGCTCTAAAATTCAAACCTATTCAACAGCTTCTCAAATTCAAAGATTTAGATATCATACATAGGTATTAGATATAACATCTACGAGTAATATGAAAACTAGAGTCGCCAAACGTCGTAGCATATTTGGATCCTTGCGTAGGTGTCTATAATATTGATCTACGCACCCAGTACCTATTTCATGCGTATTTATAGCTTTATAAAGATGCTCCAGGTAAATATTATCCTCTCAAATAATATCGATTTCAAATAGCTGTATGATGCAATTCGTTCGGTTTATGAGAGTGCTGTGGCCTTCGCTTTCCACTCCCTATATTGCATACCTAAGCCACAAGGTAATAACTTATCATAAGGGGGATGCGTGCTCTTGAGTACGTCCTCTTATCTTAAATAATTGTCTGTAAAAGAAAGAATGTACGCTCATCGCGCCTTCACCTGCTGGCCGAATGCCCTAGGTACTTGTGAAAAGGTGGGAAATCATGGGGAACGGACAGACTAAATTTAGAAGATATTGACAATCTGAGGGTGGAGCAGATCGAAAGTTTATGCAAGGAAACATGTAAGTTCGACGAAACGCCGTGATTGCCGAACATGCAATATTCTCCACAGGAGAAAAATACTCACTGCTGGCAGTTAGTAAGTAAGTAAGGGGGATGCGTGCTCTTAACTATGTACTGCTATCTTAAATACGTGTTTGTAGAATAAAGCAGTTTAGGTCATTTCGAAAAATACTTCTAGATTGATTAGTGAGAAGCTGTCCAAGCGTACTTGATACACTTTAGCTACCGAAATGGAATGCCACTTGGTTGCCATGTTCTATGTTCCGCGTCGGCAACCGCACACAGCTGTCAACAACGACACAGCTACAAGTTCTCTATCGATACTGATCAATATTTTGACAAGTTATTATTTAAATAGTGTCTTGTACCTCTGCCAGTTCAAAAGACCGCACAAGGTCGGGACAGACTCGCGCACTCCACATATTCCGTGAGCAAAAGGTTCAAATAATTTAATTGAATATAAAGGTAATTAGTATGCTAACTTCAAATGCTCAAGACCTACCCATGTATCTCAGTTGGTCAAAGCATTCCCCCCGTAAGGGTGTGGTCGCGAGTACAAGTCCCGTCTTGAACATTCATTTTTCCCAATCTGAATGAGTTGGAAAGGTTCAAACAGACGAATGGACAACGACGTTTGCGTTTTACTCTTATAGATAGAGAACCCTAAAAGCACATACTTAAATTATTAATCCTGAAACACCTATCACATAATACCATCAACCAAAGTGTAGTGTCCTGATTGCATCCGAGGCCTTCACCTTCAACCCCGAGTTAGCCAAAGCGTAGTCTGTAGGCGTATAAAACTAGACAATATGGCAAACTTACCTGTACAATATAACGCCACATAATCATTCGCCGATGTTGCACCTTCCGGTAGACACCACGACACCTTGAACTGCCGCCCTTCCAACGTCCAACTTATCGTAGCTTTGGCACCATACAGATCTCCTTTCTCGTCTACCTCGCTACTCAACGTCTCCTTGGTTATGGCACTAGATTCATCGTCTTTGGACGTATTGGCACTTGGTTGTTCCACCACATCACTACCGTCGTTCTTCACAACTGCGTTTTCATCACTGTCAGTCTGTTTGTCGTCTTTCGTAGGACAATCCACGTCATGATCTTCGGACATGACTCCACTCTCTCCACAATTTAACTATACATTCCCATAATTTTCACTAAAAGACTTCACGTCATTAAGACAGTTTCGTTGTTTTTGCGCGAGAAAAAAAATCTAAAGGTGAATTTGCAAGTCGTGAAAACAGACGCGAGTACTGTCAAATAGTCAAACCAAACACTTATAAACAAACAGTGACAGAACAGAAAAATGTGAGACCTAACTGAAACAAACTTTGAAAAGTATGAAGGGAAGAGGGAGCATGGGTATCTGGAGGGTTGTTAAGTGATACTAAGGAGATACAGTTTTCCCCGCGGCGTTACGTGGCGGGGGGAGGGGCCAGACGTCGGACGACGGACGACGGCGACGTCGTGACGCCAGCCCGACTGGCGCCACCACGACTTAACGTCGTCTAATGCGCCCTATTCAACTTTGAGCAAAATCACTACAAGTGTTCACTTGTATACTTGTTACAATTGTAAGGATTCTTGGGCTAATGCAAATTGTATATTTTATGACCTTCATTAGAACTATTGAACACAACATATTAAATAGATATTTTGAATTATTAACTATTGAACATATAATTTATATATTAACTATTGAACACAAAATATTATGTATATCTTCACTGTATGAACTGAATTTTCATTGATTTTGTTTTCATGTATTGATATATTGCATCTAAGTAGACTCACATACAGCTTTTCAAGTTACATATTTGTGTCACACAGTTCGGTGTGGAGTAGACATACCAGCACAATATCTAGGTAGTTTTAGACATACACCAGGGTACCGAGATGGATCGTAGCACAAAACTTTCTTCGGAAAGTTCTTCGAATGGGTCTCATGTAATTTAAGTTATTACAGATATATACAGATATGAATGTAATTTAAAAAGTCAGGCCGTCCAGATATCTCACAACTAGTAACAGGTTTGGATAGTTAACAATATAAATGAGTACTTATAGTTTATGTTTTCTTGGATAAAACCAGTTATTTGAATGATGTTTTTAAGAATTATTTAGCTTCATAATAATTATAAGTTTTAAAAGGTTAATAGATAAAATTGAAAATGCTATTTTAAATTGACTGGTTGCAGTAACATTGTATGTATTATAATACAGGTAGGTGCCACATTTGTGTTAAAAATTAAATGTGGTAGAAATTGTTGCAAATAAATATTTATATGAAACAGTTTGATGTAAGAATTAATTGTTAACATACTATATAGTGTGAAATGGATTTGAATTGGTTGATAATGGAGATAGTTGAATGCATGTTATTTTTTTATTCCAGATATAATCAATAACAGTATACTATAAAAACAAAAACCTCTTCACGAATATGAAAGAAAGATAACAGATATGACTAAAAGAAAACAATATCACAACACCACATACACTTTAAAGATTTAACGTGTTGAATATTTTACACGGTAATTAGAATTGATGATTTTTGAGCGTTTTTCGAAAAAAATTGGCTTTTCTCCAATGCAGCGATTCTGTCCGCAGCGGATGACATTGACATTATGATGTGTTCGGAAACTGAATAAAAGAATGAATGCTGCTGTCGTTATGGAAAAGTCTTATCATAATAAATTAATCTTGAAACTTAGATAATAAGAGAATTTGTCGTTTTTTTGTATTCAGAAGTAATAAAATGTGTATTTGTATTTTTCTTTCACATGCATTTTAATATACTAATTTCAGAACAGAAATTAAAATGTCAAGAAAATTCATGAACTTCTACTCTTGATCCAGCATAAATTTAAAGGATATTTTTAACATGAAATTTTGTTTCTCTTTTCTTTCAATGGAAACCCAAGCATGTAAAAAAGAGAAAAGTATACATCAAATTTTCAACTAGGTAAACGAACGGTGTCAAAGTTTGAATTTTGAAGGTATCGTTTCAACTTTGAAATTTGAAGTGAATTCTTTGGTGAATTCAATCAACTCAACTTTTCAACTTCAAAAATTAAACTGTCGATTGTTATTTAATAAGTACCTATTTTAATCTTGATTAAAATAATGGCATCGATTGCGCCGTCTGACACAGAATCCAATGTGAGTGGTTTTATCCGTTACAGTGATAAAAACATCAAGCATTTATATACTTCTATTTTAGAGGTAAGCTCACTTTTAACTTAAATTTCATTCAAATATTAGTCCTGATATAGATAATTTATGTTCTAACTAAATCTAAATTGCTTTTAGAACATGGAATCAATTAATCAAGACGTTTTGAAAATTGAGAAGAATCTTACAAACCTGATACAGCAAGCCGGTCCTTTGGAAGGCCAACTTTCTGCATTACTACAGTCGTTGCCTAAACCAAGCCAGAATTTCCCTATGGAGACTGATTAACACTAGAATAGTGACTTTACTCTTAGCCCTAGTCTACTCCTAATTAAATAACACCCGAAAATTATTTCTAAGGATGACCAGTTCAAGTGACTATCTTACAGACTGCTAATTTACAAAATATCTTAACTGCATTACCTTTTAATACTGTATTTTGTAATGTGCTCAGCCATACCAAGGTCTTCAGTATGTAGCCAAGCCAACCTCACCAGCTTGCCAGAACTCATACTGCCTAACAGGCAAAGCAACTGGCGCAGGTATTCCTCTTGGCATTTGGCTCTCAACAAAGCTTATATGAACCAAATTAAGATAAGATAAAATGTAGGAGAGTAAAACCGGGGCTCCAAAATACAAGCCTTGGATGCAACTAGCCACCATAGACAAATGCAAACAATTTATTGGTAAACGTATTGCAGAATAGAATGACGAATGTATGGGATTGACACGTATTTTTTCTTTATGACATACATTGACAACTGTCATAAATGTCTAAAAATCTATTCTACAATATGCTGGCTGACAAATTGCCGCTTGTCTAGGAATGACACGATGATGATGTTATTTTGTAATGTCACTCCACCTGAGGATACATCCCAGAGTGCAAGCTTGGGATTGGTACTTGATTGAAGAAGAATCCACATGAATGGCTATTGTCCTGTAAAAAAAAACAGCTAAGATGAAACTCGCCACTTCTGTTTCTCTTGATTAGGTAGCTGGTATCTTGGCATTTTGTTTGTAATGATTATTGTTCTAGTTCTTTGATTGTTGTGCTATGATCCTTCATGCCTTCATGATATAAATTTAGAAAACTTAGGATGGTAGTTATGACATTATAAGTATACATTTAAAATAAAAGTGATGAACAACCAAAAATGTTACACTTTATTAAGAACTAAGCTAGCTCCTTCCTTCGCCCCCATGTCTCGCCCTTCTTGCTCTCCTTGGAAAACGCTAAACCTCTACAATACCTTGCAATCCAGTGGGAAGTAAAATGATTTGCTACCTTGGTAATATTCAATCATTCAGATAATAACATAATTTCCAATTCTCTCAATTACCAGGATGTCTTTGCCCCAAAGTCGTTGTATACTTACCTACTTACTTCCTTTTTAAAATAAACCTTTATTGTGTGTATTAGAAAAAAACTGACATGTGCTTACAGCTGATTGTCAACATTACAGTTATTTACAAAATTAAGGTCACAATATTTATCTTACAAATGAATGTGATAGAATCTGGCACTAGAATCCAATGATAGAATCTGGCACTAGAATCCAATAGATCAATAATTACGTACTTACCTACTAGGTACTTTTTTTATTACATATCCTAGTCACAGATTATAATTTTTAAGTGAACAAATGTTGTTTTGTTAAAAGCTAGAGGCCCGAGTTTAATTAACGGAATTTAAAGTAAGTAATAGCAAGCAAATAGGTACAGTTTAAAAATGGAAGTCGTTACAAGGCCGAAGTCCCCGAGCCGTTTAGAAGCGATAACTAAGAATTGCGTGGCGCCAACACAATACTCTAACAACGTGCTCATAGGTGAGTGGGTAGACTTTTAATTAAATTTATAAACCAACTCTTACAACAATCACTTCAATAAATCTTAGCAGAGTCGGTTACTAACTAGGTATATTGGTTCGAAATTTTCCAGCACAATAAGTTTTTTTTCATTATATACCTATCATATTTATGTCTGTATATCCCCGAAGGGCTACTTTTCCATTACCTAAGGCTTTACCTGATCTGCATGCAACTGCGTATACCATGTGGTCAACAAAAACGATACACTCCGTTTATCAATATTTATTACTAAGGACCTACACGTCTACCTACTCCTTTTGCTCATTATAGGCATGAATATAATTTGTACTTATATACACTAGAAACCTACATATATATACAGTTTCTTTTTACGTGCGGAAATCACGATGGATATCCGTCAGCCGGCGGGGCCGATTGTATTGAACTCGAAACGACTAAAACCGCACGCCCTCAGGTCTCAGTTGACTGAATTTCAGGTTGCCCATAATGCATTTCCGTTGCACCAAGCCTGTATCTATAAATAATATCTTTTTATTTTGTTTACCAACATAATTTCAGGTAATTGGGTTGAAGAAAAAGCAGAATGCCCAAAAACTGGAACTTTGTACTTCCCGCCAAAAGAACACATCGATTATGAGAAACTAAAACCAGAAACAAGAAGCTTTGATTATAGAACTAATAAGTTAAATAGCACTCAAGTATGTACTTACCTTGTTTTTTTTAGCAGTATTGCTGAGGTAGCAAAATGATCCACTACCATATCCAAAACGCTGAGTTTTGATTAGGCATGACTGTTAACAAATATTAGTACGGAGCGGGAATCAAATTTGTGCCTTTTGATGTAGCAGTCAAAATATGTCTTCAATATGACAATGTGTAGATTACTAACTTTTCAGAATACTTAGGTAGTAGTTTAATTATAAAACTATGATCAGTTTTAGAAACCGAAGTATAGTTACCGGCATATTATCTGGACACTAGTGACGCCACAAAAGATACTCTAGGTAGTTATATGTATAGTACGCGTTTTCTGGGTGTCTTGAGTGCTACGGCGGCGGCGGAGGGGCTCAAATGCACCAATCATAGATTATCTAACTAATTCTCTCGCAAATTAGGGTCAAGATATAACTAAATACTTCTATCCATCTTCAGGGTTACATCCAGACAGTGATTCGTCACGACAGTCACGACTCCTGTCCGAACTACGCCACAACCAACGATCTGGTTTACAACCACTTGCCCAAGCCGCTGTGCGGGCCTATAATGCGCTATTACAAAAGAGCCCCTCACCAATTCTACCCGCAACCAGACCTAATGAAATGCTTCGTAAGTATTACTGATACATCTATAAACACGTAGGTACATATACATATGTATGTATATTCTTTTTTATTTGTAATTATCTGTTTTTATGTACACTTCACATCCCCCCTTCATCCATACTAATATTATAAATGCGAAAGTAACTCTGTCTGTCTGTATGTTACGTTTTCACGCCTAAACCACTGAACCGATGTGATGAAATTTGGTACAGTGGTAGATTAGACCTTGAAAAAGGACATAGGCTATGTTTGATCGCGATAACCGACATCCACGCGGGCGGAGCCGCGGGCAACAGCTAGTTACCATATAATTCAAAGGTTTGTGGAGAAAGAACACATTTTGAGTTAAGCTCGCCTTTGTACATGTTTATTGAAATGTTTTATGTCTCTGTATTGTGTGTGTCCAGTAAAGAATAAAGAACATTTTTCTCCAGATATGAGTAACTAGTCGGTAGACCAACTTGCTGACTGAAGGTCAGTTCTCTGGCGGGGGTTATAAAAACCATATAAGCCAAATCGAAATGAGTAAACCGACTCAATGCTTCTTGGATGCTGTCTACCATACCTATATATACTCACGCCTGTAAATCCTCGAAGTAGCAGGCAAAGTAGGATGCTAATTATGTTAAAAGAATCTCTTTTGTTACTGCTAATGCCATCTAGTGAGAAAATTTGTAACTAACTAATGTATGTAACTCATGTATGTAAGACAGTTGTCCTTTTATTAACAAGAAACTATTGCCTGCTGCTCCGCCCGCGTGGATGTTGGTAATCGCGACCAAACATAGCTAATGTCCTTACTCAAGGTCTAATTTACCCCTATATTAAATTTCATCAAAATCGGTTCAGTGGTTTAGGCGTGAAAGCGTAATAGACAGACGAGTTCACTTGTGGGACACCGGAGGCCAGCCGAACGGATGATCCGTCTGCGACTTCCAGACAGACAGAGTTCCTTTCGCATTTACATAATGTATAATAGCAGTATGGATTTCTAAGCTAACTTCGTTTTTCGTTATATAAGTATATTTATATACATATATATATATTATGAATGTTTAAATGAAATTTTAAAGCATTTACTATGCTAGCTATTAAAATCGATTATGACGGGAAAATTTAATCGGTTCTTGCGGGATTTAAACCCGCGATCTATACTCGATAATATTGATCAATTTGTTAAGGGCAACGTGACCGAGTGGGGCTTGAGAAAATACCTTCAGTACGAATGGAAGTGCACCGACGTATCGGACTACCAATCCACTCTGTATGATGACACCTATGTACCGCCACGACCCCATCAGTACTTGCAGCGTAATGAGAGGAAAGCGAGGAATTCGTAAGTACACATTTACTTCGGAGGATAGGTCGTCTTCTTACACAACTGACTGCAAGTTGATACATAGTCCTAATCATTTAAGCGTCGGTAGCTTAGTGGTTAAGGAGTCGACCTTACGATCGAGAGGTCCCGGGTTCGAATCCTGGCTTTTACACTACCGTCGTCGTGAACCCACTCCTAGCACAAGCAATTTAGCTTAGTTGGAGAGATTAGAATATTAGTAATTTCGATAATTTCTGTTTTATAAAAAGAAAAAAAAATCAAATCTGGTTCCCCTGAACTGAAGAAATTTTTAATTTTCTACCATAACATATAACATAAACTCACGCCTTTATCCCCGAAAGGGTAGGCAGAGGTGCTAGCACCCACATTTCGCCGGTTTATGTTTAGGTCCCAATGTAATAGGTGGCGAGCCTATTGCCATTAACTGGGCACTTATAAACCTGCGATAAATACACACATAACTTCGAAAAACATCGAAATGTCATTGGTGTGTGCCATGGAAAACCTGGGATCGAACCCGAGACCTCGTCTCAGCAGTCCATTACCCATGCCACTAGGCTACCGCGGTTCTTTTTACAAGCTTTTATTTAACTTGCAATGTATGTTTGTTCGGGTGGAATCTTACAACTCAATTTTAAGGCACTTGCCCTCAACCGATTGAGCTGAAATTTGGTATGCACGTTCAGTTCGGATGACAATGCAAGAAAAAATAAAAATAAAAGATTGTTTCTAAAAAGGTTTTTTAATAGTTTATTTTCTATTATTATATTTTCTACCAGAACTGGAATAACCCTGTTAGTTCTCGGTGGAGTAAAATAGGGCCATTCCATCTGTTCCTGTGGGTGTCGTAGAGGGCCACTAAGGGATAGGGCTCTACTCCATCCGACAGTAAACATACAGCCCGTAACTAAGTGCCAGCTTGTCGGCAATAGGCTCGCCCTCTATTACGTGATATCAAAAATCATAGTCGGCTTAATGTGGGTGTTAGTACACCTCTGCGCCTACCCCTTCGGGGATTAACAGGCGTGAGTATATCAAGTCAATTCGTGTAATCGCACACGCCGGTCATCCTTCATCCTCGCCGACGCGAACCTCCCCCTGTATCTTTCCGAGGTTTGATTTGGACACCGTGGGCTCATATTTAAATATTTTTTCCTTCGATGGCGCAAAGTAAGCCGCGAGCGAGGGAAATACCTTATTGGGTTACCTTACACCCCGGTAATGAGACCAAGATGGTGTGCAATTTTAGTCTGTTCGAATCTGACATAACTACCTCCGTTGGCTTACGGGGGTAATAATATAATTAAGCAACCAGTCAACCAAGCAGCAACACTGCGCCTAAAATGAGCGAGATTGCCAGAGTTGAGCAGGCTCTTAGCGAGCGATATTCATGGGTACAGGGACGTTAAATCCCCTTCACTACAGACGCGGTCACACCCAGCGTCGCATACACCATACATACTTTTACGGATCTTTATTAGCTGATTTGTGCATTAAATAAAACAGCAGGTCCAATTTTACGTTTTTTTTTTATTACAGGAGTTTCACAAAAAGTTTCTGTTTTAAGATGACAAAATCAAAAAAATGATGATAACATCAAGAATCATTTTTCCACTTTTTGCAAAATATTATTTAGTCTTTACAATATCACATTTTGTTCGAGAATAGGACAGTGACGTCCATATAAAAATTGTTAACAATACAATAATTCTTAATGCTTTCATATCGCCATTACCCTGGCACCAACACGAGATCAGCAAATACTTCTTACACACTAAGTTTAGTCTCAAACGTTACGACTAACAACCACTTAGAACTAACATGATATAACTTAACAAAAAAAATTCTTAACTTAATGGCAGTTCACAGAACCTTCATAAAAATGTATAAAATAAAAGAGGTAAGAGTGAGAAAATACGTACAAATATAAAGAACTGTTAGAAATATAAACCCATTGACTAGCTGGCAAGCTTTAGCGAGACGTGAAGGAGTTGACTTGCGGCAGCTTAATGATGCCAGTTGGTGCCTTGAACATACTGCTTTGTACGTACGACTGATGGGAACTGAAACTGTTTGGAGACCCTGGAGCCGGGTACTGTTGAGCAAACTTAGCCTGTGGTATGTGGACGTGGCCATTGTACTGCATCTGTGGATATACTGGTGAACTGACGCGACAGAAACTCTGTGGAGACTGCATTGCGTTATAATTACTCATCGGTGGATATCGGTCGAGCACCATCGGCTCCCCGCACACAGATTCTTCACGCGACGGAGGCTGAGAGAACACGTTACGCTGATTCATACTAGAAGTCTGAGATTCGAAACCTGAACTCTGACTCGAAGAACGACTACCATCCACACTAAATAACTGCCTCTCACCATCTGTGCCCCAATACCCGCCTGCTACCCACGAAGTACTATGTCCCAATTTACTGGGCGAAATCAAAGGTCTCGCACGCGTCATTGGCGTTGGAGTTACAAAATTGGGGGTAGCTGTGAATTTTCTTAACGAGAATATAGAATTAGTTTTCTTCTTCGTCTTTTTTGGACTACCTATACACAAAGAACTAATGCTCTCATCTAATTCAGAGTCTGAATCGTCTTTTGCTAGTTTCTGATAATTATTGAAAGAGGGCTTCACAAATACAGTATCAGAGACTGAACTTGGACTTTTAGTTATCACAGAATTAACACAAAATGTGGAATTTAACTTTGGCTTCATCCATAGACTGTCTGATCTCGGTGTGAAGGACCTGCCGTTCATCAAGTTTGCGTTGAGAGTGTCATTTGAGGACTCTGAGAAGTTGTGTACGCCGAATTTGCTCAATGATACATCGTCATCAGTGTCTAGGTTTATAGGCTCGTCGTCATCATCATCGATGATGGTAGTGTCCACTGATCCTTTCACGAGGTTTTTCATTCGTTTCGGCGACGTAGGCAAGGCCACAGCTTTCATTTGTACATCCTGTTTTATAAATTTGTATACCATAATCACTATGAGAGTGCACATCACCTGGAACAAGTTGTTTTTATATTGTCAGTATACTTTTGTATTATTGTTTTAATATTTTGTGTGTATTATATGCTTGTAAAAGTAGTTTGCTATTTCATTACTTATAGTAAGTTTTTTGGTAGTTTTTCATAAAACCTGGCCCCTTATTCTCAGTGACAAACCGTTTCGTAACTAAGCGCGTTCGTAGAAGCCGAAATTTAAGTTGGTCTAGTTTTACGCCATTTCTAGCTTCTAATTAATTTTATTACACCGTCTTCTCATGTTTGAAACTAGAGTCACTCAGAATAATGCAGGGCTGCATTATTCTGAGTGACCCTGGTTATTTGTGCAGATCAGACGATTGGTTACAAAAGAGCAACTACTGTGCATTAGGTCAAGAACTCGATTTTAGGAATCTTTTGGGGACTTTCTGTTAGAGAAATCTAATTAGCAAAGGTCACATTATTATGTAGGTCTCAAAACAGTAAATCATACATTAACAAAAATAATATATTTGTACATATACCAACCTTAATAGAGCTTAAATAAATAGGGTCCAATGGCAAGTCTAGCGTGGCAGCAACAAATACCAGCCATTGCAAGTCAATTACAATTGTATTCTTCAAACTGTTCACATTAAAAATGAGTCCAATTGTTTGTAAAAAGCATACAAAACTTCCCAGAGCTTTCTGTGTCATCAAATTAACTTGGTCAATGTTTAAATGTCCTATATTTAAACTTTTTGGCATCAATTTCATATTATAAATGTCATAGAAATATTTTCCTATTGAAGGGAATGTCATGGTAGTCTTCATTTCAATGATAGCACATATTCTTTCTAGAAGGCCTAGTGCTATTTCCTTTAAATTAGTTATTGTACTAAGTAAATTCTGGTACCTTAATGTTATGTTTGTATAAAATTCAAA